>CM056390.1:19901722-21240550 GCA_029718625.1 Synaphobranchus kaupii
TAGACTTGGTGAGTTTTTTTCCGTTGGTTCAAAAAATACAACAGCAGTGTGCTTTCCAATTGCCATACGACAATATAAAACAACTTTTCAAATGTACTGCCTCCCCTGTCGAATCACAGTGCGCGCAGGACAAACCTTGTGTAATTTAACAAATCGAAACGCGCACGGAATTTAGCTATTGTTAAGCACCGCAGATTTAAACCTCTCCAAACGTGAATCATGCCCGCATTCTGTGGGATCCTCAGGTAAAACCAAGTGGATTATATTAGTTGGACACCTGAACATTCGAAGTGCTATGCCCAAAATGCGAACAGTTGCTTGGACATGTCACTTTCATGTTCTGTTATGCTTTTCCATCATCCTGCACAGGGACTATATGAAAACGAGCTATAATGGTTAAATCTTGCACATTTTAGGCTATGTTATGTTTATTAATGTGCATGATCCCTTTCTTGAATAAATGATCTCAAACTTAAGTACAGTATCGATGCTGCCTTCACTCTCTTGTTGAAAACATGGCAACTGATGGTACCCAGTCTCAGGTAATGGCCTTAGCTTCACCTCATCATCGACATTCCTCTCTGGACTCAAACAGCGGGGGGTTGCCGGGCATAAAATGGCAGTTGTAAACCAAGCAACCCCACAAACGGGCAAACCCTTTTCAGCCCGTTCCGCCATTGAACCGTTTTTTTTTTTCCGCTGTGATTGATCGACATGCCCGTAATCTGTAAAGCTGCGAATCAGGCTGTAAGTAGTGAGCAGCTCAGCTGTCAGACAGACAGCAGAGAGAGGAATGGAGCTCCTCTCTCGATTTCATCCCGCGGTGCAGGGGATGGTCTCCTGACATCTCTCTGACCTCACGCATCAGAACGCAGGCCGATGTGCTGAGACCGCCGCAGACGTCGCTATGAATCTCTGCCGCTTGCGTGAACTCATCCTTTTCACCTGACACGGAGAGAGGAACGCCAGCCTCGCTCGGACGCTGCCGAGTGAACTGGCTCCTGTACTCTTCTCCATGTTACACTGAAATAAAGTGAGGATGACCTGCCCCAGTGGAGCTAGAAGACTGTATGTGGGTTAAGACACAAGCACTCCTTTAGAAACCTTGGCTCAGTGAGAATGGGTAAGGGAGCTTTTTGACTTGGAGTCACAGTCAACCTGAGTGATGTTTTTCAATAACACGTTCCGTTATTTCTCCCAATCTAAATCAGCAGCTGTGCTAGGCTTATGTCACCACTACGCCACAAGTGCTGCAGCTGATGTGTGTGTGTGTGTGTGTGTGTGTGTACTCCTTTAATATATCCGAGTCGGCCACTATTTTCTGCACCACCGATGCAGTGTTCACACGTTACATTCACTGTTGAAAACTATGATAAATTTCCCCCTTCCAAAGAAAAGAACAGACACTATCATATCCTATGCAAGCAGCCTAGGGTGAGGGATGTGTTTCATTTCCCTTTTGCAATGTGATACCAGATACAATCTCCTAGAAAGCATACGAAAGATGGGGAGCGCTTATGAAATGTATCCTGGTTCTGCAAATGAGAGACCATCAACTGAAAAAAAAATGATTAAATGGGTTTCTTTCTTCTGTCCTTCATTGAGCTGTCCTTCATTGTGCACATGCACACACACACACACACACACACACACACACACACACACACACACACACACACTCATTCACTTCCTTTAATCTCAGATTTTCTGCACAGCCACTTGTGAGAGGTCCTGAGGTTGGATCTCTTTAGGACAGACAGGGGGCTGTCTGTCTGTCTGTCTGTGGAGGTCAGGGTAAACACCAGCAGCATCTGCTCCCAGAGCTCAATGACAGTAGAGGTGAAACTCTACTCTCATCAACTCATGTTACTTAGCAAATTTATTCCGCATACACACGCACACACACCCCTAATCAAACAAATTACTTTTGCTGCTAAGGTTTTGTCTTGCGTCTCATGTTACTTATCTCAGTTATAGGTAATTTGACCCTCCCATCCTGTTGGCATTGCAATTTCAAAACCCATAACGTTAAATTGAAAACATGAAACCAGGCTTCCAGATGCACTTATTTCCTGACTGCGGTCATTAGCGATGTGGCTTACAGCAGTAGGGTAAGGAGAGTTGTCCAGAGAGTATAGAAGTGCCCCGAGGGAGACACCAGTAATGTAGTGTACCAGATCCTCACACAATCATTTTTCATACCAACTCCGCCATGAAAAAAATATTGTCCTTTCTATTTCTGGGACAGAGAGCTCATGTGTTACTGAATGAGGGAATTCCATCCCCACGACCCCCCCTCCATTTTTATTTGGAAAAGGAAAAGCAGCGTGACAAATATTACTCTGTTAGGCACTGTACACTAGATGTTTTTTTTTTCTTTTGTTTTATCAAATAATTCACCTGTAAAAAAAAACTGTTTAGCTAACATACTGTATATGTGTTTCACCTTTCAAGCTAACATATGTCCTTTGTATCATGGCATTTCATGATTCATTAACTAACATACAGTTGTGTTAAAAAAAAAATAGCAGTACAACATCAGTAACCTGATGAACCACTGTTATTAGTAAGTAGTGATATTTCTGCATGGAAAATAATTTACTTGTAGATGTAGTAGTGTAATAGAAAAACAACAGACCCTGTCATGACATGCACGCTGCTTGTTCTGAGTAATTGACTCATTCATTGAAAGGGGCTTGTTCAAAATAATAGCAGTGTGGAGTTTAATTAGAGAATTCATTCATTCTGTGAAAAAACAGGTGTCATCAATTGTCCTTTATTAAGGAAGAAGGGAAGCAAATGTTTCACACATTGTTATAAAATATATTTCCTTCTGAATTGCTAAGTAAAATGGGCCGTTCCAAACATTGTTCGGAGGAACATCATAATTCGATTAAAAAGTTGATTGGAGAGGGGAAAACGTATAAAGAAGTGCAGCAAATTATAGGATGCTCAGCTAAAATGATCTCAAATGCTTTAAAATGGCAACAAAAACCCGAAACACGCGGAAGAAAACGAGCAACTACTGTTAAAACGGATCGAAGAATAGTCAGAATGGCAAAGATTCAGCCAATCATCACCTCCAGAAAGATCAAAGATGATCCAAAATTACCTGTAAGTGCTGTTACAGTCAGAAGACATTTGATCGAAGCTAAGCTATCAGCAAGAAGCCCCCGTAAAGCACCTTGTTGAAAAAACGGCATGTGCAGAATCGGTTAAAATTTGCCAAGGAACACATCGATTGGCCCAAAGAGAAATGGCATAACATTCTGTGGACTGATGAGAGTAAAATTGTTCTTTTCGGGTCTAGTGGTTGTCGACAGTACGTCAGACAACCCCCGGGTACTGAATTCAAGCCACAGTACACTGTGAAAACAATGGTGGCGCAAAAATCATGGCCTATTTATCGTATACCATGGATCATGGATCAGTTTGAATACATCAAAATACTTGAAGAGATTATGTTGCCGTATGCCGAAGAGGAAATGCCCCTGAAATGGGTGTTTCAACACGACAACGACCCCAAACACACGAGTAAGCGAGCAACAACTTGGTTCCAGACAAAAAGGATTGAGGTAATGGAGTGGCCAGCTCAATCCCCCGACCTCAACCCCATTGAAAACTTGTGGGGTGATATTAAAAATGCAGTTTCTGAAGCAAAACCCAAAAATTCACAGGAACTGTGGAATGTAGTTTGTTCATCCTGGGCTGAAATACCTGTTTCTAGGTGCCAGAAGTTGGTTGACTCGATGCAACACAGATGCGCAGCAGTTATCAAAAACAATGGTTATGCAACTAAATATTAGTTCAGTAATTTAAAGTGAAGTTAAATCTTGAAAAATTTCTTCAGTTTATACAGTAAGTGTTTGAGTTTGAAGAGAAAAATGTTGACACTGCTATTTTCTTGAACAGATTAATATTCCTTTTCTTTGCTTCCTGTAAAAGACTAACGCAGACTTGATAAAATTTGTTAATGCTTTGATTTGGAATTGAATGTGTAATGTTTCCACTACATTTGAAATATGGAACTAAAAGCTATTAAAAAATATTTGCACTTTATTCACTTTTTTTAACGCACTGCTATTTATTTGAACACAACTGTATGTGCAAGAGGCAGAACTGAGAATGCGAACAGAAAAATGTTAAATCTTCCATTACAACTTTGCAGTCACGTCCTCGTGGAGGAAATCAAAGAGCTCCATTCAAAAGTGCTTCACGCATCACTATGACAAGCGAAACAAAGAGCACATCCTCATTTCCCAAAAACCGTACTGACGCACCACTATAGTCATCTGCAAAGAACTGCTCTTTGTCCTTACTCATTTAGGGTAGCCGAGGGAGCAGTAGCAGACCGTGTGCTTTTAATTTCCTGTTCGATACCGAAATGGAGATGCCAAACGACTTGTTCTCGGGAGTGGTCACTTTCATGTGACTCCTTGGGCAGATTGGTTTATATAATAAGGGTATTACTTACAGTACATCTGGGGCTACATCCAGAGGGCATTCATTAACACTTTAACACTTAAAATAATGGGAGAACCATGGTCACTTGCACACACTGAGCCCATCTGCCAACGCGAGCTATCATCTCACTCGGTACTAATGAGACCCAGCAAGCAAGCAACTATTGAACTGCCATCAGCAACAGCAATGTGCAAACTGCAAATCAGCATTACAGCGGTCCTCAGCGTCAGGTCCATTACCCAACTACTTTAACTTCTCTTAGAAGCTGATCTGAACTGCCTCACCTCAACTGTCTGCTAAAACACCACTTAAGTGCCAATTATGAAACGCTGGCAGACCACAGTTGTTGAGTGACTGCATGCCTGATAATTGGGAAATATACTGTATGTGTAAGACAAGACAGTGGGCTCTATTATGTAGTGGCATTTAGGAAGTTCCACTCTCACTGTGCTTGTAAGTTTCCAGTGACCTTTTATTCTAACCTTATGCCAGCAAGAATAAAGATTTAGTCAAAAATACAAATAGGAAATCTGGGATGTACTCCAGCTATAGTCCGTTCTGTACTTTTCAATATATTAAAAGCGCAAGTTGATATTTTTAAAACCCTTTCACTTCCTAAACGGGGGTAAATGCCTCACGTTTCTGTTGATATAATATTTTCCCATTTTGCTTCCATCCTTCAAGGTGTCCTACATATTTTGAGAAATTAAAACCCTTGAATATTGAACATTCAGGGACCAACAGACAGAGTTTAAAAAGATAGGATCTAAATTTGCAGGTCATTGGCAGAATAAGCCATGAAGAGCAGGCTATACCTAGCCCGGTTTTCTGTCTGTTTTTCATTTGACCTTGTTAACATTTCAAGTGTCATTCATTATTGAACATGTCCCAGGAAAGATTGAAAATCATCAACTGATGATTAGCAGAGTGTTATCTGGGCATCATCTAATTATGTCTACAGTCGTGAGGCGAATCAAGACAGCAGAACAGAAGCTCTTTAGCAACTGACAGAGGGCAGTTGGGTCTCATTTTGCAGATTTTGGGCACCAGGAGACATTAGACGATCTTTTGAGGCTACATCGCTGACACAAAACCCTCTTCAAGTACGTGCAGAGAGTGACTTAAGGGTAGGATTTTATTGTTTTATTTTTATATATCGATGCTACTTGTGCTTGTAAGTCTGGACATGGCCGGTGCTTCACAGGTCGATTCCTTTAATTGTTCCACACCCCCCTAAAAAAACACAAATATAAGCCATATACGAATTTACGTGTCCATTTTCTCTCCCAGAGGCTTGTCGTGTGTTTGTGCATGCGGAGGTCAGCCAGCTGTGAGGGGGGACTATGTATCGAATCGGAGCAGGGCTCTTGTGTGCAGCGCTGTCTCCCCTGCTGTATGTTCTAGAATGCCTCTGTCTACGAAAACTTGGCTTTGGCCTCTCCCTGACGACATACAGCACAAGGCATGCTTGTTTCCTTCTCCATAACAATATTCTACATTAAAGATTAAACATGGCTAGTACTAAAACATGGCTAAGTAGACTACTAAAACTTATTTTCATGTGAATGCTGGAAGACACGTGCAACTGATAACCCTCATTCTCTGTACCAAACAATACCACCAAAAATATAAAGGCATTGTAATGGCGTATTACTGTAATAACACCACTGGAATCATTATTTATCATTGCACAACACATTCTCAATTTTTTCATGTATGTCACGAAGCGGTTAACAGTAAGCCCGATATTTTCCCTGGCACAAAACACAGAAACATTCCCTTGTGAATGTAAATACAGCCTGCAATGTGCCAGTCTTTGTTCGATGCAAATAGCGTACACAATAGTGCATTCAAATTATTCTGCGATCTTGCTTCAGTTTACCATAGGACAAAACTGGGACAGAACCAAAAATACATATTAAATTGTGGTTTAATAAATCCCAGCAAGACTGGAGAAGCTCTTTGTTGCTACTTTCATACTCTGCAGGAAAGTGCATAATGTCATCCATTACACTGACATTTTGGCGAAGTAAGGGGGTTAGCCAATCAATGGTCATTTAGGAAGTTTTTTTATTGCTTTAAAAAGGAGCCTACAGTACTTTTCCAGAAGCAATGCAGCAAGATTTGTGCTTTTTTTACAGAAATGGAAAACTATGGGCCTGATTTACTAAGAAGTTTAGTGTGTGCAAAACCTTTAAGACCATTTATGTTATTGGTTTTGCGTGTGCTTAAGGTTTTTGCACACACTAAAGGTCTTAGTAAATCAAGCCCTAAGTGTACTATAAGTTACCAAGAGCTCCATAAAAACACATTCTTTATTTCTGTCACAATTTCTGTAAAAAATAATGTCTTATCAAAAATCAACTTAAAATTAATCTCACTCCTCTATATACATGAGGCAGCTGAAGAATACGGATGTTTGTTGGCTAAGTTGAATGGGTATAATTAGAATTTTTATACCCATACCAAGCTACACATCCTATACAGTAATGACATTTTTTCAGTCACTGACAGCAAATCCACACATTCCCATTAATCAAGTGAAGTCCTATTATCATATACTGTAACTGCAAAAGTAATGCTAGTGCATATCTCCTTCAAGAGAAGTCATGTCATTAAACCACAACTGTGTGACTGCATTTAGTGCACGGTACGGAGTATGCAAACTACCAAACAAATTGCATTACGGTATTAGCCTTTTTTGAATAACTACAGAGAGGGTTGGTATACCAGTGACATTCTGTGTTATTGTCCCCCCTGTGGGGGAGTGAGACTCCTCATTCTTGTCAGTCCTGCTCTGCATGTGAGTCAGAAGGGCATATTCAAATTAATCTATATTTCTATTTTATTTTACAAGATAATAGAAATAGATAGTTGACAATTGTACCCAAATAATGAACAAGGATCAAAATAATGAATGGCCCACAGTGTTCTCTATGCATGGAGGATCTCGGAATACTTTGCTAAACTATCGCACATTGACCGGCTTTTTTGGCATGAATCACCGAGTAATTAGGCTATGTCTGGGGCATATCCATGAAGAACCCCTTTTTCCCACTTGTAATTATCAGGGGGAAACAAATTATACTAATAGAATGACATGGAAGGCACTGATGGCATACTTTGTTTAGGTATTTAAAAACAAACAAAACATTCACATGCCACATTAAAACCAATGAAAAGAGGCCATTGTCAGAGCAGCGTGCCAGAACTCACTCATTACAAGTCACAAGCAGAGTCATGAGTCTTGAAGATCAATTAATACGGTATTATATAACTGGACATTGGCAGCCTGTACAACAGTCAGCACGCATTTGACATGAACCATTTTAATAAATTTCCTGATCATAAATGCAGACTATACTTGAATAATATCTGAATTATTCATGGACTTCAGAGCTAAACATAAGGCTTTACAAGGTCAGGTAAGAACTCCACCAAGGAAACATCCTAATATTGACAGATGAATCAGTACATGCAAATCTTGGCTGTGTTACAGTGACATGCTTCTAAGGTCAAATGGGCACTGCCCCAAGTGTGGATTGGGAGTGCATGAAAGTGCTTTCAATTTCAATGTAGTTAATCCTAATGGCATATGCAATGAGCCAGCATTCATTCTATAACCGAGACCAATTTCTTACAGTGAAAAATAGCAATGCCCTATTTGGCTCTGGGACGTTTTTAAGAAATTGATAACTTACAAATATCGTTACAAGTGACTCAAAAAATATTGCTCCAAAATTATGCTCCAAAAACGTCATTATTTGACGGTACTAAGAAAGCAATGTAACTTTGAATATACCCATCTGCATGTGAATGATTTGTAAAACTGACTGGAATACAGATACCTCTGAAATTTCGTCCCTGTAAAATAAAGTGTAAAACAACAAGCTCACTCACTGTCACACAAAGGTCAACTTAATCACAGGGAGTTGAATAGGAAGGATACAGATCATTAATGCAGTTAAACAGTGTAATGATGTAACTACTTTAAAACGAAGCACAAGACAGACCCTGATACAATCAGCTGGCTTGTTGAACCATCTCCATTGTTTAAAATGAGAAGAGTGAAATGGAGGAATGTTTCCTTCGTGCCCAAGCTGAAATGAGATCAGCCACTGAGGCAGAGAGATGGGAGGCTGCCACTGAAATCGTAGGATCAGTCTGGAAAGTGACTGTCAGAAAGTGGACCTATCTGAGGCTTTGTGGTGGGGAAGAGTGGGGGATGTGTAATGCCAGAAGGGACAAGATATGGGGAGTCGCATTCATTTACAGACAGGAGAATATCACTGTGTAATTCTATGAAGGTGTTATGCTTTGCATACACACTGATTAAAAAAAAAAAAAGTTGGTTTGCAGGTTAGTGGTGAAAATGCCCAAGCAACACAGCCCAGATTACCCAGATTAATCTCTGTCCCTCCAATTCAGAAGTCCACTTTTTCTTACAACACCCCCCAAATTCTAATCCTTCACTGCAAAAACCAAATCTTAACAAGCATTTTAATTTAGAATCTTATTTCCGTTACTTTTTTTTGCTAAATAAGACAAACTATCTGCCAGTGGGGTGGGATAGTTTTACTCATTTCATGATTTGCCAGTGGGGTAAGATCATTTTAATTAAGACAGACATTTTTTGCAGTGTTTTCCCTGGAATGAAGTCTGTAGACGGCCAATGTAAATCTGACATCTGTCTCTGCTTCCCTCCCACTCTCTGTGGAACATTTTTAAGGTGTGGATGACTAAGTGGGCAAATTGGCAGGGTTTTGTGTTCATGTGAGAGAATGCGTTTGATCTGTACACTGACATCGGGCCTTTGATCTGGGACTCCTCCTTAAATAGTTAATAATGATGAATCAGCAGGGGGCATCAGCCTCCAACTCGGGCTTCATCCGGGTTTGCTCCACTTGGCTGCACTCCACTGGACACCTTTCACCCGAGAGTCACATGACCGGCGGGGGAACGCGCACCGGGGCAGCCCTCAGCTTGACGCCGGGAAGCCGTTCCCAATTAAAATAAGATCATCGGCGAATGAGTGGAGCGCTGCATGTAGCCGTATCTTTCACAACGACCATTGGCGGTGCGAGGTCTTACACCTTTGTGGGTAATGCGCAGCACACAGCAGGGTTTAGCTCACATGAAAAATGTTATGTGAAAAGTCCTGTTTTTTTTTTTCTGTTACCGATAACTGACCTGTTTGGCAGTCAGTCAATGTGCTGCAGTACTGCACCTTCAGTCTCTTTCTATTCAGAGGGGATTAAAACTTCTGGAGCCAGCGCACAGGCTTCACCGCACTCAAATCTCATATTGCTGCAGGTATTATCCATGCAAATTTGGAGAGGCACAGACTTCACAGTACTTCAAAAGCCAGCAAAAGCTAATTTTCTTATCTCATAGCCTGAATTCTGCAAGGGAGTCTCCAACAATATCTATTGATCCCAGTGTAAAGGAATGCTTTAAGCGTGGAAAATGTTTGCGTGGGTGTATGTGGGGTAGAGAAAGAACACTGAACAGGAAAGGCAGAGGTGTGCTCACGCATTCGGTAACAAGTCACCTACCTGCGGTCGAAGGCACGGTCACGGTTGTGCTGGGAGCGGTCCACTTGGAGCCTCCCCCCTGCCTGCTGAGGTTTAGATCCAAACGCGTGATGGTCCTTTTGTTGCCGTTTTTATCAATGATCTCCGTGGTGACTTTGGGCTCATCTCCGCTATCGAGGTACGAGGCGGCCCCCTGAGGCCACTTCCTGTCGTCCCTGTCTAGGCCCCCGTCCTTCTCGGACAGCAGAACAATGCGATGGTTGAGCTGCGGGCTGGGGAGTTTGGAGGACAGGGGAGAGAGCACAGGAGACATGCTCTGCAGGCTGTTCGTGACGGGGTAGGAGGTGTTGAAGACCCCCGAAAGAGAGGGCGAGGAGGGGCTCTTTAAGGCCCCCGATTTACGGCCTGGGGCGGAATCGGCAGGGCGCTGGAGGGTTAGGCGCAGAGACCCCGGGGGTTCCACCGCTCCCCCGCCGTCACCGAAAAAGGCGCTGCCCCCTAGCCCCCTCCACTCCTCGCCCTCCTCCAGGTCGCCTGACGGCCCCCTGTACAGGTGCTTGTTCAGCACCTCGCCCTGCGCTACCTGATCCTCGGCAGGGAGAGCCGCCTGCAGCTGGGTGCGTCGGGTCACCGTGCCCTCCTGAGGCACGGAGGATGAAAGCTGTGAGTTGGCGGAGACGTGAGGGCTCGTGTGGCTTACCCACTGCACCACCCCTTCTGCCTCCTGCACCTTGGCCACCACTCGCACCCCCGCATCCCTCCTGCTGATCTGGTCGTACAGCTGGTGGGCCGACGTTGCAGGGGGCTGCTTGGTCTCCTCACTCTTGTCCTGGTTAAAAAAAGGGCGTAGGTTGCTCCCGCTGAGCATTTGCTCCTGTCGGATTTGGTCCTGCACCTCCTCCAGGAAGCTGGAGGTCACACCGTAGCCCAGGTAGAGCTCGTTGTCGTACTCGGAGAGCTCACTGCAGAGGTCCATGTCCGGCTCAAAGTTGCGGGAGTCCGCCATGAACTCCCAACCCTCCTGAGTGACGTCGAAGTTCTCCTCCATAGTGAGGTTGCTGTCATAGGAACCCATTCCTGACACGTCGAACCCCAGTGTAGAGCAAGGGGTCCCCAGGCTCTTTGAATCTTCATGTGATTGGACCCCTGGTTTGGTCTCCCCTGGCTGGGCAGAGTCCATCTTGGCAGCCTTCACTTTCTTCTTCATCTTGTTCTGCAGGAACTCTTCAGCGCTGTCAGCCTTCTTCATGCCCAGCTTCTTCAGCTTCCGAGTCTGTGAGGCAGCCATCTTGTGCTCTGGGGAAACGGTGAGGGAGTGCTGCAGGTTGCTGCCGCTCAAAGCCTCCACAGGTGGGCTCATCTCACCCTCCTTGAGTTCCAGGGGCTTTCCGTCCTGGTTGCCCATCCTGACCCTAGCAGTGCAGTCAGCGCACAGAGCGAAGAGGTCAGCCAGCAACTGGTGGTGCTCGGCCGCGAGCCGGTGGAGCTCCGCAATGGCACCCTTTGTTGCTTCCTTGGAGTTCTGGCTCGCGATTGCATTCTTACAAGACTGGCCCTTCTGTTTTTCCCCTGCTCTCTCCTCCCCCCTCCGGTCATGGCAATTAGTGGGTTGGGCCCCGGACAGAGCCCTGCCCTCGTACGTGAACCTCCGCCCCCTCGCAGTAGGGACGTACAGACTGACGCGGCTCAGCTCCCGGATGGGATTGTGCAGACGCAGGACAGTGTGAGTGCCCTCCATGGTGGGCGCCATCTTATTATTCACTCACTTTAATTAAGTGGTCAGTCTTTGGAGGGCCCTGCTTTTGGCACTGAGCTCAGTGCAGAGGAGGAGTAGGAGCTTTCAAAGCACTGGGTGTCCATCTTCCAGACTATTGAGCTCCTGTCAGAAGAAAAGAAGAGGCCGTTACTGAAGAGGCTGTAAATACAACAGTGGCCTTTCTTGACGCTGACTTATTTATTCTGAATGACGCTACACTGTCATTCTGCATACATAATTACATCCCTTAGTAATTTACTGTGCAGTGCACCAAGCTATAAAAAGCTTGAGTGACAAAGAAAATACAGAGCAACCCAGCAGCCATTTCCAGTAGATCAATACAGCTGTTGAATTGTATATGGTAAAAGATCCCCCCCTGTTCAATACAGAGGGAAAAGCAAGTTACTGGAAATCTGAAATACATCTCACACTTGCTGTGGATAACTGCTTTCATCTCATGTTTATTTTTTGCCTTTGCCGCACGCACATGTAATCACAGTAAAGTAGGCCTACTTACTTTCTACAGCATATTCTATGGAACATTTTACTCAGCAGACTACAAGTCACATAAATGACCATCACCAAAGTGCTAGATAACAAAGGTGACTACAGAAAAAAGATAACTGTTATAGCACTTTATGAGAATGACTCACGTGCACAAACACCTCCATTGCCAATTAAAAAAGTTGCTATTCTGAAAGGCCCAACGTTGATTTCTAATAGACACTGAATAAGTATCTGCTAATAAGCTTAGCACACATCAGGAACCTGAAATCCAGTCCCAGAGAGAGAAGAAAAGGGTAAATGTGTGAGAGACTATAACTGAGAAAGCCTGTCCGGCCTAATCTGCTTGTTGAACAGGCCTGCATGCCCTTTGACACTGCAAACTCCCGCAGAATCGCTAGACATAAAACTACAAAATGCCGCTTTATATCTCATGCTACAGATACATTGAGCATTACTCCCGACTGTTTGAATGCCATAAAAAATAAAATAGGCTATATATTTTAATATAATAAGCATTCTCTTCAAGTACACAAATAAAAATAGAAAAATGTAAGCAACAGCAGCATTTATTTTCAATCAGGTTGCAGAAATACATTCTGTCCACACAACACATATAATCAGATTTAATCATTGCTTTCTCGGCCAGACATCAACCAAAGTGCTATCAGTTTTTTTAATATGTCATTGGGGATAGCCTTACGGAAATGCAATATACAGCATCTAAATATTTTTCACAGGAGGCTATTGATAAATACTGCTATATCTGAAAGTGCAAGTGGCAATAATTTGTATATTTGCGCATGTAGCCGACTGTGAAGTGTAGTAATATCTTGATGACATATTTTAATTAGCCTAAGTATATTTTCAACATATTCAATTTCTGTAAAAGATAAACACAGCGAACGGTGTTACACATACAGTAGGCTAGGATAGCCTACAGGATAAGTTAACATAAATATAATCAATGATATCAGGACAGATAGGCTATCATAGACTTTAGGCTACTGTAAATTGTAAATAAATTTCAATTAATTGCAGTAATAATATAGACTATAGCCTACCGTCGGATATACAACAAAACGCAAAAACAATAGTGTGCAGCAAAGTTTCTCCGTGGTTTTCAGTTTATGCATCACTGCAGCCGCTCGGGTTAAATGCCTGTATGGTTGTTATAAATAAATGTCAGGTCTAATTATAGTGTCCATGGGAACTATGGCTATGTATTACAATTAGGAGAGTGAATGGCAATGAATTGTTCTACTATAGGCTACCCAATCACAAAGAGCGTTCCAAAGTACTGATAACGTCGTTCTCCGTTCCAATATAATAATACGACCGTTTAACGAAGATGATGTTCGCTTTAGCCAACCAATAGCCATCAACATTACACGAGCTGCAGCAAAAATGTCCCACAACGAGATGCTTTAACTGGAACGGAAATATCATGATTAGTATTACCGAAAACATCACGAATTATATATCAATACTTTATACAGCTTATATTTTCAAGTAGTTGGAAATATAAACGTTTTTTTTCCAATACGACAATGTTATTCTTAAGTTGGAGGACATAAATTATAACATTTTCTAGCCGGTCTGCGTCTGTTTACGACGTATACGTATGTAGTCTATGTAGCCGTAAGCAATATAGCTAACCCACACAAACGCAGAAAATCTGTGCTGCACACTCCAGAATAGTGGAAAATTACTATTTCACGCAATCCTCTACAGAAACTGTTGAAAGATGCTTCTTATAACACCCCTCACTAATATAATACCCGTGAAAAAACAGTGCGGCATTAACTTTGCATGCGCATCCTAACAGATTAATGCAATAACCTAGGCTACTATTCTATCACAAAGTGGGCTGTGCGTAGACGCGAAAACCTTCCTAGAAACTCACCTGATGCAGACAGGTGTTTTCAACAAAAACATGTATGCCAGTACTTACATTCTATTCGCACCTAGGTGAATTCTCACATCTCCTCTGTCCTGCCAGCCCTTACCGTTGCCTCTCAGAGGGCAGCGCTCTCAGCTGATGACAGGCAAGGACCAGAGCCATTCGGAAAGCCGACGGGTTCTCTGGACAGCTCCGATTGGAGCGCTGAAAAAATGACCCAAACCACAAGTATCGTGATACAGGGAAAGAAGGCATGGCTAAATTACAGCTGCAGAATTGTAGGTATGGATGAGATAAGGAAAAGCGAAAATACTGTTTTTGTTATTCAAACTGAAAAGTGGCTGGATACGCGTGGAGCGCCGAAATGAATACTGAGAAAGAACTGCGCGTTAATAGTGAAGAACCTATTTGGATTTGTGAGTAACAGTAATAACACTCAAATGCTTTGTGTGAGAATAGATCAAACCGAGACAAATTGACAAGGGCAAGTGCAATGACAAATTTAACATATTCCTTTTAGCATTATAGCTACTATAACTATTCAAAGGCTGCAGATTAATGAACAATGACCCATGTAGATAATGTTTAAAGACAGTTTCACATTTTATAATAAAAACGTTTATTAATATGAAAGACCCTCAGTGACAAAATAAGCTATGGTAATACAATTATGTAGCCTTTTTACTATTATTATTATTATTATTATTATTATTTTCTTTTCTTTACATTTTTAAAGATAGCCTGTTAAATTCTATTGGTTTCCTGAACACAAGGCTGTGCAATATTGAGATGTTTTAGCAGAATCCTTCCGCACGGTAGGCCTACTTATTTTTTATTTTACACGTTCACTGATTACAGAGTTGAGCAAGAATAAACAACTAATTCCCCGAGTACTGTGTCTGGAGCTGCAGGCTAACTCTATCCCTCACCTACAGCTGTCCTGACTATTTCCCTTTCCCCATAGCTTAACCCTGATACCAACTCTTCAACAGTAATCTGCACTGGTAGTCTTAAAGGCTACCAATAGTTAGCAGTTCAGTTATTCTCATTTTAACCGTACTAATGTAACCAAGGGGATAGTTCGGAATTTTGGACATAATGTCTCAATTACGACTTACCCATGATGTAGTTGATTGATGGAAACCATTTTCAGCTAGTTCCATGCTGTCCCTTCTTTTGGACATACACACGTTGCTAATGCTAGCGCAACTCTATGGCAACCGGTAGCATCCACTATCAAACGCACTTAAACACTCCACAGTGAGCAAAGCAAATAAAATACGTCGACAGTCTATCGGGGTTATTTTGAGTGTTTATACCATCATTTTTTAAGTCAAACTATCGTTGAATCCTTTAATTTGTGCTGACCTAATATTCTCTGGAAGTACGGCGGCGGAGCGAACATGGCCATTGCAACTTGTTACTCTTCTTTGTTGTTGTAGTCGACCAGTGCCGGCACTACATTCGTAGGTAATGTAAAGTATCGCTCCCCCGATAGACTGTCGTCGTATTTTATTTGCTTTGGGTGCACTGTGGAGTGTTTAAGTGCGTTTGGTAGTGGATGCTACCGGTTGCCATAGAGTTGCGCTAGCATTAGCAACGTGTGCATGTCCAAAAGAAGGGACAGCATGGAATTAGCTGAAAACGGTTTCCGTCAATCAACTACATCATGGGTAAGTCGAAATTGAGACATTATGTCCAAAATTCTGAACTATCCCTTTAAGTGCAATAACTTCTATGTATTTGTTACTTTTCCTGAATAACTTATTGCTAATGTCCTTGTTCTCAGCTGAACACATTTCATCATTTCTCATTAGTCTTGCTAGACTTTCTCCATTTCATGCCTCTTTAAATCGAATCCACTAGAGACAATGGCACGACTTTTCTGAGCATGAACCTTGATTCCTTTTCAAAGTTTGTTCATACAAAACATGAATAAAAAATCATAATAGAAAACAGTTGTACGTGTATGTATGTTGTATTTGTTTTATTCAGGTAAATATTGCTGCTGATGGATGTAATGCAATTAAAGGATCTTTTCCATATAGTATTACAGAAAAATAGTTCCTCATCTTAAAAATCTGTGCTACAGTTTTCCTTATAAAGAATGACTCCACTGTGTTCATTTTGAATGCCAACCTCACATGATCTAAAAACAGACAAACAAAAATTTATTTTTTCTCCCAAATTTGGAATCACAAATTGTGCCTTGTGAGTCAAATCAAATAAAATAAAATCAATATTTATTTATATAGCACATTTCACAGCTAGTTGTCACAATGCACTTCACAGAAAAACCCAGCCTAAACCCCCCACAAGAGCAAGCCAAAGGCAACAGTGGCAAGGAAAAACTCCCTGGTGTAACTAGGAAGAAACCTTGGGAGGAACCAGACTCAAGGGGGGAACCCATCCTCCTCTGGTCGGCTCAGGGTTTAGGGCTTAAAGACCAGCATGGTCTAAACAGCCAATGTCCATGATAATAGAATTTGCAGCAGCTAGATGACAGTCCAGATGTGGCGGCAATGATGGTGGGGAACCGGGTGCCAATGGCGGCGGGAGCAGCTGGCAGCGGTGGTAAGGAGGGAGGGGCAAGCAGCGATGGAAAGGAAGCCGGGCAGCTACTTTCGAGATGCGGGGCAGTTAGGAAAAGTGCAATAGAGCAGCAGGAGCACCAACTGGGGGGGGGGGGGGGGGGTGTACAGTTAGGACTGTATGTGAGGCACATGTACTCTGCTAATGGATACACTTACTCATCTTACAGCAGCACCAATAAATGTACCAAATGTGGAACAAATATATTATTATACAGCACAACGGTACATTTACTTTGTTTAATAATTAATAAATCTACCACTAGAGGGTGCATTTCAACAGAACCCTTAATAATAGTTCCATAAGAGGGCAGCAAAGGACATACAATCGTGTTCACTGTTATTCACGTCTTCAGCAAGAAGTCCCTTAAAGGGATAGTTCGGAATTTTGGACATAATGTCTCAATTACGACTTACCCATGATGTAGTTGATTGATGGAAACCATTTTCAGATAATTCCATGCTGTCCCTTCTTTTGGACATACACACATTGCTAATGCTAGCGCAACTCGTAGGAAACTAGTAACATCCACTACGAAATGCACTTAAACACTCCAAGGTGCACCCAAAGCAAATAAAATACGACGACAGTCTATCAGGGTTATTTTCAGTGATTATACCATCATTTTTCAAGTCAAACTATCGTTGAATCCTTTACTTTGTGCTCAACTTAATTCTCTGTGGAAGTACGGCGTTAGTTTAGTAGCTAGGTAACGTAAAGTAGCCTATAGCTCTGCCGGCCAAAAACAATATCGTGTGTGTGAAAGAATCAGACTCGTAGTATTGTTAGCTACCGTTCAGGTAAGATGGTATTTCGGTGTGTATTTCAAGGTTGTTCAAATCATGCAAAAAAAATGGGCACCACAAAGTTTTCACCGATTTCCAGTGGAAGATCAAAAAAGAAAGCAGCTGTGGCTTCTTGCTGCTCGCATGGATGTCACCAATTGAGACTCTAAAAAAGTTTGTAGTGACCATTTCACGGAGGATGACTATGTGAAAATCAAAAAAGGACGGACGGAACACCCTCTACTGAAGGAGACTGCTGTGCCATCACCTGTTTTTCTTCATGCACTGAAAACAACTGACGAGCAGGTAACTAATAAATGATTGCATGCGTGATCTATCTATTCAGCTAGCTAGCTAGCTAGCTAGTTGCCACGATTGGGAAGTCATGGAAGTGGTCAAAGTTTTCCTGCAAATTGGTAGCCAGTGTGCTTGCTTGTATATGCTGTGTTATTCTGTAGCATGTTTGTGTTTAGCTGACTTGTTGTCTACCAAATATGTAACTTTACGGCAAAACGGATTGTGTCGGCAACTGTGGAGTACAGCAGATAGCCTACAGGCAGATACCCTGGCTAATCTACAGCTAGCTCCGCCACCGTACTTCCACTGAGAATTTAGGTGAGCACAAAGTAAAGGATTCAACGATAGTTTGACTTGAAAAATTATGGTATAATTACTGAAAATAACCCAGATAGACTGTCGTCGTATTTTATTTGCTTTGGATGCACCTTGGAGTGTTTAAGTGCGTTTGGTAGTGGATGCTACTAGTTTCCTACGAGTTGCGCTAGCATTAGCAATGTGTGTATGTCCAAAAGAAGGGACAGCATGGAATTATCTGAAAATGGTTTCCATCAATCAACTACATCATGGGTAAGTCGTAATTGAGACATTATGTCCAAAGTGCCGAACTATCCCTTTAATTTGTAGTCTTCTGAAACGTCTGGTAAAATTAAAATTCAAAGTGACATTTCAATTCCACGTGAAGCCATTACATTTACATTTTCTACTTGAACCTGTAGTTATGTTGCTCACTGCAGCAGTGATTGTTATGTTCACTCAAAATATGAGTGGATATCTTATTTAACATGCTATCCTCTTGAACACATCTATAATCTATAATGATGTTTTTCACTTTCTTGTTTCTGTAAATTC
Source organism: Synaphobranchus kaupii (assembly GCA_029718625.1). Taxonomy (NCBI): domain Eukaryota; kingdom Metazoa; phylum Chordata; class Actinopteri; order Anguilliformes; family Synaphobranchidae; genus Synaphobranchus; species Synaphobranchus kaupii. The sequence goes on from CM056390.1 coordinate 19,920,410, forward strand.
CTAGTACCTGAGGGTATTTTGTGAAGCGGAATAAAGGAGTTAATTTTCTGAAACAATTTAAAATAGCTCAGTTTCATCAAATCACATTTCATCCAATTGACAATATTTCCAAAAGTTAGCTGGCTAATTTCTTAATTCTGCTTCATTAAATAACCTACCGGTTATGCATAAATTATGCATTAAATTATTTCTTGCAATAAAATAAAACAAATGTCATGCCATGTTTCAACATTTTCTGAAATCTCTCATGTGAGAATTTGTATAAAATACTTTTTCAAAACCTTGGAAGCTTCTTAACAGGAGTATAATTATGCACATACCCAGTCTTTCTGGTGGGTGTAGGGCAAAAACAGATAAAAAAAAAAAAAAAACTTCACTCTGTTAGTGTACTGTAATAGAATTGATTTAGCACACATGCATGTGGACATAAATTCAACTTGATGAGAAAATATAAAAGCACAAAACTGGCATAGTATGCTCTTTGAAGCAATGACATGTATGAATCTCTCATGTCCGAGCTCCAGAACACAATAATAATCAAAATTATCTTAATATCTTACTTGCCTTCTTTCCTTAATGGAAGTGAATAATCAAAGCTGATTCCACAGTGGCTCATTTGGAAAAGGTGCTTTATGTGTGCAGATTGGGTTGTATGGGATACTGCAGGCTTACATTAAAATTTTCGTGTATCCATCTCCTGAGGAAGGCGCGTCTAGGCCTACCGTTTGAGCTCTGCCGCATCCCCTGTGCAACGTGGTATCACCCGTACTCGTCACATAGCGACGCTTCTGCCCAAGGAAGCTTCTCTGACGCCAAAGGTAGCCTTTTGCGTCGGATATTGACGTAGCCTTTTTGCGTCGTATATTGACGGTTGTGGCCACATAACTTTTCTTTGGTTGTGGTACTTCAATAATATGCTTTTTTTTTCTTCATCCGGTAGAGAGTTACGTGAACTCCTGTGAGGTTATGTTTAGGGGTTGGGGTTGGGGGTGGGGTACGAGAATCACAAACTCACAAAAATCAACGTGCACATGGCAAAGACTGAGCGGGCATGCTCGCTGTCGGTTATCATGAGCAAAGCCTTCGCCATAGTAGGATTCGTAAATTCGCGACCGAGTGCGTCAATATGCTGACGCAAAAGGCCTCCTTCTGCGTCCAAATGATGACGCCGTAGGCTGCTGGAATGAGAACAGCCTGCCCTGTGACAGGATGTGACTCTAGTTATACATGGGTGGGCTCTGTGTTTAGACTGAAGTCTTGCTGCTATTGATGGAAAAAACTCAATCAGATCAGGGCTCCACAAGGTTGAGTAAGATCTATACCCTTCTTGATTCAGCCACTCATGTCACATTATGCTTTCGTTCTTTCTTTCTTTCCATTTATAGGTGACTGTAGTGCTAACATATCACATATTATAGGCAACGAACGAACTGTTATCTAAATAAACACTTCATTGGATTGCCATGCATGGAGATTGAAACCCCAACGCATGATCTAATTAGTAGAGGGTGAACAGCGCCGATCCTCGCGCGATGGAGGGATTTGTTATGGTAGCCTCCTTTGACCTCCTCCGCTAATGAACATGAACTATATATAAATAGGCTATTGCATAAATTAACTGGTTCCATTGTTACATCTAGCCAGCGCACGACACATTCTTACGTATAGTAATTGCGCGTAGCCTACAATAAGGCTACCCGTGTCTTGGCATGAAAAAAAATAAAAGATATACGGGTTCAAAAAGGCAGGCTCTCGAAGATCTCACACAAAACCGCTGGGGGGCAGCAGAGGACTGACAATGAATGTTCGTTGACAACCTCAACGCTTTGATCCATTTGCGGAGCATCCTTTTTGACAATAGAGTTTTCTTAAAGACACATTTAAAGATATGCATATTTCAATACCAACAGAGATAGTGTGCATTTGGTGTAACTTTAATAACAGAATTGTCTGAAATACATCATATTAAATTAAATAATTATGATACAGACTAACCTACTTTTACAAACATTTGTGTCATTGGTATATATTATTATTTATAAGCCAATGTCAGGACCCAGTTTGAGTATCCAGTTGCCCGTATTGCCACATTTAAAAATTAAAATCAGAAAAATGGTTGTCTTCCTTCACCTACAGCTCATGTCGTAGTTTCTCTACTCTGCAATGGGGCCACAGTGAATCTGATTGGCTCAGGTGAACTTTCCCCAAATAGCTGGCTTCTATGCCATTCAGTTCTGCTCTCTCACTCCCAGGGCGGTCACATGATCACCAGCTGGGTGGCAGAATCCCCAGCTGACTCTCTTCATGCCCCGTCCCCCTGAAGCATGTGGGCACAGCCGTACGGTCTCCTCTGCCACTCTGGCGACTGCCTCTGGCCACTGGCGCCTGTAATACTGCAATAGAAGAACTGGCACCAAATGTAAATCAGGAATGTTCTGGATATGTTGTTCTTTCAAATTAAGTGTAATGGAATGTACAGTAGGCATACACATTTGGTAACTACAACAGTTTGTTTTTCAAGACAAAAAATAAAAAATACAGTCATTATGCAAACAAACAAACAAACAGCCCTCCGGTCTGGTTCTTCACTTGGGTAAGACTTATTGTGTCCTGTTTCTTTCAGAAAACTTAACCTGATGTAGCTTCTGAGAACCCAACCTACTGCACTTGAAAGTAGATATGGGCAGGTGTTAGGACTGGCAGAAGAAAGTTGATGGACTAATGAGTGTAGCTAATAATGGTTCAATTGGGATTTTAGTTCTGCAACCTAGCCTATATGTTATAGTTTTTGAGTCTATGTTTGGTGTCATCTATACTTGAACAGTCTCTACTACTCTACTATTTTAACAATTAACAGCTTAAGATTGTCCTGTTTATTTTCGCTGCAGAAGCCCTGCAATGCTTACAGTTTTACATCGTCTATCTATCTATCTATCTATCTATCTATCTATCTATCTATCTATCTATCTATCTATCTATCTATCTATCCGTCTTAAGTCACCACGGAAATGTTCTCACGTGCTAATATTAGGCTAATTGAACCGTAAACACTTACTGCCCTTAAATGCAAAATTTCCTGCATTTTTGCAGCATGAGGCACTGTAGCCACTGATTCAGTAGCTGTAGCTGCCCTACCATTAACTACAGGAGAGAGCCATTCTTCCAGGACGTGGCTATAATCCTCGCAATTAATGTGTAGCACACTTTTAGCTTTGCACTAATAAACGCCAGAAGTGACGTCAGAGATCAGACACCAGTGCCATATTTTGACTGCAAGAATACGCTTTATTTTGCATCAGCATCACCGAGAGCCGATGCTCGTTTGTCCCCTCGAGAGAGGCACCCTTGGCATTGGCAGTGAGCGGGCTTGAGTGACAGGCTGCAGTGCAGTAGGTTTGCCCGGGCTCCCCTATATGGCTGTGGATTAGCTATATGCTAATATCGTTTGGAGAGAGGAGCAGCAGCACGGTGCTGCGAGCCGACAGTGGAGGCTATCAGAGTCTAAGCAGGCTCCTCAACAGCCATGGCTGAAGGCGGAGAAGGGGAAGATGAGATTCAGTTCTTAAGAACTGTAAGTAATTCCGGTAATTTCATTTACCAAATGTTGAAAACCTCGGTGTAGCCTACTTAAGGTAATTGTCTTGTATTCCTTTGTCTATGTCAATGCAGCGTCGCTATCAGGAAGCTCGTAGACACGATTTTATGCAATACAATTATGCCGAAGCATCATCAGCTTCTGTACACATTCCAAAACTAATAAATTGCGACGTTTCTTTCAGTGGACATTTTAACTGAAATGCAGCGCGTATGATACCTGTTTCTCCGTGCGTCCCTTCTGGTTTGGCTAAAGGGCAATCCTTTTGTTTTGCGCATCGTTCGTTGTGATTGTCGCAACTTGTCTTGTACGGATTATAAATGCGCATGAACTGAATGCCCAAGTTACTGTCAATATCATCTGCGGGTTTTTTAAAATCTAACTCGCTGTTCACATGGTGTGCTTTTTGATTTGGCATTCAAATAAAAGTTTGCCGTCTTCTGGCGCAAGAACAATATATTTCACCGTTCGTTATCGGTAGAAAAGTTGAACTTGTCATGTTTGTTGAGAGGAACGAAAGGCGTAATATAACACTGTTCGATGTGTTTGTTATTGTAACAGAACAGCGCAGACACTTGGTAACAAGTGTGACGTTATTCATCGCCTATGCTTTCTGCTCCTAATTTCTTCAGACGTCGCTGCACCTTTGGGGCTTTGGTGAGCCTTGGGCAAATGCAATTTTGAACATTTCTGTTCACACATCAGCTTCCTATTGACGATTCTATTTTTGGTGTTCGACACATATTAATTACGCAGATGTGATACGATATGTCAGATATCTTTAATACGTTTGCATGTATGTCAGTGTTGCCCCTATTATTTATGATTGCCCCTAATTGCTCGAGATTACCCTGGCACACCTGCAATAACGGTGCCTTACTCAGCAGTAGAGCCATAAGTGAGTACACATTAAGAGGGCTATTATGTCTTCATTAGGTGGCTGGGTACCACCTTTGGTAATTTGCCTTATTCACGGGAGTTTGTATCACGCTTTGTTTAGATTTGGAATTCATAATTCGAAAATGATTGATCAATTGCTTCAGTCCACCATAAACTCAAGTGTTGTTAACGTGTGACTCACTCTGATGTTGTTATACAACAGATGCATGACAGATTAATAGCTACTCCAGTTGTTAGCATGCCTTCACGATGTCTCCCCAGGACTCATATATTCCTATGTCACAATGGCATGCTAATTATCTGATGACAACAGTGATTTGTGCAAGAGGCTTCCCTAAATATACTTAACCTCAGTGTCAAAGTGAGACGGAAAAAAACAAAAACAACACAAACCAACACATTTGTGTTTCTCTACTTTACTACGGTAGACATTGACACGTATGGAGTGAGGCAAGAATTGGCATGAGGAACAGCTCACTTGATGGTGGTAAGGGAAAGTTCAGCCTGGTGTCTCTCTTGTTTGGGTGAAAGTGTGACGATAGGGTTCACGGTGTAGAATAACTGGCTTAAATGCTCATTTCTTTTGGGTGACACAGTCTACATTTTATCAGACCATCGCTAATTTTTAAAAATTGAATATTGAGGAACCAAATTCTTGTTTTATGCAGATTAATTAGTACTTCTTGCTAATCAATCAATGTACATGACTACCTTGAGTAGGCCGACTGTGCAAGTACTCAATGATGTGAAAATAAGTGACAGATTTTTCAATAGATGGTGCATCTCTTCTATGTCTTTCAACACATCTTGATCATTTCAGTAACAGTGAGCTCACAATGCTTTCAAAAGATACTTTTGGCGTGATAAAGGTCATTTTATTATTTGTTAAGAATCAAACGATTTAGTATCGCTTCTTCACATTATTGATAATACATGTAATTTGATTAGTGCGCTTAGAGATGTAGTAATGGGCAATTTTGCTGTGTAATTTTATTTTATTTCTTCGACGGAGTTCAGTGCATTGCTTTTGCATAAAGAAAAATACATTGGTGTCTGACAGTTGCTCACGTAAACAGTGTGCATTTTAAAATAAAAGAATAACGCTGGTCAATACTGGTGAGCAGTATGGATGTTAGTATAAAATGTTCAGTGAGAAGGCACTGCTTCTAGAACAGGTTAGCCATGTATTTGTTTACCTGTCTACTGTCAGTGGAATGGAAGCTGTGCTCCATTTGTTTCATGATGAAGTGCACAAGCCTAGTTATGGTGCCAGTCCAAGCAGAGAGGGAAGCAAGTGCATTGAGATGGGCCATTGGCTGCTGAACCCCTGTATATCACAAAATAGGATGTCCGAATTCTGGATATGCAAACAGGTCACGCAGTTTTATACTCAGGATTTGATTACCCTTATGAAGTCTTTATATTCTTTGCTTTGGTTTTTGGGTATCGGTAGAATTATCGACATGAACTAGAATTCCATTTTAATGTACTTTCGATTTTGCCTTTTAACAACCTGTAAAACCCATGTGATCACAAGACACAGGTTGAATAAAATAATAAATTGTGCAGTGTGAATTAGGCTACACCTTTGCTCTTTTCTGTAAAAAAATACGTAGTATTGCAAAGGACTGCATTTTTATGGTTGACTACAAAAAATAATGTCCATAAGTATAAATTGCACGCCATGTCCACTCAGTCGTTGTTTGGAGATTTTTGTGTGATAAATGTTTACTTCTTTCTCACTTAGATCTTTCATTTGTCTGTTTTGTATGAGCACAGTTGAAATTAGTTCCAAATTTAGCCCTTGACTAGCTAAAATTCCTCAGACCATTCTAGCTTGCCTTGTGTAAGCCAGGCATGCATGCTGATAGTAATGCCTCCTATCATTACAATTTCAGTATTATTTTAGTTTTTACCGAAATGCAGTCAATTTCATCTTCGAATGCCGAGCAGTTTGAAGGCATGCTTGGAGCAGATCAATCTATAAGCTAGCAGGCTTGCCATATATTGCTCTGAGGCTCTGGTTTCTCACCTCGTGGTTGACGTGTAAAGGTGTGAAAGCTGGCATTGAAACGGACTCTTTCTCAATGACAACATGGGAGACGGCCTATCTGGTCAAGTGCTATATTATGTTTGTTGACTGAGGGACTTGCAATGGAATGTGGTGAGATGCGTTCAGTTTTTCTTACCTGACTTTATTTCATGCGCAAGTATTTATAGAATTTATCACGTTTCAAACGCGATGCCTCAGTGATAATATCCAATCTGTTTCTCCTGTCAAGTACCACCACCCCCCCCCCCCCCCCTCTCCCTGAGGCCCCCCTTCTGATGCCCCCACCCCCCTCCACATGCATGTGTACAGACTGATCAGGTTTTCTCACGAGCAGCTGAGCGCTTGTCTCGCGTCACGCTTCCCTCCTGACCTCAGGCGCTTTAGTTTTGTGTCGCCGGCTGAATTATGGCTGTAAGGTAGTACGTGACGGCGGTCTATAAATACACGAGCCCGACATGCAGGTAAAGTAAATGTTTTCCAATGTGCCCGTCCCTGCCTTGGGATTACTCTTCTCGTGCGTGCACAAGCATAAGATGCGCTCCGCAAACAAGCGCCGTGAAAACGAATGGGCCGAGTGCACGACCAGCGAAACATCAGTCACCTCTAAAGTGCAAGGCAGGGCCGTGGCTATTAGAGCCCACCACATCATATTACTGATTGTGTTTTTGTGCTGCTTGTCCAGGTTTCATTGCAGCTCTGTTCCATTTAAGAGCCATTAGGAATAAGTGGGTGAGATGTAGCAAAGGCATCAGAAATTGCGCCCAATCCAGTTTTCGACATGAGCGTAACGTTAGCTTTTAGAAGTGCGCTTAAGGGGTCAGAGACCTCATTAATGCGTCGAGCTGTGTCCTCATCAAGTCGCGAATACCGCCTTGTGCTGTGATCTCGCGCTGTGCAACAGGTTACAATGGGAAGGGACCGCAAACTGCACCTTTAAAAACCAGGTGATCCAGAAGCCACTTGCACGGTAGCAATGGGCTTATTTGGAGTTTGTGTCGTTCTGGAAGCCTCTTGCATTCCGGGAGATGGCTCCAAGGTTTAAAATTAGCCTTTAAAAAGCTGATGCTTCCACGGCGTCTGCAGGCAGTCCCTTGGTATTGGCGCATGGCAGTTTCATCAGCTTGTATACCGCTAGCGGCGGGCCTGGCGTTTTGACACCCGCATTAGGAAAACAATTCTATTCAGAACTAATGAAAACAATCGCTACCCGCAAAGTAGGGCAATATTAAAGAACCTGAGACAACCCTGAGAATTTCTGTCCTTCCTCCTTCCAGGTTATTGAGCAGGGATTCGCGCGTGTCCCTCATGGTGCGTTGTGCGGTATTGTTGAAAGAATTCTATCCTTCCAGTAGCTGGAGGCTTGATGATTCAGCTTGTCAGCCTGTGGGAGTGTAAAATGCGTTGCGCCTTTAAAGCTTAGGCGGTGTGTTGGGTCTGTCCACACGGGGCGGCAGCTGACTGGATGATTGTGTGTGTGTGTGGGGGGGTGGGTGGGGGGGGGGGGGTGTACGGTGTGTGAATGTCTGGAGAAGGCGTAGAGCCGGACTGCTCCAGACGTGGCCCGGCACAGCAATTATTCATCATTGTGATTCAGAAGTGAAGCCCCACTGCTCCACACTTGTCTCTCTTATGCACACACAGTGCATAGGCTTAACCTAAGGTTAATTTATTTCTAATTGATGCCTTATTTTATTTTTCTGTCACAGGCTTTATTGTCAGCAAGCGGTAATTGTAGGAGCGATCTGTAGGCTACACGTGTTTTGAGTCGTTACAAAAGCCTTCGATAAATGGGAGCGTAGGCAGCATTATTGCTTTGTATCTCTAACAACTAAATGAAGTTATTTCCCATGAGAAAAGAGAGAAATGACCCTAGTCACGGTGTTACTGTAAACCCGGGAGATAGCACGGCTTTCTGTGCCGTGGGTAATTTGATGCTGCAGGAAGAGAAACGGCTCTCATGTGAGTGCTAATACGCTGCAGTCAACAGCTTCTCATTTCATGCTGAATATTGAGGGGTACGAAGATGGGAAGGCCTTCTGCCATAAGCTCTCTCAATGTTGCTCAGACGCAAACTGTACCACTATATTCCCAAGCAGGTACCTGAGGAGTGCCAGGTGGATTTTTTTCAAGTTATGGAAAATGTCATTTAAATCTAGTCGACCCAGGGTCCGGGCAGACATGATGATTTAAAATATCAATCTATATTGGGAAAATATATGTGTTTGCAAATTAACTTTGTCCGTGTGGCATTAAGATTATGTTTTGAAATGTTTTTCCTGGCAGATATGGAAGTGTAGTCCTAATCAAATTCCGGACCTAGAATGAAATGATCTCCCAGGGTCTTGGTGCCCATGTGCACTTCGGGAAGGGAGGTGTGGTGCGGTTTCAGCTGTGAACTGAAAGAAAAGAGAGAAAGCAGCTCCCAACGAGGGGCCGCATGTATAAATAGTGCTGAGCCGAAAAATGCCCTCAGAAAGCCGTGTAAGGGAGTTTCCACACAGAAATGCAGATGTATAATATAACGCGTGCTGTGAGAATCTGCGTACCTCTGCACACGATGGACACCATACATACGCAATGTTTGGAGTCCGTGTGATATGGCGACATAGTGACTGAAAGGCAGCGCTAGAAAATGCAAAACTTTTTTTAAGCAGATTTCTGACTTTCACCCTGAGCGTTCTTTTACGCATTCTTTTACTCAAGAGTTTTATACATGTGGCCCCAGCAGTGCCAGTACAGACGGACCTTCTCTACCCTTAAACTTTCTGGACTTCGGCAACTTCGTAGACCGGCCTTCTAATTCCGGTGCCATTGATTAAGGACGGTCTTCAATCACGGCCTCTGGATGAGCTGACCGCAGGTGCCGCAGAGCTGTCATCACAAGCCGGTCGTCCCCCTTCCTGGCCTTAATTTATTTGTCAGTTAGATTTAGTTTTTTTCCGCCTCAGACAGGGAGGCGTCTGATTTGTGAGCCCTCCTGCGGTGCGTGATCCGCAGTCTGATCACCTGTAAATCAGAACCGGGGCTGAGTAGAGCACCCTCCGCAGGAAGGTATCGCGATCCAACAGACAGCTCGAAATCAAAGGCCCTCCCTCTGGCGTACGGTAGTGGGCGGATCGCAGTGGTGGAAAGGGCGACATTTAAACGTGATTAATCCGTACTGGCAGAGCCGCGGTTGCCACGTTTTGCAGAGGCGCGCTTCCGCACTGCACACCGACGAGCTGTCGGCGCAGAGGCGGCTGATATTAATTAGGGCCTCGCTGTCTATCAGGGCAGCTCACGTAGGCAGAGGCTTCAAACAGAGGTTACTTTGCAGCGAGCGCCCATCGCAACGCACGCTGCGTTCCTTTAATGCCAGCGAAACGGCCGCTGCCTCGTCTCCGCTCCCACGCGCTCCTTCCACACGAGGCCCCCGCCGTGACTCATGTTCTCTTTGGAGCGAGCAGAGGGCTCCACGAGGCCCCAACACCTCGCTCCCTTCGCTTGTACCGGGGTATCCTGGGCTGTAATTGCGGTATTCTTAGATCAGGCTCTGCTGAGCTAGCTCCTATGGTGTCATGGAAACCTCATAGATTACTGTAAATGGACGGGCTTGGATTCCAGCTGTTTGGAATTGTCAAGTTTTGGGCCTGATGGTTCTTGCCAGGTGTAGGACCGCAGGGCCAGAGGCTCCCTTGATCGATATGGTAGCTGCGGGAAGATAAAGTAAGGTTCCTCTCTCTCTCTCTTTCTCTCTCTCTCTCCAGAGGTCCTTCAGATGGTCCAAGGTTGTGTTCTCTGCAGTTTCTTTTGCAATGACAACTACCTTCAGTGTGGAGTGTGGGCTTGGAGAAATACCAGTCATCAGAAGTCATCACCGTGACAGAGACAGAATGTTTTCAATGAAAGAATCTCCTGCTAGATCCCTGTAGAATAGGAGTCAATTTCACTCTTAAATTGCACCCTGTGGGACCTGTGTTCATGCAGTTTTGTCAATTTCTGTCTGAACTAAAATTGCACGTATTTTATGCTGACTATGCTGGTTTAGACTTTCTGAACTCAGTTTTGTCTGTGCTTGATCAAACTCAGTTTTGTCTGAAATCAGACATGAATGAACCAGGTGGCCAAGGTTTGAAATTGACTACTGATACAGCTTTGGAGAGCACTGTTGTACGATGACAGCTCTCAATGCGCTTTTCAATGCAAACCTGCGGAGGGCAGTCTTTTACTCTCTCCTCATTAGGTTAAATTTGAGATGGGTTTTTGAGCTGAAGAATTCTCAAGATGAAGATGAAGGAAATAGCAGAGTCTTCTATTAAGTTGAACCTTTTATTAAACGTCTATTCTCTTTCAACTTTAAAGTGGAACTAAAATGGAACAAGCTTGAGATAATGTAAGAAAACATTTTCACAATTTCATGTCATAAGATAGTTTCTGATATAAGGCCAAAGTGTTGGCCTCTGTTCACTTCAAAAAGGATATGATATTATTATATTCTACATGTACTAATACAAATAAAAAAATTAAATAGTAATAAATTTGTGTTAACTGAAAAAAAGGGAATTTATACACATGATCTTGAGGATCCCAAGGATAGGACAGACTAATTTGCATATATGGGGCAGAGCAGCTGTTGCTTTCAGGTGTGATTAACTGTCATAATGAGCACTGCTCTGTCAGACTGAGGCTGTGTCCGAATCAGAGCCCTATCTACTGTGTCCTGTCTCCTGTGTACAGTGTACTGGCAGATGTGTGCTGTTTAATGTGCACTGTTTCGTACGCGACATGCAGTACGCAAAAAAATATCCTCCATGCTATTTTCCAACTGTACTGCGGAAGTGTCGTAAGACGTCCCAGCCTTGCGCGGCCACGGCACACGTTGTTTTTGTTGTTATTGAAGGAAAAGATCAGCGAAGCTGTGCCTCATTTTTTAAAATGAAGCTGCGCGTCATATTTATGTGACCAAAATGTTTGCGTACTTCCTGAAAAGTGTGCTCCCGTATATCACATTTTATTTTTAAAGAGAATCTGCAAGAAAGCAGAAGGTTAAATGAATGTCGAATGGGTAATGTCAGCAGAAAGATTTGTTATTTTTCTCCCCAAGGAAGGGTAGTGACTGAGAAGTTACGGAGGGAATTAAGCCTGCGCCACAATTTGAGCTGGGCTGCTGGGTGCATGCTTTAATGAGGTATTGATCCAGTCTCTAAATGAAGAAATTCCTTGAAGACTGACTTCAATGGTATGGCCTTTCCATTGCCGGTTGATTGGTATTTCAGTTTGATATGAGGTTCATTATGAAATATATTCATTTGAAATGCTGCTGACATATACTATATAGACATATTACTGTGAGTATAACATTAAGTATATATACTATCGTAAATATATTCTGTGATAGATTAGCCTTTAAAAAGCTATATATAAAGATATATATCTCTACACAATGTATTGTTTTTGTTCAGAACAATTTGTGACTGTGAATTCTATCACCATAAGATGCTGCTGCAGCTATGATACATATATAAACCAAACCGCACGTCTCTATGAGTTTCTTCCTGTAATCTATTAACATAAGTTAGTAATAAACTGCTGGGACTATTACTGGAAATGAATATGCTTGTGCCTGTAATTTTCAAAGGAGATGGGCCCCCGTATGACATACACCCCATTAATGCTCAGAACAGTGATGCTCCCTTTGGTATGGATTGACTCTCGCAGTTTAAGAAGACTAATGTATGCCCTCCTGAATTGACAGAGTAAATTGCAGCGATGGGGCAGTCCTACGGATGTGATTGGGTGTTGTAAATCGGGGGTGAAAAAAGGGTTTGAAATGAATGTTTTGACTTGACCACCATTAAAAAAGCATTTGATACAGTAGATCCAGTAGATCCAGTTAACCGTACAGTTGGCAAGCCATAGTTTATTCTCGAAAGCATCCGCCAGACATTTAATCAAAGCTGATCTGAATAAACATAATTATTGCTGGTACTTTTACTGCTATAACTTCAACCTTAAATAAAATTAAATTAAATAATTTTCCTTTGAAGAGGTACAGTTTTGGTGTTGTCATTCAGTTGAGTGATTTGTCTATTGAATAGTGCAATAATAGATAGCAGATTGATGTGTGTGATGCCTCTAGTCCTCTCTAAGTTTATCGCTGTCAATTTGAACATTGGTGTCTTGTTTTTGACTCTTGATACCAGTGGTGACAAGCTGTCTTTGTATGAGTGTTCTTGTCAGGTCTTCTGATGTATATCCCTCCTGTGGAAATGTAGGAGCAATATTTTGGCCAAGGGGGAATGTGATCCGACAAGTCCAAAATGTTTTAGTGGAAAATAAATTATCTCAAGGCAAACGGGAGTTTGCCCACATTTTTCATGGAACAAAAAAAGTTAGGATCTAGATTGTCATGTACTCTGACATTTCTGTCAGGCATCATTAATGTCCAGCTACACTAATTCATATTTTAATGAGAACATTTGGTGAAGACTGATTTTCAGAGAAAATAATGAAACTTCGCAATTTAACGTCATTAACAGTGCATATTCACATCCGCTCAGAGTCATACGCAAGAAAAAAGAAAATTTTACTGTTTCATTTTACTGAGCGAACTTGCTACCAGAGTGAAACAATCCCAAGCAGGGCCTCAGGATGTCGATTTAGTGTACGAGCTGGAGAAAAATCGTGATTATTATTGCTTATGCTGGGAAAGCGCAGCCTGGTGGCGGGCTACAGAACGAGCCGTCGCACTGCAGGACTGCCAAACATTTTACTTCCAAAGCAAGCGTGGTGCTTTCCACCATGTTCTACCTGCGTGTTCTAGAGCTGAAGAGTGACATTATCCCAAATGCCGGAACGTGTTTCAGCCTCCACAGTGGGCAGAGGGAGGGTGGTCTGTATTCCCAGACTCCTCGGCTTGCCCTCCACCATGGCCACCATTGCATGAAATGTGACTTTGGGGCAATGATAATGCAAGCGGTCGACTTGGAAAATCCAATTTGCGGCAGTCGGGGGGGCGTTTGTGGGGCCGTGACCCTGCAAATTCACTTTTACTCGTGGCGCGTCATCGCCTCTTTGAAGACCTCTGCCTTTCCCACATGCACGAGCCGCTTTTGAAGTTTGCGCCGAGCTGCTCGCGTGCCAACGGGATTAGTAACCGCCAAACGCCTACTGAAAAAGAAAAGCGTTGCTCATAAAATTAACAGCAGCCCAGGTAGGACTGAAAGAAAGCAATTTCGTCTCCCTTTTTATTTCACTGCTGTGGGTCTCTTGATCTCTTCGGAGCGGTAATGTAGTAACTGTAGTCCTTTTATGTAGTAGCATGCTACATAAAAGAGCTTTGCTCCGTGATAGCAGTATAGACACAGATCGCATTTCAAAGTACACCAACATTTTTCCCGATTTAGTAAAGTAAGTAAATCACCGACGCAAAGTACGGTTTTACTCGCGCATTCCGAGTGTTGACATACTTTCCATACCTATGCCTCTGCATTGCGTCAGCAGTATTGAGTCTGAAGTTAACAGAACTCCAGTACTAAGCACACTGGGTACTGATGGGTCTCTGAGGCAAAATAAAGCTATTTTTGATCAGGTAGTCATTCTGCAGGTCTAATCCCTGAACCCCTGTACTACTTACATTGGTTCAGAGGACATTTTCTTTGTTTTTGCTGGTGCTGTTCGAGTAGCCTACTTAAACCCATTGTACAGTAATATTGGGTGCCCATTTACAGAACTCTGACGTGTATTTCTTCCCCCATTCATTATTGAAGAGCATTCAACACTACAATCTTGACATTAGAAATGTAGGTTTCCACAGAAACAGCACGGGCCTGAGTAGTATTTACAATGATGGCGAACTGTAGTCTCGTGTTTTTTCTAAAGAACTACAAAAGTAGAAATAATATCGCTGCAGTTTGAAACACTCACAAACTGCCTGTCACACTTTTTCTTCTGTTCTTCTTCTCCACAATAAACCTCCTAAATCTGAACATGGAGTTTTTGCGGCCTTACCGGAAATGCACATTCGTAATAGAGTGGCGGAACAAACAGAAAATGGGTCCCTTCTTCTTCTACTGCTCACAAATGCATTGACTTTGCTTCCCCTCTGCATTTCCCAGTTCCACAACCAGTATCAGAATATGTGTACTGAGTTAATTACTGTTTGTTGAGGATTCTATTTCCTGTCAGCCACTAAGCCTGATGTCCAATATTTGCGACACTACCCTTCTTCATCTCATAAAAGATTCATGCTACTTTAACGACCGCTGTGCTGTCTCGTCATCGTGAGCACAGACTCAGAGATATCTGCGTTTTTTGTTTGGGCTTGTTGCAGCAGAGTCAATGATGTGTGTAATAAAACAATGCATTTTTCTGCCGCGGCAGCAGACGTAAGCCAGGCTAGGAAGTGCTGAGCCCTGATTGTCATAATATACAGCCATGACACTGATAAGCATTGACATAAAGGGATCTTGGGCCTTCATATGTAATCAGGCCTCGCCACCTCCGCTCCCGCACCTTTTTAATGGAGAGTGTGGCCCTCCTAATTAAGACACTGGGCTGCACCTGAGTCCATTAGTCTTAGAGACAGGGAGCAGAGGCGACACCTGATTGGCCAGTTTAGCTCTCAGGACGAGGCCTGTCAAACAGAAGCTTTGATGTGTGGTTTGCCGCTGTTCAGTTACGTGTGGTCTGCCCCCCCTGCACAGCACTGATTAGGGCCTCGGTGCTGCTGCATCCATGCCCTTTCTTTTACGTGCTTGTAAAGGAAATTTGAGCACTCCCATTTATAACGCAAGTAAAACAGTACCACGAGGCCGTGTTTAGCAACATAATATTACTTTATGTGCTCTCGAGGAAATGCCGTTAAAAGCCTTTAACTTTGCGCCCGTTTTCCGAGATCTAACGCCAGCATCACCTTATTGATCAATATGACCTCTACGGTTTTTCTCTTCTGATGGCAGAGTGCTTTGGACTGTGTAAAGCTCAGGGCTGGCATTTCTGACATGCTCACCACAAATAATTTTTTGGCAAAGTGGCAGATCAGTTCTGGTTCACAGGATAGCCTCACTGCGAGGTCTTCTGCTTGTCTCTCACAAAGAGAAGGGCAGTACAACTGTATATAATTTGCAGGATCACAGACTCTTTCATTGGAATGGAAGAACTTCTGGCAATGATAGAATGGGCATATGTTTGCAAAGGCTAGTAAACTTAATGCATGTGTTATTGAATATCTAATATATAGTACAGTATATGGGTTGATTTTCCCTTATATGACCAGGAAGTTAGTGACAAACATATATAGGAGACCCTAACTGGTTTAAGTGAGAGAAGTAATTACTCTGGATAACAAGCTTTTTTAGTATTGACCCAGCTGAACCAATATCCCAAGCGCTGTTATGCGTCTGGTGTCTGCAGTGAATTCTGCACACGTCTGCCTTTCGTAAAAGGTAAGACTTGAATTAGAATGTGTGGCTTTTTGGACCCCGCCTGAGCAGACGAACACGCTCGGCACAAGAAATTGAAACACAGCAGGTCTCCTGCCTTTGAGACACAGGCACACAGATAGACTGTTTGTGTGTAGCTCCTCAATTGAAACAGGCAAGGTGAGTCCTATGCAGCTTCTGCGAAAATGAGCTGTGAAGTCAGTTACAAAGCAATTGATACATTTTCATTTTATAAAGAAATGTATAACTGAACTTATAAGTCAGTTCAGTTAATGCCACCCACAGTTATCTATAAACTAGAAGTGGGTGCTCTGACTGTGGGCATCCAGCCTGTGGCTACGTTATGGAACTTCTCCGGTGTTTCCAGCTCTTTACACAGGTTGGAAGCAGTGAGATCTCCAGTACGTTTAACACAGCCCCAGAAACAAGGCTACTTCTCTTCCAAAAACTGACTGGCACGGTGTGTCTGTGGCTAGCAGAGGGGGCAAAGTCACATCACAGTGGACAAGGCTAACCACGGTTGGGGTACAGAGATCATCCTCGTTAGCTCAGTGCAATATGATCTCAAAGGGGATCAGCATGGGCTCTGTCGAGTAGCCTGTAAAACAACAGGTGGCTTGCCAGGTTTTCCTCAGCCAACCCTATTATGACCGTTCTTGTCCGATTAGTAGCATGTTCAACTGGAAGTGGGAGATGGTTGGGAGTTTTTATTGGTGTTTGTTAGGGGTGCAACGGATCACAAAACTCACGGTTCGGATCGTATCACGGTTTTGAGTCACGGATCGGATCATTTTTCGGATCAGCAAAAAAAAAAAAGGGAGACAAGTATATCTTTGCTTTCCATTTATTCTGTAAAACACTTAAAGCAAGGAACTTTTGCCCATGGTCTTAAATGAAAACAACATTCAATTCTATTTCTCGTTACTAGTTCTATTTTGTCCGTAGTTATGCAAAAACCTCTCGTTGGTAGTTCTGAAAACAATTGATTCTATATGGAAGCAAATAGTTCCTTCTCAACTTTATACCATAAAATTGGCACCAATTTTGGTTATTTTTGTCATTAGTTAGATTATTTAAGAAAATTGCATGAAACCGCAACTCAATTTACCCATCTCTCTCCGTCTTGCATTTTAAAAATGCTTTGGTCACGCAGCCTATTTTAAACAGCCCAGGCTAAGGAAATTGCATTTCACGATCTGCATCATGAGATGGGAACATCTGAAAAAAATAGCCTACTGTAGATACAGAGTTTGTTACTGTTAGATGTAACGTGTCATATCTAAGACATTTCGCTGGATAAAATGTTTTTTTTAATATACAGATTAATGTGCTTTGTGAAGTAACTTGTTCGCATTCGCAACCAGCGTTGCTCACGTCAGCGTTACCTTACATTAGGTAAAGCCCTACTATGTTACGTTCATATTTCCAAACTGAATAAATACTGCACCTCTAACCACAAAACGTCTTTGCTAGATTAAAGTTGTTGTAACTAAGATATTTGGCGAAGACAAACTTTTCAAATCAGTGGATTTAGCGTTATTTGCCGGCTTTATTAATCAGCTGTTGGTGTTGCTATGGATACCATTCATATAAGGGTCGACTCTAATGGCGCTGGCAGCAGATAACGTAGACGGCGTATTAATTTAGAACGGTGATTAAAATGTTGCCAGCGCTACTTCATTGCCGGGCGGTTTAACGAAATAAATGCCCACCCTCCAGCCAATCAGAATCGAGTATTTATCCAAGCCATGGTATAATACTTTTAAAAGTACCAGCGGCAGTAAAACTGTAATTCACTATGATGGTTAAATTTTGCAATTAATCCGCGGTTCACATGCGTGCCGAACCGTGGGGGGCGATCCGTACGGATCACGGATCAACTACGTTCCGTTACACCACTAGTGTTTGTCACTTAAAATGTCCGTCTCTTCGCAGATGCCTGTTAACATAGCCGTTTTTCTCCTCTGATCAGTTTCCAAAGTGTTTCCCATGGTAAATCAGTCGTGGCTGGGGGGTAAGGGAAATGAGCAAGCTGTTCCTTGTTTTCCCATCATACAGCTATGGCGGAAGTCTACTTCATGACAGGCAGACACTGAGCTTATCCGGCTGCCATTTTGTCACTGGAAGTGCACTTTTTTGTGCATAATGTGGAAGGTGGTCGTGGTGGGTGGAGAAAATTATCAGTTCACTATTGCACAAGGTAATCCCACCTATATGGATAAGCTTTTATGGCAATTTTATGACATTCTCAGGCGGTTGTATATACGTATATGAAAGCCTATTTAGAGTGATAAGTAGGTAGTACCTGTTGACAAGGCCTTTTAGAAATGAATTGGCTACTGCTTCAGGGTGATTTTCCCCCTGTGAACCATAACCAGAAATAGTCACTCCTACCCATCACTCAAATCAGTGACTACTATTTCAAACGCTGTTGAAAAGTATAGACTGTCTACAGTGAGGTATGGATTACTGGTTTGATTTATATGGATAGTAAATAAATGATCTAAATCTTAACAATTTAAATTAAATAATTTACATTTTTAAAATCTATAGGATAAAGACCTGAGTTAAAATAGTATTAGTTTTGGATTCAAATACTTTTCTGTGCTCTGTTGATGTTGGCTGGAACATTTGAGCCTGCTAGGAGGAGCATATGGGCAGGATTTACACTTTTAGCATTATTTAATTTGTTCTAATACACCAGGCAAGCTTAGTCAAACGCAGAAAAGTATATGAATCCGAAACAAATACTAGTTGAACCCAATGTCTGCAAGGATAACAGACTATAGTTGTGAATGGTGATGCTTGCTGCATGCTGGTGACCTCTGAACTCCCATCGCCTGAAATTCAGCAGTGACGCAATGGTCCACAGCAGGAACATAATGCATTGTAGCGCAGGCCTTTCTGTAGTGATGATATGCAATTTGCAGCTAGTTTCACAAAGGACTACTGGTGCCTAGAGAGAGTAGGATTATAACCGGGAGATATAACTGAGCCGACGTGCTGGTAATAAAATGACACAGGAAAGGCCAATCAAAACCCTGCCAGCATTGTTCTCCACATCAGTCCCATTACAGGAGAGGGAAATAAACGTCGCGAGCTGAAGTGGTGATTTACAAAAGCAGATCCCACCGATAACACTAGTGTTCTATGGCTTAGACCTGCCTTGCGGGTCTGAGCCATAGACACGCTCACATACACTTTCAACATTACATCATAAAGCTGTCATATTCAGCGCCGTTAGCGACATGTTTAAAGCAGCCTAAAATGTTTAATGGATGTTGAGATTAATTTATCGTGTCGCTCCAGGGAGCGGGAATGCGGTGTTGGTGCTCAGGCAGCTTGCTCATCAGCCGGCGTCCCCACTGCTGCTGTGCTATGGTGCTATTAGCACGTTAGCGCCAGTGAGTCACACGTGCAAAGCTCTCCCTAGGACTAAAGCACAGTGCTCTTCCTTTCTGTCCGAATCACTACTGTGTACACCAGCTTTTGGAATATCCACATTCAGATGAAGACAGTGGCCATTAATAACCCCTATATTTAATTAACTTGAGCTTTAATGAACATGGGTTAGCATGTGTGCTTTTAACAATGTAGGCAGACCAGTTTTAGGGGTAAATTTGATTGGTGCATGTCTTCATCCTGAGAATATACTTCACCCTTTGGGCTCCCCTGAAAAATTAAAAAAAATTAAAACCTAACAGTTTAAAAACAACATTTTACAATTTATGAGACGTGCAATGCTATACAGAAGACATTTTAGACATGTAGCACTAAGGTGTACATGCTGACAGAACTAGTTTTAACATTAGTAAGTGCTTCTGTTCAGGGGGTCTGCACATTGGTTGTCTATTGCATCTCCCGTAGACAGCTGAGGTATGTGCGTGCTTTGTCCCGCATGTGAAAGAAACGGCGCGCAGGGGTGCAGTGCATGCACTTGTTTGCGAATCTCAACTGCGGCGCAGATTAGTTTGGCACTGCAGGGTTCGGGGACGTCTCAGGTTACCGCTGAACACTTGTTGCGGGGACACCTGCTCTTGTCTCTAAAGCTTTCGGATGGAGGGAACACAAGAAGGACGCCCCACGCGGGGCACTAACACAGTCGTGTTTTGCGTTCAGAGCTTGAGAAGGTACAGTATGTTACCACTCAACCAGATCTTGGAATAGTGTGTGGAGGAGACTGCCAATGTCTGTGAAGGGGCACTGAGCACCGCTTGGGGGCAACAGGCCTGGAAGGGTTTATGTAAGGGTTGAAGGTGGTTCTGGGGACACTGAGCACCACCTGGAAGAGGCCAGCAGGCCTGGAAGGGTTTATATGGAGATTAGGGGTGGTTCTGGGGGCACTCCTGGAAGAGGCCACCAGGCCTGGAAGGGTTTATGTAGGGCTTGGGGGGTGGTTCTGGAAGGGGAAGGACACTGTGTGTCTAGCTCAGATTGTTGCCCCAGGGTAAGGGGGAAGAGCCACTCCATTCCCCAGCACTATACATAGACTGTGATGCCACACTTTAGCCAACTATAGCAGATAGTTCCCCCAGATCACTTTGCAGCAGATCCACCCGATTCCTTGGCATGGGAGCAATTTAGAGAGTGACTGAAGGAGAAGAAATCTCCCTTTTAAATATGAAGCACTGTGATTTGAGTCAAAGGTTTGCTGTTACATAGACACGGTAAATCTTTTGGTTGGTAGGTGGCTTTACAAGCTTAAATCTCTCAATCACGGGAAAGCTGAGTACAGACAGTTTGTCTGAAGAAAGGCATCCTGTCCTTAGAAACCTCTTCGGCTGGAATAAGAGAAGAAGGCAAGATTTAGTTCCACCTTTTAAAGCTTCAAGTTGGTGAAACTCAGATGTTTAGCTTGTTGCCTGATTGAATTTCCAGCCGTAATGCAATAAAGTCTTGGGTTGATGTTGAGGAGGTCATATTGAATTACGAAGGCAAACAGTGCTTGTCATGTTTGTCTCAAGGCTAGCATATATCTGCTCTAACGGATAGAATGTCTCATTAAGTAAACCAATGAAGTGCTGAAGTGCCTGTTTAAAATGTTTTATTAATTCTGATGACCATGGCATGCGAAACCACTGGTCTTTTAAGAAACATTAATGATTTATTTCAATTAAATAAATGGATTAATGTACCGTTTCCTTGGTGGATAGCCTTAGTTATCTTAAGGGGTCTCTGTAAATGTACATAATGGGACTTACAATTATGAAAAATCCATGGAATGGAATATTTTAGATCTACTCACATAGTGAATTTGTTTACATTTATTTTTGTTATATATATTACTCAGAGAATTTATGAAGTGAATTTTTTGATGGAAAATTGGAATGGATATGGATATCCAACAGATGCTGGATTTCACTGAATCTTTTCATGAATTCTATTTTTATGCCTCCGCGCCAGAGGCAGCCATGGCCGGAGGCATTATGTTTCCGGATTGTCCGTCCATCCGTCCGTACGTTCGTCTGTCCGTTAGATTTTGGTGGTCAAAAGTCAAAGGTCAAGTTCACTGTGACCTCACAAAATACGTTTTTGGCCATAACTCAAGAATTCCTAGGCTAATTATGACAAAATTTCACACGAATGTCTGATAGGATAAAATGATGAAGTGATGACATTTTATAACCGAACGTTCAAAGGTCAACTTCACTGTGACATCATAATATTTTGCTTACCACTGTAGCTGAGAAAACGATCTAATAATCACATTAATTATATATGTTCAATAAATAAAGACTGTCCTTGCAATGATAAAACAAAGTTTATTCATCTAATGTTCAATGTTTGGTGACAGACATTGCTGTAAACTGCAACTTGACTTGTTGGCGGAGGCATACAACCGCAAGGTGGTTATTTCTAGTTTATTTATAGATGTTGTGGTGTTATGTTATTGAAAGACAAATCTGAGATTGCTTAGATGAAACAAGTATTTTGAAAATACATATTTAAGCTTTGATTTTATGCTGTCTGTTTTGATTACAATCTGTAGTTCATTGTAATGGTGACATTTCTCTCCACCAATAAGATTTGTGGATGAATAAAGTAAGTGGAGACCTTGTCATCAAAAGTGCAGGATCCTATATTAATCTCTCTAGAGACCCCTCCTGCCTTTGGGGAGCACTCATTCTGAAGCCTGAGGTCGTCTATCGGTGCCCCCTGGAGAGTGCCCAATGGGTGAGCTCATCTACTCCACCCCTGGGGAATCTACAGAACTGGGTCACACATCTGGAACAGGGCAAGGAGAGGCAGTCGTGCTTCTCTGGGAATGGGGCTGCTGGCCAGCAAGGGCTCCCTTTCCCCCTTGGGGAGTTCAGTTAGCCACTAGGCCCTTGTAGGATTTGCATCGTAAAGTTGGCAGCCAGCAGTCATCATACCCCGGCTGTACTGTTTGTGTGTCAAGCTGAGCACAAGGTAGTAAAGTGGCCAATAAACCAAACTTTATTTTGGGGTGGGGGGCCTGGGGTGGAGGGTGGAGGGTGGAGCACGGAAGGGGATTAGGGGTTTGGGCTCAACTTCCATTTGGGACACTTGTTGGATAGCATCTTTCAGCAGCGTCCAGCTGAATAAATCTCCTCCTGAGCCAGTGTAAGATGTTAAATCATTGCAGTGCGCTTAAGCAAAAATAATTACACAAAAACTACTCATGCATTGACAGAAGAGATTCTTCCCGCAGTAGTGCTATCGTCAGTACGTTGAGACCCTTTCCATATTCAACAAACATTGCTGTAAGAAGATAGTATCAGGAGGTTTCCAGTTTTTTTTGGAGTCATTCAGGAGAGATTGCAGTCTGTTAAGGCATAAGACAGTGTACCCATGAGGCTATATGGTGTGTAAGGTCAAGCCAATTAAATTTGTATCATTATTTGTATTTACTGGAGTGGTTTAGGTGTAGGCTTATGGTTGTTGGTAGAATTGAATTAGCATTGAAATCCCAGATTAGAGAATAATTTCAGAACTGGGAAAACTGTGGGTTTGAACAGTTGTTAATTAATCTTTAATTTATACCAGCTGGACAGATACCAGCATATAAGCATTGCGCCAACACATGAGATCCATTGTAAGCAATTCTTTAACGATGGGTGGTGGTTAAGGGGGATTTTTCCCCTGTACTGGCCACGTACAGCTTGCATTGCGAGGCACTTTCAGAGCTGGAGGTTTTTGCTGTATTAATGCATTAATGCTGCGCTGAGAGGGGGAACTCTCAGCCAAACCATGGCAACCGCTGGTTCTGATTAATGTGGCTCGTGAGCCGGCCAAGCAGACAGCTATGAAAGTGAAGGAAACACAAATCAATACTTCTCCCATATGGCACCAATGAGAAGGATCCAGAGGCTCCATGGGGTATCAAGTCAGCAGCTCGCAGCATGATGTTGATACAGTCCTTTTTGCTTGCAGAATTTTGTCCGATTTCCATATTATTGATCCTCGCTGATTTTAATTTTGTTTCCAATACCCTTTGCCTTCACGGCGGTAATGTCGAATACGACAGGCATCACCTGCCTACTGTGTAAAACTCGCTATAAATCAGTGCAGTGAATGAGAAATTGATTGATCAACATTCTTCCTTTTTTCCCAAAGTGACATATTAACACAGAGAATGAAGCAATTCCTCGGCATTTCCAGGACCGAAATTAATGATTAATGTGGTGTGGTTTGAACGCATTAGGGGCGGCTGAGACCTCCCTGCACTTGTCTCATTTAAATTCATGCAGCAGCACAAAAGTATGTTGTACTGTTCCGAAGTGCGCAACTCCTGTTCTCTCCCGGAATCTCTTCAGATTTAATAATGCAGCTGGCTATTGTGCCATAAAAGCAGCCTCTTATTTTGGAGCAGGATCAGCACATTCTGGCCCGTGGAAGATTAATAAAATCAACGTAAGCCACCACCCCTCTGTAAATCAATACAATTACCAGACTTGGGGAATGACACAGATTTCGCAAAGTGCTTGTGCACAGATTTTACAGTTGCAGTATGAGGGTCGCGGCAATAACTGCCTGGCCAATGGAAAGCGGACTTGTGCTGTGCACACGGCCAGGCACCGCAGAGCAGAACTGCTCTATCCCCACTGTATTAGTGCAATACATTCCCCCCTTTTAATGCTAAAATGGTTAGTCGCACATTATTAACCACGTGTTGAGTTGCAATTTATTAACACGTTAAGAGGAAATGCATCACTCAGCAGTGATGGATTGCCCAATTAATAATTTACATATTTGTTTGCGATCCCTTAACGGAAGTGCTGCTATTAAGTGCAAGCTCGAGGGATATTGTTTTGCGCATAGAGAATGGGGGAAATTAGAGTCATCTGAGGTACGACAGAGAAAATTCTCCCCCAAAGTTGAAATTTGACTTCCCCCAATCCCAAGTGGAATTCCCATCTCTGCGGATTGTGGCTATGGGTGCTCATGCAGTCTTAGAGAAAGCATTTATATGGAAAGACAGTATAGAAAGCATTGTTTCCTTAGTCCCCCCCCCCCCCCATTAAAATGGATAGGCTACACTTTATTATGTTTACAATGAATACCCATCTGTATTATTTTCTCAGAGAATATACCCTTATTTTCCCATTGTTGTAAGGATGCAGACATTGTTTTGCTCCGTTGACAAGGTCACATGCTTGAGTGATGCCTTGTTTTCTATATTCGTGAGACCCTGGAATAAATTCAAAAGTGAGAGCAGCATGGCTTGTATTTGCTGCTGTATCTACAGAACTGGGTCACACGTCTGGAACAGGGCAAGGAGAGGCAGTCGTTCTAACCCAGAAGTTGGTGTTCCTTTTTACTGTGCTGTTCTTGAAGCAGAGGGCTTCCGGTGAATCACAGCAGTGAACATTAAGACATTTTTACTCTACTCTATGTTTTTTCTTCACATATGGTTCACCTTTTATCCTTCATAATAACTAATGAATCTCTTATGAAAATTATTTTTGTTTGGGTTGTCCCTCAGGGCAGATTGAACCTATAAGAGGTTTGGCGTTCATTTCAAGAGAACCATTGAACCTTATATTTCATCTGTTTTAGTTCCTCATTATTTTTATTATTCTTTCCTAGGTCTGGTGTTGTGGTTACAGTAAATTATACGTGTTAAACTGGCAGCAATAACTATTATGCATTGAAGTAAGCATAATTGTGATACCTATTTAGAAAAGATGGGCAATTAATATACGTAACTTTACCCAATAACGTTCAGATTATTGGTCAAACGATGAGTTTAGAATACAGCAACCATTGCAGGTTGGAAATGTTGCATATCAAGTGGCCAATCCAAGTAATTATAAAACATAGTTGCTTCTTCAAATGTGTTTGATGGTAAATGCATTAAACTCACATCAACATTAAGTGGGCATAAAAGGATCAAAACATTTTGATAATGGTAATCCCTTCTCCAGATAAACACCATGGGATATGCAGTAACTTGAGCTCTTCTTGTGAGCGCACCCAATAAATATTTATGTAGATTTAAAACTGATGGATGTTGTATTAAACACTAATTAAGACCTTTTTCTGTTTGTCCACAAAGGGCCACTCTCTTCCTAGGGGTTACTTTAGCAGTTTACAAACTATTACATATTTGTCTACAGACTAATGTGCTGTATAATAGATTATATCCTTAAAACCATTCAGCAGATCAATGTCCAGTGCTATAGATATGATCAGTGCAGCTATATCAGCAAGATGCATAAGTTGCAGAATTGCTTCATTCCTTACAGTGTAGGCATTCCCAGGAGTCAGCATGATTCAAGCAGGGTATTCACTTTCAGTGTTTGAAGATCATATACTCGGTTGTGGTGAGGGAGCCCTGTTTGTTTACTGTCAGAGGTCCTGTTTGGGTAAATATATTCATACATATAAATACTATTTGCTTCAGCGTATGCTAATTACTTGAATTAAAAAAATATGTCAATGTTATATAACTGTCAAATCCATATATGAGAAGTGCATTCACTGGTATGCTCAGGGGTTTGATACTATGCATCGATACTAACGTTAACAAGCTAGGCTTTTGGTCAGGGTCATATCTTATGTGAGCACAGTCAGTACATTCTAAAATTAAACAATTGCATGTTACTTTTGATATTAAAGTTTGACATCGGCACAATATTCTCAAATTGGTCAACATTTAGGGGATCGTCCTCATAATTTTGTATGATTTTGTATAGTTGGTTTTCTGAAATAATACGCATTTTTTTTAAAAGGACCACATCCTCCTGAGCTGTCTCTAACACACACGTTGTTCAGAAAGCGCTATAGTCTACTTCACAAAGGAATAAACCTCCGTTAGAGTAATCTCAGAGAGCACTATTTGTATTTGTCAGCCCTATTCAGATTGTACTGTAGCTAATGAGCTTTTTAAAAAAAGAGCTAGCAAAGGAATAGCAAAAGAACTAAGTCTGCAAAGCTCATCGGTGTGTCTTTAAATGATATCTTCAGGACAGTGCGAGGAAAGAATGCTGACTTTGTTTTTCCCTGTGAGTTAAACCCCCCTAAAGCAAACTGTAACTGCTCTCCATAATGAAAGCTTCTAAGCACACTTTTAGTCGTATCATTATTTCCTTTTAAAAACTGAGCGCCTCCAATCAAATGTGTCCGCTTCATTTATGCTGTTTAAATAGTGTCAACGGCAGGCCCAATGGATTTCCCATTCAAACATCGAAGGACTCTCAAAATATATTTCTGTTAGATTCCTACTTTTGTTAGCAGAGTAGGATGTGAACGTGCTGTAGACGGATCAAGGAATTTATGGATGATGTCATTCTTCACTTTCATGAATGTCAAATTTAGCCATCGTTAATTAACCGGTTTTACCAAACGAACATATTATTCTATTTAAAGGCAACCAAGTTATTCATTTGCTGTTTTTAATTAATTCGATGAGTGTTTTATTATAATAGAATTATATTATTATTATTGTTGTTGTTATTGTTATTCATTATATAGAACTAACTTGCTTGTCTGACTTATGTTTATTGTAATTTTTCTGTTGTATTAATTCTATAAAATAGAATCACAACGTTCACAATTGTATTATTGGATGAAATGGCATTTACCAGCTGGGATATGTGTTCTGATATCTTTTAGTCTCTTGAAATTTTCCTTATCATTTCTAAGGATACTGCAAGCTAGAGATATTATCAGCAAAGGAGGAGTACCTGCGCATTGAAGCTTATACAACTGTACATATGCATAAAAATACATATTGAACAGTCTTTGTGTTTGTAAGAATTCAACTGTGTAAGCTGGTCATGGGTGAGTTGTTTTTGGCAGAAAATACAGAAGTCATAGTCTAGGCTTTGAGCTACCTCAGTGAGCCAACATACGTACATGCTCTTGGTGTTTCCTGAATATACTGATGGAACCGCGATCCTCCGAGAAAGCGCGGCTGGAGGAGTTTAAACACACGTCTGCATTAAAGAGCAGGACATGATGTAGCAGGTAATGCATTCGTGACTGAAGCTTCCCCATTAACCTACAGGCTGAGAAGTTTAATCCCAGGGGCTGCTCACTCTGAGAGTGGAAGTGACAGGAGAGGTCTAGACTCTGAAATAAAGAGTGGCTTGCGAGTGCATAATCAGCCTCAGCAGGAGGAGCGTGGCTGAGAAGCAGCCCTTTGGAAGTGGGGGTTCTCCATGGCCTCAAATTAGGAAGCGCCGTAGGGTTTTGTCCCGCTTTCCAGCCACACTGACTACATTAAACCTTTGTCAACTGACAGGATGACGAAGTGGTGCTGCAGTGTGTCGCTAGCATCCAGAAAGAAAATCGCAAGTTCTGCCTGACTGCAGAGGGACTCGAAATCGACTGTGTTACCTGGAGCCCACGTCAGAGGCAAAGGTAGGCACAAACAAATGAGGTCTGACTGGTCTCTGGCGAAAGAATAAGTTAAGCCACAATAAGTGCAATTCACTCTCCAAACCAAAGCATAGGCTTGGCCAAGGGTTCCAAATCCGGGGTGCACGGTCCCTGGCGGTCCTTGAAGGAGTTGGAGGGGATCTTTTTACAGTTACATGCCTTGCTATAAGAATGTAACAGATGGAATTATTTCATCATAAAACAGGTACACATTAAGTAACATTTGCACAAGCGAGGACTCTTGAAACAGCTGAATGAGAGAGAGTTGATTCTGCTGCTAACCGCAGACACACATTAGGTAATTAGGTAACCACCATAAATATTTAGTCAGACATTTAATACTTTAATATGAATTCAAACATGGAAAGTAATCCTTGTAAAAAAAAATGAACCTGCTGAGGCTGTAAGCATCCCTCAGACAGAGAGTTAGTCATGCAAAATGAAGCAGGCAGAAAACTAATGCAAACTGAAAAGACTGTACAGTACAATCAGTGAAATGGTTCAAGTGATTAGCAATGGCAGCAGTGACATTTTTGGCCATACATTTATAAAAGTTGGCAATCTAACAGAATAACTTTAGTTCTTAAATTAAGAACATTTTTTGGGTTTCATTTGAGACAGTGGGCTGTGTGCCAGATAAGACCATTCCTAAAAATAAATAATAATAAAATGATGTAAAAGGTTAATCATTATTTAAAATAAATACACACAAGTTTGTTCTTAAAAGTGAGTTCCGCTGTATTGTGATTTGTTCATTTTTCAGTATTAAATTGAGGTAAATAGTTCAGTAATAGAGATCCATGATGTAATAGACATTGGGATGTGCTAACATGTATAGTGTGTTAAGTAGCCACTGCACTGCAGCCTGTTGTGGGTGTCAAAGGCTCCTCAGACGCAGGGTCATCAGGTTAGGCAAAAGTTTGGGAACCCCAAGGCTAATCAAAACAATATTTTAGTTAGCCATACACTACTATATGCGAGGGTATGTTTATATTTAAAAACACATAGTTTCTGTTCCGAAAACACACAGCACCTAATTTACATAAACAAGGCGTTGAACTGAAACGCCCCGACAAAATACTGGGCAGGATTTCACATGCAGTTGTTTGTCACCCAAGGAATGTCACTTAACACGTCAGTTAAGACTTTTTTTAATCCAAAATATAATCCTTTTAATTAGCTGCAGCCTTAATGCAGAGGAAGTAGTGAATTTAAGGCTGCATTTAAGTCTTTACAGTATAGAGTGTATGGGGAGAGAATTGCAAGCTGAGCACCATGGCAACCACAAGTTCTCTGGATTCAACTCTGTTCCTTCAATCCATCTGAGAGCAACACGAGCAAGCCGTTGTACGGAGTGGGAATAATGAACCACATCACAAAATAGACGAAAAATCTCGAACAGTAAACCCGTTCCCGTTCTCTCACAGATGTTCTTCGCTGTAAATGTCTCCCAATTATTTGATTTTTACAGAGAAATTGATTATACTGCAGCACATATTATCACTTGTGGTTCTAAATAGTTTAGCACAATTGGATGGGCCGTGCCTTCCTGGTCTTAATTATTTAGTCCTGATCTTTTATTGTAAAATCTTATAATTATGGGTAGATGTGCATGGATTTAGTCAGTGCATCAGCGACTAATATGTTTTGTATAAGCTGGCATGAATGTAGCAGTGCCTAGCAGTTAGCATAAACACTCAACCAATTGCTGTAATTAGTGTAGTATTTTCTCTTCCACTGTTTAGAAATAGATCCTGTTTATTTAAGTCCCTTGAGAATAACACGGAATCTGTGGAAGCCCAAAATATTGCAGTTATCAGCACGTAGTTTTCAAATTAGAGTGAAATAGCTATTCTTATATCAGGATACACCAATTAGCAGCCCTTCGTTAACCTTATATTACTGTGTTCCCATAGCAGGTTGTTGACGGCAGGACGTAATTGGATTTTCTGCATTGATTGTTCTTTGAATCATAATCCATTGCCATTGTCTCGAGTTAATTTCTGCATGGCTCAGATGCAAGCGCACACCACAGACACACAGAAATGAAAGACAGCAGAGAGTGATTTATTTCTACGCGTGCAGCTTCCTCTTCGCCCATGCTCCCGGCCCAGAAAGAGGACTAGGAATAAAATCAAAGGCTTGCGCTCCAAATCAGACTGTAATTAAAGTGGACAGGGATGATATATTGCTTCTTCATTGGGCGATTTGTCTTCATTGCAATTTATTTGTATGAAAAGCATCATCCCACTGAGAGATATTGCTGCAGGAGTAAACGTGGCTTGACTTCTCGGCGGTGATTGAAGGGAGGAAGGGGCAGAAACATTCCAAGGTCTTCACTAGGGAGCGATGCAAATCTTGGACCAATCACGCTTTAGGGGGATGCACCTGAGTTCACTGGGAATATCCTCATGAGACCTGGAAATTCATTTTTGTCCCCTTTAGGGGACATGTATCTCTGGTCTTAATCTCAAGAACCGTATATCCTACTATACTGAAACATACGCTACAAGGGACTTTCAATAAAAATAAAATGAATAATATTTTTGAAAATATGTTTTTGTCATCCAAGACACTTGTGTTATATCAAAAAAAATAATAATAATTAAACTTTCTTTCTGCCGGGTCTCAGGAGGATATATGATTTTTCTCTTTATACTGCAGAATGAGGCAGTGAGTGGCAGTGAGTGGCACCACCAGGCACTGGGTCACGGTGCCTCAGAACCGTCATATCTGTGACAGCCCCAAGTCCTCAGGTTTTGAATGGGAAGTCGTCGCCAGAGTGGGAGGAAATCTATTACCAACCTGCCTGAGGTGTAAAACCCGGGACCGAGCCTTTTGTCAGAATTCTTTCTGGGCAGCCTTTCCCATTACGCCAGGCGGTGTGCTAGCACTGAAAAAACGAAACATGTCTTGGTGTAAGTCTGGGTTTCAGGTGCGCTGACAGAATATTACTCTGTTCCTGCCGTGTTATTATGACGTAGCAAGTCAGGACGTAATCATTTTGGTTGTTTTTTTGCTTTTTGGGAACCGGCCGATAAACACTGCCTGACCCTTTTTACCCAGGGGCAGCGAGGAACGAGGGCGACGTGACGCAATATTTACAGAGCGGCGCGCCGGTCGGCCTGGGCTTCCCGTCTGCGTGTTAAAGCAGCCAGCGGCGTTCAGACACGCGCCCGTAAACCTGTCTCCCGTCCGTGGCCCTGGGGGGTTTGAGGACACGCTCTTCCCGGCTCTGGCTGCACGTTCAGACCCCGACGCTCCTTCTCGTTAGCTGCTTTCTCTCGCTTAGCCAGTTCCCCTCCTCTCCACCCCGGCTCACCCCGATAGAGTTTCACACCATTCCTGAGGAGCCACAGGTCATCGGCGCCTGCTTCTCACCACAGGGGGAAGCGCTGCCCCCAATTTTGTTTTCTCTCATTAGAGGAGAGCTTGGTGAAGGATGATCATTTAAAAAAAAAACAGGCATGACAAAGAGACCAACCAGAGGGGGGGCTTTGTGAAGAAATGCCAGACTTGAGAGTGTGAATGATGTGCTAAAGTGTGCTAAATGGATACACCGTCGGATCTCCCCGAGGAAACATAGGGGTGATTTTGGGGAGATTTTGGAGGAGAAATAGACGTCCTACTTTCAGCGTATGCTGTACCATGCCCGGATGGACAGCAGACAAAGGGGAGGTAGCAGAGGGGAGAAGAAGGGATGGCAATTTTGATCTCTGAGGATTTGGAGAACAGGAGAAATGCTGGCAATTAAAAGAAAGTTGATGTGCCCCGCGATAAGGGCCAGGCAAGAGAATTAATGGACCTAATTAGGACAGAGCCGACCGCAGGGCTTCCACCTCTGACAGCCAGCGGCAATTAACAGCCTCTCTCGTCACAGGCCAATAATTAAAGAAACAAAATGGCATAAATGCCAACTGAATAAAGACTTTGGTGGATGACAAAAACACTATAGCTGACTTTATTCGCAGGACAGATGTACTTTCATATATCGAAAGTCTAATTGCTCTGGACAATAGTGCTTACATTCTGTAAGTGGGCATTTTCTTTAATCCAGTTATCATCCCGATGAGTAGAACTCTGAAATGCTTAAGCTACTGTAGGAACTACTGCCTGTATGAAAAGCAGGGATAGCCTTTTTAGTTGTGCGGAAGTTACGCAATTTCAGTAGTGTTGCTGACGTTGTCACTTGTGTCACTTCAGTGTTTGGCTCTGAGCCTGTCTCCTAGGGTATCTTTTTCCCAATATACGTGACATTGTTGTGCCACCAAATATTATATCACACCCACATTGTATTGGAAGCATTACTGTCTGGATTCCTCAAGCCCTCGATATTTTATTTCATCACCATTTAATTAATGGCTCATTAATGCCAAAACAGTGCATAGCAGCATTGATTTAGTTTAATATTTCCTGCAGACCAGATTAGTTTGTGTGGTCGAAGTTTGGATTTTCATATTGATGCATGGTGTGAATCCGAGCAAAAATATGCGTTTCATGACAGAAGTTACCCAATGTGATCATTGCTATTAAAATCCGTGTCAATTGCGTTTGAGTTCAGTCTGTCAGCAGGAGAAACACGGTCATACGGCGTGCTGGGTGGCTCATCCTGTTGAGGTGCTGTTCTAGTGAGTGGATGTGCCCCATGTAATGGGGATCAATCCGGGCCGTGCCAGTGCCAACTGTGGCCAGCGATACCGCAGGTTCACACGATTGGCTCTTGTGTCACCCAGGGGTGGGATCGGTTTAGTCGGCCGGTGTAACTGCGGAGACTGCTCCCTCTGCGGAGATTGCTCCCCCCTATTTCCGGTTCCGGCTGTTACACCGGGGCCTTGACCGAATATGACCTTTCCACCCCTTTGAGGGCGCATATTTGAGTTTGTCAAAAGGTTTTTGAGTGGGCGACTTTTTCTCACAAATGGGGGCACTTAAAATCCCAGGATGAAACCCTTATTTCCGGGGTTTTGTTGAGGGGATTCAGGAGCACACTCTAGAACTGTGCACTCATCCGACAATTTCAGGAAGTAAACCGGAAGTAAAAACTACAACTTGTAGTACAAGAATGGGACATATTGCAAACTACTCTCTTTTTAATTTTATTAATTCTATCATCATTCATAATCTACACTTTGTAACCATTGTCATATGTAAACTGATTGATGATTCTCAATAAAACTAACGGAATTTAAAAAAAATATTACAAACTACTTCCTCACCCGTTTGAAGAGAGCTTTGCAGGATTTCTTTTGCACACTGCTTGCAAAGTGAGGGGACAGGGCACATAGTAGACAGGGGTCTGAGTGGATAGGGGACAGGGGGCAGGGAACAGGGATCATATTCGGTCGCAGCCCGGGTTGATGGCACCTTATCACACACCAGCGACCCCTGCTGGTTGATTGTGTGCCGGCAAGTCCGCGTGCTAAGCTGCATATGATTGTTCATGCATTTCAATGTTGGGGAGAACGAGGAGGAGAAGGATTAAAAAGGAGAAATCTGCCATTTGTTTAAAGGATCGTTTGCCATTACCAGATGTCCAGATGGCGCAGTGTATGAGATTGAGACAAAGGAAATGAGGGCAGCTGAAATAGCTCATGTTTTCAGAACTATAACTGCAGCAAATTGATCTAGTTAAGTACAGTTTACTTTTTTGTACTTTGTAAAAAAGGGGGGACACGTAACTTAAGTTTGCATCATTCATCTTATTACAGGTCCCTGTCTCCTCTTTTTGCCTCAATCTGTCAGCTTGCTGCCTTGCCCTGTTTGGCTGTTGGCCCACATTTTAGACCGGGCATATTTCTCTTTAATTGTTATGTCTTTACTTTTGCCATCTGACTCCAGGCCCCCCCCCATATTTGGAAGTTCTAAATCTTTTGGTCCTGTCATGGGGTGTATGGTGATATGGCGAGATCATTGAGATAGTGTACATTGTCTTAATGGAGTTGCCCAGTTACCTTAAATTGTCAGAACGCTGCCCATTAAGGGTAGGGTAGAGATTGCATGTGCTAGCTTTAAGGGATCTGAGATTACCAGGCAGGCACTGAAGATGATTTGAATGCAATTACAGTGTCAGCACATGGTAGTTAGATAGGAATCCTAATAAAAACATCAATCTTGCTCGTTCCCTTTAGTAATTCTCCCTTTTCTTAGTTTTTTTTTCCTAGGTTATCTGATTTTTTTTTTTTTTGCTGATGCGGCATGTTTCATACGGCTCAGCAAGGAACTCGAATCCATCTCCATCAAGGCGTCAAATCCTCACGCCAGTAGCCGTGAAGAAGTCATGTTATTCATATATGGATGCAATGCAGACCTTTCACAAGATTTTTAAAAAACCGTTTGTTTTGGCATGTGCATCTGATATTGGCCTGTCATATTGATGATGGTGCTGATGAAATCTCATTTTCAGGAATGAATCCATCTTTGGGATGGCAGTGACTCTATTTATCAGTACAAGCTCAGCACTAGTATATAGAGGAAAGCCTTATAAGAACTCAAGGTCAATTTTATGGAAAGAACATTAGTACTCGTTTCCCATTTTGATTTTGATTGAGCTTGCTTCTTTTGAGTTACTCCTATGTGGTACATCTGATCTGACTGAGGCTATTGTGCTGAGGGCAGTTGTATGTCTTATGACCCAGATCAAATCGACTGATACCCAAAACCTGCCAATGTTGACTGTGGCCAGTTGTCCTGTTGGAGAATGCATAAATAGCCATACTGTTTTGCAGGATATGGTTTTTTTCTGTTTTTCTTTAGTTTTTTTTGCAGTAGATATTAGTTAAATAAAGACAGGCCGTTTACTGTATGTGTCATTCCCAGACACACACACAGAGCCCAGAATTGGGTATTTGCATGTGCACACACTCTTGTGTATATGCATTCCCACTCTGAATTTGTCTTTGTATCTCCTTATTAAATCAACGCTCATTAGACATTCCTCAACATGCACTGTTCATTTTATGATCCCTCCACAGAGTTTGTGTGGGAAATACATTATTGGAAGACATACCTCAGAGAAATTTAATTTGTTATATAACAAAAAAAGCATTCAAATTATAGCCCAAGAGAATCCTATCAGTGCTGTTGATAAATAGCATAGGCTATATGCTCTTTTCAATGAAAAAGCACTTTAATGAAGATGATATTTTGCAGTATATTTCTTAACAGGCAAACTAAAAAAATAGGTAGTTAAATAAACAAAGCAACAAATAAATAAATAAATTAATACATTTAAGATAAGTTTCGCCAGAATACACATTTACATGCCAAGTAGATATTGTCCAAGTTCAAGTCCATTTATTAAAAATTATTTAATCATTTCCGATTCGTGCCCTAGTTCTGAACAGTAATCAAAAATGTGAATTAGGAAAAAATGGAAAAACCACTTTAATGCAAGAATCTCTGTTCATTCTGGAGATATTTGTCCTATTTTCCTGTTTTACATTTTATCGTTTTAAAAAAAAAATTATCTACGACTGAAGTAATGGCTAATGTATTTCCCTTTTAAAAGTGCAGAACATGCGGCGTTGCAGCGCAGTGGCTTGGGAGCTTTCTGAAAGCTTTCCTGGCAAATGCGATGCATTCTGTCCCCTCCAGGTAGCTGGCCACTGCGGTGCCTAATTTGTAATGGCTGTAATTATTTTGTTGATGTGTGTCCTCACCAGAAGTTGTGACGGATGGATGCAAACCTGCAGTTCTGTGTGAAGCAATTCTGTTCGAGAGACTGAACGCTGCAGAGTAGTGCACTTTCAATTCACAGAAGTGTGGTATTGAAGCTGCCCCACCCCTTCCTCCCTCTCTTTCGCTCTCTCTTACTCCTGCAGTGCAATGTGCTGAATATGTGTTGTGGAAGAATTTGGTAGCACTAGATGCAAGAGTCCACTGTATGGTTTATACGACTTGTATAGTGTTGACTGCAGCGGCCATGGCTCTAAAAGTGGATAAATGAAGATACTGCTGCATAAAAAACTAGATTAACAATTCCTAAATACATTGTAGGTGTGGTTGCTTCGCAGTGGTATCAATTGCTGGAAATGGTATAGATAGATGGTAATAGGCTATGTTATAGTGTGAGGTGGTAAATATAAGGTGGAAATGGTATGAAGTGGTAATGTGGAATAAAGGGATATCAAGAAGGTGAAAGTGTTAAAATATGGTGATGTATTTTGTGGTAAGTAGTCTAAAGAACCTGGAAGTGATACAAAGAAATAATGAATTGTGATGAAAGCACAAAAAGGTAATGTCAAATCATATGGGATAGTATTGTTAGGTCATAACAGTGTTGTAGAGGAAGGCATTGTGATGTCATAAGCAGTGTAATATGTTACACATCCACATTCTATTGCACCTGTTTTCAAAATGTGCCCAATTTTTGGAGATAAAAGGTAAATTATCTGAAAAAGTGTATCTAGTATAAAGGTAAAAAGTAATAGCAACCTGGAGGGTGTATAGAGGTGTAATATGAGGAATGAATGGTGGTGATGGTGGGAATGGTGTAGGACGAGATAGGTTCTCAAAAAGTGGCGGAATAATAATAAGTATGGTGAATAACAATATAGGTGTAGTTTCACAACCACACCTAACAAACAAATCAATGGCTGCCAATGTGCTCACTCAGTGTAACTGTAGCTTATAGTTAATAATGCATCTTGCTAATAACCACATGTTTTCTGAGGTTTGCAAACTCTCACAAAGGATAGCGAATGTCTTTATATGCTGATGCAAAGATGAACACATCACCCTGCTACAATAGTAATAGTACTTTGGGGCTGGATGTATATTTTACCACTGCATGCCCTACTGTCTCTTCATCTTATATTGGGATGAATTTAATTTCCAAAATAATCTGCAGCAGATGGTCTAATAAAATTCCACAACTCTGTATCTAAATTTGATCACCTTTGACCAAATTGTACAGATTTTATTTGTTATTATTATACTATTAATATTATTATAATATTATACAATATTATTGTATTACTTGCTGTCTTGATAGTTAGGTAATCAACATTGAATAAAAGACAGTTTCACCTACTAAGCATCAGCTTGCTCTAGTTTGTTTAGCAGTGAGGTCACCAGCTAACGTTAGCTAGAGCAATAGTAGGCCTAGTTCCGGTGTGCTCTGTGCACTGACGATGCACTAAAAGATGACTCTAACCTGATTTACTTGTCTACTCTCTCCCTATCTCCTGCAGTATGTTCCTCCAGACTTGTGCATCTGCAACTTTGTTCTGGAGCAGTCGCTTTCTGTGCGGGCCTTACAGGAGATGCTGGCCAAGACTGGGCCGAACAGTGAAGGAGTAAGTATGGTTCTACAGTCTTACATCAACAAACATACGATGGCCACCAGCTCCACCTCAAACATTTTGTTAGAGGTTTTATGTGTAGTTTTATTTCAACGACATCTTTGTTCATTTGATTACATTACACTTTGGTTACACTTTATCCACAACATCAAAAAATGCCTCTCGACTTCTTCGAATTTTTCTTCTTGTCTACATACGTTGCAAAACAATATGGAAAAGGATTATATGGTAATGGAAGCGGTTATGAGGTAAGGACTATACAGATGTCGAGTGTTTCTTGTCAGAAGAAAACGCATGGGAATTTCCTCTGATTGCTGCTGCCTCTCTTCGAGTGTTGTGATAGGATGAGTTGCTTGTTATTTACGTTGTATGGCTGTACTGAGAACATTGTAACAAGTCCTTAATGTATGATGCACTTACAAAGAAAGTACATTGTAGCTGTGACAGCCTAAAGGTAGCTATAAAATAATTTTGCTGTTGATTGTGCTGTTGTACTGGTTGAACTTGTATCGGATAGTTAGCAACTGAGGGTGAGGGCAGTTGCATACCTAATTTCTTTTATGAAGTAAGAAAACCAATCTGTTCTTACACTACCATGAGAGGAGGCTCAATGATTTTTTGCCAGCTGGCTATGTTCCCTCCCACCCTTCCCCTGACTAATGTTCCCAGAATCCCATGGTGATATTCTAGCTGCGCAATTTCACTCTGTGTGGAAGAATGATGACAATGTCCACAGTTGATTAAAAGGTTACACTGTGTACTATGCTGTAGAGACAGATATTATTCAGAACTGAGATAATCATAAAATTTAGTTGCTTTAAAATGAGAGCTACCCTAAGAATTATTTCCCTGGATCCATGCATGTGCGTGCACATGAACTGCCTACATAATAGCGTATACAGGTTTTATGGCACTTTTATGTTTTTGCTATCTTTGATTGCCATTTACTTTGATTCATGGCGCGGCAGATTTTTTCATTTTGTGACCAAGGTGTTCTACAAAATCAGAAATTTCCCATTTCTGTAGTTCCTTCACTTGCCTCTTGAAAAAAGTTGTGCTGAGCCAGGTAAGAACAGTGCTACAATAGGAGTCACAGCTGTACAGCGATGTGAACCTCGATGTTAATTTTTCGCTCTTCTCCGAGTCTCACCATTGATTCATTCGGCCTGCAGCAAAGCAGTAATTGATTTTTGTCTTGCTGCATCATTTTCATGTCTTTTCAACATTGCTAGCCTCCTGACCAAGACCGATGGGTATGTTCATCATTCATGCAACACTCCTGACATTTTCAAAAGAGCATGTAAGCTTTTTTAATGCAGCAGTTTACTAGGCTAAGTTTACTTACTTGAATCTTTATATGGGAGCAAAGTGGGCAGAACATTCAGTGGCATTCTAGTAAGGTGTGTGCTGCAGAAGTAATTGCCATTTTTGATAATGTGGATTAGGAACCAATGGTGTCAGTTTTTAATGACATGGCAAATTATTTGCAAACGCACCCCAAATCTAGAAATGCATTATCTTCTGCACTTGGCAGTTATCTTTACATTGTTCCAATTAAATATATTTGATATTCTTAATGTAATCTGCTGCAGTTGTAAAAAAGTAAGCAATTTATTTAATTTTGTTGAAAATATATGCTATATGTACTGTTTCAATCTGTAGTAATGTTTGTCTTTAATTAGATTTAAAAAATCACCTCTAATTTAAAATACCATGCAATTATCTAACATGGTAAATTAATTAGGTTGAACCTAAAGTGGAAGCATACATCATCTCTGTTTTCTGTGTATAAGACAACCATTAAAACTGTATTGAAAATAGCCTGCTTATTATACAGGTTTAAATAACATGGCATTGCATTGTCTGTTTCTTTCCAAATCTATGAGTAAGTAATTCCGTAGTATCTAAAAATATCTTTTTTGACTTTTGTCAAATTTATTGTAATTGCAAATCTGGATGTCCACAGTCTGACATTTAATAGAAGGAGAATAGAAAATGTTCCTTAAATTAATGAAATAGTTGAAGCACCCATTTCTAATGTGAGTGAGTCAACCGACCTTTCTGGAGCCCGTACATATCTCAGACCGTGAATGGAGCTGCATGTACTTGTCAAAGAAGGCACCCTGCGCCGTGCTTCAGAATGTCAGCTCATGGTAATATACAAATCTAAAGCAGGGCTGCAAAGGGCTTCCTTTAGCATATCAAGTGAAGTGCCTAATCCTGGTCTTCCTGGGGCCTTTTTCCCAACCATTTCCCTTCTGCGTAAAGAGGAACTCCAGTGAAAAATGTGCTTTTTGAGTTGAAAACACATCTTCACAGTTTGGAAATAATGTACATCAGTGTTAGTGTTAAACTACACTTTTATATGAAAAAGTGCTACACTTGGGCAGAAATTCCAGACTATTTCGCACCTTCAAGATGCCATGGCTTCAGTGTGGAATGGTATTTCCCCTGTAGTCAAAGCAGAAGCCAATTTCAATTATTTCTCTTTGCGAATGAGTTAAATACAGTTTTCATCAACTACCTGCTACTACTGTTATTATAACTACCATTTTTGTGGAGAGGACCATGGCTAAAGTAATACGAGGGGACTATTTGCACTGATTGGTGCATATAGTGATTTATGTTCCAACAACAGATGTCAGTTGCTTAACTAACCAGCTAGGTAGCCATATAACTAAGCCACACAAATAAGGACTCCTTCCAGTTATAGAATGAAATCAGTTCTACATACATTTTTAAATATCCTAATTACATTGTGACAGTTGTAACAGAGTTACCCTGCAACTCACTATCAATCTAGCTTGAATCTGTCATCAGAGAAATGTTACAGACCTTGAACTACGCACCACTGTAGCTCAACTAAGGACTGCCAGCAGCTAACATTAACACAAATAAATCACACATCCGCCTCCTTGCCTAATAGTCAGCATTGAACTTGCTTACTGCTATAGTGGAGCTAGCTACAAGAACAAAAAGTAACATTAGCCAGCAAACATTAGCCTGGCTAACCATAGCCAACTCAGCTTCTGTGCAGCTAATACAGGGTTGCCGACTCTTACCCAAACACATCTCAAGCCAAATAAAAAGTGGAGATGAGGATGCTGAACAATAACTTAGGAAGATGATTGTGAATTTGAGCCCGAGGAAGCTGACATTGGCTGCCTGCAGTTCTGATGGACCGCACTGGTGCTTGATTGACAGTCTGTCATCATTTGTTGCTGACGTTACTGTCACTCTACCACCACATCCCTTTTTAGCAAGACAGGATGGACAGAGAAAGGCTAATCACTTGCCACCAAGTCACACTTCTGCTTGTCAATTGCTGTACGAATATTTGTAATATGACAAAAGAAAACAATGAGCTGAACAAGCCACTGGAGTTCCCCTTTAAAAGATTTACCACAGCACTTTGTTCTGTGACTTCAAGTGTGAAAGGCAGGGAATGGAAGGGTTTGATTAATGCAACAAACAACTGTAGTCAACTGACCAAACGAAATCCAGTGCTTGTGGAATACCTGTGTGACACAATGGGCTTCAGTTAGGTGTTATCATTGCAGCCTAATGCCTTTTCTACTGTTTTCTAGTTGTCCTGTTTTAAATTTTTATGGTAGTGCCTTTCTAATAACACGGTGGGGGCTCACCAACCAACATGGAAAAATTGCTGTAGGAAACTCGATATGCTCAGCATAACTCAGAGGCTGTTTTCGACATGGCACAGTGGGTTTTGTGTCTTCTGAATGTTACAGTATGCAATGTCTTCTTGTTCTTACGTCTTTGATTTCTAACCTCTTGAAATTTCAAGAGTACCAAGAAGGAGGAAATGTTATAGAATCAGACTTGGTTCTGGAATCAATGCTTTCTGTTGTTGAGCAGATTGCACTGTATTTGAAGTTTGTTGTTATCTGCAGCCAGAGGTATCGCAGAAGCCTACACATACATTATAAGTGTCTCCCCCTGGAGGTGGGAGTTGTAATTTTTTCAGTGCATGCCTATTTTATAGGCTCTTTTCCCCCTCTTTGTTAGGGTAACAATCTTGTACCTCTCTTGAGTTTTTAGACATGGAGCAATTGTAAATCAAGCTGTCTGCTACTGTTTAATAGACGATGTTCAAGGATGATTTGAGGTCAAGTTTTTTTTTTGAGGTTTGGCCATGTTTCAGCTGGGGCTCTCAAAATGAATTTGGCACAAAGATGCCCTCCTACCAGCTTTCATGAATGCCTGTGACAAATCTGCAGTTTGTACCGTTGTGGATAAGGTCTTGGTCACAGGTCAGAAATAATCATCAATCACTATGATTTAAACGGTATAATCCTGATGTCCAGTGGCAGGATATGGCAAACAATGATGTTTTTCCCCTCTTGGCTGATCGGGCTCAATCCTCCTGGGTCTTAAAGAGACACCCCACAGACCTTCCCAGGCAGAGCTGAAGACCACGGTAGCTGCTGGTGTCCAGCAAAAGGTCAAAGATCTTGATTTGTTATGAGCGTGTCATCTCCAGGCAACAGCTGGGGGCGAGATACAGTTTTCGTTTTCGTCCATGCAGTGGGCCGTACCGGGAATGTGAAGCTACAGTTGGATGTAGAGTCGGAGCTGGGTGAGGCTAGGGCCAGCGTTATGTTTAGCACAAAGCCCCGCTCCTACTCCCACATGTACAGCAGTCGCCATGATAATGAACACGGCTCCGCGTGAGGCTGCTATCTCCGTAAGCATGAAAAGCGGTTGCCTGGAAATGTACTCCATGGCAACTAAACCAAAAGGGGAATTGCCTCAACTGAGCCTTTTTTGTACTTGGAGATTTGCAAATTTGAGATGCGAGATTTCATAATGTCTGTTCAACGTAATTTTATCTCAAGTCAAGCTGACACCAACGTGATCTCAGTGTACCAATTTGACCTTCAATGAAAGGAATGTATTTCCATCGTTACAACTTTTGGGAAAATTGAATGACATCAAAGACATGCACCATTTTTAGTACAATACAGATATAATATATACCTCATGACTTCATGGGTTAATAATTTCCCTAAAACTACCCAAAATTATACCAAAGTAAAATCCACGTATGTTGATTACCATAACACCAAACAATATCAAATACTGACAAATGTCCTTC
This sequence comes from Synaphobranchus kaupii, assembly GCA_029718625.1. NCBI lineage: Eukaryota > Metazoa > Chordata > Actinopteri > Anguilliformes > Synaphobranchidae > Synaphobranchus > Synaphobranchus kaupii. Next base: position 19,962,645 of record CM056390.1, read on the forward strand.
TTTCATATCTTAATGCTTCCTAGAGGCTTATAAGAAAGGTGAGTATTCTTGGCTGTCTAATCTAATGCACACCATAACAGAAGGCTTGGAAACGGATCTAAGCCTAAATGGTTTCTGTACTACTTGGTTTGACAAACCACTTGGTTTTTATTGAAATTACATGTTACCAAAATACCTTAAGGCTTCATTTTTTCATTTTTTGCTCTTGCCAACAAAGTAACTGTTCCCAAGAGCTGTCATTTCCTCATCAACGGTACAGTGATTAAATTTGATAAAGATTTTTCCCGTTCGATGGAAGGAAAGGGAACCACTCCTAACAGAATCAGCCCGATTTACGGTGCATGTGTTTCGCTGGTTTGAACTGATAAATAGGAATTCCTTGAAAGAACCGCGGGACAGCCTGTCCTCAGAGACTCTCCTCCCCATGTGACAACAGACCCTCTCATGGACTGAGGAGAGGGTGCTCTGAGGGCGAGTGTTTTCTCCTGGAAGAGGGCGGCACTTAAGTTGGGTGTGCTGTTTTCACAGGCAGCACAAGGGGGCGGACACAGGACCCTACTCTATGGCCACGCCATCCTCCTGAGGCATTCCTTTAGTGGGATGGTAAGAATGCTCAGCTGCCCTCATAAAGAGAGAAATACAGTCTTCCTGTCACCTATGATATTTGCGTATTAACTTCCTTATTGTCGAGGATGGAAGAGAGATACAGTAGTTCAAACAATGAGAATGTTATATGGTTTGAATTACTGGTCTGTATAAATCTAGCTGCAGCTTTAATATTCTGAATAATTTATCATATGATTTCAAATACTGTATTTTAATACAACATCAGCTATGCAAAACAATTGGAGACTCCGGCACATGCCATGAGAAAAACTAAGATTAATAAAAATCTGACAATGTACTCACTGGATTTCATGCTACAAATTGACTTGATTTGATTGACCTTCATTATAAAGATGTAATAACAGACTTTAGAAAAAATATACTCCATATGTAAGAATACTGTTAACATCAATTTGTGTGCACTGCAGTACCTAACCTGCTTGAAGACGTCAAGATCCTTGACAGATAAACTGTCTTTTGATGTGGGAGTACTAGACGATTCAACAGGTAATACATACATATGCGCATTGGTTCCATTCTAACAAGATACGTTTTCATTTTTAAATATTACTTACCTTTGAACTTTCATTTTACCCATCTACTTACAGCTACTGTCCTCTTATTCTGCTAACAAAATAATTTTTAATATTTCCTGTACTCTGCCTGCTGTATAAAAACAGAAAAAGATTCTGTGCCACAATTGTAGTGTCCTGAATTGAACACAGTATTGGATCACGGTAAGATCTGATGAAGGCCTTGTAGAACTTGTAGGCCTTGTAGAACACTCGAATTTCATTATCCAGATTCTTCCTGATCATTGATTTAATCCGAGACGATGTTATGCTTTTAGCTTTCATTTAGAGCCTACCATAAAATTATACGGTCTTAAATTATTATCGTCTATGTATAGAACATCCTCATGTGGAATAATTTGACTATGTTACTTAAATTTTGTTACTTAAGTTTTAATAGCTTCCAAATTATTTGCTATACCTTTTGCCGCATTTTATTGTCCTCTGCAAATGTAAAGGCTTTTTCACAATTATCTTCACCAAGGTCATTTATGTAAATCAGGAAAACCAGAGCTCTCAGAACTGCTCAGATATAATGTCTCTTTTGCTGCTCTCTGAATTCTGCCTTGACACTCCACTTCGAGATTACTCCTTTAATACCTTCTGATTTCAGTTTGAAAATGTGCCACTGATAACATATTTCACTGAATGCGTTTTGAAAATGTGCATACAGTATCATAAACCTAGTAGCAGTCTTAAAGAAGAAGATTGTTAACACGATCCCTCTCTTCAAAAATAATACACTAATATATTTTGTAACCTGTCCCTAGATCCCAGTATATTACATAAGATGCTGTTAAACTGGCCTGTCATTTTAGATTATTTTTAACAAAATACTTTTCATCCAAAGTTTTCTTTATTCCCTTCACTTATTTACTTTTTGAATCCATTTTATGCCCATGGTTTGGGTTGCCCAAACATATTTGTAGGCAGGCTCATCCCATGCTGTAATTCCTCCCGCTTGTCTATTTGGGAGAATGCAGTTACCTCTGTATGACATGCTGCTAGTTGCTGTTTCATTCTCACTCTGAAGTCCACAGTCTGAGCTGTGCAGCAATTTCTTTACAGTTTTGCTCTTGCACAATGAGACGGGATATATCCTGCAAACTAAAATCCCTGGGTAACGATGTGGCCAGTTGTGTATCACCCCATGGGACTAACGTCACCAGGTTTTTCAGGATTCTGTTCCAAACTGTGGAGCGAGTCGTGGCACTTAGGGCGGGTGTTTTAGCTGGATGTGCCACCAGGAGCCCTGTTACAGGGCATGAAATTAACTTTTTCACTGGTCAGAGTGGCTTGTGGATTGTAAAGATCACCAACCATCCTCAACATTTTACCAGCCATATTATATTTTATAATATAACACAACCTGGTTGGTTACCTGCCAAGGTGGCTGCTAGAGTAGAAAATCATTACCAGCCACAATCAATTTTACCAGCATTTTGCTGGTGGCGGGTGTTCATTTCACACCCTGCTGTTATCCCCTTTCTTGGAATTAAACTGCCTTGATCCCTGTCAATAGGGAATTCTGGGGATTCCTGATAGTGAACTAAAAGACTATTGTTAACGGTTCATGAATAATTTCCCCAGATTATAGAAGTACTAATGGATACATTCGGGCTATGCTGACTTTGGTTTTTATAATTTTTCCATAACTTAAAGATAATTTACAATTGCAATATCCTCTAAAGCTTCCTATTGCATTATACAGCATTCCATTTTAAGAATATTTATGACCTCTTCTTTGGTGAATATGACTGTTTAAAATATTATATCTTTATTGTTATAATGTAAAGGTCACTAGTTTTAATGCACAAAACCTTTTCCCTGATGTTCTTTTCGACTAAAATGTTGAACTCCAGTGCATTATTAAACTAATATTTTAATATCTCTGAGCTAAATGGATTTGATGCTTCATCATTTCTGTTATACGTTTTATATACAGTTTTATCGAAATATAAACGTATGAATATAAAAATGGATATTATAAATGCATCTTTCTGTGTATGTATTTTTGTGTACGTGAGTGTACCCGAATGTGCGTGTGCATGCGAATGATCTCTTTGTGGATAAGTGAAATTCCTTTGCCAATTCTTATAATATAATCTCTGCATCTCTTCCCCCTGCAGGTGAAGCTTGTTGGTGGACTATCCACCCTGCCTCCAAGCAGAGGTCAGAAGGAGAGAAAGTGCGCATTGGGGATGACCTCATCCTTGTCAGCGTGTCTACAGAGCGCTATCTGGTGAGCAGAGCTGCCCTTAAGCCTAAAGCAAATGTGTCTGTAATAGTTAAACCTGGATAGATTTTGGACAATCTGACCATTCTTCCCTACAGAATTACCATGGAGGCCAGCGAAACCAGCATCTGTATCTGTTCTGTTATTGCACTCATCGTGTGCACTTAGGGGCTCAAAAGATTGGGAATATTTATGTGCAAGGCACATAAAAGGCCTGCAGTGGATGAGAAGAAGCATGGTTTAGAGGAACACTGGCATGCATGCTCTACTGAGCACTAAGCAGTACACACAGAGGGGGCTGAAGGCCTGCTTCCCTTACCCTCTCAGCCAAATCTTCAAACGCTTGTAAACGCTAACTGTGCTAGAGTGCTTCGCTGCAATAGCAAAACCAGACGGGCACAGCGCAGAGTGGAAGTGCCGTTTGAATTAAACGTCGTCGGACTCTCCGATGAACTGGCTGTCGACGTACATTTCTCGTACAGAGCAGTTCTGTGGATTGCGGTTGTGTGTCTAGTCACAGACCCGATGCGATCAGCTCGGCAGGGTGTGCGGTACAAGAAATAGGCCAGTTTCCTTTGTCGTCATTTTGTGCCTGAGGGGGTCTTAAAACTGAGGTAGGCTCTGCTGCGCACTGCAGTCGTACCCAACAGAAAGGGATTTGCGGCGCATGTAACACAGAAGAGGAGAACACGCCGTCCAACCGCAGGCCTTGCGCTTAAACGGGCCCCGTTATATACCTCCCTGGACCCGTAGAACCGTTATGATGTCACTAGTTTCACACCCTTGGAATCCCAGCCCTGGGAGGCATCCCCGCGTCTGACGCACGGAAAAAGTAGCCTCAGGGTGTAAAAGCAGTGTCCCCACGTGGCCAGCATGAGGGACACGGCATGCCTCAGGGGAGCTGCGCTCTCACGTTACCGCCGCTCACCTTGTCCGGGCAGTCTCCCGAGCGGCTGTGTTTTAATAAGAGCTAATCCCAGGCCCCTGGTCACCAGTAGTAACACATTTCCCAGTGTCCTACTATTACAGAACTCTGCAGGGTGGGGATAGACCACTGACCTTAGGAGAAGAGGGTCTGCCAACACTTGGTCTGCCAACACTGTCTCACGCATGCACAAATTTACGCACACACACACACACACACACACACAGTATTCTAATATAGTTACATGCACACAAAATGACCTGTGCAGGGTTGCAAAATTGCAACCTGAGACTTTTGGGATCAGGCCCACTGGATTATACTGCCTACTCCAGAAATCAAATAAGTTTTTAATATGATGATGTATTTACAAATTGAGTACTCTTGGGTCTCTTTATTGATGTTAGTTACTGTGCTCTCCCCATCCAGCATCTGTCCATCTCCAATGGCAACATCCAAGTGGATGCCTCTTTCATGCAGACTCTGTGGAACGTCCACCCTACCTGCTCAGGCAGCAGCGTGGAAGAAGGTAACTCGTCAGTGCTCAGTTCAATAACATGGCAGGTCATTTAAGGGAAAAACAAAGTGGTTCCGATATACAAAAATGTTGTATCTGGTTAAACACCCATTTTTTAACCAGCATAAAAATTCAATTCTGTTAATTGAAACTTGTTTTTCCTAAATTGAATGGCCAATTGTTTTTGTAATGCTATAAGTTCCTCTGTTCATTTGGGAGATCGTAGGCTAGCGCTAGCGCTTGTGTCCTCTGAATTACTTGCTGCCAGCAGCTGAACCTTATCGCCCTTCAGTTCACCAGCAGAAGTGTCATCGATTTGGAGGACTAAACTTCGTAAGTAGTAGCAGGCAAACTGCAGGCGCCAGTCAGCAAGATGAGTCGCTCCTGTGTGACGAGATGGTGCGAAACCCTGCTGAGGGAAACCCTCCCTCCCAGGGTGGTGCTAAGACGTGATGGGAGAGTCAGGTTTCAGAACCCCATTGAGCCATTAATGTTGAAATTTTATGACGCCTTTTATGTTTGGGTCAAATTTACCCTGACGGTTTAAACTGACACAGAATTATTGTAATAGAAAAATGTTGACACTGTGTGTCGCTTTGACTACCCTGACTATTGACTAGCCTTTTATCAAACACTGAATGGGGTCAAATTGACCCCAAACATAATAGGAGGGTTATGATCTGAAACTCAGTCATTGACTTGATTGAAACAAGTCAAAAGGTTTGGCTCTCTATAGCAAAATGCAATGATTTGTTCAAATGAACGAATCACTGATGGCATGTGGTGGCTCCGTTCATTTTTTGTTTCCCAGATCTCACTCTCCCATCACTAATGCTAAGGACAGCTGCGTGTTGCCCCACTGCAATCCCAGCCTGTCATCACTGGCACAGGCAGGACTCTATTCGCAACTGGTCTGGAGCATCATGGCGCTTAAAGACCTCTGCTGTACCTGGATGTGCCACCCAGCAGATCGTTTTAACCTCGTTTAAAATCCCAATCACTTCAGTGTTATGATTGTTTAGCCATTCACCATTCACTATTCCCATAGGGTTCCATTTTAAAACCACCCTTTGATATTCTTTAATATGAATTATATCACCTTTTGTGCTACTCATCAAAGCTGCATGTTTAATTAATTCAAGATTTGGCCGTTTAAAATGCCAGTACATCTTAACTACCATTTAGCAGATGTTCTTATCCAGAGCTACATACAATGCAGGTGCATTAAAGCCACGCTGCAGTCCTCCAGAGGAAGTTGTTGTTAGACCGCTTCATTTATAACACGTATGGATATAAATTGTGCTGTCATTGTTCATTTTGTAGAGGAGTATCCAGCATTGCCTGGCATCTTATTATTTTACATTTTCTTTTTTAAACAAAGAAAGTGCGGTCAACTCTGGCTCAGAATCTCAGAAGACATAAATTGCTTCATGCCGTTTAAATTAGGGTTCATTGTCTTTTGCCCTTGTTCTACTATTCAGTGATAGTTATCTAGCTGGTGTCCATTTAGACATCGTTTTTTGGGGTCCAAAAACAAGTTGTTAAGAAATGGGGTTCAGCATTATTAGTATTTTGAACTGAAAAGAAGGCCCAGGCAACAAAAAGATAATAGCTGTATCAAGGCTGCTCTTTCCCTCTGTTTTTCATGTGTATTGGGTCTGCATGCTATGACTGGCGCTGACTCACTTGTTTTTGGGTCTGTTGATTGGCAGTAGAAAGATGAATAGTTGTATATTTGTCATTGTATAGAAAGGGCAGTGTGTCATTAATGAAGTACTGGAACACGGGCGATAAGGAGAAAGTAAAGATTTGTTGAATATGTTCAGGGAGACATCCAAATAGAAATTACAATATTCACCATGACTAGTTACACGATCATATACATATTTTATAGGACTGAAGGGTTTTATAGTTCTTAAACATTTTGCCTATACATTTTTGTTATAGAATTTTGTGTGTGCAAATAAGGGCCTCGTTTCACGAAGCGATTTACGAGGATTTTCACTAGCAGATTGCAATATCTTCAAATACCTAACTAAAATAAAATAAATAGTTCTGACTTTTTTATATTTTGTGTTATTCCAATTTAATCTGACCACAAGCCAAACTTTTCCAACCCCCAGATACCCCTAGCAGCCTTGGCTCGTGACACCCGTGGCCAGCCCATGTAGAGCAGAGGAAACCTGCAATGTTGCGCGCAAACGGAAAAGTTTGATACAAAACCAAAACGAGGCCGGGTGATGAGGACGATTGTCGATTTACTGACTGCCGACATGAATGTGCTCTGCGACATGCCTCCGTAGCTCGCAATTGCTATGTGAAACATAAAAGAGTAGGGAAGAGTAGTCTGTTGCATCTCGTAGATCTCAGCTCGCACGTGTAACTTTCGTGAAACGAGCCCAAGCTTGAGATTCACCACTATGCAGAAAATATCAATCCCAGTCTCGAAATATTTATTCATTTATGCTGTCTAGTTTTGAACGGTCAGAGCTGCGCTGTTTTTCCTCAGTTTCTGTGCTGTAGTCCCTATGGCCATGATATGCTTGCTATTGATGTCTGATTTTGTTCTTACTCTAAAATCCTGCGGAGAGCTGTTTCCATTACTGTTTATCAGGATGTGGTCAGTCACACTCTGTTTTTTCATCAAGTCGTCTCCATGTTTATGAATTATCTTGTGCCTCCAATGATCAGGGGTTTCTCTTCAACACAACACAGCCATTGCCCATTTTCTTACTTAGAGAAACCTGGCCATATTACCCCTACATTCTCTGTCAGGTAGTGTTGTTGTTTCTTACTCTTGCATGAAATCTCCTAAGGTTATTAAGACTTTAGGCACTAACTCTAGTTGTTCCTGTAAACAACTCTAGATTGATTCTTTACTTTTTCCATCAGTGCCATTTTATGCCAACTATAATGGAGTCCAGCAGTGGGCAGGTTGTTTGTGATGTAAAGTTTGATGTGGTATGTGTTCGACGGTTAAACTGGGGCTGCCCAGACACCTTCCTACTGACCACCTACAGGCTGACTGTACAGGAGGCCATTAGGGCAAAATGGAAGCTTATTTTTCTTAACCTTTTTATTAACTGTATTAACTATTACACAGGGCCGGCCAGCAGAGGATAGCCGGGTCCTTACCGAGATTTCTTGGGGAGTTTTTCTTGCCACTGGGGAGATTTTTACCTCATTTGCTAGCTTTTGGGGGGTTCAGGCCTGTTTTTCCCCCAATTGTCTTTTTCATTTCCACTGTAAAATATCTATGTGAGCATTATTGGGTGTCCCAAACTTGGGAGAAAAGCATTACAAATATACGCCTGTTTTCTCAACTAAATTTCTTTGCATTATATATATATATCTATAGCAAACATGTAATACAAGTGGGCTTAGTTAGATTGCTTCAAGATATTTCTAATGTGTTTAATTAAAATTTTATGATAGGAGTTGTCCATTAAAACATGACTTGCACTTCTTGGGGGTAAATGAACTCTACTCTCTACTTTTTCAGTAATTCTTTGTTGTCTTTCCTGATTGTGATTTTCCTCCCTCCTCCAATAGGATACTTGCTGGGTGGTCACGTGACGCGTCTGTTTCATGGGCATGACGAGAGCCTTACCATTCCAGGGTCTGACCAGAGTGAAGAAGAACAGAGGTGAGCTCGCAAGGAGCGTAAATGTACTTATTCCCGTTTTCGAAGGGATTGTAATATCAGTCGACTCTATCCATTATATTTGCTCTAGCTCTCATTGGGGAAATACATCTTGAATCTCCTGCTCTATTTTTCAAGTGACTTTGATTTTCCTCATTGTCTGTTTCCATTTGAGGTAGTCACTTATCAGTCTAAGGCAGTTTAATTCGCAAACTCTCTGAAATCTAGCACAGGCTGACAATCAATAGGTTATTTGGATGATTTCTCACTCTTAATGATTCTTTGATTTTCTTGAAATAACATACTTTAGTGTCATTTAGAAGTGTCATTTGGAGGCCATTAGGCTCATCCATGCACCACATCCAGCCATCCAGCAGCCCGTGGTCCATCTATTTTGAATGCTGGACATTCACTGCTGAGTCTAGACCCATTTAATAATAAACAATTGAGAATTCCAGTTTAGCCATTTAAAAGTAGAATACATTTACTCTTGGTTTGTACCTCTTTTGCCGCTTGTTAAGGAGCCTTTTGCCCTTAGCATTAATCGTGTTTAGCATTGTGTAAATATTTACCGTAAATTTAAATGTACATGAAATTATAGTCTGTGGAAAAAACAAATTAATTGCTAAGGACAGAGCACCCTCCTTAGGCCTGGAGGCCAAACATCAGTGCAGTCAGCACGCCTCGATGCTTTCCATCAGAACAGAATTCACAGGAGAGCACCGAGGCTGCCTCATGCTGGTAGACTATCTAACTAAAAACAGTCACGAGGAAAATGCTAGGGGCACAGCAGTGTGATGCCACAACTCATTGTGAGTCACCATCTCTTGAGGAAAATAAAAAAAATGGCTACCCTTCTATGTATAGATGAGCGGCGCTACAGATGACAGTAAACAGAGGGAAATGGCACGCGGTTACAGAAATGGGTCGCGGCAGAGGCCCCGAGAAGCATCGCCGGGCACTGGAGATGTGATGGGAACCTTCATCTTCTTTGGAGCCAAGTGGCCTATTTTTAGCTAATGGTTTTTGGCAAATAGTCCGCAGATTAAATATTAGTTGTCAGCATTGGCTTTACTTTTAGTCGTGTCCTTGAAATTTAATATTGAGGGGGCATACATAAGACCCTTAATTTTCACCAGGTCCATCAGTAACATTGACAAGAATTGTCACCACCGAGAATGACATATTGTGTACCTTCCGATTGAGACGTGCGTGCATGACGGGCGGCTTATTTTCCTCTGTCGCTGTGTGTGCTGCCACTGATGGCATACAATGTGATAAAGATAAGTAATGACAGAAACAGGAAGGCAATAAGGCCTCATAAATAATAGAAATCTGACAGAGATTTTTTTTAGTGCACTAGGGTCCAACAGCCAGCAGTTAAATGGCTTTTTTTATGCTCTCATTCCTACAGGATAGTGAACTATGAGACAGGTAAAGCAGGTGCTAAAGCCAGGTCTTTGTGGAGACTGGAGCCACTCAGAATCAGGTGAGCTCACCCGTCTCCTGTCGCTCTATGCACTCAGAATAGATACAATGGAAAGGGCATCTTCTTATTCTAATTTTCAAGTTATATTTAAAAATTTCAACAGTTATAATGTTATGTATTCCTTTCAGAGTTTCCAGTTTTAAGGTCGCACTTTTTTTTTAGAGAGAAATCTGAACACTTCACCCAAGTCATCACTCACCCATGGGGAAGATGGTTTTATTGTTATTAATAGCATTACTCCATTAGACAGACAGTTTTTTGTTTTGTCCAACTGCTTAATTAATGGCAATGGCATAAGACCAGTGCATCCGCTGTGAAGCAGTGGGATTTTTTGTATTGACGTTTTGCGTGCGGCTGGATGATGTTGTGTTTGGCAGCTGGAGCGGGAGTCACATTCGCTGGGGGCAGCCTTTCCGCCTTCGTCACCTCACCACTGGTCACTACCTGGCACTGACAGAGGACCGGGGGCTGGTGCTGCAAGACCGGGAGAAATCTGACACCAAATCCACTGCCTTCTGTTTCAGACCCTCAAAGGTGAGGTCCAGTTCAAAAAACACTGACGCCGCCCAGTCCACGAAGTAAAGCTATGAAGAAATAAAAAAAAGTAAATGTACTTATTCCCATTTTTAGAAGGGTTTGTAATATCAGTGGACTCTATCCATTATATTTGCTCTAGCTCTCATTGGGAAATACATCTTGAATCTCCTGCTATATTTTTCAAGTGACTTTGATTTTGCTCATTGTGTCTGTTTCCATTTGAGGTCACTTATCACATTATTATTGGCCTCAACATTTTGTTGTGTCATTCCTGAACTCGGACATTACAATTACATAACAGTGTAGATCTCATAGTGAGTCAGGTGCTTATGAGCAACGATAGTTCTTCAGACAAGCTCCTACTAGCTGTGAGTCATTCTACAGCATGTCAGAGGTGGTGGCAGATACTAAAACTCTCCAATTTCAGCATAGCAAATGCATATAATAGCTGTTGTGAATGCACAAACCAAGCACATAAAATCTAAATTCCACTCATAAAAATGCATTAAGTTCATGTAAAGATTGCACATGAACTAAATTTGTCGTATCTTTATGTCAGGATTGTTGTCCAATCTGTGTAGAAAATGATTGGAACCTTTTATGCTGTCGGATTTGAAACTAAAAGTTCCTGGTGGTAATGGAACTATTTAGCAAATATTTTTATTTACCAATAATTACCTTTATCTAGTCTTTTAATATAACACTTTTAATCCCTTCTCATGTGCATGTATATTCTGGACATACCCACAGACTTAAGCGCAATAAATAATTCCACAGGTGTTTATATTTTGGAAATGCAGACATTTCTGGCCTTGACAGATCTATTTGCAATAAGTAATTATGAATTATGTACTTGGTGTATATGAGATATTTTTTTTAACTGATTTGCAGGACTCTCAATGTCAGAATTAGATAACAAGTCTGTATCTAGCTGCAGCATGTACTAATCATGATTTTTAAGGGTTTTCACCCTTAATGACACTCTCAGTACAAGTATATGCTGCTTAAATTTTATTTTTCGAAAGGATGTGTGTATTCTAATCATCTGTATCTCATTACAATCATTTTTGTATTTGCAAAAATTGTTAATTGTTTTCAGTTTTGAATGTGTGATACAAATGTAATGATAATGTACTATGTCATCAAGGTGAACCTTTTCTTTCAATATTATTCAGTGCCAATATTATTTCTCTCTCTCTGTCTCTCTCTCTCTGTCCCTCTCTCGCCTCCCTTGCTGTCCCTCATTTTTAACTATGAATCATTTTTGAGAAAGAGGTCGCTGCTTTCGAAGGCCTTTACCACCACCCTGATTTAGGTCTGTCAGCAGGTTTAAAATTGCTTTCACAGATCACGGTCTCGCAACAGCTTGGCATAATCAAACGTGTGATTTTAATATATTTTGAACAAACTACTACTCTGTGACTAAAGATTTCTCCCCTGGATATCAATAACCGTTGTTCAAAATGGTGCCTTGTGTCACTAGTGTGAAATTAGTATTTGTGTTGCTTGTTCCTCTTAGGACAAGCAGGATTCCAGCCCGAAGCGAGATGTTGAAGGCATGGGGGTGGCGGAGATTAAGTATGGAGACTCGATCTGCTTCGTTTTACATGTGGCCACGGGGTTATGGCTGTCCTACCAGGCGCCTGATGTAAAATCTTCTCGCCTGGGACCACTCAAAAGAAGGGTAAGGAATGAATGCAGTTTTGAATCTGTGGTGATTACCATATCCAAGGCAACTTGCAGAATGTACATTTGTTTAGTTTGCGGCCATTATTTGAGAAACCGGCAGTAACAATTCATATAAACTTTTCACTGAAGTGGGAATCCTTGCTCAAACAGTGTAAGACCTTAGGTTACTTCAACACTGTAAATATTGAGTATTGAGTAATATGGTTAATGCTTGGCCTCTTGGTCCCTAAATTCCCACTGCTATAGAGTAACCTGTTGACTTACAGTATACTGTATACAGTACTTCACAGTGCTGGTGGATGAATCTCATAGTAAATATACTGCGGGACTGTCCCTATCAGAGAGTCCAGGCACATATTCCAGATATTCTTAGTTGTGCAATATATCAGGTATCTTAAATAGTTCACCTCAATAGCCCTTTTATTTTGCCTTTGGCACATTTCAATCTGCCGGAAGCGAGGGCTGGTGCCCTTATTTCACTCCCATCTCTCTGGGCCGGACCGGCTTTTGCACCTCCAGCTCTGAAGCCGTCATTTCGTAGGTGATAATGAGGAGAACTCAGGTGGGAAAACTCTCAGGCGGAGGATTAGTCATGCTGATGGAGGCCATGTCCGCGAGGTCGCCCGTATTTGGGAAAGCCTCCAGAAACGACGCGCTGCCCAGACAGAAAACGCGACGCATATCCGCGCAGCGCAGATCGACGCCGCGCTAATTAGCGCAGGTTTGAAAAGGGGCCGGCTTTTCTCCGCTCAGAGTTTGGGCGCCTGACTGGCGGCTGGTTCAAGCCGCTTTGCGGTACAGCTGCGGGGGTAACATCTGTGTAATCCTGTGCAGGCCTGCCTCCACTCAGAGGGCCACATGGACGACGGGCTGACCCTGCAGCGCTGTCAGCACGAGGAGTCGCGGGCCGCGCGCATCATCCGCAACACCACGCGGCTCTTCCGTCAGTTCATCAGGTGGGACCATGCACCCGCCATTCAGGCCAAAGAGCAGCCCAAGCCACTTGATCTGATTGCGCCCCCACCCACTCACACAGGACCACAGCACAGACGGCTATTTTTAGCATCTCAATACACCTGACTAATGGTTTCTAGAACTCATCAAGGAAAGATAAAATCAGTCCATGAATATTACTCTTTTTTCAAGTGTCAGCATTACAGAGCTTTTGCAGTGATTGCAGTTATTTTCCCGGTTGAGTCTCCGGTGGAACACCAGAACAAGGCAAAGACGGCCATGAGCTGTAGAGCTGCTGAGCTGTGAAGGTGAAGCATTGGAGAACACACTGTTTTATAGTGGACATATGCTTAGTTGTGCCCACTGACCCATATAGCTCTTCATGAACTGAACCTTTCCCGCTCTTTTCCTAAGTTAAAAAAATAAACCGTTCAGTAAACATTGATGAGAGAGAAGTCACGGCGCTGGAATGTGATTTTGCGGATTAGTCTCCGTTGCTGGCAGTTGATTGCTACATATGGCGTAGCTATTTGGTGGTGTATATAGCTAAAGCACTAATGCTTTGTGTACAGTGATGAGCCCTGCGGTCTGTGCCAGTGCAGACTGTGGCTGGCAGCCCTACTGTGCAGCGCATAATTGGCCTTAGCATTGCCTGGGGCTTGAATCGGCAGGGAACTCCCTCATGGGGCTGGAGCGACTCCTACGGTGGATTGGCTGTTTGCAGTATTCTGCACCAGCTGCATAAAAACAGTGCATAAGCCATATAAAGTAACAGTGAAGTACACTCATTTTCTAAACATGGCCATCTGAACTGTGTGGTATGATAGATGAGTAGTAACTACAACTTGGACAATATATTATGCAAGATAAAATCTGGCACTACACTCTGTATACTACCCAGCTTTCCTAGCTAATAGCCACTGTAACAAAAATATTTTACTGAAAACAAACCACGACTCCATTTGCACTCGTTATTGGTGAAGGGAAACACAACAAGTGCTGTCACAGCTATTTGCAAAGGTTTCGTTCTGCCAGTGGCCATTGTCATTTATTCATGAAGTGAGCTTAGTTTCACAGAACAGATTAATTTATTTATTGTTTTAAGAGTATTGTCTGGGAAATGATTGTTGGAAAGAAGTTCCAGAAAGTATTTACTGTAGCTGGTCTCATTGGCACATTGGCAGCGCTGCACCTACATCCAGATCCTCAAATAAATCAAAGGTTAAATGTATCTTCCTCAGATTGATTTTGTTCCTGAGCTAATTATAACATATATCAAAAATAAAACTTTTTGAATTTTTAAAAACTTTTTTTGAGTAGTTATTTCAAACCATGCAACGAATTTAATTTCACCAAGGAGATGCTTTGCTTAGTTATCTACAAATACATTATTTTATGTTTTCTGAAATGTACCCACATAGTTAACATGTGAGAATCCCCATATTTACATTTAATTCTAAAGCCTCAGACACTAACGTGTGAGTGGTCTTCATGTGCGTGTGTGGTTCAAAAGACTCTGACACTTAACATGTGAGTGGTCTTCATGTGCATGTGTGGTTCTAAAGCCTCAGACACTAACATGTGAGTGGTCATGTTAACGTGCGGTACAAAATCCTCTGACACTAACGTGTGAGTGGTCTTCATGTGCGTGTGTGGTTCAAAAGACTCTGACACTTAACATGTGAGTGGTCTTCATGTGCATGTGTGGTTCTAAAGCCTCAGACACTAACATGTGAGTGGTCATGTTAACGTGCGGTACAAAATCCTCTGACACTAACGTGTGAGTGGTCTTCATGTGCATGTGTGGTTCTAAAGCCTCTGACACTAACATGTGAGTGGTCTTCATGTTAATGTGCGGTTCAAAAGACTCTGACACTAACGGGTGAGTGGTCTTTATGTGCGTGTGTGGTTTCCTCATTTTCACATGTGGTTCTACTCTCCCAGAGACTTGGACAGCCTGAGAGGGAAGAATCGTGTGGCGGTAGCCCTGCATATTGAGGAGGTTCTGCAGACCCTGAATGACCTCATCACCTACTTCCAGCTCCCAGATGCTGAGCTGGAGCACGAGGAGAAACAAATCAAGTTGCGTTCACTCAAGAACCGGCAAAACCTCTTCAAACAGGAAGTAAGTCCTGTCACACAGAGCGGAATGTGGGGAACCTTTGCGCTGGCCGAGTTCTGTAGGCCGGACAGGTGTCTGTGAATTCACTGCTTTAACGAAGGGATTTCACCGTGCTCAGCAAATCTTTGTAAGTGGTTGTTTTTAAGAAATAGGGTTAGTCACCTGCCTGCCAAGACACTATATTTTATGTTTTTTTTTTTGTTTTTTTTTTTTGTGATGCCACATCTCATTTCAGAGTCAGCAGTTTCTAAATAACAAGTTGCTCTGCCCCTGACAACAAAGCAATAACCTTTTATTGTTGGGCTTCTTGTGTCCAGAATCGCACTCATAAATGATAAAATGTCAATTGTTTTTTTCTTCCATCAATGAGAGTAATTTTAGATAGCCAGGTTTGTTTGTAAACCATCAGTTTTTTATATCTGCCATAATGAACAATGATATACTGAGTACGTATATTGAAAACAATATCACCTAAAATTAAACAAATAAATTTGTTATTTCTCCAAAACTTTCTTTCACCAAATACATTTTTTTTAACCAAAATTGTATTCATGGGAGGCGAGCTTCAGTAGGCAATGGGGATCAGTCATTCATTCTGTTATTTTATACAATATTGTGTTCAACATGTATCTCAATGTTTCTTTTGCACATCAATACTTCCCCGTTGATGGAACACCAAGGATTGTTTCCTATAGCCTGAAATTCAGTAAATCGCTCTATTGTCTGAGTCACATCTCTGAGGTTCTCCCTCCTTTCTTTCAATTATTTTGTTAAAACATTAATTTTTCACTGTTGAGAGCTGATAAAAATGAATTGAATACTTAAATTGGTTTTGATATTTTCTCAATTGTTATCGCTGTTTTTTCTGGCCTGCTTCTGAGCACACATACAGCTGTGTTAAAAAAAATAGCAGTACAACATCAGTAACCTGATGAACCACTGTTATTAGTAGTAGTGATATTTCTGCATGGCAAATAATTTACTTGTAGATGTAGTAGTGTAATAGAAAAACAACAGACCCAACTGTCATGACAGGCACGCTGCTTGTTCTGAGTAATTGACTCATTCATTGAAAGGGGCGTGTTCAAAATAATAGCAGTGTGGAGTTTAATTAGAGAATTCATTCATTCTGTGAAAAAACAGGTGTCATTAATTGTCCTTTATTAAGGAAGAAGGGAAGCAAATGTTTCACACATTGTTATGAAATATATTTCCTTCTGAATTGCTAAGTAAAATGGGCCGTTCCAAACATTGTTCGGAGGAACAACGTAATTTGATTAAAAAGTTGATTGGAGAGGGGAAAACATATAAAGAAGTGAAGCAAATTATAGAATGCTCAGCTAAAATGATCTCAAATGCTTTAAAATGGCAACAAAAACCCGAAACACGCAGAAGAAAACGAGCAACTACTGTTAAAACGGATCGAAGAATAGTCAGAATGGCAAAGATTCAGCCAATCATCACCTCCAGAAAGATCAAAGATGGTCTAAAATTACCTGTAAGTGCTGTTACAGTCAGAAGACGTTTGATCGAAGCTAAGCTATCAGCAAGAAGCCCCCGTAAAGCACCATTGTTGAAAAAACGGCATGTGCAGAATCGGTTAAAATTTGCCAAGGAACACATCGATTGGCCCAAAGAGAAATGGCGTAACATTCTGTGGACTGATGAGAGTAAAATTGTTCTTTTCGGGTCTAGTGGTCGTCGACAGTACGTCAGACGACCCCCGGGTACTGAATTCAAGCCACAGTACACTGAAGACAGTGAAGCATGGTGGCGCCAAAATCATGGTATGGGGATGTTTTTCATACTACGGTGTTGGGCCTATTTATTGTATAACAGGGATCATGGATCAGTTTGAATACATCAAAATACTTGAAGAGATTATGTTGCCGTATGGCGAAGATGAAATGCCCCTGAAATGGGTGTTTCAACAAGACAACGACCCCAAACACACGAGTAAGCGAGCAACATCTTGGTTCCAGACAAAAAGGATTGAGGTAATGGAGTGGCCAGCTCAATCTCTCAACCTCAACCCCATTGAAAACTTGTGGGGTGACATTAAAAATGCAGTTTCTGAAAATTCACAAGAACTGTGGAATATAGTTTGTTCATCCTGGGCTGAAATACCTGTTTCTAGGTGCCAGAAGTTGGTTGACTCGATGCAACGCCGATGCGCAGCAGTTATCAAAAACAATGGTTATGCAACTAAATATTAGTTCAGTAATTTAAAGTGAAGTTAAATCTTGAAAGATTTCTTCAGTTTATACAGTAAGTGTTTGAGTTTGAAGAGAAAAATGTCGACACTGCTATTTTTTTGAACAGATTAATATTCCTTTTCTTTGCTTCCTGTAAAAGAATAACGCGGACTTGATAAAATGTGTTAATGCTTTGATTTGGAATTGAATGTGTAATGTTTCCATGACATTTGAAATATGGAACTAAAAGCTATTAAAAAATATTTGCAATTTATTCACTTTTTTTAACGCACTGCTATTTATTTGAACACAACTGTATCTTCAATGTTACATTGGCTTTTTAATTTTAGTATTAAATCGAGACGGTATAGTGGGCGAATGGGGGGCCTCAGGTGTTTGATGGAAAAGCTGAAACGTGTGGTCAGAACCCTGGAGGACTGACAGCTCTGTGTTGCAGGGAATGCTGACTCTGGTGTCCAACTGCATCGACCGGCTGAACTTGTACAACAGCGCGGCCCACTTCGGGGAGAGCGCCGGGGACGAGGCGGCCGGGGCCTGGAAGGACATTCTCAATCTGCTATATGAGCTGCTGGGTAAGAGAGGCGGGGCCTCTGGCACCTGTCTCCCCGGGGCCCCCCGTGTGATCGCCCCGCGCCGACGACAGGCCCGCTGCAACCAATCACCGGGGCCGGGAGCCTGCTGCTCCTCGCGAATGAAAAACCGTGGCCCGCTCTGAACCCGCTACCGTGCAGGCTCTACGCCATGGGCTTTCTGGTATTGTGAGGCAGTCAGGTAGTGGAGGCGGGGTGTGGGGTGTGGGGTGTGGGGTGTGGGGGGGGTCACATGGCATTTACACGCTCGTTTATGACTTCTGGAAAAATCCCCCGGACGGTGTTTCGCCAGCAGGAGTCCCTGTCAGGGTTGGTGCCTCAGCACAGACCCTGGGTGGTGAAGCTGGTGGCAGCAAGCAGATAGTAGGTCCATTGTGTATTGCAAAACTCAGACAGTGTTTCCCCTTACCCCCCACAAGCCATTCAAGCTGGGAACACTCAGCTGAAGAAAGTGGTTCTGTTCGCCGTGTGGTATTTGAACCAGCAGACGAACACGCCATCAATTTTGATCACCACCCTCAGCTACATCCTGCCTTCTCCACACGCCTCGTGTATTTCTGTTTTTTACTGGAAAAAAAGCATGTCCTCGTTTCAACGAAAAGGGAGGCTTGGCTGCAACCCCAAATATATGTTTTTTTTTTATTTTAAATGGGTGTAATTTCAGTTCTTTTTTCGATCGTTTTGAGATCCAGGATGTCTTTGCTATCCTCAGAGGCTTTTCATTTTCGAGTGTAATACATTTTCATTCCCCATTTGAGACCGCTGGGCGTCCCTCGATGCGTCCTTTATTCTCGCGGTCCTCACGGGGGTGCATTAGTGTGCAGACCACGTTTCCTTTCACATTCCCTTCACACACCTAGAGCAGTACTTTCTTAAATGAATGTGTCCTCTGTCTGGCGAGTTTAGGTGACCCTATCATTTTTGCTGGGTGTCTCTCTCTTCCCTCTCTATGTTGCACTTTCCCTTTTCCTATTAGTTAGCTTAATTAATATGGACGAAGGCCAGGGGCGGGAGACTTTTAAGACTGAACGAGGGGGCTGATATTCAAGGTGTGTTTTGTGAGTGGGGGCGGCGTACTCGAGGTGCGCCAGGTCCCGGGGCTTCGGGATTAAGAGCTGAAAGCAGAGTGCGCGTAGGGAGGAGAGGAGCCTTGGCAAAGTAAAATGATTGGAAAATGCATCAAAGGAAGGCCGCGGCCCACAGCGAGCAACGCCAATGTTTCTGTCTCCCTTCTGCCTCCCGTTCTCCTCTAGCCGCCCTGATCCGTGGGAACAGGAACAACTGCACCCAGTTCTCCCAAAACCTGGACTGGCTGGTCAGCAAGCTGGAGAGACTGGAGTCCTCGTCAGGTACCGTGCTTTTGGCGAAATGCTGCATGTAAACCCGTGCCTCAGACACATGTACGTAGGTGAGCGGAGCCGAATGGGTTAAAGCTGCGGGAAGGCTACGCTAATCAGAGGGGATTTACTTGGTCATTAGACCCTGTCATCAGGCCGGTGTTGTCCTCGTTCCCCAGAGGCTGGGCCCGGGCCAGGCGGCCAGGCCAAACGCCGCTATATTATCCGCAAGCTACGGCTTCCTCCGAGCGCCTTCTTCCCCTCACACCCCAGCGCCGAAGCGCTGGTATTGATTTTGCTCGCCGTTATTTCCGGCGAACCTGGAGAGTTACACAAACTGAGCCCGTGTCAGTGCTGATATAATAACTGACCGGCGAAAATTTACTGAGGAAGCGGCACATCGTTTCTCCGCGTGACCGCAAACGGTCGTGCACGACGTGCAGGCTGTGTACCCGCGACTGAATGTGAATTGTGCTCAATGAAATGAGCGTACGTCGTCGCGATCTTTCGTTATTCCCGTTTCGTTGTCAGACTCTCTTGTTAGGCCGTCCCCAGTCTTCTTCATGGTGGCTAAATGATTTGTTGCTGCAGGAATTCTTGAGGTTCTTCACTGCATCCTAATCGAAAGCCCGGAGGCGCTCAACATCATTCAGAGAGGACACATTAAGTCCATCATCTCCCTGCTCTACAAACACGGACGGAACCACAAGGTGAGAAGGAGCCTCTCTCTCTCGGACGCCCGGCGCATGCTAAGCGCCGGGGGCCCTGAAAGAGAATGTGTCCCTGGGCGGGAGAATATGAATTACACAGTGGGGTACTGTGTGAGTTGGACAAGTGCTATTGTTTTAGGCGACAGGTCTTTCTCAGAGTAATGTTGATGCAGCGTAATAGAGAGGTTGTACTGCAGTTTCCAGGGGAAAAATCAGGAATGACAGGGTTGAGCCTTCAGCAAAGAGAAGGAAGGTCATTTTAATTTTCAAGCGGATTTGAATGAACTAATGCTTAGATAATGGCTGGCTGTAGAGTGATTTCTTCACATAAAATAGTATAATAGAGGTTTTCTTACATTATAAAAAGCAGGACTGAGATCTACACATTTACACTGCAAAAACCAAAAAATAAGTCAATCTTAGCAAGCATTTTAGTCTTATATTTAGACTTAAAATCTTCATTCTATTCCTTTTTTGCTAAATAAGACAAAAATATTGCCAATGAAGTGAGAGTTTTACTCATTTCAAGATTTGCCAATGGAGTCAGATAACTTCAAACTAAGTTAATATTTTCTACTTGATAGAAAAAAATATTTCAACAATAAAACACAGACATTTTTTGCAGTGTAGGACTTTGATGTCCTCCACTTTTGTACTTTGAAGTCAGCTTTAGTTCATTTGATTCTCATAAAATCATAATGATGTGTAGAAGACAGTTACACCTGCTGGCATTCACTGCTCAAATGTACGGAGAACCAGTGGATACCCTTCCCACTCTGCTGCGGATGTGATATGTGATAGATATTAATGCACATGCTTTGGCCCAGAACCCATCACAGAGGCCATCCTCCCTCTACTTTCATCTCTTTCACTTGTGAAGTGGTGCTGTGTGTCCTCATATACATCCATATATCAAGTGTGGTCAAGTATGCCTTTCATCAATAGGCATCTCTGAGTAATGGCATGCACATTATTGGAATTATAAAAGACTACCACAGAGTTCATCTTGGGATACATCTACGGTGTTCTCTGTCCTGTTCCGAGGCATTTAAAAATGAGTCATTTGCTTAATGAAGTTCTTTTCATGGCCTTATGCACATGACAGGTTAAGATGTACGAGAGAAGAGAAGAAAAACCAAGCAGTGATAAGAATGATCTCTCTCTACTCTCTCTCTCTTTCTCTCTCTCTCTCACATACTCTCTCTTTCTTTATCTCTTTCACACACACTCTCTATCTCCTCTTTTGTCTTTGACTATTATGCAGATTTTGGATGTTCTCTGTTCCCTCTGTGTTTGCAATGGCGTGGCTGTAAGAGCCAATCAGAACCTCATTTGTGATCACCTCCTCCCAAAGAGGGACCTTCTCCTCCAGACGCGATTGGTTAATGATGTCCAAAGGTAACAATCCTTACTGCTGTGGGTCCACCACTCTATGAAGTTTTTTTCAATCCACTATCTAAATGAAAAAGCATATATATGTGCAAAAGGTAGGGTACAGTACACATGCCTCATGTTTAATTTGTTATGATAAACTGAAGCACACGATACCAAGGAGGCATTTTGTTTTTTTCATCTTGCCTTGATCTTGTTCTTTACTTGTGTCACCTGTTGCCATAGAGACTTCATATTGATTAGTTCCTTGTTTTGCCCTTCCAGCATGAGGCCCAATATTTTCCTGGGCATGAGTGAGGGCTCGGCACAGTACAGGAAGTGGTACTACGAGCTGATGATTGATCAGGTGGACCATTTCCTGACCAGTGAGCCCTCCCACCTGCGTGTGGGCTGGGCAAACACCAAAGGGTACGCCCCCTATCCTGGGGGTGGCGAGGGTTGGGGAGGCAATGGCGTGGGGGACGACCTGTACTCCTACAGCTTCGATGGACTTCACCTCTGGTCAGGTGGGTTGCTGTAGTACATCTCTTTTTCCAATCTGTTAAACGGGACGTAGTGATATATTAATGACATTGTGATTATAACCTGTAATAAAATGACATGACCAGCATTGCTGCAGCATTATTCATAAGATATTCACTTGGCCATATTACCTCTTAAGAAGGTAGAGTGCTGTTCAATGAGACATGAAGCAAATAGTGAGAATATGGAAGGATATTGGGATCCTTTGACTCCCTATTACTCTTCAATGGTTAGCTGAGGAGTTTTAATTGTGTTGTCCTTATTGTTAATTGACCAAGACTTATTCTTACATATTCTTTCTCATTTGCTATATCACCAAGATCTCCTTCCTCTTACGTCAGTCTCCCTTCAGTCCATGACTGGTCATATTTTTTTATAAATGATTGTTACGTGTACTGCGTGATATTGTTTGTAAATCCATATTAAGATGACACGATAGTAGTCCTTTTATTGCACGCACAACATATTATAGTACTAGTGTGGTGTTCCAGCGAGTTCAGATCTGAATCCTGGTGCCCTCTGCAGGTCGGATTCCCCGGGCGGTAGCCTCCATCAGCCAGCACCTGCTGACCTCGGACGACGTGGTGAGCTGCTGTCTGGACCTGGGAGCCCCCAGCATCTCGTTCCGTATCAACGGGCAGCCCGTGCAGGGCATGTTCGAGAACTTCAACACGGATGGGCTCTTCTTCCCTGTTGTCAGCTTCTCTGCCGGGGTCAAGTATGTCTTCTCAACTAGCCACGCAATCACACAAAGATGCAATACAACAAACGCACACACATACACACGAACGCTCGCGCACACATGTACACACACATACACACACACACACACACCGAATTGTTTACAGAATGACACATATACTGTATATTTCTCTTTACTTTGGACGTGTATCCCCAAAGTTAAAGGAGCCTGGACACGGGTGCTAGAACTACTTCTCATCGGCGTTGCTATGGTTACTTCGGCTTATATGATTGGCATGTCTGCAGTAGGAATTTCAAGCTCCAGCAAGCTTACATGGCTCCAATGATTCGCCCTGCATTCTAGGCACACTGACATACACTCAGTATGTACTACCTCAGGCTATTCTTTGATCTACTTTCTATCCCTTCTGCCACTACAGTTTAACAACAGAACATTTCAGCATATCATTGAATTCCTTTCTACTTTTGTTGCCTTTATGAATTCATATCATTTTGCATGTTATGGGCCAGCTGTGGCCTAGTGGTTGAAGTTGTTGCCTTTCACGTGGGAGACTAAGGTTGCATTTATGGAAGCGGCAGTGTAGTATAATGGCTTGTAGCCCAAAGGTTGTAGGTTTCCTTATAGGATACTGCTGTTGTACCCTTGGTACAAGGTACTTGAATTGCTTCAGTATATATCTGACTGTATAAAATGGATACTATGATGTATGAAATGCAAAAAAATAAATAAATAAAAAACTGATGTGCACTTGTTGTGCCTGTACTGTAATGTAAAAAGAGCATTGTATGGAATGACGCTTGCTGATTTGTGAGATTTCATAGCGCAAATTTAGCATTTTCATCCCGTCTGCTATCAGAGCTGAAGCACAGGGAAAAGCAGCGAGTTGAAACAATTCTCCCGCTGAGGCGGGGTGCGTCCTCACCTCTCAACTCCCAGAGAGGGAGCAGAGGAAGGGCAGCCGCCATGTTACGGTGGTTAATAATTGATTCCGCACTCAGTCAGAATAGTCCTGAAGTACGTCACCATTACTACTTCTTCGGCTGCTATTTCGGGCCGACTCACAGTGGCCCGCCATTTAAATGAAAAAAAAAATAAAGTCCCTGTGCTGTTTCTTCTTATGCCTGTCAGGCTGACTCCACGCCCAGACTTCACAGCCAGAACCCTGTCAGGCTTGTCAGCTGCGATCACTCCTTTTGCCCCAGCGGGGAACGGGCACTTCGGGAGGTGCAGCGTGTTTCCAGTTCCCGATTACACATGACTGCCTTCAGTTGTGGTTATTATAACGCAATCCTCATTTACTTGCAAATGAGACATTTCAAAAATTGTGTAAAAATAAATCAGAGTGGCTTAAATGAATAAAAGTGCAAACTAGTGTTACTTTTTTTGCTAATTTAATACAAGAAGCAACATTGGATCAACGAATGGAGTGCAGACGCAGCGTGTAGCGCACTGATCTCTCTCTGTTTACACTGCGGTTTGCGGGTTCTAGTTACACTGCCTGGCCAAAAAAAAAGTCGCACACTCTAATATTTCGTTGGACCGCCTTTAGCTTTGATTACGGCGCGCATTCGTTGTGGCATTGTTTCGGCAACCTTATGCAACGTGCCAACATTTATTTCCGTCCAGAGTTTTTTGTAGATCTTGTATTGATGACGGAAGAGTCGAACCACTCCGTAAAGTCTTCTCCAGCACATACCAAATACTTTCAGTGGGGTTAAGGTCAGGACTCTGGTGGCCAATTCATGTGTGAAAATGATTCCTCATGCTCCCTGAACCACTGTTTCACAATTTGAGCCCGATGAATCTTGGCATTGTCGTCCTGGAATATGCCCATTGATGGGATAACCTGGTCATTCAGTACATTCAGGTACTCAGCTGACTTCATTTTATTGCTGCATAACGTTGCTGAACCTAGACCTGACCAATTGAAGCAACCCCAGATCATAACACTGCCTCCAGAGGCTTGTACAGTGGGCACAGTGGGCACTATGCATTGGCCAGGCAGTGTATAATGGCCTCAGTAGAACTGGACTGATTTGTGAGTCTAGCGACTCTATTTTATTCGACTATTTATTCTCGATTTTACTTATTTTAATAAAATTATTTCATTTTGTTGTTTATTTTCTTTGATTACAGTACCAGTTTGATCAAAGTGAGCAGCATCTGGGTGAAGTACCTGTGGGTATAAGGTGACAGAGTAAAGTGTACTGTGGGTAAACCACAGAACTATATAGATCTGTGGGGTAAATGGGGGAGAGTGAAGTGCATTGTGGGTAAACAGTGGCAGAGTTAAACACACTGTGGGTAAAAGGTGGCAGAGTGAAGTGCACTGTGGGTAAAATGTGGCTATGTGAAGTGTACTGTGGGTAAAAGGTGGCAGAGTTAAACGCACTGTGGGTAAAAGGTGGCTATGTGAAGTGCACTGTGGGTAAAATGTGGCAATGTGAAGTGTACTGTGGGTTAAAGGTGGCTATGTGAAGTGTACTGTGGGTAAAATGTGGCGCAGTGAAGTGCACTGTGGGTAAAATGTGGCGCAGTGAAGTGTACTATGGGTAAAAGGTGGCTATGTGAAGTGTACTGTGGGTAAAAGGTGGCCATGTGAAGTTTCACTGTGGGTAAACGGTAGCAGAGTGAAATGTACTGTTGGTAAAAGGTGGCTAAGGGAATTGTACTGTGGGTAAACAGTGTCAGTGTGAACTTCACTGTGGGTAAAAGGTGGCTAAGTGAAGTGCATTGTGGGTAGAGGGCATCTGAGTGAACTGAATTATAGATAAAGAGAGCATTTGAGGTAGACTGAGGGCAGAGACCGCATGCCCTGTATTTCTTTCTGGACAGATTATTAGCGAGGTGCTCTTTTGGTGAATTGACTGTCTGCCTTTCAGTGGCTGTTTGCTCAAGTGGCTGGCTCTGATTTTTTCAGAGTACGATTCCTGTTGGGTGGTCGCCATGGCGACTTTAAGTTCTTGCCACCCTCTGGATATGCACCTTGCTACGAGGCCCTGCTGCCCAAGGAGAAAATGCGTGTGGAGCCGGTGAAGGAGTACAAGCGTGACTTTGATGGCGTGAGGGATCTGCTGGGCACCACACAGTTCATGTCGCAGGCTTCCTTCATACCTATGCCTGTGGAGACCAGCCAGGTAACCACACCAGTGCCCCATCTGTGTACAGCTCCACTAACATACCTATGCCTGTGGAGACCAGCCAGGTAATCACACCAGTGCCCCATCTGTGTACAGCTCCACTAACATATCTATGCCTGTGGAGACCAGCCAGGTAACCACACCAGTGCCCCATCTGTGTACAACTCCACTAACATACCTATGCCTTGGAGACCAGGCAGGTAATCACACCAGTGCCCCATCTGTGTACAACTCCACTAACATACCTATGCCTTGGAGACCAGCCAGGTAATCACACCAGTGCCCCATCTGTGTACAACTCCACTAACCTCATCCATTCTCCAACTGTGTACTACTTTACATATCTATGATGGACTTCCTTACAGATTATATCTGACATAATAACCCATCGCTTATGTTTTTGTTTGTGTTTTTTATGAATAATAATATGAAATTTTCTTTTATCTATGGTACATGCAGGTATGCAGGCCTTTGCGGGAGTGTCCCAAGTCTTTTATTTATTTATTTATTTATTTATTTCGGCATGTGAATGATCACCTTACATCACATTTCTGACATATTCATTTAACACATACATTTCCAGCCGAAAAGGGATACGGGAAAAAAGCAGCCTGCTTATCAATGTCCCGCCCCACTTCCCTCACGATTTTAAATGATCATATTATACATTTGATTAAAACTGATATATTTAGAATCACAACAGCATAGCTAGGTTTTCGTTATAGCAAAATTGATCAAGAAGGAGAGAGAAAGAAAAAAATTTTTTACAAATAAAATAAAATACTCTAAAGTAAAACAAACCGGATTTTTAAAGTCAGATTATTAAAGTCCAATTAAGTAGGTTTAAATGTGCATGTCATACATTGGTCAAACAATATGTTTCAATGTTCATATTATACATTTGATTAAAACAGATATATTTAGTATCATAACATCGTAGCTGAGTTATCTTTATAGCGAAGTTGATCAAGAAGGAAAGAAAAAAATAAAATAAAATAAAATACTCAAAAGTAAACAAACCGAATTTGTACTGTCAGATTATTAAAATCCAATTAAGTAGATTTAAATGTGCTTAGCATACATAGCATAGCATACCCTTTGTTTCAATGTTCATCTTATACCTTTGTTTAAAATAGATCTTTTTAATATCATAACATCATAGCTGGGTTTTCTTTATAGCAACTGACCCGGCAGGAAAGAAAAAAATAAAATAAAATAAACTACTCTAATGTAAAACAAACTAGATTGTTAAAATCAGATTATTAAATACCAAAATAGTGGGTTTATGTGTGCCTGTCATACTTTGGTCAAAACAATTTGTTACATTTCCACGTCCAACAATCTCAGATTTTGTTCAGCTAATGTCCAAATTAGACGTGTCTGTTTCTACGTTTTTATGATGATCTGTTGTCCCTTGTAAATTCCGTGCAGTTAGCCTGAGTTGGTATGATTGCTAAATTTCAGAGTTCATTACTCCTCGCTATTGTCTGCACAGTCCTCCGTTGGCTTGTTGATTTCTGCTTGCATTATGGCAATTGTTCCCTTGATTTTGTTGATGTCCGATCTCAAATTTCTCAGTATGATCAGTAGTTCCCTGTTTCCAGAGACATCACACCCCATTTTTCTCTGCTGTCGGTACATCACGTACTGGCCAAATCCTAGGCCGATTAGACCGACCAACATGAATCCAAGCAGGTACACATCTTCCACATCTTCTATATCTAATACTGCCAGACACACTACACGCCATTTGTCCCACCCATCCATGGTGTATCCTGCCAGAAAGGTCCCATCTGGACATGACGGCTCTCCAGTGCCCACACGCCTTGTCGAGAATATTTTGTCAATAGCGTTAAATGTCCAGTTTAGAAGCTCCATCCTGAGAGTTTGTGCGCCCAATGTCTGTTGTCTTTTGTTGCAGGGTCTAGGATCCTGTATGAACCGCATGCTGTGGTTTTTTTTATTTTATTTGTTTTATTTATTTTTTTAAAAATGTTTTTTTATAGTAAAGTACATCATGACATTGTTTTCATTTCATGATAACCCCCTATTTTTCAGACATGATAGTTTTCTACCATCTTACCATACTTTGAATGATATGGATAGCCGAGTGTTAGTTGCAACCCTTCATAGGTTCTGGTAATAGGTAGTGGTGCGTGATTCTGCCGCATGGCGTAAGATATCCGAGCCAGTTTCACTGCACAGCTGTCTTTGGTGTTTCTCTCACTCAGATTGTGATGCCTCCACACCTTGAGAAAGTCCGCGACAAACTAGCCGAAAACATCCATGAACTATGGGGTATGAACAAGATTGAACTTGGCTGGTCTTACGGTAAGGTAAGTCAGCTTGTTCATTCTGTTATAGAAAATAAATGTCCACTGTATTCACAGACACCAGCACAAAGTCAATATTGTTTCTACCTACTGTACACATGCACTGCCCTATAGTAATAAAGGGAAGAGCAGTATTCGCCACTTGTATTCAGTGCTGCTAGGATGAGTTGGGGACACTTACACCCCGTAACAGGTGCAGTCTCACAGATGCAGTCATCACCCTACATCATTGCGTAATGCTACCTCCACTTCAATGTTTGAACAAATTAGAACGTACAATTACGAAATATTACATTTTCCAATGTCAAAGGTTTATCTTGTACTACCTCTGCAGTAAAGAGGAGTAATGTTTTTGCCAGATGCTGTCTAAAAAATGCACAAGCACAATAATGTGAACTGTGTGATCTGCATGTCAATAAATCTAACCTAATTTAATCTTTTATCACCATTCAAGCCAAACAAAAGCCTATACATCATTTTGCTTTCTCTTTTATAATTTGCGGTTCAAAAATAACAGAGGGTAAGTGAAAAAAAACACGTTGTGTTCCTTCATAACATTTTGACCATTCATTTTAGTGATTCCATTTCAGTTTGCTTGCGGTTTGCCTTTTTGATCTCATGGCGATCATTCTGTAAATATATCACACAGATGGATATTAAAAAAATGATGAGGCTAAGTTAACGTCTAGTCAGCTTAATTTATAAGTAAGAAGAGGAAACAGTATGTCAACAGTACTCAGAATCAAGGATATCATGCTTTAGTAAGGCAGTGATTAATCCAGCCACTCTCTCCACTCTTTATGGCTGCTGCCCTGGAAATTGGCTTCTATTTCTGACAGGCCGAAAGTATGCCGATCACCATAGTGTACAGTTACCAGCCTGAACATTCCAGGAAATAGTCCCAGATTCTCTATGTGCTCCTCCCCCAGAGAGGAACCATGTGAGAAGTGGCTCCACCCTCAGTGCAGGCCGCTTTCCAAGGCCTTAGTAAACAACTTTATAGGGGGTGCAGACATCTATCACACAAAGGTCAAACACTCGCATTAATTAAATCGTGATTCTGATCTTACAGCTGTTACATATGTTGTTTTACTTCCTTTTTAATGTGTCCTCGCTGCTCAGTGTGGAGTAGTCCTATGCACAGGGTAGATTATCACCATACTCTGTGGTGCAGATGTGGCAAGGGTGATATCTTTGAATTTCTGGTGGTTATTCGCCCCACTGTTGCACAGAATGCTCTTGTTTCCTTGGAGATTCCATTACACTGTAAACATCTATTTTTTGCTTATGTGTGGTACCCTCCAGTTCTCTCCTAACTTTGTGTTTTGCTTTTAGCCAGAGCATATTCACTAATAGCAGACATCTGTTAAGCAAGTCAAGTGCTGCAGTGTTCCAGTCAGACTCACTGCATACTCTGAACCCGCAAACCGCAGTGTAAATTATTTAAATGGGCCATATTTTGCATGTCCGCAATTTCCGGGAATGCTGTTAACAATTTTCACAACAACATTTCCCTTTCTCCAGAAATAATTATAGTTCAAACGCCAATGAGAGCCAGCCACCAGCATTGGACAGAGAAAGGAGAACATCCTTTTATGTCTTTTACATATTATCCAGTTGAGAAGTCAAAGCGAATGATTGCCTAGTGGTTCTCTCTGAGGAGCTTTTAGTGGTAGTCCGTTTGAAACACGGAGAACAGTTTTTTTAAAGTAAAATTGTTGCATAAAATGAGCTGACTGGTGTTCATTTAATTAAAATAAATGGCTGCTGATCTGAAGAGGCTCGCTTTTATTGAAAAAAAAAACAAAAAAAACCACTGCATGTTTTCTTGGTCATGTAAATATAATACTGCTTCAGATTCTGGGTTGTTTCAAGTGGATAATTTTACACAAAGATACAATGGTAAAAAAACATTATTAGATTTCTCACTTGGTGTTCCAGTCTCATCGTCCCCAATTTCCCCAAGAAAACATGCTTATGTGCATCCATACCATATCCACTAGAATAGATTTTATCTCCTCAGTATTCAGACACAGCATACTTGTAAGCCTCTGGTACGTATAGAAAATACTGCCAAGAGTGACCATTTCAATGACTTACAGTTGCTGTGTGTTTAAATTCTGTCTCCCTGTCCTTTTGAATGTAAATTGCACAAACATTCTCATTAGTGATAAATACAAAGAAATGATTCCCTGCATATGTTTCCTAGATGCGAGATGACAACAAGAGGCATCATCCCTGCCTTGTGGATTTCTCCAAACTCCCTGAAACTGAGAAGAATTATAACCTGCAGATGTCAACTGAAACTTTAAAGTAAGCTCTGAGCTACTGGGCCTGTTGTACTTGCACTTTTCGATCCGAAGGGTCGGAATTGAAGAGGTGCGTGCTGTCAGCCTCTACAGTATTGTCCGTGCGCGAAATGCGAGAACAATATGTTGCCTCGTAGAGTACAGTAGCTCCCTGGAATGAAAATCGCTCCTGTGACAGGCCACCGTGATGCTGTCTGTTTTCAAAGAAGTTCCAGGTGAACGGATGTGTCTAGTCGGAACAAAGGCTCCCTCCTGCGTGTCCAGCTGAGCTGGGAATGGTGGGGGCGGGGCCGCAGTGTCGCTCTGTCCACTGTCCGTGTCTGCTATTGATCCTTTCTGATGGATCTGAGGAAGTGAAACACGAATGAAAACTCAGAGTTGGGGAAAGAGCTTTTTTGACGAAATTGAAAGATCAAGAGTCGTGCAATTAATCTCTGTCAGGACCACAAGACATGAAAGTTACATGCGAAGATTTGTCAAGTGAAGCTTGACAGAATGGACGTGTACATTCATTGCCGAAAAGCAATTATGTACTTCTGCATCCAGTAATGCACAGCTGTCAAAGGTTGTACGTTGAATCCAGGTTGTGGTAGAATGAGGTTCAGTGCTGGGCAAGAATAATCATTAATCCACTATTTGTCTTTGAGATAAAATGAGTGACGTTTATAGCTTCACACAGTCTTCCCGAACTGTTTATGTGTTCCAGTGATGTTCGAACTTTGCTATCCCCTCGTTTTAGTACTTTTCATTTTTGAATTCATCCTTAAATTCACCTCACCTACTCAAACTGCTTCATGGGCACTAGTAAAACAGTACGTAAATCTACGGTAGTTTACAGAAAGTTTGATTATTATTTGTTATTATTGTTGTATTTTTCAGCTTCAGTGGTTATGCTCATATTATTATGTTCCATGTAGACATGGCTATTGTGTATATAACCTACCCTGCCACAGAGAGGTGGCTAAATGGGAAAGGATATTAGCCGTTTGTTTTTTATCATTATTAAGCTGATGCTGCCACCTGTGTCAGCTGATCCTCGGTAAATATGGGTTGCATCGATCCAAAAATGAACCCTGTAGACCCACATTGTAATTGACTGCAGTAAGTACATAGTGATGGCTCTGTTGATTACAACATTGATTCTTTTTGTGCTTTTATTATCTGTTAAAGAAGGTTTCATTTTACAGTATGTAATTAGACTTACTGGTTTAAGCGCTGAGGTTTTTCCACTCAATCTGATCTTTAAATCGTGCAGAAAATCATCACAATACCAACATGAGAAAACACCCATATAATTCCCATCCTGGGGCCACATTGTTAAACTTTTAAAAAAAAGTGCTGAGCAGAATAATGCCCTCAGAAAGCCGCGTAAGTGAGTTTCCACACAGAAATTCAGATGTATAATATAACACGTGCTGTGAGAATCTGCGTACCTCTGCACACAATGGACACCATACGTACGCAATCTTTGGAGACTGTGACAGAAAGGCAGAGGTAGAAAACTTCCTTTAAGCAGATTTCCGTCTTTCACCCTGAGCGTTCTTTTACGCATTATTTTACTCATGTTGCCCCTGGTCAGAAATGATGTCATTCCACATGAAATCAACATTCCAGAAATTTCCATCAATTTAATATATATAATCAGATTCGTTCTACTGTTATGGTGTTCACTGACTACTTTTCTGTTCCTCAGGACCTTGTTGGCGTTAGGATGCCATGTTGTCCACGTCAATATCAGTGCAGAAGAAGACTTGAAGAAGATGAAACTTCCCAAGAAGTGAGTCTCTGTCCGTTTGCAGAACAGTAATTGCCTTGGTAGAGAATCATGCAATGGAGGCCTTAACTGAGTGCAATGAACACATCTCACTAGAAACATTATAGGCTGCATGTCGACTGCTTATTTTTAGTTCTACATTCAAAAGAAAGTACATAAATTGCTGGTAAGCACTCCTTTTGTGTAATAAGGATGGTTTTCCTAAGATAATGGTATGTTATTGGTGACATCCTGTCTTTGTCGTTCTAAGCTACATGATGTCGAATGGTTATAAGCCTACGCCACTGGAGCTTTCTGATGTGAAACTGACCCCTGGTCAAGAAGTTCTGGTTGATAAACTGGCCGAGAATGCCCACAACGTTTGGGCCAAGGACAGGATAAAACAAGGATGGACCTATGGCATTCAGCAGGTAAAACTCTGTCAAAGAGTGTTTCAGCTTTGATTTTACTAGAAGTAATAAGGTTTCTGTCTTCTTTATGGGCTTGATACAATAGTTTCATTTAGTGTGTATAAATGTTTATCTGATTAAGAATGAATCCACATTCATTTGGGGGATAGGAAATGATATAGAATACTAACAATCTAAAACAACACATTTATGTCTATACAACCCTTGGCAAAATGGCTGAAGCTGACAGGGGGTATACTTGCTTTGTATTTGCATGGCAGACCAGCCTAATGTTAGAAGGTGCCTAATGGGCCAATCAGGGGCAGGCTCTAACACTGGACCAGGGGAAAGAAATAATAAAAATATTCCCCTAATGCAGTGATGGGAGTTCTATGATGGAGATTTAATCTTTCATATTGTAATGACAGGAGGTCTTCATTGGCTGTGGTCTTAACAAATGGCATGGCATTTGTTTCGAAGAGCGGAGGTGTTCCATGGTGTCTTTGGCAATTTCTCAATTTGTCTGGAAACACCCAGTTAAAATGGCTGAATATATAATTGACCCCACAACCTGGAGGTGTTGTGAGTGATCTAGGTTAAAATGGCTGGCCTCAGTGGATTAGTTGTGATTCAAGCAGCTCCCTCACAGGAAAAGTGCATTGGGATCCTTGAAAGGCACTATATTCATGCAATTTACCGTGGAGAATGATAATGCAGCCAACAGCTCTGAGACATCTCTAATGACAAATGGCAAGTGAAGTGTTTAATTATACTGGGGAATTGACGGCTCACTTGTGACAAACACCAGTACGCAGAACACAGGGGCGCTGTGCACCGTGCTTTATCGACTTTTCGCCTCTGTGTTTTGTGAAGGATGTGAAGAGCAAGCGAAATCCTCGCCTGGTGCCATATGCTTTATTAGACGAGCGCACGAAGAAGTCGAACCGAGACAGCCTCCGTGAGGCTATCCGAACACTGATTGGATACGGGTATAACATTGATCCTCCTGACCAAGAGAGTGGTGAGTAGATTCCCCTTTCAGCGCAGATGAGATTGTTTTTTGGGTGGGATTTTTGACATTTGTATTTTGTCAATGCAACTTCAAAAGCACATGAGCCAAACATAAATGTTGGTAAATGGTAAATATAAAAATATAAGGTTTTTGTTGTTCCAGAGAATTAAATGCAACGTTTTGGCACAACACAACAGTTTGTCTTACAGGGCTGATCGCTAAGACTTAGCTTAATCGGTCTTGCCAGAAAGCACAAAGGGCGAATGAGTTACCCGATGCCTTTCTGTCCCAATTTCTTCCAAGCGGCACATACCAGTGAGAGGCTGAGCATCGACAAGATACGGTTCTTCCGCGTGGAGCAGACGTACGCCGTGAAGACCGGGAAGTGGGTACTTCGAGTTCGAGGCAGTGACGGGTGGGGACATGCGAGTGGGCTGGGCCCGGCCTGGCTGCAGGCCCGATATCGAGCTGGGCATGGACGACCAGGCCTACGTTTTTGATGGGTTCAGGGGTGAGACCCCGCCCCCCTCCATATAATATTACATCGATTGTATGAAAACACTGGACTGAAAGTTTTTTATGGTTCATGGCTTGGATTAAATTCCGCCATTCCGTCACCTTTTGATGAGGGGTTACTGTGGCATTTGTAATGATGTGCAAGAGTGGAGCTTCATTGTAGATGTAATGTTTGCTCTCAATGACAGCCAGCCAATCGAAGTGATTTGCTGTGTAAAAAATTGGCATACATCTTCCAGTGATTGACAGCACAGGGCAGCTCTACCAAACATGGAGGGGTGCATGAATCAGATGAGTTTCCATGCTCAGCGGCACGTATGCGAGTAGTGAGTCATGTGACGTTCGCACGCGAAGCCTCAGCAGTGAAGACAGCAGCATGACTTTTGGCGGTTTCAGGGTCAGCGGCTACACACGGGCAGCAGGTTCTTCGGTCGCAACTGGCACGCGGGCGACGTGGTGGGCTGCATGATCAACATGGAGGACAAGTCCATGATCTTCACCCTCAACGGAGAGATCCTCATCACCAACAAGGGCTCAGAGCTCTGCTTCGCTGACTTTGAGACCGAAGATGGTGAGCGTTGGGCACCGAGATTAACCCTTTCACGCATAGTGGTCACTACAGTGGACAGCTATTCAAAAGCTGTTTTCTTGTATATGCATGGGTTTTGATGGTATAGTTGCACATCAGCCACCACAGTGGACGCTAGTGCGTCATCCCATACACTGCCACCCACTGTCCAGTCGTTGTAAGTGCAACATAAATTTCTCAAAACCAAGATGGCCGACGGAAAACCAGAAATGCTGAGCAGCTCAGGAATATCTTGCCAATCCTTCTATAGTAGGAGACCCTTGCAGGTAAATAAAATTTGGTAACATCAAGTAACAACTAAGGAGTAATACAGTTGTTAAAATTTCCAAGTATTGATGATACATACACTGCCTGGCCAAAAAAAAAGTCGCCGTTGCATCCGTCATGCATAGTGCCCACTGTACAAGCCTCTGGAGGCAGTGTTATGATCTGGGGTTGCTTCAATTGGTCAGGTCTAGGCTCAGCAACATTGTGCAGCAATAAAATGAAGTCAGCTGAGTACCTGAATGTACTGAATGACCAGGTTATACCATCAATGGGCATATTCCAGGATGACAATGACAAGATTCATCAGGCTCAAATTGTGAAAGAATGGTTCAGGGAGCATGAGGAATAATTTTCACAGATGAATTGGCCACCAGAGTCCTGACCTTAACCCCATTGAAAGTCTTTGGGATGTGCTGGAGAAGACTTTACGGAGTGGTTCGACTCTTCCGTCATCAATACAAGATACAAGGCCAAAAATGAATGCAACTCTGGACAGAAATAAATGTTGTGACGTTGCATAAGGTTGTCAAAACAATGCCACGAAGAATGCGCGCCGTAATCAAAGCTAAAGGTGGTCCAACGAAATATTAGAGTGTGTGACTTTTTTTTTGGCCAGGCAGTGTATTTCTTCAGTTGAAAACTGTTTAAAAAAAATTAAGTTTTTATTTCATGCCTAAAGAGGAATAAAAACACTTAGGAAAAAAATCCTGACCGAGGTTGTCATAATTCATGCATGAAAGGGTTAACCTGCAAGCGTTCAGTAATGTCATTAAAGTGTGTGACTTTAGCGTACAGTTAGGTCACAACCTCGCTTTGAATAAATCTGCCCCTAGTATGGTATGACCGTTATTAAATGTGACACTTGAAAATTGCTGCACATTAATTGTATTTTCAGAGAAAGTATTTTCAGAGAAAATTGACTTTTGACAATGTATTAATGCCACCCCTGTTTTCCCAAGGCTTCATCCCCGTGTGTAGCCTGGGCCTCTCTCAGATTGGCCGCATGAACCTTGGGAAGGACGCTAGCACCTTTAAGTACTACACCATGTGTGGGCTTCAGGAAGGCTTCGAGCCGTTTTCCGTCAACATGAACCGAGATGTTACCATGTGGTTTAGCAAGCGCCTACCAACCTTTGTCAATGTGCCAAAGGACCATAACCACATTGAGGTAATGGCAAATTAACATAGAAATACACAGACACACATGTATGTTATACAGTTTGTGAAAAACTGAAAATATCACCAAAGTTCAAGTAGTTTGTCAGGGTTGGGGTCGTTTAAATTTCAATTCAGACATTTTAGGAAGAAATTCTAATTCAGCTCATGAATTTTAAAAATGGCCATAACATTATATGAGGATTTGTCATTCATAAATTGAATTTCAATTAATTTCTGAATCGACTGAAATGAAATGAATTTGACCCCAACCGAGCAATCCTGTGTAAACATTCCATTTCAGTTGGGAAATGTTGGAAAAAAGTTCATGTCTCACCAGTGTTTTTTCGGCGATGACCAACATGTGTAAAACTGAATCAAGCAAAGAGCAGAATTTAAATCCCAAGTTTTTGCAGGTGACCAGAATTGATGGGACTATTGACAGCCCGCCCTGTCTCAAAGTGACCCACAGGACCTTCGGGACCCAGAACAGTAACGCTGACATGGTGTTCTGTCGCCTGAGCATGCCCGTGGAGTTCTCCACGGCCTTCAGGAGCACCTCTACAACGGACATGAACGGAGTGCACGAGGAAGACTCCCAAAAACCCAAACACAGGTGTGACCGCCTGACGCCCACAGTGGCCTCAATAACTGAGGCATGAAAACAGCGGATGACCGAGCATATTCCAGCTCAGTTCACCGTGTCACTGTCGGTATTCCTCACGTAAAGTTGGCGCAACTGATATCCTCACTGGTCTTACTTCTCAGGTACCCAATGAAGTCCCTGAAACACTCTGAGGATGGAAGAAGGGCAGAGTACAGCAGCATCACAACGGTAAAGCATGATGTTGCCTGGGCCTTCCTCCCAACTGTTGCAATTTTAAAAAATTACATTACATTACATTACAGGCATTTAGCAGATGCTCTTATCCAGAGCGACTTACACAATTTTTTTTAGCATTTCTTTTACATATATTATCCAATTATACAGCTGGATATATGCTGAAGCGATTCAGGTTAAACACCTTGCTCAAGGGTACAACGGCAGTGTCCTACCTGGGAATCGAACCTGCAACCTTTCAGTTACAAGCCCAGTTCCTTAACCATTATACTACACTGCCGCCCGATACTACACATGCATATTTATTTCTTAAGTATAATTTTTATACATTGTACATTTAATTCATTCTTTCATAATGATCGATACATTTTGGGACGACTACATGTTTCGTGGTTGTTTTTGCTGGAGGGTTAAGGTTAGGTAAATGGAGCCTGTTCACACCAATATATCCGCTTGTGTTGTGTTTTGCAGTACTACCACTCTGTAAGGGTGTTTGCGGGTCAGGACCCTTCCTGTGTGTGGGTTGGGTGGGTCACGCCGGACTACCATTACTTTAGCAACCACTTCAACCTCAGCAAGAACCGAACTGTCACTGTCACCCTGGGAGATGAGCGTGGGCGAGTCCATGAGAGGTACGTGTTTGGCTTCGACACATCTTTTTGTTCACCCCCGTGCATCAACAGAAGCCTCCTTCTGCCTATCGATGCAGGCCGCCGTTGACTGTTTGAGACAAGTCATTCCCATCTTTTCCCTCATCCAGTTTAAAGAGGAGCAACTGCTATATGGTGTGGGGCGGAGACGTTGCTAGCACCTCCCACACCTCCAGTCGCAGCAATGTAGACCTTGAGATTGGCTGCCTCATCGACCTGATGACGGGCCACGTCTCCTTCTCCGCCAATGGCAAGGAGCTGTCAACCTCCTACCAGGTACCCGCTAAACATCCACTCTGTTTACCGAGTTTAGCAGAGTATCACAGGGTTTTCTTAAGAACAGCCTGCAGGGCAGGAAGAGCACTGTTATAGCTGTCTTTTGATATGTGGAGAGAATGTCACAGGCAGAGTTGTTGACTCAGAACCGAACATCACTAACTATGAAGAGGACAATTTACTCAATGTTCCCCAAAGCCTGCAGTACAACAGTAGGTATGAGTCAGCGTACCCCCCCCCCCCCCCCCCCCCCCCCCCGCTATCGCGGCTGCTCTCAGCGCCACCTGACACCGAATGACATCCCAGTTCCAATTGCTCTGAAAAATCCCTATGGATTGTATTAATCCTGAAGCTGAGACCTCCAAGCTGCCAGAGGGTGACATTATCTTCACTGACTCTACATCACAAAGCTGAGTAAGTCTGGGGAAAGCGGGCGTGGACTGTGGACAAGGTGACCGGGCTGAATGAAGGAACAGAATCAACCCCGTTCTGTGGTATCTGAGTACTTTGCAGGTTTTGTTGAAATAAGTGAAATGTTTTTTTTTGCTTTTTGTTTTTTGCTCACTAGGTGGAACCAAACACAAAGCTCTTCCCAGCAGTGTTTGTGCGGCCAACCAGTCCCAACCTGTTCCAGTTTGAATTGGCAAAGATAAAGGTTTGTTTGGCTTTTAGCACGAACATCGGTTAGTCTTCTCTGTCATATTTGTGTTTTGTATGACCTGCTTGACCTCCCACATCATACGCACGCAGAACGCCATGCCCTTGTCGTCGGCTATCTTCAAGAGCGAGCACAAGAACCCGGTGCCGCAGTGCCCGCCCCGGCTGGACGTGCAGAGCATTATCTCCGTGCTGTGGAGCCGCATGCCCAACACCTTCCTGAAGGTGGAGACGGCCCGCATCAGCGAGAGGCACGGCTGGGTGGTGCTGTGCCTGGAGCCACTGCAGATGATGGCTGTGCACATCCCTGAGGAGAACAGGTCAGCGACTGGAGAAGTACACACAGCCCACGAACATACACACTCACACACAAAAACACAGCCCGCAAACACACACTCATGCACATACGCACACACACTTCCTGCTCACATATGTGCACACACTCACACACACGCACACACACACACACACACACACACACACACACACACTACATACCCTACGCACATGTGGGCTCACACACACAGGTGCAGAAATGCACACACAAAACCAGATACACATGTGCGTACACACTCCAGCATAGACACACCCCTTGAGAGATTACTGCCATTATACTTATACATGCACATGATATATATAATACTTGTAATATTGGTCAATGGTGTGGCTGAAACTGTAATTCATAACCTCCCGAGACAGAAACAAGTTTAAGTACATAATAAGTACAAGTTTTAGACATAATACAAGTGTCTTGGATGACAAAACAGTGAAAATATTTTCAAAAATATTATTTATTTTATTTTTAGTTCATGTCCCCCTTGTAGTGTAGGTTTCAGCATAGTAAAATATATGGTTCTTGAGATTAAGACCAGGGACTCAAGACCCCTACAGGGGCTATAAATTAATTGCCGGGTCTTAGAAGGATGAAAAGCCTCAAAGTTCAAAGTCTATTAGCAACAACCACCATTACCCTCCACTGGAAAACAGCAAGAATATTTATAAGAATATTTCATTTAGTTCCCATTTCAAAAATTGCTCTTTTGTTATTCATAAATAAAAACTTGCTGTGTTTACAAACCCAATGGAGCAATTGACAATGCCTTCCAGTGATACTGTAATACGTAATATGCCCTGTGTGGTCTCTCAGGTGTGTGGACATAATGGAGCTCTCAGAACTAGATGACCTGAGGAAATTCCACTACCACACATTGAAGCTGTACTGCGCCCTCTGTGCATTGGGGAACACCCGGGTGGCCCACGCCCTGTGCAGCCACCTGGACCAATCCCAGCTGCTCTACACCATCGACAACCAGTACCTGTCAGGCATGCTGCGCGAGGGTTTCTACGACGTGCTCATCAGCATCCACCTGGAGACTTCTAAGGAGGCGCGCCTCATGATGAACAACGAGTTCATCATCCCGGTCACCGACGAGACCCGGAGCATCCGCCTCTTCCCCGACGAGTCCAAGAGGCACCGGCCCCCGGGCGTGGGGCTCAGCACCTCGCTAAAGCCCCGCTTCAACTTCGCCCCGCTCTGCTTCATCAGCACCAAGCGCGACCAGCACCTCTTCAGTCCCGAGATCCCCCTGGACACCCTGAAGGAGAAGGCCATCAGCATGCTGACGGAGGCGGTGCAGGGCGGCGGCCACCACATCCGCGACCCCGTGGGGGGCAGCGTGGAGTTCCAGTTCGTGCCCATCCTCAAGCTGATCGCCACGCTCCTCATCATGGGAGTGCTGGGAAGCGAGGACGTGCAGAAGATCCTGCTGCTCATCAACCCCAACGTCTTCGGGGAGCACAAGGAGGAGGAGCCGGAGCAGGCCACCGAGAAGGAGGAGGTGACCAGCAATGAGGAGAAGGCCGTGGAGGCAGGGGAGGAGGAGGCTAAAGATGGGAAGCAGCCCGTGAAGGGCTTGCTTGAGAAGAGGCTGCCAGAGTCCGTCAAACGGCAGGTAAATCTGTGGAACATGGCCATAGCCGTAGCCAGGGTATGAAATTTAACTTTTTCACCCACTGGCCAGAGTGGCTTGAGGATTATAAATGTCACCAGCCATTTTCAACATTTTTCCAGCCACATTACCCTTTAAAATATAACACAACCTGGTTGGTTACCGGCCATTATGGCTGCTAGAGTAAAAATCTTACCAGCCACAATCAAAATTTTACCAGCATTTCGCTGGTGGCTGCTGTGCTGTTCATTTCACACCCTGGTCATAGCCAATCTTCCAGGAATTAAATCGCCAATATTGCCACAGAAATAATGAAAATAGACCTTCATTTGACTCTTAGTGGCTCTTCCGCTTAATTCCATGGAGCATGGTTTAACAAATTTGTCATATCCAGTCAAAGATTATACTTTTTTGTCAGCGTTATGAATATGGAAAACCCCTGCAGATTTGTGAAATCTCACAGATCGCCCACTTCTCCCTCAGATGTGTGAACTGCTTCATTACTTCTGCGACTGTGAGCTGAAACACCGAATCGAGGCCATCGTGTCCTTCTCCGACAGCTATGTGTCGAAGCTGCAGTTCAACCAGAAGTTCCGATACAACGAGCTGATGCAGGCCCTCAACATGTCCGCCGCCATCACGGCAAGGAAGACCAAAGAGTTTCGGTCCCCACCACAAGAGCAGGTACAAGCCACGGGAAACCCTCCACTCCTCCAGTGCCTTTGGTCACACCTGTGTTTAACCTGACTCTAAGAGACAGTTGGGGCTGTGGGCTATATTTAGTTATTTTTAATGTAATCTCCTGCGCAGTTACAACATCAGAAAGTCACAGCTTGGCAGTTTTATTCGCAGTCTGCTAGCTATCTGATACTTTAATTGAGTTTTCCTTTTATTTGCATCTTGAAAAGCTGCCCACTTCCCAATGACCGGTACCACTGTAGGGGGTTTGTGCCCGCTAACCTTGTTACGTTGATATTAGATCTCTGGAGTTTGCACATTAACACTAAATGGGCCGCGATGCAGCCCGGCAGCAGAAGTTGTCCATTTCAAGAGAACACTTCATTGGCTGAGACTGTGCTGCAAATGCGCAAGTGCCAACCCACTTGCTGTTCCAACTCCCTCAACCGTAGCTCTCCCGTGGTCCCACGTTCAAGCGCGCGTGGGGAACCGGTTGGGAATATCATCATCACACAGTCGTGGGTAATTGATTTCCCCCAGCCCAGTCTTATTGGTTTTGTGTCATTAAGCTCTGCAGTATCCGGCCATTTGTAGAGCGTAGCTCCAGTCTCTAGGAGTGAGAGAGTACGGCTCCCGTCCCGGCTCTCATTGTTCCCCCGAAGCCTTCGCGTTTTCATTTCAATTTCACCCCGCCTGCCGTGCGTCAGTGCCATGAGGTTATGTGAATCCGCCCTTTTCCGCCGAGCCATCGATGCCCCCACACTGAAATCCCCCTGCTCTTCACAGCTTGCATTGCCAAGAAAGAAATTCCCTCATTTCTCGAGCCATTTTTTATGGTCAAGGCGCGGTGCATTGGCCTCACGTATTTCGCGGACCGTGTCACCTTTTCCCCATCTCCTCCAAACATAAAGCACTCTGAACTCTGCTCGTGCAGAGGAGTGACGCACTTTTTTTTTCTTTCAACCGCAGCTCTTTGCACTTTGGACCCCAGCCCAAAGCCCTTTCCCATGTAGTCTACTCCAGAACACGTTATCACACCGGACCATTATCACACCTCAGGTGTAATGAAGGTGGCTCTACTTAGGCTGTTTTCTTGTTTTCAAAGAAATATTGTCTTGTAAAATGTGCAGCGTGAAAGTATTTGTTCTAGATGGAGCCCAGAGGTAGGCTACATTTAGAGCGGATTCTGTTGATGATTAGGATCACACACACACTGTACTGAGAATGCTGTGGAGGGACATTTTTAGGAAATCTCTTTCCCACAGATTAACATGCTGCTGAACTTCAGTATGGGAGAGGACTGTCCATGCCCAGAGGAGATCCAAGAGGAGCTGTATGACTTCCACAATGAACTGCGCCTGCACTGTGGTACGGCCATGCGGACAGTGAAGCCACCTCAGGCCCATCGGCTGCCTTTGGTTCTCATTTTGCTTCAGCAACAGTTTTAAAATATATTTATATTTGTACGGCTTCCTAAGCTTTATTGGACAGCGCAGTGTACAGAGACAGGAAGATTGGGTTGCGAGAGAGAGAGGGAGAGACCGTTGACGTCGCAGCTCGCGACGAGCGCGTGGATAGTGCTCTACAGGCTACGCCACTGAGACACCCCACTTCAGCAGCACTTCAGTTAGCTCTGAAGGTCACGGCGTTAACGATGTGAAAACGAGAGCGATGATTCGGAAGCGCACAACATTTATGTCGCAGAACAAGAGAAGTAATGCAAAAAGAAAACCATTTATTCTTTACATTTTTATTCGGGCTGCAACACAATGCTGCGAGCATATGATTTTTATATCACACTATCCCCTCAGCCTGTAAATTAGGTAATTTAATACTATACTCATTTTAAATCATTTGTACATTAAAGGTAATGAAAAAAAAACTGTATAAGCTTCA
Organism: Synaphobranchus kaupii; assembly: GCA_029718625.1. Classification (NCBI taxonomy): domain Eukaryota; kingdom Metazoa; phylum Chordata; class Actinopteri; order Anguilliformes; family Synaphobranchidae; genus Synaphobranchus; species Synaphobranchus kaupii. The sequence goes on from CM056390.1 coordinate 20,005,833, forward strand.
CAACAACAAACATCCATTGTTTAAAGCTTTGGCAGCCCTAATTATTAAGAGCCACGGGGTCATTCAACCTCAGTTATTGATTTTTTTATTTGAGGTCATTATTCTGCCGCTCTACTTTGTATAAATCTGCTGCTAAACGGAACTGAAGCATGCAGGATGTCACCGTTCCAGGACTTAAACAGCCCATTCCCCGTTTAAAGGTCAAATACTCATCACTGATGACGGTACTTCTTACGGTGTAATGACATTCGGATCTAAGAGAAGACCGAGCTGTTCTTCCTTTCCGACCAGGACATGGTGTTCCGTTGCCAAATTTGTGGAGTCGGTGTCCCATTTTTGGTTGACACTTTTTAAACTTGACAGACGTTACACCGTGTACCATTAAATAATTGAGAAGCCTTGAGCCGTGGGGAAATGCAGATGTAATGCCTTTGGCTTGCCCGCAGTGCTCATCATCAGCTAACACGCCCAAATGGAATGCAATTTAGTGTTCAGTGCCAACACCTGGGTAACTCAGTCATCTTTTGAAATTTGCCAGCCTCCTTTCTCTGCCCTGGATTGGTAGCTACTCCCAGTCCATTTTGTTAGGGAACCAATGCCATAAAGATATCTAAGTGCCAGTTTTGTTAAGTAGCAACTCCCATTGTACCGCCTGGCACACATGATGCCCAGGGGGACTCACAAAAGAGCTATGTTAATCAGAGAGCCCTAGTTTATCAATTGGTGTAACGTTTCCATCACTCTCTGTCCAGGAATCCCGATTGAAGAGGAGGAAGAGGAGCAGGACACCTCTATCAAAGGCCGCCTGCTTGCCCTTGTGTACAAGATCAAAGGTCCCCCACAGAAAACGGAGGAGAATCCAACAGAGGAAGAACAGGCTGAACCCAGTAAGGCTGGAATTACAATCTGTCCACATGCAAGAATTGATGTGGGAGTTGTTGCTTCTCAAGACCATTGTATGTGGTTATATATCTCACTCTGTCCTTAATCCATCAGACTTTGTTGTTTGATGAGTTCTGTTTAGAAACGGTGGTTATTGATTTTATACGTTTTCACTTGTACTTCATCAGTACACAAGCTTAAAGCTACATGTGAACATTTAGCATTCTACCTGATGTACTCCTACTGACTATGATAGTGATAGGCTAAGAAAAAGACATATCGTTGCACTCTAGCTAATTAATGAAGATGGAAAAGGCTAAAATGCACAGGGAGCAGAACAGAGCTACAGTACATTACTTTTCCAGTCATCTCCTATGGTACGGCTGCCCAGTATCAGTCATTTCCATTTAAATTTCGGTTTCATTTTTATTATGGTAGGGTGCGCCTGGCCTTGGCTCAGCATGATGGCAGGAGTTATCCGTGCTTTATATCAGAGGTGTAGAATCCAGGTTCAGGAAGTAAAAGTCCTCCCCCGTGTTTTGTTCCAATTACCTGGATTTGCTAATTAGCACAATTCTTCAGTTAGTGAAATCAGCTGGCTGAGTTAATGGGTGGAGGAAACACATGGCAGGACTTTTACTTTCTGACCCGTGGATTTTACACCCATCCGTCCACTCTCATCTGCTGTCCTCTGCACAGTTACAGTGCGGTTTGGCTTCTTCGCCCTTCGAAACACACAAGAAGCTCCACCCTGCCATCCCCAAACATTCTGAGCCCACTTGCCTAGCACATTATTATCTAATACTCTAATATTCAAATGTGAAATAGAGATATCTCCATCTGTATGTCAAAACAACTGAATGAGCACTTAATTAGTGCATTGCATGTGACTTGTCACGTTTAATGTTTCACGGGTGTGAATGGAAAGTGAAGCAGCATGTTATGTGGCTTCCCGCACACACTCAAACAGCGGGTCCTGACCGCGGTTTAGAAGCGCTGCTGTAGACCTCTGTGCTGCCGCGCATAGTGGCGCGGCGCAGCGTGCCTGAGGGAAACGCGCTTATAGGTCAGATAGGGAGAAACTGGCACGAGCCCTTGGCTGTTCCCCATTTCATAGATGACATTGGTTTTCTCGTTCTTATTTTACAACAACTCTATAATAAAATACCTTCCCTGCGTCTAAAGGGAATTAACATATTCTTCAGGCCAACGAAGCGAATGGTGATGTGATGGCGAGCGTGCCATTAATTCTTCACAGGAATTGTTTTTCCCCATTGGTCCCACACAGGGGACGTGGTTCATTCGCTGTACCTGTGCTCAGCCTATCTAAAGAGAACTAACATTTCCCCCATCAGCAGTCCAGTAGAGATGATAAATTGCTGGGTGAAAATCAATGAAATTAAGCATCTCAACCGGGATTTGAGATTTCTGCACCGCCAAGCAATAATATGAACAAAATACCCACGACAATGGACTGTCCATATGGTTGCTTTGTAGGCTAAAGGCTCATTTCTTCCTTGCTCAACAGGTGTGTTCCCCATTTAATTGGTTAAACTATTAAACGACACCTGTGATAGAGGAAAGCAAGTCGACAGGGCTTAAATCTCCTTGTCTGAGTATGGAATCAGATTTTCTATTTAATAGACATTCTTCTGACAGTAAATAAAACCACTCCTTAAGTCTCAGTGGCAGCAGTCACGAAGAATTGTTTGATATTAAAAAAGTTTTTTGCTCCGAGGAGTGCCATGGGCTAGTGATGTATAGCCTCTGAAGTGCATACCTTACCCCTGTAAGAGCTGGGAGATTGCCTTTCTCAGGTTGGTGTGTGGTATATTACTTTGTCTAAGAAAGCATGTTGGTGAATGCAGAATCATTTTGATAGCGACAGACCTGTGTGTGTGCGTGTGTGCGTGCGTGCGTGCGTGCGTGCGTGCGTTTTTTTTTTACCTTTTAGTATATTCTATCAGAGTTTTCAGTGATTGTATTTGGCGGCAGAATTATTTTATGTTGAAATTCAGAATTAGAAATGGTCTGTCACTGCAATGTACAATATTGATGACATGACCACCTTTGTACTTTGTACCTCCTTTGGACCTCCTGTTTGGGAAGCGTGTGCGGTTCATGTTAGTTCTGTGGTCGTTATTGGCTCTGAATTAATAATGATCCAGTGGGGAGTGTGAACACAAGGGCACTATAGGGCACATCAGGCCGCACAAAGGAATCCCACCCAACGAAGCCCACTGAAAGCCCACTTCAAGGATCTCCAAAGCAGCTTGTACAGCATTGCTGTGTTTCCGGAGGGTGTACATAGGAGTACATAAATGTCATGGCATTTATTTGTAATTATAAGCAGAAATACCTGTTTTCATATTGTGCCTATACATTTTTCCTTGAGCGGTTTCAGGTTGCATGGAGGAAATGGAAATAGGAAATAGGAAACTGTAGTTTCAACCATAAATGGAATTTTTTAGGTAAAAATAATGAGGTAACATATGCATGTACAACATCTTGAGGAATAACATCACTGTACAAGCTGCTCTGGAGTTGCGTCTTCATTTGGGATCATGGGAAAACTGGGGCTTGTTCTGAAAGAAGAGGACAGGATGGCAGTTTCTCTCCACTTGCTGCTCCCCAATGGATTCTGCTGAATCGGCAACCCCCCTCCCTACCCGGCCCTACAGCCTCCACCAGGGGCTCCAATTACAATCAGTAAGCCGTCATGTCAGTTTGTTGTCCTCACTCGCTGATGCTAGATCGCCCTGTTAATCTCCCCGGGGGATATTCGCACCTTGCAGGAATGCAGCCGGCCTAATTGGTCGGGATTGGATGAGGGGGCGGGTCCCCACGAAGACATTATTTACCGCTGTTGAGTAGGGGCAGCCAAAATAGGGGAGACTGGGCATGATGGACGGTGTCGTAAATCCTTCTGCCCCGGTTAATGCGCCTGTATGAAAACAATGGGACCCGTGAGGCTCCCGCGTCCCTCTGCTGGGAGTAATCAGATACAAACGCTCGGAAAAATCCCCTGATATATCGCCCGTCTGTCAGTCCGCTCAGCCGGCGGTCAGCCTGCCTTATTTACACCTTTCCGATTATTCCCTTTTCACCCTGCAGAATACCTCAGATGAAGACGCGTGTGAGCGGTGCGTCTGAGAGGATTCCCGCTCCAGTGATCCGCGCGGCTGTTCATTACAATAACTTCATTGTCATTCCTGGCAGCCCTTGCAGAGGCGCGAACGCCGTGCTTCCGGAGCGATAGAAATGTTGTAATGCGCTTAGCAGCGAGTGCGCGAGCATCCGCTGTTTCATACCCCTTCTGGGTCTCGGCGGTCATGCCGGTTGACATTGAGCGGAGCCGTTCTACTGTATAACCCCGCTCCGCCTGCGATAGCTTATGAATGCGGCTACGGTTACGGAATGTGCCCAACACCGGCTTCTGCTTTGGACTCGCTAGGAGCCTTTAAAATTGCAGTCTCTGGTTTGAAATATCTGTAATCAATTGTATGGAAGTGTTTTGGAATCTAAATTGGATCCCTCTCTTGTGTGACTCCCCAGCCTTCACACAGGGTCGCTGGCATATTGATTTGGATTTAATGAAGCCTTAAGGTTCCCCCTTCATAATAGCTGTCCAAAAAGACGACTAAGTTAACCACTTGCAAATATAATGCTACCAATATATAAACGCATAAATATAACGCAGCGCTTTCAATATCCATAGTCACGCAATTGGGATGTTGATATTACAATTATATTTAGAATACTGCCTTGCAGACATTGTAGCACTGCCGCAGCCTAAATGGGATTTTGGTAAATTGTCAGTGGAAGTAAAATATTATCATCGACGCGATTGATGAAATTGGCTCTAGAAGTAAAGCCTTTGATTGGTGGCGCACAAAGAGGGTTTTTCCCTTGTTTATTTAGTTGAAAATGCTGGAAAGCTTCTAAAAGCAACGGCACAAAAGGGACTCATTTTCCACGGGTCGATTTGCATCACTGATACTAGCTCTGAATTGCTTCTTTGAGTCCTTCGCTTTTATCGTGGCCTGCACTTGTCACAATGGTTACAAGTGGGATCAACAACACAAGGGAGGACTGAGGTCTATGGCGCTTTGTTTGCTGTGGAGCTCGGCGCGGTGTTTGAAGAGGCACATTGGAGCCCCGAGCCAGACCTCAGATGCTAAAGAGCGTTATTTCCTGCGCCGTTAACACAAGGGTATAAACCGCGACACACCGCACAACTAAACTGCAGAATGTCCGTTCTCCTGGATGGGTCCGAATCTTGATGGCAGCCTGTGGGCAGCAGTGTAAGGGCTTTTCATTAGATTCTGCCATTTTGTGCTTTCAACATCCTTGAGGAAAATCCCAACCTTGTACTCTACAACATTGAGCATTTCAGCGTAGATAGTTATTTTATTCAGTCTTTTGTTCAATCCATGAGTGCATCGTCTCAAAGACAATTTATTGGTTCTTCAATAAAATGTGTATATAAAGGAAGTGTATTAAAAAAAAAACCTAACCAAAGCACTTTAGTGTCTAATGTTTTGACTCAGTGGTAATTGACACAATGGTATAGCTGCAATACTGATGCGCTGTGATAAATATAGCAAAGTACAGTAGCCGTTTTAACAGGTTGTTCTTGGTCATTATATCACCTAGTATTATATTTTACTAGATGTAGTTATTCTTTTTTGTTGTAATACAGTATATACTGTATATGTATTTTTATTGTAAAAGGGCATGTAAAAGGAATACAGTACCAGTCAAAAGTTTGGACACACCTACTCATAGGTTTTTTAAAGTTTTTTTTACTGTTTGCCACATTTTAGAATAGTAAAGTCATCAAAACAATGAGATAACATTAAATTATGCAAACAAATAAAAAAAAGTGTTATATTTTAGATTCTTCAAAGTAGCCACCCTTTGCCTTGATAACGGCTCGCCGTTTTTTGATGACTTTACTATTCTAAAATGTGGCAAACAGTAAAAAAAACTTTAAAAAACCTATGAGTAGGTGTGTCCAAACTTTTGACTGGTACTGTATTCCTTTTACATGCCCTTTTACAATAAAAATACATATACAGTATATACTGTATTACAACAAAAAAGAATAACTACATCTAGTAAAATATAATACTAGGTGATATAATGACCAAGAACAACCTGTTAAAACGGCTACTGTACTTTGCTATATTTATCACAGCGCATCAGTATTGCAGCTATACCATTGTGTCAATTACCACTGAGTACTGAGCACATTCTTGCCATTCTCTCAACCAACTTCTGTGGTAAACAGGTATTCCACAGGTAAACAGGTGATGCTATCATGTCTCTGTATAAAAGGATATCGAAAGACTCTTGATACCTTATTTCCAGGTAGAATGTGCAAAGCTGTTATCAAAGCAAAGGGTGGCTACTTTGAAGAATCTAAAATATAAGACGTTTCTTATTTGTTTTACACTTTTTTTTTGGGTCTTTGCATCATTCCATTTGTGTTATCTGATAGTGTTGATGTCTTTACTATTCTAAAATGTGGAGAACAGTAAAAATAATGAAAAAAAAAATTCTACGGGTAGGTGTGTCCAAACTTTTGACTGGTACTGTATGTGTGAATGCTAAAAATTGCTGTCATTGCTCACTAGTTGAGAGCATAATAGCACTGCTCTGGAATATTCTTCTTTTTCATAGTTTTTTGTTCTGTGTACGTGCACTATAATACGGATACGTGTAAGCCTGAGTGAAACCAGAGCCCATGTGCCTTCCCCAACCCCTGCCTCTCCCCCAGCCAACCTGAAGGAGCTGATCTCTCAGACCATGGTGAGCTGGGCGCAGGAGTGCCACATCCAGGACCCGGAGCTGGTGCGCGTGATGTTCAGCCTGCTGCGGCGGCAGTATGACAGCATCGGCGAGCTGCTCCGCGCCATGAGAAGGAGCTACACCATCAGTGCCGCCTCCGTGCAGGACACCATCAAGCTGCTGGCCTCGCTGGGCCAGATCCGCTCCCTGCTCAGCGTTCGCATGGGCAAGGAAGAGGAGAAGCTCATGATCGATGGCCTGGGGTAGGGACCCGAATCTCGCCTGAACCACACCTGAACCGCACCCCAATCGCACCCAAATGCAGTTAAAGCTCTCACTCCCCCCACTGATGTGGTGCATTAGTTTTTAGCAAAGTTTAACTGGTAATGTAAGAGTAATGTAAGAGTAAGAGTAAGGTAATGTTTGATAACCCTTGTGTTGTCTTCATCTTTTGTATGCACCCCGTGTCCACAGGGTCGAAAATGACCCGTCCTCACCAGACCCCTTGTGATAAAGCTGCGTCAGTGAACTCTAAATCATAAATCAATTTGTCATGTGGAAACAACCTGTCATTCATCAACAAAGCAGTGAATAACTCTGCTTTTCTACTTTAAAGTCCAGACAGACTGTATTTTTTCAGTCTACAAAATACACCATTATTCTTTTTTTTTTTGTTGTTGTAATAATTTTGATTATGACTTCTGATTTTATAAGTGCAGGGTTAAAAAACATAAAGTACCTTGATGGTGTACCACTTTTATAAAAATGTAAAAAAGGGTAATGGTACTGTCACTAATCGAATTTCATGCTGAAAAAAATTATATTTCCGGCGGTTTCACTGCTGTTAAACTCAGAAAAGGGTCATATTTGACCCGAGGAACATGAGGGCTAAGTTGTGCATCTCCTGTGTGTAGCGACATCATGAACAACAAGGTGTTCTACCAGCACCCCAACCTGATGCGGGTCCTGGGCATGCACGAGACAGTGATGGAGGTGATGGTCAACGTGCTGGGAGGAGGCAAGTCACAGGTACTAATATTGCTGCTCCTGATAGCCACAGCACTGTGAAAAATTATATTTCATTATATTATCTTTCCATTACCAAAACACCAACTTTTTAATGAAAGAACTATCTTAGTTCAAAAAATTTGTCTTGGCATAAGAAAAAGTTATACCTCAAATTTATATTTGAGAAGGATGGGAGCCACCTAATATTAATTTCTTAAAGCCGGAAAACACATGGTTCAAAATTACTTTTTCTGTGACCCTATTGGTTCCAGAAGTGAAAATGACAGGCATATGAATGAACACAGGAGAGGTACTTTAGTTTTATGCGATGTTGAGGTCTCTGGCAGTGGCTTTGAGCTGGCAAGTGGCCACATTACAGAGTGAGCTAGCCCTGTGGGGCTCCCAGCTGAATTCTGGGAGGTCTAAGCAGTAAGGAGTATCAGTAATGAAGACGTGAGTCTCAGCAGGTGGAGATACTCCCTAAGCAGAGGCTCTTTCTACTCTGATACTTGAGTATGGAGCTCAGGGTGGGGTAGGGGTGGAGGGTATCTTCATGCCAGGCCTTTTTGGGTATGATAGAGGATTTGGGTGGGATCCGTAGCAATGCCCGTGCGGAAGCTACGCGTAAATTAGACAATGGGGAATGCCAGAGTGAGTCATTACTTTCTATAATTTTTCTACGGTGATCAAATTAGGGAGGCCTGTGGCGTTATTATGAATTCCGGCTCTCTTTGTTGACAATAAACCTGTCTTGTTTTTGCGAAGTGTCAACTTTGTGAAGAACAGTGTATTAATAGTATACTGTGTACATGTGTGAAAACATCTCATTCAGACATGTAACATGTCTGTTTACATTTTTGTTCACATTCAAGTCAAATGGATTATTGATCGACTTAACATGTTTGTGTATTCATTATGGCTATATATTGATCTATTGATTGAATCTAAGAATAATTAATTGTACAGATTATAATATGTTTCAGCAGCGTAGTCACATTTCCTATGTTCTGGAGAAGAAGATGAATGGGTTTGGGTCCAGGAAACCCTGCAGATTGCCTTGCCGTAAAATAGAGCGGTGTAATGTGGAAGACCTTGTGGCCCTTCAGGAGATCGCCTTTCCCAAGATGGTGGCCAGCTGCTGTCGGTTCCTGTGCTATTTCTGCCGCATCAGTCGTCAGAACCAGAAGGCCATGTTCGACCACCTGAGTTACCTCTTGGAGAACAGCAGTGTAGGCCTAGGTGGGTCAAAACTCTGGGCTCCGCCTCTACCTGCCCGGTATATTATTACCAAAACAAAAAAAACAAAAAAAACAAGTTAGCGTTTGCGCGTGCAGTGTGTGTGTGTGTGTACGTGCCTGTGTGTATATGTATTTTCAGTGAGATGAAAACCGCATTTTCTATCTGCTGGTCTGCAGGTCTTGTGCAGTGGTAAATTGCCATGGTAACACCTCCACTTGGCAACTATCAAGGGAAAGCCATGTTATGCTTATGAAAATATTAAAACAAAAGCGAGGAGAACCTTTGAATATTTATATCCAGTAGTTCTATTATGACTTAAAGCTATGTTTCCCTTGTTATTACATTTTAATTTAGGTAAAAAAAAACAGATAGCGACCCACGTGAATGCCAGAGTATACTGTAATATGTACTGCAGTGAAGAATAATAAACGGTTATACTCCATAATATTCATGTAGTAAATATGATGGATCTGTGTCAAAATATAACATATTACAGCACATACGTATATTATAGTACGCCCTGATGTACTCCTGAAACCAGAAATGTATAATAACCAGTATAATCATTTACTATAATTTACCATTTTACAGTTATTATGATAAGTAAATTCATTCAAGTAAACATTCAATCTACCATTAATAATAAGAATTAGGATTATGTGGTGGGGACATAATTTTAAGGTTCAATATTAACATTCATTTGGCTTCCTAATTTTACTATGCTGTGTGCATTAGTCCTGAAAGGTACAGATAAAACGTGCTGTAAACTCAGTAGTATGGCTTTTCTTGTTACCAAAATGTAAATTATTGAGTACATCAATTTCACAAGGCCATTTTAGCCATTAAGGAACTGTTCACAAATGCTCTCTGAAAACTATCGTTGTTTTTTTTTATAGTGCTATAGTTTTATAACATGGGTGGGAGTTCAGCTTGCTGTAGCAAGCTGCGGTCGCCACTGGAACAATAATGGTGACTAAAATAAATAAGTAAAAAATATTACTCAAAGGAAGGTGGTCACATCACAGTGGTAACTAAAGAAAATTCCCTTGAACGCCAGCTGTTATATTACTCACTCTTGGAATGCTTCTTTTTATTTATTTTTTTTAATGTGAGTACGGCAATTTATATATGTAGTCGTTTCAAATAGGGACGTGTTGAGAGGCAGTTTGGTAGAGGAGACAAAGTGGTCGTAATAGCATGTGATAGCGGAATGTACTCTCAGTAATGGATTGTAATCCCATAACGCAGCGGGGTGCTGGAGGAGGGCCGAGCAGGTAGGGCCACAGATCAGGGTCACGCCTCTTTCACATGGTGGGGTAGGCGGAGAGTCGTGGGGGGTGTTTGTGTGTGTGGGGGTGGGGGGGGGGGGGGTGGGGGGGTTTGTATTGTTTTTAGAATGCAGCAGAGGGAGCGGTGACTCACCAGGAGTTTTGGCAGGAGACGCAGGGGCGTAGTTAACACTGAGGACCGTGCTGCACGTCCTGGTCGGGCGGGAAAGCGTCTCGTTCCCTTCTGGAGCTGCAATGGTTTCTCACTGATATGAGATTAAGTGCAGGAGACGTCTCACCGATCAGCCAGGGAGCCTGGGCTGCTTTTGTTAATATTGGCTTATGCTCATCCTTCAGATACCCTTGAAAATATGAGTTTGCATGAACGACACATACAAGACATGCGATGAAATTAGTCATTGCATTAAGGTCATTGCATCATTACATCATCCTGCTTGACTCAAAGGACATTTTGGGAACATCACAAACATTCAATAATTTCACCGTGAGTTAGAATGATATGTGTGTTAATATGTTGGTGCAGTTGAGGAATGGTTGACAGAAGCTAGCTCTCAGGTGTTTTCTGTGTCTTTTGCTTGCATTACATTATAATTTAGATTACAATCACTTAACAGACGCTCTTATTCAGCGCGACATACAGAAGGGTTTTATTTTCTGCCCAGAAAGTCCTCATTGTCAGTGTATACCAGTTCACTGAAACATGGGAAGTGCGTTAGTAATCCCTGTGAAGAAGCACTTGAAAGTTTCATTTAAATTCAGTGTATGCAGCTGTTAACAGATTAACAGTTTGGCGACAAAAATAGAACCTAGAGCAGCAGAGGGAGTGAAAATGCTTCCCCCTGCTGTCTGTGCCAGGAACTGCACTTATCTTCACACGCTCATGTTACATCCTGTGTGCCATTATATGATTTTGTTTCCTGGATTTCATTAAAGTTTCTGAGTCAGAATTCCAGGGAGGTTTATGGTGGGTGTTAACATGGCACCTTCCGGTGAAGACATGGTGTTGAGATCGGTCTGTGATGAATTAGGAGACAGACATTGCATGCCAGTACAGCAGTGTGCAATTCTGAATCGGACGACTCTAATTACATTACATTACGTAACGTTACATTTTCTAATTACACTACATTACATTACATAACATAGCATTTTCGCATTTAGCAGACGCTAAACGACTTAGAACGAGACAGATTACATCTGTAGGTACAGTCAATTTATACAGCTGGACATTTACTGAAGCAGGCAGGGTGTGAAATGAACACCAGCCACCAGCCAAATGCTGGTAAAATTTTGATTGTGGCCAGTAATATTTTTACTCTAGCAGCCACTTTGGCCAGTAACCAACCAGGTTGGTTTATATTGTAAAGGTTAATGTGGCCAGTAAAATGTTTTATTTTTTTAATCCAGAAGCCACTGAATGTGTTTAAAGGTTAATTCATACCCTGCACTCCGGTGAAGAACCTTGCCCAAGGGTACAGTGGCAGCACCCCAGCTGGGAATCAAACCCAAAACCTTTGAGTTACAAGCCCATTTCCTGAGCCATTATGCTACATTGCTGCCCTAGGCTCTAATAAGTAGGGGTACAGATATTACACGGCAGTGTGCTACTCTGAATTACAGGGCTGTAGTGAGTCAGGAGAGTGACATTACATGGCAGTAAAGTAGTGTTTTACTCTATGCAGCCTCCCCGGCCATGAGGGGCTCCACTCCCCTGGATGTGGCTGCGTCCTCAGTCATGGACAACAACGGGCTGGCCCTGGCACTGGAAGAGCCGGACTTGGAGAAGGTGTGTGTGTGTGTGTGTGTGTGTGTGTGTGTGTGTGTGTGTGTGTGTGTGTGTGTGTGTGTGTGTGTGTGTGATGTGCCTGTGTGTGCCTATGCATATGTGTTGTGTGTGTGTGTGCGTGTGTGTGTCTGTCTCTGTGTACACATCTTTGTTCTTCCTTAACTGAAAGCTGTTTTTGCCATGTTGTGTCGTGTTGTAGTGTTGAGTGAAGTAGTTTAGTGCTTGAGGCTTATAACTGTTATTTGTTTGCGTGGGGCAGGTGGTGACATACCTGGCGGGCTGTGGGCTCCAGAGCTGCCCCATGCTCCTGGCTAAGGGATACCCCGACATCGGCTGGAACCCCATTGAAGGGGAGCGCTACCTGTCCTTCCTCCGGTTTGCAGTCTTCGTCAATGGTACGTCTTGTCAGACACGGTTGAATTTCAACGTATTAACCCGTTTCTGCAGAGTGCAGGGAAACCCAGGCTGATTGTATTGACTGATGAGTACACTGCAAGGGCAAGCTGTGGAATAGTCTCCCAGGTAACAAGAAGACAGACAGCCTGGCAGTGTTTGAGTGGCTCTGGGAAATATCTGCACCGGGCAACCAATCCGGAATCAGCTTTCCCAACCAACGTTGTTTCTAGACTCTACCATAATGCGAAAAGATTAAACTACTGCGTGTTTGCCCTGCTAGCCAGGCTATGTACCCAGGAGAGGAGATCACAACCGTACAGGTCTGGATACAGACAAAATGGAACCTGATCCCCTCTGTGCCTGTATGAGATCCTGACGATTTACTCATTCTGTAACAGGAGAAAGCAACTCTGTTCCTGCAGTGACACGTTCCTGCAGCCCTTTCTGTTGTCTCCTGATCGGCTAAAACAGAGCGTATAACCACATGCTCATCTGGGTTCATTGACCGTGATATTTCATTACATTGCGTAATTGGGTTTTTGGGGGGGTACAGAATCCAGCAGCTTCTCCAGTACCTCAAGGAGTATACCACTCTGTATTTCATCGTGCTCTTACAGATGTGATGATGATGTACAGGTATTCTACAGAGCCGAGTTTATGTTCATGCTTACCAGGGTGTGTGCATTGTTGACACTTCAATACCCTGTTATGTTAAATCAGAATAATTTCTTCAAATTGGCTTATGGGTGATGGAGATGGAGATGTTAAGAGATGTTGGGGCTAACTACTTGGATTCAAGGTGGCTGCATTCATAGGGCGCAAGATTGTTCAGGCCATACAATGCAGTGACCCAAACATAGAGTTAACTTCAAACTCAATATGTTGGTGAGTTGTCTGAAAGATTAATTGGCAGTTTCATAGGTACCTCAACTGTGAATGTACACAGATTCATCACAAGTAGATACACTTGCTGAGTTTAAGTGAGATCAAATATATTGGTGTTATAGTGAAGGTGTCATATGTGTGTGTGTGTGTGTGTGTGTGTGTGTGTGTGTGTGTGTGTGTGTGTGTGTGTGTGTGTGTGTGTGTGTGTGTGTGTGTGTGTGTGCGCTTGTGGTGCCTCAGGCGAAAGCGTGGAGGAAAACTCCAGCGTGGTGGTGAAACTGTTGATCCGGCGTCCTGAGTGTTTTGGCCCGGCGCTTCGGGGAGAAGGGGGCAATGGCCTGTTGGCCGCTATGAAGGAGGCCATCAAGATCTCAGAGAACCCCTCCATGGACCTTCCCAGCTCCGCCCACGGGATCAGCTCAGTCGCGTAAGCCGCCGCACCGACCCCGCCGCCCCCCCCCCCCCCCGCCGCGTCTCCCGGCGTCGCCGGGCCCCCTGAAACCCCTCTCTTCTCTGTCACGGCCAGGTCCGCCGAGGGCGACGAAGAGGAGGAGGTGGTGCACATGGGGAACGCCATCATGTCCTTCTACTCGGCCCTCATCGACCTGCTCGGGCGCTGCGCTCCGGAGATGCACGTGGGTCGAGGCGACGTCACACTGTAGGCCGAGCGGGAGACCGCTCTCCGTGCGCAACCTGGGGCCCACTTCACCCATTATTCATTAGAAGGGCGGCACTTACGCTGTACACATTTCTACAACATCACATTTCTACAGGCCTACAAGTTTCTTTCCCCTGATCTAACGTGTTATATTATCTCTGTGTGATTTCTGTTCTATTGTGATGCGCTCATTTGTAGAACGCAAATAAAGATAACTGTGTTTGCGCCACAGTTGCCAGGTAACATGACCCTGAGCTGCAGTGTTATCTCTGTCCTGCAGCTTATCAACAAGGGGAAAGGGGAAGCCCTGAGAATCCGTGCCATCCTGCGCTCTCTGGTGCCCACAGAGGACCTGGTGGGCATCATCAGCATACCCCTGAAAATGCCCGTAGCGAATAAAGGTAAGACTCAGTACCCAGTAGACGTCTTCCTCAAGGTGCCCTTGGTTATCGTCACCACAATGAAAACCCTGCTTTTGTGGCGGATTGCTTCTCTCCTCAGCGGTACGCACTAATCTTAATGATTCGGCTGTCTGATTGCACCCACTCAGGCTCAGCTCTACGCTCAAAACCCTTTGTTAATTTGCTTTTAACCAGCAGGGAAGGAGACTCATTTGAATCAGATTCTCCCTCCCACGACCATGACTGAGCGTGGCCTTCGCCTAAGCGCGGCCAGATTTCTGGAGAATTACTTTCTGTTAGTTCTTCCAGGAAGCAATGGAACCGCGTCAGCCTGAGCCTGCTTGGAACATGCTCTCCCCAGCGCTTCCCCCGCCTCTGTCTGACGCTGCCTGAAGCCGCCAGACTGCTGCTGTCTCCCATGTTGCTCCAGCTATTCTTAAGCTGTACTATTGTAAATGACTAAACACAGCATACTGTATGTTTAACTAGGGAAAGAGAGCAGCGTCATGGTGCGAGCAGGCCTGGATTTATTCTCCTGAGATTTATTAAGCCTCCCACTTAAAAATCCACTCAAGTGTATTCCCCACCAATCAATTCTCAGAGCTTACATATAAATCTTGTTTTCCTGAAGGTTTGTAAGTGTGACTGCTGACACAGCACTGCGTGGGCACTCCCTTTGTAATATACAGGCCTGTGAAAAAAATAATACTTTCATGACATGAATCCTTCACTTTTTTACAAGGATGTGTGTTCTTTTGTGTACATGGATTAACTCTTCTCCAATTCCTTTCTCGCTCTCTCTCTCTCCCTCCACCGCTCTCTCAGACTGCACCGTGACGGAGCCTGACATGTCGGCCAGCTTCTGTCCGGATCACAAGGCCCCCATGGTGCTGTTCCTGGACCGTGTGTATGGTATCGAGGACCAAAGCTTCCTGCTGCACCTGCTGGAGGTGGGGTTCCTGCCTGACCTGCGGGCGTCCGCTTCCTTGGACACGGTGAGTCAGGCCATGAAAACAAGAATTAGAGCCACGCGGCAGAAATCTAGCTAAGGATTTCGATCACTAGTGATCAGCATTTGGACTTAGTAGCAGAAGTACTCTAACAGCCTGTGCATGACTCAACTGCCCCTGAGGGGATTTAGTTTTTATTTATTTATGGTGGAAAATCAAGTAATGTTTCAATCACCAGGGGTAAGCACCCATGCACTGGGTACAAACACTTGTCACAGGGGTGGTACCCTATAGGTACATAAAATTGTACCCCTAGCCAGCAATACATAATTCATTTGCACCTTTTTTGCTTGAAAAGGTACTTATGAGTACCCAAATAAAAGATTATTGTTCTTTCAGGGTACATTTGGGAAATTTGTACCTTAAAGATGAAACTGTAGGCTACCTCTGTTTCTGAGTGTGCCTTGTCAGACACTGGCCTGGTATTAATACGTTGGCATGGGTCCGCAGGGCTTTTCTGCCCTAAATGCAGTGTCCTCTGAGTTCAGCTCCTTGGGCTGGCTCCTTTATTCCCTGTGGTATATATTAACGGGCCAGTTTAACACGTACTGTAAAGTTGCGGTGGGGTGCGGAATGTACGCCGTCACAAGCACTTGCAAGACGAGCAGCTGGGCTGATTTATTTAAGGAAGCAGGTGGATATCGGTGATTCCCTCGACGGCAGGACCCTCGATAAGGCCTGGAATCTCCCCGACTCCGCTTGTTTTTGACCTCTGTCGGGCAACCCTCTAACACGATCCCCCGTCTTAATGTGACAAGGGCTAAAAATAACCCGTAATCCACCGACTGCCGTATCGCCTACCGGACACCCAACCCTCTGATCCATGTTGAAAAGCGCTAAGGGGAGTTAAACCCACGGCTAACGAAAAAAACTTTTGACTGATTGACACTCAACGTGTGTGGCTCAGTGTCTAGACTGCCTGTGGTTTATGACATGCCTTTCTATCTGGCTCGCTGTTCACAGAGGCCGCCTACCCTGAGGTTTTCTAAAGATAAACATCATCACAACAGAGCGTTAGTACTGGACTAATAGATTTAATGAAAAACAAAAATTATTAGAATCAAAAATGTGAGTGGTTTCACTTGCAAAGCTAGCAGGCCACCAAGCTAAAAACTCTTATAAAAAATATTTTACAGGTCATGTAATCACATGAAATCATATGATGAAATGATATCATCATATGAAATATAAGTTATATTGTTCAATCATCATCATCATCGTCATCATAATGAAGAAACAGTTAATATGAAGAGAAGCTAAAATGTTAAGTTACGACAAAAATGAATTTGTCGTAAAGCTACGGCTTCACAAACGTTATGGAAAAAGTCATCCTTTGACAGCCGTGTTCCAATGTCATGTGACTGTGATGGCGTGACAGCAGGGTGTGGTTTACCCTCCCGTCTGCAGGAGGCGCTGAGCACCACCGAGACGGCACTGGCCATGAACAGGTACATCGGCTCTGCGATGTTGCCGCTGCTGACCCCGCTGCGCCTCGCACTTCGCCGGCACCGAGCACTACGCCGCCCTCATCGACTCCACGCTGCACACCATCTACCGGCTGTCCAAGGGCCGCTCGCTCACCAAGGCCCAGCGCGACGCCATCGAGGAGTGCCTGCTCGCCATCTGCAAGTAAGAGCGCCCGCCCGCTCCCGTCATGCACCTCAATGCCTACTTCTAATTTCAGTTCAATCCCCTTTGTTTAACGTAAACACAAATGGGTTAGCTCCAAGTCCCTCCTGCAGGTCTAATCTACTGTAATTCTGATGTAATTCTGAGTTCAGTACTTATAAGTACATAAGTACTCATGAGCTACATCTCTCTCTCTCATCTCACTTCATCTATACCAGTGTTGTGCCAGTCTCTCACTGTCTTAGTGTGCTTACTGTATGCTACGTAGCGTAGCGTGTTAGGCGTCGTCCTGAATGACACCTGTCACTGTTCCGCAGGTACCTGCGGCCCTCCATGCTGCAACAGCTCCTGCGCCGCCTCGTCTTTGACGTGCCATTGCTGACGGAGTACTGCAAGATGCCTCTGAAGGTGCGCCCCCTACCCTTCCTCCTCTCTCCACACGTCACGCCCCCTGCTGCAGCCTCCGGGCGTGTGGTTGGTGGAGGGAGACGTTCCCCTGCTTCTATGCGCCGCGGTACTTACGGTTATTGGCTGCGAATCTCGTCCGTCACGTGACGCCGGTTTCTTCCCCTGACGGCTCCCCGTTAACCGACGACGAGGTCGTTTCCGAATTTAGCAGATGTCTGCTCCTCGACTTTAGTATCTGGGGGACTAGGGGGAATGGCACAGGAGTACGATATCTAAAGCCGACGTTAGATGCGCCGTGCCGTCGAGTTCTGCCTGCCTATGACTGAGGGAGAGAGAGACCGGTCTCTTAGAGACAGAGCTCGGTCTGGCCAGGGGCCCTGGACACAACCACTCAGTGTGGGGTCACACAGTTATACCTGCACCATTCAGGGCCCATTTATGTGTGTTTACCAGGTGTGAGAAAAGATAGGGGGATCAGATATACTAGACTGTAATTACAATCTGGCAAATGTGGCAGCGGACATGGCAGGAGAGAAAGGCCGCCGGCAATGACTCTCCCCAAGAAAGGAGCTGCAATTTGAGAAGAGGGCACAGCTGGGACAGCTTGGCCTGCGTTCTTCCTCTCTTTGATGTTTTGGGAACGACCAGCTCTTTCTCTCTCTCTCTCTCTCTGTCTCTGTCGCCAGCGCTCTGGCGTCTGCGCAGCAGCGGCAGATGGGCTGTGATGGGAAGTGTTTACGACAGCGGCCCGCGTCTCAGATCCGTCCCCAGTCCCCCCCTACCCCTGGCTCTGAGTAGGCCGTGTCCCCCCTCAAGAAATCTAAATGTCACTGTGTCAGCGGGGGCTATTGGCGACTGCGCCCCCGGTACGTCAGGTCTAATCAACCCCCCCCACGGAGACGCTGGGAAGAGCACCCCGTCGTGACGACGCGCACACAAACAGTCACACGCGCACACACTCACATACATATGCAACACCCAAGAACCACTTCCAGCTCCCATCTCCCAGTGCCATGTTAGCAGTAGGTTGAACCTTCGGATGCACGTAAGTGAGCACGTAGCGCATTTCATTAACAGTGAACAAGGCAGGGTGGGCGTACGCCACTCTGGTCCTCTGCCTCGTCCGAGCTCCTGCGCAACAGGAACGCCACGAGAGCCCCATGACGGACAGGAGGCTAATTCTCCATCTCTTGCGTTCCGCAGCTGCTGACCAATCACTACGAGCAGAGCTGGAAGTACTACTGCCTCCCGTCTGGGGGCGGCGGCTTCGGCATGGCGTCCGAGGAGGAGCTGCTCCTCACCAAGAAGCTCTTCTGGGGCATCTTCGACTCGCTCTCACAGAAGGTACAGCGCGGCCATCACAGGAATACCCAATGAAATGCTCTGCAGCTGCCGGTGGAATATGGGTCATAGTTTGAAGTGAACAAACATTGCTGATATTTGACTCTGCTAATGCTAATTAGTATTAGGGTTGATGGTGTGATATACTGAGGTGAAAGCTGTCAGACGGTTGCCGGTTGAGCAAATCATGTGGGACACTGCTGTTGTGTCCATAATTTACCTTAATTGCCTTAGCTGTATAAATGGATATCAAGTGAAATATACATTTAGAAGAGGCCCTTATCCACTGCAGCCTGTCTGCACTGGATGAGGGCCTCTTCTAAGCAAATGATTAATGACAATAATAAGTGCAACCATTAATTAAAGGCTCAAAGCTCTGTCGCACAGGCGCAGAGATCGCTTTGAGCAGAAAAGAGAGGTTTGCCCATACACATTTGGAAGTAATACACATTTTCAGGATGCATCTATTCATGAGTCATAATTGCTAGACCTCAGGCTTTGTAATGGAAATAGTCCTAATAATGGAAGTTCCTCCTTTGGTAAAATGGTACCGTATGGCACGGCAAATCTATGAGGGCACATTAAAAGCCCACATGAAAGCCAAGCTTCTGAGACGCCAAGCAGAAAACATGAATATTTTACCAGCCGTCAGCAATTTCATCCTTTTTCCACGGTGCCTCTTGCTGTTTGAATGACAGTGCTGTAAGCGTTGGTAGCCTCTCGTGACTCCTTTATCTGTGGCGCAGAGCTGGAGCCCAATACTGACCCCCTCCATAGGCCTCTAATCGGGCCCTGTCTCTGGTGCAGAAATACGACCAGGAGCTCTTTAAAATGGCCATGCCCTGCCTGAGCGCCATCGCCGGGGCCCTGCCGCCCGACTACGTCGACGCCTCCCTCTCCAACACCCTGGAGAAGCAGACCTCGGTGGACGCCCACGGCAACTTCGACCCCAAGCCCATCAGCACGTCCAAGTGAGTGGCCCGGAAGGGGCGGGGGCAGGGGGGAGGGGTCGGGGACGAGCTTTCCGAAAGGTCGCTGCATCGTCCGCTATTCCGCGAGCCCCGGCGCTGCGCGCTTCTGCTTTCGCAAACGCGGCTCTCTTCAGGTGAGGAGCCCGGCAACGGCCTCCCCCCCCCCCAGTGACGGCTGCATTATTTAGAGGAACGCCCTGAGAAGGCTGAGGTTATTACAGCTACAGAGTGCATATGTACTCGCTAGCTTCCCTCTACAGCACCTGCAGAAAGGAATGAGCTCGCACTCTCCGTCTGGCCCCAATCTGCCAGGCTCAGGGTTACAACCGCAGCACAGACATAAAAACAGCAATATAAATGTAGATTGAGTCAAATGTTTTATTTAAAACATCTACGCTGCATGTTTCTTTGAGCATGTGAATGTATGCGGAATGTATTGTATAGTGTAGCGCCGTAGAATGTGTGCCAATGAGTGCATTTTCCTGTATTGGACTATAGTCTGTGTTTTGTAATGCCAGAGTACATGCTTGTTTTTTGATATCATTGTGTGTGTGTGTGTGTGTGTGTGTGTGTGTGTGTGCGCAAGAGAACAATGAACAATGAGATCATTGAAAATTACCAAGAAACTATTAATCAATAATATGATAAATAGTACAAAATTTAAATGTACTGCATGTGTCAGTGTGCCTCTATTTCACATGGCCATTTTCGCTGTGGCTGTTCACAGCAACTCCATGCTTTGGATTGTATGTTCTTGATGTCTTAGATTCAAACAATGATGCTTCACCCACTTTACAGCATTTCCCTCCCTGAAAAAATGGAACACGTTGCCAACAAATACGCTGAGCATTCCCATGACAAATGGTGCGCAGAGAAGGTAAGTCAGTGCAGAGGCTAATTGCCATGGCATTTGTTTAAAATTCAGTCCGGTAGACCTTTAGAAAGCCTAGCCATTTTCAAGTCAAACTTTATTACCATTTACCTTGAGGGGCCTGTCTTTTGCTCCTGGATATTCTGTCAGTTTCCTTTATCATGAGTAGAAAAATGGCAACCTCAGACAGAATTCCTTGTCGCGTGTCTGTATCTCAATCGATATTGTCGACATCCACGCTGGAGCACTGTCTCTTCGTCCCATCAGGCAACACTGGGCTGGAAGTATGGGGAGAGCGTGGATGAGAAAGCCAAGACACACCCTATGATGAGGCCTTACAAATCACTCACCGACAAGGTACAGCAGCGCGGCACGTTCAAAACTGCATTTTAGCGTTTAGCGGTTAGCGCTCAGTCTGACCTGGAGGTGACGAACAAAAGGATGAGGAAGGGCGCGTTTATGTGTGCGTTTCCTCAGGAGAGAGAGGTTTACCGCTGGCCTGTGAAGGAGTCTCTGAAGAGCATGCTAGCTATGGGCTGGAATATTGAGAGGACCAAGGAAGGGGAGGCCATGTTCCAGCAACGGGAGAGTGAGAAACTGCGCAAGATCTCTCAGGTATGCTGTGTGTGTGTGTGTGCGTGTGGGTGCGTGTGCGTGTGTGTGTCCATGATGTTTTGCTTCTTTCAGTTTCATACAAGCTCTAATTAGCATTTAGTCCTCCATCACAAGTAATTTGTGGTCTTTTATTTTGGCAGGGAAATGGCTTCAGCCCATGTCCACTGGACATGAGCAACGTGCTTCTTTCCAGAGAGTTACAGGTGAGTATGTGGGGAAAAAAACTAATTTTAAATAATTTATCTACTGTATTGGGTCTGTAGTCTACACCCAGTCAGGTATAGTTAATCTACAAAATGTATCTGCTGATGAGCAGTGCCACCGATTTAATTTTGTCCTCATATACAGTATCTAATTGTGATGGTTTTATTTCTTCATAAAGGGCATGGTGGAGGTTGTGGCAGAAAACTACCATAATATTTGGGCAAAGAAGAAGAAGACGGAGCTGGGAAGCAGAGGTGGGGGTTATTGCGCTGTTATCAATCGCTAACAGTGTATCAGTCGGACATGGGCTCAGCTGGCATTTACATGGACGGAAATGCTTCCCTGCAAGCCTAGATTTAGTCCTCTTCAGTATCCTTGTATTTGGAATAGAGATATGAGGGAAGACAATGGAGCCAGAGAAAAGGCTTCAGGCATAACGAGTTTATCACGAATCATGGATCCCTTCCACTGCAGCATCTGCTTTGTGATACTGCTGACAAAGGCCAGAGGCTCCTGACACAAATCACATACTGGTGGGGAATAAAACACTCTTAAACGGAGAGTCCTTCTCAATATTAGAAACTGTCAAAGTATTTATGTGTCATTATAATTGGACGAGATAACAGGACAAAACAAATGCATTTCTGTGAGGAAGTGCTTGCATTCCGCACCAATTCCTTTTGTTATACACATACAGTAGCTGTATTTAGACACTGATATTAGCAACGGTGAATAAAGGTACCAGGATTAGGATTGTGTTTTTTTTGGCGTATTAGGAGGTGGGACCCACCCCCTGCTGGTGCCCTACGACACGCTGACCGCCAAGGAGAAGGCTAGGGACAGAGAGAAAGCCCAGGACCTCTTCCGTTTCCTACAGATCAACGGCTATGCCATCACCAGGTGCAGTAGCCCTCTCTTCTCCCAGGAATAATAAAGCAATTAAAATGAGCGAAGGAATGATACAGCAGAAATAGAACTCTCTGTGAAAAAGTCATTTCTGCATAGCAACACAGCACCGGCTTTCTCTAACTCCACTTTTCTCTGTAATTTAGAGGGTTGAAGGATATGGAGCAGGACTCTTCCTCCATGGAAAAGCGTTTTGCATACAAATTTCTGAAGAAGCTGCTGAAGTACGTGGACTCGGCGCAGGAATTTATCGCCCACCTGGGTGAGTGGGGCGACCTCAGATTTACGGCCTCCAAACACAGACGATGGAGGGCCCCTGATTATTTATCCTTCAGACACCCGGGGGAAAGAGTGTGGACACTTCATCCGGCGGAACCGCTTACCGTGTGTGCTCGCGCGACGCGCGTGTGTGTGTGTGTGATTGTGTATCTGTGCTCGTCGGGCACTTTGTCACCTTATCTGTGCCAGCTGTATCTCGTGACGGGAGCGAGAGAGACGACGGTGCGGTGCTGATTAACGGCCGGGCGCCGCCGTTGTGCTTCATCTTCGCGCGATGGGGCGGGCTCCGGTTTCTCTCCTTACCTCACGGCGAACCGGCGCTGAGGAGGCCGACGGGGGCCTGTCCGACCATTTTCACAACCGTGCTAGAGCTCCGCGCTTGACCTTTGACCCTGTCCTTTCAGAGGCCATGGCCACCAGCGGGAAGACGGATAAATCCCCACACGAACAAGAGATCAAGTTCTTCGCCAAGGTCAGATTCCATAAATTAAAAAAGATAAATGGTTATTTCTTTTGCCTATCGAAACCATTTTTTATTTAAAGTGCGCAGTTAATCTGTGAGATTGGCTCCAGGTTTGTTACCGTCTCTTCACAGCCCTCTTTAATGATTGTGCTGAAGTGTGTCAGGGCCAGCTGGTGTTTACTTAATGTGTGCTCACCTCCATCTGTGCTTGCTCCTCCCCACCAGGTGCTCCTCCCCCTGATTGACCAGTACTTCAAAAACCACTCCCTCTACTTCCTGTCCTCTCCCAGCTCAAATCTGAGTGGCAGTGGTTACGCTTCCAATAAGGAGAAGGAGATGCTCACCAGGTACCAAAATTCTTGCGCACGCAAACATGCACGCACACACACACACACACACACACACACACACACACAAATGCACGCACACACTCACAGACACACAAATATGAACATACACATTGATGCACATTAGGTCCAGTAGGTCCAGTGAAGCCCAGCATGTGTTATTTCACCAGACCGCTAATCCAATAGGCCTACCTCAGCACAGAACAGCCCAGCCATTCTCTGTCCACATGAGCCAGATTCACATTACTGAGTAAAGGCTCTCTTACAGCCTACGTTCACCGTGTCCCCTCCTCTCATCTTCTCTGCTCTTCCTGTCTTTAACTGCATCTCTTCACTGCTCTTCTTCCTGCTCTCTCCTCCTCTCTTCCAGCCTCTTCTGTAAACTGGCAGCTCTTGTCAGACACAGGATTTCCCTCTTTGGTAAGGACACTACTGCTTCATCTATTTGCTCGTCCCGTTGGAGGGCTCTTAGTGCATTCTTCTTCAGACGAATCACGTGGATTTCCACTGGTGTTGTGTTTCCCTCTCTAAGGGAGTGACTCGGCGACCATGGTGAGCTGTCTGCATATCCTGGCTCACACACTCGACACCAGGTACGTCTCCGGCTGATAACCTTTTGAACAAAGAGTCTCAACCTCTCAACACCAGTCATGTCTCCCACATCAGAGTCCCACATGGCTGGCAGTAAAAAAAGGGGTAAATTAGACCTTTGTTCTGGTGATAAAATGCATAACCCATATAGTTACATTTTTAGGCACTTCCTAAAAAAATAACACCATCCTTATAGTGTGTAGATGGCCAACATTATTGCCAAGATGGCTAATAAAATATTAGCATTCATACATTACACTATGAATGAGCATTAGCATTCTCATATATAATGTTAGCCAACAAATGTTACAGACTAGCTGGAAATTAAAAGGGCACCACACCACACATTTGGAAATTTATTAGATTCTTCTGGGGCTTCTGAACATTTTGCCTGATTGATCTAGTTTGTATGCTAGCTCAACAGTATTTATATTCTTGCTCATTCAGGGCCAAGGGTGTCAAGCGAGTGTGTAAATGACTGTGTTGTGGTAAAAAAGAGAGATGAATTCAATTAATTTCTCACCCATATAAGATATATTCTGATGACATACTGTAGTTATAGGTAAATAGGTATAGTGTGAACAATATAGCTTGAAGAAAATGTTTCCCCCAACCTGTGTGTATGCATCACATTAAATCCATTTATAGTGGCAGGGCTTCATGACTGAATTTTTTTGTCACTTTTGATTTAATTTCAACCACAATAACATCCATAATGGGATGTTTTCTCTGCTACAACTAACATGCAGCTTGCAACCTTACTCTGTATATTTCCCTTTCCGATTTTCTATTTTTGGAACATAAGCTACATGCAGGATCCATCATAAATGGATAAGAAAGGTAGCAGCTCTCGCTTGGTTTCGCTGAACTTCTGATTATTATTTCAATATTTCCCTTCCTATGTTACAGACCATTCGTCATCTCTGCAGTTTGCAACTCCTCGCAATTTCTTCTCCGCGCCGCCTCCCCGTTCTTTATTGGACGCTTTCCGTCATGTGGGCTCGGTTTCAATAAGACCTCCCCTCAATCTCAGCCAGTTTTAAAAACATGCATCTGTGAGCCGGGGCAGTGAGTGGGTCCTCACCATGTGAAGGATGGTGTCAGTAAGATGGCTACCATCATTAAGAGCTGGAACTCAGAAAAGCAACGCAAATCTTTTCAATTACTTTGACTAATGTCACAAAGCATCTGCTGAAGCAACAATATAGGACATATAACTGGGTATTTTATGGCCCTGTTGCTTTCTAATCTGGAATAAAAATGCCCCTCCTCCCCTGGCATTTAATAAGGACAACAAACTGGCCACACAACATTAAGCTCAAGGCCAATGCTATCCTTAAGGGAGCTGTGGTGTTTGTTGTTCTTGCAGACTACATTTGAATTACATTAATTCATGCTTGTGTTGCGAAGTATAGGAACACTCATTTTTTGTCTGCCTTGTCCTCTACTGAACAGTATGTAAAATTGTGTTATGTTTTTTTTATGCTAATAATTGCTAAATGGTTAGACTGTCATTGGGTGCTCATAAATGGCAGTGTTACTACTATTCAGAAGACTATTATAGAGTTGAAGCATGCCACCATATCTGACGATATATATATATATATATATATATATATATATATATATATATATATATATATTGATTCTGATCGTTTATGTCGGTAAAATATGAGGTAAACAAAACCATATCACCGTACAATGGAATCATCCATTTAAGTGGTGTGCTCTCCTGGTCACATTCCCTTACATTTATCTACCCTTGTGTAAAGTCAAGGAAAAGCCTTTGTAGGCTTCAAGGTGTAAAACCTGAACTTGTGTAACAATGTGTTTGTCCTGGGTGGGTCCTGGGTTTCCACGGTTTCTTCTGCTCTTTCAGGACAGTGATGAAGTCAGGTTCAGAGATGGTGAAGGCAGGGCTGCGCACTTTCTTTGAGAATGCGGCTGAGGACCTGGAGAAGACTCTGGAAAACCTCAAGCTGGGCAAGTTCACGCACTCCCGCAGCCAGATGAAGGGCGTTTCCCAGAACATTAACTACACCACCGTGGCCCTGCTGCCTATCCTGACCGCGCTCTTCGAGCACATCACCCAGTACCACTTCGGGGTGGACCTGCTGTGTAAGTGTTTCCTAGCCTCGTGAGCCCTAACCAGACCCATGTACTGTTTCAGGAGTCTAGTTATGCAAACTCTCAATGGCTGAAAATGTGCTCTTATGGGATTCTGATTTAGTCACTTTGGCTTGCATGTGTGTTTCAGTGGACGATGTCCAGTTGTCGTGTTACCGTATCCTGACCAGTCTTTATGCACTAGGAACAGGAAAGAACATCTACGTGGAGAGGTACTTTTCAAATTGGCTGAAACCATATAGTAAACAAATGTTAAAATGCTCAACAACCCTAACATCACTAGCTACAAGCAGTCCAGTGTGCTTCATCCAGTATTGAAGGTTGTAAGATGAACGCACTCATTAACATTAGGCCTGTTTGAATATGCCTTATATATTGCGATATCACAGTGGTGGTGTTCTAATCTTCATTCTGTGGCCCTCAGGCAGCTGCCGGCCCTGGGTGAATGTCTGGCCACCCTAGCAGGAGCCATGCCTGTAGCCTTTCTGGAGCCCCACCTCAACGTGCACAACCCCTGGTCTGTCTTCAACACCAAGACCCCCCGAGAACGAGCCAGTGAGTAGCCCCCATCGCAGCCTTTTACTGCTCTTCATCACCCGTCATCATTCAGCTGGTCCTCATCTGATTTCATCTCAACTGACAGTTTGTTTTAGTTGATCTGACAATATACAAAGTACGTTTTTATCAATTTAGAGAACGGGGGGGGGGGGGGGGGGGTATACTACGTTAGCTGGATAACTGCACTGAGTAAAACCCGGAACCCCCCCAAATCTGGAACATGGGCTGAAGTAAAAAGAGCTGTTCCGGGTTTTACTCAGTGCGGTTATCCAGCTAACTCAGTGATACTCCTTTGTACTATGCCCCCCAGGCATCACAGTCCCACCAAATACGTACATCTCACATACGTGTGCTGAGTAAGTGGTGTTCAGGTATTAAGCCTGCGTGTTGTGTACATAGTCCTCAGCATGCCAGACTCGGTGGAGGAGATGTGCCCGGAGATGCCCCGCCTGGACGGCCTGATGAAGGACATCAATGACATGTCTGAGTCTGGAGCGCGTTACACTGAAATGCCCCACGTCATCGAGGTGGTCCTGCCCATGCTCTGCAACTACCTGTCCTACTGGTGGGAGAAGGGCCCGGAAAACACGTCCGACAGCAGCAGCAGTAGCTGCTGCACCACGGTCACCTCCGAGCACCTCAGCATCATCCTGGGGAACATCCTCAAGATCCTCAACAGCAACCTGGGCATTGATGAGGCCTCCTGGATGAAGAGGATCGCCGGTGGGTGGGCGGGCCTGGTACAACAGGGGCTTGGCTTCAGCCACTGCCACAATGGGATGAGATCAGAATCATATGGCCAGTGACAAAAAACTCTAATTTGCTTGCAAGTAGCTAGGCCAGTAAAGATTTTTGTACAAAATTTGTGAAGCAGTAGTCCTCTACTGTATTGACCTACCATTTTTTGTTTGAACTACCCTTTAAACCAATGGTGGGCAATCTTATCTGAAAAGGGCCAGTGTGGGTGCAGGTTTTTGATTTAGCCTAGCCAATTCAACTAATTAACTAATCATGGTCTTTAATCAAGACCTTGATAAGTAGAATCAGGTGTCTTAGTGCTGGGCTAAAACAAAAACCTGTCCTTTTCGGATAAGATTGCCCACCCATGCTTTAGACAGTAGATAAGGTGCAGAAAGTACACTTCAGTAAGTTGACTTCAGTAAGGTGCAGAAAGTAGAATGCCTTTGTGTGACATTTGTTTATCAGTCATAGAAATGTTTGTAGACATGTTGACATGAACTGAAGATAAAAGACAGTCATAGAACCACATTATTTTTAAATAAGGCAGTGAAAGATATAAATGAATGGAGCTTGGACAACAATGAAAATCATAAACCTTTCTGAAATGGCTGTAGCCATCTTGTCTGTACTGTATTCTCTGGATGACCAGCTCTGTGGCGTTGCAGTGTATGCCCAGCCCATCATCAGCAAGGCACGGGCGGACCTACTGAGGACCCACTTCCTGCCCACACTGGAGAAGCTGAAGAAGAAGACAGTGAAAGTGGTGGCGGAAGAGGAGCTCCTGAAGGCCGACAGCAAGGGCGACACCCAGGAGGCGGAGCTCCTGATCCTCGATGAATTTGCTGTGCTCTGCCGGGACCTCTATGCCTTCTACCCGATGCTCATCCGCTATGTAGACATCAACAGGTAATCCAGCTCGCCTTTCCTCCACATGAACCCCTGACTGTGTGGGTGATCAACCCATTCGACTGGAGGCCTTAAAGTATGTGCATTGATCTATTGTTCAAGCCAATTGACTCCCAATCCTGCTACCACATTCTCATCTTATGTTTGGACAGCTAGTATATCAGCATCTTAGGTTTTCCAGGAAAGCAGGCACTCTGCTGATCTCTGGGTACTGTAGTTCCCTACCAAAGCAGCTACAGTGTGGGAACATGAACCATTACTAATGGGAAACCTGAGTACATCTCAGCTTTTTGTTTTGACCGTAGAATCAAAATCCCAGTCTGTCATGTTTGTTGTTTGTTGTCCCAGTCTGTCATGTCTTACAGTTTCCCTTCATCTTCTCCAGGTCCCGGTGGTTGAAGGAGCCGGACGCCGACTCCAATGCGCTTTTTAAAATGGTGGCCGAGATCTTCATCCTCTGGTGCAAGTCCCATGTAAGCTGCGCTTATTTTAAGACTTGAGATTGTCATGGAGGAGTGGTCTCCTATCTCACAATCCGTCTTTCCTGTACAGAACTTCAAAAGAGAAGAGCAAAACTTTGTGGTTCAGAATGAAATCAACAACCTGTCCTTCCTAACTGGAGATAGCAAGACCAAGATGTCCAAGGTAAAAGGGTGCACTGGGTCTCTGGTACAGTTGTGAAATCAGGCCCATATATCCTCCAGCAGGGCTGTGTTAATGAACAGGGCATGTCCCTGATCCAGCATGGAGACATTAATTGCCTAGTGCAGCGGTCTGAATCCCCTCTGGTTATCTGCACAATATATCCCTGGCTATTCCACCTCTCTCTGTTCACTGTCAGCACTTTGGAAGGCAGTGGACTGTTATTTGACTTTTGCAGATGCAGCCTATTTCCTAATACAGTAGAGAGAATAATTTCTGGGTCTGAATTTCCACCTAGTGGCCAAAAGTTAGTCCAAAAGTAATATATATTGCAGTATATGGTAATACACTAAACCCATCACTGTTATATTTATAATCTAATAATAATAATAATAATTATTATTATTATTATTATTTATCCATATGTAACATGGCACGGCACACAATGTATCACATAAGTGACAAGAATATAGGTCAAATTGAAACAACAATATATGAGACCACTTGGTAAATTAAAAGATAATAAAATCAAATATTTTATAATATATGGCGTATGCTTTGACATATATTTTGTCAAAGCAAAGGCCATATATTCTAAAATATTTGATTTTATTACTTTTAATTTACCTAGTGTTCTCATATATATTTGCTGTATATATGTGTATTATCTGGTTTTCCTCATATGCCATGCTCTGTTTCCCTGTTCCTATACTTTTAAAAATATGTTTAATTTTACACTATTTTATGCAATATATAATAAATCCATGAAAATTGTAATATAATAATTGTACATATTTGACCTTTTAAATGTATAGATTTTTTAAGGCTGTTTTTTATAAAAACATTAAATGCCGTAACATCATTTGTTATTGGCGTTCAAATTAGCCTCATGAAATTGAACGTTAAAGTGTTCAGCTCCCTTGATTGAATAAAACGGTGGCATTTAAAATGAAGGTAAAAAATATCTGACATTTTCCTCAAGTCTGTTATTCTGTGAAGTGTTTTTTAATTTTTTTAACTCATAGTGCCTTTTACTTGTGCTCTCTCCCTCATACAGTCATTTCTGGGAAAGGTACAGTCAGAGTGCATGAGCTGTGTCTTACAGGCAGGCTTCCTAGCAACGCCTGCCTCAGTGTACTGCAGTGTACAGTGTGTGATAAACACATCTCACCAGTCAGTCGCTAATTGTGCATCACTTCACTGGCTACAACTGGGACCATAAAGTGTTCATGTCATTATCGTGTGTAAAGACCCATCGCATACTGTATCGGTGAATAAAAAGACCATGGAACGTCGCACTGTGCCACACATCAGCTTGTCTTTACAGTGAACCTTCTGTACCGTGTTTATTCAATTCCCAGTATTGGGTTTTCCAAAGGCCGTTCAGCTTTCCGATTGTCCGTTGTTGCCTCTGTGTTTACATTTGCACTGTGTGCGTCCCCACGCCACTTGATTTAGTTAGATATATGTCCCATTTCTGCCAGCTACTTCACTTTTCCCCTTTTCAACACATACCTCTGCTTTATAAAATACTGTTGTATTGATTGAGAAAAGTCCTGGCTAATGCAGGTTTTAAAGCTAGCGCTGTGTAATAAATGCTTCCCTGGCACCAGTGTTCAGCCTCGTTTGCAGATTCGGCTGAAGGAGAATAATCCTTAAAAAACAAATGGCTTTGCAGAAGTCAAGTTGCCTTAAAATGCAGGGTGTGAAATGGCAGGACTACTTTTGATTCAGTCAGATCAGATTCCGTCAGATGACAGCGCTGCATTCAGCCTGATCTATGTGCTTCTGTAAAATATGATTTAAATCAGTTGGAGCACCTAATAATCATCAAAGTTGACTGCCAGAACAAAATCATTTGTTCAAAATTCAGTCATGACTCAACTCCAAAAGGGTATTCAGTCAAAATGTTTACCTCCCACCTAATCACCAATGAGAACCCCATTGCAACACAACCAAGAGCCCCCCACACCCCACACCCCACCCCCAATAAAAACAGCAATTTCCAGTAAGAGTAGGTTTCACACCATGATCAGATTTCTTTACCATTTTGAGCTCTTAAGGGTAATGTTGACAGCTGAAGGTGACTCCTCTTACCAGACAGGGGGTCAGGACCAGGAGAGGAGGCACAAGAAGCGGAGGGGAGAATTCTACTCCATCCAGACCTCCCTCATCGTAGCCGCCCTGAAGAAGCTGCTGCCCATTGGCCTGAACATGTGCACCCCGGGGGACCAGGAGCTCATCTCTCTGGCCAAGATCCGCTACAGTCTGGTGAGGGAACCGGCCAGGTGGGGCTCACGTAGAGGTACCCTGTTGTCTGGAGGTGTTTTTCAACATCTTTTCCCCTTTTGATTGTTCAACAGAAAGAGACGGACGATGAGGTCAAAGACCACCTGAGGCATAATCTGCACCTGCAGGAGAAGGTATGTAGGTGAAAATAAAAGGGTGCACGTCATGGTCAGTTACACGTTCAACCATTTTGAACCTTTATGTGTTGAACTTTTTGTTTTGAAAGTCCTCTTGTATAATGAGCCAGGACTACTGCCAAGGGTCATTAGCACATGCTGGGTTTTGATACAGTAGCTGCTGTTGTATTGTTTTCTGACCTGGCTTGATAAAGAGTGACCCTGGTGTCATTATTGTTGCAGTCAGAGGATCCTGCAGTGAGGTGGCAGCTGAACCTGTACAAGGACGTGGTGGTGAAGAGCGACGGTCCGCCGGACCCCGAGCGCACCGTGGCCCGAGTTCAGAGCATCTCCGCTGCCGTCTTTCACCTGGAGCAGGTCAGCGGCCCCGCCCCATGGCTGCTTAAAGGGATAGCTCTCTTTATGGAGTTTTAAAATATCATTTCAGTCTTAGTTTTTGATTGGCCCAGTTTTGGGTGCAATAAAGGATATTTTACATTTATATATTTAGAAAAGCTTCTGGTGACCTGCTGGCATTACAATGGCTGGTAAAGGGCATTCAGGGGGTTTGAGGTCTAAAGTGTGAAAATGCACTTTGCCTCCGAAGCAGCTCTGGAAAGTTGTTTTACCGCATGCCCTATTGTAAAACCGGCAGTTTGATCAGGAAACTATATCTAAAATATCATGAATCTTCCACAAAAACTGTCGGGGCTAATCATAAACGTGCACTAAAACTGAAATAATATTTTAAAAACCCAGGAAGTGAACTATCCCTTTAACCAACTGCAGTTTACAGCAGTTATATTCTGAACATTTCCTTTCCCGACCACCAGGTGGAGCAGCCACTGAGGTCCAAGAAATGTGTGTGGCAAAAGCTCCTTTCCAAACAACGGAAACGCGCAGTGGTGGCGTGCTTCCGCATGGCTCCACTCTACAACTTACCCAGGTATATCGCATACAATATCCATGGTAACAAGGATGCCTCATCCTAAGGAATAAACCTGTGTTTATTCAAATGGAAGCTACTCATGTAGTCCTTTTGTTTCCTTAGTTTAGACTGCATACAGCCTACAGTCTGTACTCCTAGTGAGTGGTATTATTAGTGGACATTCTGACCCTTGAGTGCTGCATTCAGCATTGATTCAGCATGACTCAGTATCCAGCCCCAGAACAGGAAATAATTCTGTAACAGAACTGTGGACCAGCTGGGGCTTTGCAACACACAAAGACAGACAACATCTCTTTCTTCTCAGAGCAACTGTTCCTGTTCAGTGAAGCCCTTGGACTCTTTTTGTCCTACCCAGTGTTTGACCCCTGTATTAATGTGAAGTTTCCCTCCCCTCAGTGTGTTGGACAAATGTCTTACCTCGGGCATTTATCAAAAAAGAAAAGGACACTAACAATTTCATGCCCTGCTGCACTGTAAATTTATCAGACTTACCCGGGAGGTGAAACAGTGGGGGAAAAAACAATTATATATCCAGCCTGCTGTCTTTCATGTTTTATTATTGGTTCATACAGTACTTACTTTCAGCATGACTCATTGGGGCTGTCTGTCAGCGTTGCTTTGTTTCTGGATTACAGTTCATCATGAAATACAGCATAAGTTGGCACCATTATCATATTCTGTAGCTAGAAGAATGTTAGCATATTAGCAATTAGAATGTTCGGAGTACACTGGAATGCTAGTGCTATCTGTATGGTAGGTGTACTCGACATTCAGTGGTGTTTTATCTGAACTCGATGGCTTTTAATATTTCCCTTTCCAACCAACACTGTTTGCAATTTTAATTTTGACCGTAACCTTGTTTGTCTGACTGTGTCAGGGTGAACTCTAAGTGCCTCATTACCATGACATAATAGGTCTTAATCCCTCTATACTGGACTGTCCATCAGCTGTACTTTTTGAAACTAGCCTCTAGTAGCTAGCTAGTGCAAATTCCCTTCACAACTTGATCATAATGCGACAGTTTTTTTGAGGTTGGGCTGCCTTTTTTGTTTATAGCATAATATCTTATTTTACATACACTGTCTTGACATGTCTTTTCTGTTCTCTCTTGAATGACCCCACTGTACTTCCCTTCAGGCACAAAAATAACAATTACTTCCTGAACGCCTACCAACACTTTTGGCTGGAAAAAATGCATGAGAACACAGACTATGACAGTCTGCTCTCCATGCTAACGGTAATGTAGGACTGAGAGAGCTGACGTTTGTGACCTCTTCTTCCCCCCTCCCAATCATAATTTGTACTGTAACTCATACAGTGTCCCCACTGACATTCTGATTGGTCAGCCAGGAGGCAAGAGGGTGCTCGACAAGTCTGAAAGTAGAGCATCCTAATATTTTTATAACCTGCAATAATGCAATGCCTTAAACACAAACAGCTCTGTGTTGCATTCTGGTGCTATTAATATGATTACCTACTACATTACATTCGTCATAATTTTCTGACATTTTCATATGTTTTGAAATATGCAAATCGACAACATATGAAATATGTGTCTCTAGCTTTAATGAAATGTGGGTTGTGTTTGAATTCAGAATGCATTGAAAGCCCTTCCTTGGGCTGCTGGGTGACTCATCCTGATAATCATTGTTGTGCATAGGCCCCATGGTCTTGTATCGGATCAGGACCATGCAATTGCAGCCCCACAGGGGGCGCGTAGCTGGCCATAGTGTTGCTCAGGGAGGGAGGAATTCATTCTGCTGGTTAGCCATGTCTCGTCGTGCGCCAGCGATCCCCTGTAGTAAAACGGACACCCACAGTCTGCCTGTACAGGCTGCATACATAATGTCCACCTCTGACTCAATGTTTCTGCCAGCTCAACAGGTGGACTGTGGAGTTAAAAAGCGGAAGTGGTTGACGTCAGGTGGTGTCAATGATGTCTTAGGCTACGGTTACACTAGTCACTTCATGTGACTTCTGGAATCGGAATTCCAACATCCGATCACATCGGGACAGATTTGAGTTGCGTCCACATTTCACAGTTCAGTGCGACCTCTGTGATCATATCGCGGTTCGGATTTCATGATCCCGCGCAATATTTAAATATTAACACGAGACACGTCCTGGAAAATGGCGTTCGGTGTTTGTGAGGTCGTGCTCCTTTTCATTTTGTTCGGATTGTGTAGTCGAGGTAGGGTCCGCTCAAGGCGTGCGCTGATGAGGAGGCTGCAGCGGAGGCGTGCGGTTAATGCGAGCATTGCACTTCTGGGTGCAACAGCTGTTTCGGTGGAGAGGAGGGTATGGGTCCGCGAATGTAGTCAGCACCGGTGGAACCATAGGCTATTGTTGTGTTTGATTTCACAGATTCCAACTGGGTTCTCAATTTCCTTATGCAAAAGTACACCTTCAACTACTTTACCGTCCGCATACTCATATCATACCCAGCACAAACGAGTGGTTATTGCGCTATGGAGGTATGCCACAGGGTCACGCTACTGTACCGTTGCTCATTTGTTTGGGGTGAGGAAATATAGTCCATGAGGTGTTTGATGCCCTCAACTCCATTCACAAAGTGGACAGAAGCCTGGAAGTGAGAGAATTCGAGTAAAACATGGGTGTGATTATTGACGTTTTTTCCGGTGAATGCATTTTTGAGAGGTCCGAATACGTTCAAGCTACAAGAAATTCCGATCTCAAAGTGTGCTAGGCCACCTCGCCGAGTGGTTTGGCAGATGTGATCCCAACGTGAACAAAATCTGATTCGTCCGCGTCCAGACCTGTCACTTATTTCAGCCTAGTGATATTGGATTTTAGAAGTTGCATAGAAGTCGCATTGAAGTGACTAGTGTAACCATAGCCTTACAAATTCTAAACTGGGAGCAAAAGTTTTAAAAAAAGTGTACAGTGCAGAGTTCTGTGAAATGTAGTTTTAGTATGCTTATGTACCCTTTGAATCATGCCATATTTACTCATGCCCAGGCGTCATATCTAGGTTCAGTCACTAAATGGAGAGTCTTTGAAATTACCACTTCTGATTTTATAGGCAACCAAGTTAGCCTCCCTGTTGTCAAGTAACTGTCGTAGAACGTGACTGCATCGCTCCATGGCCTTCTCAGGGTGACCAGTTGGATGAGTCAGTGCCCCCCCACACTAACGATTAACAGCTTCCGTTCAGCCCTTCCTGTTCCAACTCCCCCCTTCTACATCTCCCTTCCTCCTTCCATCCTGTTAACCCCTTCCTAATCTCGCTCTCCCCCCCTCCCCAGGCATCGCTCTATTAACCTCTTCCTCACGGGCTATCAGAGAATTTGGATAGAGACAGAGACGTACTCCTTTGAGGAGAGGCTAGTGCAGGACCTGGCTGTAAGTACCGAGCCCGCGGCGCTGGCCTCTGTGCATTGTGGGTCGGCCGGCCTCGCCGCCGAACGCTTCGCAAGCACAATTCCCGCCGAGCCGCGGGAAACGCCTCCCCTCTCGTCCGCTTTGGTGTCTCCGTCATCCGTGTCCTGCTCCAGCCCGTGTCCAGTGTCGCACATTGCCAGCAGACGTCCGCCCAGGGCGGGCGTGTCATTTCCCCCCAGCGTCAGCACAAACAGTGCCCTTCCTCACTAGAACTGCGGCCCATCCCTGCCGCGGTAAGAGAGCATCCGCCCAGATGCTCGGGCTTACTGTTGAAATTTATGGAAGGTGTAGCCACTTTCGTAAATTTGTTTTTCACAGCATCAACGCCATGCTCACACGATATATGAAAACATAATGATGGCTTAAATTAGTTGTTTTTATTTCAGCATAAAAAGCTAATACCTTTTTTTAACAATCCTGAGTGTTTAATCTTTAAAGACATCCAGAAAACTTTGGTTGCTTTGATTTGTTCAGTATTATCTGTAAAAATCAATTGACCTTCACAGAACACATAATAATAGTTTAGCAGATAGTTATAATCAAGGACCAGAACACAAAATAATTTCTGAGCAGAGATTTACCTAACACAACAGAACAATATACAAACAGTGCTATTAAATGCCATAGGTAGCCATTTTAGCTCCTGCCACATTAGAAAGCTTGTGTCCTCTCTGCATAACTGGTAGCTGTAATGGAGGTGAAGTTTTACAGTAGTGATAGTCCTCATGATTTCATGCTCCATAACTACCATCATCCTTTTTAACTACCCCCACACACAAACACCGATGATACCCTGCCATCACAATGTTTGCGTGTTCTTGTGTGTCTATATGCATGCTCCTCTGGTGTATGGGTGTTCTAGCCTGACCATCTGTGATCCATACCACTTTGTGTGACCAAAGCTTCATTGAGAACTTTAGTGTGTGTGTGTGTACAATGTGCATTTACTTTAAATGTACTTTCATTTTTGCAAATGTAGTAGACCTGCATGTGTTAAAGGTAAGTGACCTGTGAATGATTTAAACATATCTGATGAAGGTAATTCTATAAGAATAGCAACACAGTGATTTTTCCACATACTAAAAAACCTTCCAGCAGGAAAGTGAAAGCCAGACTCGCTTCATATAAGCACCACATCAAAACTGCTTATGGTAGTATTAGGCAGTGTTAATATTTGCAGTGTTTTTCTTGACT
Organism: Synaphobranchus kaupii; assembly: GCA_029718625.1. Taxonomy (NCBI): domain Eukaryota; kingdom Metazoa; phylum Chordata; class Actinopteri; order Anguilliformes; family Synaphobranchidae; genus Synaphobranchus; species Synaphobranchus kaupii. Next base: position 20,042,729 of record CM056390.1, read on the forward strand.
TTTTTCATGAGTTTGCCATATTTTTCTTAACAGTCTTTATGCACACGCCACAAGCTAATTTGAATTCTACAATACAGAGATGATTTTTAACAGTATATTGGTTAATATAACAGATTTTTTCTAAATCAAACAGTGTGAGAAAGTAGTTCACAGATTAGAGATTAGATGTAGGTGCTTGCTGTGATCATTTGCCATTGACTGGGTGTGGGGGGCATTGTGACAATGCACCCTACTGACTATCCTGTGTTTCTGTATAGAAGGTCCACATGAAGGTGGAGGAAGAGGAAGAGGAGGAAGCAGAGGTGCAACCAGATCCCCTTCATCAGCTTATACTGCATTTCAGTCACAATGCTCTCACAGAACGGAGGTGAGATAAATAAGCACGCTCACTCGCACACACACGGACACGCTCACTCGCACACACACGGACACGCACACACACACACACACACACACACACACACACACACACACACACACACACACACCTGGACACCTCCATCTGTACAGGAGAACTCTGTCAGTTAATTGACCTCTGCACTGAGCTAATTTGCTGCAGCACTTTTTGGAACCAGAGCACAAAGTGTTTAATCAAATAGTGAGGTTTGCAGGATTTGCAAAATAAAAGTCCTTTTATGTTTATGCTGCTTTGATTCATGGGACTTTAAATGACTGTATGTTTTTCTCCTTAGTGCCCTGGATGAAGATCCTTTGTACATTGCTTATGCTGATATGATGGCTAAGGTACACAACTGCTCTGGAATGCACGTGATAATGCAGTGTAACATGTTGTGATAGTTTTAAAAATAAGGATCACAAAACATTTAATCGGGCTTGTCAGGTGTAGGATTTTTTTTCTTGCAACAGAAGGAACGTTTGTTTTTCAACATTCATTCATTTTTCAGCATTTTGATATTTAGTTATTTTTTCATAAAGGACATAAAAAGCAAGGTTTTTAAAAGGGACTTAAAAATCTATAATGTTTTAGCTGTAATGTTTTAAATAGTATTACTGAGCAGCTCTGATGCTCTCTGGCAATGAGTGTCACAGTTTAAGGCCTTGGACAGGGAAGGCTTACTTAGTTTTTAATAATACAATACAGGGGCAATACAATACAGGAGCACATTATCGTCTAAATATGTAAATTGCACAGTGATTTTATAATGCGTTATACGTTGCAGTATCTTAAATAGTGAATTGTAGTAATTGCAGTAACCTAAATATGTCTCTTTTCTATTTTCAGAAATACTGTTTACATTAATTATGTCGTCTATTTCATGACCTCCCCTGTAATTATTCAGGCTGTGGAGTGCACATTTTGAGTTGCGTAAAAGGAACTGTTTGACCCGTCACTTGCAGGTGTTTTGTTTGTGTGGGACCTGTGGGTTAGCCGGGTAAAATGTCAGCGGGGAATTTGACTTGTTTTATCAAAACAAACACCAAAGGACCATCAGCAAATGTTAAGCATCATTTCACAGTTACCGCTCGAGCTATAATTTGAAGCAATTTTGTCTCATCTGTACGGTCATGAGCTATCTGCAATATGGAGGATTGCATATGAAAACTCTAGTCCTGGTAGGCTTTCATACGGCATAATGTGATGCACTGTATGCAAATACTCCTGGTTTAATGAATGAATGAAATTGAAAGTACATTCTGCAGTGATCTGTACTAGCTGTTTCTCTACCTCCTTAGAGTTGTGCAGAAGACGAAGAGGAGGAAGAGGAGGAAGGGAAAGAAAAGACATTTGAGGTGAGTTTTTTGAAGGCCATCTAGCCATATTTTTTGCTGTAGTTTCATAATTGTGGGGAAGGAGGTGACTGCAGGCTAGTGTGCTGGCCGCCTGCCCTATCTGTGTGTGCCTGCCCACAGGAAAAGGAGATGGAGAAACAGAAGACTCTGTACCAGCAGGCCAGACTGCACGACCGCGGGGCGGCTGAGATGGCGCTGCAGATGATCAGTGCCAGCAAAGGTAGAGATACACACACACGCACACACACTCACACACACACACACGCACGCACACACACACAAGCTTACTCGCAAGCCCACGCACTCGCATGACACATGCACAGAAACACAAACATATATACACACATATATATATATATACATGCGCATTGATGCACACATGCACATGGACCAATACATACACACGCATACACAACCACACATACACGCACGCACACATGCACATACATGCGCGCTCAAACAGACACACACGTGCACGCACACATATGTACAGTACATGGATACACACAAATGCATACGAGCATGCATAAACACAGACTTACAGGCAAATACTGTGCTCATCTTGACCTCCTCAGGTCGGCTAGGACCCATGGTGACCTTTACCCTCAAACTGGGAATCTCCATCCTCAACGGGGGCAATGTGCTTGTCCAGCAGGTACTACCATTGATGTGGCTGAATGGCTCTACAGTCGCTGAGACTGTAAAACTGCATTTTGAGAATAAATGATAACGGGACAAAGACTAAAGTCAGCTAAGCCAATGATGATGGACTGAGAAAAGACTGTTAGATGTCATATCTTTAGCTGAGGTGAATATATCAAATAGTCACAAATACTTTCTCTTTTTGCAGAAAATGCTGGATTACCTGAAGGAAAAGAGAGATGTTGGTTTTTTCAAGAGCTTATCTGGACTCATGCAGTCGTGCAGGTAGCATGATTACAACACAGAATACACAGACCAATTTGGCAGTCCATGACACTAAAAAAGTTTAACTTGATCATTGATTGTGTGACCAAGACAAATTTTGATATTTTTTTAAACGTGAGCTCAAAACTTTCCTTTTTAGCCAGGCTTTTACCTAGCATTTTTATCTTACATTTTGGTGTGCACTCTCATGTTTTATTGTTTTACTTTTTATTTTATGGTTTTATTATTTTAATTATTTATATTTTTTATTGTCTATTATTCTTTTATTGTTTATTATTCTTTTTTTAATGTTTTTTTTTTAAAATTCTTGTTGAATATTTGCCTGTCAATCATTTGCATGGAAAGCACTCTGAACTGCATTTACTTGTACGAAAGGTGCTACATAAATAAAGTTCGTTGATTGAAATTCCCGGAATATGACTGGTGATTGTGCATGATTAATGTGAGCTGTGTTTCTCCTCTAACACCACCAGTGTCCTGGACTTGAATGCATTTGAGAGACAAAACAAAGCGGAAGGTCTGGGAATGGTCACGGAGGAAGGATCAGGTAAGTGGGAAGAGGCACCTGGAAGAAGAGGAGAGCTCCAGTGCTGTGTGTCCGTCCTGTCGACTGTATATTCAATCCCATGGAATTCCCTTCAGGCCCTACACTGGAATAGCCATAGTTATTACATTCATAAAAGCACTAAAAGTAGACATATTTTTATACATATATTTGTTGCCGGTCACTGTAATGCAATATTATATCTGTATAATTATTTTAAGGGGATGGGTACTTCATACCATTCATTCATTTAAACGGGACCACAATGAAAGATGTATTATCACAATGGCAAATGCGATAGCAACAAATTCACCCCATACTGTGTTAACTCCTAGTATATGCAGCCAGAATAAGATGATGGCCTAGATACTGATGTATTGACGCAATGTCCTAACAGTGATTGTCTAGATACTGATATATTGACACAATGTCCTAACAGTCTAGATACTTATGTATTGACACAAAGTCCTAACAAACATAATATACTCTCCGATTTCAATGGTAGTCAGTCTCCCCAAGATGGGTGGGAGGAGACTACCCCCTGATTTTCAGGGAAGAAATGCAGCACAAACCAAAAGCAAGTATAGAATAGCATTATCTCTTATTTATTACTGTATCTCTTACTGCTTGTGCTTCAGCCAGTGGTCAGCGTGGTCTCATTACTTCTCATCCAGTCAAGCTGTTGCAGGTTCTGCTGGGAAACCATGCCAGTGTTATCATTACAAATAGGATTTGATAGATGCCAATGGACACAAAGGCTTCAGCCTGACTCTAAAACCTTTTCAAAGCTTCATCATATTTTTTGACCCACCTACGACAAACTGCAAACTTTTAGCCAAGGAGATCAAGGTATCTTTCAAACAAAATTCTGATTAATCGTTATTAACAGTTGGTTCGTACTTATCTGGTGAGTCCATTTTTACATTAGACACGGCTGGGAATTATACGGATTCAATAGTTTTAAAAGACAGGTGAGAGTAGGTAGACATGCTTGTAATATCTTTAATACAACAGATTTTAGGATTCCTTTTTGGAAAACTGCATTTGAGCTGTCACTGTACACCTATGAAGAGGAGGGAGTGTAATTGGTAGCTTTCAGAACAGGAGCCACAGAAAGATGTTGGATGTCTGACAGGAAAAGCAGCTCATAGATTCTGCATCAGCCATTGGGAACCTCAGACTAAGCAGAAACCGCACATGGCCACATATTTCAGACCAACCGCCCCTAGTGAAACTTATAGCTCCTCTCTCTTTAAAGCTAGAATACAGTTTTTCTGTGTTAAATGGTGACATGCTGTAGCACAAGCAGTAATAGCCTTCCACGGGTCAGTCCTCCGCTCAGGATTGGTTGGCAGATGTCCCACTTGCCAGCAATTGGCCAAACTCTGCGCCCTGTTCGGTGAGGCCCGTGTCCGTGGCCCAGAATGCCTCACTCTGCCCTCTGCTGAAAGGAGGTCACAGAGAGAGGGCACAGCACAAGCTGAACACATTTGGCTTTTTATCCCTGACGGAAACGGCCCATCTCTATGTCCATTCATGTCAATGTGTCTGTCGTTTTGCAGATGAAGCCTCTCTGTATAATTCACTCACATCCCAAAGTATCAGATCAGTCAAGGAGAGCAGATTCCGCACACATTCAAATGTCCCATTAAAATTAACACTTCACCCTAGATCCAGTCAACATTTGTCCTCGACTTTGACTCACAAGTAAATGCAAGTGTTTTTGTTCTAAAATACAATTCGGCAAGTTAATTTTGGTGGTAGCTGAACTTACAAAACTGCTAACATTTGCATTTATCTCTTAAAGGTTGTATCAGCGATTTTGGGTGGAAACATAAATGATCACATTCATCTGATTTTTCCTCACGATCCGCTAGCTGCCCGCCCCATAAGCAGGCCGTCAAAAAACCGCGTCTCTGTAGGCAGCCTATGCTCCGAGATCGTACACAAAAACAATGGTACTACCAACTACTCAAAACCAAAATAAACAGTATTCCAACCAATCACAATGATCTGCACAAACGTGACGTCACTTCTGAAGCGAAATCCCAAACAAACATACTTATGAATAATTATGTTATGTTTTAAAAAATAGTGTTCAAGCATCCAGAATTATAACCACGTTAATAACGTTTGTAAGAAACCAAACCGTTTGTAAATCCGTCAAGATTTCAGCGAGATAAGAGTATTAGCGTTTGTGCAGATCATTGTGATTGGTTGGAATACTGTTTATTTTGGTTTTGAGTGGTTGGTAGTACCATTTGTTTTTGTGTACGATCTCGGAGCATAGGCTGCCTACAGAGACGCGGTTTTTTGACGGCCTGCTTATGGGGCGGGCAGCTAGCGGATCGTGAGGAAAAAAAAAAATCATTTATGTTTCCACCCAAAATCGCTGATACAACCTTTAAGTCAGAGTTAAGGACAAACTGATTGAATCCAGTCAAAGTTTGATTGAACACATTTGGTCAATGATAGTTTTCCCATAGTTTTTCATAAATGGATGTGTTACTGTGCATAATCCAGCTTCATGTAAGTTCCATCTCATATAATGAGGCAAAAGTGATAGTGAGGGCAGTCTTGTATTCTGTCTCACTTCCAGTCAGACACCTGCCGAACCTGTGCAGAACTTACAGCCAAGATTCTCTGTAACCGCATGTTAGTGTCTCTTCTGTATAGCGTAAAGTGATGTCAGTTTTCTACCTCTTCTCTCTTTCTCTTACTTCTTATTGAAACTCGATGTCTTCTCCTTTGCTTACGTCTGCTTTTTGTGTTTGTTTGTTTCTTCTTACCATTTTTACTCATCGGTCGCAGTCAACGTGAGTGAGCGGGGTAAATACACGGTTTAGATTCTACTCGTTTGGCAATGCTGCAGACCCGAATGCTGGCATTACAAACCCTGCCTCCCTCCCTCCCTCCCCCCCTGTCTGGATGTGTTAAACCCACTGCTGCGGTCTGCAGGAAAACATGCATGCTGAACAGAAACCAGAGACTAACCCGAACTGACTCACTCACCACCTGTACTACAGTAGTGCTTGTCATTTGCGTGGGAACTTTAATGTTAACAATACTAAAATGTTTTTGATACTTACATGAGAATAAAACACCCTAGCATTATTTTCATCTAAAAAACAGAGCTCTGCTATGCTATTTTAATCATATAGTTGATATGACTCAGGCGGTATTCAATCAACATTTGCCCTTTATCTTGCAAGTAAACGCAAACGTTACACATTTTCTTCACGAACTCCGTTTTTGTGATTCAGTTTTGGTGACCTCTGAACTTGCTATGTTTGTGAAGAAAAATATAATAATTCTCTTAAATGTTTGTCAAAGTGAATTGTTTATTGAATCCCTGCCTAATTTCCATATAGAATCGCAGCCTAAATTCCATACAGAGTCCTTAATGAGCTGCATACTTTCATTGCAGTGATGTTAGTCCAAAGGATAGACTAGTATTGTGAGGGCATGAAAGCTATGCTGTTTAAAATTAGTCAGGTGTGAGGGGAGAGCTCTTGGTCTCTGCCCATTCCTTCGTCAGGGAACTTGTTTCATTTTAATTTCCTGTTTTCAAAGGTTCCAAGGTACTGCAAAATGATGAGTTCACGAAGGATCTCTTTAGGTTCTTGCAACTTCTTTGTGAAGGGCACAACAACGGTAGGTGCCAAGTACAGCATACGCACTGCTTTCATAAGAAACATAGTCATTATGAATGGGAAACATCACCACAACACTGTGCATTACTTCATTCCTGCATATTTTTAACCTTAATATATATATTTTTTATGAAACTGTTAGGACAGGGCTGAAATCAAGGAGCGTGTGTGCTACAGAATCTTGACAGTTTAACTCATATAGGGTGGAGAGAGAGAAGGCAATTTATCATGTGTCATGAATAATTAATTATTGGTTCTGTCATCCCCACTGCAGGGGTTCAGGGGTTATACCTTGTTATCCCTGTCAAAGGCATCACAACACACTATTAACTTTAATATGGCTGAGAGAACACCACTCCAAACAACGTGACAAGATTTTCATTCATTTAAAAAGTCTCTTTGGCAGACAAAAAACCATGAGTGTTAATACAAAGCCTGTTGGGTGGGGCTGTTTTTAACTTTATTCAGAAGTTTTCACCATTGCAGTTTAACATTTAAAAAAATTCAGTTGGTCTTTATTAGCATTCAGTGACAGTAGCAGTGATACTCACCTTAATATTTCCATTACAGATACAATTTCCAAATCAAATATTTACTGAGGGTTGTGTTGTGTCTCTACGCTTCACAGACTTCCAGAACTTCCTCCGTACTCAGACAGGAAACACCACCACAGTCAATATCATCATCAGCACTGTGGACTACCTTCTCCGTCTGCAGGTAACACAAGCAAAGGCAAAAAAACATACAGCTTGCAAAATAAAGTGTGAATGAACCGGAGTGATTTGTACCGGTGTGATGCTAAGACATTGGGCGGGCATTTCTCACCTTGACCCTGCTAGGAATCCATCAGCGATTTCTACTGGTACTACTCTGGTAAAGACGTCATGGACGAGCCTGGGCAGCGTAACTTCTCCAAGGCTCTGGCAGTAGCCAAGCAGATCTTCAACTCTCTGACTGAGTACATTCAGGTAAGGGACGACTTGTGAGGCGCGTGCGCAGAAAAAGGGCGAGCTTCACGATCACACCGCAGTCTCTGGAAGGCACAGTCTCTGGAAGGCACACCTACGAGGAACCATGGTGTGTTGGGGGGTGTTTGGGATTAGGGTGTTAAGTCAGTTTCACAGCTTTCACGGCAGATGGGGATTCATTTGTGCTGTTAAAATATGACGTCTGATGTTTTGCTAGCTATAATCCATGTCCTGTTGATGAAAAACCCCATTGATTTTCATGACTGATTGGTATTATCTGTCTCCCAGGGCCCTTGTATTGGAAACCAGCAGAGTCTGGCCCACAGTCGGCTGTGGGATGCTGTGGTGGGGTTCTTGCATGTCTTTGCCAACATGCAGATGAAGCTCTCGCAGGTAATGCACTTATTAATACAGCCTCCAGAACTCAAATGAAGCTTTCAGCAGGTAAAACACATACATTAAATAAAATGACTAATTGCACAATGTATACAGTTTGAAAGTGAATAGCCAATTTACATGTTAAATTATACAATTTAAATAATCACATTATACAATTAAATAATCATATTAATTACAGAATTAAATAAAATCTTTATCTGAATTAATTGTTTAAAATAATTGCTGCCACCAGAGGTCTCCCTTTGTTCAGAAATACTGTCAGTTCATGAAGTCACCCTTTAATACACCTTTATTACACCTGTGTTGCGGTATTTTAAATGTGGAAAACCAGCTGCAATGTTGATTTCCTTCAGGGTAAATCTCCCTGGCTGTTAGCATAGCAATGTGGCATCTTAATTTAAGAATGGGAAACAGTGTCGGTTTGCTTCAGTGTAAATCTTACTGGTATTTAGCGAGCCCTGTGGCACCTTAAATTTGAAAAAGCAGCCACAGTATTGGTTTGCTTCAATATGTATCTTCAGAGCAACCTGCACAGATTGGACAGAGTGGCTCAATGGGACAGTTTGTGGGCGCGCTTGATTTGGCTGATTAAAGTGCTTCAGTTTTATTGCTCGCCGGGAGCTAAGCTCCCAGGTGTCCAAAATTGAGTCAGGCTTTCACTGCCACCTGCTCCTGACTAATAGAATGACATTAGTGCAGGTTTATGGATAGCGCTGACTGTAAGGATTATCTATTCAAGGCCTTGATCTTTCTGATTGCCACAATGCAATAAGACACGAGAAGTTGACTCTTACAAGAGAGAGTGACAATAAAATATAAAAAGGAGCAACCTTAATCTAGTAATGGAGCATTTTTAAGACATCAGAGACACTTCACTTCATAAAATGTTTATTATTTCAAAGTTTCTCTATTTTTATTTGTTTTGTAACTACATTTCCTGGTTATTTTAGTTGCCCTTTTTTCCCGCTGTTTGGTGAATAACAGCATTGAGATGCATGTTGTGGTTATGGATCTTTTTAATCATCATGGTAATTTATTATCATTATGTATCACACTGAGATGGGCCAAATGGTCTGTTCTTATGTGTCACCAAGCTGTTTTTTGTCTTCCTATAGGATTCAAGCCAGATTGAGTTGCTGAAGGAGCTGCTGGACCTGCAGAAGGACATGGTGGTCATGATGCTTTCCCTTCTGGAAGGTTCGTATGGCAGAATATTACTGCAATATCTCAGACAGCTTCTATCGTGGCTGTGGAGTAGTAGCAAGCAAAGTTCAAAGGCACTAAACAAATTGTAGCTTGCGTCATAATCTACATCATTCAAGACCTTAGTGGTAACATACCAGGCAAGCAAGGGCACAGCTCTTTTCATCATAAGCCCATACACGTCTGCATAAGCTCTCTGGTCAGTACCCTCTATTCATCTGGTTCATCCTCCTTGACAGCACACTCATTTACCTCACTGGCCCCTAGTGGTGGAGTAGGCTATCTGAATTAAAATGCTAGAATTTATACCAATTTCCAATAAACTTCACATGTCCTATGGTAAACAGCCAGCATTATATATTATCTATCTTACAGATTGAACTGAATTAACAGAAATCTTGTGTTTGTTTTTAAAATAAATTATTTACGTATCTATTGGCTTTTTAATATTATGTTTGTGGCAGCAGTAATTATGGTAGGCATACTACTAGCAATATGACTCATGTGAATGAATGCATAGTTCCAGAAGGTTAATGAGCTATGCTGCTCTCTCACAGGTAATGTGGTGAATGGGACAATTGGCAAGCAGATGGTCGACACCTTGGTAGAATCCTCTAGCAACGTGGAGATGATCCTCAAGTTCTTCGACATGTTCCTTAAGCTGAAAGACCTGACTACCTCTGACAATTTCAAGGAATGCGACCCAGACAGCAAAGGGGTTATCTCTAAGAAGGAGTTCCAGAAGTCTATGGAGAACCAGAAGCAGTATTCTCAGTCTGAGATCGAGTTCCTGCTCTCCTGCACGGAGGCTGACGAGAATGATATGTTCAACTATGAGGTGTTTGTGGAGCGCTTCCATGAGCCTGCGAAGGACATTGGCTTCAATGTGGCTGTGCTACTAACCAATCTGTCAGAGCACATGCCTCACGACTCACGGCTGGCTGCCTTCCTGCACCTGGCCGAGAGTGTGCTCAGCTATTTTGAGCCCTACCTGGGCCGCATCGAGATCATGGGCGGCGCCAAGCGCATTGAGAGGGTATACTTTGAGATTAGTGAGTCCAGCAGGACTCAGTGGGAGAAGCCGCAGGTCAAGGAGTCCAAACGGCAGTTCATCTTTGACGTGGTCAATGAGGGCGGCGAGAGCGAGAAGATGGAGCTCTTTGTCAACTTCTGTGAGGACACCATTTTTGAGATGCAGCTTGCTTCCCAGATATCCGAGCCGGATGCCGTGGAGCGGCTAGAGGAGGACGAGGATGACACCCTCAGCATTCTGGAAGAGCTCGAAGAGGAAGAGGAGGAGCATGCCCTCGAGTCATCCTCCGCCTTCACCATCGCCTGCGTCTCCATGAAGAAGAACTTGGCCCACTTCCGTCAGCAGATCTCCCTCAAGAACATGCGCAAGCAGTACAAGAAGTTCAGGAAGATGAGCATCCGGGAGATGATCAAGGGTTTCTTCTCCTTCTTCTGGATGATCTTCACCGGTCTCTTCCGCTTCATGTACAACCTGGTCTGGGGCTTCTTCCACATACTCTGGACCTCCATGTTTGGTGGTGGCCTGGTGGAGGGGGCTAAGAATATGAAGGTGACAGACATATTGGGCAACATGCCAGACCCAACGCAGTTTGGCATCCATGGTGACGTGCTGGAGCCGGAAAAGATGGAGATGAGCGAATCAGCATCGGGGGCAGAGATGGTACAGATGGCAAAAGGGCATCATTCTGAGGTGGATTTGATGACGGAGCTGATGAACATACCACCTAAGAGGGAAGGGGGGAAGCATGCACCTGAACCTGGCCTGGGAGATGTCTCTGAGGTCGTGGGGGTTGACGCACCTTCGTTAGCTAGTGCCGTAAAGCAGAAAAAAGCTCAGGTCAGATTCTGCACTTCATGCTAATAATGACACCACCATCTTCTGTAGTATTATGTATTTTATCGGTGAAAACTAGCGGATGCATTACTGTTGTCATAATATAAGCCAGTGTGGCTTTATGTTCTTTTTGGAAGTGCTGCAAGTTCAGTGTGTGAAAGGGATTGAACGTGTCCTTTGTGTGTTCCACAGAAAGAGGCTGCATCCAAAGAGGCTTCTGAGGATGATCAGATGGCAGAGACGGAAAAAGCAGAGTGAGTGTCCTCTCGTCGTGAGCAGGGTTTGTTCACGCACTGATGCTGCCCGCTGTTTTCTAAAACCCGTGTACGTGTCTGCACACCACAGCGCAGAGGATGGTGAGAAGAAGGACAAGGCCAAGGAGGAGGAGCCTTCAGAGCCCACACCGGAGAAGAAAGTCCCCAAAAAGAGACATGGCCAGAAAAAGGAGGAGCCAGCAGCCTTCATGGCTAGCTTTTTCGCTGGACTAGAAGTCTACCAGACCAAGATGCTAGTGAGTCAGGAGGATATGATTATCCAATCAACCTATGTACAATTGCATAGCATTCCCGCTTGTGGACTATGAGCACAGGAAGGAACCATCAACGTAGATTGCTGGCCATGATTGTAAATGAGAAAATATGAATAATAACTATTTGTTTGATGTATATGTTTAATAAATTCACTTCTGTCTTTTTTCAGAACTATCTGGCCAGAAACTTTTACAACCTTCGCTTGCTGGCTTTGTTTGTTGCCTTTGCCATCAACTTCATCCTTCTCTTCTACAAGGTAACAACCCCTGCTGGGGTTAAGCATAACTGCACAACAGTGCTAGAATGCTGTCAATGAGAGCTGATATTTTGTTCTGATGGAAGAGACGTAAGTGGGAAAGTAGGGGGCACTCCTTCCCTTTCAACCTGATTTTGCTTCCAATTTCAGAAAGTGACATGAACATAGGAATTTTCCCAAATGAGTTGTTCATTCCATTAAATACCATGTATTAATTTGCACTTGGTGTGCAACCTTGATAGTCTTACCAAATTATCTCATTCCGGTAAAATAATTACCCCCACAGTTAAACTGCTTTCTTATGAATCTACCTTTGTGATATGTGGTGAGCTGGCATGACATAGCTGCCACATTGCAAAGATGAATTGATGCGTGATTGTGAAGTGTTCTGCGATGCTAAGACAGAAAGTGCCATACAAATCCATCTGTGCCAAAGCGTGCATTTTAAGTTTTAAGTCAGCTGAACTGTTGCATAAGGACTGCTGTTTTATAGGTGACTGGTGATGACTCCGATGACGAAGACCCTGACCCTTGGAATGGAGATGATGAAGATGAGGATGAGGGTGGTATGGAATACTTTGTGTTGCAGGAGAGCACTGGCTACATGGCACCAACTCTACGCTTCCTGGCCATACTCCACACCATCATCTCTTTCCTTTGTGTGGTGGGATACTACTATCTAAAGGTAACCCATATGACTGCACAGGTATACCCTGAATAAGGCAATACGATTATGCTATTGCAGCATCATTTATTGAAGTCTTTTATCGTTTATTTTATTTATTAAACCCAATGCTGTTATTATATTTATATTTATTGGTTAGAGAACTGGGCTTGCAACTCCAAGGTTTTAGGCTTGATTTCCAGGTGAGGCACTGTCATTGTACCCTTGAGCAAGGTACTTTACCACAATTGCGTCTGTTAAATATCCATCTTTATAAATGGATTGTATGTAAAAAGGTAGTAAGCTGTGTAAGTGACTCTGGATCAGGGGGTCTGCTAAATGCCTGAATTGTAAATGTAAATTTTAAGAAAAATTAAGAAAATCCTCACAAATAGACAGTTAAAAAAATTTATTTTTCATTTGCTGTGCCTTCTGTTTGTTTTTTAATTTGGTGAGATTGCCAAGGCAGAGGTTAGCAAAGCAGTGTACTCAAATAGCATCCTATCTCCCTTAGGTTCCCCTGGTGGTGTTTAAGCGTGAGAAGGAGATTGCCAGGAAGCTGGAGTTTGACGGCCTGTACATTACGGAGCAGCCCTCAGATGACGACATCAAAGGGCAGTGGGATCGACTGGTCATCAATACCCCGTAAGTACGACAGAAGAACGCCGTTCGCAGCTGTGCTCAACTCGGCTCTTTGGCTCTTTTAATTAGCTCTAATTTTGTTCCAATAAAGAAACGGAGAGGCCTCATTCGGACTGTTTTGTCCATGCGAGACAATGGGACATGTCAACTCACTGTATGGCACAAGTGTCGGTGTCAGTTTGCACAATGACTGCAAAGCCCCCCCGCCATTCCGCAGCCGTTCAGCCACAGAGTCTCTCACCCATGATAACTGAAGTGTGCTGATGCATTGAGCCGTGTTTGGGTCCCTCTTGTTCAGAGCAGCTGACTGCCCCCTCTCTGTCACCTTTCGGATGGAGGAGTGTGACGTGTCCCTTTTCTTATTGCACACAGATCTTTCCCCAATAACTACTGGGACAAATTTGTGAAGCGCAAGGCAAGTGGAATCTCGCAGTTTGTACGCATGGGAGTACAGCAGTTATTCACTTGTGTGGTCAAACAGAGTTGTACAGCATGGCCTCATCTTGCCGTAATGCCGTTCTACCTCTTCCCTCTGTAACCCAGCTCATTGCCGTTGTGTGCAGGTCATTAATAAGTATGGGGATCTCTACGGGGCAGAACGTATTGCAGAGCTATTGGGTCTGGACAAGAGCGCCTTGGACTTCAACCCCACAGAGGAGACTGTGGCAAAGGAGGCCTCATTGGTGTCCTGGTAAGGGACTGCAATTTGGAATTGTGGTTCTAGTCCAGCAGGAAAATTATCTCAAGTAGTCACACTGCACCACCCTACTGATCTAATTTTGCATGTGCTTTAAAACAGATCCCTATCATCTTCACCAGACCTTGTTCAGAGATTTGCAAAAAAACATTGAAATATCCGAAAACCGGAATACAATTAACTCCATTGGTTTAATGTAGGCACTAGACCTGTACTATAAATAATACATTTTCTGTTACGATCACTTCTAGGCATTCTGTGTGCATATAATGGTTGTGATGGTATGGTTATATCTTAGTACTCTTGTTTGGCTGCACATTCTATCAGTAATGGGTTACTTGTTCTACAGTGTCTATGCTGTTGTCACTGCAGTTATCACATGCACTATATATCTTACCATGTCAGCCTTATAATTGACTGTAAAGATGTGTGTGATGAAGTGTTTTCCGAATAAATCAATATGAATGTTTTTCCGGCAGGCTGAGCTCCATTGACACAAAGTATCACATCTGGAAGATGGGCGTAGTGTTCACTGATAATGTGAGTGTGCTCCTGGGTAGTAGACATGCTTGTTGTTGGTAGTAAATAGTTTTATCATTCTGACATGCCTGTATCATTGAACACTGTTGGTGCTGATGTGTTCTTGTTGTAGTCTTTCCTCTACCTGGTGTGGTACACCACCATGTCCATCCTGGGGCATTACAACAACTTCTTCTTTGCTGCCCACTTGCTGGATATTGCCATGGGCTTCAAGACACTGCGAACCATCCTGTCCTCTGTCACCCACAATGGTAAACAGGTAAGGATTCCTTCTAATCTGAGCGATAGCTGTCACCTGGGACAGTGGAGTCCAGTAACTGAAGGTTCTCTCTCTGTCAATCACAGCTTGTGTTGACTGTGGGACTGCTGGCTGTGGTAGTGTACCTCTACACAGTTGTGGCCTTCAATTTCTTCCGCAAGTTCTACAACAAGAGCGAAGACGAGGACGAGCCTGACATGAAGTGTGATGACATGATGACTGTGAGTGTCCCATCCGTCTGACTAACCAAACAGTCATAAAATTCAGCTTCACTCTCACCTACAATACTAGATACAAGTCGTTAGCTTAGAGAACATTTTACACGAGGAAATGTTCGGAACCACCTATACATTAGCTGGCTTCAGATTCTGTGCCTAGCGTTTAACATTACACTTATTGATTATTAATATGCTTCTGTGCCGCCTTTGTGATATCGCATTTTCGTATTCCTGTGAGTTACACTGATGTTCTCCACTTCTGTACGTCGCTCTGGATAAGAACAATTGCAGTGTAATGTCATTTAATGTGTGAAGGCATTTTCCCATCTGCCAACAAGAAATATCCCCTTCCCCCGTCTCTTTTCAGTGCTACCTGTTCCACATGTATGTTGGTGTGCGTGCTGGCGGCGGTATCGGTGACGAGATTGAGGACCCAGCAGGAGACCCCTATGAACTCTACCGCATTCTGTTTGACATCACTTTCTTCTTCTTTGTCATTGTCATTCTGCTGGCCATCATCCAGGGTATGTACTCTCACCATGGGGTGGGGAGGGGGACGAGTGAGGCCCAGCCATTTTAAAGTTATTCTGGCCACGCACCCAGGCTCTGAGATGCCCAGCAAGAGTGTGAAGCTAGGGGATTATTCCCAAACTGCTCCATCACAGCTCAGCTCTGAAAATAACCTTCTGTAGTTTCCCAAGGAATCATAGTACTAATCCCACTGTCCCTGTTCAGATTCAGCAGTGACACTTTTGGAAATTGTTTGGTGACATAAGAGGCATTCACAGTCCTGATTATGTGCTGAAACAGGTCTGATCATCGACGCATTTGGGGAGCTGAGAGATCAACAGGAACAAGTGAAGGAGGACATGGAGGTGAGCGTGGAGAGGTTTTACCTGATCCCCATGGCTTTCCAGTTCAGTCGGAACTTTCATTCAAGATGTTCAGAGCTGTGTGGAAGACAACAATGAAAATATAATTTATAGGTTCACTATGCTCTCATACTCACACTAGACATTTGTTTATCTTGATAATACAAGATAATTCACTGTATTTACATACCGTACAGTCAGATTTGTACAACATTTAACATCACCGAACCACAATTTATATTGTTTGACATTGCAAGGCATTACACATTTTCTGGGATTGTATTTTTAGTTAAGATTGATGCGCAAGGAAATAACAGCACTTCTAAACAGCTAGCATGGAAGAATATTATGATGAATATACTCAGGAGGGATGTTTTGTACACAGAGAGAAGCCCTGCTGTACACTTACTATGCCAACACCGCTTCTGGGCAAGTGGCCTCACATCATTTGTTGTAAAGGTTGGGACTTTGCAGGGCTGTCTTTCACTACGGAGGCAAAGCATATTATCTTATCAGAAAAGGTTCCTGACTAGGCAGGTAGTTTCCAAACTGTGCCAAATCTTGCCAAATGATGGACTTAGCTGAAGTGCCCCAGATTTCTTTACCTGCATAATGTTTTATAACAGCACATACTGTATAACACCTACATATGTAACTACCTCTGTCATTCTCTGGGGAATTTATTTGAGAAATGTTATTAGGTTTAGTTTGCAAGCCAGCTATCCCTCATCTATATTTTCAAGCTAGTTCTTTCAAAATTCAGGCAGCCATTGCCTTGCTAGCTACATGAATCACTGTTTTGAAAAAGCCATTCTAAAATGTACACACACAAGCACCGGGTCCTTACATGTTGTGGGTTTTGTGTTGCTTTAGAAGCCCCATAGCTGGGAGTATCCCAATAAGTAAGTAATGTATGAAATAATTACTTCATATGTATGTGAGTTTCACATTGTGACAAAATAGTATTATCCAGTGATGGGTGTGCTTTCTTGGGCATAAGTTTCACATCTGCATATTATTTAAAATACACTCAGATGACGAATTTGCTCTTTATTTATTCCTCAGACTAAATGTTTCATCTGTGGGATTGGTAATGACTACTTTGACACAACTCCACATGGCTTTGAGACACATACCTTACAAGAGCACAACCTGGCCAACTACCTGTGAGTATCTGTCTGCAACACTCACCTGCACTCACATGCCCTAAAGAGCCCATTCACATACACAAAGGATGTGTCTATTGTATTGTGCCCAGGTGCTGGTGCAGCCTGAAACTTTCTTTTTCCAGGATTTGCCTGATATACATTTTACTTTGGATCACTTGAGATCAAATTTTGCTTTCCTGTTCAACATGTTGGATATAGCAGAAGACTGTTTCCCTTGATTAAAAACCTTTTGTCCTGTGTTTTGAGTATATGAATCAACCTGGGTGGTTAACATGACATAAACTTTATCCAGCTTTCATTATTATACGTCACGTATGATTTCTTTCAAAGAACTGAGAGTTTTAGCAGACATACACGCAACATTTACCTGAAGTTATTAATGCTCTGATAGGAACATGATTTTGCAGCCGTTCGAGTTGGTTGTTGGGGACCAAGCTTATGACTAAGGGTCAAGGGTTGCCCATTGTTCTCCTCTCTGAATTAATCACCATGCTGCTTCATTTCACGGAGGCAGGATCGCCAGTCCCAGGAAACCATGGTGACTAAACTCTGTTACTCTAGCAACAACAGACCCACTACTATTGCAACAGAAAATGTAACATCATTTGAAATGCCTCCACAGTGGGGGCAATATTAAATGTCCTCTATTGTGAAACCTAATGATTTCAGAAGAATCCATTCAGGTCCAAAGCTGTCTAGACAACCGCAACCTGTCATGTTGGAATTCCCTACCATCTCAGGTTCTCTTAACTTAGTGGGACAAAAAGCCAATTACAAATCATTCAATTTGATTTGGATTCTTAGTCAGACTCATTAATTAATGAGTCTCACCAATTAATGAGTGCTAAGTTGTGTGATGTCATGGAACAATGGTGCTATGTCTTGTGAAGTTTAGGTTTTAATTGTTATATGGTCATCTTCTGCAGTCTTTCAACCTTGTGGAAAGTCTACTTACACAAATTTTCTAAATTTTGCCACTTGGTTATCCTTAAGCTTAAAGGCATACTGAACTTTGTTTGAACATAATGTTGTATAGCTATCTGGCACCGATATTAGTCATAATATTCCAGCTCACCTTCATGAGTTGCTCCAGTGGTCAGAAACTGACCAACAAAGAATGAAGTTTTTTCTCTCTCCATTCACTTCCATTGCATGACGTAAAAGGTCTCAAAAGCACACTTTTAGCACATAAACGAATGCACGCAGTTTATGCCAATATATAAAATCATGACATCCACAACCGAACGTTTGAAAGTTTTGAACAAATCTTTGATTGATTTGATTTTGAAGAGCTATTTTCTGAGAACTAGCAACTGTTGCTAGCTTCTTTGCTGCTCGGTTTGTTTAATGACGCACGCTTCAGGAAGTGAGTGGGACTGTTACGGCGCATGAACAAAACAATTAGGAAGTTAATAAGCTAACGACCGGATCTTCTTCCAAACCTTTGTTGGGAAAAAGTGTAAAATATTGTGAATGGAGCTTTTTATCTTTTCAAACGTTCGGTACTGGATGTCGTGATTTTATATATCGGCATAATTCACGTTGTTTGCATTCGTTCATGTGCTAAAAGTGTGCTTTTGAGACCTTTTTCGCCATGCAATGGAAGTGAATGGAGAGAGAAAAAACGTCATTCTTCGTTGGTCAGTTTCTGACCACTGGTGAAACTCATGAAGGTGAGCATGAATATTATGACTAATATCGGTGCCAGGTAGCTATACAACATTATGTTCAAACAAAGTTCAGTATGCCTTTAACTGGCAAACTATATCTATTTCACTCCACCAAAACTGGTAAGTGTACCGTATAAAATAGCCACTGTATATTAGCTTAGGTGTGTGCTAGACAATGGTGATGTTTGAAGTGAGCCTTTTGTCCCCTTAGTAAAGGTCCTTGAAACAGTTACAATTACAATTATTTGGCAGACGCTTTTATCCAAAGCGACGTACAATAAGTGCATTCTGAAGGTCATTGAAACGACTACAAAGCAGATCCGACAAAGTATAACTTTCTCATCACTAGTACAAACAGTCAGCTATACATTCTGAACTATAACATAACCAAAGCAACACAAGTTAAATAAATAAAAAACAAGCAGAAAACAGGAAGCAAGTGCTATGGGATTGGCACTAGATGGGTAGTTTAGTCGAGGTGGAGTCTGAAAAAGTGCGTCTTCAGACCACGACGGAAAACAGACAGTGTTTGAGCTGAGCGCAGCGGAGTGGGGAGTTCGTTCCACCACTGGGGAGCTAGGGTGGAAAAGCTCCGTAGTCGGGACGAGTGAGAGCCGTTAACACGGAGGGGGGGAAGTGCAAGTCGCCCTGCAATAGCCGGGCGCACTGTAATTCATTAATTCATTCACTATTGTCCATGTTGTACATGAACAGTGACATAGTGTCGCCAGTCATTTTGTTTCTGTTTCCCTGTCAGGTTCTTCCTAATGTACATCATCAACAAGGATGAGACGGAGCACACTGGTCAGGTACGCCTCCTGTTCTACCCTGTAACCACCATCTTGACCTGTTAGTAAACCTAAAACTCTTCTATATTAAACAATTAATCATACATGAAAAAGATTTTCTTTGTTGTGTACATTGAGTTGAAGACTCACCAAAGGATTTCGCTTCTATTACATACTAAAATAATGTGGTATTCACAAAGCACTTGCAGTCGTTAAAGTCAGAATTAATGACCATGCTTTGCTGATAGTTGCAAACTTGTCTACAACCTTCCTGAACTCACTGGCTACTTGCACAGCTCAAGTTTAAAATGTTGGTACCAAATTTTGAGATTGTTTCCAATCTATTCATTAATTCAAATTGGAATTTAATTTAAATTTATTAACCCAGGGTCTAGAATTAGAATTTAAGTTGGAATTAAAGGAAGTGGAATTGAATGTATAACTTGTTAAATTTAGGTACATTTAATAATCAAAATGAAAAGGTCTGTGTTAATTACAGTTTTCTATTAACCTAAAAGATAACCCAAACTTCAAAAATGTTTGTAGTTATGAAGCACTGGTTATTTGCCCGTGCTTCAGAAACATTTGTTTTTTGCACAATCCATCGCTTTCCACATCAACCTATGTCCCGTTTACTTCTACCAAAATACCTTCCATTTATTTCATGCCCACTCATTTTAATAGTAATATTGATCATAATCATATGCTTTATCCTAATCATAGTATAACTAAGTGCCTCTGAGTATCTTGGCATCAATGTGCCTCTTGGCATCTTATGATGTTTTTTTTCAATGAGTCTCATGGGAGTAGTTGCATTACACTCAAAGTCTTAATTGTATGTGCAATTTAATCCCCAGTTGTCCATATTAATATAGACTCATTTGATAATACATCTTGTACTGCAATAACACAATTCACTCACACTGATTTTCAAGTTCGTTATCGTCATTTTGAATTCATAATTTCTTTCTCCTTTTGGTTATCAAAGCTGTCGGATTATTCATAAATATTTTAGTGTATTGTTTATAAAAACATTACAGTCAAACCACATTTGATACTCAAAAATTATGCAATTTGCAGACCCCCCCCCCCTCCTCATACAGTACTATAGTATAATACTATCTGTACAGTAAGAAATGTTATTTTTATTATTTCCCGGCAAAATATATTTTTTATAAATGAAAAGGCGTGGCATGGCAGAAAATGAAAGTACATTTGAATATTGTTTATTGGTTTTGTGAATGTTGATGCTCTTTTAACAACATTATGAGATAAATAAGAGTGGCTGTCACACCAGAAATATCTCACATAAAGCCATGGGATATTCAGAAGCAAAGGAATAGCACACATTCACTCCAGAGACATCGTCAGGCACATACAGAGCAAGCTGCTGACCCCCCTGGCGATTCCCTAGGAGCGTTGGAGCATTTACGCTCTTCACAGCAGAATCTCACCTGCATACAGATGGCCAGGTTTGCAGTCTCTTCTGTTAACAGAGTCAGCCTGGGGTTAATTGGCCTTGATGGAGTTAGCCGTTACACATGACTTTTGAGCTATTACAAGATGAAACTTCTCAGACTTTTCAATTGGGCTTATCATTTTATAGGGTACATTACCATTGAAGAATGAACCCAGTCATTGTCATTAGAGTTATTACCCAGTTATTGTCACAGTCGTTGAGAGTGTCATATGCAAAACAGGCAACACAGCTCTGTTTCCAACTTTGTATGAGTACCGGATGTATGAACACTAATAATCTACAGTGTTGAATGTATGTGCGAAGCTGCTCTGATCTGACGCCGTACCAATACACTGTCTCTCTTTCCCCTGCAGGAGTCGTACGTTTGGAAGATGTACCAGGAGAGATGTTGGGACTTCTTCCCTGCCGGGGACTGTTTCCGTAAGCAGTATGAGGACCAGCTGGGATAGAGAGGACATGACGCTGGCCCGAACCCGCCCCGCTCCCCAACATACCCAGTGACGCTCTGCAGACTGCGCCCAAAACCTTGTGCAGCTCGACTACCGTACTCCCAGTGACGCGAGTTAACCACTGAAAACGTACGCCTCTCTTAAACTGTAAAGAAGGACTAGACGCCCGAGTCGTAATGCTACCTTTTGTATTACGGAATAACCATTTTCATATCAACGGTGTTTTCCTGTTACCTATGGTACAGTGCCACGTGCCAATTTACAAGAAACTGCAAACTCCAACCTGCCCAGACATTTGTTTTCTTCACTTTTCTGGAACGGTCAGTTCTTTTGACAACGCGTTGCCTTTCCTCCGCCTAACCCCAAACCATTGCACAAATTTTTTGTCTTTTTGAGAAACACTGGATTGTGTGGGGTTATGGAATGAGGTGTGAATCTCCACCCTAATATGCACAAGAATACTACTTCAATATTCACTGAATGTTGTAAATGAGACTTATGCCAAACCCTAGGGTGAGTAGATCTATATCGAACGAAATTGTGTTTTATTATACATGTTGTCAATCTGCTTGCTGAGATGAATAATACACTTTAAAAGAATTGTCCAGCTAAAAGGTTGAACATGCTATGAAAATGCCTACTATAAAGTATTAATAAAGTGCCTTACCAACATGACAAAGCTATGCAAAACCATTTCTGTTCTTTCTAGAATGTTAGTGCTGTAGTTCTCCTGGATTAGCAACAAGCAGATGTACCTATGTTAGTTTTGTGGCTTTTGTTTTCATTTGTTTTTTAAAAAAAAAAAGAAGAAAAAAAAGAATGAGGTTGAATTGTGTGTTAATGCTCTTTGGTTTTAATTCAAAATGCAGCATCCCTACTGCAAAATGTCACGGTACAGTGAACAAAACACAAGGAAATCACGTTTCAAAATTTGCTGAATACTTTAAGACAAAAGTGCTGTTGTATGGCCATTTGTATGTAGTAGCTTTGCTAAACTGTGCTCTTTTGAGGAAAATAAATAAATTACCCAGTGCAATAAATTCCATCTCTCAGTAATGTATCTGTGTTTAGTATTGGTGCATGAACTGATACAGCGAATGTGCATTAACTTAAACAGAGGTGACAGAATTCTTGAAAAAATGACATTGGTTGTTGTCTGACTATGGGAATACAAAAAACAAACTGAACCACCAGCATCACATGCAAGGAAGCTCAATACTGACCTCTGAACCCCAAGACTGACCTCTGAACTCCAATTCCCCAGAAGCGTTATTAAATGTAGCTCTCGTAAATATCCTGTTCGTAGAAACCACCTCCTTTTACAGACAAATAAAGAAGAAAGGTATTACAGAGCGGGTATTTTTCATTCCTCGGGTATGTGTCTGGAAGATGGACTGCCCTGTCTCCTCCTCATGTCAATTTCTGCCGTTCAGCATAGTCCCTGTCCTTTCTTAATAGACTTCATTAAAAGCCATTCTTGTGAGCGCTAGTGAGAAGCCAGAGGCCCTGTAAACTGTTCCCGCATGATATCACAACTACTTATCTTTGTCAGTGCCTATCAGTGAAAGCAGAGGCAAGAGGAGGGGGGTTATTCATGGCTTCATTCATGAAGTCAGACAGAGACCCTTTCTGTAATTTGTTTTTTTTCCCCCATGGCCAAGCCTCCATCACACTGCCATGACTGCAAATGGACCAAAACACATCAGGTAAAGTGTTCTCAGATACAGATCTCAGGCCATCTGGCACTGTGCGAATCCGCCATGAGGCCTGGGGCCTGCAGGCTGTCCGTCCCCTCTGTCTGACGAGCAAAATCCGATGTCTCGGTTTCCAGCTCTAGGGTCAGGAGATCCAGCTGTCCAGCCGGTCCTCCAGACCCTGCCTCAATCACCACCTCCTTCGCCGGCTCTGGCTTCGCCTCCCGTCTCCTGGGATACCGCCATGGAAAAGGAACTCCTCATTACCGAAACCAAATTAACAAGCTCATTATGCAGGCATGGAGCTGTGGTGGGCGGGAACCCAGTCGTTTTCAACCGGCATAAACAGCGGAAGTTGTCCGGAGGGGACGTCTAGAATAAACGCACCCTGATTGTGAGCAGGGCCCATGCTGCTGGGCTGGCATGCCGCCCTCAGACTGTGGGTCCAGACAGGAACACTCACTCTGAGCACAACCAGCGTTCCGGAAAACCTGCTCACCAGACAGCAGGCCATTTGGTGCCCACCTGCACTGATGACAGGTGGGCATTTAATCCCTTTATATAATCTGCCACACACTGTTCTGTCATGGAACAGCCAGTTACCATCAAAAGGTGTGCTCAGCTTCTAATAATTCTTACTTTGCATATTTGTGGAAATGCATGGGCATTACACTTTATGAGTTGGTGATACTGAAGCATGCAGGGCCTGATTTACTAAGACCTTTAGCATGTGCAAAACCTTTTAGCACACGCAAATCCAATAACATGAGCAGTGATTGGTCATGGTATTTGTTTTGCATCAATCATTGGTTGTGTTATTGGTTTTGCGTGTGCTAAAAGGTTTTGCACATGCTAAAGGTCTTAGTAAATCAGGGCCATAGTGTACTGAAGGAATAGGGGTCTGACACTGTTGTTAGCCTTTAATTAATTAGATGTATGAGGGAAGAGTGAATTTATTATCATGGGCCATCATGCAAATATCATGTAACATTAATGCAATATTGATGGCATGAGAGCTCTTCCATAAATCTGCAATCTCACACTCATACTTGCATGTTTTCCCTATTTGATGGCAAATTGCAGTTGTTTGATTAGTCGTAATGCCCATTCATTTTGTGTTTTTCCAAACTGAGTAAAAAAAACTAATGTTTAGCCTTTGTATAATGTCCTGTACTGTTCATTCTAATATGCACATACACCTGGTCCACTGGGCAAGTCTAACTGAAATAACATTGTTAAGTCTCATAGATTCACACATGGAAAACGTAGCTTGCGGTGAAAGATATTGTCATATATCATCTTAAATCACAATAGAATTAGCTTAAATCTGCTGTTTTTCTTTTGACTTGCCCTTGTTTCGTCAATTGCCATTAGAGGCAGAACCGTTTCCGCTCAATCCAATGAATGGAATGAACTCTCTTTTTGTAATAAGGTTCTGGCATTGGCACTGAACATTTTCAATGCAAAGGTTAATTTTGAATAAAGGTAATTCATTCATTTAGAAGACAGGAACATTTAAGAACAGACCACAGAGTGGCCGGGGTAAATAATGGACAATGTAAGACAATTTCTCAATAATTGTAATCACTTTAATTCAGTACTGCCCAGCTGCCTAATACCCCACCGCCATCCTCTCTCTACTCTCTTCAATACATCTTATTGGCCTGTAGATCAACAAGCTTTCAGCCTTATAGCAGAGCTTTAAGTGTCCACTTGAGTAGCCACCTTTGGCGCTCTTCTGTGAGCCCTTGGAGCTTGGACTCAATGCATTATACTGTGCAATAATGGCACTTAGGGAGTTTTTTTTTATCACAGGAGCTTAAAGAGTAGATGTGCTGACTTTATTTCCTTTTGTTCATGGCTTTTGTGGTCTTGTACCTATTGCATAGTTTGGATGTGCATGTGACTATGCTTTGTTTTGGCCCAAGGAAATCTTTCAAATTCCCCTTGCTGATAGTAGACGTACCTCTCACTAAAGCAACTAAGTGCACCATTTCCTAACTATCAGTTCTGTCCTCTGTCACAAAGTAAAGCTGCGCTTCCGTTTGAGTTTGGTAAGATAAAAGGCACGCTGTGTATTTAAATCATGCCAAACCAGGTGTTTGGTGAGCGTGAGGGACATTAACATGTTACTTTAAAGGCTCATCAGCACCCTTGTAGCTCCTGTGCACCACACCTCCTGCTCCATCTGACCATTCAGTGTACAGACGCAGTCGAGGTCCCAGCAGGTTGTGCAGTCATCTGTGTCATGCGAGGACACAGTTATGTGAGGACACAGGACACCTGCATGTATTATATTGCATGGTGCATCGCAAGTGCATCATCCAGCAAAAGCATCAGATAGCTACTTGAGTAGCTTTTGAGTGGATACAGATGCTGTCAAAAAACACTGAAACAAAATGAAAATAATAGCATTTAAATTTGAAACATTTGTACTGTATGTTATTTGAAGGAAATAAACATTGCGCATAAACAAGTAATACGGAGTTATATGTAAATTCACTTGTTTTCTTATGCATAAAAAAGTAAAACTGAGTTATACTGTATGCAAATCCACTTGTTTTCTTATTTGCTTTTATCCATGTCATGAATTTTTCACTATCCGTTTTTTAATGCGGAAATTGACTTTGCACTTCGCTCGAGGGTACAACAGTCGTGCCCCTCCAGAGAATATAACCTATACCTATATAACATATGACACTGTGGTTACCTTAACGTCACCACAGACAAAATGTACTAGACAGAATGCAGACAAGTGGCACGCTGTGTCGACTTCGGGAGGGACGAAGGGTCGGGGTTAATAATCATAAAACTTCTGTCAAGACAGTAAGGAACACAGAGGGAGGCCGTATCTGCCTGAAGAATTTCTCTCGGCACGCCGAGGCCTGACTGTCTGCATTAGGGGGCTGTGGTGCGTTGAAGAGGAATGCTGAATTAAAGGCAGTATTTATAACCTCCCTGAGAGAGGCCTTTCTGGATGTGCGAACCCATGATTCACACCAACCCTAAATCGGATCGCAGTCAGAGAGAGGGAGAGACGTCTGGGGACATTAAACGGAATAGTTCACTCTAGAGTTTTTCCATGTTATTTCAGTTTCAGCATTTTATTTAAATTTTTCTCGATTGGCCCAGATATTTTTTTGCGTGCGATAAAATATATTTTATATATTCACAGCAGTTCCTGATGAGCTGCTGGCTGTTTGTTTTTTGAAGCAAAATATATTATAGCGTTTATTCACGATTATAAACATAAATATGGGAAATAATTAGAAACAACAATTTTTTATGGCACATACAATCTGCGACTGCCGTGCTCAGGGAAAGATGTACTGGCGCAATATAACAATGGATATTTATATTTGCTGTAAACTGTTTGTTGAATTGTTTTCTTAAATTAATGTGCTCATATGCAGTACAGCCATTGGAAGCATAAGCACTATTATGGAGTGCATTTCCTTGCTTTAAACCGCAAACAAAGTCCTTCTTCGCACTCGAAAACTGTCTGGCTGAATTGAAACCATACATTAAAACTGATATAATTTAAAAATCTTCTCAGAGTGAATGATCCCTTTTACAAGGTGAGCGAAACAAAGAACGAGAGCTAGAGCTTGGGAGGGGGCACTTTCAAACCCTCTAAAAAGGAAATACATAATTTACCAGTTGGCAGAAGAGGCAATAAACTTTCCCGATTCGTTAAATCAAAAGGATAGTTTGGTTTCTATGCGTCAAAATGTTTCAGAATGCCGAATGGTATGGTAATGCAAAGTAAACAAAATCTAAAGAGAAATGACACCTTTCATACTGTTTTAAAAATGTGTTCTTCCACATGACAATGCACTACATTACCTTAAATTTAGACAATACGTATTTAAAATAATTAAGTAAACTGATACTTCTGCAGGTAAAAGTAGCAAATGTTTAATGGTATGCATTATGTTTTTTTTTATGATGTTGGAAACACTTGCAAGAAAAATGATAACATAACAAGCATAGTCAAAATCATTCTGAAATCTGTTGCTTTATAAGAGCAAATTTGCTCACTGATGCATTTCCCGCCAGTGACTTCATTCTTGACATGAAATGTCATCCTCCTGCTGGTTTCTAATCTGCTGTACTGATCTCGCGTAACATTGTGGGGACCGGTCTTCTGCTGTGCAGCAGCAGCGACCAAGGACAGCAGAATAAAGAACGCAGCTTGTCTGACGCACTGGCCTGTCACGGGCAGCTGGGCACCTGCGGCGCCCTCCGTCCCCGCCTTGCGTGCTAGAACGAGGACATCCCCCACCCGCCCCCCCCCCTTCAGACACACACACACACACACACACACACACACACACACACACGTCCCCAACACGCCACTGCCCTGCGCTTCCATCCTTCCTCACGGCTTTTAACTTAACATCAGCGGAGGAAAAACGCTGTTTGTTTGGCTTCTAACAAAGCCTTTTTTGAACAATGACTCACTTCGCTTACACAGCTGGAGAAGTAATGTACTGTATTTCTTAATGAGGAAGAGCGTAATCATCTTAATAATAATGTCTTAAGCAGACACAAGGCACAAGAAAACTTAAGTCTACTTAAACATGCAGTGTCGCTCAAAATGAAAACTCAGTAATTTGTGGGAAGATATTTGTTTTCCTCTCAGGCCTAACTATGATTAAATGGCACATTTTCCCTGTGCCTGTGTCTCGGGGGAATTTCCAAGAAGTGCATAACTTCTTTTTCCTAGACTTTGATTGGGACGCAAATTGATATGGATTATATTTGCTCAGTGCCTTAATTACAATTCTAAGGGCTTCAGCCCTGGGGCGATGTGCACTGCAAGACATAGCTTAGGTGTGTCTCGTAATGAGAACAGCTTATACACCCTAATCTCCTTTTCACTTTCAGCAAGCATTGCGAGGATATTGTGCAGCCTGCCCAAATCCAGGGACGATTAATAAGCAGGGAAACATTATGACCGCCACAGGTAGATGCAGTTTCTTTGGGTACACGCTTTTAAAACGTGGACACCCAGGGTGTGAAATTAACACCAGCCACCAGCTGGTAATTTTTGGATTGTGGCTGGTAAAATGTTTACTCCTACTATGGTCACTTTGGCTGGTAACCAATCAGGTTGTGTTATATTGTAATGTGGCTGGTAAAATGTTGAAAATGGCTGGTAATTTTTAGAATCCAGAATCTGGCCAGTGGGTAAAAAAAGTTAATCTCATACCCTGGTGGACACCCAGAGACCCTACGCATTTTCCAGTCTACTGCTATATGTCTATGTTTAAGGAGGCTGGGGCCATTCATCTTACAAACACAGCTTTCTCAAGTTATGGAGAAAGGTCAAAGAGTTGCACAGGGTCCAGGCAAACATGACTGTGATAAAGTGTGAGCTGTAAGTACTGTATGTATGGATAGAGTAAGGTTGTGACTGATGGAAAATGGATATTGTGTGGACATCAGACCCATCTCCTTCTTCCATTACAGTCATGGCTTGTGTCAGGCGGGATTAATCAACCATGCCTCAACCAACAGGAGATGCATGGTGTTAGTGGACTGGAGCCCATTGTCCCACATCGGAATAGACCACGACCATGGTGACAGCTGCCATGACGATGAGGCATACGCTTCGGAGAGTTTTAACCAACGTCCTTTCAGAGATGAAGTGAACTGGCAGTCATGTCTTTCTGGGAGACTTATTTGCGAAAATTAAAACTTTACATACCTGGTATCAAGAGACAGAAACATGACAGTAGCCAAAGAGGAGATGCGAGAACGTACCAGGCAGTAACAAAACTAGCTCTGGGACACTGAAGGGTATATACAGCAATGTAGTTAGCATGGCCTTGATGAGTGTGTTTCGTGTGTGTGTGTGCGCGCGTGCATATGCGTGTGTGCGTGTGTGCATGTGGTACTCAACACCCACCCCCTGTGCTGTGACTGTGTGCTCTGCAGTTCTGGCATTCGCTGTGGTGACAGATGTGTCCCTCTCTGCAGCCTGGCAGCACCTGGCCCTGCTCTGTGATAGGGAGAAGTAGAGGGAGATCTGCATTAGGGGGAGGGCTGAAAGAGGGGGATTTTAGGATTACCCTCCATGGAGTACATTTCACTTTCAGACTTTCATCTAGTTTTTAGAGACACGGCTAAAAAAAAAATAAAAATAAAAAAAAGATACGATGGTTGCCAGGCTTTGAAAAGATGGGCATAATTAGAACATGATTGCACTAGAGATGTTAATACATTCTGAGAAGAAAGGGTTCCAAAATCCTCCCATGTGTCTGCATAGAGGAACCCTATCTAAAATGGTTCAATTTGGGAGCTGTCACACGTTTCACACCTACCATAGAGGGTTCCATAAAGCAATAATAAGGGTTCCCCTATGGAGACAAGCCAATGAAACCTTTTTTCTGAGTGTATTATTGTATTAATCCTCATATCCAGTGGAGATTGACCTTGCCACATCATTGGGGTTTGGTGGTTTTGGTTGTCATCAGGATGAGGTGAAGTCATGCTCAATGACAAATGTTCCACCCAAACTTGCTGGGGGTGGGGTGGGTGGGTTAATTAGTTAATAGTAATATTAATATTAATGATGATTAATGCATAGCAAATCCAAACTCACATGTTCTGAGCATCTTTTCAGTTACTCTTATATGGCAACCTCATACATGGATGGGTTTCACCCTGCGGAATCCATGTTTGAACGGAGAAAAAGGCTCACATAATTAAAAGCAATGGCTCCCAAGATGTGGATTTTCGGGTCGTGGGAGGGACTGAGGTGGGGCTCGAGTTGACATTAAAAAATGTTAATTACCATATATAATGCACTTTCCATTGAATTTCTATATAGTCTTGTTACAGTGCATGTAATTGCTTTGATGTTACATACTATTTATTTGCATATTTGACCATATTTTAGGCTAGATTTAAATATGGTCTGAGTCACAGAAAATGCATTTCCTTGTTAAATGGGTTATGACCTTAGAAAGTCTGGGAATCCCCTAATCTAGAGCAATGGAAGTTCCACCGAAGACATCCCCACAGAGAGAGAGACACTTTAAACTCTTTCCTCTTTTCCGTGCCATCCTCAGGGCTAAAACTAAAAAGCTTTGGCAGCATAAGATAAGTATGAAATTAGCTTGTCTGTGTGCAGTGGAAGCTCCTTTGCCAAATAGAATTATTCATGAGCTGGCCCTTACTGTCCAAAACACAAGGCCTTTTATAGCTTCATTGTTTTTACATTGTTTGTTGCTGCCATTATTATGCACGGTTATTATTGTTATCTATGCGCTTGGCAGAGCCTTTGTCTTTCTGAAATTATGTTCACTTGTTGGACAATATGTTTGTTGGATATTGCTGGATATTTACTGAAGCGATTCAGTGATCAAGGGTATAACAGTCGGCATGGGAATCAAACCTGCAGCCTTCCAATTGCAAGCCCAGTACTGCTGGCATTAAGGGAAACAGACACCCTTTCAACCTTGAGGAAGTGCAAGCAAAGTGTATGTCCACCACAACACTGAGGAGGATCAGTAACAAGGTCAGCTGCTGCTGTTGTGTGTGTGTGTGTGTGTGTGTGTCTGTGTGTGTGTGTGTGTGTGAGAGAGCGAGAGGACTCCTGCTGTTGTGTGTGGGGAGAGACGCAGAGAGCACAGCTCAAGGGCTCTAACAGCCCTGGTGGTGTTTCATTGCGCTGACCAGGCAGGCATTGACCGACGGTAGAAACTCAAGTTGTTAAAATCCAGCGCGCCAAAAGGTGGTGTGTGTGAACGTGGGGGTTGGGGTTGGGGGGAGATGTCAGTGAATAAATCTTCTCCCTGTTTTTAAATGGTACATGACAGCAAGAAAATGATAGAAGTAAATTAATAAATCTCCTTTTCTTTGGCGACGGTCAAAAGAGAAGCCCGCAATGAAATTTAGCCGGACCCACTCCGGTGGGGTGAGCCGTTACCCTCTCCCTCTCTGACAGACAATTTTAAGAAAAACAAAAACACTGACTCACTTAGTCACTGATGCAGCCCCCTGGCTGGGTCTCTCTCCTCTGCTCACACTCACCTGGGGCCACATGTATAAACAGTGCTGAGCAGAAAAATAATAATAATAATAATGCCTTGCATTTATATAGCACCTTTCTCACCAACCGGTGACTCAAAGCGCTTACAATGATGAGGGGGAAACTCGCCTCTACCACCACCAATGTATAGCACCCACGTGGGTGATGCAACGGCAGCCATTTTGCGCCAGAATGCTCACCTCATCAGCTGAGGTGGAGAGGGAGAGAAATTATTTTAGCCAATTAAACTGGGGGATGATTAGGTGGCAGATTGAAAGAGCCAGGTTGGGAATTTAGCCAGGACAGCAGGGAAACCCTTACTCTTTACAATTAGTGTCCTTGGATCTTTAATGATCACAGTGAGTCAGGACCTCGGTTTTTAACGTCTCATCCGAAAGACGGCATCTCCTACAGCACAGTGTCCCCATCACTGCACTGGGGCATATTTGACCAGAGGGAAGATTGCCCTCTACTGGCCCACCAACACCACTTCCAGCAGCAACTTAGTTTTCCCAGGAGTTCTCCCATCCAAGTACTAACCAAGCCCACACCTGCTTAGCTTCAGCCATTCAGCAGGAGCAGAGTGCATGGTGGTATGGCTGCTAACAGAAATGCCCTCAGAACACTGCATAAGCGAGTTTCTACGCAGAAATTCAGATGTATAAAATAAGAGAATCTATGTCCCTCTGCACACGCTGGACACCATGCGTACGCAATGTTTGGAGTCGGTTTGGTATGGCGACACCATGATCAAAAGGCAGAGGGAGAAAATATAAAACTTTGCGTAAGCAGATTACCAACTTTCTCCCTGAGCATTCTTTTACGCATTCTTTTACTCATATACACGTGTTTTATACATGTGGCCCCTGGTCTCTCTCTCAGGTCTCTGTCTCTCTCCCTGAGAGATATTTGTGACATAGGGACTACACCATCTAACTTTTGGAGCTCCTTACTGAGGGTGGATTGGGTTAAGTCATGAAAGGTACAGGAAACAGCTCAGGGTGGGTATGTGGAGATTGAGATACACCCTCCTGAAAACTTTATGGTGTGTTGAGTACCACATACACACACACTCATATGCATGCACACACACACGAAACACACAAATGGCATTTAATTTTTCATCAAAGCAAGGCCGAAAATGTATCTCAACATTCTCGATACGTCTTCCTCCAACAGCATACTAGCTTGGTTAGGGGGTTAATCTCCTGTGTGACAGACGGCATGCACAGGGCTCTATCACTATGTTGGCAGCGAAACACTGCAGTTGATCCATAGTAATAAGCAATCTGCCTTTTAATCTGTGACTCATTTCAACACGTCGTCAGATCTAAACAAACACCCTCCGCCACGTCTCCAACCTGTCACACAGGAGCCTCTGTGATTTTTATTTCATCTCACTGTGATCGGAAATGTCATTTATTTTCAGTCCATTAAAGTTGTCCATCTCAGTTTGTTTGAAAGGATGAATCCAGCAGGGATGAACCTCACAGTCAATCACATGTACAGAAGCACTCACATGCTAACACACATACCACACATCACACAGACACACTCACACACATGCACGCACACACGCACTCACACACACTCACACACACACACACACACACACACACACACACACACATTCCAACGGGAGCAGACGAGCGAATGCGTGATCTGGCCCCGAGGAGCAATGACTCACAATAGCGCCCTGCTGTTGGAACGAGCGGGAGGGGCCCGAGTGATGCAGGGGCCTGAGTGATGCAGGGGCCCGCACCGGGACGGTCGGAGGAAGCGAAGGGAAGGGAAAGATCAAAGGGACAGAAATGCGGCCTGACAGGGCCATGCTGCTATCCGTTGGGCTGAGACTGCGGGCAGCGCGGTGGGAGCTTGACCTCCTGACCGCGGTGCGCTCTGGAGGCCGGCCCCTCTCTGCGCCGTGCTCCAGGCAAGATACGCCGCGTGCCGCAGTCTGCTCCTCTCAGCGCGGAAACAAACGACGACCGTCAACATCATTAACACCAGCAACCCCTTCCATCGCCCCTGACCGTACCAGTATTCCCCCACAGATGTGAAAAATATAAATTAAGAGATGCGTCTCAAATCTATTGACAAAAGGGGGATTGTGTCGTAAGTCATAGCGGATACATAAAGCCTACTCTCTTGTGACACAGTGTTATAAACCTTAGCAATGTGCCACAATACAGAAAAAAACAACCACATGAAGGCTGCATGTTAATGGTGAAAATAGATGACGTTCCCAGGAGGACAACTTCATAAATCCCCTCATGAGGACCACAGGTGACCAAGCAAGTCGCTAATTACCCTTCATTTGCAGACCAAATGTGCTTCCCGGCAATCCTGTTCAAAATCCAGTGAGATTCTCGACAGGATATTCAATCACTGTATCAATGAAATCCATTAAGCCCTTATTATACTGTGTATAAGTGACTTTTATATTTAGATCCATGTAATATTCCACTAAATGTTCCCACTAACTGCACAGGGCAGGTGAAGAGCCAGTACACAAGACATTTTAGCCTACACAAAAAAAAACAACGATAAAAAACCTGCACAAACTATGAGCTTCGCTCAACAGTTCTTGATTGACCATCTGGAGCTTTGGCTGGAGAGTGACCTGCCAATAGCGTAGGAGTATCATGCGCTCAAAAATACTTAGACATAGAATCAGCCAATGAAAGTAATGAAAAATTAGAAACATGTTATGAGACCAACAACAACCCTTAAATGTCTGAGGCAAATTTCACTTGGAGACAAATAAGTATCTTATCTTATCTCCCAGATCAGGGGGTATTACACAAAGCAAGATTACTGAGTTTTTACTCAGTGCAGTTATACAGCTAACTGTGATGTCCAGTATTTATTATTGTGTTGTACTGTCTCATGAGTGTTAATATCATCATTGTGGTTAATGTATGTTTTATGCAATATGTCTGAGACTTAATGTGTGATGGAACTGAGCTGTAACATGCTGTACCGATAGCCAATTCCACCAGCCTGGCTGTGTGGTCATTAAACTATCTGAATCTGAATCTGAAACTCAGTAATCCTGCTTTGTGAAATATCCCCCTG
The DNA here is from genome assembly GCA_029718625.1 of Synaphobranchus kaupii. Classification (NCBI taxonomy): domain Eukaryota; kingdom Metazoa; phylum Chordata; class Actinopteri; order Anguilliformes; family Synaphobranchidae; genus Synaphobranchus; species Synaphobranchus kaupii. The sequence goes on from CM056390.1 coordinate 20,077,089, forward strand.
GTCCACCATTTGGGCCAGAAAACATTGCATGCAACTGCAACCGAGTGAGCACTGGTGGGTTGTCATGGAGACAGGGGTCACAGTGAGAGAGAGAGAGAGAGAGAGAGAGAGAGAGAGAGAGTGAGGAGGCAGTACTGCTCAGTACTGCTTCTGGATGGCCACGATCAATCATTTTTCAGCTTTCTTTAAAACACCCAAGGAGGGAGTTCCATTGGTTAAATTGCAACAGTAATTATTCTCAAGTGGTTCATTGTTAGGCTAAGATAAAGTCACAGGCCAGGGACAGTGTGACTCCCCTGCATGAGCTAGAGTGTTCATTGAACTGATGGGCCTTTCACATCTCTTTGTCAGTTGCATATTAGAAGTGATTTCTTCTTTGTTCTCTGGTGGAGGAAAGAAAAAACAGGACATATATTTTTTTTTAAATTTTGGTGGTGGAAGGGGAAATTTATTGCAATAATAATATTGTTTGTATTGCACAAAATCTTAGCCTGCCTTGCCGGGTCATGTAGTGTACTACAAAGTCGAATGTTATACGTGTCTGACAAGTCAATCGCAACCCTGGTTGTTGCTCACTGACTAATTTTCTGTGGCAAGAATGTCTTACTTCTGGCACTGAATTAGAGAATACAACGAGTAAGACAGGCCGTATTCAGATATTACAGCAGCAGATTAATCCGGTAAGGTTTGTTTACAAAAACACAAAGTGCATTTGATGAATCCCGCTGTTAGTCACATTTAATGACCTCATTTGTGACCATGAAGAGGTAAAGAGCCAACAAGCCGGACCGCAGCTATAAGAAAAAAACAACTGCACAATTCCAACAATGTATTTCTCAAAGGGACTTACCATCCCTTAAACTCCTATCTCAAATTAAATGATCAATCGGATGGAGGATAAGAGAACATACACAGTAGGTACTCGGAAACACTGTGTTAGACTGCAAGTGTCATGTGCACAGCCATGTTGCAGGAATCGCCGGTTTGAAACAATGGCAGTTCAATCTACTCATTCTTTCCACAGTGCAAATCTGCAGCCCCCTCCCCCACGCACTTGGTCAGCAGGGATGCTGGAGGATTATAATGTGCGACGTGGATGTCTCCTGTGTTTATCACTGACAATACAGGGGCAGAGAAAGTGTGTCCCACTCTATTTTTATACAGTCTATGGTCCCACTGGGTTTATCTATATATGGAAAAAGCTCAGGGGAACTTGCTGTGATCAAAAAGGGCCAGACGTCCTGCAACAGCTTTGATTTTATTTCATCGCTGTGGTGTAAAAAAGTTGTCGCATCTGAAAACAATTGAGAGTATTAGCCAAACAAGTCTGGTTCATTACATTTGCTCCTCCTTGTACTGTATTTGTAAGCTGACCGCGGAGCACTCATGGAGTGAAATTGTGCGTTTGTGCCTGTGCGTGTTTTGGTTTAACAACTGTCATTCTGAACCTGACCAGTTGCTCCTGATTGAGGTCCCCATTACCCCCCCCCCCCCCCCCCCCCAGCATTGAGCCCACCCCCTACCCTGCAGAGGTCTTCAGAACTGCCGACAGGATTAACTCTGCACAGTTTCCGTGGTGGCAGACAGTGACAGTGACAGTGATTAGCTGTTGGATGCTTGCTTGGGTCGTCCACCGTCACTGCTCTTACAACAGCCCACACTCCAGCTTCAGCAAGGCCTTACTCAGGCATCTCAGACCCAACCCATTCTGCGCGTATTTATATACTATTTCAGTGCTGTCACTATATACTGCGTAGACGTCCATGTTGACACTGCCTTGCCTCCATTGTAAAGCCCTTTATGTGGACATTAAGCATTGCTCCCTGAAAAATAGTGGCTTTTCACATGACAACGGAACCATTATAAAGTTGAACACTGGGACATTAGAACACTCCCAGTTACGGTTACCAGGAAAAGTTATTCAAGGGTAACCGCTTGGCTTGAGTTCAGTCCTTTCACTCTTCTTTATCACAGCGCAGCCCCAACCAATTAAGACTCAGCACCTCAGGAAAGGAAAAGGCCATTGATAAACCAAATCAAATTAATTGCAGTGAAAATTAAAAATATATGCAGACACACTTAAAAGCGAGGCAACTATTTTATCTGGCATAGACACTGAAATTTCTAACATTTGCCAGTGAGTTGATTTCAAGAATATTAATGCAGTTTTGATAAACATGAACTTGCATTGTTACTGAAAAGCCAGACAAAGGAATGCAGTAATCACATTGCATGAATAACTCTGCAGATATAAAAAATCAGTACTGCATTTATTGTGTATTCATTCTGCAGTCATGTGTCTCACTGCATCATAACTGTGACACCTTGATTGCTTTTGGTCTGAAGTCATAAACCAAAGATCCTATGCAATAGTCTGTGGTGAACTGGGTGAGGCTAGACACGCTGTGGTAATGGTAATTCATACAGCTGCAACTTAGTTTAAGTTTTCAAAAATATATCCACACTGGAAGGAACACATTATGTCAAGCCTGTTTTGTGGTAAAAAGTAATGCGTATGTGGAATAAGTTTGGTCCGTGTGGGTGTATGTAAATCCAAGTCCTTGAGTACTGTAGGGAGCCACCACTTTCCCCATCTGGACTGTAGAGCATCCCTGACTGGGTGCTCAGTGAGGGCGTAGCTCTTAAAATTAGAACACCCCCCCCCCCTATACACCGTTGAGTACCCAACATGTAAATGCTCTGAAGTGATGCCACAGGCAAGGGTGGCTAAGGACATAAGACATACACTCCATACCTTTATTATTCAAAATTTCACTTAATACATTTCAACGCATTTCTTTCACCATGATAATCGAAGCAGAGCGAAGGGCCCAGTAGGCGGTACTAGATAACCTGCCCAAAAAAATAAATAAACATCGCCACTTTTCATTGCACCGCATATCCACTCCCAATGGCTCACTTCTATTATTCATAATTGTTCTAGCTATTTTCAGAAAGCACTTGTGTAGAGACACGTCCTTAGGATGTCCAGTGTTCAGCTCAGCGTGGCACGGCAAATACAATTCAAACCTCTCCGGTCTCAGCTTAAAGGCAGATATCTGTGTTACAACCATAAAAAAATACTATTAATGTTATTAACGGGTATTAGCGGCATGGTTACCGTTCAGGTTTCCAGTTTGCAGCGATATTGGGCGAAGTTTCTGTAGTGAAAGGCTGCAGGGTTTTTGGGTGAGCGGAAATGCGTTATGACACTGGGGCAGGGAGCACAGAGAGAGAGAGAGAGAGGGGACCGAGGAAGGCACTATGGCCTGTTGTCTGGGGCACGCGCGGTCTGTCAGTGTGTCAGTGCCCAGGGCAGGCCTCCGTTGGGCAGGAGAAACAGCACGATGTCTGTCTGGCACTGTGCCAAGCCACTTGCCGTTTCACATCTAGTAATTACTGTGAAAAAACCCCTCCTCACCTTCAAAGTGGCCCAGTTTATAAAACTTCATCCACAACAGAAGAGATCAATCCCCACGCCCTCTGGATTTTAGGTTTTTATTTGAAGGATGGTTGCTACAGGCGACTTGCAACTCTACTTTGGCCGTTTTACATTTGCTGGTGCATTCTGCCATTCTGTGCATTCTGGGATTCTGCCATATTTTCACAATTATGTATATGTACAACTGTATATTTGGACGTGTGCTTGTAAGTAGTGGGAAGCCGAGTCAAACATTCAGAAAAAAAAAAAGTAAATGGAGGAAACTTTTTTGAATATTGAGATACATGATACTGTTCAAAAATTCCCTATTTGTTTTCACAGGTATCTATTTCTCTAAAATGTACTTGTGCCAAATTTGACAGGCTAATTGATATATAAAATGTCTTAAATTTGCATGGAATTAGTTGTAAAGGCCTCGTGCGCAAGTTCTATTCAGATGCATGGAAATCAGGGATTTTGTTACTTGTTACATTCCGCACAACATTAATTAAAAATGTAAATTTATTCCAAAGTGTCTGAAATGAGACTTGCAAATCAAAATGTACAACATTTACTGCAATGACCTCAGTTTAATGAGGACAATCTTTTGAACATGTTCAGATCAGAGCATCTCTGACATTTAGGAGCTAACATGTCATTTGATTCCATCACAATTTTGTTTGCTCAGCATCCCATATATCTCTTGCTTATTAATGAATGGCCTTTGAGGGTAAGAGTACTGCAGGAAGTACTGGATCATTAGAGAACCAGTCTGTAGACTGTAGACTCTTCTCTCCAAGCTATCCACTGTAAATGCGCCAAAGACCATTTATTCTATAATCAGGAAAAGCAGTGCTATAACCTAATTTACCCGCATGTTAAATAAATAAGAGACAGGTTAATGAAAATGCTACCATCACCATACCTATTAATTAATAAACCCTTTGACACTCACGTGATTAATGTTTACTCCAATTCAAAAAAAGGCCAATAACAACAAAGCAATAAGAAATATATCCAATGCAGCTTAAAGCATTTCTCACATTTTATCTACTGCAAAGACACATCACAACAAATAACAATTATTATATACTGTATATATCACCCATTCTTGTGAATCAGGCACAACAAAAAATCTTACAATTATAACTTAAAACAATAAATTAAACCAATTTTTCTCTGGTGAAAATTTACATTTAAGTCTTTTATGTATGAAATAAATATATAATTTTTTGGAATCATTTAATTTTATACCTGCTGAGTGCCAGGAAACACAGATTCTTGTCCCAGACAAGAATTCACACACTTAAAAACATGTTAAAAACCTTCAAAACCTAAAATGAACCATTCCTACTGATAACATAGGTGTGAAAATGGACTCTTATAATCGTCCTTGTTTTAAAGTGTAATCTTTATTAAAATGATGGCCCTTGACAGTTGTGTCCCAGATTTTTGTCAACACCGTCACAGATTTCTATAAAAATGTAATTTATTCATAAAAAGGGTTGGCCATATCCTACAGACCCCTACTCCTACAGAGTTGCTTGTCATCTGGTAAGTTTTCTATTTTTTGAAAAATTAAAGAAATAATGTTGTGATCAGTATTGTCTCTAACATAAAAGTCCAACTCCATCTCCCGTCAAAATTGAATACAGACCTCGTAGCAACTGAGAAAAATAAAATGGCTACTGAGCACTCACAGCATTTTTTGTTGTTTTGGCTCTGTACTCCAGCACATTGGATTTTAAATGGGATAGTGACTATGAGGTTAAAGTGCAGGTTGTTTCTCCTGTCTTATTTTTTCATAGAGTTCAATAGGAAAATTTGTCAGGAGAAACAACCCTTAAAGTGATCCATCCATATTTACTGCATATCTGGCAGCAGAGTGATGGTTTGAGGCTCGTTTGATATCCTGATGACTTATAGCCATTTAGCCAACCATGTGTTCCATACTATTCCCGTGTAAGTTACAGTTTAATCAAGTCCCACCCTGAAATTCCCATAGAGACCCATTCAAATGTAGAGAGGTTATAGTATCGCTTGTAAGAGTACCTGAAAATAAGAGTCTTTTTATGTTGTTGGGTCATGGACATCAGGAGGTCATGGCATGCAAAGGATATGCAACCAAATATGAACGGTTCAAACCTGGTGTGAGAACATCTCTTGCCACACTGTATACATAGCCAAACCCAGCCGAGACGAAAATAAATATGCTAATTAGATGTCAATCAGCGTGGCATTTCCATTTGCTTTCACTGAAGATTGACCAAGGGCCTTGAAGGCCACAGATCTACGCCATGGTCATATTGATAGTTCAGTGGAGATGTGGCTGTAAGAAAAAAATGCTGAAACGTGAGTCCCACTTTAAAACTTGACACATAACTCAGCACAGTATAATACAACCACAGAAATTAATGATTTTTGCAGTGAGAAAAATGGAAGGCCGTTTTAGATCTGCCAGCTGTCACCCACACCTTCTATTTCGTACTTAGGCAAGAAATATATTCCTAATATTAGTAAGCTAATCATTGGTGGGTTTTGTATCCTTTATAGCCTGACAAATGCTGTCGTAATTGGTTAATTAATCTTTCATGGTTGCTATTAATCATTTTCAATCACAGGATCTCCATTTCAAATTCTAAATATAGGTCTGTCTACAAAATACACATCATTTTCATTGCTAGCTGAGTTTTCGATCATGACATAGGCCTATGCAAAGTTGAACAATAGAAGAAATGTTGACAAGATATAATGGGCCCCTAACAGTATTGCAAAACCGTAGAAATGACAGCAGAAATAACAGATCTGCTGTGAAAGAGGATGGGTTGAGAGAATGCATTTCCTGTATGTATGGTGAATGTGGCATCCAATTATTGTCAGATCAGGTCTCTTGCTTTTCCCCTTTAAAAGCCGCTGCACTAATCCCATTTAAAATTCCGACGTGTCCGGAGAAGAGTATTCTTCCCATCTCTCCCGTCAAGAGTTATTTTCAACAGAACTTTGTGCTGTGTGAGGTACTGTATCTCTGTGAGGTCAATATGAAATCCATGGCATACGGCTATGTTATGTAGAACACAAAGAATGCACTGACTCTCTGAGAACTGTACGTAACCGTAGCTGATAGGTCCAGACATCTGGAGTGCATCTTCACCATTCCAAATGGCCACTCAACCACTGACCTAGCCTTACTGAATCAACAGTTGCAGGCATGTTTTCTGTGTAAAAGTGTCATCAATGGATAACTGTTGTCATCTAGCAGCCACCTGCCCAGGGAGCCAAACCCCTTGAAGGGTTGCAGGAATGACCAATTGGTTGCAGGAATGACCAACCAGTCTTATCTACCGGGTTATTACTCGGTTATTGACTAACGCATGTTCCTCTACAGTTTGAATGAATGTTAGTGGTTATTATTCTCATAAATGGTACTGTTGTCTGGTGCATTATGTTTGTGTTTTCAACTGATTGCAAGGCGTATTCAATTAACCAAGTATGTACATGTGTGTGTACATATAAATACATATCTTTTTCTTGCTCTGCACTCCATAATTTGTGATTTCTAATCAAACAATTCTAACGTGGTTAAAGTGTGGATTCTCAGCTTTTATTAAAGGGTATTTTTATACATTTTGGTTTCACCATGTAGAAATTGCAACACCTTACTTTACATAACATTAATATGTCTCAAACTTTATGGTACCCTGAAATGGGCGCCATGTATAAAATGTGCTGTAATTTTGACACGGTGAAAATAAAATGTATAAAAATACCCTTTCATAAAAGCTGTCAATCTGCAACTTAACCACATGTGGAGTACAGAGCCAAATGAAGAAAAAAAAATGTATTTGCCCTAAACATTATGGAGGGCACTGTATATATATTCACACATACAGTAACATATATACATAGTAATGCATTTATATAGTGGTGAAAGAAAGGGGTTTAATTTTATTTATATATTATCATCCACATAATTTGAAAATAATCTTATGTTAATTTATATTTCTTAAATTAAAGCAAAGATTAATAATCATTCTAATTATTTCAGAGCAGCTGCACATCTCCCATGTGAACATTTGTTTTGGCCAGTTTGTAATTATCAATTTAAGTTTACATCGAAATCAAAAATAATTACCCTGTGTAACAATAAATCTTCCTCTTATGCCTCCATGGCAAACTCCATGCAATGTGTATTTTAACATTGTGTCATGTGTCAACCTCCTAGTTTGTCAATTTTCCAATTCTTTTACTTCTCCAGTTTCAGCCATTAAATGAAAATACCACAGAGTCAACCTGAAACGGGTTTCAATAACTGGCAGGTTATTGATATGGTATTTGGTACCAGCAAGCCCCCTAAGGAGCCATTAGACTGTGAAACTTCATAACAGCTCGTTCCCAGTGTCCAACTAGCTGGTGTAATTTGTGGGCCTTGTGAAGTGTTGAGACTGGGTCTCAAGGTGCTGCCATGTCTAGATACTGCTGGATAATGAGTCAGGTCCATCTCATTAGGGCACTGAAACATAGACACAACGCCACAGTTTTAAAAAGCTTTCACTGAACCATTATGGCATAATCTTTTATACATTACAAATAGTACACACACATACACACACACACACACACACACACACACACACACACACACACACACACACACACACACACATACATACATGCACACACACACACACACACACACACACACACACACACACACACACACACACACACACACACACACACACACACATGTAGACATGCTCACAATAGCAGTTGTTATAAATATGGCTTTGATGTATAGTGAGTTGGTGATGTTTGAAGGTGCGGAGGGAGCCAGAGGTTGCACTGCAAGGATCTCGAGCCATATCTCTTTCCAGTGTTTTGGGATGACAAAATATGATTTATTCTGCATTTGTGCTCTTTCCTGTGTTTTTATTCTGTTCTGGCAACTGTTCACCTTTGACAAAAATCTCACAAAGTCAAAGTAACAGTTTTCAATGAGGGCTGAGCGATGACAGTATTTCTGTGAGACAATGCGTTTTTACTTTGACTTTTAATCTCACTGCTGTTAATTCTGGGGAACTTCTCTCCAGCTGGAGAGGAGCAGCGATTGCTTTACCGAAAACCAACTCTGAGAAAGTGATCGAGAAAAATGTATTTTAATATATTAAAAATATTTAAACTATGATCTTGGTGGTCTTGTTTCCAATGACTGTTTGAGAGAAAGAGAGAGACCTTTGATACTCCTTTATTTTAGCCACTCAGGGCATCATTAAGGTCAAATAAAAAATTACTCACACAATCACATTAGCTATTTTACAAGCAAATTGCCACAATACTTTGGAGAGACAAAACAAAACAACCCTGCTCCCCAAAACACACGAAACTAAATAAAGAAAATGCAGAGAGAGATAGAGAGAGAGAGGCTGGTGGATGACACCCGCATTGCAGCATTCAAACTTTGCTGCCGAGCCCCGCCACGCCCTGCCCCATCCTGCCACACCCCACTCTAGCAGACACATACGTGCCTGATGATGGCTTTAGCTGCTCCGAGCGCAAGCAGCGGAGTGGCATGGGGGAGGGAAGGTCACATGACACTGCGCCGGGTGGGTGGCGGAGGTCACAGCGGCAGAGCACTTTCGCTCACTTATGCTTCGACGAAACCAGATATCCCCGTCTGCCAGACAATGACCCTCTCTGCCCTTTCTGCTGTCTCCGTCATCTCTCTCAATGGCGCAAGTAAGCGCTGCTAACTCACGCACAAATGCATTACCTCTAAATGGGGACATTTTTGATTATGCACATACACACCCTAAACTGCGGCTGAATGGCGGCCCTTACTAGCAGAGGCTGTGTGTGAGACTGAGGGGAGCCTATGTTAGCGTCTGTATAATGTATGCATTAACACAAGCCTCTGAGTAAATCGGAAAAATTCCCCCACGCACACTTTCTTAGAGCGGGTGAAGGAGGAGGGTGCAGTGAGGTGTAAGTGAGATCGCAGCAGATGAGATGGGATTTGACAGCTCTTTTCCTGCAGCGCTGTCGGATTTCAAATGTCAGGAGCCAGACAGCACATGTGGAGGAGAGGGGGGGGCGGGAGCGTTGTAGGGGGGCCGGTCGCTCCACGTCCGACTTCTCCCAGCAATCCCAGGTGAAGAACCATTCCTCTGGATAATTTTAAATGCTACCGCTCCCAACACAATCATCCCCCGGCGCTGGGGCTAATGGTTGGATAACCCACTCTTTGGGCCTCGTGTATAAACGGTGCATACGTATAAAAAAGATTCCCCCGCCATCCGAGTCACCAATTCCCAGTCTCCTAAATGTGTGTGTGCATGACTCATGCGTAAATGTGCGCATGTTTTTATAAATTCCAAATCCGGCGTACACATCTTTATTTGTACGTATGCACCGCGTTTATACATGAGGCCCTTTTTGTCTGCATACACTGACAAAGCTCTGGAGCCCTGGCACAGTAACACGAGTGGGTGGCGCTTTAAGTAAGGACATGAGCTGTTCATCCTTCCAGGTGAGGAGCCCTGTTAGCACGTCCACTGAGGCAGCCGCAACAGAGGCGAAGGCACTGCAAACATTTCAAGAGAGGTTGGGCACACCAAGCTTCTCTGCTAGGGCGGCTGTTTTCCGGCTGATTCCCATGGCGAGGGCCAGTGTTGGGACTACCAGCGCTCGTTCTACAATGCTGCCCTTTTGCAAGTTAGACTGGATATGTGTATGTATCGAAATGATGACACTCTTCATTGAAAAAGCTCTCTGTAGGTGTGCAGGATATTACACATTTTCCTTTTTGTCGTTCCATTATCTTGTATAACAAATTAATAATAATCATCGTCATTGTCATCATGAATCTGCCTTTAGAACAAACACTGAGGGCGGAATCCACATAAGTATTGTGATGCGTTGGGGCGTCACGTATGTTGGGGCCCATTAAACCATCACTACTAGCACCAGAACAAATGACCTATCATCCAGAAAGCACCCACAGTGGGTGGAACGTGCACACGGCTGCAGGGAAATAGCAACACAGTGTGCTGTCTTAGGTCATGCGTATGTAAATTATGTTATCTACATCACCAAAATGATGCATTTTTTATGCAAATAGGACTCAATAAAGGATTCAAAGGATGATTGGAATTAATATAGATTGTTACTTCCAGACCTGATAGCTGGAAGTAAATAGGTGCATTTAAAATAGGTAAATAGGTCTATTTAAAAGCCATGCGATGAGGACACTTGCCGATGACCATTGACAGCTGACATAGCCAGAAAACAAAGACATTGATAACATTAGATAAATAGATAAAAGAAAGCAGATATTCTGTACAAGGGTGTCCCTCTTTTGGTTAAGAGACAGAAATGATTTTTCCCTACAGGCTGAGTCATACAATATTACAATTGCTCTATGACAAAGATGGTATTGAACCTGCCACCCGTAATATGCTATTTGCTGGAATTAAAGTGGGCTATTTCATTGTATGGAGACAAATATTTTGTCCTACTCCCATTTGCCCTTCAACCATATTATTTAATAAAAATGATTAGTTAAATATGTCCAGTTCTATGAATTTGAGGGAACAAGTTGTTCTGAGAAATATCAAAGAGATCCATTCGCTGGCCATTCAACCATTCAATCTCTTTTGTGGTTCTGTGGTCCCTTTTTTAGTCATTATTATTCATGGACCATTGTGTGCGCCATATTAAAATTAATCCCTTGTAAAATCACAGGCAATTTTCCAATGAAGGATGTTGAATCAGCACTTGCTCAATTTATATGCGTGAGCAAAATTGTATTGCGAGATAACTTGACACCAAGACCTTTTGAATTTATAAAATTGTGCTTAGACCTCAAATGCCAACTAATAGAACATGAAAGTTGGTATGAACCATGCTATAAAAATCCTAGGAAGTCTGTATTTCTTTGTTGTAAGAGATCAGTTAAAGCGATGGAATGTAGCCGACATAGCAGCAGAATATGGATAGCAGTCCAATTCAGAGCTTTGGACATTTCCCCTAAATGCTGCTTGAAAGCCAGTGGCAATGGAATTCTCCAAGGTGCTAAGTCAGCACTTTTTTATGCCATTGTAAATTAGGTCATTAGCCAACAAAATTTTTTTATAAAACAAACAACAATGTTTGTAACATTAAATTAGCCTACTTTCAGTGTGTGAAATGCATTCAAACTACTTATTCTGGTTAAATACTTTATTAGACAGTTTCTTCCATATCATACATGGCATTACATTATTATCATGTCTCTGTTCAGCTCCTGATGCATGAGTTGAAATTATGGCTGTTTCTTGTCCTCCATTTAAGATTATTCTAACTTTTCTTTACCTATATTTACTTTGGCCCTCCAGAGGCACTTTCCACCTAGTTTCTACTAGTTTTATTTAAATGTCAATATCTCAAAAAATATTCCCTGCACATCCATAGTTTAAAGTTTGAATTGAAGAAGAAGATGTATCATTCAGAAATTTGCAACAGAATACATTTATTTCAGAATAGTCACATACAGTATATACATAATAACCATAACATAAGTAGCCTAGCAGTAGCAACGTATTTCAGCCCTAAGTGCGATAGGTGGTCGCTGTGGAAATGTCGACTGTACGGGACTTTGGCAAAATGTAACAAGATAAACTCTTCAGGGTTAATCAAAAAACAGCTGTAGCTGAATATCCTGGTAAGTACTTGGTTTCTTAAACATATGCATACGAGATATTTTAGAGAAAAAAATTAGGTGTCTATATATACACTGCCCGGCCAAAAAAAAAGTTGCACACTGTAATATTTTGTTGGACCGCCTTTAGCTTTGATTATGGCGCGCATTCGTCGTGGCATTGTTTCAACAACCTTATGCAACGTCACAACATTTATTTACGTCCAGACTTGCATTAATTTTTGGCCAAGATCTTGTATTGACGACGGGAGAGTCGAACCACTCCGTGAAGTCTTCTCCAGCACATCCCAAAGACTTTCAATGGGGTTAAGGTCAGAACTCTGGTGGCCAATTCATGTGTGAAAATGATTCCTCATGCTCCCTGAACCACTCTTTCACAAGTTGAGCCGATGAATCTTGGCATTGTCGTCCTGGAATATGCCCATTGATGGGATAACCTGGTCATTCAGTACATTCAGGTACTCAGCTGACTTCATTTTATTGCTGCATAACGTTGCTGAGCCTAGACCTGACCAATTGAAGCAACCCCAGATCATAACACTGCCTCCAGAGGCTTGTACAGTGGGCACTATGCATGACTGGTGCAACTGCGACTTTTCTTTTGGCCAGGCAGTGTAGTATAGTACAGTATACTATATATAGTACAGTAAGCAAGGGAAAACAGCGAAAGTTCATTTGTACAATGTTTTAAAAAAATATTATTGTTTCTATACGGGAACATGATTTGCTTAGCGTGTATAAATTATGCATTTTACAGTCTGTGGCTGTGGCGAGAGGAGAGTCGCAAGTGCTGTGGGCTATAGATAGCACCCTCCTATTTTATTGCATTGCAGTGTAACTGGAGAAGCTGAGGTTTTCACAAGAGGCTACCCTTTTAAACAATACTGTGTAATTTATGGGGTTTTCTTAAAGCTGTAGTTTATAATTTCAGACAAACATGAATACTGTAATTGAGACAGATACGTCTCAACCACTAGGGGTGAAGTTTATAAAGTTACATATGCTCCATCATGTCAAGCAATACCAACAGCTCTGACATTATGTCTGATTGAGTGCCAAGTCTGAGACTATGGGTGCGTCCCAATATTCTTCACTCCCCACCTCCCTTCCTCCACTCCCCCACTACCACTCCTCTACTACCCGGAAGTATGCAAAACTGTCTGAACGTTTCGAGTACAAGTATTTGCATGTACAATATACAATGTACCTGACATTGCGGTTTGCGTCTAGACATTAATTAATATGTAACCATTTATACGTAATTAAGATGTAATCAGCGACATTAGATTAAAACACAAAGATCCATTTCCTGGGCACGGAGTAGAGGAGATGGTAGTGGAGGAAGGGAGGGTGCATTTTTCAACTATTGGGACGCACCCATCCTGTTATGGTTACGCCACATTTATGCCAGGAGCGACATCCGCTTCCTTAAGGCGCCCATGCTAGTGGATAATCAATCAATCAATCAATCAATCAATCAAAAATACTTTATTGATCCCCGCAGGGAAATTGTAATGTGACAATCAACCACTTCTGCACTTAAGATAGAAAAAGAAAAGAATAAATATAAAATGAGAGAATAAATAATCATAAATACATATAATACAATTCAATAGTAAAACATTCCTAGTAAAGTGCCATAGTCAGTTTATAACATTTATGACCGGCATAAATGTGAGTGAGCTAGTACTCAGAGGGGGGAGTTAAAGAGTTTGATGGCCGCAGGCAGGAATGACCTCCTGTGGTGCTCTGTGGTGCATCTTGGCACGATGAGTCTACCGCTGAACATGCTCCTGACCGGCTCGTTATGGAGCGGGTGGGAGGTGTTGTCCAGGATGCTTCTCAGCTTAAGAGTGCTGTATGCCTGCCATGGTCCGGCACAGAGCGCAAAACAAATGCCCTCGGCATCACTCTGAAATGGGAAACAGGGACACAGGCCATTACTCATGTCTGGTGAATACACACATCAATGAGTTTACGTAGAAACAGTATGAGGCAGTCCGATCACTTAGCAGGGGCATCGCTAGACTTAAAGCTCAACTGGGGCACAGGACTGCAGCACTCACATCCCTCAAAGTCAAGTTTCTGCACCCATAAAACCGCCTCATGTTCGCTTGCAGCCTCTCACTGACAAGCACCCACGGTCGACAGCCGACATGTTTTTTTCCCTCCTTGATCGTCTAACCGCTTGCTTGTCAGTGATAGTAGTCATGATTAGGGACTAATCTAAGCTTACCACACTTGCTTGAGATGTTTTTAGACACAATACAGAAACTTATTATTTTTAATGATCATTTTACTGGGGCACATTACGTCCCCAGTTTTCGTGCTCTGACAATTCCCCTGTTGCTTAGGCTCTTGTACCTACAGCATATTAAAAAAAGATTACTACCACAGATTATATTTTACCAACCCGATACTCAGTTCCATGATCTTAATAGTTCCATCTCCCTTCTATTGTCAGCGAAGCGTTCCAATTTGATGCATCTTTTGAAAATTTGCAAACGAGAGGTTTTGAAGCACTGGAAACTCCTGTTACCAAATGAAACTTAGGAAAAAAGTGAAGATGAAACGAATGAATGAATGCCCATCTGGTTAGCCTATTATAAAATCTGTTCTACAACCAAGCTTTCCACCAACCTAATAACAAAGCATACATTTTGCATAAACCTGTGATATACTGGGCTGAGGGTTTCAATCCATCTCAGAGCATGAATAGGCAGATTTTTACTTTAACAGAGTAAGGGAGCAGTTCATCTTCTGAAAATCAATCACTTATTGTCAAGCATATAATGAAAATCGCATGTCAAGCAGGAGTGAGACAATTATTCAACACCTATGTCATTTCCATTATGCAGTAGCTACATGAAACATCCCTGTATTTCATACTTTTTGCACCCTGCCTTGCCAAGCTAGAGTCTTCTCCCGTAATGTTTGATGAGGTTGGAGAACACAGAGCAAGGAATTTGAGACCATTCTTCCATGTAAAATCTCCAGAACCTTCAGTCCTTGGCCCTCGTTTGTGGACTCCTTTTCAGCTCACCCCACAGGTTCAGATCAGTGGTCAGGGATGGCCATTTCAAAACCTTGATTCTTATTATTACGCATTTTATTTACATGCACCTTTCAAGAAATTCAAGGACACTTACAGCGATGAGGGGGAAACTTCCATCAACCACCACCAATGTGTAGCACCCACCTGGGTGATGCATGGCAGCCATTTTGCACCAGTTGAATACTTCTTCAGTTAAGGTGGAGAGGGAGAGAACAATTTTTAGCCAATTAAACTAGGGGATGATTAGCTGGCAGGTTGAGAGAGCCAGGTTTGGAATTTAGCCAGGACACCAGGGAACCCTTCGCAATGAGTGTCATGGAATCTTTAATGACCACAGTGAGTCAGGACCTCCCACCTGAGTCAGAACGTCCCATGCAAAAGACAGCATCCCCGACAGCCCAGTGTCCCCATCACTGCACTGGGGCATTGGGAGTTATATGACCAGAAGATCACCCCTACCGGCCCACCAGCACCATTTCCAGCAGCAACTTAGTTTTTCTCAGGGGGTCTCCCATCCAAGAACTAACCAAGCCCACACCTGCTTAGCTTCAGCCAATCAGCAGGAGCAGAGTGCATGGTGGTATGGCTGCAAACAATTCTGTGGTCAGTGAACCATTTTTGCATAGATTTTGAGATATGCTTCGGATCATTGTCCTACTGCAGGGGTTCCCAAACCGGTCCTGGGGACCCCCTGTGTATGCTGGTTTTCGTTGCAACCATAGTTGCAATCCCAGAATTTTAACAAGCTGTTAATTTTTCTTAATTAGGTGCTTGTCATGTTAAGAGGAATTATTTACCCTCTTAAGCCACATTATATCAGAAATAGCTATGGATGCCATGTAGAATAAACACCCCATGTTCACATTGTGCTTATTGTGCTATATTATTTTAAAAAGATAATAAAATTAGTTAACAGATCCATTTAAAGACTGATTTGAATCAACAGGCTCCTAATTGGTGAAAGTGTGGACACATGGCCACTAAAACTAACCATTTGGTAGATAATGAAGAATTCAAACACAAAGCAAATGATAACGAGCCTAATCTGCATTGTGTTAATAAGCTTAAAGAATGGGGAGTTTATTCATGCATAGCTATTTCTGACATAATGTGGCTTAAGAGGGTGAATTCCTCCAAACATGAAAAGCACCTAATTAAGAAACATTAACAGCTTGTTAAAATTTTGGGATTGCAACTGTGGTTGCAACGAAAACCAGCATACACAGGGGGTCCCCAGGACCGGTTTGGGAACCCCTGTCCTACTGGAAGATCCAACCACGGCCCACTTTTAGCATTCTGGCAGAGGCAGCCATTTTTTCCCCAGATAGCAGATGATTCCAGGCCAAACATGGTTGAGTTTAGGCATTTAAGGGTCAGTTATGGGAATGGAAAGTGCACTGTGGACCAAAATTGGCCCAACTGTAACCAGCCACATTTAAGGTTTATTATCAAGGTTGAGTTGTGGCAGCAGTCTGATTTATGAAGGTCAACAACCTTTTGTCTCATTTAATTTGTGTGTTCTCTGATCTTCCCCATGTTGATCGACTAAGGGGGTTTGGCCTGGGTGTCACCTCATATATGTACTCCAGTGAAACAGGAAGTTGAGAATGACAGCATACTAGTTCCTAAAGTCTCAGATGTGCGTAAAAAAATAAAATAAATATATATATATATATACTGTATATACACTGCCCCGGCCAAAAAAAAAGTCGCCATTGCACCCGTCATGCATAGTGCCCACTGTACAAGCCTCTGGAGGCAGTGTTATGATCTGGGGTTGCTTCAGTTGGTCAGGTCTAGGCTCAGCAACATTATGCAGCAATAAAATGAAGTCAGCGAAGTACCTGAATGTACTGAATGACCAGGTTATCACATCAATGGGCATATGCCAGGATGACAATGCCAAGATTCATCGGGCTCAAATTGTGGTTCAGGGAGCATGAGGAATAATTTTCACACATGAATTAGCCACCAGATTCCTGATCTTAACCCCATTGAAAGTCTTTGGGATGTGCTGGAGAACACTTTACTGAGTGGTTTGACTCTCCCGTCGTCAATACAAGATCTCAGCCAAAAACTTATGCTACTCTGGATGGAAATAAATGTTGTGACATTGCATAAGGTTGTCGAAACAATGCCACAACAAATGCGCGCCGTAATAAAAGCTAAAGGCGGTCCAACAACGAAATATTAGAGTGTGCAACTTTTTTTTTGGCCGGGCAGTGTATATATATATATATATATATATATATATATATATATATAAAATGTGTCACAATTATTGGCAACACAAGAAATAGTTATAAACAAAACCAATTGAAGTATAAAACGTTTAAATATATATATACTGTATATATATATATATATATATATATATATTTAAACGTTTTATACTTCAATTGGTTTTGTTTGTAACTATTTCTTGTGTTGCCAATAATTGTGACACATTTTTTATTGAGGAAATATCAATTTTTCATGAAGAACCTTTCATTTTTTTATTTTTATGAAGAACTTTTTTTTTCTTAAATTAAAGATTTGATTTTTCTCATATTCTGGAGTGTAAGGTCATTCAAATAAGTTTTTAATGGCCTTTTTTGCTCATATTTTCCAGGGTTGCCAATAATTCTGGTGGGCACAGTATATATTAGCAGAGCAGATGCCAGCTGAAGTCTAGCATCTCCCTGTCTGTATCCATGCTGGACCTCTATCCTGGTGGACACCAGCTGCCAGACTTGCGTAAATAGAGCTCTTCAAATCAGTCTCTTTCACATTCTCTCTTGATCTCAAGCAATGCTATCTCATGTATATTTCTTAATCCCAAAAACCTAAGTTAAGTGAACAATATGGAGGCAATATCCTTTTAAGTGATTCCGATTAACATTTCACCGAGCTTGTTTCGCAACACAAGCCGGTCTTTTCAGCTATACCAACACATTCAAATTGAAACATGTGAATGATTGCCATGCACCAAGACAGGTATGCACAACAATGGTTCTGAAGAGACTGACTGATTGTTCACACCTGCTGCACAGATCCACTAAGCTTTGTACTGTATAATCTATCTAGGAGCATGTTGATTATTAGGTTAACATACTGCATCGTAACAAAGCAAAGCTTCATTGATATGGCCAGAAAATACTCCCAGTGCTTCTCAGTTATTTTGTTCACTGCTTGCCATCCCCACTCCTCTCTTAGATCTGTTTTGCAGGGACATCAGGTGTCATCTTCCAATTCCCAGGGGGTGGTCCTGTTGATGCCCAAAGGTGTATGCAGGTTTTTTTCCCCACCAATTACCCCAGCTAAATGAGCTAATTGGCTGTTTACACCAACACTGGTAGATTAGATTAAAATGTGTCATATAGGGACACAAGAAGTCTTCGGCTGTCATTCATGCGCTTATTAAGAATTGTAGCTAAAATGTCAGATGGCGTAAATATTAGGGCTAATTAGGTAATTAAGGCCAGAAGTTGGCATGAAAACCAGAAACGGATACGGCCCTCGTTGCCCACCTCTGGTCTAGCCCCCCATCCGAGATGTCTTGGGGATCGGTACCTCATTGTATGCTTAGATGCAGTCTTCTAATTGGACTGAATGGACTAATATGCCCCTAACCACAAACCTCAGACCCTCCCTACCTACCAACTGTATTAGGCACTCCTGAGTGGTGTATCCAATGGTGGAACTTGTTCTTAGTGCAGTTCCATGGTCTAGATC
Source organism: Synaphobranchus kaupii (assembly GCA_029718625.1). Classification (NCBI taxonomy): domain Eukaryota; kingdom Metazoa; phylum Chordata; class Actinopteri; order Anguilliformes; family Synaphobranchidae; genus Synaphobranchus; species Synaphobranchus kaupii. Next base: position 20,095,974 of record CM056390.1, read on the forward strand.
AAATTACAATTATGCCAGTGCTGACTCTGACAGGGAGTCCCATGGGGCAATGCATAATTGACCATAGTGTTGCCAAAGGAAAGAGTTTTGGACAGCAGGGTATTCCCCGTCTAATCACTACATAGCTACTCAGTTGGGTACCTGTGATCTGCCTGCACTAGCTGTGCCAGTTGTGTGGTCCTCCAGGGCAGTAACTGTGTAGCTTAGCTGGTGGTAAATTAGGAGCGAGAAGAATCAGAAGCTGCCAGCACAGATTTCAGAAGACACGTGTTCTGGTGAGTGTCCTCTTCATTGGACAGGCTGTTGCAGCAATATGACAAGCCTACAATCACAATATGGCATTTACAATTGTGGGTGAAAAGAAAAATTGGTTCCTCTAACCGCAAACCACAATCAGTCACATTACGTAATACGTATCCATGTATTCCATAAATTCATGGGCTGTCAACCGAGAATAATGTGTAAAATTAAAGTCAGCAGGAGAAGCCTTGGTGACCCTTGCCTAGGACAGTCCTCTACAACTGCATTGTGAATAAGGCCTTATTGATTATACTGGAAAATATAACTGCACTTTAAACTCACTGATTGTATAAATAAAATATACACTGCCTGGCCAAAAAAAAAGTCGCACACTCTAATATTTCGTTGGACCGCCTTTAGCTTTGATTACTGCACACATTTGTCATGGCATTGTTTCGACAATGTTATGCAACATCACAACATTTATTTCCGTCCAAAGTTGCATTCATTTTTGGCCGAGATCTTGTATTGACGACGGGAGAGTCAAACCACTCCGTCAAGTCTTCTCCAGCACATGCCAAAGACTTTCAATGGGGTTAAGGTCAGGACTCTGGTAGCCAATTCATGTGTGAAAATGATTCCTCATGCTCCCTGAACCACTCTTTCACAATTTGAGCCCGATGAATCTTAGCATTGTCGTCCTGGAATATGCCCATTGATGGGATAACCTGGTCATTCAGTAGCTACATTGACATTCAAGTACTCAGCTAACATGCTGCATAACGTTTCTGAGCCTAGACCTGACCAATTGAAGCAACCCCAGATCATAACACTGCCTCCAGAGGCTTGTACAGTGGGCACTATGCATGACTGGTGCAACGACGACTTTTTTTTTGGCCAGGCAGTGTACCTGTTCTGGAAAAAAAAAGTTGTGCACACTGCAGCAATTAAACACGGAGCAGCACAGTCTGATAACTAGCAAAAAGCTGTGTGTACATTTCCTTGAAAAAAAATTATTTTCAATTAAGATTGAAGCCAAAAGTCATTGGAGAGAGGTAATATAAATCAATAGCCCTCAGGAGAGGAAACAATCCTGTGTATTAGACGTAGGTCTTGTCAAGGGTTGCTTATATTGGTAGAGGCTGTTATTTTATTGAAGTATAACCACGGTTTTGTAATAAATATCATGTCAACTGTAATCTTGTCAAGCCATTCAGAATTGCCGTGAGGCATATTTAAACTGTCAAGCAACATGGTGCTACTTTAGTTATTGAAGGAGGAAGAAAAGGGTGGACTGCAGGCAGCACAACTAATTTAATTAAATTTTTAAACATGCAGTACTTGTAAAGTAGACGGGCTGAATGGCCTATTTTTTGTCATCAAGAATTCTTAGTGTCTTAGGTAATCGTTCCAGGTGCCTATGAGGCATAATTTATATGTAATGGGATGTGTGAGACTGGGGAATGGGAGTGAGCCCACTGGAAAAATTGATCTGGATCGAGACGTCATTATCACAATTTATTGGACTGGTACTGAGATATGATTGTGCACCACACAATGAATATAGGCCTTAAATCTATACAAGTGAACCAGAGTAAACGCAAATACTCAAAAGAGGTGATACATAGATGTTCATCACAAAGATGCACTGTCCAGGGTGAGCGTAGGGATGAGTTTGTCTCGATGGAGAACCCTTTCATCTTGTTCGATTATGCGAATCGTATGACGTCACAGACTGCGAAGGCCAGAGCAGAGAAAGTAGAGCAGTGCACATGAGAGAGGAATGTCCTCGGTCTATGACCAGCCTGCCAGGCTATGGGAACATCAGAGATAGTACCGTCATGTCAAATTGGATATTGCTCAGTCTTTCCCATGCGGTAAAATGTCCAGTTTCCCAAGGAAAAAAATGACTTTCAGTGTTGTTTCAGTTTTATTAAATTCCAACAACATCAACACATTTGCAATTAAGAGAGCAGATTTCCTCACTGGAAAGCATTTATTCCCTTTGATATCTCACCCATGAAGAAGTAATAAAGAAGCGATTACATCCGAATGCTTTTTAACTCGTCCTCTGAACAGAACAGCAAACCGAAAGACGCAAACTGCTAATGAGAAGAGCCAAGCAGCATAGATGCCCTCAGTTAAACAATTTGTCTCCTTCTCTGATGTTTTCACAAACATGTTATGGTCATCTGTGATCTGTTAAAGAATCTATTAACAATTATTTGCCTGGAGTGCAGTTTGATTTATTTCTTCTTCTTTTGAGAATGGAATCAAAAGCCTCAGTGGTTCATCTTCAACCCTCGGCATCATTTTTCTTCACAGTTCCCATTAGAGCACGCAGCACAAATGGTATAAATTATACTGCAATACACAGTATTTCAAATTTTTGGGATTGTCTTTTATCTGTTTTAATAAATGACACCTTTACAAAATGGAAGGGCAGGAGCCCATTACCACCACTCGACGGACTGTCTTCATGAGCCTGAATCATCTATACTTTTACACCCTCAGAGAAAAGTACGAGATTAATCGGTGGCTGTTAGAAAGTGCATGGAGTGGTTTATGAGATGAGCCTGTTACACTTCCAAAGTGCCGATAGACCTTTTTCATTCTGCGGCACCGAGGTTTTCTCCCATTTCACTTTTTAAATTGGTTTTATTACTTCATATTGCAGTTCCAGCTGTGTCTTTTTATGTTTATGGATCTGTGTGACACCTTCTTCAGAAATGATAGCTTGGTAATCGTACACAGAGGTGTGAAAGATCCAGTGAGTGTGCGATATGAGCAAGTATGAAATATATAATATTCCAATGCATACCCGAGTAAACGTGTCTTCCCTGATTTTGCCAAATTTATGCACTCATTTTTTACACTCAGTGTGGCTACCTAAAAATGTCCTTTGAGTGGTTTATAGAATATATTTGTCAGCTCCTTTTAAGAATAAATTTGTCAATACACAGTTACATAAACCACTACCATTATTTATCTTTTTTCATCATCAAAACATTGATATACCAAGCTATGGATCAAACTGCTGTCATTTATCTGTGGCATCCTTTATTTTTGAGTGGCAGCTTTGGTAATCTGCAGGTTCATTTCTTCCTCTTGCCTGCCCCGGTATTGCTCAGCACATTAGAGTGACATGTCCCTGATGATCTGATGAAATCCTAATCCTCTGCATTTTACACCAGACACGTCCACTCAAGCGCAGCCACTGTAATATTTCACTGGTGTGAAATAATCCCTCAGCCCTTCTGACTGACATCACCTTTTTGTGTCTGAGCAGTGATGTTGAAAATGTAGATACTGAAGAACTCCATCCAAGTGTGAAGAGGGGCCAGTCATTTCCTCTTTGCCCCTTGAAAAGATCAGTTTCACTTCTCACAGGGACTATTGCTAAATAATCCATGGGTTCAGTCAAGGTGAATGTCATAGCTTTCCCTAAATACCTGTGACTGGTGGTCTGTCTGAGTTGTTTTTCTTACAACTTGCTGGGAAAAGGCAAAGATGTGTCAATACCATAATTTGATAATTATTTAAACCTTTAAATTATTGTTGTACAAGATGTGTCCTTTGATGCAGTATACTGCATGTCTGACCAGCAGGTGTGCTCTACTGATACAGTGAGCACCATAATTAATTGGACAGTGACACATTTTTTTATATTTTGGTTCTGTACTCTAGCACTTTGAGTTTGAAAGATACAATGACAATGAGGTTGAAGTCAGCTGTAATTTGAGGGTATTTTCATCCATATCGGATGAAACATTTAGAAATGATAGAACCTTTTGTACATAGCCCCCCCCCCCCCCCCCCCCCCCTCCCAGTTTAACATAATGTATAATAAAGTAATCATTTTAAATATTTGGTCACATATCCTTTGCATGCCATGACTACCCAACAATATCAAAAGACTCTTATCTTATTTTATGGTACTCCTACAAGCGATACTATAACCTCTCTGAATTTGAATGGATCTCTATGGGAATTGGGGGGTGTGACTAGATTTAGCTGTAAATTACACTGGAACAGTATGGAATACATGGTTGGCAAAATTGCTGTAAGTCATCAAGGGCCTGAGGTATCAAACAAGCCTGAAACCACCACTCTGCTGCCAGATATGCAGTAGATATGGATGGATCATTTTAAGGGTTGTTTCTCCTGACACATTTTCCTATTAAACTCTATGGAAAAATAAGTCAGGAGAAGAAACCCTTCAAGTTATCCATCCACATCTACTGTATTTCTGGCAGCAGAGTGATGGTTTCAGGCTTGTTTGATACATCAGACCCTTGATGACTTACAGCCATGTAGCCAACTATGTGTTCCATACTGTTCCAGTGTAATTTACAGCTAAATCTAGTCACACCCCCCAATTCCCATAGAGATCCATTCAAATACAGAGAGGTTATAGTATCGCTTGTAGGAGTACCAGAAAATAAGATAGGAGTCTTTTGATATTGTTGGGTCACAGACAGTGGCGTACCGTGGGAGTAGAACTAGGCCTTCTGTAAACTTACCTTTAACGGATGATCACTCTCAATCTGTTTCCGTTTACTTTTCCTGATTGTCAATCAAATAATTGATTCACTCAATAACCAAGAACAAGAAGTAAATTATTAGGCTACCAAATTATTTTGAGATAGCATTATTGTTCTGTGCAACATAAACTTGTGTTGCATTTTTGTATATCGACATTTATGATGTTGTGTTATCATGCGAAGATTCTGACTTTTAAATGCTCCATGTTTAAATGTTCAACGTAGATTTTCGTAAATGAGTATTTCTAGCCAGTATTATGCGCTGCTCTCAACGATTCGAGACACTTAAGAGGCTGTCCTCTTTAAATTTATGCTTTCTAATGTTTAAATCGTTTTGACTAATGTCGTCTTAAAATTAATTACATTCTTTAACGCATTCAGATTATTGCCTGATCCTTGTTAAACAATCTTAAGTTGTCTCTTTGTCGTTATCATTTCTAAATCATTATAGGCTACAAATTGGTCTTGATTATTCAGAGAATTAATGGATTGATTGTTAGGCTACTGAATCTAAATAAACGGAAACAAGTAATCCCCACTTTTTCCAATGCACAGGGCGTCGCTACATATATTTAAGTGCTACCCATTTTATGACGCAAAGAAAAATACTAGCACAGAAAAACTTGATATATTCATTGATGTTTGTTATTCAGTTATTGAATTGCTTGATTGATAATTAAGAACTATAAGTAGAAACAGGTTGAGAGTAATATCCGTATAAAGGTAAGGTTACCGAAGGCCTATTTTACAGCCGACGTTACGCCACTGGTCACAGACATAAGGAAGTCATGGGATGCAAAGGATATGCGACCAAATATTAAAAATAATTACTTTACTCTACATTATGTTAAACTGTCCAATATTTTTTGATACCTGAAAATGGGGGGGACTATGTGCTAAAGGTTCTATTATTTCTAAACGGTTCATCCGATATGGATGAAAATACCCTCAAATTAAAGCTGACAGTCTGCACTGTATCCTTTGCTGACAGTCTGCATTGTATCCTTTCAAACTCAAAGTGCTAGAGTACAGAATGAAAATAACAAAAAATGTGTCACTGTAACAAGGTTGAGCCGAACATGGAATGATAGGCAGCTCTCTCCTCACAGGCAACTTTTCAAAAACACAGCTTTTATGTTTGCTAATAAAGGGAATGGGATGACATTAAAACCTGTATTGCTCACAGCGGAACTGAAGTGCTGTCATGGGTCATCCTAACAGGGAGGATTGCAGTGCAATACCAACTTATACACAGTATAACTGTTACTGTTCAATCATTTGTCATTATCAGTGTAATTTACTTGCTGGAAAGTAATGGTTTGAACAAGATCATTGTTCCTTCTTTTCTCTATACAGTTTAGTGCAACCACAATTTGAATGCGTTGTATATTCCCAAATGTTGAATGGCAATTACAGCCATTTCTCAATATCACTTCTTCAAAATTCTTCACAGTTCTCTGCACCAACATGCAGCTTGGCACGGCAGTTAATTTCACGCCCAAAAACGACCTAAACACTGCAAACATGTCTGAACTCATTCTAGCAAAACAGCAGCAACAAGAACACTTCGTCACTCATAACACAATGGCCTAAAGACACCAACAACAGGTAGCATTATAGTGGATGCATCGTTTTTGTCAATCTTTGAAGTAAATAATTGTATGTCTAATATGCAGTACAGTCAGAAGCCCTTGCAGAATACATATCGCATCTGTTGGTTCGCTGGAAAATTCTCACAATATATGCAACTGTAGAGCAGTCCAGATTTGGCAGCACTCTCAGACCACAGAGCTCACTTATTAATGGTCCATGATTTACCACATGATCAGTTATATGTGGTCTTGCCTGAAACAACAGCTCTTTGCCTTCCTCTCTGTTGTCGTTCACCATGCATGTGTACTTTTCTTCCTCTGTCAGCCACTTATCTATATCTCTTGCTAGTCCATCGTTACATGAAATAAATCACTCCAAAGATGTCCCCTTTTACAATATAGATGGCAATGAATTTGAAAACACCAGGGTAGGTGTCCAACTGAGATGGGAATCAGTTGTCATTGGTCTCATTACAATAACATAACTGCAGTCAACAGTTTTTCACCATTTGTCTTATTGTCTTATTTCAAGTTGATATTTGTGATTTAGGAAATTTCTGACCACTGGAATTGTGCGTGTTTTGTTTTAAACTTAAATATGTAAAAAATTGCTAAATGGACTGTAGATATATAGATAGATATACACTACTCACAAAAAGTTAGGGATATTCGGCTTTCGGGTGAAATTTCAGGATGAACCTAAAATGCACTATAACCTTTACAGGTGAAATTAATTTGACCTTCTCTAAACTTGCATGTCCAACATGTCCAACTATTCAATGTTTCAGTACTTTTTGCACAACTTGCTGTTCTCTAACAAGGAGCTGAACGGCAAAATTCACAATAGGTGTTTGATCCATGAATCGACCAATAAATTTCCTGGTTCAATTAGAATTGGTATTTAAACAGTCCTCTTCATCATGCTGTTCACATTTTGACATCATGAGACCAAGACGACACCTAACAATTGATCAACAGTACCTCGCCATTGCGAGGCTTCAAACAGGATGTTCTCAGAGGGAAGTGGCCACTGAGCTTAGAGTGTCACAGAGTGTCATCAGCAGGTTGCAACAGAGATACAGAGAGACTGGAAGAGTCACAGAAAGGCATAGAAGTGGACGTCCTTTGGCCACATCCCACACTGATGACCGCTTCATTGTGAACAGTGCCCTGCGGAACCGGATGATGAATGCCACTCAACTCCAGGCACATTTAAGGGAGGTGAGAGGCACCCAAGTGTCACGTCAGACCATTCGAAACCGTTTACATCAGCGTGGTCTGCGTGCTAGACGACCTGCAAGGGTACCTGACCACACCACCAGGCACAGGCGTCATCGTCTTGCATGGGCCAGGGAGCATTTACGCTGGATGAGGGACCAGTGGGCCTCAGTGCTGTTCTCTGATGAAAGTCGATTCACGTTGAGCAGAAATGATGGCCGCCAACGATGTTGGAGACGTCAAGGAGAGCGCTATGCATCAGCCACTGTTGTCACCAGACGACCCTTTGGTGGTGGCGGTGTTACAGTGTGGGCAGGTGTGTCTAGTCAATACAGAACTGCCCTACACTTTGTGAATGGTACAGTGACAAGCCCATACTACCTGAATAACATCATTAATCCAGTCATTGTGCCCCTGCATGAACAATACAGGCCTAATTTCAACTTCATGGACGACAATGCTCCAGCTCATCGAGGTCGCATCATTAGGGAAAGGCTGCTGGAGACTGGGGTACCTCAAATGGAGTGGCCTGCACTTTCTCCAGACCTGAATCCCATAGAAAACCTATGGGATCAGCTGACTCACCGTGTAGAGGCTCGTAACTCTGTACCCCAGAACCTCAATGACCTGAGGGCCGCCCTTCAAGAAGAGTGGGATGCCATGCCTCAGCAGACAATAAGTCGACTTGTGAACAGCATGAGACGTCGTTGTCAAGCTGTAATTGATGCTCAAGGGCACATGACAAGTTATTGAGACATTGACATTTTTGTTGTGGTATACCCACCACTGTTGTTGGCTTTTGTTTCAATAAATTGTTTGAGATGAGGAAATCACCATTGCATGCTTCTACTTAAATGCCCTACTTTCATGATACGTATAATATCACTGTAGCGTGAACTTACATTTTCCATAAATTTCACCCGAAAGCCAAATATCCCTAACTTTTTGTGAGTAGTGTATATAGATATATATAGTTTTGGTGGTTGAGGTGCTAGTGGTTGAGTTTGAGTGAGAAAGGAATTCAAGAATTTTGAAAGCTGTGGTCATTGCATTTTGTGTCAAAGCAATGAAAAAGTCACTCACAGTTTGATCCACATAGACTTCTTTCTGTTGTACTAACTGTGTGGAGTAAACTCAGTTTTTATTTTTTTGTTTTGTTCATATGGGCTGGTGAGTGGTACATTTGAAGCACACTTTGAATCACTTAAATTGTTTTGTTGACAATATTTTTTGTATATAGAGTACCAGTCAAAAGTTTGGACACACCTACTCATAGAAAGTTTTTTTTTTGTTATTTTTACTGTTTTCCACATTTTAGAATAGTAAAGACATCAAAACTATCAGATAACACAAATGGAATTATGCAAAGACCCAAAAAAAAAGTGTAAAACAAATAAAAAAGGTCTTATATTTTAGATTCTTCAAAGTAGCCACCCTTTGCCTTGATAACAGCTTTGCAAATTCTACCTGGAAATAAGGTATCAAGAGTCTTTTGATATCCTTTTATACAGAGTCATAATAGCATCACCTGTTTACCTGTGCAATACCTGTTTACCACAGAAGTTGGTTGAGAGAATGGCAAGAATGTGCAAAGCCATTATCAAGGCAAAGGGTGGCTACTTCGAAGAATCTAAAATATAACACTTTTTTTTTAAATTTGTTTGCATATATATACCGTACATATATCTGAATATCCACTATTCAGTAGCCTATGGAGATTTAGGAAGCTGGTAAAATTACCATTTTTTAAAAGACCTTTTAAACAAAGACAAAGAGAAAAGGCTAAGATTGACTAACCAAGGTGAATGACTAGCTAGGCATGGATGCCCTTTGAAAAACTGCTTATTTCAGAGCGAAGATAACAGTTTCAAAACACAGGCAAAACCTTTAACATGCCAATAATGAAAGCATATAAAACTCTGAATTACTTTGGAGATTCACTCCTCGTGTGAAGATGCAGGTCAGTGCAACTGTGGGCAGAGAGAACAGTGATTATATTTATCTATAAAAAAAATGGTATACCAGTTCACAAGTTATTTTGTTCAGAGAATTGGATGTGACTGCCTGGATAAGACTCCATACAACTGCAGAGGAGACATTCCTTGCACTGGCTGTGTTTGCATAAATGAGAAAGGAATATGCATCCATTATTCTCTGGCAATTACTGAAGAGAATGCAGAGAATCCAAAATTTGGAAAGGTGGGGACTAGTGCTATTTTTATAGCAAAGAACAGATGTTCCTCTAAGTTGAACCAATTGGGGAACAGTGAAATGTATAATAAAACTTTCAGACAGGCAGGAGAACAATGAACAAAGGCATTCAAATATTCAAGCTTTCTCTAACTAGTCATGGCCAACCGACACACTTTCTGCTGTTCAGTATTAAAGGGCTGTTAGTTAAGAGGTCTAACCTGTAGAACCCTGAATCTGCATTATCTGACGTAGACAGGGGCAAGATACACAGATACAATTTCTACTTTATACCAGCTGAGGATTAAGTGTTTGTCTGTTCTGTGGAGAACAAACATGATCTATTGTCAGTGTTTGTATTTAATCAATTTTTTTATTCTTCTTGTTGTATTTGGCCAACATAATTTGAGTTCAGTCGCTGAGTAATTGCCTGTAAACCTAAATTCAAATTTTACTCAACACAAAACATGGGCTAAAGGTCAAGAACATCACAGCACTCTGTAACTCTGATCATGATGGTGGCTTATTCAGAGAAACACACCCTGTTGTCTCGGCACTGATTTCTGTCAAGCTTAACTGATTTTTCAGACTTTCCTGGTGTTATTTGAAAATTATGTCCATGGCAATTGCACCGCCATGAATATCAGAAGATAAAAACAGCGGTGACAGTCCACAGTCTGATAAGTTGATGATATCGTGCAGCATAAATCAGACCGCAGAAATCATCACCCACCGAGCAAGACGGCTTTGCTTTTACTCCTTCTTTCTTCATTTGCATTTTCAGATAGTGGGGGGGGGAGGGGGGGGGGGGGGGGGCAGGGGGGGCAATCAGGAGGCTGTACTGAGGATAAATCAAGGCCAGCCAAAATACCCTCCCCCTTCTCTTTTACTTAGTATCTTATTTTAAAGCAAGTCTTCTCAAACAGCTGTCAGACATTAATGCTCTCAGACCAGAGTGCTCGTCTCACATCATTAGAAGTGATTAATCATGGTTATCTGTGGTGGGTTTCCTGGTCATATGTGAAGATAAAAGTTGATAGGAGGAATTATCCATGATATAGATCATGGAAACTGAAAGCAGTAACATTGGCCAGTAGTTTTGCATAATATATTGGGGCATTATTCCTTATTTTCAGGCGAAACCCTAGAGAAAGTTATTGAATCTGAATACCTTTGGTAAATAACTAATGCCTAAAATTAAGCTGTCTCGGAAAAGGACATCTGGCGCGCAAACAAATCATGTAAATACCACTGCAAGCTGTGATTATGGGTGCCAAGTACCAACAAAACAGTTGTGGACATGCCGTATTCCTCCAATTATTTGCAATGTTTAATGGAGTTATGCCACATTGCTGACCTTGTGATTAGAAAGACAAAACAAATATATTCATAGAATATACTGTGGGTCCAATAATTAATCACTTGCAGTGACAATAATTTCCTGGAAAAGGTGTGAAGACAGAGTGCTAGTTAAGTACCTGCAAATTTAATATAAAAGGAAAAGGACAGAATTGGGTCCACACGTTCACTTTTAATGGGGTGTGAAAAACCATTGAGATCATCACAATGTTTTTCTGAGTAATGCAAATAACAGTACATTAGTGCAATAATACCCCAATATCGAGTGGGTGGTTGTTTACCTGCATGCCAATTATCTTTAATTGATTGTCTCTTTTGTGGTGGAGTGGGTTTCTAAGCCTATTAAACAAACCTGGGTTTAAGACAAGCGTTGTTCTAGATGGCAACTGTATGAACATACTAATAAGATTTTAAATGCATAGCTCAAGGACACTTGCACTTTTGATGGATTGCATGCAATGCAAAAAGTAATGAGACAGGATTTGTTACTGAGGGCAGGATTCCTTTGGGACTACAGGTGTATTTCTATGGAGTCTAACCAAGGTTATAAAGCAATGTCAGTATAAGATTGGTGGTATGTGTCACAAAAACCCAAATGACTCTGACTGTATAATTCACTTTTTGCATAAATAAACAGCATTCAAACCAATGTTTATCAAAAATAGATTTAAACAAGCATGTTAGGACCTGATAAGCTGTGACCATATGCCAAAGTATGTGTATGTGCGGGTATAGTCTATTGCAGAAATATCTGACAGACCAACCTAATTACCAACAGAGTGACTTCTACTAGTTGCTGGTCACAGCTGAAAATGACTCCAGTAAAAGTAGGAAGTACCCCATTCAAACACCAATTGAGTAAAAGTACAGAAGTATCTGTATCGTATTTAACGTTAATGCTAGCTCGTTAAAAGTAACATGGAAACGCGTGCTAAATTTAACAGATAACATTAGCTATAGTATAGCGTAGTCAGTTTACCAGGTAGCTAGCGTTAGCTATCTCAAAATACCAACGTTATAATTTGATCGGTAACGTCAATTTAACAGATGCACTTTGGGTAACCCGGATCAAGCATACTACAAAGCAGCTGGAAAAAATCGGAGACAGACCGATCGATTGACCGACCGACCACAGAATGACTTACAAATACATCTATAAAAGTGTAAAAAAGGATAATACCAACAAGCCCATGTGTGCAGTGTTCAGCACAGACACAGTGCACACAGTATTTCACACACACACACACGCACGCACGCACGCACGCACGCACGCACGCACGCACGCACGCACGCACGCACGCACGCACGCACGCACGCACGCACGCACGCACGCACGCACACACACACACACACATTTATTCTCTTCTTAGTTCACAATATTACAAGGGGAAGGTACAGCATCTCAATTTCAATCAATATCTTCAACGTCAATATAGCAACAGTATTCACTACCATTAATGACTGTCCTGAAGTAAGATCTCTTCAATATACTTAAGTCATATGTACCCACAATACCTTGTGGCTTGTTCTTGACTAGTGTGTGACCCTTTCAGTCATTTGATTAATTCAAGGTCAATTCAGGACACTGTGTGAGAGTAATTTGTGATGTAGAATTAAAAAAAAAATAGGAGTAAATATGTAGACAATATCCTCAGGATTGAGACAACGTGCATCATATAGCACCATCATTTCCGCCATTATATGTGTGTGATCGACAATAAAACTGGACGGCTGGGTAAATTATTGCAACAGCCCCTGAACAGCAAAATCTGTTCCTGATAACACTGTGATTTGTGTGCATCTGCAACAGCTTTAGTGTATTTCAGGTCACCTTATTTCTCTGATCTATAAAAAAGCCATAGTGAATTTGCTCTTTAAACTGTTGAGACACAGTCTAAGAGAAATTTCATTTCCTGTCAGCGGGCATGAATAATTCAGATAACTGGCACGCTGGTTAATCAAGAAAATGAAAGGAAAACAGACCAATTATCAGTTTAATGGTAAGATTTCTGCCTCTGTTTGTAATCCATCCTCTATTTAAGTTACAATAAGCCACTGCATATTGCAACTGTAAAATATTGATATATTTTTTTATCAGTCTAATACCAGCCTAGGTTGAGCACATCTTATTATTTCTAATAAAATCACTATGTGATGCCTTCTCTGCTGGCAATTTATTGCTACTCCTATTACTGCCATTTCATGCTATATCATAAATTAGAAGTAAAATTCCCACTGTTTCAATGCGCTGTGACACATGAAGCACCCTGTGATAACACCTTATGTGCATTATATTTTTAAAAGGATAATAGAAAGGGACATGTGTGAGTTTACATACGTACATATGAAAAAGGAGGACACAGAACAGTTGAGTAGAGGTTATGTGGAAGCATGCCACCAGTTTTAGTAAAAATGAGTGAATGACTGTTATAATGTATAATATATCCAGTAGTGGTCCACAGTGTTAGGAAACTGGGCTTGCTACCTGACAGGTTCAGGTTCAGTTTCCACAGGGGGGGGGGGGGGGGGGGCACTGCTGTTGTACCTTCATTCAATCACTTCGTTAACTACCCATCTGCATAAATTGATATTTAAAAAATGTACTATGTAGTCTAATGGTTAGGGGGAACTGAGCTGGTTACGCAAAATGTTGTGGGTTCACTTCCCAGATGGCCAGTTAGGGTACTACCATTGTACTGCTGTGCAAGGTACTGAACCGGAATTTCTTCAGAGAATATCCAGCTGTATAAATTAATTGTATGTAAAATCTGTGTAAGATTATTTGGATAAGAATGTCAGCTAAATGCAGTGACATAGCGGTTAATCGAAAGACATAATAGGCGATTTCAAAATTGTGTGGAAATTTTTTTTAATAAAGGGGGGGGGGGGGGGTGCACTTCATTGCTAGCTAACAAAATAAAACATTAATTATCATTAAAGAGATATGGTTAAGCCATGGAATAGGAACATATATGAGAATTTTACAGAAAATATTACTGTTGTGGCTGAAAAGCAATATAGTTTTTTTTCACTAAGTTTTAACTTGGCTTGTTATTACAATAACAGGGACCTTTTTGGTGATGGAACTTAAACCATGCCCATACTATCTCCTCCATGTGCTGTCATCCACACTGAAAGGCAGATGAAATTGTGCAATGGGGTTATCGCTGGGAGAGATAAACTGCACTACCTTGGCAGCAAACATGTTGGTGGAAGAGCATTATGAATTATTTCCAAACTCTGCTCTGCAAAATCTTTGACTCAGGCAAGCTGGCTGTTATGAGCTGGAGTGAAGTTTCACATCAAGGATTTTCTCTTTTCGTCATTTTCTCTGCTCTGCCTCTCCATCAAGGTCCTGACCTTCTTGGGAGAAGGGGGGGGGTCCTAATAAATCAGGGGAAGCAGAGCAGCCCAAGGAGTCTGTACACATTGTTCTCTGGATATCCCATAGCTATTGGCACACACCAACACACCACCTCAAGGACACAGACTAAAATGTTATGATAACACCTTTGTATGATCTGAAAGATTTGGGGAAGACCTTGGTTCTGCCTCCTGAAAATGAATTACAATCCCGGTGTCCTATAACACAATACATGTATTTTGGTACTTAAGGGATTGAATTTAATGATGGTTGTATTCCAAACACACAAATTGTAATGGCCACTTAAACATAATGTTTCACATAAGGACATCTATATATATTTGTAAGGGCTCAGGCATACAACAGATTGACATGATGATATACCAACAATAATCAGACTAGCACAGAACATGACTGAATGAAAGAGAATAGATTTACTGTCCTTAACAAATGTGGCTGATAGACACATTTTCATCTATATCAGCAGACAGCAAACACCCAGACTATATTGTGCCAACTCTGTCTGACTGAGTCATTGGTCCTCAGATGAACAGTTAAATGGGTCTTTCAGGCTGTACTTCAAATAAATCTTCCAGATCACCTGTCTCATCCAGGTACTGTCGATGGCTTTGACACAACCTCTGTAGGTACGTGATATCACCTATCCAGAGCTGTGAGTAAAATGCCATCCTTTAAATGTGCAGTAGGCAAGATTTGTTTGATGTCATTTCGGCAAAATTACTAAATTTGCTCATTACATTCCAGCGGCTATCAATAAATCAAGTGTTCTGAGAAAAAAAATCTGGTTTCTGTGAGTGTCCTAAGCTCTGTACTAGGCTGTCAAAAAATCTCAAGCCGGTCTTGCAAAAACCAACCAATCACGGCTAGTTATGTAGCTACCAATCAGGGCAACTATCTACAAGCAAAAGATCCTCCCGGTAGAATAAACCCCTCCCTGTCTGCCTGTCTCCGCACTTGCACTAGAGCATAATTTGGTGGGAGGGGCTTAGGAGAGAGATAGGAGGGAGGAGTGCAAAAGGGGGGGGGGGGGGGGAAGTCTTTTTGCCTTGTATACTTTCAAACTTGCCTACTTCAGCTTTAATAACTTTGAATAGTTTCAAATCTTCATTCAATACCTTTGGTCAAGAAATAATCAGACTAGCATAGCAATACCAATGTACCTCCCATTGAGAGAAATGCTTCTCATGCCTGGCTTTCTAACACTCAAATTGCTACTGTGTTTACCCATTGCTAATTAAACTTCCAAGGCAGAATGATCGCAAAACACACGTTTAGGTATTGCTACCACTATTAACATTTTGTCTTGTACTTGGTGTTTTTCCATACTTGGCACTACTGTTATTAGAGCAAATGAGTCAGATCACGAGATGTCAGCTCCACTGTAAACTTGAACGAGCCAGAATCCAGGAGAACATAATACTGTATTGAGAGATGTTTCCATACTATAATAATGATACATTTGTGACTGAACAACTATTGATCTACAATTTAAATGCGTGAATGTGCAAATAAAGATAATATTTTATGATTTGGGAACCCATAGGTTTTGATTATGTACTGTTTTATATTCTATGGAATTATGTCTTCAACCAGGATCCTTAGGGATATGTAATAGTGACATGTAGGCTTCTAGCATAAGGTACAGCAGGCATGTCAATATTTTCATGCCTGATCCCAAGCCATGAAGGTCTGCTTAAAAAAGGCGGTGGAAAATACACTTACTGTATCTTTTCTGCAATTGCGGACCGCCTTGATGAGTTGAGGCAACTGAAAAAAATGAATACGTTCATCTTCAAGCTTTAAAGGCATAATGAACTTTGTTAGAACATAATGTTGTATAGCTACCTGGCCCCGATATGAGTCGTAATAATCAAGCTCACTTTCATGACTTGCTTCAGTGGTCAGCAACTGGCCAACGAAGAATGACGTTTTTTCTCTCTCCAATCACTCTCATTGCATGGCGAAACAGGTCTCAAAAGCACACTTAGCACATAAACAAATGCAAACAATGTGGATTATGCTATATAGAAAATCACGACATGCAGAACCAAACGTTTGAAAAGATAAAAAGCTCCATTCATGATATTTTACACTTTTTCCAAACAAAGGTTTGGAAGAAGATCCGGTTGCTAGCTTATTAACTTCCTTGTTTTGTTCTTGCGCCCGTAACGGTCCCACTCACTTCCTGAAGCATGTGTTAGTAAACAAACCGAGCAGCAAAGAAGCTAGCAACAGTTCTCAGAAAATGCTAGTTCTCAGAAAATAGTTCTTCAAAATCAAATCAATCAAAAATTGGTTCAAAAGTTTCAAACATTCAGTTCAGGGTGATGTGATTTTGTATATCGGCATAATCAGTGTTGTTTGCATTCGTTTGTGTAATGTGGCGTGACGTGTGAGGAAGGAGGAGCCAAACGCAGCAAGGGGAATCATTAAGCCCTTAGGTCACTAAGGCGGGATACCCGCAGATAAGGGAAGGAGACAAGACAAGGAACACAAACACTACTAACCGGCTCACTGTCAAACGCCAAGTAGAGCGCAAGGACAGGGATCAGAACAGCCAGAAATAAATACGCGCCCTGTCTCGGTAACGAGACAAATCAGGACGGGCGAGTAGCGTAAAGACAAACATAAAACACAACAAACACTGCAAAAATAATATGATAGTATGAGTAATAGCGGAGGCGAAAGGAACAGATCCAACGTTCCAGGCTACTCTCAAACTCGCGGTCAAACACAAACGTGTCCACAAAATCGCCCAATCCTCCGTATAGGAAGACATGCGCCAAAAGACGAAAAGAACAGCAGTTCCAAACAAAATCGTCAAACTCCATGCAAGGAGAAAAGGCACCGAAAGGAACGAAACGGACAGGCAGCACCGGACATTTACCGGCTAGACCAACGCGATATTAAATGAAAATAAATGCCCTGCCTCTCTATGAAGAGGAATATAATGAGGCGAAACAGGAACAAAGATTTAACGTTCCATGGCGATATTAATAGGTTTGCAGTCCAATGCAGAAAAGGGGTAAACACCCGATCTCCCTGGAGGGAGAAACATTTTACAGGTGAGCCGACGAGAACCGTCGTCCCATAACTTTCCTATCCAAATAGACTAACGCAAACTTAAACTGGAACAACCGCCCTAGCCTCTCAGTAAATAAATAACGAGGCGAAAAGGAACAGAGATTAACGTTCCATGGCTATTTTAATAAAACACGCAGTCAAACACAAACACGTCCACAACATAGCCCAAGCTCCATATAACTAGGAGGCTAACACCCGGAGAACGAAACTAGAACAACAGTTCCCAACAAAATCGTCCCGCACAGGTAGTTAGGGAGTATAGGACGGCTGCAACAAAAGACCTACGCAAATTTAATAGCACAATAGCCTCTCAATAAGGTGAAATGTAACGAGACGAACAGGAACTGAGATTTAAAGTTCCGAGGCTATTTTAAGAACACACGCAGTCAAACACAAACACGTCCACAACATAGCCCAAGCTCCATAAACTAGGAGGCTAACACCCGGAGAGAATCGTCCCACAGGTAGTTAGGGAGTATAGGACGGCTGCAACAAAAGACCTACGCAAACTTAATAGCACGACAGCCTCTCAAATACAAATAAAAACCCTGGCTCACAACAAAGGAGACGTAGTCCACGAGAAGGACCAAACAGGGAAATACGTACCAAGGCTACTTACTGGCTCACAGTAACACGGAATTGAGTAGAAGCAAAACGCCAGGTCTCTCAATAAGAACCCTTAACAGGCGAAAAATGGACCAGAGAAACTACTACTCTATACTTCTAAGAGCTAAGAAACTAAATAGAAGCTAAACACCCGATCTCCCTATGGGAAGAAATGTGCCGAAGAGCGAGCAGAACTACAGTTCTGAACAGATTCGCCCAAAACTCCATACACGGAGGAAAAACACTAAAAGGGCAAAATAGAGCAGAGATTTTACGGTCCCAAACTTCTACGAGATAATCAACTACCAAGCCAGTAAGAAATAAGCCCTGCCTCAACAGAGACGTTAAAAATAGGCGAGTAGCCAAAATGGTACGAGAACACACAGCCAACAATAAACCACAATAAACCACAATACAAAACAATTAACAATGAACAATTAATGTCGAAGCCCCGAATGAAGGGAACGGTAGGCTTATATACATCTCTCTGGAGACTACGACAGGTGTAAATGCTTAACAGACACTCCCCCAACTCAGCAGGGCGGAGCAAGCATCCACCAAAAGGGCAGCGCCCTCACGTGGCCACCAAGGAAAACGACCGCATAGGACCACAGGGTCCAAAACCATGACAGTTTGTGTGCTAAAAGTGTGCTTTTGAGACCTGTTTCACCATGCAATGGGGGTGAATGGAGAAAAAAAAAAGATTCTTCGTTGGCCAGTTGCTGACCACTGGAGCAAGTCATAAAGGTGAGCTTTAATATTACGACTCATATTGGGGCCAGGTAGCTATACAACATTATGTTCTAACAAAGTTCAGTATGCCTTCAACAAATCGTAAGGAATCCTTAGAAGGCAGGCTGATCAAATCATCTGAGTTGAGTCTATATTTCTTCAGTGAGGCAGTGCAGTGAGCCACTTAAGTGAAAAGTGCAAAAGCACAAATTATGTTATTGAAAAACTCATGTCATCGCTCGGTCCTCCAAGCTGGTAAGCCTCGTTTACATCATAAAAGGACTGTGCTCTGATGTGCTCCTAGAAAACAAAAGTCAGGATAATCGGCAGGGAATTTATAAATCCACTGAAACAAGGCCTGATATTGATTAATCAATGCGGGGAGAGAGAGGAGACAACGCTGAGAGGTATTGTGGAGAAGGGGACACTCGAATCTTCCAAAATTCTGAGAATCTGGTGTGCATAGGGTATTTTAATCAATTACTGCCAGGAGGGGGCCCGCCCCCCAATCACGCCTCAAAGCCTCGATCAGCGATCATACAGTCGGCATAGAGCGAGACATTGCGGAGAGGGTTGCTGTCATTAACCTGAGGCATAACTTACAAGATCCCATAAAAAGCTCAGTTTTCACATTCAGAAGGTAGCTTCAGTTGCTTCAATTAGCCGACTCGTGTTCATGTTCCCTGAAAACTGACACATTTAATACCTTGTTTACAATACCTTCATGTTTATGCGCTTGGCAGACATCCTTATATAGGGCAATTCACACAGTTTATATTTAGCATAAAATCCATTTCAAGGATATTTACTACAACTCAGGATAATTACTGAAATTAAGAACAATTATCTTGCTCAAGGGTACAATACTGGAGTCCCGCATAGCACTGCATATTTAGACTGTGTGTAGGTGAAACTACCCTGACGGAGTGGAATAAAATTTTATATGGTTTCAACTGGCTTCAGTTGGGGCCTTAGCTAGGTTGGTCCAATAGCCTGTTATCAATTCAGAGTGAATCTCTAAAATAGTGGATTATCATTGTAAAGAGGAAGACAGGCTGCTTTCAACTAAAACAAAGGTGTAAAAAAATTTAAAAGAAGGATTTCGGGTACACAACTGGGTCAGAGATAAGCAAGCCCACACAGCAAGATGCAGTTGGGATCAATTCCATTTCAATTCAGTCAATTCAGGAAATTAACTGAAACACAATTCATTAACAAGAAAAATCCCTATAGAACACCAGGGCCATTTTGTTAAATTAATTATTTGGATGTAAATTAATTTACCGAATTGAATGAATTATAGTGGAATTGACCCTAACCCTGGCTGCCGTAAATATGGGATGAGGAACTGCAGGTTGACAACAACAGCCCAGCCGCAGGCCTGAAGTACAGGAAATGGGTGCATTACTGATCACAGCTGGACAATGACAGAGAACAAGGTTCTTCATTTCAGGAAGCATGCTCTAAGAGGTCAAATGTCATTAATGGACATGCTTGTTCCCATAGAATTGCATCAGCTCTCTGGCCTTATTTACTACTTTTGTCATTTCAGCTATAGAACATTGACACCGTTGATCTATTCTCTCTCTTCTCATTGGCAAAGTTAATAATGCATTTAATATTGATGTAATATTGATGTCAGTGGAAAAGGCATAAAAGAGCCATTTTTCCCATCCAGTTTTCAGTGGCAAAGGGAACTAATGAACACAGCTGCCTTAGGTGAAGAATGGGAAGCGCTTTAACCCTTTATTTCCTTTTAAATCCCCACAGAAAAGTATGATCTGTAAAGAGCCTAGAACGTGGATA
The DNA here is from genome assembly GCA_029718625.1 of Synaphobranchus kaupii. Classification (NCBI taxonomy): domain Eukaryota; kingdom Metazoa; phylum Chordata; class Actinopteri; order Anguilliformes; family Synaphobranchidae; genus Synaphobranchus; species Synaphobranchus kaupii. Next base: position 20,116,730 of record CM056390.1, read on the forward strand.
CTCAAATCTGGCCCTCGATTCCAAATCCGGCCCTGGTTTTCTTTTCTCCCAGGTAATTAACTGAATAATTAGTGCTACTGATTGGCCAGACTGCCTTCACATCTGACTCCTAGGTAAAGGGACTGTGGAAAACCAGCAGTTCTCGAGAACCGTGATTTGTGTAACAGGGGCCTAGATTCCCACATTAGAGTTAGGAAAAAGAAAATTCCCAAGTGCTTTTATCATCCAGAGCAGAATGCCGTTCAGCTGTACATGTCATCTACCATCGCCGGCCCATGTCTCAGTCCCTGGTAGAGCTGCCTTTGCTGAGCTCTTAAAGAGAGGATTTGGACACAGACATGACAGGCTTCAGGAAAGGCACGCGCCATATCCCCCTGAAGCTTTGAGGCAACTTCATTATCAGAGGAGAAGATAATAGCATCGCTCTGTTTGAGCCCATGCCCTGTGGTAGCATGCTGGGAGATGTAGGCTACCGGCTCATCTGTGGATTCCGCGTCATTAGCATGTTGCAGTCACTGTGACGCTGACACACTTTAGCTGACCTGAGCTACGGCTCTGAGCTGTGAACATGCCAAGGATAACAATGCCTGAGATTTCCCTTTGACACGCATGAATATCACATTTCCAAGATAAGCGGCCCCTACACATGTAAAAATATGCAACGGGGGCGAGGGTATGCCCTATATCTCGGCTGATCTACAGTATCCACGTTATTCTTATTCAAATATTTCCCCCCCTGACCTTTTGACAGAAACCATAACCGAACACTACGGAAGCATGCTCTCAGGCTTTTCTTCCTTATCCAGTCACACGAAAAATTGAGACGTGACAGAACTATGACTAATATCGAACGTTCAAATTTTTTGCACAATTTACATGACATTAGCAGGAACCGTCGGAAAAAGCTTGGCGCACAAAGCCTGGATTACAGACACAAGGGGTTTACATTCATAAATCCTTGACCACACAACCCACCCCGCCCCCTCATCCCACTACTATTAAAGATATGCCAGAGCAAACAAAAGGTTCGCGAAAACAGGCTCTGGCGCACAGCGGTAGCCTTATCTTGGCCGGCCAGGTCAAACACTCTGCTTGAAAGGGAGGAAAGGGTCAGGCGATTGGCCCCTCGCCGGAGAGAGCTGATAGGAGCCGCTCGCCTAAAGCTGTTCAAACACACGGTCGCCAAACACAGGTGACCAACCGGGTCGTCTCTCTTCTTTATCACTTTTAAGCAGAGGCAACGCGCCGGGCTGTGGGGCGGGCAATTAAAAGGGCTCATTATGCATTAGAGGTGTCATCTTATCGGAGTCCTGCCTGCTCTCAGCAGCTTGTGTGAGCCAGCAGGGCCCCCCCCGCCTCCCCTCCCTCCCCGTCCCCCTCAACACCTCCCCCTCCCTCTCAGAGCCAGCCTCTCCCTCGCTCAGCGCCTGTATGCTCACTGTCCCGAAACATGATGAGCCATCCTGCCCTGTGGGAATTTCTCCTTCCAGCCAGCACCGGCTACATCTGTGTCAGCGAAGGCAGCACCGGCAGCAAGCAGCAGCAGCAGCAGCAGCAGCAGCAACAGCAGCAGCAGCAGATAGATCCTGGCTCTTCTCCCTCTGCCTCTTCCTCTACCTCTGTGCTGTAACTTCAGCACAGGGGGGGGGAGTATCGCTGGCCGCCCGCTCCTAGGAAACTTCTCTCCGCCGCGCTCCCCCGCGCGTGGTCTTCTCCCTGGGACCTCTGACCTTCTCCGTACCCCAGTGCAGAGCAGGGGACGGACCCCCCGGCTACTTACAAGCACTTTTCTCTTTTTTTTTTCCTGCGTTATCGTTTGCTGCGTCTTCTCTTTCCCGGCACTGAAATGAACAGCGGTCAGTTTTTTTTCCCCAATTCACACGACTCCAGTTTTTGGCTTCTTTCCCGTACTTCTGAAACTTCCTTCCCCCCCGAGGATGTGTTTGACTCCCACGGCGGCAGGAGAGGGAATACCGAAGGGTGCTGAACAGTTCGCGTTCGGTTTGGACTCTGCGGCGCTGAAGCAAAGGTGAACGCGCAGGGAATAACGGCGAACACCTGTCGTCGCGCGGGAGGAGACGGCTCCCCGATGCTACTGTCGAGAAATGCCCTGTGAGTATGTCTCCGCGTTTCTGCTTCGCCTTACCGTCTCAGCGGTGTGAACGAGAGGTGATTCACTGCGATGCTTTTAACGCGCACCGGCTAAATCAAGCTTAACGCAACCTGCTGCAGGCATGCACAGCCATTCGTCCGAGAGACCTGATCATGTATTTTTAATGCTTACTTTTAACTTAATGAAAGGTACCAGATGTTTCCAACTGCCCAGTGAGCAAAAAAAAAAGTTTTTAGGCAAAAAAAAAAACAGCAGCACATTTTTTATTCAAAAGCCAGTACCCTACATACAGTAGCTAATGTCTCAACAGTGACTGCTCTATATTTTTCATTTATCACTGATGAATACAAGATACAAACCGTACTAACTAATCCATACTAACAGCCGATTAGAGCTTGAGGCATACCCTGTACCCCTCTCTGTCACTCCCACATATGTGTTCCCAAGAGCACAGGCAGACCACAGTATTTGAGAATGCTGGACTGCCGCCTAAAGTCAATCATTTCTTCCCCTGGCCGTTTTACTCATGGAGATGGGGGTTCTAAGCATGCGCCTCTGGGTGTTTTTGTAGTTTTTGTAGATGCAGACACTTCAGATCCTCTCCTCCTGTGATCTTCACTTCCAGTCCGTGAACGGGAGAAATCACTGCTCCGGTCTTTCTGCGGGGATTTGAATGGCGTTTGTGTGCGCATCACGTTAAAAAAAAAAAGAGACAATCTGTGAACAATGATTATTCAGTTGAAACAAATGAAGATCTACTGCATTGTGCCAGGACACAATGGCAATTTAAATCTCTGCCTCACAACGGAACGCTTTGTTCTTTGGAGGCTCTGATGTTTCTGATAAATGGACTGAACGAAATGTACTCCCGTCTGAATCGCCATGACTGCAAGCAAATACGGTGACCTCGCGCACGAACGTCTCATCGTCCCTGCGGCTTTTGCTATCGACGTGGCCTTCACTGCGTCTGAGTAGTATTGCTGGGTCTACCTATAAACAACAACCACGATGTTGAAAAGGGGTTGGGAAATCTTCGTCATTATTGCCTGCCTGTATGCTCAGCAACGGCAATTAAATATAACGTGAATCAATGCTGGTCTGGGATCAGCCCGGTCATAGACGTTCCATACCTTTTTTTTTTTACAAAATCTACACTTTCACTGAACAAACCTCGGCGCATCCAATGTTTGTTTTTGAGACGCCGAAACAATTTTTAAAATCCAAACTCAAAATGTTGAAAATAAGCCAGCCACTTCTCCTGGGGGCCAAAATACAACACACACACGCAAACAGTCCAACAAACATGCAGCGTTCTTTTAAGAGGCGGTGTGGACTTTTCCCCCCCCCCCCCCGCTGGTCTTGCTTAATCAAAAATGACAAAAAGGGGATTAATCATTCAAGCATGATTTTAACGAGTTCTTGCACTGCCTGAAAATGTAGTGAAGTGTTCAAGAAATGCAGAGAGGTACTGGATGTGGGAGGGGGGTGTAAGTCGGAAACAATCCACCTGGCCCCTTGCAGATTACAGAGTGATAATGGCAGGAGCTTATAGACAAAAGCAGGTGAAACTGTCGCCCGCAATTGGCAGAGCATCACATCTGGCCGATTCACTAAGCCCTTCTGCTTTCTGCTCTTAATGCAACGACTAATGGGGGTTGGGGGTGGCGTGACAGTCAGCAACAACCTCACCAATAAATCCGACAACCCTGGAGCCATCTGGGCTCGTGGTGTATTTACATCCCAGGTTTGGTACCCCTTGTTTATGTGTTTGGGTATGGAGGAGAGCTGGGTTTTGTGGAAGCCTTAATTGTTAGAGGGTATATTTGTTTTGAGTATTAAACAAGGTATTCTTAAACAGGCGAATAATTTTGACAGCGAATAATACATCTGAACGCCGAGGCAGCCCTGGATTAAATGTGGAAAGATTAGTCACTAGCTGTTTAATAAATAATGTGCGAAGTGAATATTACATAATCACTGAACAAGAATAATCGCAGTAGATATGGAGATGCGTTAAATTGTCCAGAAATTGTCTTAAATCCCGTACAGATGCTGTTTGGGATTAAAAAATGTTTTGTGTAATGCAGCACAAGCATTCCTACCGTTGACTTCCATGTCTCAGCAAAATAAGCAATCCTAGAATACTGCAAGTAAGGAGCAAAACTAACTGGCCAGCTGGAATTTGCAGACAAAGTTAACTTTCAGACTTTTTTTTGCCTTGCTGGAGGTATAGAGGTACGTGAGATACAAGGAAACTATTTCCAGAACTTGAATCCCTGCCAATAACTGCAGTGGTTTATAAACACAGTGAGACAAGAAACATAGGTCTGTGGGCACTGATATGATGTTTGGTGTGGGAGTGAAAGTTTGGATTCATTTACCCAAACAAAGGGGTCCAGCAGATAGGCCGAAATGGCATTGGTATTTAGAAAAGTGTGTGTGTATGGGGGGGGGGGGTTTGGGTCACTGCAGAGCACAGAAAAGGTGCAGGGCAGAATTACACAGTCCAACAGGAAGGGAATTAAAACATTTCTACTTCTGAGATCTGAAATTATCTGATGCCCTGATCTAGACAGAAGCTGTTTGCAAGTGTGAATTCTGGGTTCGTTATACGGAAGGAAAACAAAGAAAAAGCCATTCAGTGTAACCTCATCCATCGTCTGTCTGCCGGCCAGCTTTACTGCCACTGAGCCCTCTAAACCCCCACATCTCTCCTCGCCCACACACACTAATCCGCTCTCAATCTAGGAGGACAGATGCAGCAAACAGTACAAGTGGATGATTATCTATTATCATACCGCAGAGCACAATACTAATACAATATCATCATGGTTGGCAATCCACAATATAAATATGTTTTACTAATTCTGTTAACATGCAACTAATGAAATTCATCAACAACAAAAAAACACCCATATAAATATCACGATTTAGTAGTTATTTACTGTATATTTTTAAGAGTTTGCCCGTTTAGGGAAACAACTGCATAACTGAAATGCTAGCCTGAAACATGAACAAAGATAGATTGAGCCTGAAAACATAGAGGCCAGGTGAATTTGCGTGCCCGTGTTCAGGATACCATGGATAAACGGACGGGCCTCAGGTGAGTGAGGCCTTGCGTACATAAGGCCTTCAAACAGAACACAGTTTCTGTACAGGAGGGTTCTCCAGTGCGGGTCAGCGGGCAGGCGAGCGGCAGGCTGTGTTAGCGGCCCGTGGGCCTTTTTCCAGAAGGCTGCGGCGGTGCATGGCGCTGCAGTAATACTGCACGCATCACAAAAGCGCACACTACCTGGGCTCTCATTGAGGGAGGGGTGCACCAGGCGAGGCTGTCAGGGAGGTCAACGGGCCGCTGTTGTGCCGGGGCTGAGGATGAGGGCGAGGCTGCAGTCACCTCTCTGACACTGTCACTTTAGGCTTGACTGAGCCAAATCCCTCCAGCTCACTGGTCACTGTTCCCCCGCAGGCCAAATGTGCAATCACGCACGCACGCACACACACACACACACACACACACACACACACGCACACACACACGCACGCACGCGCGCACACACACACACACACACACACACACACGCACACATACAAAGAAGCACACAATTATTGTATGAGCAAATACATGTGTATGCGCCTGTGCACATACACACAGTCTTTCAGTCTTAAATACAGACACACATACTATACATACTGTACATTCACTCATGTCTGCATGCAGGCATACACACACATGTACACACACACATTGGTACTTTGTGCATGCACAGGCAAACACACACACACACACACACACGCAACTATGGTTGGGAGTGCAGACAGACAGGAGGATAGCCCAACTGTCCATTAAGGAGGCTTTTACACTGAGTAACCTGGTCATCGGCCTACGTCACTCCATTTGTATGACAGACGTGTGTTGCTGTAAACATCCCATCACTCCTTCTGAAAATATAACCTATATGTACTATTTATGGGTACCGGAAAAAACGCTTGAGCATGACTGTGTCTCAGGATGCCATTAAGACATTTGACCCACATTTTCCAATGGTAAGTAACAAACGAAACATGTTAAAGTCTGCTTGAAGTCTTAAAGGCATATTACACCCACCTAACATAGATTTTGTTAATTTGCAGGCATCTTCCATCATTGAAATGGCAGGCTTGCCAATTAACAGTGCTGAAATAATGCAAAAAGCCCCAGTTGTGTGATAAAGTGCGCCAATAAATGTTCCAGTAAGAATTAGAACGCAGCACCCTTTCCTTTGTCATTATTCAACTCATAAGCCAATTTTGAATATAGTGGAAGGAACAACAATAGAGCTTAATTGAGACCTTATTTTATTAAAATAACCAGTCACCCAAACATAACAGATAAATTAGTTATCAGTTGTCAATTAAAACAAGAAAATGTCATAAGTGTAGGCATTTGCCTACTGTGTTTGAACAAAGACATTTTGCTATAAAAGAGAGAGAGAAAAAGAAAAAGTGCTCAGAGGCAGGCTGTGTGTGTGCGTGTGTGTGTGTGTGCGTGTGTGTGTGTGTGTGTGTTAAGAATGTGTGTTTGACTGTGAGTGAACGCCTTGCCATTCAAATCAATGCACTCAGGGCTTAAGTAATTCATGTTGTTCCTGGCATGGGTAGGCTGGCTGAAAAAGAGGCCGTGTCTTCTTGCCCTTTCTGGACAACTTGTCACCGAGAGAGAAATCCTCAAATAGAGGCTTTTCCCTTTCAAGACAAGGGCCTCTTATCTACAATCATTATCAATTTGGGCAAAATCAAAAGTCAAACTCATCCAATATGAATGAGGCCCATCCTCTCTAATACTTCATTATATTTTTCAGAGAAAGTCATTAAGCTAATAGAGCTCAATACAACCGCTACGTTTTGACACATGAAAGATTCATTCCAGAATCTGCCAGTTACTTTGGTGCAAACATATGTCAAAACAATTCACATTTTTTAAACCATCTGCCTGGTATTATTTTCGCACCTCATAGTTTTTGCCAGGAATTGTAAACTGTGGATGATTATCAGGAACGTGAATATGCTAACCTGCACACAATTTTGACTAAAACTGTACACATTGAATTTATACCAAATGTAATTATATTATATATGCCACATTTGTCCATGCAATTGGTGTAATAATAAATAATAATAGATTTTATTTATAAAGCGCTTTTCAGCATAAGAAACAATCCCAAAGTGCTATTTACAGGAGTGCATAAACTATGAAAGTTTTTCGCAAACCCTTTTTTCCGTCCACCAGAAGTTTTCATCCATCCATCCATCCATTATCTAACCCGCTTATTCCTGGACAGGGGGGTGCTGGAGCCTATCCCAGCATGCATTGGGCGAGAGGCAGGAATACACCCTGGACAGGCCGCCAATCCATCGCAGGGCACACACACCATTCACTCACACACTCATACCTTTGGGCAATTTTGAGTCTCCAATGAGCCTAACCTGCATGTATTTGGACTGTGGGAGGAAACCAGAGTACCCGGAGGAAACCCACACAGACACGGGGAGAACATGCAAACTCCACACAGAAAGGCCCTCGGCCGGGATTTGAACTTGGTACCTTCTTGCTGTGAGGCGACAGTGCTAACCACTGCACCACCGTGCCGGCCCCCAGAAGTTTTCAATGCTAATAAAATAACTCTGCAAGAAAAACCTGAGGCAGAAACATGGCATTTGAAGCAGGACCAGTTGTGACCTAAATGTCTGGATCTCAATTTCATGGCATCAGATGAAACTGAAAGTGGACTACAGTCCCTTCCTACTACCCCTAATGAAAGCAAAACACCAAACCAAAACAAAGTAGATGCCTGTGTAATTTTATAACAGTTTAGATCCGGGTTCTCGAGTGTCGCTTCCAGAGAAGCGCTCATTCCCAGTTCAGCGATGCACACTTTGGTGTGGATGGAACTCTGACTGGCCCAGTGCCAACGGCGGCCGCACGTCCCGTTTGCCACAGTTTTGGCAGGGTAGGGAGGGTTTCCGCGGGCAGGATATTTATGACCTTGTCTCTCAATAGTGACTTCTTTGGTCAGTCACATACCTGCAGTCTGTCTGTAGCAGTCACAGATAGAGGATTTCAGAGTGAAGAGAAGGCGGCTGTTTCAGGGGATGCACATTCTAATATTGGCAGAGGACAGTGCAGTGATTGGAAGGGTCTACAATGACACTAAGGCATTCTGAACGGGAAGACACGGGGGGAATAACACATTCGATCCAGTTATTGAAACAGTTGTTCCAGTTTTCTAGCTGGGTTCATACCAGAATCAAATCATGCGAGTATTAAGTCCAGCAAATAGGCCATACGGATGAATTTTTATTCTCATAAGTAGGACCTGGCAGGCGATGAAACAGATTGGCACATCATCTGGCATCAGCAGGCTATGTGTGGAAAAAACACCATTGATTGCAGTGGAATGTGATTATTTTTATGGTCCAGTGAAAACGTACCTATTGGTGTAAAATCTGAATAAATTAACATAGCATAATTTTAAAATAGCAGCACAGAATGGCATTGATTTTTAAAGATTTATTTTATTTTTTAATAATTAAAAAATTCTCTCTTGGCAATATGTACTTCTGTTCAAGAAGTGTCATGCCTAGACAATGTAGACTGTTTCCATGCCAAAAAACTTAAATAATTTACAAATCATATGAATATTTAAATGTGGGTAGCTATATGTATTTTCTATATACAACCCAATTTGTATGACAACACAATGGCTGAACAGAATGATTATCAATAATTATTATCCTCTGTGCAGTATATGGTAAATACCCCCCCCCCCCCGCCCACACACACACACACACAATTCAGATATAAATACAAAAAATGAAATCTGTAGTTCTACAATCATAGCTGTGTATGCACTTGTAGTACCGATTTCTGCATTCATCAACATGCTCAATATTTTTTTATTAGGAAAAAGTTGAAGATAGATAATAATAGTAATAATAATAATAATAAAAAACAGCAATCAATATCAGCAATGTTCCTTTGAACCATGTGTTTGTCTCCAATGCTTTTCAGTGACCTTCAATTCTAATGGGTTGTTCCTGCCCAATTGAACTATTAGCTGCGTGATTGCATTGGATGGATGTGACGTGTGCAGGGAATCTGATAGAAGTCAGACCAGCTTGTGAGATTGCTGGGTGTGCTATTTAGAAAATTGCATACATTAGTAAGAGGCAGGAAGCTGAGCGCAAAGCACTAATTGAAGCAGGCCAGGATACACAGCATCCAAGGAATTAAGCCTCTTCAGTATACATTGTAAAGGTCATCTTTAATTACTTTTACATTGGTTTATTTGCAGTGTTAATTTTTGGTCCTGTGCTTTCTATTGTGCAGCCCTGGCCAGGACAGGACAGGTATGAGGGTGAGACCACAGCAACTCATTAAAAGTCTGTAAAACGAAAAGGGTCCTCCTTTAAACAAAAATAGTGGTGGTTGGCTCATTTGGTAAAGGCGCCATGTTGTGGTGCAAGGATGAGTCCCACGGTCTTGGATTGAATCCAGCCCTTGCCAGTGCCAACTGTGGCTGGAAGTTCCATCGGGGGTGATGCGCAATTGCCAATTGTGTCTCCCAGGGTGTGGGAGGGTTCAGTCGGTTAGGGAACCGTGTTTCATCGCTATCTAGTGACCGCCGCTGGTCGATTGGTTGCCGAGAACTGCATATCAAAGCAGCATATGAAAGGTCTTCCTCTGACTCCACTCTATGCAAGCTTAGCTGTAGTCTGTGGTGTGAAAAGAAGTAGACTGGTGACGCCACGTGTTTTGGAGGAGAACCGTGGATGTTTACACTGCCAAATCGGCAGTGGGGTTCATTCATGAACATGATGGCAGTTGCAGATAATTGGACATTCCAAATTAGGGTGGGAATTGGAAATGTTCAGCCCCATGTTGGGGGCCATATATATATATTTTAAAATAGTAAGCTAGATAGTAAGCTAGCATGCTCACCCTATAGTTATTTCAACACAATGGGGCTAGGATTTGTTTCTCCATTCTCATTACCCAGTTCAAGATTGTAAAAAGCAGCTGCAACAAATAACACTGTAAGCTAGCATTGCCACAGACCCCAGTCTTTGACAGGAATGCTATAGCTGCCTGTTACCACAGTGGATAGATCCCAGACTGCCAATAACCTTGGCCTTGCCCTAGACACAAAGATGTAATTCACTGCTGAGGCTTGAATCGGTAGAATATTTCTCTACAACATCCAAACAATCTGTTCACTACCAATTTGACCCAGCTTATAGTTCAGGTAAGTGTGTCCTGTCTGGACTATTGTAACTCTGTTCTAGTCGGTCTCTTGCATGTGCCACCAGATAACCCTGTGCTGTAGGTACCCCTAAGGTTGTAGAGTGGAGGAGTCTTGCAAATGGCTTTATGCTTAATCTGCCTCATGCTTATTTTTGTGTTACTATTAAATTGTAAGCATCAGATATTATAAAACATCAAATACACCAGCGAAATGGAAGAAGTTGCCCTATTTTACGTGTCTGTGATTTCAGAACCCAGAAAAGAAAAGAGTAAACTAAAGTAGGCTATAAACCCTGGAAATCAGTTAACTTGTCCTAGATAGTGTGTGATTATTGCTTATGTTATCATTTTCAACCAGTTTTTCCTGTTGTGCTGTGTACAAATGTGTGTTTCACCTGTGACACCACGTGTCAAAGAAGTAATTTTCTGGTGTGACTTTGGGTGTTTCCATCAGCAGTGAATTTGTCATACTTGAAGCCACAGGGATACTAACCCACAATTTGAGTTTAATTTAATGAAAAACCTTATATCTTTGTGGGATGTTGTTATGTGTTGCTTACCATGTAAACCCTAAAGCCCCTTCCCAGAATTCTCCACTCTATAACTTCAGGCCACCTAGCAATTCCTCCCCTTCAGAGGTACACATAGCAGCCACTGCTATTCTCATTTTTTTATCCCCCAATGATGGTATGTGCTACTTACAACAGTCAGAACACCAGAGTCGCTGCCCGTCTTCTGACACAGACACGATACCCCACCTCTACAATCCAGCTGTATAAATAGATAATATGTAAAAAAAAAAAAGAAAAAAGTTGTGTAAGTCACTGTGGATATGAGCGTCTGCAAAATGCCTGTAATGTAATGTACAAGACTCCCCTTCTAACTGGATTACTCCAGTTCTTGACCTGAGGTGCGTTCAAATTCAGTGAACAGAGCCGAATGTGCGTGGCAAACATGTTTTTTTTTAATGGTTAAATTTGAACGGCTTTTTAAGAAAGTTCCAAATTGTTTGCATTACCGGTATCTTCAACTGAAATCTCCATCTGGGAACACATTTCCCTCAGTCCAGCATCCATTTTTGTTTGCCGCAAACTACCTTTTCAGACCGTTCGCTTATGTTCGCGGCGAACACAAAGCTAACGGAAATTTTTTTTAAATAGTTTGCAAACGTTAGCCTTGTTCGATGAATTTGAACGCACCTCTGATATATGAAGCAAAATATGCATGTGCTCCTACCAGATTTATTTATTTTATCGAAATCTGTTGTTGTCCAAATCCTCACTTCTGAGAAGAGGTGATCACTGAATCAGTGCGCAACAGACTCACAATCCTGAGTCAACAGCAATGTCAGTTGTCATGTCAGTTACAGTATGTGCACCACAGTCTGTTAGCTGACTGCATCTTGGCACACGGGCAACCCCAGAAGAGCGGTGAATAACTGACCATGGTGTTGCCCAGGGAGGTAGCATTTCAGTTGGCAGGGCTTTCCCTATCTCACTGTAAATAACTCCTCATGTTGACAGGGGTGTCTGATGGCTCTGATGTGATGACTGCACTGCTCAGCTATTGGAAAATAGAGTGAAAGAAGTGGGCAAACAAAATGTACTATAGAGGAGATCACTTGCATTGTTTGCAATCTCCCGAAGTTTGACTATTTTGGAAAGGTTATTGCAAACGTACCATAATATATTCTTTTTGAATTTGCCTTCAGCATCAATTTCCAGATAAACAATATTCTTTCTGTAGCATACCATTGTGCAAGATGCCAGATTACAGATTAGAAATCATCTGGGGCTTGTGTTTGTTGTTTTAAAAGATTGTCTCTCATTAATAGAATCTGTCCAGTTCCTGGGAAGTGTTTTGATACCTTTGTTGTAGGAAAGCAACTCTGTTCCTTGAAATTAATGCAATAAAGAGATAGAGGATCTGGAATCAATTCCCTTCTGAGGTTTAGAAGATTTACGATAAACTGTGGGGTTTACCAGAGGGAGATCATGCAGGACAAGACAAACACACAAATAACAAGCTGAGATGGGCAGTTTCCCTCCATTTCACCCACTTACACCAGCAGCTAATAACCATTTGATGACTTTGGAGCTAGTGAGAAGAATGGTGTTTTAATGAGTGCTTGTCATGCTTTTGTTTGGAATATGAAACCTTGAAAACAATTAGGTAAAAAAAACTCATTCTCAGTAAACCATCAGATTGCTGCCTCATTGAACGCAACCTAATGCTAATGCTTCACTGTTAAAGTAACAAGACGGAGGCGTCAATAATTTATGGGAAATGCCGTTATGAAAGGCAGAAGCTATTCATGTGCTTGCATCATTCCACGCCGGGGAAAGTGACCTTCAGCCTGACCCCACTCCAGCACCTTAAGAGACCACCTAACGTCTGGTTCAGACACATTTCACCAAAGTCAAACCTGACAACAGCAAGCAAGGCACCAAAGGGGACTGTATGCGCAAAGGCCTTTCGGCTCCACGCAGCCTGGTGTACGTAAATGATCATAGCACTGAAGATTCCACCATTATGCTTTAAATCACTAACAGGGCACACTTGTGCAAGCAGCCAAGCACATTTCCTACAGCACACTGCCAAGCAGCAGTGCCTCATAAAAAGTGAATGTGATAATGGGACAAGTGTCAGGAACATACAATGCATTGAGAGAGAGAGAGAGAGAGAGAGAGAGAGATAGAGAGAGAGAGAGAGGGGGGGGGGGCTCAATTGTTAATTTAGTGTGAGAGAGAGAGAGAGCATTTTGATTTTAAAACCACCTTTATTGTCACAGTTCAACAAAATATACAAATTACAATCAAAATATAATCACATGAAAAAAAGAGAGAACGAGAGAACGAGAGAGAGAGAGAGAGAGAGAGAGAGAGAGAGCAATTCGGCAGATAAATGGAAAGGAAGAGAGCCTGGGAGGAAGGAAGACATAGCCTATAGGAGGAGAAAGGGAGCTTGCTAATATTAGAATATTAGGGATGCATTAACAATGACTGCAATAAAATATACTAGGAACCAAGCGGTGATTTGGCTTACCAAAGCAGTGCTCATGACTACAACAGTGATAGATAATGTCAGTGTAAGAAGCCGAAGGGTAAACAGAATATTTTTCTCTCTTTTCCCTCCTACTGGGAGCAGAATGTCTTTCTATTAGCCTCAGGCTGGTGGAGTCCCTGTTGCCCATCTAGCTGTGCCAACAGAATAGAAATGAGGCTAAGAGATACTACACAGCTAAGGTCAAGCTGACTTAAGACCTGTGATGGGCGAGGTACATTAGAGTGTGCATTCAACTGCCCCACATTTTGAAATCATCTCCTGTGATGGTCTACTGCAGAAGCAAGGCGTTGACAGGTGTGTGTATCCAAAGGCAAATCCACTATGGCGAAGGCTGAGAAGCCTCCACTAATGCACAGCGACTATCACTGTGTCAGCAGTTCTGATGAAAGCGAAATCCCTCCTCTTGAAAGCGGTTTTCTTGAATGCAATATACAATCATATTCATTTTCACAGTGGCATACAGTGTATATTGTAAGGGGGAGTAATTGAGGACTGTTGTTGCACTTCGGATTGCAGAGATTTTGAGGAAGGACACAAGAATTTTTGGGTTTTGTGCCCATGTAACGCTGTTATTTGTCCAATATTTGGCAATCACTTTAATTTAAAAACATCTTGCAATCCACATAATATACCACTGCGAATTACCGGCCGCTAAACTACAGAGAATCGCAGAGGAAGGAAAACTTCCCCCAAACAAAGTGTTAGTTATAGTGGGCTGGCTGCAGAATCACAGACATTGCCAGAACATTAAACACTTCAACAGAATGAAGAGTCACCAGAACAGGGCGATTATTTACTCTCGGTAAGTTCACTAGAAGCATACTGCCAAGGTGTCAAATTTATTGCCAAGCAGTACAGAAATACCAGCTAAAAACATGCAATCACTACAGTCTTTTTGCGCATAATATCCACGGTGCTCTGATATTAAATGAACATTTTTATTTCCTGGGATTGCAGACATCCTAACATAAATATGATTCAGATTCCTAATTGCATGGTTACCCTAATTGCTCAGAATAACAACTTTGACCACATTACGCCTACATCTAATTCAAAGCTCTCATGGGAATTGTGGGTTCCTGGTTTTGATGGTGAAGCAGTCACCGTGGGCAACAAACTCAGAACTAATGAATGAATCAAATGATTGCAATGCAACTGCAACCAAGATAAAACAAACCTTTTTTATACAAATCAGCATGCAATTCCTGAAGTCTGTGGGTATAATTAACTGAGCATTATTTAATTGACAGCAATGCATGATTGTCTAACAAGAGATATCACTCACACAGCATTTGGCAAGATGTCAGAGTGAGCTTTGGTGTTGTTGGTCAGTACTAAGTCTCAGCGATGGCTAAAGCTGGCAGATATGTGCTGGCAACTAATTACAGACTTTGGCCCCATTTATTAAATGACTGTAGATTTCTTTGTATGGTTTCTCATCAGAAATGGTTGCAAGCCTAAATCACGTTTGATTCTTGTCAATTCCCCACTTTTGTAACATAGGGATTGTGAATATCCATATAATCTCAGCATGTGTTGATAAATTCAACTTGACTGTTGATTAAACTATCTTTGAAACATTAAAATAATCTTTCTATGATTATGTTTAGTAAGAGGACGCTTAAAGATGTGTCAATGCAAAAACACTGTAATTGAATACAGTGCATTCAAATAAAATGTATGAAAAGAGAAATCTGAAATAGGCTGCAAATTACAGGAAAGAAAGTCATGGAAACATGCTGTGCTGAGATCTGACAGCTTTGACACGCTGACAGACTTTTGTTAGTTCAGGTCTGGGTTATGCCATCAGCTGATTATAATTCTGAATCCACTGAAGTGAGTCACAATTGGCTTTTTTTCTGCTGGTATAAATTGGGCATATTTTGGCCAGGGGTTACTGGGGTTAGTGCATTACCACTCTGTAGCTGCTGGACAGTTGCCTACAAGTTAGTAATGTAGGCCCTCCTCAATCAGTGCTTACTTTTCTCAGGCATGACAGCATAGCACAATTAACAATTCCATAATGGTATTGACTGAGAGCAGACAACCTACTACCCATGTGGAGCCTGGGGTGAATTTCTACAACAACTTATCAGAAAACCCCTTAAACCAGGGGTCCCTGGTTCTGGAGAACCATAGTTTTTAGTGTTACTCAACACTAATTTGGTCAAATAAAGCTGTTGACTACACAATCAGTTGTAATTTATTCCTCATTTTAAGGTGAAAATGAAATCGAGGAGGCCCAGTGGCTCTGTAGGACCAGTGTTGCCAACTTCTGCCATCAATTTGGACAACGGTTATCCAAAAACGCAACAAGCCACAATCATACTATAAATAACTATGTTTCTGGTAATGAGGCTGTCTAAGAAATCGATAAATAATCCAGAAAAAACAACTTGGGGGAAGGTTAGTGTGATTTAATCAGATTTGCAGGTGGTGAGGTTCTTCCCATATAAAGAGAAACAGAGATAAAGGCAAACAAATAAATTAAGCAGATGGGTACCACAGCATGTTACTTTAGTAGCCAACAGCACACTGCGGGGGGTGCTGTATTTATAGACCCACAAGATACAGTTAAGTGACCCCAGGACTGTGACACTATCGGACATAAAAAAGCTGCTGTTTGTTCAGGAGGATAAGCTCACTCCAACTAAAATGTCAACATTCATTACAACATTAAGACAATTTACACACGCACACACACACACACACACACACACAATCATTTATTTTTTTGCTTTTCTATCATTCCCCTGTAGGCTTAAGCACTTTCACTTTAGCAGAACTGATAACTGTCTTTGTCATTCGGGGATGATCTCTCCATCATCTCCCCGGTAACAAAAAAGCCAGACAAGAGACTGTCACCTACCTCTGTGTAAATGTACATAATGTAAAAAATCCGCTTTCAGACTTTAATGGACCGTCTTTGAACTGTTCTTAAAATCTGCTGTGTCCTCAGCTTCGTAGGCATTCAGTCCACCAGAGATTAGTCTCAGTGAGATAGACATATCCTTTCTTCGAATGACTCTTATGGACATTTCAAATTTCATTGATGCATATTTTCTGATGTTTTCTATCCATGATACTTATGAAGAGCTTTGTTGTTATATTTCTGTTTTTTAAAAGTAATTTTTAGCATTTTTTCCTGAATGTTGTCTTTTATTTTTAAAAAGAGGTAGGTCCCTTTATGCTGCTCTAAATGCTGTGTTTGACTTTTTACCATTGTGTACCTCTAGGTGGTGCTATAGAAACATTGGAGATTGTCGATTTCATGTGTTCACAGGAAAATCATATATTTTTACATTGCTAAAATGGGCTAAATAGAAAAAGAGACTGAAAAAAAGCATTCATTGACTAAATATCATCTTTGTGATGCATATTCAAAATAAATGGACAACATAACAATAATTCAGGCTTAATTGACAAAAACATTGTCTTTAACTTTCCCCTTTCATCCATTCATTGTACAATAATTGTAACAAAAAAAAAACATAAAAGCTTTCAGTGAGTGCAACAGCCAAGTTTCAGAACTTAATAGACAGTCTTCTTTCTCTGCTCAGAAAATATTCAATGCTTTATTCATGTGTACAGCCTCAAACACAACATAATGGTATGCCAGCAGCATTCTTACTGTCTCTATACAATGAAATATGCATAACTAAAAGAAGAAAAGAGTTACAGACAGCAGGCTTTTCATGCAGATCATCACTTTGACCTTGGTGAGGCTGGATGATTTCACTGGTCAGACAAGCTCTACTCAAGGTCTTGGAAGCCTGTCACTTCCTGTCCTGTCCAAGGCTTTCTCAATGAAAACTGTGACCTCAGAGCATCTGTCAGCTGCTGTTCTTTGTCCCAATTAAGTCAATTCCCTGCCCTTCTGACTTTCACCATCAAATATGCCAAGTATGCTATGGGTTTCTAACAGCAAGCAGTATTTACTACACACCCCATATGGAGGTTCATTAGACAGAAGTGTGACCTCATGATGACACTGTTTATCTTCTTTTACTTTGCAATGTGCCGTGGGTGAAAAGACAGCAAGCTTTTTGTTTTCCCGACAGATGTGGGAAAAAAAGCCTCCGGACAAAACTACCCTACAAATCACCCGACAACAGTTTTGATAGAAAATGCAGTAATGTGACAATCCCTACCTCAAGCTATTTGTATTATCCATTCATAACGAACATAGCCATTAATCACTCTGTGTGTCAGATTATTTACCCGTGCGCTAAAAACAAACTAATGCTTGTTTTTTTATTTTGTTTTTGTAAAAAAAAAGGTCACTTTTAAGGCATTGCACTCAATTAAACCCGATCAATCAAGTAGCTACGCCAAGAAGGAAAAGTCAAGAGATGAGATAAGCTGAAAAGCAAGGGTGCATACAAACCTGAAATCCTGAACACACATACAGATCCCCCCCCCCCCCCCCCCCCCCATTGATACTGATATTGAAGATAACCAATGATTTTTGGAAGGCATTAGAAAAATGGGATTAGCAAAAATTAGACAACTGTAATTTGTTGTGCACAAAAAAAGCATGCATTTTAATAAATCCTATGACACATTGATAGATGCATTTATTAACAGGGCAAGACGAACAGAGACCCCCCCGGTTAAACAGTGTGCCCCCCCCCCCCCCCTCCATTTACGAATCAAATACAGATTCAGATACAGATCATTTTGTTGAG
Organism: Synaphobranchus kaupii; assembly: GCA_029718625.1. NCBI lineage: Eukaryota > Metazoa > Chordata > Actinopteri > Anguilliformes > Synaphobranchidae > Synaphobranchus > Synaphobranchus kaupii. Next base: position 20,134,878 of record CM056390.1, read on the forward strand.
TACACAGATGCATATGCAGATAGTATTGTCTCTGAACACCCTTCATGGAAAGGGCCAGTGCTTTGTTCCAAGAAGCATTTCTTAACAGCAAGTAAATGAAACTCATTTCATAGAAAGCTGTACAATAATTTATTGTAATGTGATGCTGTTTTTCCCTATTTTTTGCTGTTAATTGGGATAGGTGTTGAACTGTGTTGTGTTGTAATGCTGTGAGTTCCCTTTGTAATGGAAAATAAAGTTCTACGTTATTTTTTGATCCGGCCGTAGCTGTAGGGAAATGAGGGGACAGCGTTCTGACCTGGTTTGCCAAGGAGGATGGTGAATTCCGCTTCTGACAGCATTGTTGGTCCCCCTTGCCCGTCATGCTGCAGCGAGTCTAGATGGACCTCCTGAAAAAAAATGGCGAACCTTCTCCTAAATAATTTTTTCACTATTTGTCTCATCTTGCTCGCACAACTCAGCAGGGTGGTGGGAGAGGGGTGTTGCTGTCTCATTAAATTTGTCTAAGCGCAGTTTTTGCGATGAGGGTGACATTGATGGCAGCCCGAGATAATATACATCAAGCACCTGCACAATTACCCAATGATGGGGAAAAATAGCTGCTACTTTCAACTCACTGAACAGAACCGCAACAACAGTAAGCATCACATTTACCCACCTGGAGAAAAAAGTACATTGCTTAAAAACTGCATGCATTTTAAAGCTGTTTTTGCTATAGAGACACGGAAATATGAAAGAGCAAGACAGGCTGTACCTCCTTGAAGGGGAGCTAGACTGAGGACACATACACACAATAGTATTCTCACAAAGGTTGCGATATAATTAAAATGTGTAAAAGAAGGGCAAAATATGAAAAGGGATGTAGAAAATACATAGCTAGGCAATGAAAGGTTTGCAAAAGTGCAACAGCACATTTTGTGTGCTGAATAAGAGACTTAAAGATGAACAAAACAATGTTGATTCTGTTTTACAAGAGTGTTGTACAGAATCTACTGACCATTTGCACAGTGCTGGGGAAGTGCACTCTGTCCAAAACTAGGGGATGGTAACAAGATTTCAGGTGTCCAGTGGAGAACATCATACCCACGTCCCAGCAGTACATCACTAATAATAGCTCGTAAGGTACTGGCTGAAGCTTCCCATCCGTTATTCCTGGAGTAGAAACCACGGCCATCTGCCCGCACATCAAATGCCCTGAATTAGGACAGAGAGAGAACTTGCCTATATTATACCTTTTTTATAATGAGTAACCTACTCATTAACAATTATTTTGGTTGTTGATTATTGCAATCAATTGCATTGATTATTATTGTATAGGCTATAATATCCTTTTTTAAATGAATTATCTGTATTTATACAGTATTGAATGTTGAATTGTGAGTTTTTATGTATGTTTTATGGTTAAAAACCAATCCCCTTTATAATTATAAATTATAAAGCTATACACTTGGGCAATATGAAATTAAAACATTTGAAATTGTCTTTACTGCTGTGTTTTTCTTTTTTAGGAGGCCCCTTCACCTTCAATAAGTTTTCTATAGGCAAAGAGAAACGCAAACGACATGGAAGCTGAGGAGCTGTCAAACTCTACTATCTGTGGCAATGCATCAGATATCCAGCCAATCCCACACAGTCTATGGGAAGTTATAACCATAGCAACTGTATCGGCCATTGTGAGTTTGATCACGATAATTGGAAACATTCTTGTGATGCTGTCCTTTAAGGTCAACAGCCAACTAAAGACTGTGAACAATTACTACTTGCTGAGCTTAGCTTTCGCAGACCTCATCATTGGAGTGTTCTCCATGAATTTATATACCTCTTACATTCTGATGGGATACTGGTCACTGGGGAGCTTAGCGTGTGACTTGTGGTTAGCATTGGATTATGTGGCCAGCAATGCCTCGGTAATGAACCTGCTGGTTATCAGCTTTGACAGGTACTTTTCCATTACAAGGCCGCTGACTTACAGAGCGAAGCGAACTCCAAAACGGGCTGGGATCATGATAGGTTTGGCTTGGCTTGTGTCTTTCATTTTATGGGCTCCTCCAATTTTGTGCTGGCAGTATTTTGTCGGCAAAAGAACAGTTCCAGACAGGCAATGCCAGATCCAGTTTTTCTCTGAGCCGGTGATCACGTTTGGGACGGCCATCGCTGCTTTCTATATACCAGTCTCCATCATGACCATCCTGTACTGTCGGATCTACAAGGAAACAGAAAAACGCACTAAGGACTTGGCGGAGCTTCAAGGCCTAAACTCTTCAGCTGAGACCAGCAGTGTCAAGCCCCAGAAGACTATCATAAGATCCTGTTTCAACTGTAAACAGCCCCCTAATGCCTCTCGAGATAGGAACCAGGCTTCCTGGTCCTCTTCAAACCGTAGCAACGCTGCCAAATCAGCAGCTATGTCTAGTGATGAGTGGTCCAAAGCAGACCAGGTGACCACCTTCAACAGCTACGCCTCCTCAGAGGACGAAGAGCGCCCTGTCTCACCAGGAACCATCCAGGCCGCTTACAAGAACCAGGCCTGCGGTCATAACGAAAGCACTATTGGTAGCGAGACCGAGCAGCTGAGCAGCAACGAAGACGGCAGTTACTTCCCTTCCCCGCCTAAGAGCAGCTCCCAGAAAAGCAAGAAGTGTGTCTCCTACAAGTTCAAGCCAGTCGCCAAAGAGGGTAGCTCTCAGCCGAGCAAAAATGGGGACACTAAAATGGCACCATCCTCATGCTCCTCAGCAGAGTCTATGGGTGCCCCCTCCACCTCCGCCAAACCCATGGACACCAATCTGAAGAACCAGATCACCAAGAGAAAGCGAATGGTCCTCATCAAGGAGAAGAAGGCCGCCCAGACACTCAGTGCCATTCTTCTAGCCTTCATCCTCACCTGGACCCCCTACAACATCATGGTGCTCATCTCCACTTTCTGCTCCGACTGCATTCCTGTGTCTCTCTGGCACCTGGGCTACTGGCTGTGCTATGTTAACAGCACTGTTAACCCCATGTGCTATGCCCTCTGCAACAAGACTTTCCAGAAGACTTTCCGCATGCTACTCTTCTGCCAATGGAAGAAAAAGAGGGCAGAGGAAAAGCCATACTGGTACGGACAAAACCCAGCAGTTGGTGGCAAACCGACATAGTCAAAAATTCAAGAGACTTATTTTCCATATATTTTGCATTGACAAGACTTTGACATTTAAACTTTTGGTTATGGTCAACTTCATGGATGTTATTGTGGAAGAATTGATGTGAAATCTTTCAAATGCTTCCAGGATGGAGCTGCACATTCTGTTAGTATTCATTTAACATGATAAGTGTTTGGCAATAATTGGCATCTAGGGTGAACTATGGTATTTGTTTTATACCAAAGCTTTGTAATTAGTCATCAAGTGTTCTATCTGTTCTATGAAAGACAGAAAATAATTGTGCAATCATACCACCATGTTCTACATATTTTCCTTCAAGATTCTCAGTAGTGCAGGCACTTGCATATCAAAACATACAATGTTATACAACTAAAATGCTTCTTGTCCTTGTTTTATTTATAGTTTACCTTCATCTGTAAAAGAAAAACTTTCTTTATTAGGACTGAATTCACAATTGTAAAATTCACATTTTTTGTTTTCTTGCTTGTATTTAAGGGCTAACATTTTTCATGGTTGCAGATTTTGGAGGTTTTATCCGTGAATCAGACAACCTTTTTACCTAGTCATCCTGGTCCTGTGTCAGCTGGAGATCAGCAGCCTATTCAAGATTGTACATGTTTATTATAAAAGCCTTTTTTCACGTGCCATTTTAAAGTACTGTACTGCCAACTTGTGTGTGTCACAGCAAAAGAAAACCTGAGGCATCAACACAGGAAATTAAGATCTCGGCTTCAGAGAAGATTCAGAAGCAGGAACTGGAAATTTGAAATCACTGTATGATGGGAAAAAATGGCCTTTGCATTTAATATTTTCACTGTGTGTACTGCAGTACCAATGTTACAGAATATGTTTGCCTGAAACTCTAGACAGAAGGCACTCTGTGTTAATGGAATTCTTTTTTTCTTTTTATAATGTACAAAAGTGAAATTTAGACCAGGTTCACTCAGCAACAGGTAACATAACACCTTTTGACTGCAAGACTGCACGCTGCCTGTATATATCTGCATTCAAACTCAGAAGTGAAAAAGAGGATATAAGAAATGCACTGAATATTTGCTTTTATTTGCCCGATATATGTCAGTAGATACTGTGATTTAATTTGTTCCCTAAATACTCCTTTGAAATAGATCGGTTTTTGGCCTGCACTGTTATCTTATCCCCACACTCCAGAGGGTAATATCATAGAGGCTCTGAATTATTAATTATGTGTAACTTTATTTATTAATTGAGTTTCGAAAAGTAAACGCACACCTTTAATACTGTATTGCACTGAAAAGAAATCAAATAACCCCGTGACTTCCCTGAACAGGAAGAAAAGAAAATGCCCTTAACACTCCTCCTGACATATCCTTGAAAAACATTTACCTTGAATGTTTGCCTCATTACTTTACCTTGTTTTATTTCTTCCTTACTTTTCCAAGAAACACAAATTTATCAAAACACCACATTCCAACAGCTTTCCAGTTGTACATATTCATATTGACATACTTTAACATTTGATCCACAACACACACTTAAAGTAATTACAGACATGATCACACTTCCATCATTAACCATGATCGTTCTGGAAATAAAAAAATTAATTGAATCTGGGAAAGAAATAATTGAAAACAGAATGGAAAACAGCCAGGGCACACCGAGTCTGTATGCGAGACATTTTCCGCACATTTTTGTTCTGATGAACTGCACACGTTTCTCATGATTCTCAGGTGTATTGAGGTAATTCAGTCAATAGACTTATTTTTTCTGTATTTTGTGACTATGTGTTCCTGTGTATTTTCCAAATTGAAATATATAGTACGCCTTATTTAAAGAAAGCAACTAGTAATGCTCTTTCCATAAGAGCTATTCTTATATTTTGGCTCTACAAACACTGCTTTTCACATTGAAACGCTTAATTTAATGTTTAAATCAACTCGGCACACCACCGATAGAAATAATGATTGGGACCCAAGTCATGATTACAGGATGGATTAGACAAAGTGATCTCCATCCAAATATGGACAATACGTTCAGAATATACAGAGAATACTCTCAAGTGAGGGTAACCCTCCCCCCTCCCCCCTTTTTCATTTAATTCCACCAAAATTAATCACAGCTCATCCTTCTGACATCCCCCGTGGATGACCTTAACAATATCCGAGGGCTTCACCATCATCCAGGCATACTTGCAGAGGTGCTCTTTACTGCAGTCCTTCTGCCAGTAGATGATATTCCGGCGATTGAGGTTGGCCCCTGCGCAGGCGTCATACCACCACCCTCCTCCCGGCACCCCGTGGAACTCCAGCTTGGCGCAGTTCTGGAAGTAGTTGTCGTTGTCGCGGTCCTTGGTGGTGAACTTCTGGTTGTCGTGCAGATAGTTCTCGGTGTCCTGGGCGAGGGCGTCCACGGCCGTGCCCTGGAAGAGGCCGAGCCGGAGCCGGTACTGGGCCTCCTCGTTCTCCACCAGGACCGGATCATACTCCCCAAACTTGGTGACCGCATCCATGTCCACCAGCTTGACCCCGAGCTTGAATCGGCCGGGTCTGCTGGTGATCTGGTGGAGGTATTCATTGCCGAGCCAGTGGTCGCCGGTAAGGGCGCCGAAGCCCAGCTTGTATTCGGTCCAGGTGCGGTCAAAGTCCACGCTGCTGTTGACAGTAATGTGCTGCACCACAGTCCAACCCCCATCCTGCATGGCGCAATAGACCATAATGAGGGACCCCGCTGGTTTTATCAGATAGACCCCGTCCCGGGCCTGGCCACCAGAACTCTGCCAGATCTCATAGCAGTCACCAGGGAACTCTAAGAGACAACAAGGAGATATCTCACCATCTTCATCCTAACTTAAAATACTTCTCTCATTAATGGGTAATGCTAAACTGTGAAGAGATTCGCAAATCTGTGAATTTTACTCATTGAACAGTAGAAGTGCAGAGAAAGGGAAGTACACACTATATTTAACCAAACAGTACAATAATTAAATAACAAGAGGTTTTGCATGCTACAGTACAAAATTTTTGATAGTTCCACAAGTATAGTTTCCTTTTTGACTTAGAAGTGAACAGAAATTATGACAGCTGACTTGTGAAATCACAAACTATTTACAGGCAGGATTTACAGTTATCAACTCCATCTTTACGTCCTTGAGATTCCTAGTACTTAAGAGCACAAACACTTCCACCTAACGATGGTGACAAGATCCTCTTCCTCTGTGTTGTCCTCCAGAATTCTGTGCAACACTTTTAAGGCAACACTTCTATTCTAAGACGGCACCGGCGATTACGGTATTACAAAGTATTATTATATGATTAATGAAGTACTTGAATGGGAGACCTGGAAAAATTGGATAGCTGCTGGAAGAGGTATTGGTGGGCCAATGGGGAACATTCCACAGTCATCCCTTTGGACCAAGCAGGAAAACAAATGCCCCAGTGCAATGACGGGGACACTACAGTAGGAGACACAGTGCCTTTCAGTTGAGACATCAAATTGAGGTTCTGACTCGCTGTGGCAATGAAAGAACCTGTGGCACTTCTCAAGTGGTGAGTGGTGGTGTTAATCCTGATGTCCTGGTCAAATTCCAAATAAATATGGCTCTGTACATTCGACTATCTAATCACGCCCCCCCCCCCGCCCCCTACATCTGATTGGCTACATAATCCCTTCCATTCTCTTCCCACTTTGATTCCCCAGACGATCATTGCTCAGGAAAATTGAGTTCTCAGCTAACCTACTTTGTTAAATAAAGGCAAAACAAATAAATATTTTTACATACTTGTGAAAACCAAATTTGCAGATTTTCTTCCACTAAGGGGTAGTGTGCTAAAAGCAACACTAATACAGTAGTCTAAATGTGCATGAAAATGCTTACAACCAAGAGATATTCTAACCACAAGTGACATCTGGGATTTGAGAGATCATAAAGGAACATTAAACAAGTAAATTTGTAATTTATAGTACCCATGCACCATTTCACACTAGGTTAGAAGCAATAACACTGTTTAAACTCAGGCAATATGCAATTATTTTATGCCTGGAATGACACCAGCAACTATACAGCTGTCTTTTTAAATGTACATATGCAGCAAAAATTTTAAACAAGGAACATTCAGTAAATCGCTCCCATCAGCCACTGTGCTGTACTGTGAGCTGGACAGTGTTTCACTGGTAAAATCATCAGGGTTGAATTATTACCACCTATGACAACGACACAAATAGTATGACGTGTGACATGTTTTTGACTTCATGCGAGTCATTTATGGTTCTAGATCCTGGAATTTGAACTAATTGCCTACAACTCAGAATTTAAAACACAGCCTGGTATTTCTATCAGTGATTGTAGCGAAGATAAGCCACTTTACAAGTACTACAATAAAAACATAACACTTAAAGAGGGCCACCGGGTTTGGATGCGTGCAAGAAAATAAAAGCACTTATTTAAACAACATATTCAGTACACTTACTGGGCAAAAGCCAATGTATTTATTGTCAATTAATCGCGATAAAAATAAACCATAAATAATAAAGCCTAGTTTCCATACTTTTTCCCCCTTTTCTCCGCAATTTGGATGCCCAATCATGCGCACACTGCAATGCTTATCTTAACCTCAAACCTGGTCAGGACGAGCATATGAGCAGACAGGCATATGGCCTCTGAAGCACACAATGTTAGCCACTGCTTCTTGTCACAGCGCACTTCGCAAGTCAGGCTTGTACAGGCACAACTCAGAGGAAGACACTTCATGTGCAGCCCAACAGACAAACTTACACATGCCCAAACGAGCAGTGAGGGCCGCCCCTCAGCATCATCCCAGCCTAGGTAGTCCTATGGCTCAGTTGGTAGAGCATTGTGCTAAGAACACAAAGGTTGTGGGTCAGGGCCGATTCTGGGGGGGTGGGGGAGATTGCCCCCTCCCCAAATGCTCCGCCTACCCCCCCAAAGCCAAATACAGAAAAAATTGAATCCAACAATATGAAGTGGGGACGATTCGGCCAACCAGTAAAATGCCACATCGAAATAATATATTTCTCTAATATATGATTGGTTGGTGTGGCCATATAAAGCATGGAGAGAGAGAGAGAGGTCAGTTTCTTTGATCAGTCTATGCTGTCTCTTCTTGATAACTGTTACGCATTGCTTAGGATATAATCTTCTCTAGCCTATCTTACTCACTGGCGAGAGTCTCCGTCTGGGAGATTCGATTTTAAATAGATTGATTACATGTTGCATCTAGCCTAGTTGTTATAGCTGCGATTCTGCAAAACATCTGCAACATTGCATTAGCTGGCTGAACGTGTGAAGGTATGTTAGCTAGCCTACTGCTGCGTGTTGGCTAGTCAGACCTACTTTCCTCAAACTTTGGAATACTTCACATATATTAAAATACACTGGCTAAATGTATATATAAAAATATAAATTAAAATGAGCCAGTTACAGTAACGTAGTTTCACATAAATTTCACGTAAATAGAAAATAGCACAGAGACTGAAATAATTAAGAAATATAGCTCATCTTTAATATACTTGTTTCCATATAAGATTATATATAAATTTGGTATTATTGGGCATAAATAAAGTTGTCCTCCTATAAGATGAGGGGGGTGGAGGTGGGTTTAAAATGTAATAAAATTATCTTATCCACTAATATACTGATTAGCCCATACTTTAGCTTTATATGAAAGCATCTCAAATCTCATCTAGGGCTTTGGGGAGGGAAAAAAAAAAAAAATCTTAAATTAAACATTTTATTTTAGAAAATGCCCTGTGTGAGGTTGTGAGGAAATGAGTTTTAATTTTTCTGGGGGAGGACCCCGAGAACCCCTCTACTTCGTCCCCCCCTTTGTGCCCCACCAACATCTCTTCATGCCCTCCCAATCAAAGCAGTCTAGAACTGGCCCTGTTGTGGGTTCAATCTCAGATGCCTACATATACTGAAAAATGTATGCATTCATATACAGTACGTCACTTTCGCTGCTAAGAAGCATGTATGATAACATAACCCTATAGGACCACCAGCCACAGCCACCACTGGAATGGTCCAGATTAGATGCCAATTCCGCCTAGTTGCATACTTACCTTTAAGTCCCACGTTGAGCACTAGTTTGTGTTCTTCAGGGGGAAGCACATGGATGTTTTCTGCGTGGTGCAGTTTGGAGTGTGCTTCCATCAAACAGAGAACAGACAGCAACAGACACCTCAACCAGACCCCTGAACTCTCCATGTTACACCACGTGTACCTACACTATGCCAAAACAGACAGAGAAACACTACCATGTTAACATCTACAAAAAAGCACAGGATTCATACACATCGTAGAAAAGATGGCACGGCACTGAAATTTATTATTAAATTACCTTTCAAGTAATACTAAGCTATTATACTATTTTAATATATTTTAAAAGGCACCTTCAGTTGGTCTATATAAAACCAAAACCCACAGAAAGCATATGGGCAGATAGCAAACATTTAAATCTGAATTTTAAAGACAATTTAACGCATGCATTGGCATGTCCAACAAACCAGTTTCTCCCAGGAGTAAATCTTCGAACACTTATCGATGGAAGTGGTCATTTTAAGTTAAATGCGGCATGCCTTATAACGTACTTCTTTCAAAAGTTATACCCATTTCCGTAATAGCAAGTTTAAGTATGCGAGAATAGCGTTTAATATCACACACAATGAGGGGGACAGACTTACCTTTCTTGCCGCTCCTGGAGTGAGTGACTTATCGAACGTGCTCGAGGGCTGTGGCAGCGTGTGGCAGGCAGCGCTCTCGCTCGCAATGTACTTTGACTGCAGCTCAAGGGAGACGGCAAACACGGCGGTCCAAGTTGGCGCTCTGAGACTCAGAGTCCAGTGACGTGCAGCGTCTTCCCACACAGAGCTCTTAAACTCAGTCACCACTGGACTTCAGCCCCCTCTTCACGTCACTCTGGGAAACGCCAAGGGTTAAAGCTTGCATTTATCTGTGTTGATTGGCCCAGTTATTCACGTTCGGCAGATATTTCACTGATCCACAAGGATAAGTCTGATTGGATTAGAGCAGGCCCACAGATTACAACCTTTGTGCTTTTTGTAGTTACCCAATTAGGTTTGTTTGAACAAAGATTGCAGAATGTTAAAGGGATGTACTGTACTCCAGCACTGAAATCATTTTTTTTTGTAATGGGGTCTAAAAGTCTTCTATTCAAAATACTATGAACTACATCGACCGATTCACTAGGCCCTATTCACAGGAAGACCCTTGGACAGCTGAAGAGTGCTGAAGGGGCTCGCAGGCTAGAATTTCAGAACTCTACAGAGACGCATCCAAAACCAATCGATCACTTACAGAAAACATACTGTTGAGCCTCTGTAAATTTAAAATAAATAAAAAAAAACAAGAGGCCGAAAACCACAGAAAAACATGCTTCATCAGTGAATGTTAGTCAGATAACAGGCTCATAAAAGGGTGTCTTCTGCAGTAATCCAGAGTACCCCAGAAGAGTTTTGTAAAAAAGTAATAAATTAAGAGCAGACGGTAAGATCAATGTGTATTAACTTTATTTAAATACATTTCCCCCCCCATTGTAAAAGTAAAAAGTAATAAGTTATTTCATTAATAGATATCTATCCCAAATTGCTAGCTTTATCCGTTATACAAACTCTCATTCAAGTAGGTGCAGAGTTGAGTACAGTCATCTTGAGTCCAGAAGCAGCATAAATATATACACAATGTGGCAACAGCTACCTCACAGAACACACAAATGAGCATCTGTAACTTAACAGATCAACAGGGTAAAAGAAGTAGGTATTTAATGATGCTATACATGCAAATGGGAAAATGCGCTGGAGAAATGTAAATGGAGAACTGAACTGCATGAGGCATTCACAAAAACCATAAGAACAACGGGAAGTCAGTGCCAAAGAGCACACAGCGTTTCTTCCAACATTCAGTTTTTCCAATGATAATCTCCAAGGGACAGACACCGTGACTCCGATATTCTTTCAGCAGCCGGGAAAGAACAAGGCAGGAAGCTACCGTCACATTCAGGAGTATCAAAAAAGAGAAATGTCGAGTTGTTTCCATGGCAACGGTCCACGGCGGAGGGGGCAAACGCGCATTACTATCTCCTCTTCAGCGCGACACTCTTGCCGCCCCGGCTGCCACCCGACTTGCCCGAGCTCTTGCTAGCGAACAGCTTGGTCATAAACTCTGAGACATCTGGCAGCTCGTGGTTGGGATTCAACATGTTCATCGACTGCTCCATCTCCTGCACAAGAAAGGAATTGCAAATGCTTCACATCCCCTTGCATTTTTACTCTCTGCTTTGTGGCCTAGGTAACAAAACCCTATGCCAAGGGGGTCTTCAATCTTATCCAGAAACGGCCGGTGTGGGTGCAGGCTTTTTGTTCCAACCAAGCAGTAACACACCTGATTCTACTAATCAAGGTTGTTAGTAAAGACTCGAGTGGTTGATTAGTGGAATCAGGTGTGTAACTGCTTGGTTGGAACAAAAGCCTGCACCCACACCTGGATTAGATTGAGGACCCCTGCCCTATGCCTTTCTTTCCCAATTTGAGTTCATACAAAGGCCACATATTGTCATTTTACGATGCAACATAGCAAATATTCTTCCATGGCAACTGCACCTGAATGATCCCAGTTTGTTTTGGGAAAAAAAACAACACTTATTTTCCATAATGGCATTTATTTACTTCAGTTAATTTATCAGCATTTTTTGTAAGATGGGGCTTTTTGACATTTGCATTTTAAATGTTAATTTCTTGAATTGCATAAACTGTATGCAGGAGACAATTTTTTTTCTATGCTAATGTTCCATCATTTCTTGAATTTTCCACCCACATACAACAGAATATTCTAAGGGTCAGGGCATTAGCTACATGGCTAACAGTTGTCTCTATTTAATTTGGAACTGAATAGCTATGAATACATTTTTTTAAATGAGCATTTTGAGCATGTGGACACCTGGCGTATCGTATAACATGCCACTCTTAAATAATGGGAGTTTAAAGGAGACAAAACTAGCATGACAGTGAAGAGTCTGTACTGTACATGTACTTGCAATATTTAACTTTTCTTTGATATTTATTTACATATTTGTAAATAACTGATTAAATGAGTTTAGGTGAAGTGGTTAACAGGTAACCCACAGAACTAATACAAATCTGGCTGGTTCAGTCATAAAGCATACTGCATACAGCCTGACAGAAAAAGGTTCAGATCACACTGTGTAGTTCAACTCTTGCCAAGACACTTCCACGACAGAGCCAAGATACCTCGGAGTGCACTGTGCATCCAATGGAGTCCAAAGCAAAGTTTCACTTTCAAAATATACTGAGAGCTTTTCAAGTGTTCTTTTTTTAAATTTTTTTATTTGATTCATTTTGATTCCCATCCAATTTAAATCGGGTCATCACACTAGTCTCCAAATTAACTGCACCATAGTCGGCATGAAGCAAAAAGCTGGCATGGGTACAGTTAAAATAATACACAGTGAGCACCATAATTCATTGGACAGTGACACATTTTTTGTTATTTTGGTTCTGTACTCTAGCACTTTGAGTTTGAACAGATACAATGACAATGATGTTGAAGTGCAGACAACTTTAATATCGGATGAGCCGTTTAGAAATTATAGAACCTTTTGTACATAGTCCTCTCCCCCCCCCCATTTTTGGGCATCAAAAAAATATTGGACTGTTTAACATAATGCAGAATAAAGTAATCATTTTTAATATCTGGTTGCATACCCTTTGCATGCCATGACTTCCTGATGTCTGTGACCCAACAACATCAAAATACTCTTGATATCTTATTTTCTGGTACTCTTACAAGCAATACTATAACTCTGCATTTGAATGGATCTCTATTGGAATTGGGGGGTGGGACTAGATTTAGCTGTACATTACACTGGAACACACATGGTTGGCTAAATGGCTCAAACTCATCAAGGGTCTGACGTATCAAACAAGCCTTAAATCATCACACTGCTGCCAGAAATACAGTAGATATGGAAGGATAACATGAAGGGTTTATTCTCCTGATTTATTTTTCCAGAGTTCAATAGAAAATATGTCAGGAGAAACAACCCTTAAAGTGATCCATCCATATCTACTGCATATCTGGCAGCAGAGTGATGGTTTGCGGCTCGATGGTTTTGATGGTTTGAGGCTTGTTTGATACCTCAGATCCTTGATGACTTACAGCCATTTTACCAATCATGTATTGCATATTGTTCCAGCATAATTTACAGCTAAATCTAGTCCCACCCCCCAATTCCCATAGAGATCCATTCAAATGCAAAGACGTTATAGTGTCGCTTGTAAGAGTACCAGAAAATAAGATTTATTTTGATGTTGTTGGGTCACAGGCATCAGGAAGACATGGCCTGCAAAGGGTATGCGACCAAATATTAAAAATTTAAAGGCAGTCAACTTAGTGTATGTAAACTTCTGACCCACTGGAATTGTGATATAGTGAATTAAAAGTGAAATAATCTGTAAACAATTGTTGGAAAAATTACTTGTGTCATGCACAAAGTAGATGTCCTAACTGACTTTCCAACACTATAGTTTGCTAACATGAAATCTGTGGAGTGGTTAAAAATTAGTTTTAATGACTTCAACCTAAGTGTGTGTAAACTTCCGACTTCAACTGTAGCTGTAAATTATGCTGGAACAGTATGGAATACATGGTTGGCAAAATGGCTGTAAGTCATCAAGGGTCTGACGTATCAAATGAGCCTCAAAACATCACTCTGCAGTAGATATGGATGGATCACTTTAAGGGTTGTTTCTCCTGACTTATTTTTCCATAGAGTTCAATAGGAAAATTTGTCAGGAAAAACAACCCTTAAAGTGATCCATCTACAGTTGTGAGATTATGTTGCTAAGTAAAATGGGCCGTTCCAAACATTGTTCGGAGGAACAACGTAATTAAATTAAGTCAGACAGGAGATAATGCCTGCACTTTGCCTGGAGGTTAGACACAACATGAATGGGGGCGGATTACTCAGCTTACCCGTCTCATCTCTGGGTCATTTGAGTTCATGACTTTCGGTAACAGGACAATGATGAGCAGCGGGAGAACCATCATCAAAACCTGTGGCAGAGAGATAACCCAGAGGAATAATGGTAAGTAGAGTCAGACTAATACTACCCATCTCTCATCAGTCCTGAAGTACGACAACCCAGAAATTTTGGTTATTAAAAAAAGATTCTACCATTGGGTTCATGAGGAAATCTGTCCAGACCCAGGTGTCCCGCTTGATGAAATAAGAGTGGGGCCCGGAGGACCTCATCTGGAGCGGGTACGGCTGCCGCACCACTTCTGACGTCTTGATGTTGTTCACTACCCGCGCCCTATAATTCACAAGAGAGAGCTTAACCACTTACTCAGTGCAGTTAAGACTGCATTTCAGTTCACACCTATCCATTGCAAATCAGTGGGGAGAAAAAAAAATGTAAAAACATGATTCTCAAGCGGTGTGACAGAGAAAAAAGCAGCAACATTAATTACCTAGCGCTAAGAATAGGCCATGTCCAAGGAATATGTTTGTCATCAAGCAGCAGTGGCGACAACAAAATGTACTGTGGATAGGCACCCCCCCCCCCCCCCTCCCCCAAGGGTCTTGTCACAACCGTCTCTGCTGATTTGCTCATTGGAGACAAACGATTCTATCCTAGGTGCTTCTTAAGCGTAGCTCTGGGAGCCAATTCTTGCATGCAATTTTTCTGTTTTGACTTGTCATAGTTAATCTGCTGTAAGTCAGATGTTGCTGGAGGTACCCATGACCTCAAAAAATATTCAAGCACTTACTCTTTATTTGTCAACATCTGCTCCTTAATCAATCTTAAGGGACCCAATTAACTGTTCTACGCCCTAAAACAACTACCTCATATTATTCAATTAAGACTAACACAAACGTGTATTACTAATAGGCCATTAAACTTGTATTGGGGTGCATAACATAACATAAGAATGAAATACCCTAACCTATATGTTTCTGTTTTAGCAAAACCATCCCAACTTGCTTTCACTAAGCGCTAATTGCACTTGCCAGCCAGACGTCAAAACCAAATGAGTATTTAGCACAATAAAACTAACATCAACCTAATTAACAGCTCAGCTATAAAACTCATCACATGCAGTGTGCTCAGTGGACCAGTAGCGAGAAACACTTTCCCATTTCAGCCCGAGAAGGTTTCCTTTCAACTGCTCAAGAGTGATCTACCTGGAGAAATCAGTCCAGGTATATATCCTAAACTGGATTAATAGATGCAGAAGAAACAAGGCACTTTGCTTTAAGCCACTTACTCTTGTAGCCTAGCACTAAAGTGTAGACTGGACAGCCAATTCCCAACGATAGACTGATATATCGCAAGAAGTATTTGTTTAAAGGCTGCTACAAGTCTAGATAGTTGTGTTTCATCATAGATGTAACTGTAATATGATAATTTGCTGAAGATAACAAGCATTAAAATAGCAGAAGTCTAAGGTAGAAGGTATAATGTAATTTTAATTTGGTACGCTTAGGTAGTGATAGCACATTCATAAAGCACAACTGAACTTTGGTAGAACTTTGGGTGGCCATGATATGAGTGCAAATGGTGGCAAAATATGTTCGTTAGTTGCTCTGTGCTCCCCTGGGGTGATAATCCAGAATAGGCTATTTGTCGCTCTCCATTCACTTCTATAGGGCAGCTAAAACGGTCTCAAAATGACACTTCTAGCATGTATACGAATGCGAACTAAGCGGATTCTGTCAATACAAACAATAACCAGTCCAGTTATTAAGTTGTAGTGTAGTTTAGTGAATGACAGCCAACTGGCTGCTATAGCGCTTCACAATACCGGTAGAAAAATTCACTTTTCATACAATGGTATGCCAATATACAAATTAAAATGATGTTTTTTATAAACATATGGTGCCTGTGTTATATTATTGTTAAAGTAGCAGTAGCCAATTATAATTATTTAATCAATTTAGTAAATCGCTTCACATGCACAACAAACTTGGCTGCATTTCAGCTTTTTTCTGTGTCCCCTATTGGCTGAAATCACATACCACATCATTCTGATTGGCCAAAAAAAGGGTCAGATTTGGAGGACATGTTGGGAGGGTAGTTGGCGCAATTCATTTTCAATGGCAATCTTCGCATCTTTATTTGCTAATAATGACTAAATCTATAATTATTATCATTAAGATTTTGAATAGAAACCGTCTGCACATAGTATAATAATATGGTACGCATTTTGTATGGGTAGTATAAAAACTGTAGGACTAGATGCATTTACAAAAACGGGACGAAGAATAAGAAAGATCCTTAGAAAGAACAGTACTTTGCATATTTCACATGCAAAAGTACTGTTTCACATGCCTACAATTAGCCTACAATCAACGTGATGCGGTAGTTTGCTATACAAATAGTAACTTAGGCCCACCTCATTTTCCCCTTGGATGTTATATCGACTCGCAGCGGGTCAAATCTGTAAGTTGGCGATAGAACTTCTACAAGATATGATCCTGATGGTACATCATTCACTGCAAAACTGCCATCGGTTCTGTGGAAAGAGATTCGCTCACTTATTCAACGTTGCATAGTAACACTACCGTAACAGACACAAGGTGAACAATACAGATAATCTGCACACAAATGTATCCAATTAAAAACAAATACTAAAGTTACATGCTTGTTTAATCAAGACTCACTTTAAAAATCCAATATACTCTTCTCCTTCAACGAGAACTCGAGCAGTGGAAATCCAATCTTGTGTTTTAATTCCAGGTACGACTGCCCGGCCTTCTATTTTGAACCTATCTCCATTAATTTGAGCTGCGGAGTTTCCGGGCCCCAATTCCATATCATTGAAAGCACAAGACACCGCGAACAACGCAGTAAAATATAACCATGCTCGCGCCACGATGTCTTGTGGAAACATACTGAAGGCGGACAAACGCTTAGTAGAGTTGCTATTTCTGAAGTGTAGCAGGGTTCTAATTTAAACTGACGTGAAGATCTTTCAGTGCTTCTTCCACCATTTGCTGAGGTAACAACTTCTCCACTTCAGTCACCGAAGAGCGACGTCACGCCGCAGTAAAACGTACTGTAAAACTTTATTGACAAACCCGGAAGTTCGACGTTTCTGTAAACAGTTCTGTGGCTCAGATGAGAAAAACAAAAACAGTTTGGTGTCATTCTAAACGAGATTTACAGGTTTTCTTGGAGATCAACAACAAAACTCATACTGTCAGCAAAACGTATGCTAAACGTTTTACCCCGATTCTCCCGGACCATACATTTTTAGGCGAAGCATGACCTATTTTTATACGGTCTATGAGCATAACTTATGATCAGCTATGCAACGTTAACATTCACTCAATATCGAATTGAGGTAACGTTATATCATATTTAAGTGCCTCATTATTGTATATTTAACCGTTAATTAATTTCCCCTGCATTTGAACTTGTGAATTTTAAAACATTCAGTTGTGTTCCCTCAGACAACCGAGGCGAAGTGGTTTGCGCATTTGAAGCAAAACGAAAATCTGACATGCATTGCAAATTATTTAATAATGGATAAATATAAAATAACAGATAAAATCTTATGCACATTTTACGGTCGAAATTTTTATTCATGAATAAGCACATGAAAATTATCTAATTTCTGCAATTCAAGTTCTTGATTTGAAGGGTTTCGGGAAACAGGTCAGTAACATTCTTCTACCAAGAAAAAAAAAGACAAAACATATTGCATGGCAGAACAGTTCTGCTGTGAAAGGAAAAATAGCTTGGCACTTCATCAAACAGTCCTGATTGACAGTCTTTTGCACCTCATGAAGTCAAACCTGTGCCTTTAAATAAATGGTCCACTTCAATGTGAAGCAGGCATTTGATGGAAGGCTTTTTAGTCTTCATTTTTATCATTACTGGGTCACTCAATTCCTTTACACCACTATTGACGCATGATCCTGGAACCTTGATCAGTCTCTGGTCCCAGTGTTAATCAGGAGTTGAATAGCAGCATTTTAAACTGCTGTCAAGTGCGTGGAGTGGTCGATTCCTCTGCTACATGGCAATATCAATGCAACTGTGACAAATAGGATTCTATAGCCTGTAAAACAAGATGGATTACAATGAGGTACAACTCTTGAGCTTTTCTAAGATGTTACTATGTTACTTTACATTTTTCATGCCAACTCCAACAATATAATTACACAAAAACCAGAAGCACGAGAAACCTGTGGCTCACCCTTGCCATTTCTCCTGTAGTTCCTGGAACTAAACTTAAATGAGAGCCATGGTCCCACAATTCCTGGAGATGTTGCTTCATCACTTGAATATTCCTACAATATTAAGAACATGTTTGAACTTAATAGGAAAACAATACTGTGTATGAAAACAAAGACAAAACAGTGATATGGGATAACATCCACATTTCTTATAAGGGTGTGGAATGTGGTGTGTACATAGTGTGCAAACTAGACCTACCTATCATCTGAATGGCTGTCAGATGTACTTGTTCTGTTTGCAGAGAGCTCTGGCCACCACTTTTTTACCACAGATTGAACCCAGTGTAAACCTACAATCAAGTACCTGGAAGACAATATAGTTTGACAAGGTTTGTGGAACTGAAAATCATCCAGGAGCTTCTCTCTGGTCCAGACATTAATTAAAGCACAAGTGAACTTTGGTAGAACTTTGGGTTGTGTAGTTACCTGGCCATGGTGGTGTATTTTATTTGGAACGTAGAGCCGGTAGGTGATTCTTGCGCCAGAAACAGCGTTAATGCGCCGATGCATCAGAAACCACTAATTGGTCCAAATTTCCACAGAAGCAAGCGTTCCTGGTAGTATGTATCTATGGTAAACAAACCGACCTGACATTTTACTAGTCTTTTCTGGTAGCTTGCTAACAACATTGATGAAAATAGTACTTTCATAAAAAATTTTAATTACATGAAAAAAATTAAGTACGAGGACTGGTTATTGTTTGTATTGACAGAATACGCTTTGTTCGTGTTCGTATACGTATACGTGCTAGAACTGTCATTTTGAGACCATTTTAGCTGCCATACCCTATTCTGGATTATCACCCCAGGGGAGCACAGAGCAACTAACGAACATATTTCGCCACCATTTAGACTCGTATTCTACCAAAGTTCACTTGTGCTTTAAATCATAATTAATCATAATTAATAAAGTAAAATTTTGCAACTCACTCTTCATATTGGCTGGTCAGCATATTTTTGACAAGTGGTAAAAGGTCCACACAACAGCCAGTGGTTATACATGGTTTATCATCTTGAAGGCTATAAGGAAGAAATGAGAATCAATTCAACAGTATCAGTTAAACATCTCTATTTTATCTGACATGTCGTAAAAAAGTCTTTAAAAAAAAAAACATTTACCTTTTAGTAATTACAGGTAAGCAGTCAGCAAGCACACCTGTATCTTGGATCCTACAAAAAGACATATGATCTTAAAAGTTCATACATTTTTGATTGATGTAAGCTGTAAGTCAAAATGCAAGTTGGTTTTACCTGATAAGGTATGCAATCAATTCCCCTGCATTTCTTCGCCACAGAGTCAAAGCAACATTAAGCCGAAGATTTCTTCCAAAAAGCACTTGTGTCATTGTATCGTGATCCTTTGACAGCTGTTAAAAATAGATAAATTGATCACAAGTAGCCAAGGGGTACATGTGAAATGAAAGCAACCAAAGAAGAGAACTTGAAACAAATAAACTACAGGAACTTCAGGGTGAAAAAAACATAAATGTACTAGTTAAAGGCTTGAAGCCGATTTCATTCTAAACCAAAAATTCAACAGCGACATCTGGTGGTTAAAAAAAAACATTAACTTTACAGAGCGCTAGAAGCAAATGTGTCTAAGAACAACAGAATTTAGTCCTGATTTAGAACCAAACTACAATCAGTATTCCATTAAACCAATGTAAAAGTTGCATGGAAGTATCTGATCCTAGATCTACCATGGTGACGGCAGATTGCACGATCATCAGTGTGGGCTGACGTTAGTGACATG
This sequence comes from Synaphobranchus kaupii, assembly GCA_029718625.1. Taxonomy (NCBI): domain Eukaryota; kingdom Metazoa; phylum Chordata; class Actinopteri; order Anguilliformes; family Synaphobranchidae; genus Synaphobranchus; species Synaphobranchus kaupii. The sequence continues at coordinate 20,155,051 of CM056390.1, forward strand.
ATTTGGGGAACTGCATATTTTCTGCCACACGACAGGACATGTCGTCTTTACCATTGGGTGCCCTATTAAAACATTCGCTAGTTTTGAATGAACAGCCAGCTGAAATACAATAATCTTATGAAACATCAATATTGGTTTCATGTTAATGGTAGTCCTAGAGACATCTTTTTAGGCTAGTTCATAAAGTATGAATCGCATACTTTATAAAGTATGCGATATTTATTTTACTTTGTCTAAAAATACAAGCAAATGGGTGTATGGGAGCTTATTATAGAGAAGTTTGGTTTGTCTGGAATATAATAATAATAATAATGTTCTGTTTAAGTTAAGTTATACCCCGTGGGGTAATTTGTCCTCTGCATTCAACCCATCCTAACTACTTAGGAGCAGTGGGCAGCCACAGTGCAGCGCCCAAGGACCAACTCCAGTTCTGAGGCCAGTGCTTTGGTTAAGGGCAATGGTAGGAGTTTACCTAACCTGACATGCATGTCTTTGGTGTGGGAGGAAACCCACACAAACATGCAGACTCCACGCAGAGAAGACCCAGACCGGGAACAGTAGTTTGTGCCTTTAGAAAGCAAACAAATAATCTGGAGATAAGAATAAAATTTTCGGATAAAATTGGGAGCCATATTGGAAATCGCCTACAATCCCCCTGGGCAGGTGCAGCAAACCAACCAGTCCCCTGTGCCCCCCACCAATCAATCCCCCCAGTCCCCACTGACAATATTTTCCTGAGTGAAACCCAGAATTATATAGGTACAGTAAAACCTATATAAACTGCAGAACAGCGGAAGCATACAGTGCGTCACATACAGAATGTAGATTGCAGAACTCTACAGCCTGCACACCATAGCTCTTAGTCTCTAACCTCTGTGAAGCAGTCACTGTATTTGGACCCAGCCCCATCCATCTTGGTGGCCTTAGCTGAGTTAAAGGGGAACCCACAATGGTCACTGCAGAGCATTCCTTTCAGGTCCTCTGCACAGGCCATTTCATTCTCCTTGTTTGCCATGTCACAGCTCCTCCCTGGCACGGGCGGCCTCCGCCGCCCCCCGGTGGTCACCGTGACGTGACGCGTCTTCCTCTTGCAGGAAACCACTCGTTTCACTTTACCAGAGCTGTGTCTAGCACGACTCACTGGATATCTGTGAAGGACGGGTAAAAAACATTAGGCCAGGGGCGCACAAGGGCCGATCCGTTTCAGGAATTTGCAACTTCTGCTCTTAATCGTTCAATTGGCTCAAACATATCTTGATCTGACATTTGTATAAACACCAAACTACAGCCGCAGACTGCAAGTGTATCCCAAAGATTTTACTGTGATCAAGTACAGGAGTGAACCAGCTTAGTGTATAGCGCTGTCAGAAAACAAACTAAGGTAACTGGTTGGAACAAAAACCAGCACGCGTACCGGCCCTCCAGGACTGGAGTTGTGCACCCCTGACTTGCTCTGCTCAGATAACTAATGTTTTTGTAGGACAGAGTTTTTGTCCTCTAACTGTGGGAGGCATTTACAGTTGGATCTTTTTGATTTAATCAGTTTATCTCATAGTGCACTTGTAAGTGGATTTTTCTTTGCTCTAATATTGCAATGCAGATTGTGCATAATGGTAAGTAGCCAACTGCTGACAACTCAAAGAAAACTCACCTCTTCTTATATACGTCTTCCTTTTTAGAGAAATCGACCTAAAACAAAAATTGGAGTAATGAAAGAACAACCCCAATTCCATCTGTGCCAGTCATGTCTGACAGGCAAAAAAGCATTTGGACACGTCTCTCTACATTGAGAAAGCATTTATTACAGCTACCTATTCAACATTCTATTCGGCCATACCACTATGCAATCTGCGCCTGCTGAATGGCTGAAGCTAAGCAGGTTGTGGGCTTGGTTAGTACTTGGATGGGAGACCTCTGGGGAAAACTAAGTTGCTGCTGGAAGTGGTGTTGGTGGGCCAGTATGGGGCAGTCTTCCCTCTGGTCAAATAAACACCAATGCCCCAGTGCAGTGATGGGGACACTGTGCTGTAGGAGATGCCGTCTTTCGGATGAGACGTTAAACCGAGGTCCTGACTCACTGTGGTCATTAAAGATCCCATAACACTTATCATAAAGAGTAGGGGTTTCCCCGGTGTCCTGGCTAAACTCCCAACCCAGGCTCATTCAATCTGCCACCTAATCATCCCCCAGTTTAATTGGCTAAAAAAATTATTCTCTCCCTCTCCACCTCAGCTGATGTGTGGTGAGCATATTGCTGTGGTTTCTTGACAATAAGACACATTCTGTCCCACAGTTGCAGCCCACATTGGAAATGGGCCAAGGACATTTATGTTAGAATATTGACCATCAACTTGTCCACTTGACTGCTCCACTCCACAATGCCCACTTGCCTCCTTCATGTTCCTCACAGCAACAGAACGTATCCCGTGTTTGAGAAGTTCACTGGGCTGCGCCTCCTCAAGACTCTGGAATGCTCTCTCTTCACAGTCATGGTCTCCAGAGGCCATAATATAGGAAGACCCTGGAAAAGATGCAGACAGTAATGCTATTTTAAATTCAATCAAATGTACATCTGTTAAATTAATGAAGTTAATTTTAAAAAATCCTAATTAGCCTAATAAAAAATGATGGGATGGCATCACAATCCCATTTAGTCATTAGAACAAACCCTAATACCAATCATCAAACACCAGCAATTTAACCAGAACAACCCAGCCACAAATTGGGATGGCAGGTATGCCATCCTCCAAGTTACGGCTTGGTGGGGCATGCCCCATACCTATACAGCACCGAGAGTTTGGCACTTTTTAGGGTTTCCTACAGAAGTAACCACAATGACCCTAGACTCTCAGCCCTTAAAAACATTAACTTCTGTATGTTCTGACCTTATGTAACCACACAGTATTCAGATACAACTTCATACATCCACACAATAAAGCCCCAAACTTGGGTTATTTTGTCGTTTTTCTCCTTCCTCTTCCGCTTCTTATTTTTCCCTGCCAAACCGCCTGCCTCCGTCGCGATGTTATCCAATGGGGAGAATTATTCTTTGAGGGTATGGTCCGTAGACCTGCTCATAAAGCTTATAGCCTAATAAAAACGCTTCATACTAATGGTTAGAGTTGCTGTCTCTCACACAGAGGATTGTGGGTTCAAGCCCAGCAGGGCACATGCTTATTTTCCACAAAAACAATGTGCAACTGTTAAGTACTTTTCATTTCTTAGACTGTTATTATTTTCACATTAACACATTAACATATTTTTATTGCAAAGGCAAAAGAGGTTTCCAATATTAACTGTTCAATGTTTCACTTGTATTTCACTTGTACTATATCACACCCTCCCCAAAACGGACGCTCGCTCTTGTCTGGTTTGGGGAGGGTGTTACGCCCTGCTCTTGCGGTCATGACTGAGTGACTGTGGAAACCAAACCTCAACGTACCCTTGCCTCGGCCAACATTTCGTGGCTCTAGTCTACGCTGCTCTGCAGATAATGTAGCTTACTGCAAACACTTTTAATGATAATAATAATAATAATAAGAAGAATAATCTCTGGTATGTACTTTCTTAGTAGTATCTATTGTTTTCTTTCTGGCTAAGATTCCTGGGAAATATGCGTTGTATAGTGGAAATACTCTGATTCAGATGTATTGCACCTAGAAATTAAACAGAAAAATGACTACACTATAGGGCATTCTGTTTGCAAATATCAAAACTACTATTATGTTAAGAAAATAGGTACTATTAGCCTACTTATTTGCCCCCATCTGACCCACAAACATGTCTGGATGTACGCTATTTTCTAGGTAAAAATATTACTCATTTTTATCTGCATTTATTTATTCCTCACCCCTTTCTCTATTGTACATGATGTTTCTTGATATAAATGTCTGTTTGTGAATTGTAAAGAAATCTGTAGCAGCAGTTATTTTAAAACCTGCACATTTTCTAAAGCAAACTTGCCAACAAAGTACAACCATATCCTTTCTGGAGTGTAATTATTCATCAACTGTTAAAAACATTCATTGAAATCATGTTGTTCCATGAAGCACAATCTCTTCACATGCAATGAAGAAACACAGGGCCAAGTTGCATTAAATAATTTAGGAAAGTTTGGATAGCATTGCTTTGGCATAGAGCTAGTTTATTTAGTGTGAGCTACGATACGCAATATTGTTAGTTGTAACTTGGCCACATTTTGATATCAATACTTTTAAAGGCAGGCCTTGTTTTTGCAAGTTGGAATGAATGTCTTATAGACAGCGCTGTGTAGGCTATGCGTGAGTAACTTGGCTATTTTTTTTTAAATTTGCTTACGTCGTAGACGTTTTTGATCTGATTAATGTTTAAAGCTTGTGATAGCCCATTGAAATAGGAATCACACAGCATAATGGTAGCCTAAAACGACAGACGTATAACCAAACCAGTTTTATATATATTAAAACAGACGAAAAGCGTAGTAGCTACCTGTTATTCTGTTGTGCCCTGCTGTCTTTGGAAAAACAACTAGCTAGCACGAACATGAATAGGCTGCACACCAGTCTCAGCGCTCTGAATTTGGCTGTAGTCGCGCTCGTTTGTTGCGTTTTTAAAATCTCTAGACCTGCTGTCAGTCAAGTTCAGACGATTACAAATGGGCCAGATTGTACCATTCTTTCACACTTTAATGACTTTATTTACAAGGCATGTCCTACTCTAAGAGCAAACGGCCGTGGTTCGTAACAATCGAGAAAATAATCTGCCCAATTTACCCATAATTCCAAGAATGGCTTCAGTCCAGTAAAGTGTTACTGCATTTTAACAACATGTTGTCTTTTTAAGGAATTGAGAGTTGCGTATGAATGCATTAAAATCTGAACAAATCGACAGTGAAAGTGGTATAAAATAATAGGCTATGTGCAAACTGATCAAGACTGGTGCAGACTGAGGCTGGTGAAGTTAGCCTACGCTTCGGATCGCTCTGGCCCACGAATGCTTCCAGCCTTCCAGTTCCCGTTTCCGACCGTGTATGTCTAGTTTCAAATTCAGGAACAATGCATATCATCCGAGATGCACTCCGGTAAGCCAATGTATTATCATTATTTATATAGACAAATTGTATAATCCCATTACTTCATCCACGTTTATTACCGCGATTCTGAGAGTGCGAGACTTCTTTGTAAAATCAGAAACGTATAATATAGCTAATTAAAACGTGAGCCATTACATTTAAGTAACTTTGTACAAGGCCTTAGTTGCGTGAGGTAAACAGTTAGCTGAACATGGCTTTTAAAATCGGCAGATATACGAATATGATGGTTCTCTTAATGCAAACATAAATGTGACATGCACACAAAGCTTGTTAGATCCCAGCCAAATTAGCTATGATCTCTATCACTGAGGGCTTTCGTGTAGCCTACAGTGGTCTTTCTGGTCGTATGATAAGCAAGCACCACAATTGTAACCAGTCAAGGGGGAAACAAAAGAAAACCTACCGTTACATGTTCTTAACTTCCTGGAATCTCTCTGGTCATTAAATAATTTCCACACTGGTGTACACTCCAAGATTACGACAGGATCAAAGGTATAAAAATTAAGTACACAATTTTAAGAAGTCCAAATGTTGCCTACTGAGTGAAGCCTGCGCCATTCAAACATGAGAATAGTGCATGTTGGGAGATTGTGTTCATTTGGACACTCAACGTGGACTTGGACGCCCCCCAGTGATGACAGGATAGAACACATTGCATGTAGACTACTATAGACTATTTTGATTAAAATGTAAATGAAAGTTACTAGACTGTAACTTTGTAAATGAAAATGCATATAAATATATTATAACCAGCATAAAATATTTCAAGATACAATATAACAGAGAAGCTATTATCTAAACTGTAATTAGGATTAATAGAGAAACACCTGCATTTGGACATACCTCAATTGTAGTTGTGTTAAAAAATGACTTATGTAAATATATTCCTTTGTGATTTTTTTTCAGAATCATACAATACACCAAAAACCAAAAATAAATGGACCAAAGCTTTGTTGACACACTGTTTCGGCATCAGAATAAGCTGGCCTTTTGCTTTATGCTATCTGCTATCAAACATGTCCCATGTTGCTTAAATGGGACTTAATATAGAAAACCATCCCTCACAGGACTGGTTACCTACAAAGCAGAATAGGTCTATTTGATGGAGTCGCAGGGATGCATTAATCTGAAATATTTAGGGCCCTCATTGTTGTAAAGCATAGGCACAGGCACATACTATAAGCACTGACACTTCAACCTCATCTTCCTCAGTAACTATAGCTGGGTTTATCTTTGTTGGTTATACTCTTGTGTATAATATGTGATGAGTTAACATAGAACAACATTTAAAAAAACACAATCAATTATTACGCACCAATAAGGTTGCTTATGAACAGTGAGTGTTGTCATGTTGGTTCTGTGACTTTCCCCTTTTAATTGCCTGAAAAGGAGCACCTCATTATATATGGTATGATAATGTACTGAGAGTTCAGATGAGTTCAACTCAATATAGCTGAGAAGGATGTAATTCTTGATGAGGTTAATGTACCATGAAACAGCATCTGAAACAACTGATAGGATGGGGTTGACTTGTCATGAGGAAATGCATCGTGTGTATTTCTTGAATTGCTGACAGGTTTTTTTTATTTTTTTATTTTTTTATTTGCTGTTTGGGACTGGAAGCAATTCGATTCCATGAGCAGAATGTTCTAGTAGATATTCCACAAAGAGCAGTAGAGGAACCGGTGTATACTAAAGTTTGTCAAAAAAGGCTTATCAAAATGTATTTTTGTTTGCTCTATTTAAATTGATGCATTAATGTTATACTCGGACACAGAGTGACATCAAAGAAAACATCAGGCAGTTCTTAAGCCCTGCCCATTCCCTTTTTGCTGAGTAACAGAGTACTTCAGCTGAGTTCATGTTTTGCAGTTGTTTTTTGTCTCAGCTTTTTGGATGACTGATTTTGAGTTTACCTCCAGAGAGATATAAAACAGCACTCTGCAAATCCTTACCAAGGAACATTTAACTTATGGCCACTGATTCTGGCTCACACAGTCAACTGCAGACAGTATTAGCAAACAGTATTACCAGTCTCTGTGTACAGTGAAGGGTGTAGTTCTTCTGCGTTGGCCTAGTACTTCTGTACAATGGATCTTGTAGTTCCTCTGTTTTAATGGCAGGGCTTAGTACTTCTCCATACAGTGGTTGGTTTAAAGGGTTTAGTACTTATGCACAGTGGAGTTTGTAGCCCCTACGTATAAACTGAAAGCCTTGGTACTTCTCTATATAGTGGTTGGTGTAATTCCACTGTAAAACCTTAAAGGCGTGGTCACTGTGCAGTTGTGGGTTTAGTGCTTCTGTGAAACTCAAAGAATTGGTGCTCGTAAACATTAAGGGAAATAAAAGAGGCAGGTCAGCTGAAGCCAAATGTGAAAGTCATGGGACTGATTGCAGGGCCTGTCTTGCATATCTGTTCACCCGCAGCGGTAATCTTCAGTACCGGCGTGAAGAAATGGCCTCTCTCTACACTCTCCTGGGTCTGTGCTTTCTGACCGTCCCAATGGTACTTTCTCTTCCTCCTGTTAAGTCCCAGCCAGAACAGGTACATATATCCTATCCAGGTAAGTTTGCACAGTCTTTATTTTCAGTCATTTTGGAATAAAATATTTTTTAATCCAGGTTGAGTTGGCGCATGCCAAGCTTAAGCTGGAAACCTTAAACTGAATACCCATTAATTTCATAAGTAAATGCGAATCATAAAAAACTAATTATGTGATTGTTAGTTATTCTTTGAAGAACTTTTTTGTTTTGTTCCCTGCCTAAATGAATTGGTCTATTCTATGTAATATGTTCACCCAAGTTGCTATAGTAAACAAGAAGACACTTTACAAATCGGCTTTCAGATTATGAAACTTGTTGTTTTTACTGCAGTACCCTCCTAGGGTCTTTAACAAGATCTGAACCTTTAACCAGTTCTTACATCTACGGCAAGGATTAGTAGCATTTGAGTAGTTTTGAGTTGGTAGCCTGCCAGAACCAATAAGAATTCTGATATACGTACATATACACACACACACACACACGCGCGCGCGCACACACACACACACACACACACACAAACACACTTGATTTTCACATAACCTACTGTGTCATATTCATATATTTTCTGTGGACCACACAAAGAATAGCTGCTGCTTTTGCAACAGCTAATGGGGATCCACATAAGCAAATAAACATGCACAAATGCACACACACACACACACACACACACACACACACACACACACACACACACACACACACACACACACACACACACACACACACACACACACACACACACACACATATTCATATTATGTATTCAAAACAAACATGCAATAATAGAAGGGGACACAGAGGGAAGAGATCACCTGTTGAAGGCCCTGAGTTTCTCAGATCCTAACAAAAATAAAGTTTGCTCTTATATAGCTCACTCCCTTTTGTTAATATGCCTGAAGGGTCAAATAGATTTTCCTAAGGAACCAGATATGGAATATGAGCCTTGGGTTTACAGTAGCCCTCATAGACAGTATAAGCCCGAACCACAGCTTCACCCTTCAACTCTATAACCATCTACAGTGCATCCGGAAAGTATTCACAGCGCTTCACTTTTTCCGCATTTTGTTCTGTTACAGCCTTATTCCAAAATTGATTAAATTCATTTTTTCCCTCAAAATTCTACACACAACACCCCATAATGACAATGTGAAAAAAGTTTTTTTGAGATTTTAGCAAATTTATTAAAAATAAAAAAATAAAATTTCTCATTTACATAAGTATTCATACCCTTTGCTTTAACGTATTTTTAAAGTATCATATTTCATATTTGGTCGCATATCCTTTACATGCTGTTACTTCCTGAAGTCTGTGACCATCAACATCAAAAAACTGTCGATATCTTATTTTCAGGTACTGTTACAAGCGATACTATAACCTCTCTGCATTTGAATGGATCTCTATGGAAATTGGGGGGTGAGACTAGATTCAGCTGTAAATTACACTGGTACAGTATGGAACACATGGCTGGCTAAATGGCTGTAAGTTACCAAGGGTCTGAGCTATCAAACGAGCCCCAAACCATCACTCTGTTGCCAGATATGGAGTAGATGTGGATGGATCACTGCAAGGGTTATTTCTCCAGACTCATTTTCCTATAGAACTCTATGGGGAAAAAAGTCAGGAGAAACAACCCTTAAAGTGATCCATCCACATCTACTCCATATCTGGCAACAGAGTGATGGTTTGGGGCTCGTTTGATAGCTCAGACCCTTGATAACTTACAGCCATTTAGCCAGCCATGTGTTCCATACTGTACCAGTGTAATTTACAGCTGAATCTAGTCTCACCCCCCAATCAAATGCAGAGAGGTTATAGTATCGCTTGTAACAGTACCTGAAAATAAGATATCGACAGTTTTTTGATGTTGACGGTCACAGACTTCAGGAAGTAACAGCATGTAAAGGATATGCGACCAAATATGAAATATGATACTTTAAAAATACGTTAAAGCAAAGGGTATGAATACTTATGTAAATGAGAAATTTTAGTTTTTTATCTTTAATAAATTTGCTAAAATCGCAAAAAAACTTTTTTCACATTGTCATTATGGGGTGTTGTGTGTAGAATTTTGAGGGAAAAAATGAATTTAATCAATTTTGGAATAAGGCTGTAACAGAACAAAATGTGGAAAAAGTGAAGCGCTGTGAATACTTTCCGGATGCACTGTATATACAGTTAATGCTGATGGAATATTTCACAAAATGCCTGTGACCTTTGGAGAACATGTGCTAGCCATTTCATGCTTAATGGCTCATAGATTTGGGTATATTTCCAGTAACCATCTCTCACAAAGGCCATAGCCACAGGAGCGAACATAAGAACTGGTACATGATTTACCAGTCCCTTTGGGTCTGTTCTGTGGACTATTCACAAGTTATATAACGTGTTAAGTGATCATAAAAATACAGGGATCTTTTTGTCTATGTTGTTTGTCTGCCTGTGCTGTAGGTGTTCACATGGGTTAATTGCGTCTTTCTTAACAGGGGTCCCTTACTCAATGGTGGTTACTTGGACTACCTTCAATGAGACAGAGAGTGTGGTAGAGTATAACGCATGGGGCGGAAAGCTCTTTGATCTGATGGCCAAGGGTGCCAGCACCACTTTTGAGGACGGGGGGTCAGAGAAGAGAAAACTGTACATTCACCGGGTTACGCTGTCAGGCTTGAAACCTGGTTCTGCTTACGGTGAGTGCAGATTGGTGGCGGCGGGGGGGGGGGGGGGGTGCTCCAGGAGCCTCCGGAAATTGAGGATTGAAATGGGGCTTGAAAGGGGCTGGTACTGAGCTGATTTGGATTCGCCACCAGCGGGGCCCAGCTCAGCCCAGCTCAGGCAGGGCCCTCGGGACATGGCCCTTGCATAACGCCCACATGTGTCAGAACGGTAGCCTTGTGAAGGGCTCGGGGCGTCAGACACTAGGCCAGAGCTATGCTCTGATATGCCTCCCTTCACCCGTGCACCCATCTGTACGAACACAGTGATAATGTGCTGGGAGTCCTGTTTTGTCTGAGGCGGGGTAAATCCATTTTTCTCGGGCCTGTGTGCTCAGCCGTAGGCGCTATTCACACGACCTGCGTTTATTAAATTCTGCCTTGCCTTTAAGCTTCTGTGTTTGCTTTTGCTTTTGTGGTAGAAACATAGGGGTGGTCGGAGGAGGGGAGGCAGCTGCAGCCTATTGTATCCATTGCATTTCCACAGTAAACCGTGACCTCAGAGCGCAGAGGCGTTGGGCCTGGGTGCGCCTCAATCACGGCTTGGACGTCACCCCACTGGCAGTCCTGTGAATCGGGGAGCACAGAGCCCCAAGATTACCAGACGCCCAAAATAAATATTACACCAAAACCAGTAAATCAAGTTTCAAGCACGTATTAGGTTTGCCTCACTGTGTGTAAATATCCTGCAGTTCATCATCCATCTCAAGAATTAGCATGTTGTCTCTTGGTGTGTGCTAATATTTTCTTATGTTGTGTGCTGATATTTTATATCCTATTACTTTCGGCCTGGTGAGAGTGTCTGGCAGCTTCTCTCATTGACGGCAAAGAGTTTTGTTGCTTTTAAGAGTTTGTGGTGGAGCCTATTTTGGTGACCTCTACTTTCTTGTCTGATTTGACTGCAGTGTATCACTGTGGCAGCGAAGCTGGCTGGAGTGACATATTTTACTTCAATGCCCTTAATGAGACCACTGGCTGGAGCCCCAGGTTTTCTGTGTTTGGGGACCTGGGAAATGAAAACCCCCAGTCACTGGCCAGACTGCAGAAGGAGACCCAAGTTGGAATGTATGATGCCTTCTTGCACATTGGTGAGGAGCCAGTTTGAAATTTCTTTGTGGTCAGTGAATATTGAGTGAATGTGGTCTACGTCATAACTAAGGGAGTGAATGTGGTCTGCTAATATGAGTGCATATATTTGTCAAGTTCATGGGAAAATACAGAATTACAGTATTCTGTGGTGAAGAAAGTTTTGAATATTTCAAATATTTGTCAGTGTGTGAAATATTCTATGTGAATTGTGCTCAGTTGGAAAAAATAATGATCTTGTTTTTTTTCAAGGGGACTTTGCTTACGACATGGATCAGGTAATGTGTCTACATTTTCAAACATCCTGTAAACGTCCTCATAGTCCTCGATTGTCTTACATGGCAGGCAATATGTACAATATGTAGTCTGTGGTAGATATTGTCAGTGGCCTTAGCAAACACACACTGGAGTATACTGTACACACAATAATCAGCCATGAATCAGGTCTACACACAGATTTGTAATAATAGCTATAAATAACAAAGGTAATTATACAGTTTTTCTGACTGGTAGTGCCAGAATATCAGAGATTATCACCATACCTGCCCTTTTAGTGTTGATTGTTTACAGATATTTCTGTTAGATTGCTGTATATAAAAATCATATTTTTTGAGATTGTTATTCATTTATTCACACGGCCATTTACACATTGTTATTGTTATCTCTCTGAGGTGGATTCGGTTACGGCCTGACCACTGCAGATAGCTGGACACGCAGTGCATGTTTATTCTGAGGTGTAGAGAGGAAGCAGTCCCAGTCAAAAAGGAAAACCCCATAAAACGGGGCTCTATTATTGCAAGGCAGAGATCACCAAAGCCATAACACGCTCAGGCTTTATACGGGTCTATGATGAGTGAGAATTCCTGAGTGAGACCTCTCCCGTTTTTGGAAGGTCATAATCCAGGGCTCTCAGTAGCCGTCCTTGCCTGTGGTTTGCCACAGACTTGGTGCCAGAATAAATACGTAAATCCACATAAACGTAGTGATGAGGTGTTGAAACACAGTGATGTGGGAGACCTAAACCACTGATTACAGTTGGCTGGGTGACTCTCCACTCAGGCTGTGTGATTCACCTGTTGACATGCCCGGGATGTTAAAACCAGCTATGTGCCGTGAAGTGGGAAGCATCACAGCGGCTCCGCACCAGATTTCCATTCCCTATTCAGCTATTTAAATGTGGGACGATGTGGGTTTGGTGGGGTGAATCCATAACATTTTCTTAAGGACATTTAAGTGAATGTCCCTAGACAAATGGGGTGGGGGTGGGGGGGGGGGGGCACTGGACAATGACATATTTGTATTCCTGTTTCAACCCATGGAAAAATTGAGAGGTGATCCTCTGCTGGAATTTTCACGAGAAGCGCTGACTTTGTGTAAACATTACACACAGTATGGGTTCCCGTAATGTTACATACTAGAATTTGACTTAATATGGGCAAATAAAATGTCTGAAAATGAATGCGCTTATTTCCATGCACTTATATGCCAGAAAAAGAGAACAAAATATTTATGACTTGGTGATCAGACGACCGCAAAAATGTATCTCCCCAGTTCAACCAGTGCTTTCAGCTGGAATGGAACGCCATTCCACTGCTTCCTCGACCTTATAAATATAAACTGGCAAGGTCTGGAGACACTGAACAATCAGCCAATGTCCAGAAACGGATTTTAATTGAATGCTCATAAATGATATGTCAAATAAACGGGTATGTTTTATGTATGTATAGATACATTTTTTTAAAGGTGTCTGGAAAATTTATACAGACATGACTGCTGAAGAAATCACACCTTCTCTTTCCCTGCTGTGTATTCCAGTTTAATGGTAATTAACCGTTTAAGGTGTAAGATCACAAAAATATGATTAGAATGTGCTATTGTAACAATCACTATTGGTAATGGAAAGCAATGGAGTTCTAGAACACTGACTTAGAATGTTGAAAACAAATTTCCAAAAAACCTACTCTTCAAAGGGTTAATAATAATCCTGAATTCTTATGACATCACACCTTAATTACTGCTGAAGGCACACCCTCTCTGTCCATGACTGCATTGTATCTCTGAGGCCCCATAATGTGTTACCATACCTCTAATGGTAATTAGTAATATTCTTATGATCCCCTGACATTTATCACAAACACTTCCCCAGATGTCTGGCTGCATTCCATGTCAGGCTCTCTTATTATGGCCATCTAATAATCCCCCAGTTAAACTGAATAAACAAGTCCCTCCCTGACCGACCTTTGATCCACCTCAGTGTTCATTCGCTAAGAGGCTGGCGCACAGGACCCAGCAGGGTGCTACGCAGTGCTCATGACTGATGTGATTGACCCCTGCACATCACGGGGATCTATCCTATCAGAACTCGTGTTTGGACAGGATATCTGTCAGGGTCAGAGCCCAAAAGGCTGCTGTAAGCCGGGGAATGAATGGTGAAAAACAAACAAAGAGAAAAAAGTCAGTTTAGCGTAATGTTTTGGGAACTGAGCTAGTCGCTGTTAGGTTTTAGATTTGATTCCCAGGCGAGACACTGCTGTTGCATCCTTGTCTAAGCTACTTAACCTGAATTGCTTCAGTAAATATCTAGCTGTACAAATGGATTATATGAGGCGAATGTAAGCTGTGTAAGCCTCTCCTGGATAAGAGCATCTGCCAAATGTCAAATTCAGCAGGAATGAAGATGTTCTTCGCTGGATAATTAATTATCCAATTACAGAAACCAGGTTTCTGGTAGAACTTTTGCTTTGCTTTCATTTAGTACAATATCTCCCCATGGATACAGGCGCTCGGGGTTAATTTCTCCAGGATTTGGTGAGAAGATTAACACAAATGAGCCATAACACCCTATCACCCCATAAATGCCATTTCAGTCTTGTTTTTCTACCCCCCTCTCTATTTTGAACAAGCCCATTCCTCATTACTGCTTTTACAGTATGTGTAGATTTTCTGAAATTTGGTAGCCTAAAGGAATTTCATGTGTTTTTGAATCAGGGCACCCAAATTCAACGTCAATATAAAGTCATTAAATGACATCAAAAGCCTCCTGTATGCCTTTTATTAAGACTGGTTTGTACAGTAGTAGTGTGGATAAAGTTCAGGTTTTGACCCTCAGTCTTCAGGTCATATAGGTGCCTTCACCCATAGCCGGCAGTGCTGTCCAGGAGCTGCCACTGATAGGCCGTGGGAGTGACTGGTCCTGTGTTCATGTTGCAGGACAATGGCAGGATCGGAGATGAGTTCATGAGCCAGATCCAGTCCATTGCCGCCTACGTGCCGTACATGACCTGCCCGGGGAACCACGAGAGCGCATAGTGAGTGTCCCTCTCTCCGTGCATCTTCGTCAGATACGCCCTCCTCAGCTTCCTCATTTGCCTCACCTGGCTCTTTGATACGAGGCGTCCAGGCTGCACATGCACATGCACGTGCGCACACAAAAAAAACAAACGCACACGCACACATAAACACGCAAAGCGATGTGCACGCGCATAAGCGCACTCGGTTTCGGCGGGTCGTCCATCAGCGCACTGGCTCGCAAATAAATATGAACGGAGTAAAATGCCGATCGTATAATGGAGTTTCCATTTTCACTCAGAAATGCTGAAAACAATGCTGCCACTGTACAATACCGGTTCGGTTTTGACTTTGAGCCAAAAGGCGTTGACTGGAAAAAGAATGTGACGCGCTTATTAAACTCGCACGTGCAACCGTGATTGAGTGCTCCTCTAAATGTGCTCCTGTGCCCTGGCCCCCGGACCTCTGGCCTGTGGGAATATATTCAGAATCACGTCTGCTCTTCGGTAGCTTCCTCTAATAGCACAAATCCATCAAAACCCCCGTGTCGTCAGCAAGCGCAAGGAGGTCCGAAGTGAAATAACAGTTAAATACAGATGTGGGCAAACACTCATGCGTCTGCAGATGCAGTAATTGCCGGACCCGGCGAAGTTTCCAAAAGCCATTAAATCGCTCCTGGCTGGAGCTTTGGACCGACATGGTTCACGTTTCCTGTTTTTTCACTTTCAGATCCGGGTCCTCTGTTTATTTTATTCTTCGGCCCAAGAGAACAAATGTTGGCTTTGGCTGCAGCTCATTGGTTCATCTTCCAGTGGAAGCAATAGACAGTTTAATACAAAAAAGCGTATCGCTGAGGATGTAGTTAGAGGAGACAGGCATTCCAGACAGTCAGAATTCCCAGACACGCACAGTGTTGCTATCCAGGGAATGTGGTATTTTTCTGATATTTTTAATATTTATTATAATAGAAAATGGATTAAAATAACAACAGCAACAAGGTTGCTTCTGTTGTTTGCCTGTGAGGCCGTGGTTTGAACAGACGAATAATGTCACCCTTGGTGCTAATTTATCAATCACTGCTCTCTTTAATACCAAATAAAAAAAAACTAAGTTTCTGTCATGTTTCTACCGAAATGTACTTGCACGCACATGTTAGCATGTCTCTCCTTCACACTTCCCCTCAAATCCCCAGTTTGTTCATACATCATTTATCTCTTGGCTAAAGGGATCAGGGATTGAGGTGGGGGTTCTGCTCAGGCACAAGGCTCACCCAACACCTTAGTGAGATGCACACATATTAATAAAAGTTTGCTTGAGGCTCCTCCCACAATGTGAGGGGTTCAGTGTTTCCCTTGGCCTGCCTGTGGACCACATGTGCCTAGGCCTTGAGGGGACACCACTGTGGCCACAGCTGTGCTGTATCCTAAGAGGAAAGGAGAGTGATTTATATAGGGACCAGGCAAGCTAATGTTGATTAGAATTGCAGGGGTTTCTGTGCTCCAATATATAGAGAACCTGGCAATGTTGGAGCACAGATAATTGCTGACAAACCAAATTCCTGTTTCTCAGAAGCCCTGGGTGAGCTCAGAATGGAGCACTTACTTCAGTGCACTTACAGCAGCTGACTCAGGAGATCTTTTCCGTTGCACACAAAAGAAATGACAATTCATTGACTGCATATACAGAGATGTTTTGTTTTCTTTTGTAAATTTCCTAACCTTCATTTACTCAACCTTTATAAATTCCCTTAACTCCATTACCGACCAGCAGGAATGCGCTAATGACAGGTTGCAGCTGTCAGTATTATGATAGTTAATATAGTTTTACGTGGATTACACTCTCAGAGCCTGGGGTAACTCTTTGCAGTATGAGGTGGCACAAGGTAAAGCAGTTTGCGTAAGGGCGCATTTATGGTATCGCATGGTGCATCTGGGGTTGCGCCTCGGCACCTGCGGGTTTTCCACACTGTAAAGTTGTCACTCATCGGTCGTATCTACCTCTGTCCTTTTTACCCTCAGTTGAGCTCTGTCTCGCTGCAGGCCCAACTCAAACTGCTGTTTTTCACAAATATGTCAGGCATGCAAACCTGAAATATAGACTCGTCAACATAAACACAAAGCACGAGATAATACCGTGGGTGAAAAGTGTGTGCAGCTGCTCTGCTCCCCATTACCCATGTGTACATTACATATGTACGTATATACATTATATTTTTTGCTTTGGCAAAAATCTAAAACAGATTTTTGCATGTTGGAGATGCATTTCCTGGTTTCTAAAGTTCCTGCAGACTGCTACTGTAAGACTGGGATGGATCCTTTGGTCACCGTTGTGAAGCTGCGGTTGTTCCACAGTATTAAAGCTCACGGTTAACTTCACTCATATTGCAACAGACATCGGATTATTTCAAGCCTGGGCCTGGAACTGGTTTAACAACCACCAGCATCAAAACAAGTCAACCTCTCCAAAATAGCATGTGGCTGAAAAAAGATGAGTTCGCAATTGGGTCTTCAGAGTCACTGTGAGTAATTTGAATTGCTCTTTGTTAAGAGCAACATGAAAGCCAATGGTATATGTTTATGTCCATAAATTATATGCTGCCCACTGGTATGAATTGTAGACCTTCCCTGTGGTCATTTGAATGTACTGTATGTCTGGCCTGCATTATTTCAATCATCTACTGAATATTTGAACTGTGATGTTTATTCTGATGAAGTGTTTATTAATGACTAATGCTTTAGCAGAGGTTTTCAATTATTAATGGAATGATGTACATATCATATATCGTCATTTGCCTATTTCAATAACGAACATAATAGAAATTTAATTTGAACAATTCATGGAATTTATTACAATCTGAAGAGATGACACTTTTTTCTGAAAATGTGATGTTTTCTCAGGTAAATTACATCAACAAGATTATTTTGGTGAGTTTAATTTGTATGCAGAATTAAAACTGGCATGCTAAGACTACTGTTGAAAGTTTGTCCGCACTGCATGCATTTAGGCAAGACACAGCACCCCTGTTAAGACACGAGTTGTACAGTCTTTCCAGTGAAAAATAAACATTTCTGCAGTAAACTGCATGCACTAATTGAGAGATATTGTATAGCGTTATTCCCTTTCAAACAAACCGAAACAAAACAGATGTTTGTTCCTGCTTCTCGGCCCAGTAGTTGCTCAGTGCTGTAAGCAGGGAGCAGTTGATGCTCATTGCAGCTGTCACAAATTCGCAACAGACCCCCTTTGCGTCTTCAGGCCTCACGTGTTCCCCCTAGATTGTGCTTTATTTGTGGAGTATAAGGGCCGCTCCAAGCCTGCCTTGCCTGAAAAAAGTTTTTTATGATGCGTCTCTTTAATTCTCCCTAATGGTGCGAAAGTTCTTTGTGAGGAGCCCGGGGGGGGGGGGGGGGGCGTGTGGGGATGTTGGCAGTCTGCTCTTCCAGGGTCTGCGGCGGCGCAGCGGCGCAGGCGGTGTCTAGCGCTGACGCGAGCGGAAAAGAGGTCTCCTGTACACACGCTCAGAAGGCAGACGCGCAGGGCTTAGAGAGCAGCGATGGGTCGAGCGAGGCTCGGAGCACAGCGGGCCAAATGTCCTTCCCTATCAGTTTGAGTTAATGCCAAAACAAGAAAGAGGCCTCACAGTGCCCCCCACCGGCTCGCCCAGACGTTTCGTAATGTACACCAGCTTCCGTGTACAAAACTGGTATCAGTACCCAAGCCCTGTAGAATAATCACAGCACTTCAACAATATTTAGTTTCACATACAACACCCACAGAAGGGTGGATAGATTTCAGAATATATATATTTTTCCATTTTGAATGATTGATAGTCTCCATGTCTCCTTGTCCTTTAGACAGTGGTGTAAGGGAGTTTTGGACTGAGCTGTTGTGATTTTGTCAAAGACCATTAGCTAAATTCAAGAATTTGCCAGAGGAGACAGTATAGGCAGAAGAGCTCTTGGGTACTGAACATGTTGTGGGAGAGAGTTAATATCCTGAAGATCAGCATTTAACATATTTTAAGGCCTTTTTTTCAAGAGGAATTAGGATGAGGGAGTATATCAAACATGCAGAGTATAATTATTATTATAGGATTATATTTGCGCTGCTTAATCTACATTTCCCTGCCATCCTTTCCTTTAGTATTTACTGTCTCTTTTATTTTTGAACCAATAGCCTGGTTGCCTGTTGTTCTTGGCTGTTCCTCCAGACATGAGAGCTCAGTATTGATAATTGCATTATATTATATAACGCTGCTTCGAGCGCACTTTCCCCACAAAAATCTTGATGTTTCTGATGGTGGCATTATGCAGTTCCGGAGTCTTCGGTGGCCGGCTCCTGTTTCATTCCAACCGCAGAAGCGTCAGACGATCGAAAGGTCCGGCCACAATATTCTGATATTTCAGCATTCCTGCAGCATGATGCCCACATATCCACACACATCCACAGGACTCAAGTGCCTCCCTTGTTCACCGACACAATGTACACTGTTGGTCCATCCGTGTAGCTGACGAGGAAATGACCTGTGCCATTCAAAACAACGGGGCATGAATTGAATTACTAATACGAGTTCTCTGGCACACAGGAATTGGTCCATTGATTTCTCCAAACATTACGAGGCATTGAGTATGCGGATAGAATAGTTTGAAACCTCAACATGACCGAACAGAATGCAGAGTCTGTTTGATTTAACAATATGTTTTTGTGGTGGAAAACGGCATCTATAGGGCTGCTAGAATGTTTTTAAATTATTTCCGGGGATATATGGTTTTGACAAATCGTGACTGGTATCATTTAAGGTCAGCTTTGTCTAGATTGTATTTGACAAGGCTCAAACTGGAACATTGATCTCTCAATCAAGATTTGTTTCATGATACCATCGAAAAGCAATGCCTTGGAAAAAGAAACGGGTTTGTTTGGGAAATACATATATCAGCTTGTCTAGAGTTGCAGATTACAGCACCGAGTTTGTGATTTGAAGAAGAAATGAATTAACCAAACGAATAAACACATTGTATTGAGCAGATCAGATTTTCCACTACTTTTCAGAAATGTAGAACAGTTAGTATTCGAGCCACTGTTGGCCATGTGTGACCATTTCCCCCCCGGCCTTGTTCTGCTGTGATTCTCAATTGTGGTTGTTTGATGGTTATGTCTTTTATGTGATGCTGAACTATATTGAAGATGTTTTCAAATAATGTGCCATGAGTTGGAATGTCAGCCAAAGTATGAGCTCTCCAATGTCTGAAAATGATATTAGTTCTACTCTGGCAACTGTAATGACATCACTGAATCCAGCACAGTGACCACAAAAAACAAATATTGGCAGTAAATTTGAGAACATTTCACAATTATAGGATTTAATTAGAAAATGAAATGAAAATTAAATAAGATGTCCCAGCTTTGTAGCCAAGGTCTTCAGCTTGTCACTTCAGCAAGGGAATGACAGTTACCTGCATAACCACAAGATGGTGGTATGAATCTATGGATCCTCTTGGCCTCTGCCGTATAGTGGCGTCATGCTCAGGCAGCAATGCTAGGAGACTGTTGACTCATCCTCCACCAGGAGCTAAATGGGGGTCTGAACACAGAGTTTCTGTAGCCGTCAGTCTGCAAAGTGAACACTCAGGAATGTATACCACTCATCGGACTTGCAACGCACGTTTTTTTTAGGCTGTAAATGTGCCATAAATGAGGATAAGGTACAAGGAGTTCTCAAGTTAGGATTTGTGTATATGCGATTGCCTCCTTACGAGTGCTAAATAAATTATGTCTGTGTTCCTGTTTGGCTATATTGATTTTAAGGATATGGTGTCAAAAATAGAAATGTATTCCCATCATTAATGGAACAGATCTTAAAACGGAATGTCCCAGAAAAACTGACCGTTTTGGTTCAGATCATAGTTCAGTAAAAAAAAAGAGTGTCTTAAACAGAGGAACTAATTGTTTCCAGGGTCATGGCTACTGTATATAGTCATAATCCCACTTCATCCGGCCCTTTGACTTGAAACTGGACCCTTTCAAAAGCCATCAAGCCATATAACTATCCTGACCATTATCTTTCATTTAATTTCTGACCTTCTCCGGTTACTATTACCCAGCATTAACCTTGTCACTCTATCTCAGGACCTCAAATGCAATCAGGTTTTGTGGAGCGAGCCATCACTTGACCTCTCTCTTACGTAAGAGCGCAAAGCAATCAAGCTCCCTAAAACCATTGGAAAGAAGATTAGCTCTCCTCTTTAAGGAAAAATTTAAATTCCCACTAACCATTAAGGAAAGCCCCCTTCGGTAAATGAAAGCCTTCTTAGCAAGAGTTATCCTTTTTGTGGTTTGTATACCAACATCGATTTGTCCAATAATAATATTTGGAATATCACATGTGCAAGGAAGGGAAAAAACACACTTCAGTCCAAACCACTCTTCTATGCTTAAAATACCAGGTTTGTTCTTTTTAAAAAATTGCCATTTTCTGTGTTTCTTGGCCAGGGTGAGTGACAGACACACTTATGTATTTTTAACAAGGGGGTATGGTCGTTGTGGTAAGGGCAGGTTGAGGTGGGGGACACACCAGTATGAAATACCTGTTGCATTTGCTTGCTTCACTTTGTGTTCTGTCTGGATGATCCCATGCTTATTAAGGGTGCTTTTTCAGTTATTTTTGCAGTTCAACGTCAGACTGCTGTGTCCTGCTTGTGTGGTTCCAACTGAGAAATTCATATCACTGGTGACAATGATTTCCCATACAGTGCAGTGGCATGGTGTTTCACTCAACCCACTGGCAAACGCATGCGGTTGTGTTGGTGGGAAAAAAAGTTTGAACTGTTTCAATTATATACAGTTGAAGTCGAAAGTTTACATACACCTTAGCCAAATCCATTTAAGCTCAGTTTTTTGCACAATTCCTGACATTAAATCCTACTAAACATTTCCTGTCTTAGGTCAGTTAGGATCACAACTTTATTTTAAGAATGTGAAATGTCAGAATAATAGTAGAGAGAATGATTTATTTTAGCGTTTATTTCTTTCATCACATTCCCAGTGGGTCAGAAGTTTACATACACTCTGTTAGTATTCGGTAGCATTGCCTTTAAATTGTTTAACTTGGGTCAAACATTTTGGGTAGCCTTCCACAAGCTTCTCACAATAAGTTGCTGGAATTTTGGCCAATTCCTCCTCACAGAACCGGTGTAACTGAGTCAGGTTTGTAGGCCTCCTTGCTCGCACACGCTTTTTCAGTTCTGCCCACAAATCTTTGATTGGATTGAGGTCAGGACTTTGTGATGGCCACTCCAATACCTTGACTTTGTTGTCCTTAAGCCATTTTGTCACAACTTTGGAAGTATGCTTTGGGTCATTCAAAGACATGCAGGTTAGGCTGATTGGGGGGGCATTAACAGGGTGTTGCTGTAAAAGAGCATGTGTGCTCAGTCAACCTACCCTATATACTGTAAATAAAGGTAAATAAATAAATAATAATTGTCCATTTGGAAGAGCCATTTGTGACCAAGCTTTAACTTCCTGGTTGATGCCTTGAGATGTTGATTCAATATATCCACATAATTTTCCTTCCTCATGATGCCATCTATTTTATGAAGTGCACCAGTCCCTCCTGCAGCAAAGCACCCCCACAACATGATTCTGCCACCCCGTTCTTCTCAATTGGGATGGTGTTCTTCAGCTTGCAAGCTTCACCCCTTTTCCTCCAAACATAATGATGGTCATTATGGCTACATTATGGCTAAACAGTTACATTTTTGCTTCATCAGACCAGAGGACATTTCTCCAAAAAGTAAGATCTTTGTCCCCATGTGCAGTTGCAAACTGTAGTCTGGATTTTTTTATGGCAGTTTTGGAGTAGTGGCTTTTTTCTTGCTGAGCAGCCTTTCAGGTTATTTCGATATAGGACTCGTTTTACTGTGGATACAGATACTTTCGTACCTGTTCCCTCCAGCATCTTCACAAGGTCCTTTTCTGTTGTTCTGGGATTGATTTGCACTTTTCGCACTAAAGCATGTTCATCTCTTGGAGACAGAACGCGTCTCCTTCCTGAGCGGTATGATGGCTGCGTGGTCCCATGGTGTTTATACTTGCATACTATTGTTTGTACAGACAGGCGTGGTACCTTCAGGTGTTTGGAAATTGCTTCCAAGAATGAGCCAGACTTGTAGGGGTCCACAATTTTCTTTCTGAGGTCTTGGCTGATTTCTTTAGATTTTGCAAAGAGGCACTGAGTTTGAAGGTAGGCCTTAAAATACATCCACAGGTACACCTCCAATTGACTCAAGTAATGTCAATTAGCCTATCAGAAGTTTCTAAAGCCATGACATAATTTTCTGGAATTTTCCAAGCTGTTTAAAGGCACAGTCAACTTAGTGTATGTAAACTTCTGACCGACTGGAATTGTGATATAGTGAATTAAAAGTGAAATTGGAAAAATTACTTGTGTCATGCACAAAGTAGATGTCCTAACTGACTTGCCAACACTATAGTTTGCTAACATGAAATCTGTGGAGTGGTTAAAAATGAGTTTTAATGACTTCAACCTAAGTGTACGTAAACTTCCGACTTCAACTGTAAGCTACCATCCAAGTGGCATTGTGGGGGATGTACTGTATGTGCAGAGAGGGCAAAACACAAATGACATTCAATGACTGGACGAGCATATTGACCGACGAGGATGTTGCCGTATTTAACAGCTGAGATCATTGAAAGCATATAGGACCAGTCCTGTGTCCCTAACACAAGGTCTTATTCTCCTCAGTGAGTGTTACAGGAGGTGAAGGGTTGGGTTCAAACCAGCAACATGCCAGAAAGGGAGAGAAAAATTGCAGGAATATTTTACCTCCTGGGCAATGTCTCTTCTGACTATGCTGGAAAGTTTGCCTGGGGTCTGTCAGCCGAGCAACCACATAAGTTCAGCTGCCTATGCTGTACTTTACACAGAGTTCACCCTTTCATTTTGAGGTCAAAGAATTTCCTTGATTAGCCTCTTGGGTGGTTATTTTTCAATTGCTCTTTGAAAATCCACCAGTCCAACCCCCGTAACAGCCCCATGTGGGAAACTGCAAAACAGTGGACGGGGAAATGTTTCTGTTGCTAATTTGCTAAGAAATTCAAGGCATGCCAATTCCACAGACTATACATTTCATTGGCCTTTCCCCACTGTGTTTTTACAGCAACTTCTCTAACTACAGGAACCGCTTCAGCATGCCGGGAGACACGGAGAGCCTGTGGTACAGGTAGGAAAACACCCCAGTGCTTGTTTTAAGGGCCAGGCCCCTGGGAGGCTCTTCCTGACACCCCAGCCCCGGCAGGAATGGAAAAAGACACATTCAGGGAAGATCGTGAGCCATATTGCCTCGCTGAACAAACAAGCCTGTCATAGGGAATTTAAAATAAGACCAGAGGAGGGGGGGAAAAACAGGCACCAAACGGCGGCGAGCAAAGAAAACATTGAACCAGCCTGCGTTCTTTTATACGTGCCGTAGTGCTGAGGGAAGCGTCGGCAGGAGCGGGGGAGATCCAAGCGCGGCTGGCGGGCGTGGAAAACTCATCCTTTTCCTCATGACGGTAAATCAATACCCCTGAAGAGTCCAGCTATGTGCGGTTGACCGCAGACTGCTGTCCTGTCCCAGGATGCAGCGGGACCAGGGCTCATCCATCACAAACCCCGAGCGCTGGTGGCATGCGGCTGGAACGGGGGTGCTGCGTGTGTTGTCCTTGTGGGGGGGTTAGCGTAATGACGGCCTGTATGCCTGCCACACAGGGGCACACAGAGGCACACAGAGGCCTCCGCTGTGCGTGCCATCCACCAAACCTCAGCACAAATCTCCGCCTGTCACTCACCCGCCGTATTACGGGAGTGATTAATTGAGGGGTTGCTCTGTGAGAAGGCCGGAGGAGCCGGAGCTTGAGGGAGTAAACATTCCACCACCCCCCCTCCCTCTTTCCACACTCTCGGCCCTGTTCTCACTTTCCCCCATGCTGTTGCTTGCATCCCGCATCCTTCGAAGGCTTCGCTGCCATAATGCACGGAGGAGTCTGATGATAGTGAACGGCCTCAATTCAGAAACTACTCTGGAATCGATTAGCTTGGTGTCGGGGACCTAGTGCTCTTAAACTGGCCCTCATAATTCTCCTTATCTTTCAGAGGATACGTTTGTTGTGGAAGTAAAACACTGGACTGAGACGAGAAAAAGGGTTCTCGTATGAAGTAAAAATCTGGCACTTAATCTTATCCCTTTATATCATTTCTGGCTTGAGGAAGTTTTAAGTGGGCTGTTTCCTGTCGCTCCTTCTCTGTAGATATGTCAACTTGATTTGCTCAGTGAGACTTTGCTCTCCGCAGATGGAAACAGACTAGTAGCTTTGCATGACGGCAGCTTGTCATCAACGCCCTATCCGCATCCCCTTGGAATGTGTTTCGGGAAAACCTTTGAAAATATTTGCCGGAAAATGAGATGCATATTTATGGGATTATGTGCACGTTTGAAGTCTCTCTGTTGTTGTTTATGGCCTTGTTTATGCCTTATTCCCACAGCTGGAACATAGGGCCAGCCCACATTGTCTCTTTTTCCACTGAGGTCTACTTCTTTCTTGACTACGGTGTGGATCTCATTTTCAAGCAGTACGAGTGGCTGAAAAAGGACCTGGAGGTACACATTTTATTTTATTAAAATGTTTTAGTAAATATCGTCATTATTACTGGACTGATGCCCTATTCCTGCCATTAGACAAATAGCATACGTCAGGCAAATTACACATTGTTTCAAATGCTTGTTTATAGGGATTTCTCAGTGAAATGCGAAACACAAAATGTTCCCCAAATGAACTAAGCACACGCCTTCCTTTCTATTGTGATTCTGCCAACAAGCTCGATGTGTCATTTATCAAAACCAATAAAAAATGTGAAGTGGAATATATTCTCACAAACCCGGCATGAGAGTGAGCTCCAGCTGAATGTCTTATGTTTTATGGTATTTACAAAAGCTCCGTCTTTCTCACACTCTCTCAGGAGGCCAACAAGCCGGAGAACAGGAAGAGACGACCCTGGATCATCACCATGGGACACAGGCCCATGTACTGCTCCAACGACGACAAGGATGACTGCACTCAGTTTGAGAGCTACGTATGTCACCGTCCACATTAGGTCTTTAATGAATGGATTAATCATGAATAGAGTTAATGCTGTTATGCGACCGTGTCAGAAATTAATGGATGAATGAATTGGTACATGGATACATGGGTGGATTGTGTATGAATGAAATACTGATGTCCAGTTTCCTGGACGGGCGTTAAACCTTGTTGATTTCTATATAAGTGTTTGGTAATCACATAAACCACATTTTTATACCCCATACACAGTCATACATTTCCTGTGTGACCAGACATATGAACAAGTGAAAACATGAACACTGTCAGCAGCTTTAGTCAGTTGTTTTACTGTTGAAATATGAAACACAGGCAGCCCATTAGTCACATTCTGGGTCTTACTGTCTTGCGTTGGATTGAGGTTGTAGTATTTTATAAATGTGGATATTACACTGGAATGCATTTCATTGAAAGTGTGTGTATATCAATCAAATAATGACAGGTAAATATGTGAAAAAGATGTTAAAGGACCAAGAGTTTTAGAGGGCAGTAGTTTTGGCACCAGAGAATTTCCTGTGTCCAGACCCACTGCCTCTATTCTGTACCCGTAAATACCAGAACCCTATGGGCCTGATTTACTAAGACCTTTAGCATTTGTAAAACCTTTTTGCACATGCAAAACTAATAACACAAGCAATGATTGGTGCAAAACAAATACCATGACCAATCATTGGTCATATTATTGGTTTTGCACATGCATAGGCCTATGACTTTTAATAAGAAAACTGGGTTGAAAGGTGTCATACCTTTTGCCAAATCAAATTGGCAATAACATAAAAATAGTTAAACACTGGACTGGTCAAGGAAAATAACTTATATAAATAAATAAATATGAATGTTTCATAATCTCATGGTAGTCATGTTCCAGGTTTTCTTTGCATCGTGTGCAATGCTGTGCAGTATGTAGCCATTTGGCCATTGGTATGAATGTGTTGTGTTCTTCCTAAGGCAAGTTAGTCTGGGCTCTTGCTGTTTTGTTCCAGGTCCGAATAGGACGCAATGATACCAATCCACCTGCTCCAGGTCTGGAAAAGCTATTCTATCTCTACGGTGAGATTCTTGTGTCATGACATCACAAACAGATGGTGTCCCTTCTGATGGGTTCACGCACCTCCCATATCCATCCACCGATCGCTCCAGGACGTCAAGAGTATTAGAGTGTACTAAATCCTCACTGGCTCTTCCGTCCTGTATAGGCTGACAAAAAGCAGATCCTTTCCTGGCATGATCTATACAGCAACACTTTTTTTTACCGTATGCTGCTCGCTTTGTATATGTTTGCACTGGCATTTGTTTTTGAAAAGTTCATTGAGAAAAATTGGACAGTGTCAGAGACGAGCTTTACATGCCAGGTTGAGCAAGCTTACCTGGACATGCATACGTGGCAGACTGCAATCTCAGGCCTCCTGGTTAACGCAGACAGAATTCTTGTGACGAGTGAAGAGAGCCAGAACTGAGATAAGCAGTAACGGTGCAGTGTGTGAAATCCCAAACCTGAAAAGAAAACAGCCCGAAATAGTGAAATGCTGTGGGGAAGCACATCATTCCGTTGATAATTGCAGGGTTTTCACTTCTTGTCTTCCAGGAGTAGACTTGGAGCTGTGGGCACATGAACATACATATGAGAGGCTGTGGCCCGTCTATGGGTATAAGGTAGGCGATGATCTGAGAGTGAAGGAGTAACGGAGAGAGACAAATGTCTGTGGTAACGGTGTTTCACCCTCATTCTCATCAGCGTGTATTGACTGACTGCTTTTCAAGAACCTTTTGCAAAATGTAAGAAATGACAAATAAAAAGATAATATGGTAAACATGTTTATTCAAATGCACTTCAAGTATGAAAACCGACCTTACTTCCCTCAGGTATTCAATGGGAGCATAGATGAGCCGTATGTGAATCCTACAGCTCCGGTTCACATCATAACTGGCTCAGCTGTGAGTAATCCCGTTAATTAATGTCTCAACTATCACATTTAAACCACTGCTTCTTACATCCTGAGTACTGACTCTTAATAAGTAATGAAATTAACTTTATCCTATTCATATCCTACAAGTCAAAAGCAAAATGAGTCAGGGTGGATATAATAACTTACCTCAGTAACCACAATAAAATCTCTTATAAAACCTCAAGAACACTTAACGTTTCTTGGGTCATTGAAATCATGTGTAGTGCCGCAGTCAACAGCAGAACAGGCAGTGCTGAGAAGTTAAGCCTCCTCAACCACACTAGCGTTAGTCATCTCCCATGTAAAAGATCCTTCTGGAAGGGACCACAGCCATAGCTCACCCTCCCAAACATCACAAAATGCACCACCACAATCTCAAGGGAGGCACGTTGTTATTAACGGTACTGCAACCAAGAAGCCCGGACTGAAAGCTGCCCAGGGTCGACTGCAGGATCTGTGATAGATTGCCTTTCAATGGATCCGTGTGTTGTTTTCTGCAGGGATGCTTGGAAAAGCATGATGGGTTCATCCCCGAGCCAAGGCAGTGGAGCGCCTTCCGGAGCACTGACTACGGCTACACCCGGATGCAGGTGCTCAACCACACCCACTTGTACCTGGAGCAGGTCTCAGATGACCAGGTGAGCAGACAGTCCATTCTTAAGCTGGCTGGGCAGGGGAAGGCCAAACACCAGGCCTTTGAGTTCATCTGCTGGCTTCTTTTTCGAGGCACTCCAGAGTGTGATTCATTCCTTGGCTGTGATGTCACTCATCGAATGAAAATGTGAAAAGCAGATAGAATCCGGATGATGTCAGTGTTGTGGTGAAACTCAGGTCAGGCTGTAAGGAGCGAACTGAGACTCCCCGTTTGTTTTTTCAGTACGGCAAGGTGATTGACAGCATCTGGCTTGTGAAGGAAAAACATGGAGTGGCAGCCTGGCTCTGACCACACGACTCAACACTGGGAATGCGGTGACTTTGACCCAACGTATCAAACTGAGACCTCTCTGAAGTAATTCACTTTAAAAAGCACAATCACTTTAAAGCATCTTTCAGCAATGCAATAATACCTTCATGTGGTACATTTACTTTCTACTGCAATGTGATATAGCAAATGTTAAGATGATTATGTCCTGACGCTTTTGGCTTTTAATGTTGTCTGTCGATATGGCTCTGATTTAAAAAAAGGGTAAAGCACTCAAAAAAGGTAAAGCATAGATGCATGTCAGAAAGTTCTTAGATGGTTCATAAATCTAATTTTAATTGTAAATATACAGTATAACATGGGTCCTTTGTGTTTTAATGATACAAACAGATGCAAGGAGACTGGTTTACTACCCAATTTGATTTATAGAGATAAAAATGGCTCACTTTTTAATCCTATAGTACTGCTGGCTACTGTTTAATGATTGCTGAAAAAATTTACCGATCCAGCCTTGCCAATAAGGGAAAGTGTAATGTCTGTAATGTAAATGATGTAAATTTTTTACTTTTGTGTATCTATGAAACAGTTTAATTTGAATATATGAAAACAGATAATGTACTGTACTTAACCTTTGAGTTAGACCAAAGGCATTTGAGAGTGTCTGCCAATAAAACCCACTTTTCTAGGCGTCCTTCCTTTGGTCATTGCTACAGTAGAAGGGCTGTAATGGAAAGTAATGGTTTTGTTAGGAATTGTAGACCTTTTAAAACAATCCATTGGAAATTAGTCTCCTAGTTGCATGCTCTGCTTGTTGCCTTCTAGGTCAGTAACTCAATTTCCAGGGCTCTACGACTCAGCCATTGCACCTCAATTACCATAATTGAACACACCTGGTTGTAACATGAATAACAAAACTGCTATATCTGAGAACCTTTAAGAATGTGCATCCTGTAAAAGAATAAAAATGACCCAGCATCAAACATACAGGCAGAACACTGAGGGCTCATAAGGCAAAACATAATTTACATGACAAGCCTCATGAAAATCAAGGCAACATTTGTCTTTTATTTTTTATTTTTGTTTTCCAATTTTTCTTCCCTATGTGATTCAATTCCCCCCATGTAGCAACCGCTAGAGAATCGCCGCTACACAACCGCGTCAGCCGCTAGTAGGAAAGAGGGCGCCACGTCCTCTTCAGGGCGCGACTCCTCAAGCTCCTGACCGTGATTCCAACTCGCCCAGGACCGTCTTATGTGCGACGATTCTCGCCGAGTCCATTCCCCACCCCGGGAGCGGCCGCCAATTGCCACTCCCTCCAGCCACCGGGCATACTCGGATCTGGCAGGACCGGGGATCGAACCCCCGATCCTCGCGGTGCAACTGCACAGACTGAAAGTCTGCTCTTTTAACGCTACACCACCGTGGCGGCTAAGCCAACGTTTCTTTAATTAATGAATATTACCATCCACTTATATCCATGCATGCAACAGACCTCTGCAGGTACAATATTAGATGGTGGAATCTAATTTGTAAATACCAACAATTCTGCAGTGGATGGTGGATGGCAGACGTGCGTTTAAGCGTTTGCCCCATGGGGCTGACAACAGCGGAATCCATTTAGGCCAACCCATCAGCACACTCAGGCGTATCAAGTTTTTTTTTCAAGCCCTGCTGTCGTTTGTTAAAACGCCATTCCAGCCGAAACATCCAGTCCACGTTTTTGAAAACCTTCACAGGAAGTCTGAGAAATTCCGTGGAGTCTCGGAGGTTAAATGGGGACACGAGAACGTGATTCATTGCTACGGTCACAGTGAAAGCAACAAAAGGACGCCGTGACTGTGCTACCCTGCCCCAGGAAATTGGTTTAATATGCCTCTGTCTAAACAACCTCAGGCAAACTTACAAATCAGATTATGAGTAGAACAGACCGCGTATTAAGTTGCAGATAGCTATGTCACTTAGGATCGAGGGCACCTATAGCCACATGGCAGGTCTGTAGGAAATAAATATACAGCAAATTCCTTGACTCCTATGTCTACCATTTTAATTTATCACTTCCAAACAGTTCATCTAGCAACAGTCCTCTAAAGGACCCAACTCTCTGTGACCACTCCAGTGAGGTAAAAGATTCAGGCCACTATCAAGCCAAAGTCCAGTTAAAATATGGTGTGTCCTCCCACTGTAACCAAAATAAAAACATGAATTATCAGACAAGTAGAATATGAGGGGACAATATGCAGGAGCTGAAGCATAACCCAAAAAATTATTATTTTAATTGATATTTTGACATGATTGCGATATTTCATATTTGGAAGCAGACAGAGTAGGGCTTGTTTTCAATAAGTGACATTGCTTTAGGATTGGCTAATGAGAGGATGCATTCTGTGCCAGACAGCCCAATTTCTGTGAGTGCAGTCATTCCTGTTATATGGATGAGCAATGTCTCTGGTGACTGTGCCAGTGGAAATGGATGGGACATAAAGAGGAGGTCTTGACTGAGTCGTGACCTATAGAGGACTAAATGTGCCAAAATTATATAAATAATTGTATAAAGGTAAATTATTTTATTTCTATATATATATATATATATATTTATTTATTTATTTAGAAATACCACCACTAGAACCCCTTTCTGAATTGATGGGTTGAGGTAAGTGCAAATATGGTCCGCAACTCCCAAAAAAGAGATCTACTACTCAAATAATTATGACATTAATTTATTGTGCAGAGGAATATAGACAATGCTGATGCGGATCGACAGTGTCTTCCTCAGAGCATTCATAAACAGTATATATATATATATATACACTACTCACAAAAAGTTAGGGATATTCGGCTTTCGGGTGAAATTTCAGGATGAACCTAAAATGCACTATAACCTTTACAGGTGAAATTAATTTGACCTTCTCTAAACTTTTGAATGCACATGTCCAACTATTCAATGTTTCAGTACTTTTTGCACAACTTGCTGTTCTCTAACAAGGAGCTGAACGGTAAAATTCACAACAGGTGTTTGATCCATGAATCGACCAATAAATTTCCTGGTTCAATTAGAATTGGTATTTAAACAGTCCTCTTCATCATGCTGTTCACATTTTGACATCATGAGACCAAGACGACACCTAACAATTGATCAACAGTACCTCGCCATTGCGAGGCTTCAAACAGGATGTTCTCAGAGGGAAGTGGCCACTGAGCTTAGAGTGTCACAGAGTGTCATCAGCAGGTTGCAACAGAGATACAGAGAGACTGAAAGAGTCACAGAAAGGCATAGAAGTGGACGTCCTTTGGCCACATCCCACACTGATGACCGCTTCATTGTGAACAGTGCCCTGCGGAACCGGATGATGAATGCCACTCAACTCTAGGCACATTTAAGGGAGGTGAGAGGCACCCAAGTGTCACGTCAGACCATTCGAAACCGTTTACATCAGCGTGGTCTGCGTGCTAGACGACCTGCAAGGGTACCTGACCACACCACCAGGCACAGGCGTCATCGTCTTGCATGGGCCAGGGAGCATTTACGCTGGACGAGGGACCAGTGGGCCTCAGTGCTGTTCTCTGATGAAAGTCGATTCACGTTGAGCAGAAATGATGGCCGCCAACGATGTTGGAGACGTCAAGGAGAGCGCTATGCATCAGCCACTGTTGTCACCAGACGACCCTTTGGTGGTGGCGGTGTTACAGTGTGGGCAGGTGTGTCTAGTCAATACAGAACTGCCCTACACTTTGTGAATGGTACAGTGACAAGCCCATACTACCTGAATAACATCATTAATCCAGTCATTGTGCCCCTGCATGAACAACACAGGCCTAATTTCATCTTCATGGACGAAAATGCTCCAGCTCATCGAGGTCGCATCATTAGGGAAAGGCTGCTGGAGACTGGGGTACCTCAAATGGAGTGGCCTGCACTTTCTCCAGACCTGAATCCCATAGAAAACCTATGGGATCAGCTGACTCACCGTGTAGAGGCTCGTAACTCTGTACCCCAGAACCTCAATGACCTGAGGGCCGCCCTTCAAGAAGAGTGGGATGCCATGCCTCAGCAGACAATAAGTCGACTTGTGAACAGCATGAGACGTCGTTGTCAAGCTGTAATTGATGCTCAAGGGCACATGACAAGTTATTGAGACATTGACATTTTTGTTGTGGTATACCCACCACTGTTGTTGGCTTTTGTTTCAATAAATTGTTTGAGATGAGGAAATCACCATTGCATGCTTCTACTTAAATGCCCTACTTTCATGATACGTATAATATCACTGTAGCGTGAACTTACATTTTCCATAAATTTCACCCGAAAGCCAAATATCCCTAACTTTTTGTGAGTAGTGTATACTATATATATATATATATACAGTACTGTGCAAAAGTCTTAGGCACATGTAAAGAAAATCCTTAAGGTGAATATCCTTTCAAAAATAATTAAATTAAAAGTTTCTAAATATCAAACAATTCACTACAAAGAACAGTAAACAATAAAAAACTGAATCAAATCAATATTTGGTGTGACCACCCTTTCCCTTTAAAACAACATCAACTCTCTTCGGTACACTGTTGTTCAGTTTTATAAGAAAATCAGCTGGTAGATTGTTCCAAGAACTGTTTGAGAACTTGCCACTGTTCTTCTGCAGAATTTGGCTGTCTTGCTTGCTTCTGTCTGTCCAGGTAATCCCAGACAGCCTCGGTGATGTTGAGAACAGGCCTCTGTGGAGACCATACCATCTGTTGCAGAACTCCTTGTTCTTCTTTTCTCTGACGAAAGTTCAATTAAGTTTTTGGAAAATCAATGTTTGGAAATCTACAATTTGCTCTTTTCTACTGACACGATATGGATGGATCACTTGAAGGGTTGTTTCTCCTGACAAATTTTATTAAAAATGAATTGAACTCTATGGAAAAATAAGTCAGGAGAAGAAACCCTTCAAGTTATCCATCCATATCTACTGTATTTCTGGCAGCAGAGTGATGGTTTAAGGCTTGTTTGATACCTCAGACCCTTGTTGACGTACAGCCATTTAGCCAACCATGTGTATGGAACATTACACTATTCCCGTGTAATTTACAGCTTAATCTAGTCCCACCCCCCAATTCCCATAGAGATCCATTCAAATGCAGAGAGGTTATAGTATTACTTCTAAGAGTACCAGGAGTCCTTTGATATCCTTTTATACAGAATCATGATGGCATCACCTGTTTACCTGTGGAATACCTGTTTACCACAGAAGTTGTTTGAGAGAATGGCAAGAATGTGCAAAGCCGTTATCAAGGCAAAGGGTGGCTACTTTGAAGAATCTAAAATATAAGACTTTTTTTAATTTGTTTAACACTTTTTTGGTTTTTGCATAATTTAATTTGTGTTATCTCATAGTTTTGATGTCTTTACTATTCCAAAATGTGGAAAACAGTAAAAATAACGGAAAAAAAAACCTTCTATGAGTAGGTGTGTCCAAACTTTTGACTGGTACTGTATATATATATATATTTATATACAAACCCCAATCCCAAAAAAGGTTGGGACAGTATGTAAAATGCACATAAAAGCATATTTAATTGAAAACAGTACAAAGAAAAGATATTTAACGTTTTACCTTATCAACTGTATTGATTTTTGTAAATATACACTCATTCCGAATTTGGTGCCTGCAACACGTTCCAAAAAAGTTTGGACGGGGCAAAAAAAAGACTGGTTAAAAAAACACCTGTTTGGAACATTCCACAGGTGAACAGGTGATGCTATCATGACTGGGTATAAAAGGATATCAAAAGACTCTTGATATCTTATTTTCAGGTACTCTTGCAAGCAATACTATAACCTCTCTGCATTTAAATGTATCTCTATGGGAATTGGGGGGTGGGACTAGATTAAGCTGTAAATTACACAGGAATAATATGGAACCCATGGTTGGCTAAGTGGCTGTAAGTCATCAAGGGACTGAGGTATCAAACGAGCCTCAAACCATCACTGCTGACAGATACGCAGTAGATATGGATGGATCAGTAGATGGGTTGTTTCTCTTGACTCCTATTGAACTCCTATTTTCCTATTGAACTCTATGGAAAAATAACTTTTTGGGACTGTGTTGGAGGCATCAAATTCAGAATTAGCGTATATTTACAAAAAACAATAAAGTTGATAAGGTAAAACATTAAATATCTTTCTTTGTATTGTTTTCTATTAAATATATGTAAAAGAGGATTTACAAATCACTGCTTTCTGCATTTATGTGCATTTTACATATACTGTCCCAACTTTTTTGTAATTGGGTTTGTCTATACTGTATATGGTAAAACAGCGACTCATTTAACCTGCAGTAACTGATTCTCTTGTGTACTTCTGTCCAGTACCCTATTAATGCATACCCCCCCCCCCCAAGTTGATGGAGAACATCATTCATATGATCCAAACTTCAAGAGAAAAAAGGGGGAGTGAAAATTGTTTTAAAACCTGGCAACAGAAAAGGGTGGACAGGAATGGTGCGGACTGATAAGAACATCTGTCTGAAATCTTGGGTGGGAAATTGCTTTTAGACATTGTGATGTGATGTCACCGCTTAAATATTCCAAGCTTGTTTCGTGAGATGTTAAATTTTAAACACGGCAATTCACCATAAATAAAAATGTCTCCTCGGCAAATGAAATAAGGTGAAGATCATCAAAGATGACAATCGTCAAAACGATCAAAATGGTTTACGGTTTTATTACTTTTGTTTCCTGGCAGTGTTATGGAAAAACCGGCCCGCTCGGCGACCTCGTAAACCTTCTGTGACTTTCAGTGGTAATAAAGCCATTCAAAGCCATCAGGACGACCATCATCAGGGTACATACAATACATGTTAAAGTTACACAAGCAAAAGCAATGAATGTCTCACTCTTCCTGTAGTGCGAAAGTGTGTAACGGTGGTAAGAACTGCAGTCACATACGTAGAGTATTCTGGGGGCAATTGTAACGGGGCAATTGCAACACCATAAAATTGCACCAATCTGAAACAAGCTAGAGCTGAGATTCTATCCAGCAAGCTAGCTAGTTTCATGTGTTCAGCGTTGGGGGCAATTGTAACAAAAAATTGTGTTACAATTGACCCCTGTTACAATTGCCCCCAGAATACTCTACATTGCATGTCATTTTCAGCCTTATCGGCTTTTCTCACCACCTGCATTCATTGTGTAAATGCCACACTTGCTAGATACTACTAGATATTGTTATTAGATATCAATAAAGTAGCATGGCTTCTCCCCATCCCCTTTGACGGCAGCGGCCGTGGGCCTCATTGGGACTAGAGCTGGCTCCTTTGCTCAAAGGAAACATGAGTGTCTGAACGCCCACCATAGAGATGTCCCTGTGGGCCTCATTGGGACTAGAGCTGGCTCCTTTGCTCAAAGGAAACATGAGTGTCTGAACGCCCACCATAGAGATGTCCCTGTGGTATGTCTCCCTCTAATTAACTGCTAACCCAACACTCTGTTGTTATTGTAAGAGTATCTTGGGCCATAAGACTTCGACACCATAGAATTCTTGCCCTTTGGCCCTCTCGGATTTCTCTGCATTATTATCATAAATTTTCAGGACACTCGTTGCTCTGAATGGGAAGGAGCACGTAGCCCGACATGGATGCAGGATTCCTGCCGTGACTTTAATCGGATGGGGTTAAACATTGTGTTTGTTCGCCATGATTGGTGGCCACTTTCATAAGCCTATAAAACCGCTCTCTTTTCAATGTAAATAGTGGAACAAGCTGAGTTATCGCACCTTAAGGGACTGCGTATGTGTTTTACTTTACAATGGAGGGGGCTTTGTGGGGGAGCACATGCTGTTCTTATTTCATAATTCTACAAACGACAGATATGTCAGTCACAGCATTTATAGGGGAATGTAGAACAAAGACATTTTGTGTTACAAAACATTTAATACAGTCTGAGTTGTGGAAAGCAATGCAAATACTGCTGAACTCTATACTGTTTGCTGTCTTTTGAGAGTTCTCAATATTTTAGTGTGTTCATTCTATTTTATTTGTGGTGAAAATCACAAACAGTATGCATGTGTAAAAAGCATTTTAAACGGGAGGATAGTGTATATTATCCTTCATATTAATAAAATTCATATTGTTAATTACATTTTTCACAATGTTTCCACATTTATATCAATTTCAGCACAAAGTGAACTCAAAATGTCATGCAGGAAATTAAAAACCAACGCTTAATCATTCAGTTAAAAACAAAGCCCATTGTAATTAGTTCATATCTTGATCCCTATTATTTATCTACAGGGATGACATATCTGTAGATAAAAAAAATGATCAGTGTATTGTATCACAGTGGCCGTCAGTTTCCATTATGCAGGCGACTCACTATGGCAATGGAGACTAAACTCATTGCTGAACCTGAGCTGCCTAGCGCCATTCGGAGCGCATCAAGGCAGAGGTGCAATCCCTTGAATCCACACTCCCCTATAAAACACCCACATCCTACTCAACACCTTGCCCTGTGCCTTGCACAACCATCACTAATGGGCTTTAGTTTAGAGAGTGAGAATATCTTCTAACTTCAGCCTAAAAAAATAGGAAAATAACTTTGATCAATGTCTCAATCCATCAAAAAGCATGTATAATTTAGTATGTTGTTGAAAAGACTGAAAAGACTCTGTTGTCATCCTTTCATTCATTTAGCAAGTATGTATTTCCAATATTAGGTTTATCCCTCATAGTTCCTCCATATCAGAAAGGCGCTACCTTTCCTTGCCTTCTTTTGTGTGTTGTGCAGTGAAACACGTCAAATGAATAGCTTATTACCACACTGGAAACAGCCCTTGAGGCTAACTTATTCAATTAACACAGAAGGCCTGTAGTGTGTGTATGTGCGTACGTGCGTGCGTACGTGTGTGTGTGTGCAAGGAACACCCAGTTTATGCAGCCTGTATGTGAGCTACATAATCTAATACAGAGTTAATGCACCTGTGAGAGGGTGAAAGAACCTTTTTTCCATGATCCCATAATTCCAGGACATTTTTAATGATGTAATACATGCCACAGCAAGGGTCTTGGGAATTCAGGTCCAATATCCTAACCTAAACACCTCTTCAAAGTTGATTGTGGTTGATGGGCACAATTATAAACTAGGAAATCCCCCCCCCCCACCCATTCACCAACCCGTTAGCATGTATAAAACCTGTCAGTGCTAGTGCTACGCTGAGCAGTCCCATATGTGGTTCATTCAGGAGCTGGCTTTCCTTCAACCTTGTTAACAGTCAACAGTCACAGTCCTGCCCTTTAAAAAAGCCTGTGCTGGTTTGGGCAGCCACCCCAGTGAAAATATCTTTCCTGAAAAACTTTAGAATGTGTCACCAGCTGTTCACGTTTTAGTGTTTTTGACTTTATGTGAGTCAAATTTATTGCAATTACTGATCACAATCCAGGAAAAAAAGAGAAGAGAGAAAATAAGTCCTTTCAGATCATATGCCCAGTTTAAAATGTTCACTTGCGCATAGGCTATTGCTTGCATTCCTGAGGGAATACATCAGTTTGGGTGTAATGCAATGAAAGGGAAGATTCTATCAATGAGAAGAATGGGTTCCAGTGATAACCAGCACAACAAGCCCAGGTAGAGTATTGTCCTGGGGCCACATGATAAACAGTGCTGAGCAGAAAAATGCCCTCAGAAAGCCGCGTAAGTGAGTTTCCACGCAGAAATTCAGATGTATAATATAACACGTGCTGTGAGAATCTGCGTACCTCTGCACACGATGGACACCATACATACGCAATGTTTGGGGTCCGTGTGATATGGCGACACCGTGACCAAAAGGCAGAGGTATAAAATGCAGATTTCCGACTTTCACCCTCAGCATTCTTTTACTCAGAGTTTTATACATGTGGCCCCTGGCTTGCTTTCTGAAATAAATATGGTTTACATTTTACATGTTTTACCATGCTACGTAGAATGTTGAATGATACATGGTAAGGTTTACTCAGGCTGTCAGTGCTCCCATTTCTTCAGAGTTATCTTTCAATCTTTCAGTCACTTTTATTACAATTTGTTTTGTCTTTGTTTCTGTTTTTACCTTTAAGTAACACATTTAAGCGAGTTTTGCTTCGTACAAATTTCACTCAACATCTTTATTTAATTTAATCTAACAGTAAACTTTTAATGTTATGTAAGAAATGAAATATGGAAAAGAGAAAATTGTTAAATTATGCTATTCATGTTTACACTTTCACTTGAATCAACAGCAGGTCTTACAGCTGGATGTGCTTGGGACTTCTGCAGGCCACTGAACTGTGTTGTGAAATCCAGGGCATCTAAGAAGTCTTTCAAAACTAGACTTGAATTTATTTGAGTTGACTTTCAAAACGTCGGCCTCTACGCCATTAAAGTAGGGTCTTCCCAAGCCTTTCCCCACCCCCTCTTCCAATTACTTAGTTAACATTTCTAACCAGATTCAAATCTGTGTTCATTTAAATTAAAATTGTTTAATTTAATCTTTTAGCTGATCCAGACCCTTGAAGTCATGGAAAAGTAAAGCATAAGGAGATATCGACTCAAGGAGCCAATTCAGATAAACAGAGTGCATTCTAGCCTAGAGAGGTCACACTACTACTGTTCCACTTGTCTACTGTCCATAAGCAGTCCTCACACCACCTCTTCTGTATACCGCTCAGGCCTTTTACTGCTTTTCTTCTCCCATCGTTTTACTCTTTACGCTTTAATCCAAATAAATCAATGAGTCTGGAAGCAAATAATAATGCTAGCTTTGATTTGTGGCGCTATAAAAACAAATCATGAGCAATAATTGTACACCAGAATGAATAGATTATGAATGGTGCATTATGCATTAATGTTACTGATGAATATGCACGGCATGTAGAAAAAGCATTATACAAGACCATTTATAGGCTTTTATCGAATTGAAATGCTAGGTATGAAGAAATGGGTTCAGAGAGGACAATGAACATTCCCCACCTCAGTTCTCACTTCCTGCTCTTCAGGATATACTGTGGCACTCAGATGGTCATTGTTCAAAGATAATTCCAATCCAGATGCATTTGCCATTTGAGAGAAGAATGTCTGAGAGCACATATTCTTAAAGTCTGATACGCATTCTTTAGTTCTCTCTGTTTTTTACCCTTGTCTTCCCTGTGACCTCATTTAGGACTTTTCAGGACAAAATACTGCAGGCACAGCTTGGCCCACTAGCCACCCAACTTTACCAGAAATCATATTTAGTTACACAAGTGTAAGTAGCAACCATTAATTTAGAAGCCCACTTTGCTGATGGGCTCTGACCTTCTCACTAGGTTAATTCCAATCGCTTATTTTCACGGCTTGCGTCTCTTCCTCGTGTCCTTTCCTCGCTCCTTAGCTCCACCCAACGGGGGATGCGAGAAAGAGATGAAAGGATGAAATACAAGGATGGAGGAATCGAGGCAACATGTATTAGGCAAATGGAATGACGGATGACGGATAAAAATAAGCAATTGGAATGAACCCACTCTCTTTGGTTCCATCTTGGATTCTTAAATTCTGATTCCCAAAGCTTAATGCAAGATGACTTTGCCAGCCAGAACATTTACGAATCTGTGATATTCGGTGGCACAACACATAAAGCAACATTTACAGATATTAATCATTGTTAAGAGAATCAAATGTACATGAGTCGTGCAAGGCAATGATGCAATGGTATCGATGTGGTTCTCATTTAGACTGTGATGTTCGGGTCAGAGATGAACTACGGCGATTTTTCTGAACACCACAGAGCATCATTCTGCAGTGGATATGAGAAGCAATAAGAGTTTCACGAAAGAGGGAATAGGCCATGTGACACTAACGCGTTGAAGAATATGTGTGGGTACATCCAAACATGTAATGCTAAGCACTCTAGTAATTCAAACAATGTCTCTACAATAGCACCACGTGAAACTCTACTCTTTGAGTCACTCTGTTTAATCCAAATCATCAAACTGATTCTTAAAGAGTCCCAAGGATTCTCCGTGCCAACAAATCTCTCATAAATGGAGCACACTGCGGTATTTGTCCCCACGTGAGATCAAGGGAGGGGTTTATCTATAAGCAAACCTTTGCCTTTCCAGCAGGATTTCAACATTTTAATGAAATCTCCGTGTGAAAGAAGCTGGTGTGGAATCCATTATTAATGTTCAGGAGCTCTCAGATGGTTATGAAGATCCCACCAATCCCGGAGTCAACATGCTACCACTAACCACAATGGTGCTCTTCTGGACAGACAATTCCTTCATTCCACTACAAAGAGCCCTTGCTGGTATGCTCTGGGCTCTTCAGAGCTTTGCGCTGTAGGTCCTCACTTAATAACAACCCCACAGTCTTACAGGACCAAAGAATGTGGTGTCAACAAGAGAACCATTGCACACACACTTTAAAAGCCGCCGTCATAAATCTGAAACAAACACGGCAGCACGCTCGCCTTAAAACACACCCACGGTAGCCTGTGTTTTATGATTTTCACAACGTGTGCAGAGAAATGCAAAACACATTTTTCTCTAACTCACAAAAACCTATAGAAAAGTAGATAAGGGGTTTTTAATGAAAACAGTATATTATTTCTTGGGATGTGGGAGGTACACGGTTGGGGTCAAACAAAACAAAAACAAAGTGTAAAGTATATAATCTGTTCATTGCATGTTTAACGGTCTGAACGTGGCTCAAACATCTATGCACATGCTCTGTCACATTCCAAAAGTGCAGAAAAATATGTGAATTTGGATTCTTTCTGAATCCTATCTCTGTGTGGTCTCAAATATTATATGGAAAAAGTGGCCAATTTTAAAAGACCCCTGCTAACATTGGAATGATATCTTGTCATCCAAACTCAAAAGTAGGTCCAGTACTTAGGGCATTTCATAAAAAAAGCCTACATGTTATGGCAATAGGAATATCAGTGGGTCGCTACTGGGTTTATGGTTATTATGCACAGTATGTCTGCACCTCACACTATACCACTGACATACTGAGTTTACAGTCCCCATAAAAAAGTCTCAGGAGAAAGTGACAAATCAGTCTTCACTGGTGTTCTGTTCTGCTTTTGTTTCAGAATAAGAGTCACACTGAACTGCAAAAAAAAAAAGGAGTTTCATTGAACTCTTATTGACACCAGAGAACATAAAATAGACTAAATGCTTTGAATAGAGAAAAACTGAGCGCAGCGGAGGTTTAATTTATTCGTTTTTTGAGAGCAGATAAGGTAGGGGGCAGGGTCTGCCACAATGTTGTGAGATAGAGACAAATAGCCAATCCCTTACCTCTTCCTTGTCTGTCTAGGTAGGCTTTGCTCAACTGCCACTTTGATGTACGGCGCAGTCAGTCAATATGCCATGTATATGGCAGGCTCTGTAATGCATACAAACACGTACAGTAAAATATGGTTTAGTTTCGGTGCAATTTGATCATATGCAGAGGCGGGAAAATAAATGGGTGTACGTATATGGGGGTTCATGTGTTTTCTCCCAGCACCTGAATCTAATCTCCCACAATCCTTCACTGTGAGTTAGTCGCATGCACAGAAGGGGTAAGGGAGCGATGAGGCATAATAGACTCACCCAAGTAATAACTTCTACAGTACTGCTTAGAAAAACGCAACCTCATCCAGACTCATGGACCGGGGACATTTAGTCAGAGGTGCTTCTGCAGCTTGGTAATACAAACCTTCTGAATGATTGTATACAGCTCTTTGTGTTCTTGACAATATTGGTACATAAATAATTGGTGAGGTGAGCTGATGTCACTCCTTGAAATAAGTAAGAAGCCTATTATGACATCTGTGGCTAAATTATTAGTTTACTTCTAGTGGGTGCCATCCAGTGATTCATGTCCAGAAATATGTAGGGTGACATACATTCGGCTCATTGGCAATCTATTCAAGCAAACAGACAGTGAACTGTGGTGTCTTGAAGTTCAGTGGAGGAAAGGTAACTTTGACTTGGGATTAATGGTGACCTATTATGCAGTACTAGAACATTTCAGCCATTACCTCTCTTAGGCTGATTAAACCTGTTGGCAAGGACCACGTACGATGCTAAAGTAGTAAGACCACACAAAACACAAGCATCGATTACTAGTCGGAGAGAGCAAGAGTAAGTGTGCATGTGTGTTTGCGTGTGTGTTTGTCTGAGAGAGAGAGAGAGAGATTTGGTTTAGGCCAAATAGAAAAATAGTGACAAGTTTGCCTTGGATTTCATTATGACATGACAAGAAATGTAATGGCAGTGGCAGTATTGGTGGTAATGTCAAGAGGCCTACAAACAATGCCCCTTTCTGTACTATATTCCATTAACAAAACCTGATACTTCCAGATTTTTCTATCCACAAGGGACATTCTGGGACCATTGCCTTGAGCTATACATTTCTTTTTTGGGCCACAGTAAAGGTCTCCTCAAATCCAGTGTGCGTGTGCCCATTAATATACCTGAGTCTGTACACATGCTACTTCTCTGCCGTTAAAAAAACCCAAACTCATTCCCTTCTTTGGGGTGCATCCGTGTAATCGCAGTGAATGTGAGCCCAGCATCCTATTGACACCCATTCCTGTTTGAATGTTTGTTTAAACCGTTGTTTATATTCCAGCCGTACTTGCACTTTTCAATGTTGGGTGCCGCTCCTCTCTGATATTAGCGAGTCGCCTTACTCACACACTCAGGGACAAGCCGTGTGATTCAGTCTGCCTCTTCCTCCAGAGTGGCTTAGAGAAATCCCGCATGTGAATCTCCCTCAATCAGCACGTCACAAAGGCTTTGCTGAGCGCTGACAAACTTCAAACTTTAGTGGAAAAATGAGAGCCTCGCTGGCTCACTTTATGCTGAAATGGCTTCTTATTTGCGCTGCACCATAGCACGTGTTTGGCCAACGGAGATGGATGTGCTCAGCCAGTTACTTGACATTCATCGATGGACATTAAAGTAAAGAGGCCTGGCATGGAACGCGTCTCCGGAAACCATGATGTAACGCATAATTACACTGCGGTCTCTGAGCGGCAGCTCAGACTGGGCAGATGTTCTGGCGCTTGAATAGCACTGTTTTTACTGGGAGCTGTGTGCCTGCCCAGGCAGAGATGGGCATTGTGGACACTGAAGAAGGGCAAGCGAGTGGATAGGTGGGCATGGAGGAAAATGTCTGGAGCTAAGCACACAGACACATCCACGGGAAACCCCCTAAAGCACAGACCTATGTCAAACTCCAGTCCTGGAGGGCCGCAGTGTCTGCTGGTTTTCAGGGTGTTCTCAGCACTAACGGTTCATGTAATTAATTAATTGGCTAAAGAATCCACACACCTTGTTCTCAAGGCCTTAATTGAAAGCTGACTGAAAGGAAACCACAAAAACCCGCAGACACTGCGGCCCCCTGGGAATTCAGTTTGACACCCCTGCCCTAAAGCACTGTCTACCTGAAGCAAACTCATTGTATTGCTAGCTGATACTGAACAGATACAAATGGTTAATTAATTGAGGTGATATTTTCTGCCCTGCTTCA
Organism: Synaphobranchus kaupii; assembly: GCA_029718625.1. Lineage (NCBI taxonomy): Eukaryota > Metazoa > Chordata > Actinopteri > Anguilliformes > Synaphobranchidae > Synaphobranchus > Synaphobranchus kaupii. The sequence continues at coordinate 20,199,265 of CM056390.1, forward strand.
ACCACCATGTCCTAGCTCCCCAGAATGTAAAAAGCAGCCCTGCTTGGCTAGGATATGCTGTATGCAGAGGACAGGGCCTTTAGGAACTCACATGCAGTTGCAGTCTTTAATGGCTATTCGGTTTACTCTGAGCAGCGTTGACAGCTCATAAACGGAAATGTATATCCATTCCACATTTCGAAATCTACAGCATGAAAGCAGACCATATGCACGCACATCGAGACACTCACGCAGCATCACAGCTGTAAATGCTGCTTTTCAGTCTCCTGAGAAAAATAGCCTCGACTACTTCTACTCCAAAATCTGTAATGGTATTAATGAATACTCCATGCTATATTCTGGGTTAGTTAAGGACATTACACGTGCAATATATTTTCTGGGTAGGGTGAGTAACAGTGAGCCAACAGTCTTAATCAGTGGGCAATAAGAAAAACGATTGTCCGAAAAGAGCAATTAGCGCAGACCATTATTATTTCTACAGGCAATTTAACATGATGAGTTTAACTCGCCCGTTTTCCACCTCTCTCCCGCTCATTGCCCCTCTGGCCTCACCTGCTTCACTGAATCAAGGTCAGCAGAACAGCGGGACTCTTCCAGGGGAGCAGTGCAGCCTCAGTGCAGGCTGAAGGCCTGGGTCTGACGAATTCCCTTACTGACGTGGGCTAAACAAACAGGGTTAGGCAGCGCGGGCCTGAAATTTTCTACCGAGGGAGTTGGAGCCCAGGCCAAGTAGCAGGAGTCAGACTCATCCATTGCATGCCTCTGTTCTTAGAGCAAGGGGCAGAGGGGGCCCCCTCTGTCAAGAGGAGGCACAAAGAGTTCAGGACGTTCTGGCAAACCTGGTGAAACGGGGGCCTTCTCCCCCGTAACCTGCTCCTGATGTCATTGCACTACTGACCCATTTCTCAATCCACGAATGCCTCGTGCGCAGACCTAATCCTTCAGGGTTTCCCGTGAATGGGGTGATCACACGACCCACATCATCTAACGGGCGCAAAGCTCTGACCCCACGTTCAGCGGGGGGAAGTGAGATGTTCACACCGTGTGAGTGATTAATCTCAGAGGGATTGCTCCTTACCTCAATGTCCGCAGTCTTTTTACGGCATTGACAAGGACAAAGAGGGGTCTTTTTCCCGTAAAGTCGTAGCCTCTGTTGTAAATGACGCGGAAAAAACTAGATCAAGAATGTGATTTCATGTGGACTGCAGAGAAGCTTTCATCAGGCCCTGGACCAAGGTACTTGTGAAAGGAAGCTGTTAAGAATGAGTGAGGGCAGCAGAGAGGGAGGTTTCGAGTGGAACTACGCCAGTATGCAGCTCCCATGGCAGCAATCCACACCTCCTCCCCCCAGCTCTATTGACCATTGATTTAAATTACAACCTCCTTTCTCCGCAAAGCCCAGAATACTGCTCACTTATTGTAAGCGCACAGAGATGCAGGACCTCTCGCTGTTATCACAGGTCAGGGTTCATGGAGGTCTTAATATGAAAATGTGAGTATGTGTCATGGATTTTCAGGGATAATTTCAAAAGGTTGTCAAGAACTTCATCTGTAAACGTAATGATGCGAAAACTGCCTTTTAAAATCAAGGAATTTTTTTATTGGAAACCTTCCCCTTACACTATAATTAGGTTCTTAGGGTGAATTTGTGTCTTCTGAAAACAGAACATTATTTGTTTGGATATTCATAGCATTGGATTCAGCTATGTTTTGTACTACAAAAGCCCTATTTTAGTTATCACACTTATTTTCCAGTCTTTCAGTCTGGTTTACAAGGGGCCAGGTCTAAATTGCACTGAAATGCAAGTATAAATGAAAATCCCACAAGCAGGGGCTTGCCACCGGAGAACAGTAACCGGCTTCTGCTGGTCCCGTCAGGTCAAGGGTGCCATGATCGCCTCATCTTACATGAGGGAATGAGTGTCTAGAAACAAACAGCACATCGCTTGAAAATGTGACACAACTCAAATGCGAACATCACTGAACGCTGAAGCTCAGTGGTGAATCATGGGAAAGTCGGTCTGATTCAATGACACATCCTTTTTTAGTAATACATTGAAATATTCAGACTCAAAGGCATAGCAACACAGCCTCGGATACCATTTTAAGCAAGTATTTGTTTCTGAATGCACAGCTCCAGAGCAGCTAAACTGCTGCATCAGACGCAATTGTAGCTAACTCGATTCTGATGTCTGTGCAACAGCACAACACTCGGAAAGGTGCTTTCCAAAGAGTCACCTTGAACAACCAGGTGGCTTACATAAAGAATTCAGAGTGCTCACGTGGATGGACCCAAACCTTTGCTCCTGGCCCCAGCTTAGAACGTGTCAGAGCTGACCTTTTCATTCAATATTGTGTTTGGAAGCCCCACTTGGCTCTCGTGATTCGCTTCAGCAAGGCTGGCAACAAAGCTGACACTGCTCTTGGTTGGCATGACCTTCTGATGCCTGAACAGAATGTAGGAAGCTGCTACGGAGGACAATGGGTAGCCTGTTTTCCCTGTCTTTGACCCCTGGGTCAAAAGCCTCTCTCTTTCTCTCTGTCTCTCTCTCTCTTTCTCTCTCTCTCTGCCTCAGCACTTTGACGTAATGTTCCCATTATATTCTGGACACGTGAGTCAAAGTCAAAGAGGCTACACTGACTTAGTCAGGACAATGTTACCGTTGATACGCGGAGCCAGCCGTCAATGTCAAATTCTCCATTACCCGCTGGGGAACATCGGGCCATACTGTGGCACTAGGCCTTTCCCTGGGGTTTCAGGTGTAAGCTCCTCCACTATCTCCCACTGCAATCTGGACGTTCTGCACCAGAGACACACTCTGGGTCTTATGTGGCCAGGGTGAGGCTGGGGCTACACAATGGCTCCATGCTTTTGGGGACACTTAGATAGGAATTAACAGATAGAGGCCATTTCTAATGGCAGTGAGGCTGTGAAAAAATCCTGACCTGTCACGATCATGACATCACCCTCAAAACTTTGGCACCACAAACTTGTGTGGGACTGGTTGGATAGGGACAAATTTCTGGCTCGCTAAATTGCAGTATGATATACAGCAGGGATATTCCAATGGCAGCCCGGACATTAAATACAGCCCTCCAGACACACTCTTAGCCCTTTAATCGTTGAGAGAAAACCAGAAAAACATTATACAGTATATAGATACAAAAAAAAAGTGTCCAGGTGTGCATCAGCACAGCGTTAATACTATGCAGTACCTCATCTGTAATGCACATGTACAGCACATTTTATTCATACATTGTTTTATAAATAGTATGATGAAAGTATCTGGCCCATATGCACCATTTATGAAAAGAATGTGGCCCCCAGGAAGAAGTAATTGGAAATGGTGTGGAGGGGCTAGCAGTGTTCATAATTTGACATTGATGCAGCACAGTGGATGAAAGCATGCTAACTCCTTCAGCTGCCAAGTGGACTGTGATCGGATCACAGAGATGAGAGATTACAAGAAGGCACAACAAAGCAACAGCCCATGACCAGACACTGAAGGGTTGACCCGCCACTCAATTTAGCATGGTGTAGCATGCCTAAAGCTCAGGCATCATCCGGTGCGCTGGAGGTAACCCTTTAAGATAAATGCATTTCAGGGCACAGCTTCTTCGCCATGTCAAGCGGAAGAGCGAGCACCTAAACTCGACCCCCACAATATCACAGAGGCAATTAATCCTGCACGGCAGACTGTCATCCTAAATCCATTTACTACCACGTGTCACACTGATTTTCACTGTGTGTTCAAGAAGATGTGATGAGCACCCTCCCTGACAGTTAAACACAATCGCTTTAGTATGCCCTGGGGCCCTAACGAGTTGTGGAAAACAACCCAAACAATGCAATAAGTGTAGCAGGAGGTCTTCCAGGCCACAAATGCACACAAACACTGGAAGTTCTTCTTCCAAAGCTTTCAAAAAAATGTAATGAATTGTGAACACAAACATACATCTTAATCATCCAAATGTTACTCTTTGCTTGAAACAAGAAAAAAAAAAAGAAGATATTTCCACAGTCTTTCGGGCGTGTCAGAGGGAGACTTGAACTCGGCCATGATTTTACAAAGCAATTATTACAGCCGACATTAAAATATTTCTTGTCTTTTGTGTAAAAAGCCTTATGTTTCCGTCAAGATTTTGATCTCTGAGTTCGTTTCAGCCAAATGCATATCACCAATCCAGGCACAGAGGGTTTCATAACAATGAGTATGCTGCAGATCCTATGGAATGAGGAATGAGTGTAGTCGTGGGCCAAGCTCGACATTAATTCCACAGAGCAGAGAGCCCTTGTGGAGGACAGGACCCGGTCTGCTTTTCTGTGAGAGAGAGCGAAAGAGGTTCTGCCGTCTGTTTGAGCATTAGCTCCGTGACAGGAAGACAGCTCGTCGGTGCTTTCAAAGACAGGAGACATTCCGTACTTGTCTCTGACCTGGGTCCTGTGGGAGACGGGGATAGGTTAGCCGCGGCCGCGCTGCCTGTCACGTCTGGGCCGCTCTCCTCGCTCTTCTCCTTTTTCGGTCATCATTGCACCATTTTTCAAAGTGCTGACAGGCAGCATTTACAGACCACGCTGAGGTCAAAGCAAATACGAAAACCTATTGGCCCGGAGAAGGCGGATGGTACAAACAAAGAGGCTCTCAACGTTACCTCTGTTCGAGAGTGTCAACAGGCCAGCGACGGTGGCATAGCTCCGATTTCACTCCAGAAGGACAGTATACTTGTAAATGGAGAGTAAAATATAGGAGGCAGTGTTGAAGACGGTACTAACCTTTCTTCAGGCTGGCCTGCGTGATACCTGAACCCCAGTCTGAACAATTCACTTTTGGTTCTTTCCCAGCCTTTGAACTTCAAATCTGGTATCCACAGGTGTGTAACTTGTAACACTTAAGCATCTGCTTGCTGGGAATGCACAGCTATAATACTGAGTATTGCTGAAGTCCTGTCATGATTTTGGATGCACTGATACTCCAGTTATGTGTAACATGTAGCCCAGTGTTCCTTTCCTATCCCTTTGCCAGCCATTTTGTCCTGGCCAGGCCTTTTGTGTGTGTGTGTGTGTGTGTGTGTGTGTGTGTCTGTGTTGGGGGGTGGGTGGGGATATGCTGTTTCCCTCCTCCTTGATGGGGATTTTCAAGGGTCTGTTTGCACAACTGTTGAGTCTGAAATCCCACCACTTAGAACACAGGACATACCTCCGCTCTCTGATGAAGTAGACAGTCCAGAGAGGATAAACTTGGCCCAAGCCACCGGGCTGCCTCGTGCCTTTTGTAGGTTGATATCACAAAGATTCCTTTATGCACGAGCCGCTGAGTACAGATGCAGGCTGTAGACAGAGTCTCAAACCTGCTGTACCAGTCCTGCACCAAGAAGCCCACTGTTCTAGGATTAAGTGAAATTCTTTGAAAAATATTTCAAGTAATATTCTTTCAGAGGGAGAAAGAAAATACTCTTCTCTCAGTGTTTCAAAGCCCTGGCCTTATGACTCCCGAACAACTGAACAAAAACAGACTGAATGTTGTCACTGAGAAAGTGATACTTTTTTCGTAGGTTGGGCCTCATGCTTGACAGATGTGCTTGGCTGTTATAAGACTCAGTGAAATTTTGTTTTTCTTTTGCTTTGTTAAATATGTCAACAAACCATTACCAGAATCTCTGTTTAATCCAGTGAAAATTGAGGAATCCCAGTAGACTGGAAGCAAGGCTGTACAGCACTAATATGAATGAAGGGAGAGTGCACTAATCCACACTAAATCCATTATAGTACAGTTAATCTACCATGTATTGTGCAGAAAATATTGCAGTCTATCCCAAGGGATAAAGCAGAGTTATTCCTGGAGAGAGATGGCATTATCGGGAATAATAGCTGTGGACTACACAATGAGACCAGACTTAGCGGATCTCCAGTTATTGTTTTTAGAATGTTACAAAGTGCTTTTGGCATAAATACTGCATGTAATTGTATATTATTGGGTTTTGAAATAACCTTTTTAAAAATAGTTGCATAAGCATCTTATACACAAAGGGTGCGGGGGATTAGCACAGTCTAATTTCTGTACAGAATGAAAAATGTGCTTTGAGTATTCTTTCTTTCCCTTTCTGGATAGGGATAATATGTATATATACTTTTTTTCAAGGTTTTCAATGTGCAGTTATTTAGCATATTGCTATTCAATTATGGCTTGGACATTTTCAAAAAATGTAGATAGAGTGCACCCTTTTATACTAATGTTTTTAAAACAAAAGTTGCACAGCTGGAATTAATTGTTAAATATGTTTTACAATATTGTTCCAAAAGGAAAATCTCTGAGATTAAATATTTGTTAATGTTATTATCATCAATCTTCCACATGACGTTTAGAATCAAATAGTGCTATCATAAATCATGAAAATAGCCTATCCACAGGATGAGAAAAATCCATTGTTGTCCAAGGTTAAAATACATGCAGTTCTACATGTTAAAATGATTTGAGTTTCCAAAACATAAGTGCTTCCAGGAGCTCCCTGATATCTACCTATAATCAGCTGAATCCAGTTGGAAGGCTTATTGTAAGAGAGTTTGCGTATTCTTGCTCAGGTTCAAGTGGAATTTCATCAGTAGCTGAGAACCACATGGTGAAATAAACCCAAAAGGGTCTGCAATTTTGCCCATGCGAATGAGTTCTGTTTTGGAGGTCAATGAATGTTAGTGCTGCTATGATTATCATTATCGTAAACTGAAGCATACGGCATACCATGCTAATTTCCAGACACATTCTTAGCTCCAGTAGGTGGAAATCGCTGAACTTTCTTTGAAACAATGGCTTCAGCATGCATTACTTTGATTTTTTTTTCTACTAAATATACAGTAGACTCTACCTACTTAAATATTTTTGAAAACATAGTTGAAATGGTGATACATGGCGTGGTCTTATTTGTTTTTTTTTTTTTTTGGGGGGGGGGGGGGGGGGGGGCTCCAGCCACATGTGAGTCTCCCATGGCTCTTTTTTTTAGCTGTGGTCCCTTCTCTATCTGTTGCCCTCTCTGATTTCCAGCTGTCTGTATTGCGCAAGAAATTTGACATGAGGGCAGACTGTCCTGCACTCATAAAATGCTTGCGCAAGAAATTTGACATGAGGGCAGACTGTCCTGCACTCATAAAATGCTTTACGATTTAGATTAAAACCTAATATTAACCTAAAATGGGTACCACACCCTGGAAGTATGCAATGGTTGAACATATAACCCATCAGCTGGCAAGATAAGGTGTGACCTTCCCCGGCACGTTCCAAATGCTGGCTGGCATCACGGCCCTCCTGGTGAATCTTATCATCAATCCCAACATTCCACAAGCTCTTTTGCTCTTTGGAAGAATCCTACAGTGGGATAAGAGGCAATGTGGAACCTCTGGAATGTTCTCTGGGCTTGCCTGAGACAAATTATCTGATGGAGACTGGCTCTAGTCCCTGTTTCCGATCCAATAACCCAGTCGAGCCAAGTGGCAAGGAGAGCCTGGAAGCCACTGGTTTTGACCAAAGTCCCGTTTTCATAACACAACGTTTTCGCTGTAATGACCTTGGATAAAATTTGTGTTCTGCACAAATAGATAGCATGCAAGCCAAATGTGTGGTAGTGGCTATTCATTTATCAACTGCTTATAAGACAGCACATTTTATACAATATTTATTTGAATTTACCTGGAGTCTTTGATCTAGAAATATGTTTGAAAGGTTCTGGTTGTAGAGTGACTACAGCTGATTTCGAACACTTTCAGATTCCCTGTGCAATTGCTTCAGTGAAGCCTCAGATCTGAGCTTGATCAAGTTTGGCATAGCTGTCAGAAGATTATGCACTTGAATGGATTATCTGAGCCCTCACAAAGAAAACATCTCTCTGCTGTTGTTAATCTATTCCGGTATAATCAAGCAAACAACTTGTGAAGCTTGGATATAATGATTCTGCTCCATTAACATGGATAAAGGCCTTGTAAACAAATAATGTCTTAGCAACATTCACATAATGGTGTGGCTAAGATATCACTTTGCAATAACAATACTATTCTGTGTCAGAAATCAAACTACCAGGAATCTAGGTATCTCAAATGTGGTTTAAATACATTTTTGTGTAAATGATAAAAAAAAACATGATTTTATGTCAAAACTGCGGAAAAAATGGTTTTGAGAAATGCAAACACTGTTAAAGTATGTAATTTTATGTAGAGTCAAGACAGGTATTACATAAAACAATAAATTTAATCCCAAAAAAAGAGAAATAGATTCATAAAATGCATTTTCTATATATGATTCTTAAGTGCGATCTTGAGCCTACCATCCAAAATACCTAGTAAAAGTAAAACTGACTTAAGAGCATTTTCTTAAAGCATTTTTGGACTGTAGGTGATGGAAAAGGTCTATGAGAAGCTTTAATGCTGCTTTCAAAATGCTGACATTGTTGGTGGATAATTCACTCGTTCTAAGTTTAACAAAACATTTAAATTTGACTCTTGATTTCCATGTATGTGCATTACAGTAGCCGACTTTATCATTAGAAAAAAAAAACTCAAAACAAACACTAGCTGCTGTGGCAACTATCATGCTTCTGGAAGGTCCGTTATCAAAAGCATTCTCTAAAATCCCCTGAAAGACGTGGACATTCTTTAAATGTTCTTGGAACCTAATGAACTTCATATGTACCAAACATGGTGTCTTTAGTAATTTGTTTGCATATAAATAAATAATTAGTAAAGAAAATAAATCTGCGAGATGAGCTCTGTATATATATCTTGTTAAGCCAGGAAGTTAATTGATTGCTCTGTATTGTTGAGAGTAATTTTCACTGAAGCACGTTGTATGTATACAGCATCTGAAAAATAACAGCTAGTAATACAAACTAGCTGATTTTCTGAAAGATCTTTGTGCATTTGATATGAGAGAACATTGCACTTCCGAATTTGACACTCAAATTGGCCTTTGACACAAAAGGTCAGCCCTGCTCCATAAATAGTTCTGAGAATGTGAGAAGAATTTGTTTACTGGGTTAAATCCCTAAATTACTTTCCATTTGAAAAAATAGCCACTTGTCAAGGACAAATTTACAACTTTACCTTTCCAAATTCCAGATGTTATAATTCAATCATTAGAATTAAAATGCAATAAATGAACATAAAACTATTAAAACATACCCATAGAGTGTAAGAAAATATGCAATGGTAAATTGCAGCCATGTGTTAGAACTGACATTTTTCAAATGCATATTGCCAATCAAGAAATGTTCTTACATTTGCTAAAAACTATTTTGAAAACATAATAATGGAAATAATTACAAATAAATAAGTTAAAATAGATTATTTGAGCTTAGCCATGGCATGGCCATAAAGTCCCAATGAACAGCACAGACAGCAACTGTGGTATAGAGAATCATGAAAGCTATTTTATAAAGTTAGCATTAGCTTTTATAAGATACACAGGCAGACAGATGCCTCCTTCTGGATTGGACTCAATGATGTGCACCCTGCAGGAAAACACAGTGTATATCAGTGGGGAAACATGATATCTACACAGTTCCTGGAAAACCATCCACATTCTGTGTTTTGTTGATTTCTTCACATAGGAAACGCATATATGCAAACATATCCTCAGCCAATGGGTCTTCTGATCTGTGACTAGCCAATGTGTGTGGGTGATAGGTATTGGATGGGTAAGCAGATGGTCCCAAAACGTGCTGTCCTGAAGTGCCATCGTAAAATATCCAGACTTTCGAGGCAGAATCTATTTAGATACAGAGATCTGTTTTCAGAGCCCCATATATGGCAAAAATGTCCGTGGATTGATTTCCTTTGAAATCAATTTCTTTTTATCTGTGCAGATAAACCAGGGGTTTCTGATCCAGGGACCCCCAAAACAAACACAGGAGACCCCTTTCATACCTTAAAAAGGGTTATATTTTTAATGGGTTTTATGTTTTGAAATATTTTCTCAAATCTATGTATTGCATATCAAGTCTGGCCAGGGAGCCCCTACAGTACCTTCAAAGACCCCCAAGCAGGGCTGCCAAGTGAAATTCCCAGGCCCGGAACAAAATTATATTATTATTATGTTATTCCTGGGCCTGGGACAATAATATTTACCAGAAGTTCACAGATCAAACACATTTGAGATACCTAAATTCCTGGTAGGTTGATTTCTGACACAGAATAGTAATGCTCTTGGAGTTTGGTTATGTTAATCACATTATTATTATTATTATTATTATTATTATTATTATTATTATCCTGGAAATTCTGTGGAATTTCCAGTCTATGAGTTCAAATATTACAGCTGTGAACGCATGGACCATTGGTAATTGACGTCTCACTTCACACATTAATGCGGCAAGGAATAAATAAAACAGCCAGTCCCAATAACAACAGGGCCCATGTGAGCTGTGGAACTGAGTTAAGTAAAAGCAGAGAGATGGAGAATAAATAAAAATATGACTTGGCAAAATAAAGTCAAACTTCTGGTACTTATTTTAGACTTCCCAGTTGGTAGATTTTTTGAGGCTACAGACAGTTAAAACATTTTAACCAATAAAGGGCAGACTCAATACTTTCAGTGCAGGACACAAGTCGTCCTCCCTGCCTGGGTTATCAACCACAGATGAAACAAAAAAAAATGACATTTTGTTGCTGACATTGTATCGCCCTACTTATATGGTGAAAATCTGTTTATACTTAACTCCAGATATAACCAAGCTATTTATGAATTCTGAGCACAGTATTGAAAGTGCTATTCAAACGGATGCACTGTCTGCTCAAATGATGCCAAATCCCTCAAATATTTGCAGAATTTGTCTTTTATACATAAAAGGCCAACACTGGTCACATTGTCATTAGTTTCAAAGTACCTATACTAAATACTAGGTATAGCTGGTATCTAGTTTAGTTCAGTTCAGTTAACTCTATAAACTTCACCCCTAGTGGTTGAGACGTATCCGCCTCAATTACAGTATTCATGTTCGTCTGAAATTATAAACTACAGCTTTAAGAAAACCCCGTAAATTTTGACAGTATTTTTTAAAAGGGTAGCCTCTTGCGAAAACCTCAGCTTCTCCAGTTACACTGCAGTGCAATAAATTAGGAGGACGCTATTAATAGCCCAAAGCACTTACGACCCTCCTCTGGCTACAGCCACAGACTGTAAAATGCATAAAATGCACAGTTTACACACGCTAAGAAAATCTTGTTCACGTATAGAAACAATAATATTTTTTTTAAACGTTGTACAAATGAGCATTCGCCGTTTTCCCTTGCTTGCTGTACTATATACTGTTAGGATCCTGTAAATTCTGTCTGTTTTATTTGTTATGTTTCCTGATTTCTTCCTTTTGTTTTTCCTGCATTTCCCTCGCGATTGTCAGACCGCGTTCCATGTTCCTCTGATTCCACTCCCTGTCTTAGTCATTACACTATTCGGGTGATTTTGGGAACATTCGGGTTTCCTCTGTATTTCGTATCTCGTTTTCTTCCTTCTGGCTTTATTAATATTTGTATTTAATACTAATGTACTAATCATACTAACTGTTAGATTAGATTTAATACTAACCTGCTAACAAACTAACGTGTATATAATACTAACCAGCTAACCTACTAACATTAGGGTTTTAGAGTTCGCTACTAACATTACTAATTACTAATTAATCTTGAGTTTCTACCTGCAGCTCTCATTTCCCTCCTCGTTATCCTATCCCTGTATCTATCTGTGATTTTGCATTCTCTGCACGTGTGTCCACTTTCGTGTCCCTCCCCTCTGAGCTGTGCACTTGTTTACCTGCTAACCCCAGGCCGTTTGTTATCATTGTGTCTATGTGTATTCCAGTCCGTCTCTTACGTTTCCCCCGTCATTGTATTATGGGTCCTTGTTAACCCTCATTGTTCTCACCTGTGTACTCTCCCATTTCCCCTCCCCTTCACACCTGATTCCTTTTGTGTCATCTTCTCCTTGTGTATTTAAACCCTGTTATTTCAGTCTGTCTTCGCGAGTTCCTTACACTTTTTTGATTTATTGCTTCTGTTTTGTTTTCCGAGTCTATTCCGAGTTTCTTAGTCATTTGTTTCCGAGTTTTTTGTTATCCCTCGTCCTTCCCCTGTTATTTTAGTTTTGTTGTCTGATCTTCGTTTTGTCTTTTTGTTCCTCCTCTGCCTCCCCGGTTTTGACCCCTGTCTGTGTTCTCACGACCCTGCTTTTGGATCCTGTTTTTGTGCTTTTGCTGTGCCTGCCCGGTTTTCACCCCTGCCTGTTCCTTGACCACTCTTGGACTGTGCTTTGTATCGTTGCCTGTCTCCCCGGTTTTTTGACCCTGCCTGTCTGTACCACGGATTGCTGCCTTGGCCTTTTATTAAACTTTGGTTTTTCATACTCCTGCCTGCGTTTGGGTCCTTCTCCCCCGCCCCAACATAACATACAGTTCCTGATGCACTTTCGGTTTAGAAGACACCTAATTTTTTTCTCCAAAATCTCTCGTATAAATATGTTTAAGAAACATTACATTACATTCATTTAGCAGACGCTTTTATCCAAAGCGACGAAACCAAGAACCAAGTACTTACCAGTATATTCAGCTGCAGCTGTTTTCTGATGAACCCTGAAGAGTTTATCTTGTTATACTTCGCCAAAGTTCTGTACAGTCGACATTTCCACAGCGACCACCCGTCTCACTTAGGGCTGAAATACGTTGCTGTTCTTGAGTAAATACACACACGCTTTCGTACGCTCTTTTTTAAATGTATTTAAATACATTAGGCAACGTATGTTGTGGTTATTATATATATACTGTATGTGATTATTCTGAAATAAATGTAGGCTATTCCGTAGCAAATTTCTGAAAGATACAGCTTCTTCAGTTCGAACTTAAAACTATGGATGTGCAGGGAATAGTTTTTTAGATATTGACATTAAATACAACTAGTAGAAAGCAGATGGAAATTGCATTTGAAGGGCCAAAGTAAATAGAGTTTAAACTCCTTTGCTGATCGCACCATGTGAGGCATTGCTGTTTATTCATAGGAATTGCTTCAAGAGGCGTTATACCTTTGCACCGTCATCAATATCTATTATTTTTAGCTGGGTCAAAGGTAAACATGTAAATCCTGCAATATTTTCAAACACACATCAAAGTAAAATTTAGTGCATCACTAAAGGGTCACAGAGGGTCAGGTATCAGAAGAGGGTCAGAAGTTGAGCTTAATACTAAGCCTGAGCTGACCACGTCATTAATACTCGGCCTGAGCTGATCCGTATCCAGAATCCAAGCTCCGGTAGTCGAGGTCCGAGTAGAAAAAAATAAAGGGATGCGCAGGCTGCTCGGTGTGGCTGACACTTGTTGTTGTTTTTGGTGTCATTTCGCTGTAAAATGGCACGTGAACATCGTTATAAAGACGCAAGAGTGAAGGAGGGGAAACGGTGAATTGACTGTTCTGTAAGTGCATAGTTAGCAGTACCAGAGGGAGGGAGTTCAACACAAAGCAGAGGGACAATGCGCTGCTCAATCGCACCAATATGTGAGGACCAGATTCACTTCTGCTCATGCCTTTTGTATTTTGCTTAATTGATTTTAATTCTTCATTAATTAATTAGCTGGATCATTCTTAAAGGCAGCCAGCCAGTCATAGAGGCTCACACACGCGTGGATCATTAGGCTATGATCAATGTATCATCCCATCTTACTTTGCTCCAACATGGATAGCTGGCTGCTCCATGATAAACTTGCATTTAAGTAGGCCTTAGATATGATCAAACACAACAGCTTTATTTATTTCTTTTTGTTCTGTTTTTTAAGTTAATGTCTGATTACCTTTAATATTTATATGTTTGATAATGTGCTACACATTGTTCTGTTTGTATGTGTTTATTGATGAATGAATGAAGAAAAGTGATGAAGAAAAGCTTTATTTGTTTGTTCTGTATGATCTTTCAAAACTGTGGGATAGCCTACACATCCAAACTGTAGCTAAACTTAGACTTGTTGCTGACTTATTTAAACTTAGGGTACATCAGAAAATGTAACCAGTAACACAATTAAGATGAAAAACTCTTTATTTGTAGCATTGGTCTGTAGGTTGATTTAAGTGGTGCCACTTAATTTTGTTTTAGTGCTACAAAATTTTCAGTAGTCAGTCTACCTACCTGTTTTTGTGTGTTTGTGAATGTGTGTGCTTGTGTTACAGATTTTCCATGCTTCTAACAAAGCAGACTCAATAACTGACCGAAAGCTGCAGCCTGCTAGCAGTGGCTAGTGAAGGTTCCGCCACCACCACTTAGCTAAGCTAAAGAAACCCACGCCACTGCCTAACTTCGCTGCAATAAAAGCAAGTAAATAAATAAATACACAAGCTTGATGAAACAGAAAACAACACAATAAAATCAATGATGAATATCCTAGAATGCTACGGCTGATAGTAGCCTATCCCTGCTCCAAATCTCAGTTGATGCCAAGTCTCAGAAGTTGCAAGCTCGCGAGAACTGGCAAGTGGCAACATCGGATTGATCCGAATGAGAGCTGTGGTATTTATAGAAGGGACTTAGGGGAGGGACCTTGGTTGCATCTAGCCTATCACGCAGCAGCTTTAAGATCACGTTCCATTCGGCACTGTGTAAACATGCTGCTAAAGTATGCAATGTGTTCTCTGACCACTGATATTAGTCTTTAGTAATCGGACAGCAGTCGTATCCGGAAAAAACACAATATCCGTATCGGACTATTCGACTTAATACAAAGCTACAATATTCCTCCCGTGTTTCAGTTGTGCTTTCCTTCCCATTCCTGTTATGTGGACTTCTTCGCTTTAGTCCCTTGCAGCGCAGCACTAATTAAGTTTAATCAGCTTCAATCAAGTTTTTATTTCTATTACTTTATTGTTTTACATATGAGCATGGAAATATAACAGTCTGACTCACAGAGATCCTCCTTAAGCATTGGAAAGTGGCTGCAAAGAATCTGACATCCATACTGCCAATATCCTATGCCATATACTGAGAATTATAGAATGGGTCTTTCATGAATTTGAGAGCTTGTATCTAATAGCCATGTACTAATGACTCTGAGCCAGCACACTGCCTTTGAATATCACACATGGTTTCAGTTGAAAAGTATGTACAGTAAAGGATTTGCATCCGGTTCAGAGAAAATGATTTGCCAACGTTTCCAAAATAGGATTGAAATGTAACCAAGATCCAACACTGCATGCTATCCATTTTATTGGAAGAGACAATGCATGTGCTTCTCGTAATATACCTTGCTGAGAACCTTGCATTGAATTATGAAAGCTTTCCGAAAGCAGATGGAACTTAATTGCTTAACCTTTGGGGGAATAACCTCTTTATGACTAATTGAGGTGTGTGGGCATGGCCTGACTGTGCGGGATCGCACCATACAGTTGTCAACAAAGATATACAGTAAGATAGTACCTTCTGGTAATCTCTCCTCAGAATGCGAGCCATTTCCACTACTGGACATTGACCAAAAACATGTCTCACTGTTGCAGCCAGACGCCCCATAGGAGTAATGAGTCACTTCATTGTGGTCTGCGACTTAGAGGCTACTTCCACCCCTTTCCCTCTCAGAGGAGCAATTACCATTTGAAGTCCTTTCAGCTTGGCCTTTGTCCACTAGGGTAAACTGTGGGCTTGCATATGTGTCCCAACCCAGCATGGAAATAAAATGAAAAAGCACAAAGCAAAGAAATGGTTCAGAAATCCCAAATCCATCTCATAGGAATGTCCTGCTGTTTGAGAACTAACTGCAGCCAGTTAAGGGACTGACTTATATGAAGCAGTGCATTCTTTCTTTCTTTATTTCTTTCTTTCTTTCTTTCTTTCTTTCATTCTTACTTTCTTTCTATTTCCTGATCAGGTTTGCCATGATTGTTCCCATACTTCCAGGCCTCAGCATCCAGTCAACAAGAGGAGCTCTTGTGAAATTAGGTGGGAAGAACCCTGACTTCAATATTCCCACCCTGGGTAATGTCACAGCCAATTATGCGCCATCCTGCAGGGCTGCCAGCCACAGTCAGCACTGGCACAGTCAGGATTCAATTGAAGGGGCACGTCGCTTCACTGGCAACGAATGCTTCAGCAACACATTCAATCTTCATAAATTATACTTTTGTATGAAGGTAATAATACGTTTGAAAAGAAAAATACAGCTTCAATTCAATGAGTTCTGATCAGAGGACATGAGCCATAGTTCAAATGCATGGCACACAGTCAAAGCATGAAACCTGGAGTGGGAGGAGAGGTGTGGTATGTAAAGGAAGCAGGTGGTTATTCTTGTAGCCAATGAAATGTGTTTGTAAAGGTGTGGTTCTGTCATGGTATGGATGTAAGGAATACCTGGAGATTATATTTTGGGGATGTTTTTGACAATGAGGGTTATTCTTGTAGCCAATGAAATGGTGTCAAGGTGTGGTTCCTTCATGGTATGGATGTAAGGAATACCTGGAGGTGATATTTTGGGGATGTTTTTGACAATGAGGTTTACATTTCCATTCCTTGTGTTTCCCGTAAGGAGACAAAAAAAAGTCTACAGATGTTTGGTCAAGATGTGTCATCTCCCAGAAGTGTCATATCCCATTTGTCAAAATAATAAACATTGGCTCTACTGCTGCTGTCCTGGCTCTATACCATCCAGGACAACAGCTCAGAGAGAAATGTAGACTCTGTGTGAGCCACAAGGCTACAGGTGTAGTTGGAGAAACTGGAGAGATGCCTCCATATCCACAGATGCCTCCGTATCCCTGCCCCTCCTTTCAGTCGCCGTAATGAATTCCAGACAGCCTTTGCGCTCACTTCTGTCTTATACTTGCAGTTTGGACTCTTTATTCTCCTTGCATTTGGCAAACACTTCCATCTAAAGCATGTGCACTCTGTATCAGATTTACTATAATGGGACATTGCAGAGGCATTTCAGGTAAAGCGCTGCGCCTTTCTGAAGAGCGCAGCAGTAGCACCCAAAATGCTTCCCAGCCTGGGGGGGGATTTCAGAATGGGGCTGAGGAGGTAGATCTGAGGACCACCAGACGGTGACCCTCAGCCCGTGTGAAGGAGCAAGAAGCCCGATCTCGCTCAGCTACACATGCTGCTCCGAGAAGCCCGGCTATGAGTAACTCTTTTGGAAAGGGCTTTTGGAAAAGCACCCTCAGTGATTCCTCATGAGCTGTGAAATGCTTTCCTTCAGGTTTTTTCTTTACCCGACAATAAGGGATAGCATAATGTGCCTAAATGAAGGCAGCCGGGGAGCCCAAATGAAGAAAAAACTGTGCCTGGCCCGTAAACAGATGCATGGCCTCATATGACAGAAGAGCCAAGTGCTAAATACAGTAGGGGTGAGCCAGGAAGGTTCTGGGGCCTGTCAATCCCCGGTGGCTTGCTTATTGTTCCACAGACGCCTCATAAACCCACCGTGAGACTAGCTGCGGAGCTGGGTTACAAAGCATTGACACCTAGACGTTATTCAGAACAGATGTTCCAGCTGATGTTCTTCAGGCAGTATTGGTAATGCCTTCACTGTGAAACGGAGCTAGCATACTGTGTTAAGGTGCCCAGTAAACTGAAAAGTGTGGGTGTCTGTGTATGTGTGAGCATACATGCTTGGCTCTGTTTGTGTGCGTGTGTGTGTGTGTGCGTGTATGCGTGTGTGTGTGCGCGTGCGTGTTAAGCATTGTCAGCCTTTCATTCTGTGGTGCTACTGAATTTCATTCTAATTTGGTATTATGCAATGGTTAGTTGCTTAGTCGGGAAGTTGCAAAACATTGATGTCATGTTAATTTGCGCAATAATTATTTCATCATCTTACAGCACTAATTGCCATGCTTTTTTTTTTCTTCAAAAAACAGTGGTGTCTGAACATTAGACTATTTAAAATTGAGTTTTTTATAGAAATTAATTCCATAGGAATTTGGGGAATTTTGAAAGGATTAATTGCAGCTGATTCTGACGAATGACATTTGAATAAATTACTGTGGGCTTGCACTCCAGTAAGACTTTTAAACAGTGGTATACTCACACAAAGATTAATGACACCACTGAATTCACTTTCATCAACTCAGCCAGTGACATACAGAACTTCTAGCATGCCAGTCCTAGAAGCATTTTTCTAAGTTTCAGGAACTGTTCTAAGTAAATATTTATGAGCAATCTGTTCAAAAAGAAATGTAGTAACCTCCAAAAGCCGCTTTGTACTTATTGAAACTGAACTGGAACACACAATATATTCTGTGGTACACTTTAGTTCAGAGGTGGGCAACGAGGGCCGTAGCCGTTTCTGGTTTTCATGCCAACTTCTGGCCTTATTTACCTAATTAGCCCTAATATTTACTCCATCTGACATTTTAGCTACAATTCTTAATAAGTGCATGAATGACAGCCGAAGACTTCTTGTGTCCCTATATGAAACATTTTAATGTGATCTAATCTACCAGTGTTGGTTAGCTGGGGTAATTGGTGGGAACAAAAACCTGCATACACACCGGCCCTCCAGGACTGGAATTGCCCACCCCTGCTTTAGTTTATACAGTGTTTTGTGAAAACAACTAAATAAGTTTACATAATGAAGGGAATACCTTTAGGGCAGATGTTCTACATAAACACATACAGCACAAGTGGATAACTAATTAATAATTTTTATTTGGCGTTCAGTTCAATTTTATGAGGGTTTAATGTTATCCAGCAGGAAATCAATCTCACATAGCATTGCACAATGGTGTAGTTTAGAGCACTGGTTCTTAAACGTTTTAATATCGGGATCCAAATTAGAAATACCTTATAATATCGGGAGATTCCGGACCCAAATTAGAAATTTAGTACCTTTCAGGGACCCGTAAAATACACATACCACATACTAGCATAGCCTAGTGTGCTACAGCCTCACTTCAGAACCCACCTCATATGATCCCGTGACCCATTTTGAGACCCCAACCCATAGTTTAAGAAATGCTGGAGCATTGCTAGACAAGGTTGCATGCTTTGGAAAGGTAGAAATATGTTCACATTAGAAGCATTGAACTCACTGCCAGGTGGAGGAAACGCATACATGTTATACAATGCCATATATATATATATTTTTAAATCAAGGGCTTACTGTTCTACTGACTGTTCCGTGTACAGTCTGCCATATTTCCATCTGAAGAAATATCTGAGTGTTCTGGGTGTCTGGACAGTCAGATTTGTCAGTTGCCATTGACAAAGCAGGGCACTTTGTGCCAATGCTGGGATAGGATTCAACATTGAAGAAAAAAGAAAAAAATATGCACTGCTAGCAAAGCCAGGGAATGAGCTGCCCCATTAATTCAAAATGAATGGAATCTTTTCTTCAGCTTGATGTCGCTATTGATAATTGCAGCAATAAATGCATACCATTGATCACCCACATTGAAGCATCTTGGACTTTATGCTTGTTGTTTTGCTCTGTATAGAAGCACTTTGTTTAAGCTTGTGGTTTTAAACAAAGCAAAGAATCCCATTTTTAATGTCCTCCAGTTTTTCTTTCCTAGGTACACTGGCCAGTTAAAGCTGCTGAGAGCTGCTGACGCACAGAGCACTGGTGGCTAATTGTTCATCTTGGCTGACAGGTCCAAGGGCTCCCAATTACGGGCAGATATAGCGTGCACAGATCTCAGGGGAAAGAAAACAGCTTGCGCTCAGCAGCATTTGGTATATTTTAATGTTGTAAGGCTGCACACTCATTGACGGGTACCAGAGACCGCAGAGAAATCTACCACACAACAGAACAGACCACACAAATCAAAACCACACGGGCAAGAATCATCACACGAACAAAAGGCAAGAGTCATATTCTCATATTTCTTCCAATAACAATAGGCCACATTATGATGTTCTTACTGGAAGCCTAGGTGGGTCTGCTAATTATTCGGAGAAGCCCCATGTAGTGAAGGACAGATGGTGGTAACAGAGATCTGGAAGACTCTTGAGGATGCCTCTACAGTTACTCCTTTCTTTCATCCATTCAATCATGTCAATGCATTTGTTCTGCTGTGACTCATACAATTGGGAGCCTCTTAATATTTCACTGGAACAGCCCAGGCTGCAGGTAGAGGCCACGGGCTGTCTCACAACCTCTAAAATGGACTCTTCCAGCTCTGCCTATTCCTCAAATGAAAGCCAGCTCATCAATGATCGTAGGCTAATTTCCCGAAAGTTTGAGCTCAAGAGCTTCACTGATTCCAGACAGACGTGCGTGGCCCAATCAAGCCCTGAAGGAAGGGGGCTGTGCTACTAGAGCACCACTTCGCTGTAAATATTTCCCCCAAATGACTGCACGGAGCACCCATTTTTCTCTTTCCCGCTCCCATGTGTGAGAGATTAAATGCTTAGATTCATGGCTTTCCATGCATCTGGCATTTCAGTTTGACCTGAAATTTACAGTTATTATTTTTTAAACCAATTTTTTTCAAACCATTTGTATTATGAAAATAGAGAAGGAAAAGAGGGATTTATTAAATGCTGGTAAACTGGTCATCTGCTACTATAAATGGGACCCTGATGTGTTATCTAAGCGTGGACTCAGGAGGATGTGTGATGGATTTAGTAGAGAAGCCTGTGCTTCCCATTAAATAGGATAGTGAAGGATAATGTACACATTCATTGCGTAGGCCTACCCTGGATATGAGCTTCGTTGAGAGGCTGAAGGGGGAATGGGTGCATACGGTCCTACATACATGGCTGCCACCAGTGCCTACATGGCTGTGCGTTTGTTTTTCATTAAAGCTATGTTTAGGGGAAATCCAGGCCCTAAGGATAGCCAATCACTGTGAACACCTGAGGCTATAAACAGGCTTTGATTATACCAGTCTCATCTTCCTCCCATACTTGGTGAAAGAGAAGTGATTTGGGTTCCAAAAATAACAAGAAACATGCAGATGCACACATGGTGGACAGCACTGCATGGTACCCCTCTTGTACTAGATTGCTTTCTTCAGACATGGGAAGAGGGACAGACATCTCCACAGCTACAGTGGAAACCTCCTTTCATGAAGGTTTACTTTTTAACGTGCTATAAAATACATTTATTTGACAAGACTGGATAAGACTAGACGAGACAGATAGTGTATATATTACACAGCATGCTGTGTAATCTCTGTGTGCGTCTGCGAGAGTAATACACAACTAGACAAGATCAAACAAGTTTGGACAAGACTGGTGTATATACTGTATACTCGATATATTGTATGTGTGTGTTTGTTCCTGTGTTGCATTAATACACAGCTTTCAAAATAGGTTTTACAGCCAGCAGAATATTAGGATAGCATCTCCATTGTATTCTGCCAGCAGGTGTTATGCTGTTTGAATGAAGTAACCTTGTGTGTGACGCACTGGCAAATTACACTTTATGCGTTTCATGCCTGAAACATCCGCTGCGCTACCTCTCAACGGGCCGGTGTGGAACAGCTCGTGTCATTGTTCCTTATTCCCGTGCTTTAAACGAGAGCCACAGCTGTTTCTCTTTCATTACGAAATAATTCTGTTCTAATTTCCATGTGTCAGGGGGACGAACGTCTGTGCTCTGGGGTGCAGCACTTGACAGCTCTTTCACAGTTCTGGACAGTTCAGCCTTCCCTCCTAAACATGGCAGTTTTCAGATGAAAAATTCAGAAAGAGGTCATTGAAACAATATTTTCCAGTGTTATTTATTTTATGAACGTGTGCATTTTCTTGACGTCTGGAAATAGGGCGATGTGAAAATGTTAAATGACTTAATGAAAATCTTACTTAAGCCCAAAGAAAAAAGGATAAAATTATTTTTTTTCCTAATCAGCGAATGGACAAACAGCTTTTTGTGTAGCGAGACCTCAAGTGACCTCTTGAGACGTCCTGTTAAAAACTTGGAGACCAAGTAAATACGGCCTCCCTGGATTCCTATTTAAAAAGGGAGAAGCGCTATTACTGTACATGTCCGTAATGACATGTGTTTCTGGAAACACCTGCTGTGCTCTCAGGGCCTGGTTCCTACCACAGCAACCCCCTTTGCTGGAAATGTACATTGGAAAGATATCTCCTAGCAACAGGAAAACACTGTAATGCCGTCGTTTTCAAAGGAGACCGTAAATCTCTGGCCCGGCCGAGCAGAATGTGCTACTTTGTGCTATTTCAAGTGCACGCATTGGTAAGATCTGCCGCCCTTTGTACCCCTGACTGTTAAGTAAACCCCAGTAAATGTTGTTTATTGTCTTCAGTCTGTTTTCCTATGGAATTAATTCCAGTAGGACGGTACATGTAATTGTCAAAAGAAGGCCTTCGAGCCTAACCTCTGTGTATAATTCCACTATAAAAGGAATAAGCGGATGCAGTCATGACATCAGAGTTAACTGGCCCTGGGGGGAGTCTCCCGTGGAATCAGAGGAGATACTGGGGGTGACACAGCCCAGCTGCGGAGAAAGTGACTCATTATTACGTCCTCAGAGAAATGCAGTCTCTCCCTCTCCCACTCCCACTCAGACAAAGAGCAGGCCCGCCAAGCCGGACATAGACACTGTCCCTGTTACTGCGCATTTTTGTGTGTTAACTCAACAGCTAAGAATGCAAACTCCCAAACCAAAGTCAACAACTATCAGTAGAATACCCACAGTTTATGCTTGGATCACTCATGTCGGAACAGTATTTCAGCAATCCGTATGGCCTCTGTGTTTACATAAGATACACGGTGCACAGATAGAACGGCCAATGGAATTTGAATTTGAAACGGAAAACGACTATATTTGGCTTGATCGCAACAATGTATCGACGAAAGGACCCCCACCTGCTTTCTGTACAGATTTACATGCCATGAACAGGCTTAAAGATGTGTACAGTTAAGGAGAGCAATGATATTCAGTGCACTGGATAGAGATGAGAACGAGATGAGTGAGCTGGTATGCTGAGAGTGTGTTTCTGTTCAGTAGTGGGTGTAGCGTTTCAAGGAGAAATCGGAGGGAGCAGCTGGATCATGGGTCTCCGGTTACGCAGAGGGAGCATGGGGCCTGGCTCCCGCTGACACCGACGGGGAAGGGAATTACTGGAAGTGAGGTGGAAGACGGAAAGAGCGAGGCTAGAAGGAGTGTGAATGAGCTGCGCTCACTGTTCCATCGCCTGTCAGCGCTGTTCCGCTCACTGGCACTCACTGTGCCAGACTGCCGGAGATACAGGGGGAGGGAAGGAGGGAGAGAGAGAGAGACAGAGGGTATACCTGTGTAACGAAGGCTGAAAGTCCTTGGTTACCAATTTCTCTATATTTGGCACGGCACAGCCCACACAGAAAGTGATGCAGTACCTGTCAGTTCTTGGTCAGCGAGGTGTACATTGGGGGGGGGAGAAATGAAGTCCCCTCATTCGCATAAGCATGCACATGTCCAAACACCCACCTCAGGCACTGTCCAGCTGAGCACAGAGAGCAGGTGACATCACTACCTTGCTCAACGTGATGAAGGGGGCGGTACCGCGCGTTCGGCCCGGTTACGAGCAAGAGCGGTGATCTGAGAGTGCCAGCGGAGAGCGGACGCGTGAGCTGCCTCAGGTCATAAGATAAGGACTCCAAACCGGAGACAGGAGTTCAACCTCGCTGAACCCAAACTGTCTGACCACACAGACAACAGGTCAGTTGGCATATGGGGCTTGAGCCTCCCACACAGGCTCTCCCCTTTGGCAAGGCCACACAATAACAGAATTCACTTTAAACTCACTCACTAAATAAACGCCTTGCTCGTACTGAAAATATTGTCTGTAAGCCAAGGGATCAGTGCAGTCATCCGAGGATTGTATGGGTCTTGTATCAAATGATTAATTCCCTTCTGCGTGATCTCCTCCAGACTTCATTTAGTCCTGAGATTCATCGTGTTTGGCATGTAGATCCAGAAGCTGTCCTCAGGAACAAAGTATTTATAATACATTGGATGCAATCTGTGGGAGATAACTTTCCCATGTTCAGATTGTATGGCAAGGTGCTGTGCGGCGGTGACCAGCCAGCTAGCTAATTAACCTGGCTTATTTTAAACGGAACAAAACACTAACTGCATAGCAATATGAAATCATTCTTGTTCATCCATTGCTTTTCCATTGACTTTAACCAAAACTATTATTTTCTTAAGTAGTTAATATTATTCCTTGTGTTCATAGGCTTCACAGAATGTCCAATTCAATAATAACCAAAACCCTCCAAAGGGAAAATAGGATCAATAATTATCCAAGGTAAACCTATGAAGTTATAATTATTTTTAGACACATTTAAACTATTTTATCTGACATGTAAGTGGTAACTACCGCAATCCTCTGCCAGCCCAAGAATATTCAGCAACAACATCTGCTGGTGTTGCTCAAGAAGCCAGGACTTTGTCCCTGAACTGGTAAATCATTGATTATTTCCAGCAAGCCGTACACAGAGAGAGAGGAGAGCGTGTCCTACTCACCCCTCCGAGACCTTTTTATTCTCAGAAGAGGTGGGTAGGGGATAAGAAGGGAGAATGAACGGAAAAAGTGTCAGATAGTGTGCAAACTCTGGATGGCAGCTGTTCACAAATTTAAAACGGAAGTTAAACGATGTAACTTCACACGCACATAATGTCCACCCACCAGCAGAGGTGAGCTAGAAGGAGAGACGGTAAGCCTGAGTTGCATTTGTCAGGGTACATACCGTCTCTGCCCAGAGCCTCTGTGGAAACGGACAGCACCGCACTGAAACAGTAGCCTTGCCCTTATATGGTCGAGAGTCTCCACACTTCTGGTCGGCGTCACGGCGAGGCAGCCTAAGCCCAACGGCAGGCAAACGGGAAGACATTAATTACATAATAGACTTGGCCGGGGGGGAAAGCTGCTTGCAGAGGCTGATTAGATCCCTGTACCATGGCCCTGTCAGCATTGTCCCCTTGGAATGCCTGGAATCCCTTGAGCTCCGGGGTCTCCATAGGAACAAGCTGGGTTTGTCCCAAGGAGGGCTAACAAGCAGCCATTGTTTCTCCAAATGCGCCTTTAAGCCTTATGCCACCCAAGACACTCCAACGGGATGTTATAACAAATTATGTTTGTTTTGGGGGGAGTGAATTTTGGAGAAATGATCTGAAAGTAGGTGATTGAGGGCAATCATGATGATCGTTGTCATCAGTAAACAGTCATTAGTGAACTGTGCACATTTAATACAGGGTGTTGTGCCCCCATCAGATAGTGGAACACATAAGGCCACATTTATTGTTAATGTATTAATAAAAAAGCTATGCTTGCCAGGTATTCATTCTTCCATACAATGTTGCCCACGTTGACTGAGCACGTTAATGGAATGGACAGGCAAGAACGGGCCACTATGGATGCCACTTATTTCATGCCGATCTGATCAGAGCGCATCTGATCGTTAAATTAAATTTATATTGAGTGCTCTCTATTTACACAGTGAACCTTATGCCAATGGTTACGTGGCTAGTGACAGGTTATTGTCTAAATCAAGGGTGACCAACCAGCCAGACACAAAGAGCCAAAAAAAAAGCTTTACTACTGCAAAGAGCCACATCATAGGCTATGCAGGTATGCTCACACGCACACGCACACACACATATGCATGCACCAACAACCCGCAATAACTTTCTATGACAGAACATTGCTTTAATGGGTCAACGTTTTGTTCTACCATGCATGTGGCTGCTTTTGAGTTAGTGGGACGTCTGACAGGCCTTGCTTACAACAATCCACTTTAAATCTGGCTTCTATTCAGTTGTGGCTACTCGAGCAGCTCTTTCACGTGTGTGTCAGTAAGTACAGATTGATGCATGATTTCACATGTTTCAGGGTAGAAAAGACTTATTCACAAATGTAAGTTGACCAACATTGACAGTAGTTTCAGTGCAACCTGTTTAACATCGGGATATTTCTCCCATCGCCACCATTTTCCAAAAATCCAAGGTTCCTTCCTTCAGAACAGATTTCAGCCTGCCATCCTCTGAGAGCTCAATCATCTCAATCTGAGATGGTGCTTCGTCTGTCACTAATGGGCCTTTCAAACAGTCCGATTCAGCGTTGAAAGGGTCTCTCAGGAACGTTATCTGTGGCCTTTTCATCTGCGGATCTTGAAATCTGTCCCCAACACTCTCCTGGAGATTTTAAAAGAGCGTTGCGTACCCTGCTGTGCTCCGTCTCAGCGCTGCAGCTGCTTGTGCACTTGCATGTGTCTTGAACAGCTTGAGTTTGTTGACAAACGTGACGGTCAATACTCTCTGCAGCAGGTCAGGCAGCATCTTTCGCTTCCTTTGTAGATCCAGGTTTTAGTCTGTCCAAATGACGCACCGTGATCCACCAAAAATGCCAATTCTAAAATCCACTGGGGTCATGGAGCTCAGGATAGACCCTGTGCTTTTCTTGTTTAAAAAAATAAGAAAGCACTTTACCTTTTGAATGCCACCTGCAATGGAGCGACAGATCAAAGGGACGGGGGGATTTTTTAATTGACTGTGATTGAGTGTGTGTGTGTGTGTGTGTGTGTGTGTGTGTGTGAGCATAATTGGCAATTTCCAGCACAGGTGTCATTCAGCTTTTTAGACACCAGGTTCTCTCGATGGATGATGCAGTGAAAAGTCCAAAATTCTGGAAACCCGTCATCAGCTGTACAAAGCCCTTCAAGGCCTGACCTTAGAGGGGACTCCGTCCGTGGCTACTGCCGTGAGTTTTGATAATGGCAGATTTGCTTTGTCAGCAACACTCATCAGTGTCTCTTTCACATCGATGCCATGTGTTCTGTCTTTTAACAGTACATTATGAAATAGCTCTTCCTTTATTGCACAATCGTCTGACGCAGACTGTAAAATATTGCCGACTGAGGCTTGTCTTGGACGTCACAAGACTAATCCAATGTGATGCTAAAACATTGGCATTTCTGAAGATCAGAATATAAACGTGATTCATTTGCATTATCTACTATATGTCTGATATTCTGAGTTCAACCGTGTGTCAGGACACTTGGAGGTCTGATACCATTCGTTTACCGTCATTTTCTGGAGACGAGCTAGCAACGACACCTGATCCACCTTACCATGTAGTGGAGATTTGATGCCTTGAAATGTAATAATGAAGTCTGGCATATCAAGCTGAATTGCAGTCAACTAAAAAATAGAAATCTCCCACTATGCTAAAAACATTCCATTTAGTTCGGTATAGTTGTATATGTTCCTGCCATGTTTAAGGTAAATTTAAACAAAATCCTCTAAAGTATGGTAGCAACTTTTTTGCTTGTTTTGTTTTTAAGTTTGCTTACAAGGTAAGTGATTTGTTCCCTCATATGTGAGGTATGTGGTTGTGTTCTGTTTGGCTCTGACGTTACAGCAGTAGGACACAGATTTAAACGCATAACGTACAAAATGCAAATTCAATTTTGATAAAAAAAGTTTTTAAGTAAAAGACAATGACGTGAATATAAGAGACGCATATTTACAGGCTAAGAGCTGCATGCAGGAGCCAGGGTTGGCCACTCCTAGTCTAAATGCATCAAAAATCAGCAAAAACCACGATTATGTATTATATACAGTACTTGATATCATCAGACATTGATATCATAAAACAGATAAGAATTAATTAAAAGAGACTCCGAGAAAAAATTTAACTGCTCCAATAGCAATGCACAATATGCTTCAACACAAAACATATGTTGCAAAAGCGTTGCGGGATAAGCTTAGTCTCGTAAAGCCTATGTGAGAAAAGGAGCTGGATTTGTCAATCCCCAGGAAAAAATAGTTCATGGCATGCAGCAGGAGCCAGGAGCCAGGAGCCTTCTTGAAATGATGAATTCTCCAACACTAGAACCTGCTATTATATCAAACATTTTACAAGCCATCACAAACAACAAACTGTTACCTAATTCAATGTCATCGTGACCATGTTATTGATATGAGAATAATTATATGTGGTAAAGTATAGTTTAAATGTCTTTACCACATGTTCATTCCCCCCACTCCTCCCCTCACACTATTTCACTCCTTTCACAGAGAAAGTGCAGTGATCTACACACTTGTTGACAGGTTTTTTGTTTTGGTAGAAATATTGATATTTACTGGCTTTTAACATGGATATTTCAAAAGATGTTAAACTGTCAAATAAATCTAGTTTTTTAACAAGCTAAATAGAAGCTTCAAATCTTGGCATTTGGACACATTAACTCACTAAAATAGAACAGGAAAATGTGTCGGTAATAAAACTACTTACACTGACTACCTCCTGACTTGCATTTGTTATTTATTTATTTAGTATTGGTAAAGTAAGTAAATTAATACTTTTCCCACTGCTCATGAAAATGTAACATTGACATGATCTCTATATGTACCGTATACAATCGCTATTGGTTTCCTGGTTTGATCTCCCAAACCATGGCTCTGACGTCAAGTCTTTTCCAAGTTTCCAGACCCAGAAATAGCCCCTAGTCTTGGCAACCATCCAGCTCCATTGAATGACCAGACGATAAGGAAACCCCTTGACAAACAGTGAAGATAAATGACATCATTCTCACCAAAGGACCTCCCACCTCTGCAGCCGAGGTCTGTGGGTGGAAGGGATGTGGACCGCACTGTCCAGTAGGGGCAGGTTCAACATGAAGAGACTGAATAATAACTTTAGCTCAAAGTATGGATACACAGAATTCCATATTTGGTCAAAGTTAAGACGTTCTGCCTTCTTTTATAAACCATACCACTCTCGAAGGTGTCACATTTGGTTCTGGCTAGAAAATGGAGGAAGTGTTTTTGAATTCTTCCTCAAGTGTTGAGGATTGAAGAACTCCAAATAACTTGGCTCAAGTGATTTTCCATTGTCATGAGCTGGTCTCTGGGTCTGCTCAGGTACAGCACCACTGCATCATGGAGATGGGCTTGAAGACAACCAGTTCATACTAAGCACATCTTTCCACATGTATCTATGAATTAGGAAATAAATGAATAAAACATTTTTTTTTATAAATGATATACAGGATAACCCGACAACGAAATGGTCAGCAAACGCTGGGTGCAGGGCGGAGGATTTGCCAATGTCCTCAGTGTCCTGTACTATATTTCATGGCATAGTTTAGGTGCTAATATATTATTCTAATCTACTGTAGATGTGTAGAATAGGGATGTGCAAAAGTTGATGCATTTACATGCTTAATTGACAAGGTTGGGGGGTGGGGGGGGTTCTAAATGTGCCACATTTCAATTTAAACCAACACACTAGCCAAACTATAGCCAAGATGTGCTTTTAAATGCAAAGTTGCGAAGTTGGATTTCAAACGCAAATAGGCCTACTCTGGCTTATATAAAATGGCAAATCACAGACAGGCGCCATATGATAGGTCGTACAAAAAAGCTGAACAGTGCCATATGATGAGTGGACCCCTTAAAATGTGTTGAGAGGATAACACAGCTGCTATACAGCTTGTCAGCCACAGTCACCGTCAAGTGTTTTATCTTACATGAAGTGCTGTTAGAGTACGCTAGCTCAGTGTCGCAAAGTTTACATCTGACTTTATTTTCTGAAATATGCTCAAAGTGAGACCAAATGACACTTTTTTTCCTTCTGTTCCTTGTGAAGCATTTCGAGGAATGGCAGTTTGATTTTCGCCACACGCGCAAGCGGACACTTACATTATCACTTGACAGCTGATCAAGGATCATATTTTCCACGTTCTTATCAGAACGTCACTCAGTTGTCAAAACATAAGATCAGCACTGATACTTTTAAACACGAGCCCACAGAGAAAATACGACACTAATACGACAATAATTTGAATAATTTTGGTGCTTAAGAAATGTGTTTAGTCATTTAAAGATTTTCCTAAACGTTTAACGTAGAAGTCACACCCCGAGCGCAGAATGGGTTAATCAGCCGAGAATCCACCATAAACTGAGCACCACACCATACAATTATGAACAGAACATGTTATCATTTATCATTTGTCATTATCCACAGCAGCACAGAGCATATGGCTTGCACATGACATGTGTACAAATAGATAAAAATATAAAATCAATTATGATTTTGTATGCCTTGTCTTTTTATTAAGCATATTTCCTCTCATAAGTCAATATTACTAAGAAACTACTATGGTTCAGTAACCACAAAAGGTTTCTCATATTGTCAGTTTTTTCCATAATTGTCACTATATTGAGGTATTTTAATGTAGATTGTAAGACCACTGACGAGAATATTGACTCTTAATGAACAACAGCATGCATATGCACCTGTGTTTTTTGGCTTCTAAACCCATGCTAGTTTGAGTAGACGAGACACGTAACCCCAGAGCCACTACTGCCACAGCATACACCCTCGCTACGCCAGTGCACAGAGCTCAACATTGTTATTGGTTTACTTTGATCAGTTTGAATCATCGCGTACAGATGGCCACTTTTTCTACCCCTGGCCTCGGATGCATTAATCAACGTTGAGCCATAGAGAGACCCGTCTCGCTTGTGTACCTTGACCCATTTGTCATCCCTGAAACATTTTATTTAGCGAATGTATGAAAACTGGAAGTGAAATCAGTTCCAGTAATACATAAAAGTGAACTCCTTTATCACTCACCCTTGCCAGACATTTGTACTTTTCTTGACGTATTCCATTTCAAAGAAATTGTTCACTAACCAGAATTCTGTTGTGAAACGCTGCTTGCTAAAGATTGGTAGCCCGGAAAAGAAAGATATGCTTCACGACAGAAACACGCACGGCATATTTGTAAAGAATGAGTTTCCTACTAGATTATTATATACTATTCTTATATGCAGTATTAGCAAGTGATCAACTAAAAGTGTACATTGCTGTATTTTGACTTTTCTATTTAAACCAGTCTGGTTTTGTGTACTGTGCTTATGGGATGTTGCTCTTACCTGACAAACTATGTATAAAGCAATAAAATAAAGAGCCAACATGACACATCCCGTGCACCTCACAAAACTAATATCTTACACAGTAAAGTTGTCAATGTTAAATGTACTCTATTTATATTCAACAGGAAGTAATGTACTTGAATGCATCCCTGCACTCAAATGTACACTAATAGAGTTAATGGTACTGAAGACTGGGTCATGTTTCTCTGGTTGGTCATTATTGTCAATGTCTTTCTGCTACCTTCAGAACAAACTGTTGGTTTGACCCCTGCGAGTTTAGAATTGCATTTGGTGTGTTTGCCACCCATCTGCAGCCAAAGTGTACGGGAGAATGAAGACTTGAGAAAAAATACAGACATCTTCGTTGCTATGTTCTTGCTTTCCCTGTGTGTTCGTGAGGCGTTAGTGATCAGTGTCACCTCTGTCTGTGTCTTTTTGGAGTTGACTATGTAGCAGCATCTGGTGAACATGCGTGAGACACACATGGTAATACACCACTTCACCAGACGTCACCTCCGCAGCTTAGCGTTCTCTTTGAGTGCTTTGTTTCCATCCAGTTGAAAGCGAACACATTTGCTTTCATACCGCACAAATAATTTGACGGACCAACATTGTAAATACGCAGAGTTCATGTCAAAGCGGTCTGTGACGACCCCTCTCTAGTGGTCACAGTTTGACTTTATTCATTTGCGCCTCAGTGAGACTGTATAGCTCTCAGATGTTTCACATAAAGCTCGAGTTAAAAGAATCTGCACTTCTATTCAAACCAATTAAAATAACTAGGTGTTGAAGGTGTGTCCTTAACCTCCTGCTGATCAAATACCCCAAACTCCATCACTCATCTTCTTTTATAGCAAAGGGAGGGAAAACTGGTGGCTTATGACCTGTTTTTTGTTTTTTTCTTCCTCGGGTTACCAAACCGCTGAAGCCACAAAGGAGCAAATGGCAAGAACTGGAAAAACAGCAGAATGACAGCCAGAGGATATATAGCATGCATCCTTTAATTTTCTGAAATAGAGGTGCACTTGTGGGAATTCATGAATCAGATTGTTTTCAGTTTTTCAATTGCAGTGCAAATAAATAGTATGCTACCATAGCTGTGCTTTAATTTTGGCTCAGATGGGAGAAAGCCTCAGGTTGATAAAAGGCTTCCACCCAGGAGGATTTGGCCCTCACCTGTGGAATAATTCTTGCAGTCACAATATCTTCATCGCAAGGCCTCGGTCATCATTCAGACGTGCTGTTCTGTCTGCATTCTGGCGTGCGCCGTTTAAAAGCTCTCAGTGGGGGCATTTCCTAGAAAATAAAACGCGCGGGTTGCATTGGTGGAACACGGAAATCACTTTGCCTCCCATATAAGGTCAAGCAACAGCATGTTCTATCCGCTCATGTTGCAAGATTTAGCATTTTCCATTTTAAATAAATGTGTTCATATCCCAAGAGCCATTTTACTTTACGTCTTTTTTAAGGTTTATGTCCATACATGATATGTGTTCCATTAGCATAGATAAATATATATTCTACTCATGAACAATATTTTTAAAAGTTACTGAAATCCAACCATTCATTTTAACCAAAGTGATTTCCTTGTATCGCCCATCAATATTCCCTATCAATCCAGCTGATTTTTTACATTTTGAAACATTCCAAAACAGCTCACTTTATAACATTCCATTGGTTATCTTAGTGGCCTTTACAAGCCAATCATGTTGGTCATAACAAGTATTCATTGTCCATTACAAAACATTCTCAGAGTTGACATGTTAATAGAGTATGTGAGAACAAGACACTTTTTTGCTCTCAAATCCTAATGTAAACAATTGTTTTGTCTAAATAAACACTTCATTTTTGACTCTTGGCTTTTGGCTGACATACATGAAATGACCAATAATCTAGACACTGGTGAAGTCAACGCCAAAAATGACAACTAAGAGGATGAAATGGACAAATTAAGGCTTAAAAAATTATTCTCAAAATAAAAAAGCCCAAGATCGTATGCTTTATGGAAAAAGATCTCATAAGCCATAATGCAACTGACCACGTTGTTAACCAGCGCTCATAAAATGGTTAAATCAGGCTAAAAATAAAAATGCAATACATTTCAAAACCCAACCATCAGAGCAAATTTTAACTAAGTGTGTTGACAAAAATAAAAGAGTGTTATTCTCTCCTATCCAGCTGCGAGACACACTGCCTATGTCTCGGCAACGCTTCAGTACTTGAAACTGTTGTTGACACAATCTGCAAAGCCTTTTCCGCAGTGAACCTCTAGCCAATGTCTCATGATAAATGCTCCAAAAGAATTCCATCGCCTCTTCACTTTGGTTCTCCACATTTTTCCAGAACTATTTGAGGTCTCAAGCATCGACAGTCACTATGCACACTTTTCCCAGTAGAATATATTTAAATACCCTTGTAATTTAAAAGCATATTCCACAGAAGATGATGGCTGACATTCCTGCATATTGTATCACAGCCTGTACTTCTGTAGATAGAATCTATATTTCACTTAAAGAGTAACAGGAGATATACACTGTTTCAGTGTTCCAAGTAACAAGGAACACATACAAAGGACTGACCTTTAAGGCCTCCTTCAGTTTTAATATTTGCAGATGAAAGTTTTATGCAACTTCTTAATTTAATTTTGATATTGTTGTCATGGTTTTCTGCCTGCTCGGTTCTGTTTTTGGGCGTTGCCTCTCGGGGCCGCGAGAGGGCGCTTCCGTCTTTAGTTCTTGTTCTCCAGGAGTAATTAATTATTTCCTACAGGTGTGCTCCACCCTACTTAAGCTCCATTTCCTCGTGGCTCTGGGCTTTTGTGTCATTCTTGCCACGCCAGGTAACAACGGTATAGAATTTGGCGACCACTTGTTCTTTTGCTTTTGCTAAAAGTACACGTGGGGTCTGCCTTAGTTAGGAGTTCTCTTTCCTTTTAGAGATTTTGTTTTCCTTTCTCACTCTTTTCCTTCTTTGGTTTTCTTTCCCCTATCTCTGTTGAGATAGTACCTCGGTTTCGCCTCGTTTCCATTTCCGCCTTTTATTTTAGCTCTTTGACAGTTATTGAGCTAGAGGCATTTATTTTCTTTTCATTGCAATTCTCTGCTCGAGTCTATGAGCTTCGCCCTGTTTTTTGGGTTGTCATTTGTTTGGCTTATGCTTTTCTTTTCCCTTATTGTTTCTTTTCTCTGCTCGAATCTACGAGTTCTCGCCCACTTTTCTGGGTTGCTATATTTTGGCTGTACGCCAGAAGTTATTTTCCCTTTCTGTTTATTTCTCTCTGCTCCCTGTGCCCTTTTAGTGGTTGTTTTCACGCTTCGTGGGACAACTTTCAGATCCCCTTTCAGTCGCGTCTGGTCCTCCGAACCCGACCCCTTACAATTGTGGCATGTATGAAAGTGATGTTAGGTTGCGTAGAGTGTAAGTTATTGGTTAATAGGGAAGGCATACCATGGTTTATTTTATTAGGGAAGGGAATTATATTAAGAGATAAGGTATGGCTACGAGGATACTACTGTATGACTGTTTTTAACTGTGTGGCGAAGAAAGAACACACATGCATGTACAAGCGCACACACAGTATTTTTAAAAAGTAATATTTATTACTAACCTATTTATTATGCAATAAATCTATTTGACCACCATATTTCCATAGTAGTTAAAATTCAGAAAGAAATTATAAAAAATTGCACCCCCTTCAAAATTATTGGCACCCTTGATAAAGATGAAAAAAAATATCTAAAAATATAAAATAAATAACATATGTACTGGCTACATTCCAATTATGCAACATGTGGAATATATTTAACTTTATTAAGATTTCAATGGAATTACCCAAAATTATACATTTATGAAATATCAGTGATTTCAGTACAGTAATACAGCCCTGTAGCATCAAAGATCCACACTCCAGGTGCTAAGGTTGATCAAAAGTCAATTTTTCTCCACGCCTATTGGCCACAACGAAGGCCAAACCCTGACAAATACTTCATAGCAGATGCCTTTTCTTCTTTGATACATTATCTAAATAAACAGTTTCCTGTGCTGATTGCCAAGATTGTGCTTTTGGAGACACAATTTAACTTAAAAAAACAATTGTTTTCTGTTGAAGCACTGCCAGCAAACAATGCAATCACATTCTTTCATTTAGATTATGGTTTGTAATTAAACTCATTTTAAAAAGTCAGCACTCGCAGATGTAAATATTTTGTATTAGTTGAGGTGTCGTGGTAAACAGTATCGACATTGTTGGGAATTTCACAGTTCAAGCTCCACATCAACTCTCAGGTGAAGTGAGCAGAAATCGCTCATCTGGTTTTCATTTGGATAACCTCAAACTGTCAATCACCCGGCTGCAATGCAAAGGCTCCATGGAAGGCACTAGAACATGGCGCTTATTGTTAACACGTACCAGGATGTTTGAAGGGACGGAAGTCAGCCACGGATAATGAAATCAGAAACGCAGGAGGCCAGGTTGTTCTTGGATGCTGCCCCCAGCTCGTCAGTCCATCCTCCTCGTCTAATGCTGAATACTGCTGTGTAATACTTTATTTATGCTGTTTAAGCTCTGATTTAACTGATTTTGAATTATTGAATGACTGGAATATTGAATGACTGTAATTCATTGTACATGGACTAATGTATATCAATTTCCATGTGATTATTACACATCTTTGCTTATATACATGCTTCTCTCTTCAAAAATGATCAATTCTGCCAGAGAACAGAGAGGACATGTGCCCTCTGAAAGTGAATGAGCACAATGCTGGTGACTCCAAGAAGCTAACCAGTATGTGGAATGACTGGTAAATCCCACTACTGCGTGGCACAAGGGCTTGTGTACACTGTGACACACGTTTGGCTACACATCTATACAACCGAAGGATTAGAGGATTAGAGGATTTGCGCAAAGTCATCTAAGATATGATACCCATGAAATAAGAGGACACATAGCATATACAGTAGATATTTATCATGATATGAATACATATGTGTATATCTGTACATTACCTACTGAATATTTTAGTTCAAGGGGCTGTAAATTCTTTAAAACAACAAAAACAACAACAACTAGTTGCACCCTAAGTTAGACACAGTAGAATAAGTATGGAAAGTTAGTTGAATATAACTTCAAATCTCTTAGGAGGAGTCTCACATCCAGAATAGTTAGCGATAACAAAACATAAAATAACATAATATAACTTAATGATGAGAACAGCTCATTCAGCCCAACAATGCTCGTCATCTTCCTACCACTAAAGGGTACCTAGCGCTCCCCTACAAACAAGTATCCAGCAACGAGTATCCAGCACCATATCACGTCCCAGAGTTTCTGCCTCTACTACATGATGTTCACATCAATTGGAAAAGTCAGTTGGGAGCACTAAAATGGCAGTAACGCAAGTCTTTAAAGTATCAAAGAAGATGTTATTAAGTTGTTAAGTGCACAGGTAAAAGGAAATGATTATGTTTTTGTGTTGAACTGAACTCTCAGCAGCAGTACAGTACATGGGCCTGCCTGAAATGTATTCAGGCAGGCTTACATTATGTTGGATGAGCTTGTCTGGTAACCGTAAGTTCCCATGAGCGTTTCCAGATAAGGACTGTCATAAAATTGGCATTGCACTCAATGCCATAAATGGGTGAAAAGTAAAATCCAAAGTTACTTAGGCCAATGACTGAGGGCAAAGTTACAGAAGCTTTGGCCTTTACATTTCACATGTGAAAATGGACACTTAATCATTCAAAATGCACAACCATGTAAATGGAAGACAGGGTGAGATTAAGCCTGGAAGCATTTCATTTTTACGGAAAGATTTCTGGAATGAGTTTGGGCTGTCTGGCCTCGGATATCATGTCCATTTCCAGGTGAGGATTGTGGAAAAAAGTTGTCAAAATGCCCTTTCTGAGAAACAGCAGTGCATTTTTTATGTTTAACAGTTAGTGTATATTTACATAAGGATCAAAGACATTAATTTAACACAAATAGCAGTTTTTCAAGATATAATAATGTATTCTATATAGATGTAATGGTGATATTAAAATGCTACACTGCCTGGCCAAAAAAAAGGTTGCATACTAATATTTTGTTGGACCACCTTTAGCTTTGATTACGCCGCGCATTCGTCTTGGTATTGTTTCGACAACCTTATGCAACGTCACAACATTTATTTCTGTCCAGAGTTCCATTAATTTTTGGCCGAGATCTTGTATTGACGACCAGAGAGTTGAACCACTCCGTAAAGTCTTCTCCAGCACATCCCAAAGACCTTCAATGGGGTTAAGGTCAGGACTCGGTCAGGATTGGTGGCCAATTCATGTATGAAAATGATCCCTCATGCTCCTCGTCGTCCTGGAATATGCCCATTGATGGGATGACCTGGTCATTCAGTACATTCAGGTTCTCGGCTGACTTCATTTTATTGCTGCATAATATTGCTGAGCCTAGACCTGACCAATTGAAGCAACCCCAGATCATAACACTGCCTCCAGAGGCTTGTACAGTGGGCACTATGCATGACGGGTGCAACGGCGACTTTTTTTTTTGGCCAGGCAGTGTATATTCCATTCTAAAATCAGGGCTGCAACTGAACTTAAGTAATTTTTATTTAATATATATCATTTTCATATCTGGGATAAAAAAGCTTTATCGGCAGAGGTGGAAAATCCTGGTTCAGAAAGTAAAAGTCCTTCCCAGTATTTTGTTCCAATCACTAATTGGCACAATTCTTCAGCCAGGTAATTAGTGAAATCAGATGGCTGAGTTCATTGGTGGAAGAAATACATGGCAGTACTTTTACTTTCTGACCCCTGGATTTTACATCTCTGTTTATCACTGTCCATTGTCTATTTAATGCCAGTCAAAGGCTTAGCCTTTCAAATCAAATCAATGGTTTTACAGAACCAAAGAAGCACCAAAACCACTGAATTAGACAGTCAGTCCAGTATGCTTTAAGTACCCTGAACCTGGAAAAAGCAACAGAGACACTGTGAAGAAGACAGAACAAGCAGCTTGGTAACTGCAGGAATGTTTATTGTGAGTCTGACATTGGCTTTGACATTGTGGTCAGAGGCACACAAACAGTGTGTTGAAATCCCACCATTCTTATCTCCCAAACACAGAAGACACATCAGACATCACGTATTCGCTTCAGACATGGTTGCGTGACTCATAAAGGTGTAAAGATATATCGTGGGATTAGTTGATAAAATTGAACGAAAGGCTAATAATGCCACTGTGATTACCTGTGACTCAGGGCCTTGTCATGCGATCTTTATAGTTATCCTTTTCAAATATTAACACAAAAGGGACATTTAACCCAACGCAACTTGGCTGCAAACAATTGTTTTTGTTCAATGAACTGAGCCGTCTCATGCACTTCCACAAAAAGTAAATATAAAACCCGAGGATTTGTTTAACTTCAGATTCCTCATTTCTGTTCTCAAAGCTGTGGTAACCACAGGTAGATGCCTCCTGAAAGTATGTGTTTTTTGTTGTACCTGATGGTACAAAAAAAGTCACAACAGAACGGCATGGCCCAACCAAAAGAACATCAGAGGCAACGTTCACCAGGAGCAGCTGTGTGTGCTCATTGCGAGCGATTTTCAAAACAACAAACAAAGAACACAACAATGGTAAATGATGCAGGCATTTTTAAAGAGTGTGAACCTTGTGAAGTCCACACTCAAAATGAGGTAGGCTTTGGAATTAAAAAAATAAACACGTGAAATTACATTATGACATATAATACGTCGTAAATCAAGATTTATGTTGTTATGATATTGTGAAAGCCTAGTGACTTGTATAGGTGAACATAAATCAATAGAATAAAATAGACTTTTTTGATAAATAGGGTATGGTTTGCAATGTCTCTGGGTTATGTAAACAAAAATAAATGTCTGATGAGAAAAGCTGGAGCCCAACGGTCCAAAAGGCCAGCCTGTCAAAATAGAGCCAGTGAATTACAGCAAAATCCAATGGTCCAAACTGCCTAGAATGTGAGAATAAGAGTCACCTAAGAGTATCTGATTTATTATTTACTGGAAACAAAATCCAATTTTTTGATGGACCTTCAAAATACTGGATACTATGGATTTGTTTGATTGTGCTAAAATGCAGAAATGCAGCATTAGTTTGTTGTGTACACCTTATATCCAGAACTTCTCACAGAATACAAGTTCTATAATAAGATCTACAAACACAACAAAAAAAACATTTAAGGCATTATTGTATTGTATACAATATAATTTAAAGAACAAAATTAAATATCTGTGGTCATGGACAACATAAATATTATAGACCTAGTGAACTAAAAAATAAGCCACATTTTTAAAGACGTTTTCAGACTATTAAATTCCAGTTTTTAAAAAGTACAAATTATTTGCACACGAAACAGGCACTGGAGGTATACAGCTAAAGCTTTCAAATCTTTCTCAAAAACCAGAACAATACTTTTTTGCAACCAACCATTTACCATTGTAACCAACTCTATTAACACAAAAGACGCATCTCTTTGAATGGCCATGTTTTTGTCAAGAATTGTGATGACAGAACAGACTGTGAAACAACTGACTATGATCAAGTGTAATCACTGTAGATTTCTCATTTTCACTGGGTATAACATTCACCAATTTCAATGTCATTTAATCACATTTATTTTTTAAATAGCTTTTAAATATTTTTTTTAATGTATTTCCCACTGCTTCAAACTAAAATGAACATTCCCTATACAACATTTAAACATATTGCCACCTATCTATCCTAAACAATCTAATACATTATTGCTGTCAGTCATTGTCTGTACTTAATTCGTTGTAATTACTACATCAAGGTAGAAGGTTGTTTCACATGTGGCTTGTCAAAAAGGCTATCAACTTCTTGTTAGTGGAGGCCAGAAGTACCTGAAGGAAAACAAGTGGAGACAAATGGTAGCCCTAGTTGACAGAATGTGGGCGAAGACACTTTGCTTTGGGTTTTATATTCAGCTCCAAAACCAACGGAATCCCACCAAAGCTGCTTCCAATTTCAATTCCAATAAATCTGGTCTATATCTGATTTGTTGTGTTTACTCCTCATTCATTAAATGTGACTCATTTAAAATTTATTAGAAATTGG
Organism: Synaphobranchus kaupii; assembly: GCA_029718625.1. NCBI lineage: Eukaryota > Metazoa > Chordata > Actinopteri > Anguilliformes > Synaphobranchidae > Synaphobranchus > Synaphobranchus kaupii. Next base: position 20,239,206 of record CM056390.1, read on the forward strand.
ATGTGTTGCATTAAAAAAACAAGTTGTAATTGTGGCCAAAATCTTCAAGCCACCTCGGTTTCTATAAATCACCACTTCGTTCATGGCATTCAGTTAAGTTTTAAAACAATGAAATAAGTGATTAAATCTGGCTGTTATTTTTTGTTGATATATGCTGAATTTGGCTAATCTACTGACTGACTGACCAAACTAAATCTACCTTGAAATGGTCAGACAGCAAAAACACAAGCAGTATATGCAAACAGCAGCATCAGACTGTTGTGGCAGATCATAACTCTCAGTTAAAGCCAAAATATATTAGGACACTGGAGATGGGTAACCACTTCAAGGTCAAAACTGAATCATCCCTTTCACACTGGTGAATTGTCTCACTGGAATTATCTTCTGGGAAGCCAACTCTGAAAAGATTCACATTCCTGTAAGCTATTCATTCATTCAATGTATTGAAAAGAACTTTCATCACTTACATTTCTGCACTTATGTGAGATGCTGCTGTTCATTAAATAAATATTTTGAATATCTTAATCTGGGTGGTTGTATAAGCAGTTTGACAGGTTTTGACCATCTAAAGAAATTTTTGGATACTATGTGCAAATAATTTGTTTTATTTGCTGGGCTAAAATAAGATTGGAAAAACTTCAATGGGCTGTTTGAAATCTATAAATTATTGCATGAAAAGTAGGCCTATAGGACAGAAAATGTTCTGACAAAACTATTTTCACAGCAGAAATACAAAGCCATTATTGATACTTGTTAAAAATCTTTATAATATTTTTCTAGGCCACCAGGATGACAAGGTGACAATGTTAAAATATATAAAATGTTTGAATTAATTCCTCTTACTACATTTTTACAACACAAGGTTTCTCAAACATCCCTTGAGGTTTTCGACATATTTATATATGAGAAATAAAAAAAAACATCATGTTGTCAGAATAGATTTTCACCTCAACCAATGCAATTTAGAACATGGTCAAGCTGTTAAAACGCATGGTAAAGTTTATCATCTTGTGAACTACAAAAAATACAGCAACAAAGAGTATTATGCTGGCTGCTGAGCAACAAGGAAACATCTCTATTATTTTATTTATATATTTATTTTGAGGTTCCATTATAGGGCCCATTTAATTTATTATTTTTTTTTTTTTGGTTCAGTTAAAACTTTATTGGCCTGTGGCTCCTTCCAGAAGACAGATGCCTTACAATGAATGGAAAAAAAATACATCAACTGCAGTCTCTCTTGTTGAAAACCCCTGGTATGTGAAGCTGACATCAGGAAACTGAAAGAGGGAGACTGCCCGCTCCTCAACGTAAATTTGTGTTTTAACGTCACTCAAAATATTACACCTACCTACGTAGTCCTGATGGGTTCTCCTAAAGAGTCTGCATGAGAGCAAATGAACAGGCTAAGATAGATTCACTGATTGTTTATCATCTGTTCCTCTTTCCCAGTGTAGAAGTTACACCCGCGCCTTTTTGTATAATGTCATTTACTGCAGGTTAAGGTAGTGTTGTCCTTGTTTGTAAGATGTAGTTCAATGTCCAATAGGATAGCTGACAAGTGTTTGTGTCTACATGTATTGCACTTGCTGTCTCTCTTGGGATTATACTTTCACTTAATGCACTTCAATCTCTGATCTTGCAACATTATATAATATGGATACGTATGCTGGTAATGTTATATAGACAGATATAGTCACTCCACTGGCTGCCGGTCACGGCCAGGATCAGGTTTAATGTTCTGACCCTGGCCTACACTGCAGACAATAGGACAGGCCCCTCCTACCTGCAGGACTTAATCCAGCACTATGTTCCTGCTCGACCACTTCGCTCTGCTACAGCAGGGTGATTCGCACTCCCCCCACCCCTCCGTGTCAACGGCTCTCGCTCGTCCCGACTGCGGAGCTTTTCCACCCTAGCTCCCCAGTAGTGGAACGAACTCCCCACTCCCCTACGTTCTACTCCAACCCTGCCTGCGTTCCGTTGTGGCCTGAAGACACACCTTTTCAGACTCCACCTGGACTGATATACTAATCTTGGACCTTTTCTCATAGTACCTGGTCCGTGTTTTTTGGCTGTAACTGTTTGTTTGATGTTATAGTTTAGAATAGTATTTAGAATAGAATTATAATATAGCGGATTTACCCACAGCTTACTGTGAACTACACTCAATGTTCATTACTAGAGATAGCTGCTACATTATGGGAAGGATGTACTTTGTCTAATCTGTTCTGTAGTTGCTTCGATGACCTTCTGTATGCACTTATTGTATGTAGCTTTGGATAAATGCGCCTGCTAAATGAATGTAATGTAATGTAATATAGGTAATTGTTCATTCAACCTTATTGTAGTGTTCCCTTTCATTTCCTATTCAGCACTCTGCAGGGTGGAATGTTAAAGGAACAGATTGCTCACAAATAGCCAAATGGTGAATTGTGCAGAAAGACTGAAACTTCATGAGAATGCCCGAATATCAATTTCAAAAATACCCCACAGCAAACCACCAGATTTTTGTCAAGTCAAGACTTAAACTGCGTTCTCTTGCTCTTCTCCCATCACACAATATCAAAACAATATACAGATTTTATACAGTCTAGACATAAATACTAAGCCTTTGTAATGTATCTGAATAAGTACACGTATGTACAAGTATGACTTCAGTCTAAAAGAACATTTTTGCACATCAGATGTCCCAGAATTAATGATGATGGACAGAAGATTTGCAGAGTGGCCCTGGTTGTTGAAAATGTGAAGTCATTATGGTCCAATTTGTTGGACATTGGGATGTAACTGTACAACATCATTATTTAAAGCATCTTTGTACTTTAGTTCATTTTTAATCTGACATGGTGCAAAATATCCATGCAAATGATGTCACTATTTTTCTAGGCTTCATGAGCAATTGGTTTGACTGTAGTTATACTGCAGCCTGACAAGTTTACTCTTTGAATAAGACAGTCATGCACATGTTTCTCAAGAATTTAGTTGAAATTTGGTTTACTATAAATTAATTAATATTGATTAACATTTGCTGTATTTTATTAAACACATTTAGTTGGAGTTTGATGATTTCATTGTGTGTGTGCGCGCGCGTGTGTGTGTGTGTGTGTCTGTGTGTGTATGCGTGTGTGTGTGTGTGTGTGTGTGTGTGTGTGTGTGTGTGTGTGTGTGTGTGTGTGTGTGTGCGTGAAAGCTGTGTTTAAATATTTTATGATTGAATGATTGAACATTGATAAGGAGATATATGCACAGATAGATGCACATGCTGGTTGATCAAACAAATAAATGCATTACTTAAGAAGAATAAGTAGTCATATTCTGTTTTTCTTTCTCATGGGTGTTTACTGACTGGCATTCCTGGACTATTTTTAGCATAGTGACACATCACCAAAACAGTTCAATTAGCCGTTAGCCTGGAAACGAATTTTCAGAAAATGCCTTGATAAGGCAATGTTATGACTACGAGGCTTGAACGTAACACACCCACAGATAACTGTCATTACATTTGACCACAAGATTGTATAGCATTGGTTGCAATACAAGTTGAAAACAAAGAATTTCACTTATACAAATAAATGTTGGAAGCAGTTCAAAGCTAGTTTATCATTCTGACTGAGAAAGCAACTGATGCATTAGACTGCGATGTATTGGGATTATATTAGAATTAGAACCTATTCTAAAGGATTATAACCTATTATATCACTGTGTCTGGCATCTCCAGAGGTCCTAATTAAAACTGTGTGCCATCCAATGTTAAAACTGTAGCAATTGAGCCTCTCTTCTTTAGAGAGATGCTGTAGAGGTGTTATACTGCAGCTGTTTTTCTCCCTGTGCAGTTTTGGGGAAGATATTACAGTGATGAGGAACAAGGTCCTCCATTAACAGGATTTACAGCTCTGAATTACCCCAGTATTATAAGTTTCTCTGCAAGTGGGCATTATGGTTGACTGTTCTGTCTCTAGATGTCATGGTTTTTGACGAGTCCTTCCCTTGTGGTCATTTTCTTTGGTAGCCACGCGAGGGCGCTGCCCTTTTAGTGGATGTCTGCTCCGCCCCGTCTTTATTGCGGAGCTTCTCTCAGCATCACACCTGTGCGTGGTTACCTTGGAGCTATTTAAGCCCACATTTCCTTCGTTCTGGGCTTCTATATTATTTAGCATTATTTAGCATTATTTAGCACTGTTTTGTGTTTTGTGTGTTGTATTAGTTTTGCCTTTGTTTGCCTTAGCTGGTATGGTTAGGTCTAGGCTCTGTAGGAGACCAATTTGCTCCAATGTGTTTTATTGGAGTAATGCGGGACTTGCCTTTGTGTATGTAACTATTAGGACTCGTCGTCTGTGGCTCTTTTCTGTCTCCGCTTCCTGGTCTTTCCTTTCTTTCTTTGCCTAGACCTGTTGCCTTTTCTGTCTCTCCCTCCTCTCTCTGTCTGCTTTCTTCCTTGGAAGCAAGAGGAGTCTTTGTTTGTTTGTGGGTATACTTATAGAGTCACTTCTTACTAAGAGACAGGGCGTTTATCATACTGAGGCAGGGCTTTATCTATACTGTTCGCCTAATGGTAGGTCTTTCCTTACAGGGAGACCGGGCGATTTCATTGACATGTTGCGTGTGACTGCGAGCCTATGAAAGTAGCCATGGAACATTAGATATCTGTTCCTTTCGCCTTCTCGTTACCTTCCCCCTTATTGAGATGTAGGGCCTTTATTTTTCGCATGTCTTGCGTTTGGCACACTGCCGGTAGAGGTTAGGACACGGAGACTGCTTCCCTTCTATTCCTGCAGCAAGCAGTACGCTCCATTTTAGAGTTAGGGAGTCATTTTTTCACTTGTTGCATTCTCCCCTTGCTTAGCTCTAATTTATGTTCCTTCGTTTGTGTTACGTCCGAGGCAGCCCTTTCTCTCATTCCATGTTAGCATCTCGTTGTTCACTGTTTTTTATACTGTTAGGTATTCAGTGTTTGTCAGCTCGTTGTGTTTACCAAGCTCGAGATTCGTTGCTCTCTGTGCCGTTCACCCGGTTATTGAGATGTAGGGCTATTAGTGTTCGCATGTCTTGCGTTTGGCACACTGCTGGTAGGTTAGGACACGGAGACTGCTTCCCTTCAATTCCTGCGTCAAGCAGTTCGCTCCATTTAGAGCTAGGGAGTTTTTTTTCACTTGTCGCGTTCTCCCTTTGATTAGCTCTATTTTATGTTCCTTTGTTTGTTACCTACGAAGCAGCTCCTTCTCTCAGTTCACGTTAGCATCTCGTTTTTCACTGCTTTGTATACTGTGAGTATTCAGTGGGTTTTTTTTAGCTGGTTGTGTTTACCGAGCTCGAGATTCTTTGCTTTCGTGTGACGTTCGCTCGGTTATAAGGGTCGTTTTCTGTTACGCCCCTTTTTCCTAGTTCCATTATTTCCCTCCAGTGGAGAGTGGGAGCTAGGTTATTTGAGTTTTGTCGTTAATATTTCCTCAAATACGGGGTCTCTCCGTCTCAGTGGCTTTCGAGCTTAATGAATCCCCTTGCTGCGATTGGTCCCTCGAACCTCACACGTCACGCCCCCTTACACTAGATCCCTGACAATAAGATGTATTCCTCCTGAATGAACTGTGAGAAGGACAGGGGAGACAGACAGGAATTAAACTGTGCAAATACATTTATTAGGCAATGGATAAAATGCCAGTATGTAAACAAGGCTGGGTAGAACAATTAATTAACCTTTTTCCCTCAAATGAGCTTTGAGAAATTCCAGCTTGGAAATTTTGCGAAGAACATGGGCAGATAATGAGAAGATGAGGTGAGTGTTCCATTGATATTAAATGTATGGTTTACTACTCTCCATACTGGTGGTAGAGACAGATGGTAGCTGCAGGGCAGGTTGAAACCCAAGAGCTGGAGAAGGACTGGTGTGGTCTACACTTTTGCCACAGTGGAGACATCCTTCAATAGTTGTCCTACACTGCAGTGCCAAGTTAGTTACTGCCAATTCATGGCATGATGGTGTCATGGTTTCTAGCAGCCTCTGCTGTTTCTGCGTTCGGGTTTCCTTTTGGCGTCGTCGGGAAGCTCTATCGGATTTTTTCCGCCTCCATTCCGGTATTCGTGTTTTGCCCAACAATTATTCTCTGCACCTGTTTTTCGTTTCGTGTTGGCTATAAATACCGCAGGACTTCCGCATTTCCGCACTTCGATATTGTCTTTGCTATGTGGACAACGACGTAGGTAAGGTAAAAGATTTGGTCGCTGCATTTCTGGTTCGTATGATTAGGAAACGCAGCAAGTCCGGTTTAGAGTTAGGAGAAAGATTTATTTTAGTCTTTTTCTTTCCTTTCTCTCCTTATCCTTTGTACTCTTCTGCCAGTTACCTTTTTGTTCAGCTCGTTTTTCACCTAGAGCTGTAGGTAACAGGTTCTAGTTTAATTTTCATTCTCTCGCCCGGGGCAAGGTTATGGTCCTTTCATTCTCTTTTTACGGGGCGTTTCTTTTGTTTTGTTTCACTACCTCTTGTTACGCCTAATTATTTAGTGCGTGAGGTTGTTTTGTTAGTTATTCTCGCTGTTTTTCGAGATCGCCTCAGTTTTTGGAGGTTGCTTTATTTTGCCTTGTGCTAGGGAAGTTTTGCTCCCGATCCTGTGTTATCCCAGTCCTGGTGTGGCTAATTCCGCGTTTTGTGGCGTATCTTTCAAAATACGCTTTTAGAAATCCTTACCGGTCGCGTTTGGTTCTCCGAACCTTACACTCCCCATTACAGATGGTAAGCAGGGGTGTGGAAAAATGATAACTTTAAATGTCATAAAAACACATATGTGAAAATACATATGAAAATACATTCCAGTATGTTTGTAACAAAAAATGAATTCAAAATAAGCGTACACATATAAGTAAATGTATACTGTATGCATAATAATGCTTGAAGAGGGTTGGAATGGACCGATATGGTGTACCGGGGCTTCTACCATTGCTCATATTAGTACCGCCACTTTTTCTAGCGTTCCGCTGATTCTCATAAACTGTATGTACGCAGTGTTTGTGCACCCATGAGATTGTTTTTCTCTCATTCCCAAAACAGTCACCATGTTCTAGTCCATAACGATTATTTTAAGTGAGCCCACCCATTGACATGTCATACAAAAGGACTTAATTACCCAGACTGCACCTTGTTAGCTGACGTAGGTTCTGGAGTCTTGCGTGCTGCCGCCTTACCGTTTCTCCCTTTAACGCCCCGATGTTCCTGCTTTCTTGCCCAAATGGTATTTCTGTAAATTTGGCAGCTGCAATGGAGCCTGTCTTTTCAACGTGTTAGCTTGGCTCAAAAATGGGAAGAGAGAAATGGAGAGAATGTCTCTTTGATCCTGTGGGCTGACACTGCAAGAAGGAGCATGGGCCCTGGGCTTGTCAGAGAAGCCTGAACGTTCCTGCATGATCCCCCACTTGATGGATCATTAAACTTCATACCTCGCACGGGAGCCTCCCCTCCTTGTGCATGCCGAGCAGGCAGATCCTGTCCCGCTCTCTGCGGATTGCGCCTCGCGTGCCGAGATCAGAGGGCGGGAGGGAACGAGGGAGCAAAGAGAAAAGGCCCTGTCTTTTACGCTTGGCCCTCAGGGCGAGGACTTCTTCGGCATATTACCTCGAAATGTTCTTTCAGCCGTTGATCCTGCTGTTCTGCCTGGCTGATGGAAAACTGTGGATACAGCCCATCACAACTGTGGCATTTGTTTATATTGGTAAAATGTGTCACAGGAGTACAGAAATGATCCAGTAACGTGGAAACTCAAAATGAGCCCAATGGAATATGACAGGAATTTATTTGCACATGTCTTTCAGTTAGATCTGTAGTCAGTTGGGTGTCGGAGGGTATTTTAGGGTGAATCTTGCTTTTGGAACCCTGAGGACATTAGCTTTGACATCATGTGAGCAATGCCTGAATCCTAACAATCAAAAACAAAAATCAAGAACATTAAGGCATGTTCCTCTTTTTAATAAATCAGATTTAAAACAAATTAGCCACACAAGTTGCAAAGGTACGTGCTAAACTTAGCTATGCTAAAATGAGAATTATCGCAAACAAGTAAATGTGGTTGTCTAAACAATTTATGTGAGTTATAGAACTATATTTCAGAGCTAAGGACATGTTGTGAAATCATAATCTATGAATGCAAAAAAATAAATAAAAACTTTCAAATCCTACAGCTATATTCCTGCTGGTAGGGTTTTCTGGGATATTTTGTGGTCCTCCACACTACTCTCCTTCAGCACAGAAGAAACATATTATAAGTCCCTAGATTGCAACAGTGTTCGGAATACTAAATCAGAGCTAGACAATTACAGAAATTATATAAAAGACTTCCTGACCACTCCCTTCATCCCAGTGGTATACAACTGACCCTGCAGCTGTCACAAAAACTTTAATAAATGGATTTTCTTTTTACTTGAGAGAAAATCAGTTTTTGACTTTCATAAAAGCTGAGGAGGGATTGTTGAGAAACCCTAGCCATGCCTATTAATGTTGGACACACTTGAACAGGATGGAGCCAATTCTAGAGCAGGATGATTTGCTCTGATTTCTCCCACACCCTCCTTCATCTAACTCTGTTCTGTGGGCCACCACACTTTGTGTGAGTGGAGGCAGGATGAGCCAAATTCTAACTGCCCTTGACCGGACCCTTGGCCATAGCCTCGAATGATGATATCAACCTCCTGGAGTCCATCTGTTTGTGTTTCCCCTGGGAATTGCTGGAGATAGCCGAGAATTTGCAGAAGATGAGGAAAAAGGAGAGAGGGGCGTAATATAGTTATGCCTGGCTTGACCAGCAACAGCAGCAAAAATAAACACTTGCAATTCAACTGTCAAGGGTGCGAGATCATAAAAAGGTGTTTGCTGCTGTTAGCCTTATACAATAAAATGTGTTTCTTCTTGCATAAGACTATTTGTCTATTAGTCAAAAAGCTGAAAGAGCTGAAAACAGCTTTTAAACCAATGTATATTGATCTGTTTTCACCTTAAATATCCCTCTCCCTAGAAAAAAAAGTAAACTAAAAGGCAATACAAAACAAAAATATAGTTATTTTAATCTATGGCCCTGGAGTAGTCTAGTACAGTTCAGTATTCCAAGAAAAACAGCTGTGTCCACAACCTCGCCATGAATCCAGAGCTTAAACCACTTCCCACTACTGCTGGATCAAATGTGACAGAACAGCAACCAGGGTGTCAATACATCCCATCGATTTGGTCAGCTGTGAGAATGTGTTTCAGTGTAACACTGGTCATGCATATTGACTTAGACAGCCACAGAGGCCATGGATGGCAGGCAGCCTTAGGGAATGACAAAGCAAAGTGCAATTCAAACACCACATCTCCCTCCCTGCAATCCCTCTGCTTGTCCTCAACCTCAGCTTAGGCCAGGAAAATAGGGAGTTTTCCCTTGTGCAGCTATAATGCATGGTATTTCCTTTTATGTTTTAAGACCATAGTTTCCTGGTTTGTAACCATAAACACATTTTTATACACCTTGTTAAACGTATCATCTAAAGCAGAAACGTCTATAATTGGATACTGTGGAACAACTTTGCACTTTTAGTGTGCATTTAGATAATCACAAGTACAATGCAAATATTTTCAGATTTTAAAAAAATATCTTTTTAATTTATGCTGTTGAAATGACTGTAGTAGTATTATACAACATTCATAATGCAATTCTAAATGGAAAACACACTTATATTAAGATTTAGATTTTTTTTATCACAGCTGAACATCACTTCTTATTTTCCTTTTACACCAAGGCCATGTTGAATTCTCATTTCTGATTGGCTGGAGGGTGTACATACATTTCCTATAAAGGGACACCAATGAAGTAGCTTATGTAGCTAATCAAGAGGCTTAATCACCGTTCCAAATGAATACGCCATCTACGGTATCTAGGAATTTTGCTTGACAACACGAAAACAACTTGCCCAAAGGGCCGTAGAACAATATTTCTATTTCAACTGATTAAGTCTATAAAAATCAATAAAAAGCTGAGTGGTATGAGCCAAATAAACAACTCCGGGCTGTCCCGTTATTGGAAAATAATGTACTTTGGGCGTGGTAAGCCACCCCAGCCTCACCTCGGCGACATCACCACGCCCGTCGTACATTATTTCCCAATAGCGGGACGTCCCATCGTGGTTTACTCCTTACTTAACCACAAAAATGAGCGAAAAACTTCCACATCAAAATGTATCATGGAATAATAATCAGTGAAGAAGACCTTTTTCCAGATTCAGTATAATATGATAAAAGTCTATATAGATATGCAGTATAAACACATAGACATATGTGTGATACTAATTTAATTTAGGTAGAACTTATGATTTGTTAAGATTTGTTTTTTTTGCAGTGCACTCGTCCCTTCTATCGTGTGATTCTTACGACAGAACCACTATTCTGTGCATTGTGTAGTCAGACTCTTGTGTAGTATCTAACATAGAGGACATGGCATCTTTTGTCAAAATGTTGGGGAAATCCTTTTCATCAACTTTTTTGGCATTTAATTTTTCATACGCAAAATGCAAAGATTATTTTTTATTAGTGTAAAATTGTCTCACACCAATTGTCTCTAATGTTTTTTTCTTCCTTATTGTTCTTTGCCTAACTATACAGACAGATTTTATCACCGGTTGATTCCTGATATAGGTAACATTGAAAAAACTAAAAAAACTTTCATTCAATTCATAAGTATAATGTGTGTGTGTGTGTGTGTGTGTGTGTGTGTGTGTGTGTGTGTGTGTGTGTGTGTGTGTGTGTGTGTGTGTGTGTGTGTGTGTGTGTGTGTGTGTGTGTGTGTGTTTGCTGTATGTCACATTTAATGAAATATACTGCAAATTGTGCCCACATATCAATACTGCAAGAGTTTAAAAAAATACATTTAAATAAAGTTGAAATTAATTATTTATGTACATATAGTCATATACAGTATTTCAGAGTGTACGTATGTTTCCATACATCTTAAGGAAATATTGAAATAATTTGATTATTTTTTGATTTCTTAAATGCATTCAAGTTTTATTTACTTCTTAACAGAATGTTCTGGTAGCTGTCATACTTTTCCAAATTGCATTACTTGTTGCTTGCAGAGATTAAGCCAAAAACATCTCTTGATGGTCTCAATGGTCCTGTGTTCCTGGAATACTTACCAAATCAGTGGAACTGTTCATTGGAAGTCTATCATGTGTCAGACACCCTTGGGAAGGCTGGGTAATGTTTCCTTTACAGTTTTATAATTGCATATGCCAGGGATAAAAAGGAAACGTTAAGAGTTCCTCTGTGTACTTAGAGAATATATTTATGTATCCCGAAACAGGGTTTGAAGCCACTTAATCAAAACCATTTAAACAAAGAACTTGGCAACCTGGTAGATGTAGGATCAGTTTATGAGCAGCAATGTGTCATTTTTGTCAGACATGGAATTTATAAGTCGTAAGTCAGGTAGACATGATTAGCTACAGGGAGAAGCACCATCAGCACCCCAGCTTCAAAGCATGGATCTGTAAACGTTGTTAACTGGACCATATGTAAGATAATGAAAGATATTACTCTATGTCAGATTATTTACAGATTTTTACATGCTAAAAATACTAGCAATAACAGGAGTTTTAAGATAAAGCTACTCTCTGAGAGGGAGAATAAGCTCCCTCTAATTCTTAATAAAGTACATAATTCTCTCATTTTTAAAAACTACTTTTTGATCTCTCTGAAATGTCTTTTCCAGATTTATTTGATTTACAACATTTATTAGACTTTAAGATTTTAAGAAGCAATGGCACTAGCAGGATTTCAAGATATTCTTTTTATTTAATTACATACTAGATTACTATATTTGAATGTAGACAAATGAACTCTGCCGATCTTAGAAATATAAATACGAACTTTGATTCAGCTATAAAAAAGTTAGTAGTTATATAGATACAGGATATGATTGATGCACTGTCTTGGATTGCACATCTGGAAAATGCATTGGAAGAATTAACCCTGTACAGGTCTACCTTTCAATACAATGTTTTATAGATCTGCATAAACAAAACAGCTGTGTCACCTCAGAGACAGGTTTCTTGAATAAAATGATTAGGGCTAGATTAACAAATCATCGTTTCTTGATTTGGACCCTTTCCCTTTATGTTTGCGCTTTCACTTTTAAAGAGCGATTGTGGGCTCCCTGTGGGCCACCGTAGGTTTGTACTAAAGGCTCACTTTCAAATCACTACTGTCAAACTAGATATATTTACTATATAAAAAGAACGTATGCTACATAAAGCATACATGCTAGGTATAGGTAGAATGCTTTATGTAGCATACATTTTATATGGCAAATATAGTGGCAAAAATAATTGTCATCATGTATGTGTGAATGAAATTAATATTGCATACACACATACATGATGATAATAATTTTGAACTAAATGTTGTTCAAACCTGCCCAAGCTTCATTGGATCTCCCCGAACCAAAAAACTTTATTTATATTAACAATTCAATACATATTTGGTTTGGTCATATCCATTAATTGACCAACTGGGACAAATTATTGAAAAATAATGTACTTTGGGTGTGGTAAGCAACCCCAGAGACTGGAACAAATATAGAAAAAGTAAAAGCAATATAGAAAAAGCAAAAAAAAATGAATGGTAAAGCTAAATTTATGAGAAGGAATCCAGGTATCAAGGAAAGGAGAAACTAGCCAGATTACAAACATCTTAATAACAAATAGGGTTATTTTATTATTTTATTTTATTTCGCTATTATATTTCATTTCTTGGCCCTTCTCCCAATCATTTTTCCCACTGGGTAGAACTGATTCCATTTAAACTATCTATGGAACACAACTGTGACATATTGCTCTTCCATATGGAAAAATCCATATGTTTCAACAAAATAATGAAGTCCTTTTCACCCAGCTTTCCATGGTCCATTTTGTTCCATTCACACTTCAAATGTGGGATGACTTCCTTGTCTCACAACCTGTGAGTTTCCACCTTTAAAAATGTAGCTTATGGGCTAATTATGCAGTGACTCAAGGAGACACACTATTCCCAGTTTTTTTTGGCTGGGATACCAGTCACCAGGCAGGCTAACTTCAGGAGCACCAGTGAGTCATTATAAGATTAACAAGGCTAGTGAGCCTGAACTTCTTAGTGTTGCTGGGCATTCCCATTTAATCTATCCTCAGTTAAATTCTTTTTGATTTCACATGCTGTTTTTCATGAGAATTTAACCATGGAATGTTAAACATTCCTCACTTAACCATGCATTCACCCCATTAGAGTTGACATGAAGATATAAAACTATTTTGTCCATAATGTACAGACCGGGGTGTCTTTATTTGTGTGGGAGTTGCATTTTGTTGCAACCAATATATATTATATGTTATGAGCGGGCGGGGGAGAAGGACCCAAACGCAGGCAGGAGTATGAAAAACCGAAGTTTAATAAAGGGCAAGGCAGCAATCCGTGGTGAAACAGGCTGGGTCAAAAACCGGGGAGACAGGGCAATGGTACAAAGCACAGTTCAAAGAGTGGTCAAGGAACAGGCAGGGGTCAAAACCGGGAAGGCACAGCAAAGGTACAAAAACGGAATCCAACAGAACTCGGGCAGATTCTCGGGAAAAACAAGGCAACACAGAAGCAAAAATATAGGTAAGGAACTCGCGAAGACAGACTGAAATAACAGGGTTTAAATACACAAGGAGAAGATGACACAAAAGGAATCAGGTGTGAAGGGGAGGGGAAATGGGAGAGTACACAGGTGAGAACAATGAGGGTTAACAAGGACCAATAATACAATGACGGGGGAAATGTAAGACACGGACTGGAATACACATAGACACAATGATAACAAACGGCCTGGGGTTAGCAGGAAAACAAGTGCACAGCTCAGAGGGGAGGACCACGAAAGTGGACACACGTGCAGAGAATGCGAAATCACAGATAGATACAGGGATAGGATAACGAGGAGGGAAATGACAGCTGCAGGTTGAAACTCAAGATTAATTAGTAATTAGTAATGTTAGTAGCGAACTCTAAAACCCTAATGTTAGTATGTTAGCTGGTTAGTATTATATACACGTTAGTTTGTTAGCAGGTTAGTATTAAATCTAATCTAACAGTTGGTATGATTAGTACATTAGTATTAAATACAAATATTAATAAAGCCAGAAGGAAGACAACGAGATACGAAATACAGAGGAAACCTGAATGTTCCTAAAATCACCCGAATAGTGCAATGACAAAGACAGGGGGTGGAATCTCAGAAAACATGGAACGCGGACTGACAATCGCGAGGGAAATGGGGGAAAATGGGTAAAAGAACTCAGGAAAAATGATAATACAGAATAAACAGACAGACAAATTACAGAATCCTAACATTATATACATATTGAAACCCTCAGATAACCCCAACCCCAACCTTTTTTTTAACCTTTCCCATGCTTAAGTTCTATAACCCAGAATGAGGTCCATGAAGGAGTCCCAGAGACTCCTCAAAATGAAAAACTATTTTCCCTTGAAAAGAATATTGTATTTATATTTCTATATATCATTAATAACATTTGCCATACACACATAAATAAACACTGTCTGGTTTACACATCTGGAAATATTGGGATGATTCAGTACCACTGCTAGTAAATATTTAGATTTCTTCAAATAGCTAAGCACCATATAAAGATTGACGTTATGGCCTATAGCAGTTGGATAAAGGTGCCAAAGGAGGACCAGTAAGTAATAACCACATGGAAAGATTGCAGTATTATTATACCTATGAGAAAATCAATCTAAAGGTCATGGCAGTGCTCCCCATGACGGGTCCAGTGGTAATAGAGTGCAGAGACACAAGTGCTTTGGGACCGGTCACTGGTGGAAGGTACTGCCAAAGCAAACAGCTGTATTTGGTCTGTTCTTTTCACCCCGTCTTTTTTTCTGAAAGCTGTGCTTTCTGATCATGAAAGCAACCACATGGCAATTTTATGAGTGGACTGGAGGCAGGCGCAGCCAGAGACCAGGTGAACCAGAGGAGACTACCGTGCAGGAAAATAAGCGTGAGCTTGTTAGGGAGTGGGGATGGAGAGAGGGAAAGGGAGACACCACCATCAAAACATTCCAGACTTATAGATCTCAGCAAACGACTTTGCATGGGCAAAAAAAAAAAGGAAAAAAAGAAAAAAAAAAGGAAAAAAAGAAAAAAAAAAAGAAAAAAAAAAGGGGGGGGGGTTAAAGCCTACAGGAAGCGTGATTGTTACATAACAAACTTTTCAGAAGCCGCTCATTACAGGGTTCGTTCTCGAATCGCGAGCAGTGTGCCAAGGACATTTGTGTGATACAGGGTGTGATATTAGATCCCCCTTAGCCATAGAAGCCATAGAAGAAAAGGGCTGTCGTGCTTTCTTTTGTAGCACCCACTCTCTTAAATGCATCTGTTTGTTTACCCCAGAGCTGAAAGCAGAAAAATACAACATTGAGGATAATCCTCTGGAAAGTTTGTACCTTCTTGCCTCCGTTCCATCATTAGATGAATGAGTGGAACACCATGTTCCTCCACAGAGAAATCACAGAATGTACGCCTCATAGTCAAAGAAACACGTTGGTTTCATTAAAAAAACTGGTGAAGCCAACCCACACCCAACAGTGTGTATCGGCGATTACTGTAGAAGAAATGCAGTCTGCGCCAACATCAAAAAGGTTACCATAGGTGCGTAGGTTCAAGAAACATGTATAAATCTGGCTGAAGAGGGCAGAACTCGCACACTGTTGAAATTTGGAGTACTTACTGCAGGAAGAAGTTCTCACACTGAGATGCAGAAAGTTGGCTTTTTATTTCGTCATGAATGCAAAAAGATATAAAGTGCTCAAGTGCAAAAAGTACAGTGCAAAAGTGCAAAGTTTCAGTCAAAGACTTTCTTCAGTTTCTTCCAAGCTAATACACAGACAGGTAATAAGACACTTTGGCAACAGGTGAAGTAGGGATACTAATTAACTGGAATAGAATCCTTTCCAGAGACATGATAGATTCAATTACATGATTGATTCCATTAATTTGCAAACATTCTTAAGAAAGTCATCATACTTAGTTAAATTATCAAAATCATCGGGCTTACAATTTTCATACGTATTAGACATGAATAGATTATGTTAACAGGAATAAATTACACTTTTACGTCAGAGGGTAGACTTAAATGATCAAAAGGCAGTTGGAACATATACAATCAACAACTGGAGAGAAGGTAGACATTGATCGGCGATTACTACTGTACTAGATAGTAAGTCTAAGATCATGTGCCCAATAAAAAAACTGCCTTGTACATGAAGAACTTGAAGGACCCATATAAAATCTTACTAAAAGGGTTGCATTAATGTGAGGTGAAGAAGTAGTTGAGAAATACTGCAATCTTGTCATACCATTCCTGGCTGAAAATTCAGTTCACCTGTTTGTTATATGCAATGGATGGCACCAACACACAATTAATTAACAATAAAAATACAGTCAAAATGCCAACAAAATGCCATCAATAGCAGCAACCTCATCGTTTAAATGTTGTAAAGCAATAGTGTTTTCCTACATAATAGAGAAACACTAACAAAAATTAGGATTCATAGGATTCATGGGTTAGGGTTAGAAGTTTTCATTGATCACAGACTAAATGTATGACAGAAACCTCTTTAGCAGCATAACACAACACATTACAAAAGCTCATAGCTTTCATTATTATTTTTTAAAGACCCACAGAGTTTACTGTGAATTCCAGCATCAACTGTATTTTGACTCACCGCAATTATCCATGAATAGCACTTGGCTGGGAGACAATATGATTTTTCTATACCTCTTAATTTATTCATACACAATAATAAGCTGTTAAGAATCTGCATCTCATTTTCAGCAGACTACTGCGTAAGGCATATTTATTAAGATAATTTAAATATTTAAAGTCAGTTGCTGAATTTAACTAAAAAAACATTTGCTGAATGTTATATACTTGATGTCCAGATGTATCTGTCCACTAAAAATCTATAATCACTGTATAAAAAACTGCCTGAAATAATATGGAAATGATTCACAAAAATTTGTGTGATGGGTCTTTAAAAATAAATTCAAAGAACACTGCACATGGAGGCAAGAGGTTGGCAGAGTATGTATGCGTCTTAAAGGATAGAGCATTATCTTGTTTCTCAACAAGTGCTCTGTTGTCTCAAGTGGCTTCCTGCCACTGGGTTTACCTTGGAATCTGGGTGCAGCTATTTCAGGGTTTTATGCCTGCTCAGTGGAAACCTCTGGTCTGTTTCATGGCACATGTGTCTGACCCTCGCCATTGTGAAACCAGAGTCAATATTGAGATGGGCTTCTAATTATAGTGCTTTCCAGTGTTTTATCAGTGCAGGCCACGGTATCGGACATCATGTCTGCTTCTTCAGACAAGCCGTGCAATATCAGGTAATATGCATGTAGTGATGTAAACAGCAGGTGCACTGCAAAAAATGTCTGTCTTAACAAGTGTTTTAGTCTTGTAATGAGGCTTCACAAGTGAAATTATCTTACCCCACTGGCAAATCTTGAAATGAGTAAAACTAGGTCACCCCACTGGCAGATAGTTTGTCTTATTTAGCAAAAAAGTTACAGAAATAAGATTCTAAAGCCTAAATACAAGATTAAAATACTTATAAGATTTGGTTTTTGCAGTATAATTTAGGCTACAAAGATCTACGTAACAGGAGGTTGTACCTCACATTGCAGGATGCCTGTGAGGCATAACTTCCCAAAGCCTAACAGAAGTGAAATACAAATGTAAGCAACAATGTCAGTTTCCTTCATTTAGTCCCTGGTTTTCACAGGAACCAGAGGATGGTTGCGATAAAATGTGTGGGCTAGTCTCAGAATAGATGGATTCACAGAGTGCACACAAACATCCATTATAAAGCTGGCTAAGTACTGAGTGTATCTCAGAAAAGTCTGTTAATGAGGTGCATTGGCAGGTAAAGAGTACTTTAATTCCTCTGCAATACCGTCATTTTCGACAGGTCCCAGGATTACGTCAATCATTCAGGAGATAATGGAAAGATGTATTTCTCTTTTTGAGAGACAGAAAGAGAACGGGTCATCCCTGTTCCACCCAAATAAACATGGTTCTTTCATCAACACCAACATCACTTCCCCCTGAACTTACACTTTCCACTTTGCTTCCCAAGACTTACATAATGGCAAATAATGATGAAAAAAGCAATACAAAATTTCACATCTGGTCTCAGCAGCAGACACATTCTTCATTGGAATAAGTTCAACGTGCTTGAGTGCTGATCCACGCGCTCAAAGGACACAAATAATAGCAGCTTGGACCTCAGCTCCTCTGACACTCAAGGGGGATCATGACCTTGGATCCATCTGACTCCTGACTGTCAGCTAAATGGCTATCAGGATCATATGGAGCTTCCAACAAATGATACGAGCCAGGCAGAAAAAATTCAGTGTGTTTGCGAACAGCCCTCAGACAAGTTCGATAATGAACAACATTTGGACTACGCAAATGAAGTGTCACAAATGATCAGCATCCATTTTACTTTCTTAGAGAGGGCTGTATTTCAAGACCATATGGTTCCTCAATTATTTGAATGTGTTTATGATGAGCAGTTGTATTATACCATGATATGTTTTAAATTACACATATTGTGCAACTGCGTCATAGTTCAGCATATTCAATCAGAGCACTTTTATACAGATACGTTTCAGTGTTCATGTGGACTTGATTTGACCCAGAAAATGGAAATGAACGGTAATGAATAATGCATAATTGTGAATAAAGGCCACCTTCTAAACTCACACACTAAACTCAGTGTCAACAGGGAGGCCATATCCATTGCACGCGGCAGAACAGTAAGTGCGTGGATTGTGTTCCATATCAGATCACAACTCAATGACCTGGTTGAGGTAGTGCACCAAATATTTTACTAAGTGATCCAGCAGAAGGAAGCCAGTGGTCTGCAGTGCTGGTCAGACAGGCAGGTATGTCACTAATGTAGAGCATAAACGCATGGGTCACATGCCATGAAGTACACTACTGTAGTACTAGCAAGACTGAGAGGACAGCAGTGAGATATTGCCATATGGGATCTTCATTTGAGGGGTTTGGTGGTAGGGATTCGGGTTGAAGAGGCATCTGAAGTGTTCTATGACCAAAGATGGTAATGATCTGTGGGGTATGTGGAGACCTGGGTTCATAGTTGAAAAGGTCAATGAACCTGGCCGTGACATTGCCTGGAAAACTCATGTCCTCGTCAGGAGAAAGGGTAGTTTTAGCCATTTCTTGTAAACCATTTAAGTGAGTTAAAATGCAGTTTACTGTCCTGTGTGTCTTTTAAGGTTTAATAAAACTACTGCAGTCTTGTCTGAAATCTGAGAACTGGCTGGGTGAGATGTGAGGGAAACAAGTAATTTTACATCTTAGTGGTGCAATGACAAATTAAAACTATTGAAAGCATGACATCGTGTGGAAAACGAGCATTAAAAGAAGCTCTGATGAGAATGTACCTACACACGTGTGGTATACAGCATACGTACTGTATATGGGTCATGATGTACATTTTTTAAAGTAATAAATGTAGACATTCGGTACATTAAAATATTTTACATTGTGTCTATAATCAGGCACCACTTAAATTTTCATTGTATTAGTATGATATCTTACAGTTTTGGGGTTCTAAATGGCAAAATGCCAAGGTGGTGTAACCGTCCGAACATGGATGCAAAAAACAATGTAAAAGGACACAAAAAAAACATAACATGGATGTTCACGCAGTTACAGCAGACATAAGCATAGATATAAGACTTCAACTCCCACAAATCATTGCGTTCGTTAGGCTACTCTGATTGGATGTGTCTGTGGTCTGCTTTTGTAACATCTGGGCTGTGTCCGAATGCGACCCCTGTTCCCTGTCCCCTGTCCACTCAGACCCCTGTCTGAGTGTGCCCTGTCCCCTCACTTTGCAAGCAGTGTGCGAAAGAAATCCCGCAAAACTCTTTCCAAACTAGTGAGGAAGTAGTTTGTAATATATATATATATTTAAAAAATGTTTTATTGAGAATGTCAATCAGTTAACATACGACGATTGTTACAAAGTGTAGATTACGAATGAAGATAGAATTAACAAAAATTAAAAAAAGAGAAGTTTGTAATATGAACCTATCTTGTACCATAGATATGCATATGTGCTCTATGTCTTTTACGTTCTTACTTCCGGGTTACTTACTGAAATTGTCGGATGAGTGCACCGTTCTGCAGATGAGTGTGCTCCTGAATTCCATCAACAAAACCCCGGAAATAAGGGGTTCATCCTGGCATTTTAAGTGTCCCCATTTGTGAGAAAAAGTCGCCCACTCAAAAGCTTTTTGACGAAGTGGACTCAAATATGCGCCCTCAAAAGGGTGTAGGGGTCGTATTCGGACACAGCCCTGCAGTATTGAGCGGTAACCTCATGTTAGCCAATACGTTTCTCAGAAACTCATAGCCAAAATTACCTCAAGTTAGTTAGCTTTTCGGAAAATCACTGTGGTAAAAATTTTTTTTTTTAAACCTGTCAAAAAGAGGAAGACAAAGCTTGATGATCACGTGATAAGTGTCGCAGATATCTATGGGGAAAACAACACTCCTGAGTGACACACAATTTTTTTGCTTGTCCATTTGATCGTATTCTGAAATATATTTTGTCTTACAATGCTTGTGTGGTTCTGCAAGTTTTTACTCACACATCCCTCATATATTCATTAATAAACTAAAACTAAACTAAACATTTGGCAAAAACATGAAACAATTTAACATCCATCCAAATTGTAGAAAGAAGGAAAAAGCAAAACAAAAAGAGGCACATCATGTTCATATCCTCACTCCAAGATGAAGGGCAAGACTCCAGACCCAGCATGAAGCTCCCCACCTGCTCCGCATTCCAGCTCAACGGACACGTAAGCCCCGCGATCGCTGCAAAGCACGGCCGCTCCTCTGCTAGCGAAACCCCGTCCCTCCTCGACAGCTCCTCACCATCTCACAGGTAGGGTTACGGAACGATGGCCGCACCCCTGCGGCATGTGTTCTCCACATGTGTAGCGGCGGCCATTGGCTCAGGCTGGGGAAGGTATGCATCAGCCCGCTCCAGCTCCAGCTATCATGGCTTTAGACAGACAGATCTCCGAGGGAGGAATAAAGCTCTACAACGTGTGCACCGGTGGATTTATAGTTACCATTACAGCCCCCCCGTGATAGTGAAACAGATGTCATTCCTACATGAAGAGGAAAGAGACTACGCAGCCTTGTATCGCTGGTCTGGGTGGAAGAAGCATCCTATGTATCTGCATCAGATGACATAAATAAGAGAGACTTGGGAAAAGGTTCAGTGATTTTGCACTTTGATGGTGTGGCACTTCATAATTGTTGAGCAAGCTGTTTGATAGGAATCCTTGTATGACACCTGGTACCAAGCCCTCCTTAACCTGCACATGAATTCAGTCTCAACGGTATTCCACCTCATGGCACCAAGTGTGAAAATGTAAATTTGTGCAAGAGCAGCGGAAAGAGCTGATGATTAAGCGCTGCTGAAAGTCCGGGCCTTTTTTTTGTTGAGCTTGAACACTTCCCCATATTACTCCACACCCTTACCAACGAACTGTGTCTTCACAGACAACGCTCGCTCACTTTGTTCATAGTGTCCCTGGGGTGTGACTGCCGCGACATACACTGAGGCTTGGGCAGGAGCGGGGGAGGGGGGCGTAAAGGTAGCACGTTTCGGGAGGTAACATTCACTCGCCCGCCTTCAGACCTGCTGTTTAATTAGAGGAGCGAAGCAGTCCAGACTCGGCCTAGTTGGGGCTTGACGCGACCTGTCTCTCCAGTCATGCAACGATTTGTAAACACAGTGGAGTACAATGACCTAGTAGTGACCCCTCCTTATTAAAGCACTCACATTATATCATATTCCCTCATGGACCACAAGTTCTGTAATACACCTAGTTTTACAAGATGGAATTGACTAGATGTTTTCTCAAAGTGCCATAAAATATTACTGTGCATCCTTATTCAGAAGCTAATGTCATTAAATACGCATTAAATGGTCCAGGTGAATTTCTTCTGTTCAACTTAATTCATCTCAAATCCTATACCCTGAATCCTGGACTGAATCAAGGTATAGGGCGATCGATGAGATGTTTTCCAGACGGGGCTTGCTATTTATGGTTAAAATGCATCCCCATAAAAAAAGCCTTCTCTTCTCTTCAGCAGTCACTCGGGCCGTTTGGCTACTGTTCAGCATCACTGTGTTAAAGGTAGACCACCATCAGCTGGGTATCAGGAGCAGCCTTGCCACACACTGTGCGACTGCGATAACAGCTTTGAGTCATCAGAGGAACGTTGTGAGCAGAGCGCTGTGAGACCTGACAAAGGCAGGCATGTGGCAGGGTCTCTGGTGATCTCAGGTTTTCCAGCCACATCTGCTTCTGATTTCTCCCCATGACCGAGCTGCTCCTGACCTTCACACACTGGCCTTCTTTATTCTCTCTTCCTGACTGCCCACCACCACATCCCAAGCACTGGGAGATAAGGAGGACTATAACCATCAGAGAAATGCACCTCATCTCATGTTGCACCTCATTTGGGTGGAAGAGGAATGCTTGAATGGCAAAAACTATATGCACTCCAGGGTAAACTGACCAAGGCCAAAGTGATCACATCTGTCTCCCGTCTGGATAATCTAAATGGTGGTTTTCCATTGCTTGTTGTGCACTGGTTGTGTAATGTCTACGCTGAACAAATAAGCATGTTGACATTTTTAGCGGTAAATAGTTGATGTAAAAGCAAGCACATTATCCCACTCTTTGGTTTGCATGTCTCTAGAAATGGATTTAGATCAAACGGAAATCTTGGATTATGAATATGACTAAATTCATTTTTTGTAATCAACTTGAGAAGAGGCAGGAGTGTTCTGTTAAGGGTTCCTGTTTAGTGCCATTGCACCTGGTGTGCAGTGGAAGTTCTTGATGGAATTATAAAATAATTATAAAAATAATATGGACCAAATTAAATTGGTGGCAGCAGGCTGCCAGAAAGGCGCTTCTAGATTATCGACATTGTTTATACCTCGCATGGAAGCTTTACCCACTTTTCAATAAGAATTACATCCAGATTTGAAAATTACTTCCAGAGGAAATTAATGTGTTTGCAAGATGTTGGAGACATTGCACTCTAGTCCATGAAGTCGTGACTGGGTGGACACTTTGTGAGAAAAACAGATGCCGGGTCGGTCTCGAACAGAGAAATGTGCCGAGGAGATCAACACAGCAAAAGCGATTAGCGTCTTCTTCACTGGCCGAGTGCTGCGGCGGTGATCGCATTTCCACAACGTGCCTTTCTGTTCACCTCTCTCCTCAACAAGCACGTGTCACTTGCACCATGTTGGGCCATCTTTGCTCTCAAGAAATTTGCATTGTATGAACAACGACCTGGACCGCCCGAATGACATCCTTCAGCATAAGGCCATCATTAATTTATTGTAGGCATGGGAAGAAGAAAACCGTAAAAGATGTATAATAGGGACATTGAATTATTTGTTCACAATGCCGTTTGAAATCCACCCCTCTATGTAAAATGTTAGCCGTTGCAAAGCCTCCATTAAGCCAGCATCTTGGCTGTCCCTCTATTGCTGCTGGACTTTCTTCCACTTTTGCAGGTGTTCAGGTTCTTTAGATTTATGCCATGTCATTTGCCAGTGTCTACCATACTGTGGTAGAAGTCCCTTTAGTAGTCACGGAGAAACCTATTGGCCTGCCCTTAAGTCTTTTGTGTTGAGACTTTTTTTGTGTTAAAAGGTATTTTTAAAGTCAATTCTGGTCAGAATGTGGTGCAACGCTTGTGGCCATAGTCAAGGAATTGTTGCTGGCTGTTCACAAGTGTTTCACTGTTGCAGGTGTGAGAGCCATGTTCATTTTTTTTTAAAACAGTACAGCCGTAGATCAGTGACAGTTTTTTGGCAGCTAGAGCATTCCGCACTGGCATCAGCTACTCGGCATAATCCAAACCTCTCCTGTTCAGGAGAGGGTACACTATGCAATGCTGCTGCTAGTTTCAGCCATTAAACCTCCTTCTGAATTCCCCATCAAGCTACACAATCACATTCGATTTGTTTTGCTCAATTTGATTTTGAATAATTAAATTCAATTTAATACAATGCATGAGGCATGAACGGGGTTGATACTGCCGACATACCAAGTGTCCATGTGGCAGAGATCACTGAGATCATGTTATACAATTATTATTTTCATTAAAAAGAACAGCATGTTCACACAGACGACCAATACTTTCCAGTCCAGGATTATGGTTAACTGGAAAGTAAAAACATAGAAAATAAAAGTACAACATTTGTTCAGCAGCAAATGATAAATAAATATAATAAAACAATTTTACAACCGTGTTTGTTTTCACCGTGCCAAATGTTCTGCTTTGAAGCTGCCAATGATGAGAGTCTGGGACTGACTTTCCTTAGTGTTTCAGCAGACAGTCATGTTAATTAAAGGATTGAAAACCAGTTGATCTCTTGTCTGATATCAGCAAATCTGATCATGACAGTTCACTGGGATTTTCATTGAAAATTAAGTACAACAGTACAACAGCCTGGAGACATTTTCCTTACAAAGGCAATCTTTGAATCCTGTGGCGACAAGCAAGAACGTGCAATATACACAAAAAGCAAAATGCCCAGTGACCTTTTCATACATCACTCAAAAAAAAAAAAAGAATTACCACAAGGTTTGGCCCCCCCCCCCCCTCACAGGAAAACGTTTTGTTAAGGTCTTGAGGCATAAGCTGACGCCTAGAGAATTAAATTAAAATGAAAAAGTATTCCATTCAATGTCATGTCTTTGAGTTGTTGTCTGGGTCTCACGTAAATTTGGTTCTGGATACAATATTATGCCTCCAATTGTGATGGTGTTATGGGAAATTATTAGTTTCCTCCCTAGGTTTGTTACAGGATACAGTGCATAATATGTGCCAGCTTTTTCCATTATAATTTTTTTTCATACTCAGAATTACTCAGGGAATTTAAAAACTCATCAATCTGAAGAAGAGAAAGGGAGGGAAAACATGTTTTTGCTTCTCTGGTCCCTGATGGTTACTTGGTCTTTGATAGGATCAACCTCTAAGTGTTGAAAAGCACACATTCCATCACATTTCCTTGCTGGCAGACTAACCATTAACTCTGTGTGATTAGTTTTACATGGGCTTTATTAGTGTTATCTTTACGAAGGCTGCCACTGAACTATTTTCCCTCACAATTCTTAATGGGCCTTTGTAATACCCCAGAGAGCCCATTTTTGAGATAAAATCTGGACCGGTTTGACCCCACATTTATCTGGACTATGGGACTTCGTTGAGACACCCTGACTCGAGGAGCAAGACCAGGGTTGTCAGGCCCCTGTCCTCAGGACACACAACTACAACCTTTATCTTGTCAATTCCCCAGGCAGGTCTTTTTCTCCATTGCAACACTTTCCTTTTGTCCTGTCTCTTGTGGTTTTCAAAGTCATAGCAGCTACGCATATTCTGAAGGAGAGAAAAGGAATGGTAGCGATCTGCTCAGAATAGCACAGATTGTCAATTTTGTGGTATCTTCTGTGCAAGATTTGGTTTAGGGCTTTTGGCAACAGCTTTGTTTTGGTCTGAAACCTTTAGGCAGTGAGATGTTTGTTTATCCTGCAATTTGAAACATTCCTTTCTGAAAGTGTTAACTTTTTAAATTCTATTTCTCAGAAGCAGGCACTACTATTAAAATAGTTCCGTCATTCCACGTCGTTTCATTACTATATCAAATGAAAACAGTGATCGCAATGATTGATGCAGCACACATGGTACTGCAATGATTGATGCAGCACACATGGTACTGAAACAGTTGGGACTGATACTGTTTGCTGTGCTAACTTCATAAAATTTATGAGCCAAGTAAAAAATAAAGGGAATTCAAATAACCTTTTAAAGCTGAATTATCACGTTGAACCTTTGCAAGGTATTTCATTTTCATCTTTTCATCTTTGCACATTTAGCCAAATTTGAAATGGTATTTTTTGAATGGCATTTTTTGTGGAGGGAGGGTCATATATCAGAGTGATGACCACTGTGTGACCACACAACAGTAGTTCAGGTTGCGCAGTCCTGGCCACTAAGCTCTAATGAGACTCTGGTTCAACAGACAAATGTTTAGCAGCGAAAGCCTACAGCCCTTCAGTCCAATTGCAAAAACTGACACTAACCTGTTCTGCAGATGAAGGCACAAGCAGCCTTTTGAGTGAATTACACACCTTCATCCTGGAACAATATCTACATTTTTCTCTGCACAGTCCACCTTTGGGTCAAGTTCCTCAGCTTGTTTAAACCATTCCCCTCAAGCCTAACAGGCCATATGCCTCCTAAGGCCAGTAGATTGGTCAGAGGCCATGCCCTGGAATGTGCTCCCGCCTGGCACACGACACACACACGTGATTAATTGAGCAGTCATTGGTTACATTTTACCCACTCGCTATTTTGAACTTGAAAACGAGCAACTTCTCATACAGAGAGTAACAATACATTTACATGCACACTAATACTCCGATCTGAACCCGGTTATGGCAATACTCTGGTTTTTGAAATGGTAAATGTAAACACCTTTATCTGATTATGTAAGGTCATAATTGGTGTTTTAGAAAACCGATTTACACGCCTGGTTTTTTGCCCAAACTTTAGATTTTTTGGTGCATGTAAACGCCTTTCTAAGATTTCTTTCGGTTTTTGAAAGGCAGAAGTGGCGGTGTAACGTCAAAATGGTTCCACCCGTCAACATTTGCTTGGCCTGGGGGTTCCTTCAGGATCTCACTTCCAGAATTTTATTATTAAATTAACGCATTTCACCGATGAAAATATATTGTTCAGTGTTACGAGCTTATGTTTGGACTAGCTGGCTGGCTAGCACATTAAATAACTGAAATTATCGGGAAATTGGCCAGATTTAGAGATCGGTAAAACTAGCTATAATAACAATGTCTACAATAATATGAATCAAACACTAGCAATTAGGCTACCTATAAAATAACTAGCTATAATAATAACTACTAGCTAGCTATAACCATAATAATAATACTAATTTTTGATGTGCGGATCACAACGAGAAGCAGTTCATTTTCCACAGAGCTGATTATGGAGAGAATCGTGTAAACGCAGCTTTTGTAGTAATCACAGTTCTTATTTCCATGTGAATGCGATAAGTTAAATACTGGCGTAAGCTGATAGCTTCCAGTAATCGGATATTGCTGTGCATGTAAACGTACCCAATGTCAAGCTTACTTGCTGGGAAAACCATTTTTCAGTATCATGTATCTTTTTCCCATTCAAAAAAAGTAATTTTGCATATTCTAGCTTATTTCTTAATGAGTGACTCTGACTGCCATTTATGACTGGTTTATTTTTGTCCCCATTAGCATTGCATGCTTTGCGTGTCTCTGACCCTAGATAGAGGGTTAGTGACATGCAGTTTCACATTAATGAGCATCTTCTGTTCATAATGTAATAAGGCACATCCAGGCCAGTCACATTCCATATAGCAGTGAAGTCCTTCCCCAGGAAAATGAAGAGTAACAAAGACCAATTCTGCAAGCATAGGGAGAAGACAAACAGACATACAACACCCGGCGGTGTTTGCAGGAAAAGGAAAAGTAGGGTGTGGGGCTGTGCATTTACAGGGCCGGATGGTTAATATCATAAACTGTGGCGCTATTGTGAAATAAACAAAAAGCGTCGCACGGCCCTCACTGAACTTGTTTAATCGGTTTGTCTGCTGTGGGGAAAATTGGCCTTCAGTGTTCTGGACTATAATTCTGTCATTTCAGCTCATCAAGCACAATTGATAATTGCCAATCTTTTTTCATCAATCATTTTCAATTTGAGCAGACCTCTGCACTACACTGCATTGCTTGGCTGGAGCATCATAAAACAATTTTTTCCCATGTTTTCTTTCACCGAAGCATGGAAAAAACACTTATATGGGCCATTCTACAGAAGTCGTGCAAATTGAGGGTTGGAGAAAAGTGTAAATTTGTATTCTTTTTGCAAAATTATTTTATAATATATGTGTTACACTTTATCTGAGATACATAAATATACTAGATGTACAGTGCAATCACATGTAATTTTTTCAGAATAAGGATGAATTTACTGACTGCTCCTAAATATGTCACAACCGAAACATGGTGCAAACCCTGCTTTTGAAATAAAATTACATACCCAACTGATAAGTTTAATTCACCCCTTTGAAAATGACATTTTTGAAAAAAAATCTTGACTGCTGTTGAATTTGAATCAATTACCCTGAATTTTTAAATCAAATAAAACATTGGATTAATTAAATTTAGTGAAAACTCCGTACAAATGTTCTCTATAAAATGGACAGAATTGATCAGATGAATTTGATAGATTCTTATTTATTAGATTATATATACCCTCACCAGCACAATATCTTGGATATTTGATTGATTATTCATATTATTCAAATTTTTAACAAAACAGCAGGTGTTTCGGTTGTGACCACATTGTTGCGGTTGTGACATCTCTTACTGAAACCTGAATTCCAAAGTTGGGACAGTACGTAAAATGCAAATAAAAGCAGAAAGCAGTGAAGTGATTTGTAAATTCTCTTGCTTATATATTTAAATGAAAACTATATTTAAAAGATATTTAATGTTTTACCTTAGCAACTACATTGATGTTTGTAAATATACGCTAATTCCGAATTAGATGCCTGCAACACGTTCCAAAAAAGTTGGGACAGGGGTATACAAAAGACTGGGAAGGTTGTGGAATGTTCAAAAAACACCTGTTTGGAACATTCCACAGGTGAATAGGTGACAGGTCATGCTATCATGACTGGGTATAAAAGGAGCATCCGTGAAGGCTCTGGCATTTACGAGCAAGGATGGGTTCGCCACTTTGTGAAAAACTGCATGAGCGAATAGTCCAACAGTTTAAGAACAATGTTTCTCAACACACGATTGCAAGGAATTTAGGGATTTCACCATCTACAGTCCATAATATTAGTAAAAGATTCAGAGAGTAAAAGATTCAGAGAATTTCAGAGAAAACGGGCAAGGCCGTAAACCAATATTGAATGCCCGTGACCTTCGATCCTTCAGATAGCACTACATTAAAAACGGCATGCTTCTGTAATGAATATAACCACATGGGCTTGGGAATACTTCAGAAAACCATTGTCAGTAAACACAATTTGTCACTGCATCTACAAATGCAAGTTAAGACTCTACTACCCAAAGCGTAAGCCTATCAACAACATCCAGAAACGCCACCGACTTCTCTGGGCTCATCTGAGATGAACTGACGCAAAGTGGAAACGTGTGCTGTGGTCTGACGAGTCCACCTTTCAAATTGTTTTTGGAAATAATGGACGTCGTGTTCTCCCGACTAAAGAGGAAAAGGACCATCTCGATTGTTACCAACACAAGGTTCAAAAGCCAGCGTCTGTCATGGTATGGGGGTGTGTTCGTGCCCATGGCATGGGTAACTTGCACATCTGTGAAAGCACCATTAACGCTGAAGGGTACATATGCATTTTGGAGCAACATTTGCTGCGATCTAGACAATCGCTTTTTCAGGGACATCCCTGTTTATTTCAGCAAGACAATGCCAAGCCACATTCTGCACATGTTACAACAGCATGGCTTCATCGTCAGAGAGTGCGGGTGCTAGACTGGCCTGCCTGCAGTCCAGACCTGTCTCCCATTGAAAATGTGTGGTGCATTATGAAGCCCAAAATATGACAATGGAGACCCCGGACTGGTGAGCAGCTGAAGTCTCATATTAAGCAAGAATGGGAAACAATTCTGCTTTCAAAACTACAACAATTAGTGTTGTAGTTCCCAAAAGATTACTGAGTGTTGTTAAAAGGACAGGTGATGTAACACAACAGGCTTGTCAAAACAGGCCTGTCAAAACAATACAATTTATTTCGGTAGTGACTGTTTCGGTTGTGACATTTTGGCTCATTTTAGCCACAAAACAAAAGATTTAGCAAGCACATGGTTAGCAACCACTTCTCTGTGCAGATGCACCTTCCTTTTATTCAAATCTACAGTTATGAAATCAACTTTTTTCCATCTTCCTGGTTAAATAAAGGTTAAATTAAAAAAACTTTTTTTCTCTAATATGAAAACTTGGGTGTTTGGGTGTGACGTCTCTTAAAACCACAGACTAATTTTCATACTTTGAAGGACAATTATATCAAAACGCTAAAGCCTAGCTACTCACCATGTGGCCTTGATTCATATGAAGGCTGTCTAATTTACTGGTTAAAAATAGGGGTGTGTGGCTACAAGCAGGTTCACTGCACAGACTCAAACAGCGTACGTTTCGGTTGTGACGTAAAAATTGGGGACAGCATTTTTTCAATAGGTTTTTTGAATTATAAAATTTATTACAAAATACATTGCATTATTTTAACTTATATTTGATAAGAATTCACATGCTTTATTGAATGAGACAAGTCAAATAATTGGCAAAAATATTTCGGGTATTATTTTTTAATGCACCAGTTTAAGGGTTGATAGTGGGGACAGCCATCTCCCAATAGGAATTTATACTCCCAAGAGTATAAGTGTTGATTTTGGAAAAATGTAATTATTATTACGGCAATTTATATCTTGGATTATATTAAAACATAACATGATCTAATGAATTATATAGCATTGAAAGATTTTATTGGTCAATTTCTTACTTTTATCAGAGAGGGACAGCAATTTGACTTTAGTAGAATGGCCCATATAAAAAAAACTCTTTTTTTTTTTTTTTTTACACGGAGCACATCCGCTTTAATTCACTCCCCCTCTGGCAGAAATCCTGATGAGAATATGCGTAGCTGCTATGACTTTGAAAACCACACGAGACAGGGATGAATCAAAGACCTGCCCAGCGAACGTTCACGTTGTGAAACCCCACAGTATTGCCACAATGTCATCACAACACTCAAAGGCTGTTGTGCATCAGCTCATTTTGTCGGAGCCGGGAACTGAAGCATCCCCGCCCCCTTCACTTAAATCGAGTAACACCCAGGGAGATTGACGGTTAACTTGACCTTCGGCACGGCAGACATGTGCTCGGTGCTCCGATGAAAGACGGAGGAGAACGGAGGAGAACCCTGGATGGGGCGTGCCCAGGGGAGGAGGTCTAGAGGGCCTGTCTGGATCTGCCAAATATGTTAGAGAGTTGAAAACCATTAACCCCTATAGCGTATGATGCTGACCCTGTCCGACCTCGCATGCTTGAGCTTTGCTCAGCAAAACTGCATGGGATGGAGAGCACGCCGCTCTCAGCCCTGGCATGCAGCAACAGAGACAGCTGAAAAACAAGCAAATGAAGCAAATTGATACTAAAAGGACATGCGGGGTTATCTTCGGACAAAGTTAAAGCAGATGTCGCGGGCCAAACTGAAATCCTAGCAACTAATCCTGTTAAATTGACATGTAGGTCTATTTCTCAAATTTCCAACTCACAGGAACCATGCAGTATGTTTGAATTTTGACTTTAGTTAAACGCAGAGTCGATACATTTGCTCAGGCTATTTTCTCAGATGAGAATGGTGAGATTCCTATTCAGAGCGCAAGTGATGAGACATTTCTTTTCCTCTGACAAGGAGGGAACTATTTCATACGGGAGATGTTATCCCACCCACAAGTCTTGTGTTATGGGCATGTTACAGTATCTGTTGGACAAAGGCTTGTTTCTTCAATGAAGGTTGTCTGTCCCACTGTCGGTAATTTCTAGCACGCAAGAAATGCCAGACTAGTGGTTAACAGTTCCCAGATTTCTGTCATCATCACAGGACCAAAATCACACCATCCAAGCCCTGCTTTTCAGAAATTACAACCTCAAATACATACATTACTGCAAAGACAGTATGAATAGCATAGAATAGAATGCTTTTATTGTTTCCCACCATCACCCCTGGGATTCTGAATTGACCAATCAAATGGTCAATTCTCAAAGACGCAATTGCACAGTTTTACTGACACGCTCCTTCGATTTTGCATGAATTTTGACCTGTGGAAATTATGCAAATCATCAAAGCCATCTCTCGCAAACTTTGAACATCCATCTCTTACAGCAGCACACTTAATCCACACATACGACCTGCAATACATGCAACTTGTTATCAGGCAAATGAAGTGGTAAAAGCTAATGTTACAAAAAAAAATTAGCCAGTTCAGGCTAACACTAGCTAGTAAATCACTAACATTAGCAATTAGCTAGCTAGATGAGGTATTGGTTTGCAGGGGGAAAAAAGACAATTACACTAAAACACCAATAATAATTTTTGCTATTTACAATATATACAAATCTCCACCAACAATGCCACAACCATAACAATTCTATAAATCGCTATTGTCATCCTCTCTCTCTCTCTGTTTAATACAGTAACACATTAACACCTTTACTACCCAATAAGAAAAATTAGCAGTGAAAATGAATATATCTTGTTGGACAGCAGATCTACTGTTCTGAATGGTTAGATATTATGTCAATCATCAGTAGCAGAACACGCACTATGCACGCATGATTGGAAGGGCTAGTGAAGCACAGCTTCACTGGTGGGCTCAAAAACGCATCATAATCCATAACTATCCAATCGTGTCTTATAAAGTCAGCCATTCATGTACATTGTCTAGTGAAGCTGACGAAAGCCTTGCTTCAATGAAGTTCCTTTTGAAAGCGGCGCTGTGCATGATACCAGGCCTGTTTTAGAATTTTTTTTGTTTTGTTTTTAGCTTCACAAGGGAACTAGTCCTGGTGATAATTAAACATCAAATATATGTTGTGTGTATGAGTTCTTTTTTCTTTTTGGGTGAATCGCTGCTTCACCTGTTGTCTTCGAGAAACCTCCTGTGGTGTACATGAAGATAATCACAGTTGGGCCAACGGTGGCCGTCACGTTAATAACTGTAGAAAAACAAGGATGACTCCTCATTTCTGAGCCTTGCCCCATGGGCAAAATTCCCTGCATCACAACATAATGGCTTGGTGAAACTGAGTGACAGTATGTGAAATCTGGAGAGAAAAAAAAACAGAAAAGATAGGATCTGCTCAAGTGCATGGGTCCCAAGTTCACACTGTGGATATATATTATTTGTACTGGTAGGTACTGTTTGTGTTTGCATGATCTTTGGTTACAACCTTTTCTATACTAACTACAGTTTTGCTCTTTGAAATAGTATGTGCTTGTCATTAAACAAAGTCAGATTGTTTTCCTACAGTATGTTGTTGTGTGATTTTTCTGCATCACCTGTTTAAGAGTGATCACAAAAGTGGCTAAAAAGCATTCCAAGTGACCAAGTGACATATACTTCTTATGAGCTGCGTTCTTTTTGTATGCAAGTATTCAAAAATCAGGATTGCCCTTCTCAGATTGAAGCCCACTCTCTCGATTAAGTACTTCATAAATACTGTTGCCAAACAGATCTTCAATTCCCAATGCACTTTGTAATGCATCAAAATGGGCCTTTTTATCAGTGTGGTCAGATTGACTTTCCAGAAGCTGGTGGCCAAAAGGCGTCTTTATAGTGCACTGCACAGAACAGCCTTTGTTCGTCCAAATAAGCATGGCACTGGTAAATTCTCTTGGGACTCACTGACAGGTAATATGCAAATGGCAGTGGGCAGATTTTCAAGAATTGCGGGAAGACTTTGGCTTCTAACTTCAGTGAAGTTTTAGACTTTAGGCCATTTAAACATTGCATACTGTCTTATCCATTTCAGGCTGTCGGACTGAAAATGAAGAAACCACATGTCAAGTCAGTTACGCAGTGGTGAAATCCCACATGTTTGAAGCCATGCTTGAAGACAAGCACGAGTCTCATTAATAGCATGTTCGCTGAAGTTATTTCACAAATATTATTTAAACCTAAAAATGAAGGCGGTTTATTTAGCTTTCCATAGAAACTGGTTAAGAACTAGAATATTGTAATGTATGCAAACTCAAATGACTATATATGTAAATTAAATATTCAAGCATATTTATTGTTTTGATTATTACAATTTATATCCATTTGGTGCAGCCTAGAGACATTTCATTTGTTTTACAGATATTTGTATGTAATGCCATGCTCCAGCTTTGATCAATAAGTAAATATCCTGTATGCAAAACTCCTGTTTTTTTGCAACAAGAATTGATACCAGTAACATGTCTTCAGCTGATCGACTCTGGCTCTTCCATTCAGCATATCTGTAGAGAGTGCATGGCAGCCTCCCAAGCCAATTTATCAAAAGAGAACCCACCACCTCAAAATCGTTTCATGTGACATACCTGAAACCCTATATGGACCGTGCGGTGTAGCTCACAACCAACTGTGTGACAGTACAAGCCTAGGAGGGACAGTCAGGTAGTGATGTTCCTGATAAAAACATCTTTAAAAAGCCACATCACATCATTCACAGAGACCCGCCAGGTTGCCCTGAATGCGCCGCAATCGCGAGAGGTCCGCTCAAAAGAGAGCTCAAATCCCTGCGCTCGAGAATTAAAGGGTTGCAATTTCACCCAGGGCATTTAATGTATCCTTTATGTGTCCCACAGCCCTGGATCTAAACTGAAAAGTTCCGCCATGCCGTCTTCGTATTCCTCGGATTTGATCAGATCGGAATAACAGCTACGATAATAATATGATTTTGGCATTGGCCTGACAGGACTGCTTTCTCCCTGGCGTCTCAGTTTCCCCTCCAACACTGGCAGGTCTGTTGTTGTACATGGGAGACCCCCCCTCCGGCCGACACGTATGAGGCCTGGCTTTGTGCAGCAGCTCTGGAGATTACAGTAGCAGGGCTGAGGAGAGTGCGGGCTGGCTAAGTCAGTAGCGGTAGCAGTCTGTCTCGACATTCGATAGCCCTGGGGAGGTTCTTTTTTTTTTTTTTTCATAAATCCTTTGGCTCTAAAAGGAATCTAAAAAAGGATTTTTTTTAAAAACAAAAAAATTCCTGATTATAATACTCATTCTTCACATGAATGTGCTCTGTTGAAAATAGTTTCAAAGGAATGGTTGGCACAGCCTTACATAATCCAGCACCAGGTGTGTTAAAGAATTAGGCTGGTGTTATGATATTGAGTTGAAACTTGTCATTTAGCATCCAGATAAATATTTGCACATTTTCTTTGTACATGATACCTTTCTGATGGCTTTATGAGGTTTATATTAATCTGCATTACTACCTTCTGAAACAATTACTCACATTACTCTATGTCTTGTATAAACCTTAACTATAGAAGAGGAAAGGCACAAGCTTTGGTTACTGTGGTTCCATGAAATCATCCTGAAAGGGTAAACGAGATGAAAATTGCTGTACAGCCACTGGAAAATATAATTTTACTCTCTCAGGGCCGTGCATTACGAGTACCTCAAAACAACAGGAATTCATAAAAACAGACAGTACATCCTTATTCATGTTTGAAATGAGCGCAAGCACAAGAAGTACACCACTGCAACCTTGCCGGTTAATTCCCTGCGCCTTTGGTACACCACAAGCATGGCAGAGAAAACCTTACGGAAACCCGAAGCTCCCGTTATATAAAAACAACCAGAGCACGAGATAGAGGACAACAGCACAGGCACAATTAAAGAGGCTGCCATAGTCTCTCCTGTCAGGGTGACCTAGGAAGAGCTGGGTGCACTGCGAAAAATGTCTTAATCAGTTTAGATCCAGGGCTTTGGGACACATAATGGGCACGTTAAAATCTTAACAAGCATTTTAATCTCATATTTAGACTTTAGAATCTTATTTCTGTTACTTTTTTACTTAAAACAAACTGTGAGTGGGGTGAGATAGTTTTACTCATTTCAAGATTTGCCAAAAGTAACTTAAAACAAGCTAATATTTTCCACTTTTGAGGGGACAAAATACGATTTTAAGTCTCATTACAAGACTAAAACACTTGTTAAGACAGACAAATTTTTGCAGTGTGGGTAAACATATTTATTTCCTGCCCATTATCGCAGGTAAGTGGATGCATCTGCTCGCAGATGCTGTGGACCAGAGGCATCAGTGCAGCTGGCGCACATAATCTCACCCACAGAGGCCAGAGTGAGAGGCCCACAATGCTGCTTTGTTCCAAGCCAGAGGGGGAAGTGGCAGGGAGATCAGGGCATTACCTCCCGTCCTCCAGCAACTTCACTAGTCCTGGGGTAGAGAGCGCCTTGTTACCCAGATATGTACATTTGCTCTAACGGTGAAGGCCTTTATCTAATGCGTTACATTATGGCACAGAACATGGAGGACATCCCAGACCAGTGACTGCCTTTCAGAAGCACTGCTACATTGACATTATGATCCCCAGACCCACAGTGAGGAGCAGTGGAAATGTGTATATCACATGAGCAGTATCAGTATGTTTATGTGCGATTGTGTTTATATATCCATGTTGTAGCTGTATCCGATCATTTTGGGGGGTCATAACGAGAGATTAGATTTTTTTTTTTTTTATGTAATCTCGATGCGATTGTCTGCACATCAGAGTTAGCCTTCCACAAAGCCCCGTAACAGATTCAGATTTCTACCAAAACAATCGTAAATGTAAAGTTCCAATGCAATTCAAAAACATAAACGTATCTTTTGAAAGCTGTAAGGGCTTTCTTGTATTCTGGGAAACAGACGGCACGCGATTCCTTATTATTCTTCCAGCAGTTATTTCTCACAAACCCTCCATGTTTCTACAATGAAACTGCAAAATTGCTGGCGTTAAAAATGCTCAATCTGACACTAAAAAGAACTTCTACTGCTGTGATTGATTACTGGCCTGTTTTATTTCTCAGTTCCAGAGCTCGGCGCAAAAGCCCAATTCAGTCCCATTTCCCTCTCATTTAAAACACAGTCAAACACAAACTATGTTGATTAACACAAAGTCCAGAGCCACTGTAATCCCCAAATGACATTTCAAATAACGGGTAACTTCTGACCTCAGTATAAATGCGCAAGACTGAAGCACGGTCTGCTAATTTGTGTTTATTTTGTTTGGGGTTTTAGGGCATTTGAGATGTCACGAACAACTTTTTTTTTAAAATGGTGTGTGTAATGTAGAAGATGTAAATACACCATGTGACTGTGATTAACAAGGACTTTCCTAAATGAAAAGGAGCCGCCATGTCTCCCACCCATGCCGGTATTTCTTGTCAGCTCTGTGACTTTGTTGTCAATATTTTCCCAGGATTATTGTGTTATTGGCTTGCCTTCTTTCTCAATTATCACTTCAGTCACACTCTCCTGGGTTACCAGAGCTGGCGTACAGACACAGAAACCTGCTATCAAGCCTGGGCTTTCAGCCTCTCTCCATTCACTGTGGGAAGATTCTAAAGATCATCCCTGGGTTCTCAATAATGTGGTCATTCTGTTGTTAAATCGCCCAGTTTACAGGGCAGACAAGCATCTGTATCAAACAGTTGACCCACTGTCTCTAGCCCCTGGCATGCAGAAGAAAACCCTTCCCCACAGTATTGTATTTTGCAGTCATATTAAAACTAATGCAAAACAATAGTCTCTCTCACTCTTGTATTTTAAAGCACACCCAACATTCTGCAATACTGTTTTGTCCTGCCAAAACACAAGATCTGGAGAACCCGGGAATTTTTACCACCGTAAAAGAAAAATGAGTTTAGTGAAGCTACAGTAAATGTGAAGAAGCAGTTTCACTTTGAAACAAGGATAGCCCATTTTGTTCTATGTCAGCAAAAACATGCATTTTGATTGCTGCTGACATTAATATATCATATTTCTGACACTGGTCCAGCGGGATAGCTGTTGCCTATTCATGAAGCGTATTGGGTCAATCAGGCTTGACGCTTTGTTTTTTTGGAGGATCGCAGTGAGATGGGCAGCCAGATATTTTCTTCTGACGTTTCAGCCTGGTAGTTCACTTTTGGCAATCCCTTTGGCTGATAAGCACAGCCTGTTTTGTCAATTAATCTCTGTTGGTTTGACGTACGCGGACAGCAGACTGTGAACAGACCTGCCTCTGATGGTTCTGCAATGTCGGTGAAGCTTCTGGAGACACATAATTTGTCTGTATGTTTAAATGACTCTGACCAGAACTGTAAGGTCACTGAGAAAATATTGAAAACAACCAAGTCGAGTAATGAACTAGAGTCCTGCTTTGTCCATAAACAAGCCTTATCAGATTGACCTCTAAGGTTTGGCTCATGAGTAGCCCTGCTTCAGTAGATCCATCATCAATGCACCTCCCCATCATAAATGAGAAATGCCTCACCTTGACAGCAGCATGTCTTTCCTCAGAGGGAAATGCTGTGTAGTCAAGGCGAACTGAAATGGACACGCACAGCAGGTCGGAGCTTGTCTGGCAGTGCATCTACACTAAAGGTCAAAGGTCCCTGGCCGGTCAAGAGGCACCAATGTTGCAGTCAGCTGCATCTTCGCACCAAGGTCTCAACCTCAAGTGTGTCTTGGCTCCCAATAACCCTCTGATCTCACAGGCCATGATTGACAAGCCTTATCTGTTATTGACATTCTAAAGTCAAGTACCCGGGTCACATGTTTGTGAATGTACTCTTTGT
Organism: Synaphobranchus kaupii; assembly: GCA_029718625.1. Lineage (NCBI taxonomy): Eukaryota > Metazoa > Chordata > Actinopteri > Anguilliformes > Synaphobranchidae > Synaphobranchus > Synaphobranchus kaupii. Next base: position 20,277,818 of record CM056390.1, read on the forward strand.
CCCCCACATCCCAACACCCACCAGAAGGGTGCAGGAGAATATCCAATCTGCACTGGAAGCAGATTTACCAGCTGTGTCATTTTATGCTGTACAACCATTTTAAAGTTAGATTGCTCTCCTGTGTCCCATACATGTGCAGTCCTTTTATTCAATATGCAGCACTGCCAGGAAGTATGCTCTGAATTTCCTGTAACCTCATCTGTCCTGAAATGCATAGAAAGTTCAAAGACATAAGTAAAAAAGAGACAAACATTAATCAAACAGATCAAGTGAAACAAGACAGACAGATCAAATTTACAGTTAAATTTCATCTGGGTGGGTACTGTGCATGTGTAATTGCAAGATAACCTGAAAGATGATTCTTTTTTACAGCAACAGCCAAAAAAAGATAAATCAAAATTTACTATCACTCTGGAACATGATACACATAAGAATGTCTGTTGTGCCATTCTCAAGAATGTTAACAATTTGTACTATAAACAGTGTGTACATTTTCTGTGTATAATTTCTGCACATTTCTGTGTTCATTTTGATGTCTAGTCATGGTTGAGACACGCTAAAAAGACAAACTCCCAGTAAGTGAAGTGACAGGAACTGCACATGCCCAGTTTGACAGATGGAACTATTCTGAGGACCTTCTGCCCTCCAGGGGTAGAATTTTGTTGCCAGGGGAGACGCACACCGAGCAAGTGAGACTGGGACTTACTCCTCAAAGCCTTATTTTGAGAGCATGAACTGCCATGGCCCCAGAACAAATAGGCGTTCTAATCTGTAATCATTGAGGTGAAGCATCTCAAACAAGCACAGGTGTCAGCCTAGGCAAAGGCAATGAGGGCTTTGAGGAAATTGTCTTTGGAACAACAGCCCACAAACAATGCTAATTCATTTCAGATGGCCCTCCCACACAGGAGTGGTAACCATATGTCTAATTGCCACTCCGATAAATGGTTGACATTAAAGCCTGGTGAATAGGCAACGTCACAACGATCTAAGAAGGAATCCATAATGTAAATGATTACTTTATTATGGAGAACTAGCTACATATTTCACTGTAGTTGATATCAGTCACAATAATGAAAATATATAGCTCAGTCATCAAAAACAATATCACAAAAAAAAGCAACAGAATAAACAAAATACTCTTTCATTTGTGCTTAAGCGCTGTCATATTGAAGATAAATAAATCTAATTCTTGTTTTCATCAGAAAGGCTCACAGATGTAACATCATCTTTCAATGACAGCAGTTAAAGACCAAGGGCTATATGGCAACACCACATCAATAACAATATACTACTAACAACACCTGAAATAAAATAAGTTAAGGTAGAGGTATAAATCCTGGGTTATCTTATCTCTTTGTCAGCTGGTTAAGCACCCAGAGAACAAGATTACGAGGTTGGACAGGCTGGCCTCTGTATAACAATGCAGTGGTAATGAGACCTGGGCTGTGTTCGGAATAGCTCCTTATTCACTCCCTCCCTATACACTACTTAGGGAATCTACATAGGGCACTAGATAGGGATTCACTGGTGGAAAAGAAGGAGGTGATTTCGGACACTACATAGTCTGAATAGGTTACTTAGCAACGCGCAACGCTTGCATGACAGCGGTCACCGGCTTGGTGAGAAAGCATGCAAGAAACGGTAAAAAAAATTTCTTTTTTAATTTTGAACAAGGGTTTTGTTGTCTCGTTGTAGGTAGATAGGTAAGTTAGGTAACTAGGTAGCTAGCTAGCTAATTAACCTCTTCCTACCGAGGGCAAAATAGGCCAAATTTTGCCTGTTTTCACTAGTGACAAACAAAGGTGGTTATCTCAAAAACTATAAATGGTACAAATATGGTTCATGGCTTTTATTAAAGCAGACACCTGCAGTATTACGACTAAGCAGTGAGAACTCATAGAAATCCAGTTTTTGATACTTAACTACAACAATTTATGTACAGAAAATATAAAAAAACTAAAAAACGGGTACCTACATTCAAGTTTAAGAATTTTTACCTGGGGAGCTACAAATGCAATCAAGGAAATGACTCCTCTATCTGATTCATCAATATGCTGCCTACCTCTGGTAACAATCTGGTGTCAATATCTCAAACCATTCAAATTTTACAGGGTTTTTTTCAGGTGAACCTTTTTCGTTATCCAAATGGTGCCAAATGGTGCCAAATGTGCCAAAAATGGCAATGTTCCAGAAAGGTCTCAATATGATTTATTTTTTAGGTTTTTACAATAAAATGAGATAATTTGTCAATATTGGCAATAAAAGTTCATTTTTAGACGTGTTCTTGGTGTTCTGCATATTACACAACTAACTACCCAAGGTTACAAAAAGCTGTCAAAACCCATGTAGCAGCACAGTGAATCTTGTGTATTTCACCAGAGCCCCATTAGCCAGAAATGAGTCCAGGAATGTGCAAACAGGTTTTCAAATGAATAATGGGAATAGTATGAAACTTCCCTACACATTAATGCTTGCCAGTCCTGTACTTTATTCTGTTGCCACCTCCTATGACAGGGACGTTGGGGTTGGGTTTTAGGAGGCAAAACTTTATACATGACAAACATATATCAACTATATACAAGTGCACTAAGGTGTACTACTAAAAGTGCAGTGGATAAAAAATCAAAAGTCCACCAGTTTCCTAGATAAAAAATAAAAACACCCCTGCTGTAACAAATAAAAAGATCCTTGCCTCTAATTGCTGAAGTTACCGTATTTACACAAAGAAAGTACAAAATGGCAGGGTCCAAAAAGCTAAAAAAAAAATGAACTAAAAACAAAAAAAGGTAAAGGATCAAAACATGGGGGTGGAGGTTGAGGAGAGATTATTTAACCATTCATACAGAAGCCATTTAGACTACACATTCCCTCAGGAAAGCAATCTGCATCATTACAAATCCCACTAACCCTGTCCATGGAATTGTCCACCATGTTGATATACCCATTAGTCCCCCTTATACAACAACAATCAACAATAATAATAATCAACAAGTACTCCCTCATGTTATCATGTTCTCTCCCTCATACCATGCATAAATTACCATTTTGTTTACCTGCACAGCCTTCTGTACTGCATACAGAACAATTTACTCAGGTGGAACAATGACTTTACTAAACACTTCCAGAAGCCATTTCACACTCAAAAAAATCGTTTTAGTAGCTCATCTCAGACACAAATAGATAGCTAGCTGCTTGTTACCTGTAATTTTGCTTGCATTACATTACATTTATTTAGCAGACGCTTTTATCCAAAGCGACGTACAGTAAGTGCGCACAGAGACATCAAGATCACTACAGAACAGACAAGGCAAAGCACATCCTTCGCATAATGTAGCAGCTATCCCTAGCAATGAACGTCGACTGTAGTTCACAGTAAGCTGTGGGCAAATCAGCAACACCACACTTCCATTCCTAATACTCGTATAAACTATAATAAACAGACAGGAAAACACAGGGATGCTTGCTAGCTTGCCACTGTAAAGGCAATACTATCTATATTAATTTAGCTGAGAGGGACCGATTTTATGCATAAGTATATAAGGTTAGTTAGCTTCACAGAAGAAACACAGGGATTCACGCATTGCAGCTAAATTTCCTTCGATGCTTACACCAAACATCTGTGTTGTTGGCAACGCCACGTAACACGTGCGAGTTTGTCAACACAGACAATACACCCTAAGTTTACTTCATAAATTATGTATCATACCGTTGGAATGTGCAATTTGTAATATTAATTGTATGAAAAACAATAAAATACAGTTGACAATGTAATTACGAACCCGCATGGCATTGCGTGAATTCACACTGGTATATCGAAAAATCGGTAATACCACCAGCCCTAACGACGTTACCTGCCATGGCGAAATTCAATGCGTTTATAGCATAACACTGTTAGTATGATAAAACAACTTACATGTCAGCAACATCATCTCGGTCATCAGTGGATTCAGCGTCACTGAGACAGGTTGAGTCTCCCTCGGCAAAAACATCTTCTGGCTTATCCAGTTCGTCTAGCACTTGGTGCACGGATAAACACCTCAAAAATCTCGACATAACTACACAAAAACTGTATCAAAAATACTCTAAAGTAAAAAATGTAACTGCGGGCCTTACCTAATTAATTGTGCTTTGCTAAACGGAATGTAGCGAGCTACGCTACAAGGTAAAAACACTGCGCCATTTTGGTTCGATAATTACGCGTGGATCGCCACTTCCTCATACGCACGGCTCGATTTCCTTTTTTACGACGGCTATTGTATTCAATAGCCGGCTTGTTTCAAAGATAAGAGTCTTGGCTATTGTCTGGAATATTTGACAGACAGTTTTAAAACCCAATGGAAAGCAAATAATACTCAGAGTGGAGGCGGGTGGAAGACGGTTTTTCCCACTTCAGATAGGCCTATTGTGCTATCAGTCAAAGAAATACACCCAATTGACGACGGTTTTGCATAAATCTCTGCAAGCATGTTCAAAACTACTCTGGCTAACATATACTAAGCCATGGGATTGGTACTCCAGAAACTGGCTGAGTTTCACAACGCCAAAGTGAACACAGCCGAACGAGTCGTAATCAAGTGCAAAAAAGCACAAGTCGGTTTAAAATTGGAAAAAAATAATGTACAGCCGTATGAAAGTTTTAAAGTATTTTTTCTTGAAGCCTAAAGGTATAATGATTTTTCAAACCAAAGTTTTGTGAAATACAATTAAGCAGAACAGTTTACCAGCACATTGTTTATGGTGTGACATCAAGCTGCAATACATGTTTGAGAATTAGGTCCGAGTTTCCAACGTTATTTACGAAGTTTTATCCCGACGTTTTGGGCTTAAAAACCACTTTCCCAGAAGGAATGGATGTATCTTAAGGATATTTAATCAAAATATTGAGGTGAGCAGTTTATTATATATTATTAAATTAATGAAATGTATAATGTAATAATTTCTGTCACGCCGGCGTGACCGCTAGGGGGCGTTTGGCATTAAGAGGTTGCATTTTCCATTATACAGTAATAATTGTTAAATTAAAAAAATAGCCAACACTTTGTAATATATTTAATCTACCGCGTTTATTTATATTTCGGTTATAAAGCCAATTAAACTGATTTAATATAGGCTACAAGATGAAACTTGCATTATATTTACATTTGTAGACCAGCGCAGGCTCAGCCATCGCCATCTTGACAAAAAAAATATATCTCCGGTCATGTAGTGTACATCGTTTGTACCCTACATTTTGTGGTGCATTGTGGGGGATATTGAGTGGACTATTTAGGGTGTCAAATTGACATTTTGAATTTTGGACACCCTACAAAATGGCCGATACCCTAAATAGTGCACTATATAGTGAATAGGGAGCGATTCCGAACACAGCCCTGGATGGATAGAGAAGATAATTACCTTCATACACAGGGAAACATCTTCAGAAATGTTTGGATTCCAACCTTTAAAGCAGGGGTGGGGAACCTTATCCGCAAGGGGCCGGTGTGGGTGCAGGTTTGTGTTTTAGCCCAGAACTATAGACACCTGATTCTACTTATCAAGGTCATGATTAGTTAATTAGTTTAATCAGGTGTCTTAGTGCTGCACTAAAACAAAACCTGCACCCACACTGGCCCTTTTTGGATAAGGTTCCCCCCACCCCTGCTTTAAAGGAAGAGAACGGGGGACACAATTCTGAGAGCAGGAAGCTTGATAAGTCCCAGGACACTCAGGGGACAACACTTTTCAAGAAAAGGGAATTTGTGCTTGAGAGATAACGGACCAGATAACATGTTTTGAATTTGTACACAGAATCTATTTGACCCCATATCATAAAAAATTTAAATATAATATTATAATGAAAAAATCTTGTGGGAAATGCTTTGTGGGTGCATTACGTCTTAGTACATGTGCTGGGAATGACTTGATTTATTTTGGGGGAAGATTTTTCTCATGTGTTTTTTCAGATATTGTGTGTGGTTATGCCCACATGCCCAGGGCTGCTTATTTTTTGGCATGACACCCAAATTCAATGAAATTATCATGAGATAAATTATATATTGGAAAGCTTAACGTCTGTAAACTAGTCAACCTAAGGGACTGGGTGGAGCATTTTTAAATATTTACATATGCTGACAGAAATAATGGATTTACTCTTCTGGCCATAATAATAAAAAAAATAGAAGAGTAGAATAAAGAAAAATGTGGTGGAGCTACAAATAATTTTACCAGGATCCTACAAATACCACTACTGATTGAATGGACATTCCCAGCAACCCCCTCTTACCCGTAAATACACTCTCTCTGCTGAGCCAATTCCCCCAGAGAGAGTCTTCAGTGGCCACTGGCTGTTTTACGCAAGCTGTGCCCATGTATTTTAAAGATTGTCAGGTCACATCAGGGCGCATAGCTTGAGTCTAATCATGAAGCCAGCTCGCTGGAAATGTGATGTATCCTGTGCAGTCCAGCTCACATGTATAGTTTGGCACAAACTTGTTAAGTAAATTTAGTTAAAGAAACATAACTTTGCCAGGAAGGAGAGAGATTTTAACCTGGCACACTGGTAGATCTACACTACGGGGAGTTACATTGCGCTTCCTAATAATTTTGGAGTAGCTGTGCTCACAGAAGTAGGCTACAAAATCACCTCTCTGTCAAAGCGATTATGATTCAAACACTGTCTCTCAATGAATCCATCTAATATTGGTCGTATGTAGGCTAGGCAAAGGAAAATAAAACCAATATTTTTTTCAAATTACATGCACTCATTCTAATATCCATTTTTGCGAAAGATGCTGTATTTTTCATAATAATCTATTGGCGGCGCTAGACATAAACTACCTTTTTTTCCGAATGAAAAAATGATTAAATGAAAACTCTGAATACGTGTATCTTGAACAACTTTCAGTCACACCTCATTTTCATCAAATCTCCACCCCGCGTGCATAATGCCGCGTATCAACTGGAGAGACGCTTAAAACAGCAGATAAATCAAATGTCTGAATCACAAATAACTTAAGCTATGCGGAATTTTGGGAGTAAGTCCCATTTGCACGTGTTTATCTCAACTCTGAATCTGGCCGTATGAGTGTGTGGGAGACTCCAATTGTTGGTGGGATTCAAGAACCACTGATGACAGCAGGTAAATCAATTCCAGTCCATTACTTTCTTTTACTGGACAGTGAAAGGTTGTAATATCTATGACACCTGGGGGCCCTATCTTACACCCGGCACAAAGCGGCGCTAAGCAAGTGTCTTTGCTATCTTACACCCGGCGCTGGGTTCATTATAACGCCTAGCGCTCACGTCGTTTAACTACCATGTATTCTTGCGCCCGTTGCAAGTGAACTGGGCATGTTGGTCTTAAGATGAGGAGTGGCCAGGATTGGGTGAAACCCAGCTGATTTCAACTGTTATTCCATAACTGAACAAAACGATTTTAAAGAGAACTAAGCGTCTAATTAGAAACGAAAACAAATTTGCAGCACGTTACACAATTAATTCACAATTAATTTTAATGCCATTCTCTGCATGTGCGCTGCATGTTCTCTGTTTCCCCTGCTGTAAGTCGCACATTTCACGGTCTTCCTGGGAAAGTGAATTGTTTTAAAGCATTACGTTACAAGTAAAACAGGTTGGTCCCATTTCCATAAACAGGACATTATTAAACAAGGAGAAATATGCGTGAACATATGGGTTGCCAACCTGACAGCTTTATTGTATTTAGTGTCATCATTAAGGCAAAATAACGGTATTTATGTTATTAATCAATATTACTATGCAGGTAGCCTAATGAACTTCTGATGAAGCTTGAACTTCGAGAACTCCATGAGAACAGCCTCATGGAATTGATGTTTGACACTTTCATTGCATAATCAAATGAAATTCGCTGAACAAGCAGGCTAATTTGGCATTTTCTAAGGTGAGACTGAAGCCACGTATAGCTTATTCTCAGCTGTTGCAGGTCCTTTTAACGAAATTTAACCGCATATATTTTGTAAAATAACAGCCCTGTCGGGAATTACCGGGAACTCATAGGCTAATGGTTAGTCCGAATAATATTCATCATACTCCATTTAGCCTATTCCTTGATCACACTAAACACGCACGAGCATGTCTGTTTCGCCATCAAGCAATCCGCCAAGGTGGAAAAGCAGGCTTTTAAAGGGAATGGGATATGACATTTGGATTGGTTTATTGCATGTCACGCCCAAGACACACCTCTAATTAATGAAGCGACTAGGTTCAGCCCATTTGCACCTTGCGCCGTGCTTAGCGCCCAAAAAAACACGCCGTTAAAATAGCAAAAGTGGACTTGGACACGCCCAAAATGGACTTTACTCCATGAGTTTAGACCAAGCGCCAAGATAGAGCCCCAGGTGTCATCTATAATAGTCTTTTCTGAAATTAAGGGAAATACAAAACCAGTTATTATGTAGTATCCAGTTTCCAGTCACCTACTGTATTTTTAGGTTAGATCGAATTTTCTTTTCGTAATCCACATACAAATCCCTTTGTGAACTGTGGGTCTGAGAGACTGTGGCACTGACCTGCTTCTGGGAATTAAGTCTACAGAGCAAAGGGTTTGTTCCTAAGTTACACATTATACATTGGCCAAATGAACTTGATGGAAACATGACTTCAATTTTCCCATAGTGATTAATTCCAGAATCAATGGGAACACATAAGAACCGAACGAATGTGTTTGTATATGTGTGCTCAGTGTAAGTTACCATCTTCCATTTCTCTTTTGTAGATTGTGGTTTTCTTTACTTGAGGGAATTAAATCTCAGATGTAATGTAGGACAGACATATTAAAAAATTACATTCCACTGAAGGAAATTGTGCATTTTGAAAAGGTCTCATTCATTTGTGGTTAAGAAGAGCTGAGAAACAGCAGGGCATGTAGGTGACATGACGTTCCTCATCAGAGAACATTTACCCTAATTGACAATGGTATGTGTCTGCATGAAACCCAAAATGTACTGATCCAACTGCACAGTATGTTATGCCTATTTAATGATAAAATTATTTCCAACATTCTTTCAGGAAATAAAGCACGATGATCCTCATCATTCAAAGTAAAGGTAGTAATCTGGGATGCCAATTAAAATGTAAGAAAAATTTATGGGCAAAGATCTAAAGTTAAAGGGTTTGTTCAGTTGTTATACTGATGTGTGTGTGTGTGTGTGTGTGTGTGTGTGTGTGTGTGTGTGTGTGTGTGTGTGTGTGTGTGTGTGTGTGTGTGTGTGTGTGTGTGTGTGTGTGTGTGTGTGTGTGTGTGTGCCCGCACGTGCGTGCTTGCGTGTGTGTGACAGAGAGAGAGAGAGAAAGAAAATGAGAGCCTCAAACATTAAACTGCCATGGAACATTAAACTTTCCCATTAAATTTTTAAAATGACAAACTGGGAGCACTGGTTCAATTCATTATATTAATAAGATGTTGATGATTTGTTTGCATGGAACAAATCTTGAACAGCTTTGCAGTTCTCTGTAACTAGCATAAGAAAATGAGTTGGTCTTTCAAAATAGCACAAATTTAGCCTAAATTAATCTCTGTGTTGTTGGGGAAATTCTCCAGAGACATTAACAAAAACCATGTCAAGAGGGCACTGTGCATGCACAATATTGTGCAATACTGTATACCAATGAATTCATGTTGAAAAATTATTTGCTGGCACATAATTTTCCATCATTGCTGCAAATGAATAGATTCAAATAAAATCAATATTTATTTATATAGCGCATTTCACAACTAGTTGTCACAATGCGCTTCACAGAAAAACCCAGCCTAATCCCAACTCTTTGATTGCATGTAATGACAGCCTGAATATATCACCAGAAGCCCAGGTTTCACATCTGCTCAGCTAATGTAGGATTACGCAGCATATAATATAGCCTCCAGAGTTTTCTGTCATACCTATCCCGTTCAATGAAGGCCTGGGATACTGAAGCATAGGGAATCTGTCCAAACAAAGACTATGCGTGTCAGGGGAGAGAAATACTCATTCAAATGAGTGTTATCAAAACAAATGCATCAAAACACCACCGGGCTAATTGAAATAATATCTGTGGAACATCTGTGATGACCTCTCAAGCCAGATGGCACCTGTATATCTTCCTTCTGCTAAGCCATGGAGTGACCTCAGCCTGACTCTGACACAGTCGCTCTCTTCACCACAGTAGAAATAATAACTGGAGGCATTCCGCTTCCACTGATTTACAGCTATCAGAATGGCTGGCCTCAAAATGTTTTCTTTTGATGTCTGAGATGTTTCATACGGTTTTAGTTCAAACGACTCAATATGGCGCAATATTTGAACTACGTAGTGCAAATTTAAAAAAATCGAAATCATTCCAAGGCGTAATGAATACACAGGTTTCTGTGGTTTTAAGAGCTGAACGAAGCGCAGCCACACATTAAAGTTGTTCTTGCTTTCCAAGCTAATCAGTTGTGCTACACTGCATTTCCAAATCCCCACATTTGTGTTTGATCAGTGAGCCATTGTTTATAACACCAACAAACAATAAAGAAAACACGGCATTAAATGACTTTTTTTCTTTCTTGAAAGGCATTCAAACAAAACATATTTGAGATTATTCCAGTGCAGTTTGCATAGTTGTATCACATCTGGGGCAGTGAATGGCAGGCAGAAGACGCCCTGTGATTTTGGTGTCACTGTGATACGCTGAGTGACAGCATGCACCATACAGCTAGCCTTAGCAACAGGTCTGCAACGCAGATCCGAGCCTGATTCAAGGTAAATGTCCTGTGCTGTTACATGATAAAAGCTGCAACGGTAGAGCAAACAATGGAATTAACTATCCGATTAGATATCCGCATTGTAAAGTGGCTCGAATCTATAAAGCAGCGGTTTAGAATTCACTGCGCTGGGAAAAACAATAAATCCGCAATTTCTTTCCCTGTCAGTTTTGGCTTTCAACAAAAGACCAAAAACAAGCCTTTTACGTCAATGATAAATAATTATTGTAGTATTTACTGCAAACCATTAAATGTACCAACAATTAATAATGTAACGTGTGTTATAGGTATACTCCGAAGAAAGTCCCCAAGTTCCAATTTTTCTCTTGGCCTGTTGACAATAAATAGTGTTGCGCTACATTCCCATGTTCATTAGTCAGACGGGCCCCTCGCATGATGGTCTAGACGGCAAATACTGCGACATGGCAGTTGCATAATTTGGGGCCCAGGGCTCGTAAGCCCTTCACAAAAGAACAGCAGACTGGACTGGGATTTCCATCTGTAAGACGAGCGCGGCGCTGTCATGGGCCACCAGAGAGAGCATTCCAGGAAGGGTGACATTGAATATCTAGTTGGGTTGAAGTACGTTCAAGGAGAGACGTTCCATTTGAAAAGCACGCTTCAGTGGTGCGAAAAAACTCCCCTGCTGAGGCTACAGTCTGGCCCGATTCCCACGTGCATTTCAAGAAAGCACTCCCCAGAACCAGGCTTGTTCCTCTATGCAAATGTTTAATAAACCGAAGTCCACGTCACACGCCTCTGTTCTGGGTGCTTCTTATTCCCAGCACACAACGCGTCTTAAGTAAATAGTTCTATATTTAGTGTCAATTGAACTCGATTGAAATTCAATTGAGTTTACCCAAATCTACACTGCTTGACAGGTTCTATATCGGTGTAAAATGTACTCATAGTTGGTTTTACAGTGATATCTAACATAATATGAAATGGATTTCAAAGATTAGGTGCTTTCACAATGCTGTAATGTGCTTACTTTTCAGACCAACGGCGCAGGCACGGTTCACCGGGTGCCTCCCTGCAGGGGCTGCAGTGGGCTGGGCATGGAAAAAAACCAGATGAGGAAAGCCCAGTTGCGTGTCAAGGGTCTCCCCAGCAAACTTCCGCCGCCCCCCCCCCCCCCCCCAACAGCCGTCGGCATTAAAAGCCAGGAATGGCAAGTCTTCCCATCTGCTTACGTTGGCTTTACCGTAAACTCTGAGACGTTGAACATGACTTATTATATGTCTGCTCGAGGTAACTGCTCCTTAGGGCTTCCAGGGGAGGGAGAGCTCAGATGGGAAGAGATGAAGTCCGGGCAACCTAAAAGGGAAAACACAACATCCCACCAGCAAGTCTGGGATGGATAAAGCCCTTTCGTCAAGGAAAAAGGGGACAAGGAAAAAAAGGAGGCGCATTCCTGGCATTCCTGCATGTTCCAGTAAATGTGATTCAAGTGTTTGATTTGCCTGTGTCATTTCTTATTTTACCCTCTGGATCCTCTTTTTAATATCACACTGTACTATATATAGGTGTCGTTTTCACCTCCTGTTTTTTTTCAAGCTCTTCATTGAACTTCCATGCAAATATCCACAAAATGATGGTAACATTCTGCGAGGGGGAGACCCACACGTGTTGAACATGTGTTTTTTGCCCTTTGTTTCCTTCCCCTGGTATCTTAGCGATTACTCAACCCCTAATTACTGCTGAATATGGACAGATAATAGGCAGTCTGATAATCTACTCCAAATATGTGTTTAATTCTACCACAAAAAAACCAAGGGAAAATCTTTTTAAAAAATACTTAAACCCATTTTTCTCCCTATCTATGTTACTATGCGTATGTACAATAATTGAGATCAGATTACTTTATGATCATCTGCAGAATACACAAGCAAGCATAATTGCTTTTAAAAAAGGGAAAGTAAATAGAAGGTTTTTTAATTTGTGGGTAATGTCTGAAAGATAACATGACTAATAGTCTGCATACCAGCAACTCTTAAGTACTTTGTATTTAAATGGCAGGTTAGAGAGAAATAGACTTACCTGCAAATTGCACCGTTGACAGGTAGACAGTACTAAATCACCAAGGCTCAACAGCTTAGCACGAAAGGGCCTTGCAACACACCAGATTGGCATTAGACTCCCCCCTGCCCCCAACTTGTTGAATCCTAACCTTTGTAGTTTAGCTAATAGGTTGCCTCCCTTTACAGTAACGTGTAAACTTAACGACAGACTTCTCTTGAAATATCGCAACCTGTGGTGTTTGGTAAAAGTTTAATGAATCATCTGCTTTAGGCTGCTCTGAGCCACAGACCCGAATGGAATTGTGGGAAATAAATTAATTTTATAGCGCAGATGCAATGTTTTTAGATATAAAGAAAACAATGCATAGTGTTATTATCCATAAAACCATAAACACAGATACAGGCATTGGCTTGCCGTGTTCAGTCACCAGAGATTAGAGGAAATGATGCAGAGACACTTCAATGTTCTGAGAACAAGCTTTCAAGACATTGTTCTGAATCACAGATTGAAGCACATATACACTAATAACAAGGGACACAAAGGTTACATGAAGCATCTTGAGTGCCTTCTCAGGAATGAGGAATGGCCAAAAGACCTTTGCTTCACTCTGATATTTGAGCCTAATTTTGGTAAATCATTCATGGTTCCATTCAACCAAAGAAAGAGATAACAACATTAAGTGCACAAAAACTACTTATCTAGAGAATAAAAACCAAACATTGTTAGTCATAAAACCACGCTATGAATTATGTAGCATCATGTTATTAAAACAGGTTTCAATAACACATTTTCAAAAGACATATACTTTTTACAAATGATAATTGGAAATGGGAATACAACTATAGTAATAATGTAGTGACTATATACAACATAAATGGTGGCAATGGCTCTGTGAACTGTGTGTAATATGTTTAGTTTAGACAGTCTTCGATTCTTGAGCCCCAATATATGAAAACTAAGCATAGATTTGTATAGCCTGGTCATATACATACATTGAGGAGATGAAGTTATGATTATTTTGTGAGAAATGATTTTGTGAGAAATATTACATAAGGCACTGCAAAACAATATAATGCTGATCAATACAATCAATACAGCTTTGACAGCTTAGTTCTATTTGTTACGCTGGAGACGGCAGGGATTCCTCAGAGCTTTCAGTGCAGTAAGTAAGTCATGTTCCACAGTAAGTCGTTCTTCAAGTAAGTCAAGAGGTCTTCAAGACATGCTTTCGGGAAACCAAATTTTCATTTGGTCTCTAGTGAAATGTCAAGACGTCTTTATCGGGAACTCCAGATCACATCAGTTGAGTACATTGGAAAACATTTGGATGACGTGGAATGACTTGCTTCTGAACAAATAAAAGAATTCCAGTGAATCAATGTTTCGCTTCATTGAAAATGCTCTTAAAATGAAAACGTGTCTCCAGTGTTATTCTGAAACGAGCATGACAGCATTGGACATGCTAATGAGAGAGAGAGAGAGAGAGAGAGAGAGAGAGAGAGAGAGGGTGGAAATGGAAAGTTGAGGTTGTGTTTGGGATGCAGAGCAGAAGACTTGGTGACGGTTGCAATGACGAGCCAGTGAGGACTCAATAGAGACATTTCCATTGTGTCTGACGATGGCCAGGCTGCCAGCAGACGACACAGACAGCCATATATACACCAAGAGCTATCAAAAAACCCCACAAGACTTCCGTATTCTCATAAATACTTTCTTGACAGATGGTACAAATCTGTTAGGTTTGCACATATTTGTTTCACAGCCAGATAAAGTAACGTGACCAGACCGTTCTATGGCCTGAGAAACAGCTAAGAAATTATAGATGTTACGTGACCTTTATAAAGTAAGTTACTGCAAATAATTTTTTTTAGAAAATGTCTTCATTCAAAAATTGCTTCACATACTGTACATTTCCACCTTCTATGCATACACTGAGTATGTTATGTGTATTGTGCATATACAATGTATTTGCATATATATATATATGGTGATGCTGTGGGGGGCATTTTCCTGGCATGGTTTGGGTCCACTTGTCCCCTTAGAGGGAAGGGTCACTGTAAATCAATACAAAGTTATTCTGACTGATCATCTTTATCTTATGATGAAACATTTCTATCCTGATGGGAGTGGTCTCTTCCAGGAGTTCCAGAGACTAGAATCTATGCTAGACTAGAGGTAGAATCTATGCCAAGGCGCATTGAAGCTGTTCTGGCCGCCCGTGGTGATCCAACACCTTACTAAGACACTTTATGTTGGTTTTTCCTTTAATTTGTCACCCTTCTATATATATATATATATATATATATACAGTTGCGGCCACTATTATTGGCACCCCTGGTAAAGATGAGTAAAAAGGGTTATACAAAATTTACCGTATGGTGAATTACCTTAATCTCACACTGAGAAAATGAGAAAAATCCAACCTTTAATTGACGTTAATTTATTATGAGAAAAAAAAAATCCCTCATCAAGAAATAATTATTTTTAACAAAACCACGTTGGCCACAATTATTGGCACCCCTGCATTTATATATAGAATAAAGTAATAGTTTTTAATATTTGGTCGCATATCCTTTGCATGCCATGACTTCCTGATGTCTGTGACTCAACGACATCAAAAGACTCTTGATATCTTATTTTCTGGTACTCTTACAAGCGATACTATAACCTCTCTGCATTTGAATGGATCTCTAAGGGAATTGGGGGGTGGGTCTAGATTTAGCTGTAAATTACACTGGAACAGTATGGAACACATGGTTGGCTAAATGGCTGTAAGTCATCAAGGGTCTGACGTATCAAACAAGCTTTAAACCATCACTCTGTTGCCAGATATGCAGTAGATATGGATGAATAACTTGAAGGGTTTCTTCTCCTGACTTATTTTTCCATAGAGTTCAATAGGAAAATTTGTCAGGAGAAACAACCCTTAAAGTGATCCATCCATATCTACTGCATATCTGGCAGCAGAGTGATTGTTTAAGGCTTGTTTGATACCTCAGACCCTTGTTGACTTACAGCCATTTTACCAACCATGTATTCCATACTGTTCCAGTGTAATTTACAGCTAAATCTAGACCCACCCCCCAATTCCCTTAGAGATCCATTCACACTCACACTGAAAAAAATAGTAAAATTATTCAGAGAAAAAAAAATCCCTCATCAAGAAATAATTATTTTTAACAAAACCACGTGTGCCACAATTATTGGCACCCCTAGAAATTCCTATGCACAAAATGTAACTGAAGCATTTTTTCCATTTATATTTTACTTTTTAAAGATGATCAGAGTGTTTAGGAACTTTCAAGCAGTAATCCATGACTTCCTGTTTCACTGGGGTATAAATATGAGGTGACACAGAGGCCATATTCCCTTATTCATACATCAACATGGGAAAGATAAGAGAACACACAAATCAAATGAGGGAAAAGTGTGTTGAGCTTCATAAGTCAGGGAATGGCTATAAAAAAATAACTACTCACCTGAAAATGCCCATATCTACCGTTAGGGCAATACTTAAAAAGTTCAAAGCAACTGGAACTGTTACAAACTTGCCTGGAAGAGGACCCAAGTTTATTTTGCCCCCACGCACAGTGATGGTAAGAGAGGCAAAAAAATCCCTAAGGATCACTGTTGGAGAATTACTGAGGAAAGTAGCATCTTGGGGTCATCAAGTCTCCAAAACTACCATTATCGGGAAACTCCAGTTCAGATCGGTAGAGTACATTGGAAAATATTTGGATGATGTGGAATGACCGGTTTCCGAACAAAAAAAGAATTCCAGTGAATCAATGTTTCGCGTCATTGAAAATGCTCTTAAAATGAAAACGTGTCTCCAGTGTTATTCTGAAACGAGCATGACAGCATTGGACATGCTAATGACCTGCAGGTGCAAATGGAGAGTTGAGGTTGTGTTTGGGATGCAGAGCAGAAGACTTGGTGACGGTTGCAATGACGAGCCAGTGAGGACTCAATAGAGAAACGTGTAAACTTAACGACAGACTCCTCTTGAAATATCGCAACCTGTGGTGTTCTGTAAAAGTTTAATGAATCATCTGCTTTAGGCTGCTCTGAGCCGCAGACCCGAATGGAATTGTGGGAAATAAATTCATTTTATAGCGCGGATGCAATGTTTTTAGATATAAAAAAATGTTTATACAACAAAGTGTTATTATCCATAAAACCATAAACACAGATACAGGCATTGGCTTGCCGTGTTCAGTCACCAGAGATTAGAGGAAATGATGCAGAGACACTTCAATGTTCTGAGAACAGGCTTTCAAGACATTGTTCTGAATCACAGATACTGTACATTTCCACCTTCTATGCATACACTGAGTATATTATGTGTATTGTGCATATACAATGTATTTGCATATATATATACAGGTGATGTGAAGGGGCGAGGTAAGGTTCTGAGAACCAAACGCGACAGATAGGGAATCTAAAAGCGTACCTCGAGAGATACGCCACAAAGCGGAGAAACCTCAACAGGAAAAGGAGAACAAAGGAATGGGAGAAAAAACTTCCCGACCTAAGCCAAAACAAATCTACCTCAAAAGGAGGCGAGAGACATCTACCATTAGACGTCACCTCCATGCCAACAAATTATTTGGAAGGCATGCCAGAAAAAAGCCTTTCCTGTCATTTCACCACAAACGTAAGTGCCTGGAGTTTGCTAAACGCTACTGGAACTTTGACTGGAACCGTGTTCTATGGTCAGATGAAACGAAAATTTTGCTTTTCGGCAACCAACACTCAAGGTGGGTTTGGCGTAAAAAGAAGGATGGCTATACCAAAAATAACCTGATCCCTACTGTTAAGTATGGTGGAGGTTCCGTGATGTTGTGGGGCTGTTTTTCCTCCAAAGGCCCTGGGAACCTTGTTAGGGTACATGGCATCATGAACTACATGAAATACCAGGAAATTTTTAATCTGAATCTGGCTGCCTCTGCCAGAAAACTAAAACTGGGTCGTCGTTGGGTCTTCCAGCAGGTGACCAAAATATACGTCCAAATCAAGACAAAAATGGTTAACTGAACATAAAATCAAGCTTCTTCCATCTCATTCCCCTGACCTAAACCCCATTGAAAACCTGTGGGCTGAGCTGAAGCGGAGAGTGCACAAGAGAGGACCTAGAACTCTGGATGATCTGGAGAGATTCTGTAAAGAGGAATTTGGTCTCAGATTCCTGGCTCTGTATTCTCCAACCTTATTAGATGTTACGGGAAAAGGCTCAGTGCTGTTTTATTGGCAAAGGGAGGTTGTACAAAGTTTAAAGTTTTAAATGTAGGTGTGCCAATAATTGTGGTACATGTGGTTTTAAAAAAAATAATTATTTCTTGATGATTTTTCTCAGAATATATTTACTTCAATTAAAGGTTGGATGTTTCTAATTTTTTCAGTGTGAGATTAAGCTAATTCACCAAACGGTGAATTTTGTATAACCCTTTTTACTCATCTTTACCAGGGGTGCCAATAATTGTGGAGGGCACTGTATGTGTGTGTGTGTGCTGTGGTACAGCGCTGGGGAGTGTCACTGTACCACGTGGCGAACAGACAGGAAAACTGAAAACGAGTTTAAAAAAATGTATTTTAATTAAGCCAAACTCACACAAAATTAAACACAAGAGCGAGGCATCAAATCCAAGACCAAACACTCTCTTCTCCTTGCAGATTCAAATCAAAAGTGGGTCTTCTTGCCTGGGGGAACCAGGCCTTTTGTAGGGCCAACTTAATTAGCAAATGGGTGACAGGTGGCCTGATTCTCATCAGCCTCACCTGTCATCCTGCCGGCGCATAGCGCCAGTGCCGACCACCAGGGGCAGCACACCAAATCCCTTCCCGGCACCACAGTGTGTTTATATGTGTGTATGTATTTTGCTGTATAAATATATCATTGTACTGTTGCATGCTTATACATAACCGTTAATGTTCTGTTTTCTATTCTGTTCTTATATGCACCTATTCTAGATAGTTTTTAAACATCCTTATGATTGGTTGCTAACATGAGTGTGAACGAAGTATTTTAAATTCTACATTTATCCTTTTATTGACAGAACTTAACGCACAAACACATTGCTTTGATTAATTTGCTGGTGTTACTGGAAAACGCAGCATTGTGATTACCAGAAAAGAGCCTGATAGCTCTAGACAGCTGGCCCATCATCTGTGGGTCATTACCCCTAGCAGGGTGTCCAGTTTCCTGCTAATTAGCATTGAGGCACACCCCAAGAAGCAAAAAATAACTGAATTTATGCCTGAGTTATGACTGAGTTTTTCATAAAGAACAAAATTATTATTTCACAAGGACCCCCCCAGAAAACAGCTTTGTGTCGAGAGTTACTATAGTTTCCATGTTATGCTTCCATGTTGATGTCATTGTCTTCTGTCCTTCCTTTGTGAGCCCATAATTTTTTTTTGCCAGGGAGGGGTTTTCCTGCATCCTTTTCCAAAAAATCTTAAATATTTCAAATTGATGTTTTTGATCACGTCTTGTCCAAACAAACATTTGTTCCACTCTGCTCTGTCAAGCCTCCTTGTTTTTGGAATATCAGGGCATCACAAAAATTAATAGTTTCCATGTCATGCATGTTGATGTAATTGTTTTCCATCCTTCCTTTGTGAACCACACTTTTTTTGATACCAGGGAGGGGTTTCCCTGCATCCTTCTCCAAAAAAAACTTAAATATTTCAATGTTTTTGATCACGTCTTGTCCAAACAAATATTTGTTCAACTTTGCTGCGTCAAGCCTCCTTGTATTTGGAATACCGGGGTATTCATCCAAAATGCATAAATAAACAGCGACACAGACACAAACAAAACAGCCCTAGGCAGTGTGTGTGTGTGTGTGCGTGTGTGTATGTGTGAGAGAGTGTGCATGCACGAGTGTGTGTGTGTGTGTGTGTGTGTGTGTGTGTGCGTGCGAATGTATGAGTTTGTGTGCATCAGCACTTTCTGTCCCGCACATGAAGAACACCTGGAATGAGCCCCCCTCTCTCTCTCTCTCTCTCTCTCTCTCTCTCTCTCCAGAACTGAAGATAACACAGGTTGTAAGGGGATGCCCACCTACATGACTCCTTCCTGGAATCCCCAAGTGGCACTACAGGAAACGAGCAAACCTTCTGGTCAATTAATAAACAATAGTCTCTCCTTTGTTCTCTTGCTAAAAAAAAATGTGTTCCTCTTGGTGATGGTAGCAGCTCTGCTTATCAGCGTTTATTTGCCAGAATCTCATTCTGCTAAATAATTACCAGTAAAATCACTGCAAACCACATTCAACCAAGGTAAGAAATCTGGACTGCAGAGCCTATTATTCGCCTATTGCTTAATAGTCTATATTAATTAATATAGTAATAAATCCACCACTTTTAAAACATCTTCAGAATACAATTCAGTTACATACTGTATGTCTTACTAAGGTAAACCTCTGTTTAAAGCATTTAAAGTTGAATGAAGCAATTTTCTTTCAAACATAGCAATGGATTATGGTTTTAATAGCTTGAAAAGGCTTCTCAAACTTTGCATAATATTGCCTGAATTTGAGTCCTCTTGGTATTACTTTGCTGGTCATGAGAAGAGAGCATGTCCTTTCCAGTGGAAGAGACCCAACGAGTATTCTTCCATCGTCAACTATTTTCACTAGCCCCTCGGGACCACCAAACCAACATCAAGAGCAGCCCTCAGCAGTGCACCTCGGACCAAAACTAAACAAATCCCTGTTGTTTTTGCTAGGGGTGAGACTTCCTTCAGTCAGCACCGCAGCTGTTCAACATGAAGATGAAATGAATCCTTTGAAGACAAATACAGTTCACTGGACCTGCTGCAGGTTTTATTTTTCCATTTGCTATCTGCTTCTAAAGGTCATGGCCTGCAGCCGAATTCCAGCACTGGAAAAAAGTTCGGCAGCACTGCTATCTGTCCTGGTGGTTTATCAGAGGGAGGCCGTGTGTAGCCAGTTCATTGCTGCTACCGATGATGTGAAGATGCTGTTTACTTGTTTCTTGCATCTCCATGGAGACATCACAATAGAGCAGATCAACCTTCAAAGAATATAACTTTTAAACAATTAAGCAAGCATCTCAACATAGAGATAAACTTTTTTTTACTTGGTTGGATCCCTCAGTGCTTTGAAAAGCTCGATGGCATTTTCTGGTTGCTCTATTCCAAGTTTACACTTTCTGTGCTTTATTTATTTTTCATAGGACTTCACATTCCCAGGCAATTCCGAAAATACATTACAAAACACAAATACTTGGTCATAGCTCTTGACATCTCTTGCACCCTGTGCCCGGAACACATTTTGTGCACTGGTTATGCGGTAATAGAAATATTCACCAGGGAAAGTAAACAGTACGTGAGTTTCACTGCCGTGCAAGCTGTTATCGGTTTATCTATGCGAAAATTAATCCCATGAAAAGCCGTAAAGTATTTTCACTGTTTTAATATGTTCTATAGGTTTCCTCACATTCCGGAAGGTTTTGGTTGGCGCCTTCTTTTCTCAATTGCTCCACAGTTTGAACATGTCCCATAGCCATTGCTGAAGGTTTGCAGATAATTCCTATCCTTTTTTTGTGCCATTTGTCATAGTAATATAGAAGATAACTATTGTTTTACATGAAATAACATAACCTAATCAGTAAAAGCTAAACAATTAAGTGCAGGTGCCACTCTTCATGGCATAAAAAAAGAATATTGTAGAATTTGCCCATGGTGCACGGATATGAATATAAAATGAATGTAGGCTTAGTGGTATACCACCAATTTAAGACCACATTTCAAAACAAACATAAGCTGCTATTGTATGGATAAAAGTAACATATTGCATCCACTAATCGCTGAAACAAGTTCTGCATCTTTGTCAAAACTACAGTGGCCTGGTGGTAAAGAGACCATACCTCTATGGTGCAGGATCAAAGCGTAGCGCACTTTGGAGAGGCATGACTGATATCATGTTGTTAATCCTGTTGCTATGTAAACAAACAAGACGTTCCCACCTTAACAGAGTAAACACAAGAACAAATCTGTCATTTTACAAAGACGATTCCATTCATAATTCTGCTGGGCACGGCACAGGAAGTAAGAGTCAACCCTCCATGAAAAGTGATTATTTTAAGTCCGTCACACAGGTCCTGAAAGGAAGATAAAAGTGGATGAAAAATGCAGGGCCCAGATGAAGGGATCCCCATTGTCATGGCAACAGTCACTCATACCAGCAATTTTTTTTTAAAAACTCAGTTGTAGCTACAGATAACAGAGTATTTTCATGGAGTCTAAATGGCACTCGGGGGTCCTCAGGAAAAAAATAAAAAAATAAAATCCAGGAAAAACATTTGATTGGATTGTTATAAGTGTACTATATCTATTTTTGTACATCTCACTAAAAACATTATTATTAACTTAATTTTATTCATGGAATTTTTCTTTGATAGAATCAAATGAAATTGTTTCCAGAAGAATTTATGTATTGAAGAGAACGAGATACATTTTGTGTGCAAAAGAAAAACTCTAGGTCGTCTTTAAGTAAATATATTCCAGTATGTGCTGCAGTACTCGGGTGGTTCAATGTGCTCGCGTGAGTGAAGGTGGGTTAAAGTTCATTTCAGAGGGACTTTTCTCTAGCCATTTCCCACATTCCCTACAGGAGATAAATTCTATAGTGGGTGAAGTCTCACCTCAATGTTACCTGTGGCTGGGCTACAAAAACACTCAGGTTGAGGAGAGGCTGTTCTGGGGTAGTTAGGGGTGTTGTTGTCTAAAACCGAGAATGATATGTTGACTTTGGCATTTATAGAAGCAGTATTCTATTTAATTGTGATAGTTTTTCTTTGTCAAAAAAGCAGCACTCTTTTATGGTTCCACCACATTCAAGCCTTTTTGCATGGTTGAGTTTTACAAGTAATTAACCCATTTTATTGAGAATACCTCTGCTAAGGAACAGTACATGTTATTTTACTTCCTGGGTAAATATTTTATCCTGCGTTGATAACCAAGAAACAATATGACCATTGGATATCGCTATAAATCAACTCCAGTAAAATATACAATTTGCTCAAATATCTCATTTGTTTTGCTTTCAGCAAAAACCACTACAGCATAAAGGTAAATATTTTTTGCATTCAGACATTTTTTGTGTGAAAAATAAAAGAAACGCATCTTCCTGAATGCAGAGACATGGCATTCTCTCAAAACACCCCTACAGCTTCTACAGTGGAAGAAGAGGAAGAAGAAGAGTTCACAGAAATCATCTTTTAACTTGAATTGTTATCTATCGCGTTTGACAAGCTCCCACTGCCGGTTTTCAGCACGGACGCTTTTGGAGTCGCATATGGCAAATGATATGTCCACTCTGCGGAATGTTAATCAGCTACAGAAAGTTCCAA
Source organism: Synaphobranchus kaupii (assembly GCA_029718625.1). Classification (NCBI taxonomy): domain Eukaryota; kingdom Metazoa; phylum Chordata; class Actinopteri; order Anguilliformes; family Synaphobranchidae; genus Synaphobranchus; species Synaphobranchus kaupii. Next base: position 20,300,961 of record CM056390.1, read on the forward strand.
GACACAAACAAGTTCCGCAACTTATCTAGAACTCATGCGTCACTATTCAAGCTGTGGTCCAACAAATAACCATAACAGATCGCTAACAGGAAGTTATTTGATGGTCATGATGCACATTTCCTTTCAATGCCACATTGGCAAGCTCTGCAGTGGTGCTGATTAAAACTTCACTATCAAAGGTACACATGCTCCATGTAAGTACAGTATCTATGGCTCCTGCTGTTTTGTGTTTCTTTGTTTTCTTGGAGGAAGTGAGTTGTGAGTGTTATTTAAGTTAGGGAAGGCGATTTCCACAATATGCAGTATATATGTTTTCATGATATGCGCTATCACTTAGCCAGACTGCCCACCATGACTCCACAAGAAACAAATGCTATTTTTTGGACAACAGCACTGTGAGGGGTATTTATTTTCCGTGAACCGTTTTCATTGCCTCTTTATTTTCAGCATGATGGAGGATAAATAGAACCCGTATGGAAAAAGAATATACTGCAGCATATTGTAAATATATCAAAATTATTGTCACAATATATTTAAAATATACTGGAGTATATTACATTTCCATAAGGGATGAGCCCAGATGTCCTGTGAATTTCCCAACACCACCACACTCTCAAAGTGAGCCTCTCTCTAAATATATGCACTCCATCACCATTTAACGGACCAATACAGCCTCCCTGTGAATAGAATACGTATGCTTTAATTTGCAGTAAACATTAGATAGCTTTATATCTTATACCTTATAAAAGTCACGAGGCTACATCAACTATTGCTGTTTTACTCCAGGTCATACCTGGACCTGTCCTAACTCTAACCTATCCCATTGCTATTACAGGAAAAAATGCCTCAGACTGTGGATCAGAAAGGATCACATTGTGTCCATGTGATGAGCCCTGTGAAAATCTGGAAGTAACTTCATCAAAATGAAGGATCTTCTCTGGAAGGATGAAAATGAAAGCCAGAAGACAGAGAAGGAAGCGTGTTTTAGAAAAAAATTATTACGGTCGTAAACCTGCTGTCGTTAATTAGAGATTTTGAGATGAGCGTGGCGGATTCTGTTGATCGGTTTCCAAGAGCGCAGCCTTGAAAGGGTTAGATGCTGGTTTCTTAACTCAGCAGATGCTATTTTAGGTGCACCAGCTTCTTTCGAGAATTAATGAATCATCTCTATTTTGTAACAAACGTCCACTGCAGCCCCAGTAGAGGAAATCACGGTACAATTGTATTTCACTCCATTCTCATAACACCTTCATAAACACTTCATAATGCTTCATGTTGTGTTACAACATTTGAAATAGAAGAAAGACAGTGGTATGACATATATATTACGGTATCTTTTGTAAGTATTACAAAACCCTACCCTATGACACTTATATTTATTGTTAGTTGTCATAAAAGACCCATTTCAACATGAATTACTATCACTTTACAACTGGATATAAATTTTTAACTGTCATTATGCACTCATTTCTGTGTTCCATTATTGTCAGAATGCTTTGAGGCCACATCTTGAAATTGATCAATTCAAATACAGTCAATGTCTATGTCAAGAAGACCCTTTTCTAAGGCAGTTAAATTTCACTCTGAACATTCACAATCACAACTTATTTGTGCGTAATAGACTTTTGTCATGATTAGGCAAAGGCCTTGGGAAAAAAAATATATGGAAGAAATGAGCAATTTTGACTTTCATCAACTTAAAATTGAACACAAAGCAAAATAATAAACGTTGATAAACCCAAATAAGAGTAGTATAAACCAGTTTTGCTAAACTAGCGAACTAGAAAACATGTTTGCGTGTGTGCGGGCACGCACATGTCTATGTGTATGTGTGGCAATGATGAATACACAAACACTTCTCCTTATATGGGTAGTGCCATTGGTTGACATTCTGACGTTCTATTTATCGAGGACTAAAAAAAAAAGAAGATTTAAGGAGGCCTAAATATACTCTTTCATTGGATTGCTGAAGCTTGCCTTACACAACAGTTTACTGAATGTGTGGTCTTAAAGTTCAACTGGTCCCTTGGTATCGACACTCAATGGGGTCTTGTCACTTCTGCCCCAGAGGACAGCTCAGTTCCATGGAAGTTTTTTTTAGTCTTCCTTGTGGCCTGGTTTCCCAGAGGTTTAACAAGAGTATGCGCCTAAAACCATTTCCGCAGCTGGATGTAACAACCCAACAATCATGCTCCATAGGGCAGGCTAATTTATTGTAGGATCAGGATTAAGAACGCCTGTAGTCAAACAGGAAATTTTTGTAAAATTGTCGTTCCCATTATGAGTTTCAGTCATGCGCCATTAATTTTTATGGACCTGGATCCGGCATCACACCTTCCTGACCCCCTCTGTGCACTGGGTAGCAACGGATCCGATGCGCTCGCTCCGGTGAGCCAACCGATTGTCTGACCTCCATTTTGAATTAATGCATTTCCTGTAGACACGGGAGGTCGTTCTGGTGCCGCAAGTTGATTGGCGCCCTTGTTGCCACAGTGTTATTCCTCGTTCTGCTGCAGGAAAGAAGTTCCCAAATGTAGGTACTGCCCCAGTCCTGGAATACTGTTGCCAATTTTGACAGTTGTTTCTAATCACAAGTGAGCCCACTAAACTTTTGACGTGACATTTATATGCAAAGCAGGGCTTTTAAAAGGTTAAAAGTTTTCGGAGAAACGCTCCCATCGCATGCCCCAGTTAAATGGTGGTTGAATGATGGCTGGCTGTGGTCAGAGTTACCCCCGGCGGGGCTCCTCAGAACACTTCCAAGCTGCCATGTAAGTTCACCACAGTGGCTGGAGGCAAGGGCAGATATTGGCACCATCTTCCAATTGGTATCCATCAAAAAGGAGGATATTAGCAAAGGCAGAGTTAATCACTTCTGTTTGTGTGGTTTTCTGCTAGGCCACATCGAAGAGCCAAACCCAGATCCTCATCCCTCCCTTTAGAGCAGGGGTACTCAATCTTATCCAGTAAGGACCGGTGTGGGCGCAGGTTTTTGTTCCAACCGAGCAGTAACACACCTGATTCTACTAATCAAGGTCCTTAGCGAAGACTCTAGAGGTTGATTAGTAGAATCAGGTGTGTAACTGCTTGGTTGGAAAAAAAACCTGCACCCACACCAGCCTTTTCTGGATAAAATTGAGGACCCCTGCTTTAGAGTATAGCAGAGGGTTAGCGAAAATATTGCTAATAAGTATATGTAAATAACAAGTGGTGTCTGAGTGCAAACTACTCACAGAAAGGATAAAAAATGTTTGTTTGGAAGTGCGGCTACAGAGTGGATCAGTCAACATAGACACTTGCTTGAATCCTATATTGCTCAGTCCAGTCATGAGATACAATTGGTTTCATCACATAGGGGGTAGGGTCGGGTTCGTTCCAGACTCATGGGACATTATATCGGCAAGGCCTTTATGGAAATTACATATACTGTTATATATTGTACATATGTAGACTTTTTGGAAAATATATATCATAGCAATGATTTTTAATTTCATGTTTTTTAAAGCAGGAATAATGTGTATATGTGCCCATATTTTGTGAAGTACTGGAATAGTCGATAATATATTTTATTTCGGCATATTGCAGTTTATTAAAGTTCCATAAGGTTGTGCAACTGCACTGTTAAAACATTTCTACATGGGTGCAGAAGAAGTCAAAGGGGGCAAAGGCATAATTTGTGATTCCAACATTTATATGAAAAAATTTGACACATTCCATGTTGTTCCAATGCTCTGCCAGCTTTGCCAATTTCTTGGCTACATTTTAAGAATCTGACTGCACAAGTAGTCTACGTGAGTTTTGTGTTTTCCAAAGTTGTTATCCCCACCCAATTTTTTTTTTTACTTCTGGTGACTCATCGCATTTTACGTACAAGAAAGGATATAAACATGGAAAATAAAATCTAGATTGTTGCTGGCACTCAGACTCCCACAAGAAACTCAGTAGGTATCTGTGGGTGTGTATACTGTGCTTTTTGTGTTACGTCATCACGAAGGCCCAAAGTGGAAAAGATAAGCTTCAGAAAGAACTGTGTTAACAGCATCAGAATAGCGCTCAGGCTTTTTTTCATTTAAACTCATTGCTGCCGTAAAAAGCTGAATAAAAATAAAATGAAACGTGGAAGCATTCAAACTTAAAGAGCCACTGGAGGCGTGCCTCCCTGAGGAACCATGCCTAAGCCCCTCAAAGTGGGTTTGACAGGACTCGAACCATCAGCTGATTGCGATGATGTCATTGGAATGATAGATGTTGGCTTATCAATATAGCATTAGTGGGTTTGCTGTGTTGAGGGTATGGAAGACTAGGTGCTGGGTGTTTTTTGTTTTGTTTTTTTGCAATATATGAAAAACAATCCTTGTGATAATAACCTGAAACCCAAAGACCCAATCTTAAAGAGCTAATTCAGTTCAACTCTGACAACCCTTACCACCCCCCACATCACTTCTCTGTAAAAAAGCGCTATACAAATAAAATTGAATTGAATTGAATCATTATGACAGGTTCCCAATGAGAAAAGGCCTACATAATTACTGCAACATAACAAACATATTTAGATTGTCCTTGTCCCTGTTCATGATGGCCCTTAACAGATTCATGTGGAAAAGGTGCTTTGGCATCACATGGTATGTGCACACTGTCTGGCTAAAGACTGTAGTGTTTCTACTTATCGCAGGCTGCAGCATGTCTCTCCTTACTTTCTTCTCACTTCTCTGGCTCATTCCGATGCTCTGAAATCTGTCATGGGCATGTTGATTTTGCGTAGCGAAATGGCCAACACTTTTCCAATCTAAAATATGTGATTCCAATTTAAGTTAGATTTTTTTTGCTGCAACATCCTAACACCTTTAACATATAAACTCCTGTCATACAAAATAGGTTTTGTTTTGTCTTAATTGGTATTAAACAGTTAGTTCCGTCTGGGCATTGTGATTGTCTGAGACGCATTCCATGAGTGCTGATATCGAGTATAACATCACTCGGACTTCATCGCCGGCCGGTATTACTCCACTACATTCTAACTGATACATTGTTGGCAAAGAACAATTTTTCAAAAATGGAATTCTGAAGGAACCATATTTGTTTGGCGGAGCCAAATAATCAACAAAATCATAATCTCTTGTCTCAATCATGACTTGATAGATATACTGTATATAGGCTAGTAGAACTGTTGTATAAAAGCAATGTCACAGCTGTGATTATTATCGGCACACAGCGTGCGGCCTCGTGCCTACAACCAAATCACAGCTGTGCTGATATAAAGTATATCAGCACTCCGTCTTGTGTGATATTGCCTAAATAAAACATCGTTTGAAAGTGTGTATCTCATCCATTAAGCGGAGACTTCTATCAGGTTCGGGATGCCCCAAGGGATTTGGAACGGAAGAAAGTTTAACATTTGCTCTCAAGGACTGTACATCGATAAATTAATTATCAAAGACAAGATGAGAGGGAAGAAAAAAAAAAACATTGAAACCACAATAAATTGAAAACACTTGTGAGATCATCATGGGCTTCTTGTGAGATGTCTCAAATATGTTCCTCCAAGCTTTAAGTCATCATGTGGGATCATTTATCTCACTCTTAAATAATATTATTTTTATTATTTGGCATAAGCCTTTATTGAGACTGTCTTAGCAAGCAATAGTGGGTACACATAAAGTAGGGCTGCACAATTAATCACATTTTTATCGCGATATCAATATTGGCTTTCCACGATTACTAAACAAGAATAATCAAGAATAACGATTTTGAAGGCAGAGTCTGTTTACAAATGAAAACTCTCACTTTACTGGACTTTCTCTGGTGTTCTATATCAAACTAAGCACTCCTATTTTACCTTCTCGCAGTATTCTGTACACCGGCAGCACACTGAGAGAGAGGCAGGTTTAATAAGTCAGGGAAAGGGAACTGAAAGACCAGACTTTGTCTTGACCTATCTGTCCGGCTTGTTATTTCTGCTGGATGTCCTTGGATGACTCCCCCTGTCTGTGATGTGACTTATGTTTCAGTGTGTTCCAGAATGTCCATCGTTACCCTGGCAACCGCTTCAACAGCCCCACAAAGTGTCAACAAAGAACAACAGAAACTTCACTTGTGTGTATAGTGGCCTGTATCTGACTCAAACACCTTGGCGAATACTAGAAAACAAACCACTTGTACACATTTCTGAAAGCATTATAATAATGTCTTGATGTCAGCTTCTTAAAATGTTTTTAACAAGGTTGACAGTCTGTGACTACGACCTTTGTGACAATGCAAAGTTAATCTTTCAATGTTCATTTAAGCATTTAGAGGCATAAAGAGGAAATTACATTTGCTAGAATTCTCAATTAATGTTTCTTTCTTTCTGCCCAGTTTTGAATATAACAGGCCAGCGTTCACCACGTAGTTTCTGGTTTCCCTGATCTATGTTGAAAAACATGTCTATTGTTTACTTGAGTACGTGGAAGACAAGACAGTCTTGATCTGACAGAATTTTCAGATATTTTCTTTGTAATTGTGTTAGGTAATGCACAATGGGGAAGATATGGTGATAATCAGAATAAAAATGAAAATTAAGACAAAAACACAGACACACACAAATAGAATGCTTAAAAAGCAGTTAGCAACCATCAGATTGCAAGGCAGACATTAATCAATACATTACACAGTTCTATCAAGTGCTTTACCGCAGGGAAAATGACACCTAAAGCTTTAATGTACAGAGGTCTAAATCATCAGAATGTAAAAGTACATAGATTGCTTCACACACAACTCTGTGGACATACTTCCTTTTCTCTTTTGAAATTCTGTTTTGACATTACATAATTTCCATGCACCTACTGAGGATTATGATATTCTGTTCCTTTCTTGTTATAGCACTTAAATGAAATTAGAAATGGAACATTTTTAACAAAATGCAAATGACTGTGTAACCAGTATAATACTTCTCACATCTTTAAACTTGATACAATAAAGAAACATGAGCACAAATATGCATGCTTTGTAAAGTTTGGACTTGAGTCGGGACCTCGGTACGTATCTTGGTAACCACCTATTGACACAGCTGTTACCATAAATGGCCATTCCTGTGAAGGAGCTCATTTCTGCTTTGACAATCCAGCTACAGTTACTGTGGAAAGGCTATTCTTTCTGTGAAGGAGCTCATTTCTGCTTTGACAATCCAGCTACAGTTACTGTGGAAAGGCTATTTCTGTGAAGGAGCTCATTTCTGCTTGGACAATCCAGCTACAGTTACTGTGGAAAGGCTATTCTTTCTATGACCACTCTGCATGTACGTGGGAAATGGCTGGTTTTGTTGAAATGGAGGCCAGTGGGATGATAGATTCCCAATGAATCCATAATGGAAAGGCATACAGCTGACTGTAGATTTCAGCGGTGAAAGTGGAGCACAGATGCTAGTTAAAATAATCAAAAAATGTGTGTTGTATCCAGAAATGTCTCAAAACCGCACTGTCACAAAAATAGGACATATTTTGATCAAACTAAATACTTTCATCTCTTAAATATCAAAATATCACCTCATAGAAACAGAGTTAGACTGAAGAAGAGTCCAGTCTGATGGGAAGAATGCAAAATTTAATAAACCACAATCAAAATGATGGAAGCACAGGCTGACAGTAACTGTCTTAATATCGAGTTTTATAATGAGACTATATGAAATATAGACCTGCAAGTTCATACATCAAATATATCCCTGAGCCTACATTCGCTCTCCATGCACGGTTTTGTTTTTCCCCTGACGTACATGGCGAATCGAGGCCTATCAGGAGACGCATCCGCTATCGCTGATCTCGCCCGCCAATGATGGTTTGACTGCGCCTCGCATTGCTGTGCAGGTCCGGGCCGATCCCTACACTCCCAGCAGGACGGTAAAAACCCAGTGAAGGTATGAACCCAAGGGCGGTTTCACAAGCGGTGCCGATACTCCGCAGTTTGAATCCCGCCCAGAGAATACTGCGGGACGAGGGAGCCATAATGGCAGCCGTCCCACTGAGCGATTAAAACGGGATCAATGTTCTGCCTGTGTGTCCTCTCGCCGCCTGTGCCCGAGTGCCTCCTGAGATATTTTCATATTACACGAGACGATGCGGAGTACGCGGCCAGCCTGACTGACCTTTCAATGACGTCAAATGATACGGCTGATAGACTTTTATCGCTCGCATTTCTTATTTCTTTAGATTGTGCGCATATTTGGCCAAGTGTAATGCGTAGCAAGGGTCTGAAAACCTCACATAAATGACACATGGTATGCTGATGAATATGCTTGATAAGTGCTCCAAGTATTTCATATAATGCAGAGTATGACATATATATAGTTATCTATAAAGAAACCGAAAATAAAAAGACTATCTGTACTCTTGGGTTTGGGGTGCCAATAGGGGATGGGGGACTCATTGCCCCTTAGATTTGATTTTTAAAAATTATTATAATATTTGTATTATTATTGTTGCTGTCATTTATTTTCATTGATTCATTTAGGTAAAATATATTCTGTCCAATAACTGGGTAAAACAGTCTTTCTAGGCCGGTACCCAACTTTTGCCACAAGAGGAATGGAGGAGATTTTGTCCTCTAATTTAACAATGTAATAAAAAAAATTACATTGTTGTGTTTTTTAATCTTTCCACAAGACTAAATTCAGATAAAGTCAAGGAAATATGACTTAGATATAGTTTGTGGCTTAGACATCTGGTGCTGCTTTGGAAGCATCCCCTCTTATGCGAAAACTAGGCTAACAGGAAATTTAGATGATAATCAGTTTTCCAGAGATAGGAGGCATAGCTCACCTGTGATGTCATAATATATAATCACATAAGCAGAGGCCACTGCACCTTTCCCCTGTTGATTTCACCAAATTATTGTACTGCACACAACCAAACAGAGCTGATATAAGCATTAAAAATTTAAAATGAAATTCATAACAGCAGCACTCAAAGCAAGGGCCGAAGGCAAAATGCTGGCCCACACGACTACAGAACCAATACCAACAGTGACAGGGTGTGCAGGGGTGTTCCTTTCTGACATGGTTTGGGTGGACTTATACCCTTAGAAGACCAGCTAAATGTTAAGTTGTACCTAATGGTCTTTCAGTGATGAGTGGTAATCTTCTCTCCATGTTAAAGTATTTCTCTCCTGCAGAGAAGAGTGTCTTTCAAGATGGCAATACCGCATGAGTATCTGCCCAATGGTTTGAGATGGATCACTCTGGAATAAGAATTCCTTCTACCAAGTGCATTCTGGGGGAAAAAAACAGATGGACAGAAGTGAGGTTGGTTCTTATCCAGTAGGAGCAGAGTATCCTGGAAGGGCCATGAGGCCAGACGCATTATCTGAGCCGGCACAACAGGAAGAGAAAACCCTTAAACCCTTACATCACTCCTTATAATGGGATACACACAGTCCATAATCACAATCCAGCAGCAAGCAGGAACCCAGAAAAAAAGTTCAAAGATGAACTGAAAAAGCAGAAAAATGTATCTGCAGCAGAGAAGCGTTATTGACTTGAAAAGTTCATGGTAACTATCTGTGGTAAAAAAAAAAAGTATACAAATCGAGATCATCATTAAGAGGTATTCACTTTTTTTGGACCATCTACAAAAAGTGAGAAAACCATTTAATCCATTTTTATGAGCTCCAATCAAAGGATACAAATAAATAACCATGTAAGAATTCACACCTGAGGCCCTGGGGCTCTGCTGTACATTCACTTGTATCGGACTTGATGAAGGCTTTTGGTCATCCTGTTTTTCCTTGACCACCCATAGCTCAACAGCACAAATCTCAATGATACAACTTATTCCTAATGCCTAATGGATTGTATGTTTACAGAATTCCCTGGAAATGATAATAATCAGCTACTACAGTTTTTTTCCCCTCCACTACCACAACTCACATTCATCATCATTAGCCTTCTGCTTGATGGCTTTCTTGCCTCCATTTTGGCTTCTGCCACAATAATTTAATCCAGTGTTTGTGTTATATTACTTCTAAGACATTTTCTGGTTGTATCTGAAACAAGCTGTCAAGTTGACATGATGTTGATGCATGCAAGGAAACCACAAAACTACTTAATTTTCAGACCTTTCATTGAGCCACACTTTTGAATTCCCACTCCACCCAAAATATATGATAAAAAATAGACATTATTTGTATTGTTTTGGATTAATTTAAGTCGAGTTTCTGCTTGAGCCAGGATGGGTTTCTATAAACTGAATGGCTTGCCAAATATTGGCCTGAGCAAATATTGTTTGAGATCGTGTAAACCACAAAAATGTGACTGTTCAGCATGTCCGATAATCTGTTAGCTGTTTTACGTTGTAATTGTTTACGCTCTGGCGTCACCCTGGAAACAATAAATAACGAGGGTTCTATTCGAGGAAAATACCTCATGAGTACAATTCTCAAGCATTTGCTTTATTTTATTGCTTGACCAGACATGAATGCCTAATTAAAACATTTAAATGTGTATGAGTAATGCAACGCTAACATGTTTGAACTTGATGACACATGGAAGTATTTTTACTTGATTCAGTATGCCATACTAAAACGGGGATGAAAAAAGATGCACCAAATACTATTGTTTGCCTCATAATGTTTGTACAAATGTTACATTCATTAAAGAATCAAGGCCAAATACACTGTTGTGACGAGTTGCCAAATAAAGTTAATTTGACAGCGTGCTAAAGTTGACCAGAACAAAGACTGAATTCTTGCACGTAGCAGCAGTTTCAGAATCAGTTTTCAGAATCGATCTATTTTCTAGTCCAATAAATGTTATTACTGTAGGCTTGAGCGTGAAACCTGTGTGGGAAAAACACAGATGAATACGCAAAATAAGCAGGAAAAGCGGGAGAGATCCAGTAAATGCTGGAGAGCATTTTTTACTATCTCTTTGTGCTGGGCTTCATTTGAGCTCAGTGCCTCTTAGACCATTTGCCTGAGGGTTATATGGCACAGGGCAATTTGGCTTAAAATGTTGAATGTCCATGGGGACACTATAAATGACACAGCCTGTTCAGTTGAATGCCATAGGGTTGAAGGAGGTTTGGAATACATCATTTTAGCTATTAAATATTTTGGAAATAATTTAAGTGCAGCCCAGTTGAAAGTTTACACTTTCCTATGCACAATTCAGGCTCCACACAGTCCTATCCCTGGTGAGATCTTTAATACATTTTTACTGAGAGCCAAAAGGGTAATGCGTGGTTTATTACCAGCACAGGATGTCTATAACAGTCCTGATTCCCTGTTAAACACATTTCAAAACTATAAAGGGAGGGCATTAGAGGACAGAACATTAGAGGACAGAACACCAAAGGGATATTTTACCTGTGCAGTCTCATGAAGCATGACAGAGCCAAAGTCAACAAAGCAGCTTATAGTAGCACTTGGCCAAATACTGTCAGAATAATTTTGCATTATTTTGCTGAGTGTAATGCATCTGATATCTGCCCAGCGGCATTTTAACACCCTGAAGGCGATGCCGTTATTATCTTTGTTCCGTGCTGTTTTTACGCCACGTGACAGCGCTGGATAATGAGAGCTCTAGAGAGGGTAATATATGAACTCCTGGTCTGTTAACTTCTTGGCTCCTCGATCGCCAGTCCTGAGAGAGACTTCATTATCTACTTGTGTGGCCGTGTGTGCTCTCCTTCAGCGAGACTGTCGCTAGCCTGTCTGTGTAGATTTTACAGTGCTTCCTAATGCATTTTCTAAACACATAATACACTTCAGGACACTTTAAACGGAGTGTGTCTGCACATTCCTAGCATTCAAGCAGTCCTCTCTTCAGGTGGTCTCTTTTACTCAGCCAGGGCAATACAAGGCAATCGACCACATTTTTCAAAGGCCTGGCACTTGGGGCAGCTCGGAAGATAGCGATACTCATGACCAGGGTGGAGCTGAGGTTGAGAGGAGAGCGCCGGATATGTTCTCATTCGAATGGCGACCATCATGGGATGTGCTTCACACTATTACTTAGTGCTTGTACAAACAGACATGGATGACCTAATCTCTTTATCGCAAACCCCAGTGGAACAAAGGCCTGTGAGGGAAATGCATCCAACATAATCAGACGGTGACATCAGGGCAGCACTGCTTCAAATTAATTATTGTCCAACAGGAACAGATCCAGACTCCTTGGAATGAAAACACATAATAAGCTCAATATGAATACCATCATAGGCTTGTTTTATACATTTATTGTCATAACAATTTTTTTTGTTATTTGATTGTAATATAAAATAAGCCTCTAAAATAAGCCCTTGAAGAGCATGCTGTTGTGTGCACAGTTGTGTCCTTTTCTTTTACCAGATCATTTGCTGACTTGACAGTTCTATGGTGAATCATGTTAGCAGGGGCTGCTGGTAGCTCATCCTGACAAGGCACTGTTCTAGTGTGTGGGATCACGGGCCTCATGGTCTGGTATTGAATCCAGACTGTGCCAGTGCTGTCTGTGACCAGCAGCCATGCAGGGCTACGCACAATTGGCTCTTGTGTCGCCCTGGGAATCGGAACGGGAGGGTTTCGGGCGGCTGGGATGACAGCGTCACATTGTGCCTCAGCGGCGGAATGTTCACCCGTTGAGCTGGCAGTATCCTCCTCCGACTCAAGTCTGTATAAACTTGTCAAGTGAGTCGTGAAAAGAAGTGGTGGCTGACATCACATGCTTGAGAGGTGCGCACATGCTTTGTGGAGGTTGCGATGAGCATTGCAGCACGAGCATGATGGGAACTCGCAATTAGGGAGAAAAACAGGTGAGGGGGCAAAAAACGAACAAAAAAAAATTATCAGAAAAAATTACGTTAAAATAATGTCTTGCTGCAGAGAATAATGTTAATAATTGTTAACAAAAATAATGTTATTGCAGATTGTACATTATTTCTACCAGCCCATGCCGGCAGAAAATCCATTGATGATTCCCTTGATTCCGTGATTTTGCACTTTCAGTATTAGGCAGCATGGGTAATGGGTAGTTAACCATGGAAAACTGTTCAAATTCCAGGCCTGGCGTGTTAGAGACTACAACAGCGGAACAAGGACTCCTCCAGGCAATAAAACATCCTGTAATTTCAGCCTTAATCACAGATGTTGATTCACAAAACTCAAAAACATGGGCAGCCCGGTATAGAGGGGAAGAGAAAGTGTCGCTGCACCAACTTGTATCATTAGATATACCTGACCACAAGCCAAAGAAGATAAATGGTGTTTTTGCCAAAAGCCTGTGAACAAGCATGAAACTGGCAACGTCTCAGAAGTGGCTGATTCAGCGTCGACAGGAGACACTTTGCTCTGCTTGAGGGGTAATAAACCGGCCACCCCCTGAATGACTGCAATCTGGCAACCCCTATGCTATTATTGGTTAATGGACACGTTTTGTGCACTGGAGATGCACAGATGCCATTTTACCTTGGCCGATTCTGACGCTGAGTACTGATTACAATTAAAAGGAGGTATATGTAGCTTTTCATAATCATATCATCAATATAAACGCCCTGTTATAATTTCATTGTTTAGCATAATGACATGCACTCTCTGCTTAACATAAACACCCAGTCTCATTCCTGTCTATCCGAAACCACAATACATTCAAGTAACATTGACTTATTGACAATTGGAGATTCCCATTTCCTGTTACATGAAACAAAATTTTATAAAACATCACAATAAAACACCACTTTGTTTTAAAAAAAATAAATAAACACTTTAGTACTTTTAAATAATACAAAACAAGAAGCATATTCAGAATTATGAACAACACATAAGCTTGGCCACAATCTTAAGCAGAAATGTAGTAACTGGAGGCACCGTATCCGTGTGCATGTTTGCTGAGTGATGAGGTACTCTTCCTGCTTCTCCCAGAGGTGGAAAGTTCAGGGGTCACAAAGTAAAAGTCCAGCCCTTTGTTTTTTCCACCCGTGAACTCAGCCAGCTGATTTCACTAATTTGTTTTACCCCCTGGCTGAAGAACTATGTTAATTAGCAAATCCAGGGGATTGGAATGAAATACTGGGGAGGACTTTTACTTTCTGGACCTGGATTTTCCACCTCTGGCTTCTCCTTTTATTTATGCAATGCATTTCTCTAAGCAAGTAGCACCATTACATGACAAACTGTTGAAGATTGAACTCAGTCTTTAGACACACTGGCAGGCCTGATGCAGCAGGACACCTGACGACCCTTTCCAAAACCAAGCCATGCGAATGAATCCGCGGCTAAATGAAGCCATCGCTGCCAGATTAGCCGTGGAGATTAATCAAAGCGCCCATCCACGGGCACACGGCCCATGGATTTACAAACAGGGAGCAGGTTCAGGGTAACAACGATGCAATGTTTCTGCAGGACATCCACAGAAACCGCTTTGACTGATGGGGCTGACGAGTGCTGACGCAAGTTACTGACTCACTGTGATTGCTGGGAAAATATGGACCCTTAGGGCCTCGTACGGCAGTTTTGGATTCCTCACAGCACGCGCAGCCTTCAGGCTACAGTCAGAACTCTCCAGAACATACCTGTATAAACCTATCTGCGGGTGACTCATGGAAACGCACTTATGCGGACAAAAGGAAGCCGTTACTGTGTAACTTTATTTTTCCTTGTTTACGCAGTGGCTACAGTGCGAGCTTCAGAAAGGTTAGCCAGATCTACGCAGGCACTGTAAAGCGTGATAAAGTAACGCACTACAGCATCACAACAAACTGCCCGTAGCTGACAACTAAAGGAAAACATTAATAAGCTTAATGACATTCAGTATGTATGCGTGTTGATTACAGAGAAACTGAAAGAAACTGACAGAGAAAGTGTTCAGTAAAAGGATGCTTGGACTGGGCTTGGGACGATTCTTGCCATGTCAGAAAATACACAGCATCAGCGAGGGAATATTGAAAAGGGAGCAGCAGTCTGCCAACAAGCAGAAGGCTTCTCATAGTCCAGCTCATCTTAAAAAGCTTCTCGCACTGTTAATGTTATCCATCCATCAATGTGTCAAACAAAAATGCATCTTTTACTGTACACGAGTAGGTACCATTGTTTTTGTTTAATTATACTACTCCTTGGAAACTTACACCTCTCTGAATCAGGCTTCAGAGAGAGCCAACCAACAGTTACCAAAGGGGTTATCTATTTACAGATTTTCATCAATGGAAGGTTACCTTTTGCATCTTTGATAACAAGGTGACAAAGAGAATCTATGCTAGAACGTGCTACTTCCTGGTTCGTACTATATATATATATTCCAGATAAAGTCGGCAATGCCGGCCTCAAGCCCCAGCCCCCCCCCCCCCCCCATCGCATCCTTTGGCCGCAGAAATTGCGTCTGTTTTTGTACATGCTTGAGAAGGACATTTGCCCAGGATGAGAGATTCAGTATTATTAAACTAAGATACCTGATCTGAGCCCACAGAGCTGTGGGGAAACTATCAGCTCACAACCTGCGTTCTGTAAAAGCAATCACTGTTGCTTCACCGACTCGTTGAAAGCCATTTCCAAATTCCAAATAAGGAAATAAAGTAACTATTTTCAGACAGACAGATGTATGTCCCGCAAAATTAGACTAGTAATATTTGATTTGGAAATGGCCAAAAGTATTTCTTCAGCCGTTCTCTTGACAGGCACTTCTGGGTGGAATTTCAGTCTCCAACTGTCGAGCCTCTTTGCAGATATCTCCAGGGATCTACTTGTTGGTACTGGTCACTGCGTCACTTTAGGTCAATTTACAGCGTTTTTTTTAGAGAAGGTCACTCCAGTCCAACTTCTGACCCAGTTCTGTCATTTCAGTAATTGACTGGCCTGTTAAAATCCAAACAGGAGCGTTCAATACAATCAATAAAATATTCAATCTTATCCAAAAAGGGCCAATGTGGGTGCAGGTTTTTGTTTTAGCCTAGCACTAAGACACCTGATTCTACTTATCAAGGTTTTGATTGAAGACCATTATTAGTTAATTTGTTTAATCAGGTGTCATAGTGCTGCACTAAAACAAAACCTGCACCCACATCGGCCCTTTTCAGATATGATTAGACACCCCGGGTTTAGACATTCAGATACAAGACAAATTACTGATATTGTGCGATAAAAAATTATTATTATTTTTTTTTTCTCAGTGTTGTTTTAATTTTTATTGATTTTTCACACAGACATGGTTTTGATTGCCAAAATATCAAAATATTAAAGTCGAAAATTTGAGATAATAAGAGAGGAAATGGATCATTAAATAGTTGGAGGGTGTAATAAAGTTTTTATTTATTTTTTTAAAGAAAGAGAAAACATGTCGTGTGTGTCACATGTCTACAGTCCCCCAGCAAAGATCTCCAGCCCAAAGTGTAAACACTGTTGCTGGGCTGTTTCCTCTTCTTACTGCTTGGTACACATCAGGAAATAGCATGTCCATCGCTCCCCCACACGAGCCCCCTCCCCCTCACCCACATTGGAACGCCGGCGCACTGTGCGGTCATCGCCGTACCCCTACAGACACACCTTGCGAAACCTTCATCTGTTCTGTGCACACAGTCCCCTGTGAGTGTTCTCCCTCCTACCTTTCAGAGAAACAGCTTCCAAATTAAACAGTTTCCAACTGTCATATAGATTTACTTTTGTGAACCTGAATTATGCATGTTACCATATATACATAATTTATAACGTTTCACTTATGGTGGTAGAAACAAAACAGTTAATTCGACATATATGTATCATATTAAAAGTTAATTTTGTGATCAAATCACAACTTAACTGATATTTTGATATTATATACTGTCCAAGGGTAACCTATCAGTATATTGTATGAGGAAAAGGTTCAGCTATTGCAATTCATCTTCATTAATTTTTTTCTATGAATAACAAATTAAACACTGTGCCTCTAGAACATCACAACAACATTGTTAATATTCCACAATCTGGACTTTTAATTAAGTCCATATTTCAAACTTCTCTTTTGGTAAGCTGTATTTTTTCATAAACTATTCCCCAGTATGTGCCTGTAGAATGGCGAAATATCAGGAATTACCTAAAAGTAGAATGTGTGCTAAATTTAGGCAAGGTGGGGATTGTTGTGGTCAAACTACCGCTGAAAGCTTAAGGGATGAGTAATCTACATTCATCATTTTCACCTGGTTACATAGCTTCTGGAAACATCTAACAATACATAAGAGAACATAATTATATTATTCAATGCAATTATTATTATTTATTGTGAAAATGTGTTTCATATTCTCAGGAAAATTGATAAACCAGTTGATACATATTTCAGTGTGAATAAAAATATACACGTTACATTGTATTCCCATGTTTCATTAAAATAAATATGGAAATTATGATTACAATTCACAGAAATAGCTGTCGACATTAGAAATTATAGTTATATTTGGTTGTATTTGTGAATGTATTTTTGTATATCTTTTTTCACCACTCATTCGTTGTGAATTCACAATAAAAGATGATGGATTAACTGCACTAAAAATGTTTTCAGTTTCTGATAAAAAATAGTTTAATAAAAATGCATAATAATACTTGAAAATATATTATATATTAAGTGCTCAATGTACAAGCGTGCAGCGTAGCCCACGAGTCTGGTCTTTTCATGACGCGCGTGAACAGATAACGGCTCCTAGCGATCAAACTGGGAATAACAACACATTCAAGACAACGCTTTCAAATATTAAAAAAAAAAGTTCTCAAGAAGTGTGAATAGCAATTCGTGCATTAATATTACTACATGTCGCTTTACTATGAAAATGCTAAGAATCTTCATATGCACTGTGGTAGTGATCTGATGAACTTTGTTCATGACGGACTATTTAATAGTAAGTCTATAGAAATTGTGTTGAAGTGAACTTGCTGAGTAATAGGTGAACTTCATTATGATAACTTGCGAGACCTGATAAAAATGACAGTAAAAATCTTTCAGGAAATTTTGGACAGATGATGTACTTTTAACAGGAAGTGGTGGTCTGGCACGCGTACGTCTATGAAAATATTAATCTGGTTATGGAATTTCAGCTCTGGAATGCGCTTTTTTTTTTTGACTTTTTTTCTTATGCGTATGTCTCAGATATTTCTCTGCGCGTTGTGAGGTAAGCGGATAAGCACGTCCCTTTTCCTGCCCGTCTCTGATTGGACGAGACTAGACCTTAGGAATGTAATGAAACTATTTAAATAGCACTTTGTCCTCGGTGGTTATAGTTAAGTCTGAGCATCTCTCTAAGGTGGGACAAAGAAGAAAAGTAGCCTAATTAATTTATAGTAGGCTATAGGAAAGACCGCACTGTTACTGGGAGTTTTGAAACGCACAGAAGAAAAGGAGGCAGTTATCAAGAATCTTAAGGATTTTTTTTGGTTCTGATTTCTCTGTATTTTTGGATTTACCACTTCTAACAACTTTCTGCGGTACAGGTAGGTTGTTATAACTATTTTGTAGTTTTTTCGTCATTACAATACACATTAGCCTAGCTGTTTGATTAGATTCATTTGGGTAAAATGTAGTCTATATGCTGAATTCTACGTGCTTGCTGATATTTATTCTATTATTTATTTTAACTCACGGTGAATGATTGAATGTATAGTTACTGACTTTATGTACTAATTACGTTTATGATGTTTTACTTTTCAGCAGTTAAAAGAACTGAAGTATCGTAATGAAACTGCCGGGAGTATTTTTGCTGCTGATGCTGTTGAACTGTGAAGGCAGCAGAGTGGCAGGTGAGAATCTGCATGAACTTGTTCAAAATCTTAACGCAAGCCTCTTGCGCTACGTAGCCTGTATCGCTGCAATTCCAGAACACGTGGCAGTTAGTCTATCAGACTACTTGAAATAAATTGCTTTTGTCCGTGGCAATGAAGTAGCCTAAACCTAAATTATTTCACTGTCATTACTCTTTCCACAGAAAGCGGAGACGATAATGGTGTAGTATATGACCTGTTTGAAGCAATACGGGTCCCCAAGAGGAACCACGGGGTGACTCTGGTGAAAGGCGCAGACCCCTATAGCCCCGCTTATAAGATTCTGAATGCGGACCTGATCCCCCCAGTCCCCGAGAACACCTTCAGGGAATTAATTGATTCTATTCACGCAGATAAGGGATTTCTTCTCTTAGTGAACTTCAAGCAGTTTAAACGGACCAGGGGCAGTGTCTTGACCGTGGAGAAGAATGACGGTTCCGGACCCATATTTGAAATCATTTCCAATGGCAAAGCTAACACGTTGGACGTGGTTTACTCCACCGAGAACAAGCAACAGTTGGTGTCCTTCGAAGAAGCGGGCCTGGCGACTGGTCACTGGAAGAACATTACCCTGTTCGTACAAGAGGACCGCGCTCAGTTATTCGTTGGTTGCGAAGAGATCAATATCGCGGAAATGGACGTGCCCATCAATAAGATCTTGACCCAGGAGGTTCCGGATTTTGCTAGTCTGAGGATTGGCAAGGGAGCTGTGAAGGACAGGTTCATGGTAAGCTCATGATATTAAAACTGACTGGTGAAATCCATTAAATTATGTATGATTTAAAAATAAAATAAGTTACATGCAGTAGCTATATATTCGTGTAAGTGCATTTGTGATTAAGTATTCAAGTCTACGGACATTCAGTCATTTATATACTGTCATATTTGTTTGTTAATTTGTGATTTGGAACCCAGGCGAATTTGAATTGCTATTTTATTGTGTGCGTGTGTGTGTGTTTTATTATTTAAAGAGGAGAGCATTATCGAGATTGCCGCTAAATGTTGACTGATCTTTACAGGGGGTGCTCCAGAATGTGCGCTTTGTTTTTGGAACTACTTTGCAAGATATTATGCGGAACAAAGGATGTCAGAGTGGTAAGTGAAAATAAACTGATAAAATTAAGTTGCCAAACTATTTTACCTTAGACGCGTGCAATTATGACTAAGGGATGATTCACTAGCTTTTTAGCAGATCATCTTCACCATCTTGAGCTTATCTCTTCTGATTCTTTGCAAAACTGTCTGAAGACCAGCAGCTTATAGTAAATGCGTGAACCATCCAATTAATCAGTCAAACCAAAGTTGACTAAACTAATATAAATAGTAAGTCTAGAACTAAGTAAAAAAATAAAATAAATCTAAGGTGTGTCCGGTATGGCTAAAAAATGCTCTGGCAATGTTCAAACTGTACGGCTCAAAATTCCTTGGAGTCATCCAAATGAGTAATAAAGCAAATGCTACTCCTGGGGTTGCATTGTTCTCTTTTCTTCCATGAATTATTCATGCAAATGGCCATGTAACTTCTTAGTGCCACAGCTGTGATTTTTGAATTACACTTTACTTTAAAACATCTGTATGCTTTCTCCTCCACAGCAATTTTGACTGATACCATTACCCTAGACAATCCAGTGAATGGGTCCAGCCCTGCAATCAGGACTGATTTTGTTGGCCACAAAACAAAAGGTAAGCATTTATACTCAGGAGAATTAAGTAAGCTGCTGTTGCTAATGTATCCCAATATTCTATGAATGTAGATGTTTATCTATTGAGCCTCCAGCTTTTTAACTTTGAGTACTTTTTTCTCCACAGATCTGCAAGCAATTTGTGGGTTTACCTGTGACGATCTAGCAAGCATGTTCAAAGAACTAAAGGGACTTGGCGTTGTTGTTAAGCAGCTCTCACTCGAACTCCGCAAAGTGGTAAGAAAGCAGCCCTGTTGTCTCTCACACTTATCGTCTCTGCCATCAATAAAAAAGGAATATTGAAAACTCAGATGGGAGATGTTATATTTAAAAACAACTAAGAGTACCATCAACTCTTATAGAGAACATTTGGTCCTAATTGAACTCATATAAACTTTGTAAGAGAATTTTGCTGTGCAGGCTACAGTTTAAACGCTGCCTCTCTGGAATGATTCTGCCAAGCTACTCTAGCGCCGCTCTCTGAGATCTGAGACATAATAGGATACATATTCATTTAAAAATACAATTTGTTGGGACTTTCTTTTCGATGCTTCTTTTACATCATTCAAACAACTATTGCAGTTGTTTGGTGATTTACATCAAAGGCATCTGAGTGGTTTTAAACTGGCTAAATGATACTTCTGCAGAAGTTTCCTAACATGTTCCCTGTGTTCCTCATTTTTAAGACTGAAGATAATGCCCTGATCAAGAACCAAATTAACATCCACAGTGGAGTCTGTATCCACAATGGCATTGTGCGCAAGAATAAGGACGAATGGACGGTGGACGACTGCACTGAGTGCACTTGTCAGGTAAGGCCCCAATTGAGCGTGTACAGGCAAGCACTCATCACACTTGAGGAGTGCAGGCTTTGTAATCTAGCAAGTAATTGGTACGACGGACATATGGCAGTAATCTAACGATGGGTGATAATTAACTGCCCGTGGGCTCCTTTATTTATGTAGATTTAACTGAGGCGTTTCTATGACAGTGGATGTGTCGGTTCTACAGAACCAGCACCTTTAATGAGGAGGAAGAATAGAATTCTCCAAAGCCAGCATGGAAGTTCTCATTCACTAAAGAGAGAATTAAAGGGAGAGGCCCAGTGCATGGAAAGGCAGTGCACCAATGGTGATTTGTAGATTTACATATTAACTTGGGCCACAAAATTAACCAAGAATCTTGCAGAATATTGCACTCTTTAAACGTTAAGTGGACATGGAGGTTACCCAAATTGGCACGATGTCAAGAATTTTACCGTTTAATTAGAAAGTTCTTGGAGCATTACCTGCCGCTTTTGTGCCCCCAAAAGGTTAGAGTTGCACAATGCTGCTGGCAAACCTCTTGGTGTGGTTCGGTGGAGCTTTCAGCCCAGTCACAGCCTCTTCCTGCTCACTCTCACACTACTTGCTCTAACGCTCTAGCAGGTGCACAGAGCATGGCTGTTGCTCTGCAGGACACCCTTCCACCAGCTAAAGACCACTCCTTTGTTCACAAACACAGCAATTAGTCCTGGTGGAGCAGAGGCCATTTTGCTCAGTAATAAGTTAACGAACCAGCTTTGCTGTGTGCCTGCTATTGCCATCATGCTAATCGCAGCATTCCTCTTTTCAGAATTCTGCCACTGTGTGTCGCAAGATCTCGTGCCCATTGATGCCCTGTGCCAATGCAACTGTTCCTGATGGAGAATGCTGCCCACGGTGTGGAACCCGTAAGTCAATTTCTGTAGCAAATATAGCAGAAAATCGCCAAAACTGGAGGCAAACAAAAGATGATGATCAAATTGAGCAAGTGAAACTGAAAATTACAAATTACTAGCTGTTAAGACTTATTCCCAACATTGAATTCCCTTCAGGAAAGAGCCAAAACTTTGTCAGCTGAAGTTTGAATTCATTTTCACATGACAACGCAAAGGGCATCTTTATGTGCCAAACCTATGCCACTTGACTTTCCATTTTTAACTCAATGCCTCACATTCTGCAAACAGTACTCGGAGTGGCTCGTCTCGAGTTGCCCGGGCTAAAGCAAGCCCATTAGGGCTTTCCTTTAAAAGCTTTTCTTCTGGGCTCTGGAAAGGAGGAATAGCTCTCCCATTGTCTTCCCCCAGCGAGCGACTATGCTGAGGACGGCTGGTCCCCCTGGTCTGAATGGACCCATTGTTCAGTGTCCTGTGGAAGAGGCATTCAGCAGCGCGGCCGCTCCTGCGATCGTATCAACAGCAACTGTGAGGGCACCTCTGTGCAGACGCGGGACTGCTATCTTCAGGAATGCGACAGGCGCTGTGAGTACCGTGTGCTTGCGGGACCTATTTTGCCCCCTCTCATCCCGGTTTCGTTCTCTCTTATGCAAGTTCTGAAATGTGATCTCTGGCTTGTTATCATCAGTCAAACAGGACGGCGGTTGGAGCCACTGGTCTCCCTGGTCTTCCTGCTCGGTCACCTGCGGCGTCGGCGTCATCACCCGCATCCGCCTCTGCAACTCGCCCACACCCCAGTTGGGTGGCAGGGACTGCGAGGGAATAGGAAGAGAGAACGAGGACTGCCTGAAGTCTCCATGCCCAAGTAAGATAAAGATCAGTGCAGAGCATTCGACGAATATCCCTTATCCATAGTATGAATGCACATGTGCTCATATCTTTTTCTTCTCCTCCTTCAGTCAATGGCAACTGGGGACCCTGGTCTCTGTGGGACACTTGCAGTGTCACCTGTGGAGGAGGTGTCCAGAACCGCAAACGTATCTGCAATGATCCCCCTCCCAACCATGGTGGGAAGGACTGTTTGGGTGATGACAAGTCATCCCAGCTCTGCAACAAGCAGGACTGTCCCATCGGTAAACAGATAATTTTCTACATTCTCAATTTAAAGCTTTAAAATTATTTAGTGTCATGTGTGCTGCATCATAACAGTCCAGTCCTAATGATCTCTGTGCTAATCCACAGACGGGTGTCTCTCCAACCCCTGCTTCGCCGGATCTAAGTGCACAAGCTTCCCTGATGGTTCCTGGAAATGCGGTGACTGCCCAGCAGGTTACTCTGGCGATGGAATCACCTGCGAGGACATTGATGAGGTAATGACCAAGGCCATTTACAGTGATCTACACTCACCCAGGGCAAGGGATCTACAACCACTAAGGGCTCAGAAATTGAAATACTTAATCTCAATTCTCATTAACAGTGTAAAGAAGTTCCAGATGCTTGCTTTGACCTCAACGGAGTGCACAGGTGTGAGAACACAGTGCCCGGGTACAACTGCCTACCCTGTCCTCCTCGTTTCACTGGACCACAGCCTTTTGGCAGGGGAGTGGAAGATGCCACTGCTAAGAAACAGGCAAGTAAACACCCTTCTACACAGCATTTAATACAACCTACAGTGTATGCAGCACAACCTTCTGATATGTGAAAGCCAGTTAACAGTGAGTGTGTTTCCCTTCCCCAGATCTGCGAACCCCGTAACCCGTGTCTTGATGGGACCCACGACTGCAACAAGAATGCTCGCTGCATCTACTTGGGCCACTTCTCAGACATTATGTTCCGCTGTGAATGCAAACCTGGCTATGCTGGAAATGGATACATTTGTGGCGAGGACACTGACCTGGACGGCTGGCCTAATTCTGACCTCACCTGTGTCGCGAATGCCACATACCACTGCAAGAAGGTAGCTACTCATCGCTGGAGATGAACGCTATTCAGCCATAATTTTGGTTATTGTATGTGCATGGTCGCTTTCTAAATCCCAACTGATCTGATGAATAATTAACAAGGATTCTTCACTTTACAGGACAACTGTCCAAACCTTCCAAATTCTGGCCAAGAAGACTATGACAAGGATGGACTTGGTGACGCTTGTGATAATGATGATGACAATGATAACATTCCCGATGATAGGGTAAGAAATTATGTTTGTGAAAAAGCTTAGGATTTCTGCTTGGTTTTACATGTATAATTAATTCAGGAGTGAAAGGCAGGGTGGGGGAGGGGCTAAAGCAGAAAGCAAACATAACCGTCCTACTCCTCAAAGAATTTCACAAATTCCACCACAGAGGCAAAACTCTATAATACCACATTCTTAACTTGCTAAATAAACATCACTTTTTGTACTTCGGTCCTAAAATAATTATCTTTTCTCTATACACCCTTATAAATACATTCCTGTAATGTATTTTCTAGAAGTAGTGAGTTTCAGGTAGTGGAATTTGCAAGAGTTTTCGCAAAGACCTAAACAGTGTTTTCTCTGAAACTAGGACAACTGCCAGTTCATCTACAACCCAACGCAGTACGACTATGACCGTGATGATGTTGGAGATACCTGCGATAACTGCCCATATGAAAGCAACACTGACCAGATTGACACAGACAACAATGGGGAGGGTGATGCTTGTGCTGTGGACATTGATGGAGATGGTAAGTTGCCATTCTGTTTCCTAAATACATACTAAATAATGCTGAAATGCTGTTCCCTTTTAATCCTGTGGTATGTGGACGGTAGACTGACAGAATTGCGGTAATTTCACAGGTATTCTGAACGAGAAGGACAACTGTCCCTACCTCTACAATGTTGACCAGAGAGACACTGATCATGATGGGGTTGGAGACCAGTGTGACAACTGCCCACTTGAACATAATCCTGACCAGGTGAGTGCCCTAAGAAATAATAACAGCAAGATGAATCATCTCAATGAAGAGAATTTCTCTTCATTGTACTTCCTAGAATACATTTAATTTATGGCTCGACTCAAATCCTTTTAAAAATCTGAATAAAAATAGTTGTGGGGTTTGTTAAGCCATATAAAGGTAGAGTGTAGTGTGTTATCCACACCTGTAGGGCACATTCGTTCAATGGGTCTTCGGGTCTATCAGCAAGAGTTTATCAAACTGAAGGGAAGAAAAAAGTTAATAAACTCCTAATTAGAAAGGTATGGGCACACTTGTAGGGTCATGCCTGTGTGCCTGCATACAAGCCCCACAGATTGCACCTGTGCCATGGTTTAATGGAGTCAAGGAATGTGTGGCTTTTCCGGACTGCTCCGGAGAGGAAAATGAGCAAAATGTGCACCCCTCGCTCTGTTTTCTGCAGCTATGAATGTGTGTGTAGTCCTGATAAACCAATGGCACAGACATCTTTGCTGTAGGGGCAATACTTACACAACTGTTCAAATTACACAACTGTTCAAAATGGCTTGGTTGGTGACACTCAGACAATTAAAGATGAACTAGGCAGGTTAACTGAGGCAATAGCATAGCGGAAAATGCCAGCAATGCACTACAACTTTTATGGTAGTAAAGACCTGTTTCAAATTCTTGGGCTAAAATGAACTGTCTTTGTCCTCCTGTAGATTGATTCTGACTCAGACCTCGTTGGAGACAAATGCGACAGCAACCAGGACATTGATGAAGATGGTCATCAGAACAACTTGGACAACTGTCCATACATCCCCAATGCCAACCAGGCTGACCATGACAAAGATGGCAAGGGAGATGCCTGTGACCATGATGACGATAACGACGGCATTCCTGATGAGAAAGATAACTGCAGGCTGGCCTTTAACCCAGACCAGCTGGACTCTGATGGTGAGTAACAGTAAACATAGACATTTAAGAAACTATTTGCATTCATATACTGACCTTACAACAGCAAACATACCGTGTGTGAAACAGGAGGAAAGCATAAGCATTGTTTTTTTCCTCTTAAAAACACCAGGTGATGGTCGTGGTGATGTCTGCAAAGATGACTTTGACCAAGACAACGTGCCTGACATCTATGATGTGTGCCCGGAGAACGTAGACATTAGTGAAACCGACTTCCGCAGATTCCAGATGGTGCCTCTGGACCCCAAGGGCACCTCCCAGATTGATCCTAACTGGGTGGTACGTCACCAGGGCAAAGAGCTGGTGCAGACCGTCAACTGTGACCCTGGCATTGCTGTTGGTATGTACCCTGAACAGAAAACCCTGAACAGAAATAAGAAACAAAGCTGCTTTTTGCAGCTGACACCTGTTCCCTGAGGACAAATCATTAACCTTTCATATTTTCTTTAGGTTTTGATGAGTTCAATGCAGTGGACTTCAGCGGTACCTTCTTCATCAACACTGAAAGAGATGACGACTACGCTGGCTTTGTGTTTGGCTACCAGTCTAGTGCCCGCTTCTATGTGGTGATGTGGAAACAGATAACGCAAACCTACTGGTCAAGCTTACCCACCAGAGCTCAGGGATATTCAGGGCTGTCCATTAAGGTGGTCAACTCCACCACTGGACCAGGAGAACATCTGAGGAATGCTCTGTGGCATACAGGAGACACTGCTGGACAGGTAAAAAAAAAAAAAGATCTCCACTAAAAACTAAAATGGGGTTATGTACAAAAGTCAGATTTTGAGAGTAGACTGAAACATCAGAAACAATGTACTGATATTGTGTGACATTTTCTCAATAGGTTCGCACTCTGTGGCACGACCCCAAGAAAATTGGCTGGAAGGACTTTACCGCCTACAGATGGCATCTGACTCACAGGCCAAAGACAGGGCATATCAGGTAAGGACTGTTCAGCTGAGTCAGTCCTTCAATTCAATTCAGTCTGTAATACTGGAATATAGAAAAGTCCCCGAAATCTCATGATCTCATGCTATTTCACTCATCGTTTCAGAGTTGTTATGTATGAAGGCAAGAAAATCATGGCAGATTCTGGAAGCATCTACGACAATACTTTTGCAGGTGGAAGACTAGGACTCTTTGTATTCTCACAAGAGATGGTTTACTTCTCAGATCTCAAATATGAATGCAGAGGTAAGACCTGAGATCTGTCTCATTTTGCTTTTTGTTAACAAAACTATACTGGACTGATCACCTAAAAATGCAACCACACTAATATCTACTTTGTCCTTCCTTTTTTCTTTCAGATACATAATTGCACAACTGAGAGGCTTTCTAAAGAATGTACCATTGAGTATAAATATGTATTTTAAAGTCAAGTCATGGGACCATATCTTCATTTTCCTTCTTCTGCAACACGCACACTGATGGAACAAGAGCAAGTGAATAACTTTGAGGTAAATTGACGTTGGGACAGAAACCAGCTGACTACCAGTTGAAGATTAGATCCCTCCACCAAAAGCAGGTTGAGCTGAAAATGCATTTGCTTTGCTGAACTGGGAGACCATTCTCTCTCTTGAAGGTTATCTCTCTCTGCTCTGCGTGGAAATGGCTTCCACCAATGCACTTCAGAATTTACCCTTTTTTTCTGGATGGAGGTCCCATGGAAAGACAGAGTATTTCCTTTTTTTAAAACATAACCTCAGATCTGCTGTGGACTAAATTTGAAAATGGACAAACTTGTTTTGAGGATGAAGAAAGCAATAAAAGACTATCTAATTTTTCTGAGGATGGGTCAGAGACCCTTTGGAAGTGATTGTTGAAGGACAACATGGAGTGACTGTTACTATGGAAAAGTATGAGTGTTGTCTGCGTGCCTGTTATACGTTTCAAAGAAGAGCCAGCTTACCCTATATAAAATATATATCATTCAATATAAAAATGTAGCTGAAGAACATGCTAGCTTTTCAAATGTCCGTAATCTTTAACCTCCCCATTTCACGTTTAGAGCCCCTTGCAGTCCTTGCAGAATCAAAGAAAACAAAGAGGAACTCTTTGAGCCAAATGGATAAATTCTTTCTTTTTTAAATGGGCATTACAGAGCCTAGACCTAGATGTTTTTGGCCATAGCTGCTGTGGTAATGTGGCTGGCACTAGATAGAACAGGTTCAGTTCAGTGATGATAGTTTCCTCAGGGTGAGATTGGATTTCCGAAGTAGCTTCTTAAGACAGCGCACTAGATAACAAAGGAAGGGTCCGTAAACTAGGGCAAGGGCGTGGCCATTAATTCCAGAGCATGTCTGTCCAGGTCCAGGTGTTTGTCTATTTCATCATTTAGTACAAGTATTCAGGTTAAGTTTGATTCACTTTTTTTTATCCATTAGAACAGACAAACAAATAAAACTTTTATTATTATTCATTTGAAAAAACTAAAAAGGGATTTGAAATGGAAAAAAAAGACAATCAAACTTAGTGAGCTACACTGGACCAGGAGCCATATTGCCTACCTCTGCAAATGTTCCTGTCATAAGAGGCATAAAGTGTTGGGAAAAAAACAACAAAACACTTATGGAAATGTGTTTATAGATGCCAGATGCAGAGAGAGAAAAAAGATTTAAAAAGATTTAGTTATTTATTGCTTGGTGAGAGGGAGAAAGAGGCTTGGAGTGGAGCACTTGGATCAGACTATCAAAGCAGTTATCTAACTAGTCTAGAAAAAAATGCAGTTTATAATTTTGTAAATAACTCCTTATTTATTAAGTTAGTTCTCTATTGGTTGAAATGGCACAGAATTATGGTGTTCCGAGTTGTCTTTTTTGTCAGTTATTGTTAAAAACAAGTATTCCCCACCACCCCAAGTGAAACTGGAAACAAGGACCAACTTTAGTCCTCTCTGCTGAAGAGTTCAGTGTTATGCCCTTTGTCTTCTCCATTCCAAAAAGCGTTATTATAGCTGTAAAACATATCTTGAAGCAGCATTC
Source organism: Synaphobranchus kaupii (assembly GCA_029718625.1). Lineage (NCBI taxonomy): Eukaryota > Metazoa > Chordata > Actinopteri > Anguilliformes > Synaphobranchidae > Synaphobranchus > Synaphobranchus kaupii. The sequence goes on from CM056390.1 coordinate 20,329,922, forward strand.
TTCCATGCAGTATGTATGACTTGTGTGCCTGTACATTTCTTTACATTTCTGAAAGGAAAATAACAACAAAGGAAACTTTGATGTACAAATATTACCTCATTACTGTTGTATGATTGAAACCAACAAAACATAAGAACGTACATTTAGCAGCAGAATACAAATTTGTTAACGTTGTTTTTTTTAAGAGTTGCTGTAGTACAAATATTTTTTCATGCTGTACATAGTATAAAAATATTTTTTGTAGCAGAGAAATCCCCCAGCAGTAAAGAAATTGAATGGGAGACAGTTTTTATAAATATGTCATGCTTTATATATGTCCAGTGCTTTTTTAATGGATAAATTATTGTTAAGTTTCTATTTGCTATTTTAAGAGGTAATTTCATGTGTGTAGATATATGCTATTTAAATAATTTATCAGGAAATGCAACCAGAAATGGAGTGTTTCTGTCTGTATAAACTGTTTGCACACTGACGTGAGGATGTTTTTTTCTTTATTGTTTTGTTTTATTGTTTGAATTTTCTTTCTTTTTTTTTTACAATTAGTGATGCTTGTCTGTAAACATTTGTACTAGTGTTACCATACAGAAAATGCTGTTTTTATTCATACCAATTATTTTGTAACATACAACAAAACAATAAACAAGAGTTGAGAAAAATGAAAAGCCTCTTAAAAGTATTTTCTTTGCAGCTACCATGTATTACCTGGACTTTTGCCAAATCTAATTATAAATGCACAGCAACAATTCAGAACTTTACACCCAATAGTTATGTGCAAAATAACATCTTGAAAATACTTTATGAGCCCTATCTATTCAGCAGTAGACAGTATATGCTACTAATTTGTCCCATTAATCTATCAGTGGAACAACTACCACTGTGTTCAAATGTATTCCCCTGGTGAAAAGTCCAGGCACCTCATTTATAAAAATGTTCTTGGATTCCAAATTAAATGTAATCTTAAGATCATTTCCCAAGTTGTGCTTAAACTTGATTCGTAAAAATAACGGTGACTGAAAAAAGTTGCTTTTGTTGGTTAACAGGGGCGTATCTGCATCTTACCGCCTGCGATATATACATCTCAAATTAACTTCTATTTGAACTCACGTGAAGGAGCTTTACAATTACCCTGTCTTGTGAATACTGCCAATAACAGTGACTTTCCTCTACATAACATTGCATTTCAACATTTTTTGCACTCTTTGTGCTATTTTAAAACATGCAGTATCGGTACCTCCTCATAACCTTCAGGTACTTAACTCAGGTGCAGTACGAACCTATACGTAGACATACAATCATATCCAGGTCAAAGTGAGATTTTATAAATAACTACTTAGTCATGGTTTCCTGCATAAGCCACCATTAAAGATACAATTTGATTGAGAGACCATCTTATAAACGAGGTCCCAGGTCCCTGTGTTGCATTCCTGAACTTCTTTAAAAGGGAGGTAATAGAGCCAGATGAATGTGGCCCAATAATAAGGACCAATTTGGCTGTTTATGGGATTTAATAGCATTATAGGGTGAAATTGACCCTTCCCTCTACATAAACTCATACTGGATTTTCCACCTGAGACTCTCCACCAGAACGGACTCTCCTGCCCTTTCTTAACATTATTGTCTTTTGAGTCTAGATGATTAATATACGACATCCATGGCCCAGATTTAAATGTGCAAAAACATACTGAAGCAATCCACACATACATGAACACTTCAACTGTCACTGGACCCTGCACCTGCTGTAAGCGAGATGATTCATCTGCTGACCTACTTTGTAGCCTCGTTATACTCTGGAACTTTCATGCCTCAGCTGCTAATCTGTCAATAACTGACATGACATGGATCCGCGTGCATCACTTCCTCCAATCTACCTGAAGGACAGAAGACAGGGTTTGCCCTTGAAAGACTATCCTTGGTTAGAGAAGGAAAATATTATATATTATATTATATACAATATACAATAAAACACACAAACACAATACGGTACAATCTCCACAAACCAGCAAAGTCTAACACTCCTATATGTCTCTGAGGATTTTTCCCTGCTGGGATTCTTCCCTCCTCTTCCTTTTGTATCCATTTAATGTTATACTGAACTTGCATTTATTATATACCGACGTGTGACAAATTAAAGGAAAAACCAACATAAATTGTCTTAGTAAGGTGTTGGGCCACCACGAGCCACCAGAACAGCTTCAATGCGCCTTGGCATAGATTCTACCTCGAGTCTAGCATAGATTCTAGTCTCTGGAACTCTACTGGTGGGATGGAACACCGTTCTTCAAAAAGATATTCCCTCATTTGGTTTTTTGATAATGGTGGGTCCAAAATCTCCCATAGGTGTTCTATTGGGCTGAGATCTGGTGACTACGAAGGCCATAGCATATGATTCACATCATTTTCATACTCATCAAACCATTCAGTGACTCCTCGTGCCCTGTGGATGGGGGCATTGTCATCCTGGAAGAGACCACTCCCATGAGGATAGAAATGTTTCATCATAGGATAAAGGTGATCGCTCAAAATAACTTTGTATGGATTTGTAGTGACCCTTCCCTCTAAGGAGACAAGTGGACCCAAACAATGCCCCCTACAGCATAACAGCCACTTTTCCTTTAATTTGTCACCCGTCTGTATATACTGTATATAATGTACTCTGAATTACACTTTGAAAATATATTTCATATAAACCGTTGTTAATTATTAAGAGAAACGATTGATTAAAATGACTTATTTAAATGTAAGAGAGAATGACAGGATGTTAGTCGACAGTAGACCGTCATGCATCTCTTACAGAAAACACAATGAGCATGATTTACTAAGACCTTTAGCATGTGCAAAACCTTTCAGCACAAGAAAAACTAATAACAAAACCAATGATTGGTGCAAAACAAATACCATGACCAATCATTTGTAGTTTTATTGGTTTTTCATGTGCTAAAAGGTTTTGCGCATGCTAAAGGTCTTAGTAAATCAGGCCCAATGTGTTTAAATATCCAACAAACATCTGAACTTTGTTCTTGTCCTGGCAAACAAAAAGTCAAACTGTAAGCTGCAACCTTTAGTTCACATTTAGTAACTGTGAACCGTTGTAAACACAATGTTCAGATTCAATACATCCAATATCATTCAGCAACCATATTTCTAAAAGTGACTTGAGAATAAGCTGTCAAACAAGTCACAAAGTGAAGTCCCACGTATCTGAGACATTCTTCTGATTGACATTCTTTGCTCTTTGGCTTCCCATTACCAGTTCAGAGACACGGTGGTCGTATAGTGTCTTAGAATAGCATCGGGTTGTTGACTTTGTCATTTTACAGGCCCCGCTTAAGTCACCAGAGGCACGGCTACGGCAGTCTGTGCAAACACGCTCATGGCACCTTAAAAACTTAACGCCTTTCTTTTTAACCGCCTGACAGCCCCGAGCTGCTGGGGGGCCGTTTATCGCAGCGCACGCGAACATTCAGCTCTAACATACGGTAGCCCTTGGTTTCACTCTGAGGCCCGTCTGAGTAAATGCAACAAGATGTTATACATCCAAGCCACCGCGGTGAGAAAGATGGAACGTAATTGTGGATCTGGATTTGAAACGGCACCTCCGGGCAACATTTTCTACAGTCTGTCAAAACAGTGCAATTTTTTTTTTTTAATTGAGGTTCAGAGAACCCCCCCCCCCCCTCAATGAAGGAATTAAAAAAGCTGAAAGCTACAAGCTAAAAGCGGGTGAAAGGTACCACCTCATCTTGTGCGCAACACACATTGAGGCGCCTGACGAGTGAGGGGCCGCAAGTTTGTTGTGGGAATGAAGGGGGACCCGCTTTCTCAGATCCCCGCAGATGCCACTGGACGACGAGGCCAGTGCAGCGGTTTTAAAAAAAGTCAGCTCCGCTGTCTACCAGTCGCGTTACAGTTCACAAAGAGAAAAACTGACCTTGAGGAAAAATCAGTACACAATTCCTTGATTTAAGAACCTGAATAGATCGGCACATTGTATGACATCAGAAAATACTACACTGCAAAAACCAAATCTTAACAAGCATTTTAATCTTATATTCAGACTTTAGAATCTTATTTCTGTTACTTTTTTGCTAAATAAAACAAACTATCTGCCAGTGGGGTGAGATAGTTTTACTCATTTCAAGATTTGCTAGTGGGGTAAGATAATTTCACTTAAATTAACTTAAAACAAGCTAATATGTTCCAAAAATAAGATTTTAAGTCTCATTACAAGACTAAAACACTTAAGACATTTCTTTTGCAGTGTACTGTCATCAAAGTCCTGCTTCTTTAGCCCCTTTCCAGTCACAATCAGAAAACTTCACCCAGATCATTTCTGGGGCTGTTTTCCGCTCGCTCGGTGAAACGTCCAGTTTAGGGTTTGCTGAAAGGAGGCATTGCAAACCTCTGGCTTCCCTGAATGTGCAGCGTTGCCCTCTGGGGGAACAGAAAAGCGAATCTTCATTCCAAGAAAACAAAACTTTCCCCTCAAGATCTCCAGGTGCACTTTCCAAGAAAGGAATCCTATCCAGATTGTTGCAGAAATCACGGCAAAGCCCTGCCTCTACTGCCGTTACAGCGGACACAGCCTGATCAATGCCTGATCACAATTACAGACTCACGGTTAATTAAGAGTTCACAGTTAAATACTCAATATAAAGGGCTAATTAATTATGACCAAAAGTGGAACATTAAACACAAAATTATGCACTACTGGGCCGTGACTGTGGAACCCTACTACCCTGACGAGCACTGAATTTGTGCTGTAAATTAGAGCGTTGCCAAATAAGGACAAATTGGAAAAGAAAAGAAAAATCAATAATGCCCTGAAGTGAAATTAGCAGCAATGGTAGGACGGAACAAAAGCATTTCACCCTAGAATTACTCCATTGAGGGCTCCCACAGGAGCCGCGGGCTCACCTGCGGAGGCCGGAATGTGTGGAATTTCTTCCGTGCCGGAGCCGGCGGCACGATGGGACGGCCCTTCCCGTCGGAGCCCAGCGCGGTCCCTTTGTCCCCTGAAGCAGCAATGTATGACCTCTCATTAATACACAAGGTAACTTCCAGTCCGATTCCCTCCTCAGACCACTCCACCAGGAAGAAAGAATGTGCACGTTGTGTCCAAAGGGCACACAAAGGTGCATTCAAACTAATAGAAGATTACATGAATAATTTCAAAATTATTCAAAAACACCTTTAAAAGACGATAGGTCATTTTCTCACTGATAGCATTGGGTAAATACAAAAGAAAGCCAATTTAGGAATGGAAACATGGGACTGATTCAGTTGAAGTGAAATTTAGTCTGTTCTGTTAAACAGTGTCATTGACATTGTCGAGTGGAAAAACAGCGAATGGTCCTCCAGCAGTGCTTTACGCTGAAAGATCACATTTTCCGAGTGCGAGTGCTTCTCTACAAATGTTTTATTTTTCAAAGAATGTATACATACTTGATGCAAAAATAAAAAGAACAAAATAAAAATTTCATATAGAGCATCAGAATTTCACAAGAATTAAATGCAATTGAATATGTGTGTGTGTGTGTGTGTGTGCATTTGTGTGTGTGTGTGCGTGTGTGTTTCTGCGCACGCATACGCATGTGCACGTTTGCATGTACTGTATGTATTGTGTGTATGTGTGTTTGTGTATGTGAGAGAGAGAGAGAGAGAGAGAGAGAGAGAGAAGTGTGCTTTGCCGCCTCGTGGGTCATGTGGCCTCATCACCCACACGGCGTGCCGTTCCCTGGCGGCGGCGTCTCCAGGCTGCAGGCGCTTCTCAGCAGCTCAGAGAGCACTGAGTCTGAGAGCCGAGGCGTGCTGTCCAGGAGGGTGCAGGAGCTGTCCGGACAGTCCAGGGAAGCCCCGGGGGACCGGTCCGCAGACCTGGTCAGCAGGGACGGCAGCCTGCTCAAGGCCACCACGCAGTCCTCCAACAGGGTGCTGAGCTGCCTCTCCGACAGCGCGGGTCTTTCACACTGCAGGACACGAAACAATACCGTTTAATGTACTAATGCACGGCCCAGGTCTTACCGCTTGTTTTATGTATTGAGAGAGCCTGATAAAAAAATTTTAAAAAGTGGTTACTGTACCCACCCAGCAAACAACATTTTATAATGCTTTTCTCAAAGTTTTACCCCAATTTTGGAATGCCCAATCATATTCGTCAGCAGCGCTCGTTTTGACCTCCGTTATCGATTTAGGATAGCGCGGACAAGCAGGGTCTGTCCTCTATGAGATGCCACCTCTTGTTTTCACACTGCAGTCAGCATGTTGGGCTCACACAGACACGTCAGAAGAAGACACTTCATGTGCAGCTCAACCGGTGAACTGTGGGCTTCCATTCAACCGGTAGGGGTTGTGAGAAATGCAAAGTCCCTTACAACACGTGGCATGTAACCCTCACTTCCCTGGGCAACGGCAGCAGTAACTGTGCCTCGCCCTGTGGGGCCGCCGGCCACAGTTGGCGCTGGCAGAGTCCGGATTCGAACCAGTCTGAGGGGCCCATCCACGCACTAGTACACAGCCCACTCACATTTTTGCTGGTGCTTAACTATAGTAAAAAGGCCATTCATAACACCGTGACAGCGCTGAATTGAATTTCAAATGTATTTAATTTTGTTCAGGAAGGTTCTATTGCAGACTAATCATGCTGAAAATCTGGCGACCCTGAGCCCCATAAATCCAGTCAGCCGTCCAATAGTCTAGAAAGGATGAAATTCATAAGACCCATTCAAGCCGAAGCAAGTTTTCATCATGATTTCATCACTACAGTCTGGGTGCAGGAGAAAACAAAACAGCACTTGTTACTGAGCAGACATTTCTTTCATCTAATGAAGTCACGTGTCAGTCTTATTACCGTCTCAAAACTCACTTTTTCAATGCAGTAGTTTAATGTAAAGTTTAGGTTGAGGTATTGTGACACCGCAATTTTGTTCCATCAAACTACTCTTTGCAATTAGTTATGTGAAGCGTGCCAAGACTATTATTACGTTAGGAATTTTTATTGCTATGTTTATGGTTATGGACTCCTGCATGAAAATCAAACTGCTACTCCATACTGTTTTGAAGGTGAGGAATATTCCACTAACTTCACAAAGGCCTACTCTACTATGCCCTACGGGTTATGCTATAAAACCTTTTTAACCTTTTAATTTTTTATTCTTTTCTTAGTTTTTTTTATAACCACTCTATATATTCCCCCTATATATTACTACAACTCACATCATACAACACTTAGGTGATTGTCTGGTGCTTGAAAAGAGCCATCAATTTTGGGTTCTTAAGTCTGCCGCCTGTAGCGTTGTGGATAGGTTTTTGTTATGGTGGCATTTAACAATGTTTTTTTAAAAACAACAGCATTCCAACAATGATTCTAGCATCTTTGCTATTATAAAACATAGATTACTACCAATTGCTGTATTGCATATCAATGCTGTTGCAAGAAAGCTCGCTAGCAGCATGAACATTTGTTATTTAATAATAGATAACCTGACTACCAGCTAGCTAGAAAGTGACTATTGGGTCACGCAGTTTATTTAAACTTAAATAGCTACCTAATGATATAACTGATCAACAGATTAATAAGTTATGAATGTGCAACTGTAAACTTTAGAAAGCTGTAGGCCTTACAGGTGGTATGTCCAGCTAAAGCAATAGACTGTTCCATGGTGAAAAATCGAATCCTGTCTGAACTATTTCTCAGTGCGGCAAGGACACCCTGGGGGTGATGCCCAAAAGGCCATATAATCCCCAGGTTGTTCCCTGCCTCATTTCTACAATAGAACCTCATGTGGTTGGTTGGATACCCAAGATCTTTCAGTGACTGTGGAGCTGAACTGGTGAACACAATGTTTTATGCTTATCTTTCCTTTATTCCCCAAATCAGAATTACAAATCATTACTGTGATGCCCAACCCATATGCACCATCATTGCAGACAGGCATGTGTATATTCTGCACAGCTTATTTTCATACTTCAGCCCACCAGCTTCAGCCCAGCAGCCGTTTCCCCAGAGGACTGAACATCGACAGGCAAATCGCTGCACTGAGAAACACACCTTTAGGTCGATAACCCACCCAAAAGCTCCCATAGCATCTTTACTACTTTCATCTATACATTCCTTTAACTTCAAATATGCAATGTTGCTGCCAAATCCAACTTAGCTAATAAACCTATAACCTTCTGAATGTGAGGCCTGCCAGTTTCTCCATATATACAGTATATATACACACATAACTGTAGACTATGCCAAAGTCAGTGCATGTCAGAATCTACTGTTCAGTTCTTTAAACATCGCTCCCTACATTGCCATTCAAATGTTTTCTATAGCCTCAAGCATAACTTGGTAAATAACAAATGGATTTCTGCGGTAGCAGAAAGATGTTTAGCAAACAGTTGGACACTGATGAATTCCTGTGAATTTCTGGTAGTTGTAACATTGACTTCACAATTGTAGAAACACAGCACGCTACTGGATATAAACTTTTTCTGCCTGCAGTATTTACATTTCATGCATTTCAGAGAGGCTCGTGACATGGTTCTGTGCAACTTTGGCAATTAGCAACGTCACAAAAACACAGAGCATCACGCCCTTTCCCCGCCTGTTTATAACTGCAGTGACAGCACACGTTTTGGTATTTCAAAGTAATAAATCATTCTGTCTGTTACAAAGTCCTCCACATTAAACCTGGCCATTTCTCGTAACTGGTTGGACAAAGCTGACATGGCCTAAATACGCTTCCAGTTGGAAGGAAGATTGTTTTCGTACAGATATGAAGGAATCCCTTTGCTAGGTCATCGGGGAAGTTCAATGAGGAAGAATCGATCAATCATGGCCTGAAAAGATGCCTGCAGAGAAGATGATGACATGCATAGAAGATACGGTTGTATGCCTTTACTGATATTTGGCAAATGCTGAGATTAAACTCGAAAACCAGACTGATTTTTCCATCTTGAATCTCAAACAACTGGGCGCAAGTCCTAATCTCTGTTTTTGTTGGGTTTATTCTTTCCCTTTACAGACAAGAAAACTGAAGTAGAAACCGTTTTGAATGGTGCTCAAAAAATCCTCAGAAGAGTACATGTACAAATAAATATCGAAATAAAAACCAAAACAACAAGCAAAGGTTTATTTTCTTTTCATGGCAAGGCACCCATAACAGGGAGTATGGAAAAACATCACATTTGCATGTTAATCAGTGTGTACTCTAATGAACATGTTATGCATATTTTAACATATAATCACTGACAATGGGCATTTAATGTTAGTCGTGTACTCATATCAATTTAGTGAAATCAAGACACTTTACCTTTCTACCCATGACAGTCAAATATCCCACTAAATCTCCTGTAAAATGTAGCACAAACAATGTAATTGATATCATAATTTGACCTTCTAGGAAGTGGTAGGAAACTGAACACTAAAAACTCTATGCAGGGGTGGCTTTGTGGCGTAGCCTGTCAGAGCACCGTCCACGTGCTCATTGCGAGCCACAATGTGGGCAGTTCGAGTTCGTCCACGCAACCTTTGTCACATGTCTCTCCCTCTCTCTTGCTCCCATAATTCCTGACTCTGTACACTGTGCTGTCCAATAAAGCTGAAAAGCCATAATATAAAACAAACAAAAAAAACTCAATTTATAGATCAGGTGAAAACTTTTAAAGTTTGAAAAAACATCCCTTGGCGTATCATAGGAGGTGAACCATGAGCCGTACCAACTTGGCCACGGAGCGCTTTGTTTGGATAAACAGGAGAATCTTTGTGAACAAAATAATTAGTCATGCTTTAACTTTGTTTACTATTTAACTGTCTGCGCTGGTTCCAAAATTCATTCCTGACCCGTCACAGATCTACCATAAACGTTGATCATTCCTGGTCAGATAAGGTGATGCGCAACGGGAGTCTAAAGTAGTCCTCTGTTTCCTGCTGTGAAGCTTAAGAAATATCAGCGTTCTTCATTCTGGCCTTAAATACCCTTTCAGCCAGAGTTACAACATCGGGTCACGTCCTGACCCCCCCGCAACCCTTCACTGTCTCTTGCTTTGTTTCAATTAGCCATGCTCAGCCAGACATGAACCATCCCATGCCAGGTCAGGACAATTTAATACGGTTGGGTGAATATCAATCATTCTTCAAACTACGTTTCACCCACGGAATGAACATCTTGGTTAAATGTTTCTCTACTTACTGACCTTATAGAGGCTTGTATAAGCTGGTGAAGGTGCAGGAGAAAGGCGCCCTCTACCACCCAATATCCTGTGGCCAAACTGAGTAATTGTTTGACAACTGAACATGCCGCAGGCTGGCATGACATTGGACATTCATGAACACGAAAAATGCGACCTCAGAAATATGAGCCTGAAGAAACGGTTCTTCAACCGTATCCAGTCCTGTATACGTAGCTCCCCTACTGTCTGTGCTCACAATGATTTGAAAAGGGATACAAGCCATAATGTGACCCTTCAGGTAATGGTGGGCGGAAAGGGGTGGTTGTTTCGTTACTCATTCACAGACTCTAAATCCGCCATTACCGGAAAGGGAGCTTGTTGTTCCCCAGCAGGAGATAATGTTCCTATGGGGAGGCAGGATAAGCACCACTAACTTGTTCCTGGGCCCCGCCCCTTAACATCAAGCACACCACACTCCCGTTAGCCGTCCCAACTTTAGCCTATGGCCTTGACTCCACCCCAAGGGTCTGTGAAACCCATGTCACAAAGGCACATTGACCAACCGCTGTGTCTGAGGTCGTTTGCAGCGGTGCTGGGTGACTTAGGTTATTAGGTCCAGGATTGAAATGTATTTTTGTTTATTCATGTTGAATAGGGCCCTTGTCTTGATTTGTCCATGTGGTTATACACATTAAGAGGCCACTTAAATCTCAAGCGATTGATGTTCTGAAATCCTTTAAAAAGCTTCTGCTGGAACCACTTCTGGACCCCCACTCAAAGTACACAGCATTTCACTTAAGTAGCATTCCAAAGTATATCGATATGACCAACAGTGGGACACAGTGTAAATATATGCTAACAAAACAAAACAAATGCTTTTTGTAGTAAAGCTAGCATTTATACTGTTCGACACATTATTGCTCTCGTTGGATAAACCCATCAGTACTTGGAGAAAGTGAGAAAATAAAAAAATTATTTACAATCTCATGCTAAACTTGCAAAATCCCAAAGAAAGCAATAAAATATGCTTAACATTTTACAATAGGGGCTGGTTAAAAGGTGAACATAAATGGTCTATTCGAGAAAAGGAAGAAAGGTACACATTCTTTGTTATTCATCAAACCCACTAGTGCTTGGGTCCTATGAGGCTATTAGTCCTATCCTAAAGCAAGCATGCTGTGCGTTTACTACACAAGTATATTCGGCTAAATCTGGCCTGTAATTTGCCCAACTCCAGCATTGGACATTTCTGTTCTACCATTTTAGTTCTCTAAAGCAGCATTAAGTACCTAAATAGGAGGTTGAGTAAATCACTCTTAAACATAAGAATACAATGCACAAACCCAGTACCATAGCGAAGCTGCTAATCACTATTAAATATGAGAAAGTACCCAGTATCATAGCGAAGCTGCTAATCACTATTACATATTGGGGAAAAAAGGTTCAAGCAACAAAAAGATTTATTGGTTTGGAATCTGACAATCGTGCCCTGTAAATTATCCCTTCAAAACCAATCATCTGTCAAATAAAAATTAAATTCTTTCGTCGCGCAAATCTTTTTCGTTAGCAATTTATCCATGCATACTTAACCACAGTATAACTCACTGTAAGTAATTACTTGCCCTTTCTCGCATCAACTGAGAACTACTTGCATAAGAATCTGACAGAGTGAAGAATTGGAGCAATTACAGATAAATCTAGGGTAACTGAGAAACTGAGATCCTTTTAATAGGACCCAAAGCAGCAAGAAACAAACTGCACTCAATGCTTGGTGGTCGTAGCAAACAGATTAAACCTAACATTACAAACTTGGGAGTGATTTTAGACTCCGATTGAAATTTTAATTCTCATTTTAACAAGGTCATTAAAACATCCTTTTTTCATCTTAGGAATATCGCCAAAATCAGACCTTTTTTAACTCCGAAAGATGCTGAAATACTCACTCAATCTTTTATTACTAGCCGTTTAGACTATTGTAATTCCCTTTTTACTGGATTACCTAAAAAAGTCTATCAGAAAATTACAGCTAGTTGAGAATGCTGCGGCCAGAGTCTTAACCAAAACAAAGAAAATGGATCACATTACCCCACTGCTTAAGACATTGCACTGACTACCTGTATCTTTTGGAATTGATTTTAAAGTTATTTTACTTGTTTATAAAGCTTTAAATGACCTTGCTCCTCCCTACATCAGAGATTTTCTTTCATTTTATGTTCCAGCCAGATCACTAAGCTCCTCCAATGCTTTTCTTTTAAATGTTCCTTATGTGTACCATAGAAGGACCGATGAGAGTGCCTTCTGTTCCTTATGTGTACCATAGAAGGACCGATGAGAGTGCCTTCTGTTTTTATGCCCCTAAACCGTGGAACTCACTGCCTCTGGATATTAGAATGGCAAGCTCTCTCTGTATTTTTAAAAGGAAATTAAAGACCTATCTTTTTAATCTGGCTTTTAATTTGGAGTAATGTTATAGCCTTAGTTTTTAAGTTCTAATCATTGGTTCTTACATAATTTTTATCCCTGGTGTTTATTTTATTTTATTTTTATTGACTCCTATTTATTGATTTTTAACATTTTATTGTTTTATTGTTGTCATTTAGTTTTATTGTTGTAATTTTGCTATGTGAAGCACTTTGGGCTGCATGTTTGTATGAAAGGTGCTATATAAATAAAGGTGAGCCCATATGGAAATGTAATATACTGCAGTATATTTTAAATATATTGTGAAGATAATTTTGATATATTTACAATATACTGCAGCATATTCTTTTTCCATAGGGGAGTTGAGTTGAGCTGAGTTGAGATAAGTGTTGCCAAACCCGAGATGATGTTAATGTGATCTTTTTATTTACTTTGGACAATGAAAAATATTGAACAAGAAAGTACAGCATGAATGTGGAATTTGACAAAAAAAAACTATGAACTGATTTTTGTTGTAATGCGTTAATAAAAATGAATACAATCACAAGATTTAAAATGTCATTAATCTGGACCCAGGGCTTCTTTTGGGATAAACTTCATGGCATTTATGCATTTTACCCCTTATGAGAGATAAGCCCAGGTTTGGTAACAGCAGGTTCTAATTATAAAGAAATTATGATTTACTGATACTATCAAATTTCACAAATTGAGTCCAATGCCATAAATAACTCATTCAAATGAGCTGGTTTACCAAAATCAGGAAGAAAAAAATAAAAAAAAATAAACAGTTCCTTGGTTGAGCAACTATCAGGAATGCAAGGAAACGGTAAAGAGTAAAATCATCTATGATAAACAAATTTTATCTCCAATAGTATAAATAGTGTCCAAACTGGACTAAAATAAACACCGTTACAGTTCATACTAGGAATGTGTCTGTGTTTAACTGAAAAGCATGAGCAGAAAAGGCTAAGCAGTGGACGCTTCTCACGGCCCCGTCAGTTCAAGCTCCAACACACATCATCCCTAACATCCACCACCACATCCGTCCGTAGTCAGCAGAAGATGAGGTCCCATGCAATTGGCCCCAGTTCTAAAGTCACGTTGGGAACTGATGAAGAAAAATGCTACTGTGCTCAGTCCAGTAAAACCGAACCAGACCATAACACATCTCTGAGTTAGGCCTGCCTGTCACATTTGATCGCCATCAACAATGTGATTATTTGCAGCTGTATCTTAATCTGTTAATTTATTTCAACAACACCACAAAATGGCACAGTAAAAAAGTTAACACTGACAACCGGCGGCAAAACAACCAGCGACGCAGGATGTGCAGCTGCACTTAGGCGTCCTACTTCTCATAAAGTTCTACGTACGCAGTGTTTGTGCGCCCGTGAGTTTCTCTTTTTCTCTTTCCCACAACAGTCACTATTTTGTAGTCCATAACGATTACTGGTGCCTGCTTCCTTGCTTTCTCAGTGCTTTTCTGCAATGGGAACCTGTCTTTTCAACATGTTAGCGTTGCTCAAAAATGGGAAGTTCCAGAATGGACTGTACTGGGACTTCTACATTTTGCTCATATTAGTATTGGCCATTTTTTCCCCCACTTCAAGAGTTGGCACAATGTTTAGTAAAACCAAAAAGAAAGAATGTGCACAAAAAATAAGGGAAAAAGAGAGTGGAGAGAGTATGGCAAAGCTGCCAATATTAGATGGGTGAAATCTTTTTTTTCATTATTGTTCTTAAGCCTGGTGAGGGATTGTCTGTGCTCAATGTTATGGTTACAATTAGTGCATCTGCTCCAAAATGTATGTTTGCAGTATGCAACTAAGAAACTGGCTGCCATTCCTGTTATTACAAAGGTTGAATATTAAGTGCTTGTAACCTTAGAATTACAGACTTCCAAGTGAGTTGTCTGCATACACTTGGCTGTTGGTTGTTTATCTAGGACTCTGCAGGGTAATTATCCCAGAATTTTCCTGAATGGATATGGAGCCAATTCTAAAGTAGTGTTTGGTAGCATTATGTAGCTGTCACGTTAGAAGGCCTACTGTGGTTATGGCCATACTGTTGAGTCAACTTGCTTTGCGCATTTTTGTCATTTGGTGTTCTCTTTCGATTTTTTGACATGTCTTGCTGTGATAAGAAGGCATTATTATTATTATTATTATTGTTATTATTATTATTAGAGCAGTAAGTTTGGGGCTACTGTGCTACCCATTGTGCTGAACACTGAGGCGGCATGGTTGCGTGCTTTTTGGTGGAATAATAGGCCTGTGTGGTGAAGGAGGAGGGTGTGTGTCTGGGTGCGATGGGGTGGGGGGCCCATGGCAAGTCATTTGTTTTCACTCATCGCAGCTGCTCAGGACAGGTTCTATTCTTGATCAGAGTCCTGCAGACCTGCCAAGGTAAACCGAATGGATATATGATCCTTTCCAAAAGAAAATGGCCGCCAGATTGCAATCACAAAGTGGAACAACCAGAGGGATTGCACCCATCCCATAGTCTTGTTGCCAGGGTCAGCAGTGAAGTGAAATGCTCGCTGACGCTCGCCAGGCTGGTCTCCTCTGCGCTCGTAAAGATTCGCTGTGCTACTCGGGGCTCTGGGAATCAGTCCAGCCACCAAGATGCTGGATTTCAGCTAACAGCATAAAAAAGCACTGTGTTGACAGGATACCTTTCCAAGGAAATTAAATTGATTTGTTTCAAAGAAGCGGTTTGTTTTAGGCGGCGAGCGATTAACACTGAGGGGAGACGAGGTGACCGAGCCCAGCCGGGCACTATAAGTATGCGTATCCATGCCATTTTTACAATCCCACCAAAAAGAAACGGATCGGTCGGAGAATGCGTGCCTTTGTGAAAATATCCGTTTGAACACGCTGGAAGTGTTGACTGTGAAACATGCCTCTTTATGGCCTGCTCCAAGTCAAAGGGAGTCTGCAGCTGCAGGCCCACTGTGGTCCACTCTCTGACAAGCACACAACGACCTCGAGGACATGTGAAATATTAGGAGGCTGTGTGAAATCAATAGATCCCTCCATGGACTGCAGTTTTGCCTATGGCATAATGAATGTTGCATGGGTGACAGCAAAGTATCACCTGACGGAATAGTTACCTGTAAAAAAATTAAATAAAATGAGGCAAATAAGCCGGAGGCTTTTCCGAAACCGCTAATTTCCCCGTTGCAGCCACAGAATTGACTTCACTTGGCATTATGACAAAATAATTACGACTGCAATGCACTGCATGGCTTCGGTCCAGCAACGTACACGGTCCGTGCAAAATGCTGGCTGGTGTAGCCGCTTTCGAAATAAGGGGTGTTCATTTGGAATGCGCATTCGATCGAGAGACTGCCTCGTCTCCCGATCGCGGGCTGGGAATTTTATGGACTGTGATAATAAGGCTGGGAAACTGCCTTTGTGAGAGAGAACACGGGCTACCCTTTTGTCCCAGTGCCACAGTCAGGGAACACAAACCCCAGTAGGTTTGGGGAGGAGACCCAGCAGGAGCCATCCATCACACCCCCACCCATTAGAACACAGCTTAACTGCCGGCGCAACCCGTAACACTAAAGTAAGAGTGTGAATCGCTACCCGTCTAAATCATCCATCGCCGCAGAAGGGCACTACAGGAGCGTGGAAGACATCTCTATCATCAGACAGTCAAACAGATTTTTAAGTCTTCGGGAGAGATTTTCCCTTAGCTCGTACCGTCACACGAGCATCAGTTCCCATGAGACGACGGCCCTGGAGAAGCAGGCTGCGTTCAGTCACAACAGAGATGCTTTCCCTCCCTTTCCGCACTGCATTCTGGGAGGTCATGGTGAATGCACTGGGCTGGGAAGGGCTGCCTGAGGCTCGGGAGTTCTCTGGGTCAGAGAAGTATGTAGAAGCAAACATTTGTCTGGCAGACACTTCCCAAGAGGCTCATGTCTGCGGTGCACAGGGTGCATGTTAATGAACCCGGTCCACGGCAGACATTTCTCATAACTTTTAACGCTGCACTGGGTGCCAAACTAGCCCAGTCAGACCACGTCATCAGATCCTCCCAATCCTTTCTACTCTACTTGTATATCCTACAACATTGTGTAGAGCTTAGAAGTCTTTGATGGTATGGAAAACAGATCTGTAAACTCACAGCGATGGCTGCATTTATCAGAAATCTGTATTGAATTCTTAGGAAAAATAAGTATTTCCATTCTTTCAGCATTTAAAATTTCAAGGAGGGCCAAATGGGCCCCAGGCCTGCTAGTGCAGCCAGGATTTAGTTAGGGCTTCTCAGAGATGACATCACCAGTTCTCTACCACCATTTGTCAAGCTGACTGCAAGCCATTACGAAGACCTTTATAGCAAAACGCAGCCTGCCCAAGGGCCCTCACAGTGCGCAGATATCCAGAGTGAAAATATGAAGTCATTGACACAAATATACAGCACCAGTTTCTCCTCCATAATGATTACTGAACTGGTCAATTTTACCATGGCCAGGAAATAGTGTGAAATTGTCTTGCTTTACCCAGCTTGCATAAATAAATTTTACATGAGCATTGCCATGCAGACCACACCCCAATCATAAACACTCTCAGACCTCTCACGCTGTAAGATCATGCAACGAAAACGCAAAATGGCCACAGAAATACACCGCTATTTATCATGTTGAAAAATGGTTTAAGATACGAACGTGAAATTTTTCCCCGGGTAGCAACTCCAACAGTAGCAATGTATGTGTAGCGCTCTTTCAAGAAAATCTGAGAGGTTCATGTCAAAAAAAGGCATGATTTCATATGGTATGCCGCCCCCACCCCCTCATTCCCACTGTTAAGCACACAAACTAAAACTACAGTTCCCACACCCACAACATTCCGTCCAGTGTCCATTTTGGTGCACCTTTGCTTTTCTCACATTTCTTTTTCTGGCTCCTACACCATTATATCACTCCTGAACACAATTTTCCAGCAAGCCTTTTTTAGCATTTGACACGCCTATAAAGCCGAAGCACTGTGGGATTGCGGTTTTTTCGCCAGTAAGATAATCGCGGATCTCCCCTCGCGCAGGTGGCCCCGTTTTGGGGGGTTTAGCCCGTCGGCTCGCGGCTCTGAGGGCTCACTGTTTTTTTCCCCTCAAAGTCAAACAATTCAGGGGCTACCGCCGCAGAAAGTGCGCCGCTCATATTACAGGGTCTATGACTTCAGTCGCATACTTTGCTTTTTTTCCCCGCCCGAGTAACCCGGGGCGTTGCTCTCCTAATAAAGCTAGGAATTCTTCCCAACACTCCTCCATTCAGGTGTCCGTATCACGCAACGGCCTCCACATTTAAAGGCTCGCGCTGATAAATCAAAAAGAGCCATCATTTAGTGACTCTTCTATAATTGAAAATTGATTAGTTTGTTGAGTGCCAAAGTATACACTGCAAAAATGTCAGGGTAAATTTAACTCTGCTGGTGTACGTTTAACACCCCGGGGTGTTAAATGTACACCGCCCTTTTTGCTGTGTACGTACTAACTTTTATTTATAATACATTATCAAAAGATATGTGCACCCTAAAGAATGACACTCATGCTTGCTTATAACTACCCATACATACGATAAACCTCACTGCACATAACTGCCCTGCTAATAACTAGCAAAACTCAGCCATGTACCCACTGTTAGAATGTGAACATTTAGAACTAAACCTCTTTTAACCCCTTAATTTGTCTTTGAATATACTGGAGCAAAAATATGAATTTATATTTGACAGAAGAAACAAAAACACTTATTTGTGCTAGATTATTCTAAGATTCGTTTTTAATTATTTCTCAACTTTTTATGTACACTGTTTAAATGGATAATACTCCGTTTATCCCCATTTAACAATTCTATTGTTGTTATGGTCTGCTGCTGCAGCCAACTGACATTACTGGATTATCCTAAAGTCAAAGATAATAAATAGCTTCATTCATTATAAAACTGAATGTGCTTCACCTTACGAAAAACAGTCTTACACTTTTCTCAATATATTCTCACTAATACTGCTGAAAACTAATGTCCCTTAAAAGGTCTGCATTGCAATAGGTGTTATGGTTTTGTCAGAACATGTAAAGCCATACAACCATGTTAAAGTGAAAATTGTCTTCAGTACGTCCATACTGAATAGCCTATCATGTAACACGAGATTGTGAGAAACACAATCCCACTAAGGCAAAGCCCTACACCACATCGATGAGGCTTGGAAAGAAATATTTCCCCCGCCACAGATGGACTGTAGTGTACTACAATAGTGAAGCTGCCTGCAGCTCGCTGGTGGAGGAAATCAGTTATGCTGCACAGATTCACAGAGAGCCCTCTTCTGGTCTACTCTCACAGGACAAGCAGACAACGGACAGAAGGGATATTTTCTCTAATGACAGGGTGCTTCCCCAAGCAAGCGGTATGGCTGAGCTGCCTGACAGTGGCACGTTATCACTTAGAACTGTACTGCAGTGGAAATTCCCAGCATAACAAGTGCTTTACTGCTTTCATAAAGCACCTGCCTTATATGATCCCCAACCCCTCTGTAGTCACATGCGATGTTCAGGTGTTATCAGGCTTGAGGGATGTGCTTTTATGCTGATTCCTGCCACAGACAAAAGCCAAGGAATACCTTTCAAATGAAATAAAGCCACTGTTCTCACATTTTGGCACATGGAAAATAAAATACCCCCCAGAGGTTTAGTCAACTCAGTATAATTTCAACATTCAGAGGTTACTATGTAAACATGAATATTCTGAAAGGTCTATTTAACTTATTGTAGTCTTATCTCTTTAGGTTTCTCAACAAAGGTTCGATATAAAAAAAACAATGCCCCTATTAATTTTTATTCGGAATCTTCACTATAAGAAACTGTTAACTTAAAACTGAAAACCGCCAGAAAAAATACATTCCAGGGAGGGAGAACAGACACTGGCTCCTGTTGATAATCCCAAACTTAAACAGGGTTTCAATAGATCATATTGGCTGCAATTTTATTTTGTTTTTAAGAGCTGCTTGCAGGTTTGGGCAAGTTGCCATTCGGGAGAATTATTAATGGGAGTTGTAGTTCACCCCCTCAACATTTGCCCCTGGCAGGATGGTTGCTTTTCTTCAAATGATTTTGTCACGTGGTACACATCACATCGGCATCAATAACTGTGTCACATGTAATTGTATTTGAGTGAAACTGCTCGCCAGAATTCAGCTAAAATTACAAATTAAAGTGATTCTTACAAATCCTTTTAAGCATGAAGCTCTGACAGTAGTAACTGTCATCCGAGGTTGAATTAAAGCTCTCAGAAGTGCAGACAGGTTCGGATAAGCATACATTTTTCTGAGGATGCGTAGGTTCACGAGTCTTTCACCTAATACAGGGGATGAACATACTGATAAGACTCATACATGACATGATCCACTGCCTGGCTAATTCCTTCTTCATTTCAGCGAAATTGACAATGGTTCAGCAAAACTCTTGTGAAAGGTGCAGATTTAACCTTTACACCATCATTCAGAATACACTGCATATTGCCCAAAAACTGGGAGGTAACCACGCTAGATTGGTTTCTAAGAAACAGAGCCAAAAGAAAAAAAGGTTCGCTTGGGAAAAGTAAGATCTGCAGGAAGGCATTTTACACAATTTAGGACGACATTTATTTCTATTTAAGTTGTTTGTGTCTTCAACTTCACAGGCCTTTGAGCTAATTTACAAACACCCTGATCTATCTGAGAAGCCTGTTCAGCCCATGTTTTGACTATTTCGGGTCTACATCATAGTGCAACAAAGGTTGCTTTCCTCGCTGTTCGATGCAGTCAGTTGAGGACATGTGCATGATATTAGCCCGCCGCTATTCCGGACCCAAGGGGAACATGTGAAAGCACGTGTCCTTCGCCGACGTTGCGCTAACAGCCACACAATAAATAACGTCATGTGCGTGCGCTTTGAATGTTGATATATGCGCCGCCGTTCTCTTCGACCCATGCCGTTCGGCTGTCCCTAAATCAGAAGGCCGAGAACGGCATCTCCGTCGCAGCGGTTGTTTCATAAGCACACGGATATCAAGGAGCCGGTGAATTTAGCCGGGGGGCAGAGAGTCGTTTAATTACCCTTACGCCCGTCTCCCGCCAGCTATTAATTGAGACCCGCGAGGACGGTATCGCGTTCGGCCGTTCCCCCCGTGTCTCCCAGCGGCAGCAGACACCTGGCCGGCCCCCCAAACAAAAACCCAGCCGGGCCTGATCTTAATCAAAGGGATCCCCGTCCAGACCCAGCGCTTGCATAATCTCCCGCCTTAATCAAACACATCTGCGCTGCCCCCACCGGCATTCCGTAGACGGAGACTTGAAAGGGAAAGGTGCTAAAGTATTCGCTCCTTCTTTTTTTCTTTTTTTTTTTTACTCGGAAAACTTATGAAAATATGGAGCTGGCAGAACAAAGGGGCACCTGAATGCTTAACATTGCAGATTTTCTTCATCAGACAAGATGCACGCGTTGCGTTCGGAGCGAATGCCAGTCATGCCTCGGGACCATATACAGCGTACGTCCCGCCTGCTTTTTCGCGGACACACGCGCTGCATGACGGGGGCGCTCAGCACTGCAGCCCGGGTACCGGAGGGACTTCCATAAAGACACAGGATTTAAATTATGAAACCTGCTGGCGTATCTATGTTGAAATGACTGGACGGTATTGTGCGCTCACGTGAGGAGACCAGCGGGGTCACTTAGGCCTTTACCTTCTTTTCTTTTTTTGCATTTGATTCTCGTCAATTACCTCACGTGAATTCCCACTCTCATAAGCCAAGTGTACAATGTGATATTAACAAATTCCATCAGTGGTCCAAATTAATATCAGGGGCCGTATTCACAAAACGTCTTAAGGCTAAGTGGCTCCGAACTTGCCGATTTAGGAGAACCTCTTAAAAATAATGGGCATGTCAGTCCTAACTTTAGGAAATTTTTGGCATAAGAGTCATTCACGATGCATTTTAGCTCTAAAACCAGCTCCTAAATCTGTGATAAATTAGAGGTAGTCAAGAGGACTCCTAAGTCACTAAGACCAAATCACAAACAGTCCTATAGCTGCTGCCGGCAACCCGCCTCAGTATTGAATCAATGTTTTAGAAACATTTAATAACATTGAGCTTTTAAAAAGGTATCAATCGCAATGGTGTTTTGATTATAGTAGAGTTAGTCAGTGATGCAGTCACTTCACCAACAAACAAAAACAACACAATGAAATCAAGGTTTTGTCAAATCTATACGCTACTTGGCCACAGGTAAAATACAGCAATGCAGCACAGACGAACTGGGAATATCAGTCATCTGCAATTAGAATATTACACCAAACAATAAATTCCCTCTACAGACCCCACATCATCCGAAAATTCATACGGTTTCCTGCTGATGTTTGCCAACTACAAAAAAATAAAGGCAACTTCAGCCTTTTTATAGCATAACTAATGGAAAGTCTGTTTAAATGCATAACTGCAAATTATTTTATGAGCTGCCAGACACATAAGAGGCAGCTAATTAGCTGAATATATACTCGACTAGTCAGGATATTATTTTGGTTTCATGTTAAATCAGGGACACAGGGACAATTTATTTTCTCAAATCTATTTGAATATGGAAACATGATTCCTACCTCCTGCTACAGTTTTCTATGATGGCATTTGAATTTGTCGACAGACCAGTTCCCGATCAACAAATCACTGTGGGCATAGTAAGTAAGCATGTTCATGAAACGCAACGTCATCCATAGCAACGAGGCCAACCCCGCCCTTTCTCTTAGCTTAAGAGTTCTCCCCGTCCCTTAGTAACAGTTGGTCCCAGCAGCTTTGTGAATAGGTTTTAAGAGGAACTTTTTGTGCCACATAGGAGCACTCTTAGTGGTAAGACTGTTTTGTGAATACGGCCCCGGGTCATCTCGCCCAGTTGAGTCCAGGCACTTGGGTTATCAGTTACGTAAGGGCACGGCGTTTGAACCGGCGCATTTCGCCGCGGTCTGTCACGGAGGTGCGCTTCCCCGCCCTGTTAGTTCAGCCTCGGTGCCACGGCAGGAGCTGTTGAAAGGGCACGGCGCATCTCACAGGATCCCACGACTATTCAGCTGCGGAATAAAAGTCATTATTCCCTCAAAAGTATCGTTTCTTTGCCACGGTACACTAGAGGGGAGGATTTTATGGCCATTCCGGCGTGCTTTTTCAACGATTTCCTAAAGCCTGTGATCAGAGAGCGACTTATTTACATTCCACAAAGATCTTAACGGCCATGGTTCAGGGAAAGAGAACAGTCAGCACAGCGTAGCGTTTATGTTCTGATGAAAGTGGTATTGCTTGCATTTCGTACACGCGCTCGTTTCTTGTTATTGGAAAGTTGTTACTGAATCGTGCAAGAATATTTAAAAAAAACACCGATGCCCACAGAACATTTTATGTGTGCCTCTACGAGATGAAGAACAGTGTTATTTCAAATGAACATTTCAAACCTCAAGAGCATTAATCATAGTTAGCCAGACATATTAGCACACAGAAGGTGAAAATATAAAATAAGACTGACTCAAGGGCTTAGAAGACTACGTCAGGAATGTCAATTTGGAATTTCTTCAGACTTTATGGGAAGTCTAAATATTTTTCTTAGTAGTAAATTGCACTGGAAGGTGTAAAGAAACCAGATCAACTCAATAGGGTAACAAAATGAACAGAAAGAGATAACCATTGATTTACAAGTCGAAGGAACAACGTTTACAACGGGGAACTGAAAACAAGCACTTTATTCTGAAGTGTTTTTGCAGCGGATTCTCAAATCGCCATTATAACTAAAGAAGAACTACAACTGACGGACACTTCAAGGCAGCAGGTTTTTAAAAATTGGCCATCAAGTGCCCACGCTCTGACCTTTAAAGTAAACAGCGACGTAAATCTATCACAACTGCGCGCAGCGAAGTGAACCGTTGAAAAGCGTTACAAGAAACATCCCATATGGGTGCTTCCCGCTGTTAACATACAGTACAGCTCTCGCCATTTATAGATACAGCAAATCATCACTATGTGGGGATTCTAATGTTTTTACAGCCTCCGAAATCCCACAAGCCCTTCCTATTTTGAAAGGCAAGCATAAGTTGGAGCCTAATTTACTCTGGCTTCCTCAGATGTGGCACTGATGGTAGCTCTCCACATTCACATAAATCCAGACTGGAAGGCACCGATAAAATGACCAGTGCCGAAAATATAAGTCCTCCTCGCGTTTTCTCCTCATTTGTATCAACTCCACTATTGCTCCTTAGACCCACATGCCTGTGCGGCGCTATTTGTGATGACATGTTCAGCTCACGGAGGGCAATAACACCGAAGCTCGTAGAATGTAGGTCAGAATACCTTGAGGGAGCGATGCGATGTACAAACTTGGTTCTGCCCCTGCCGACACAGGTTAATGCATAGCATACCTCACGTACGTCGTCACATATAACAAGACATGAGCTGGCAACAGTTCAGGGCAATCTCAGACGAGATGGCAAGATAAGATCTAGATATTAAAGGGATTTTTCTTCTTGCCACCTTAACAGAGAGGTGTAGGACAGTAAATCAAACACTAATCATTTAAGGCAAAGATCATATGATCGACATCAGCCCAGCCTAGCTGAAATGGGAACAGGTGAGACAGTGGTTATATCTTGAGAACATCAACAGTTTACGTCATTGAACCTTTTTAAGTGGCACTCCATGCAAAGGGTTTGATACTAAACCAGAGGCTATGACTAAACAATCCTTTCAGTCAAAATACTTTCATTTGGGAAAACATTTGGAAAATATAATTTGATTTAATTAATATAATGTAGGTTTGGAGGAACTAATGGATAGAATTTATGGTAGACTACATTTATTCCACAGAATACTATGACCTAATGTATCAACAATTATTTTAGGGATACATTTTAAGTCGTAATGTATCACCATGAAATTGGGATATTTTTATAATAAGCATTGACTAGTTTGGTGTGTAATACAGAAACTCACAGTGAAAACTATGATGAAAAAAATTGAAAGAAATAAAATAAACTCTTGGTATTGTGCTGGGATTGACAGTGATTGGTACTCTAACTGAGTTCCCTTGAACACACATTTCAAAAGAAAGGGCGTCATCTTTTAAGAGTTGC
This sequence comes from Synaphobranchus kaupii, assembly GCA_029718625.1. NCBI lineage: Eukaryota > Metazoa > Chordata > Actinopteri > Anguilliformes > Synaphobranchidae > Synaphobranchus > Synaphobranchus kaupii. Next base: position 20,354,640 of record CM056390.1, read on the forward strand.
ATCCTCTTCCAATATCAGAATATGGTTGACAAATAAATATTGATCATTGGTTCTGCACGCACAGCTAACATGTAACAGCAGACAAACAAGGTCAGTCCGATTTGGAAAGAGAAGCAGGGGAAACGGAGAAGGGAGCAACGGCAACGCAGAAGACTGTGGTAGAGGGGAACATGGGAATGAAAAGAGAGCCGTCTACCGCTCACCTGAGTGTGAGACTAATCCATCTTCCCCAGTCACAGCTGGCAGCCCTGGGAGCAGCTGAAAGGGTACAATGTCCCTCCTCTATTTCCACTCCCTTTACACACACACACACCACACACGCAGACACAGACACAGACACACACGCACACACACGCAGACAGAGGAATGCTACCCCTTTGCACTGCCACAGTCCTACCAACGTTGCAGCTGGAGGTTAAGCATTTGGCTGTAGGGAGGGGGATATGAATGTTCTAGTTTCGGAGCATTGGGCACAGTTAAAGCAAGGTACGGAATTTTCCAGAAAAAGAAAAACACGCCAGTGTTTCACAAGGAGCGCTAAGAGCGTGCTCAGACTGATTTCCATTCTTTCCCATCATCGAGGTGATATGATTCTGCCTGTGGTGGATTTTCTGCCATTAAGAGGACTGTGCCGTTCTACAAATCTACAGGGTCCCTCTCACTGACTCTCAGTAAAAGCTCTGATCACCGGCCAAGGCTGCCGTAATGGGCAGACTCAGGGTTCTACTACAGAGTGGGACAGGTTCTGAAAAGAGTCTCTACACTTCCCTCCGATACTACTTCTTACACTGTGGCCTGTCTGGCAGAACACGGTCACCATCCGTCTGCACTCCCCAAGATTTCAGCAGCATCATGATGAGCGTAATTCCTTATATCGGAGCATAAGGATGTTTTTTCCATCATTACATTACAGGAATTTAGCAGACGCTCTTATCCAGAGCGACTCACACAACTTTTTAGCATTTCTTTTACATATATTATCCATTTATATACAGCTGGATGTATACTGAAGCGATTCAGGTTAAGTACCTGACTCAAGGTTACAACGGCAGTGTCCTATCTGGGAATCGAACCTGCAACCTTTCGGTTACAAGGCCAGTTCCTTAACCATTATACTACACTGCCGCCCCATCATTGAATGGATCTCACCCGAACCCCCGCTGGGTTTCTTTGAGCTAAATCGAAGGCCTTAAACAAGGTTCCCATACTATGTTTTTTTACCTCCTACAGTCAGGCCCGGGGCTTTTTTGCTCTGCTTTCCCCTCACAATAAAACAGCGCAGGTACGGCCTACTGTACTTCTGTAGACTAATTGTGGCTCCGCAGTTCAAACGATTTGTAATGAGAAAGTAGCGCGGCTTTAGAAGATTACAGAGTCTGATGATGTAGCGCTGGTGTCTGATACAGTACGTTTCAAGTGCACCTTAGACTAATCGGAGGGCGGGGACGTGCCTTTCATCCGCCTGTTGATACTGTAACTGTGTGCATATCGCTAATAAAATGCTAATTTTAAGTTTTGCCATCCGTTTTCAAAGGCCTAGATAATATAGCTGAGACTTCACCCAGTGGAAGGATGAATTATTGTGCATATAGTCTTAAGCGAACTGGAAACCCACAGCTGTAAACCCGCTTCCCCCTGGTACCCCCCACTCTCTCATTAAACCTGTTAATGCGGCCATAACAGGTTTCAATGCTCCTCTTACTGGGAAATTAGTCTGAAGTGGAGCCATTATTCAATGATTACCCTAGGCTCGTCTGACAAATGTCAGCTGTCAAAATTGACCGTGATCCCCTGTATGGCACCAACCCGGCCGTCACACCTGATGGAAGATTTACACCACTGAATACGGTCATTTGAATCCCACACAAGTACTCCGAACACTGAAAATGCGCACGTGTGCAAAAGAAAAAGCGCACGTGCATTTGGTGACAGAGGGTTGCCAAATACGCATTATTTAAAAAAATATTTATTTGATAATAGAAACAGTGCCCTTGGCCCAAAAAAGAAATGTTTGTCCCTGGTGTGTTAGACTGACAGCAAAGTTGACAGAACAGGATAAAGGAGTTTACTTTGGATTTATTTACAAAGTGTGACATCTGAAGGAATGCTGTGAAAATCACAGCCTACATTTCTAGTCTGACAAAATTGCAAATAACCTGCACAAATGTGAAAATGTTTCTGTCTATAATAAGCCTATCACTGTGGACTGATGATAGACTGATGATAGGCTAAAACATTTGCACTGTGTTTGACCTCTGAGTACAAATGGCATTTTTGGCACTATGCCACCTGGTATTATCTTTGTTGCTAAATCCAAAGTGCAAGTCTTTCCCGGCCGTCATTTTATAAAAATAATAAGCCTACATAAAAAAATGATTATACAAAATTAGCATACAAAAGGTTACACTAATGATAGAGCACTTCAGCACTGTAATTTGGCAATCAATATTGTTCTTTACAGTAAACCATGAATGCATTAGCATAATTTCTCTCACATTTTCCACATCTACTTCTGATCTGATCTAAGAGACATTATGACTAGACTGGAGCATTGCAGGACATTTTATTTTATGAGCAGACTTGACAAATGTCATGAATGAAAACATATTAAAGTATTTACTGTGTGATATTCTGAGACTGTATGTTTTCAATTTATATGACTAAATAAAACGTGGGCAAAGCCAGCACTCTGTGTCTGTTGGGTTTGGGCTGGCGGTTTTAATTGTATTGGTGAAGAGACTTAAAATGAAGCCTATAAGAGCCGATAAACAGACCCAGCAGGTCCAGCTGCAGGATTAGAGAACCTGAAGCACAGAGGTACGCTGTGTGTCCGTGAAGAGGCGCATTGTGCCTGTATACAGGACGCCGGCCCCGGCAACGCGAAAAGCCGCGATCCAGTCGAGAACTGCTAAGAGGATTAGAAACATTTCCTAGGAGGGGTGCCCCGAGTCGGACACCGGCCTGTCAGAGCTGCTGCTGGGGTATCAACGGCTCTCCAGGCTGAGGTAATGGAAGATTGGATTTCAGGGAGTCCCCCCAGACCGACCACATGAACAAACGTTCCACGGCGGCAGACCATCTTCAACTTATTAAATGTTTAATGAACCCCGGGGCAGGGGGTTCAACGGCGCGGTCCGCTGTGTGACACAGCATATTAGTGACACCCACTCCTGTTTTTACAGTACTAATTGCATTTCATTCGCGGCGGGACTTCGCTGGAAGGAAAAATATTCGACATCGAAGATGAGCTGCAGACCGAGGCGTTATTCGGCGGCACGTTCCTGGAGGTGGCCATGTTGTGACAGTGCTCCGGGTTCGTTTGCTTTTCTTGTCACGCATGCGAAAAGCCAGAATTCTCTTTCGCCTTTTCTCTCTCTCTCTCTCATTTTGCGGGCTTTTCGTTTGCAAGCCGGCCCGAGTAAATTGAGATAATCTCGACTAAATTAAATTTGAAAGCGAAGCCGTGCCACCCCCAGGGCCCACGAGCGATATGGCAACAGCTTTTCCTCTGGGGTTTTTCGGGGAGGAGTTATGGCCCCGTGCCTCTGACCGGAGCGGCGTTCCGTCCAAGAATTTCGGAAGTTTAACAACACAGTGGTCAGGCAGTAAATCTTAAATTAGATCAGCATTCCAGTTGATGTCTGGCTTCAAAGTTCCAGCGTATAAAAGAGCACGGGCCACATTACACTTTTATAAATAATAAAAAAAAAACTAAACTGAATTAAGGACAAGCTTTTAGGAAAATGTTCAGCATGTAACGTTTATATTCTCAACAATGCCTTCCGTCACCCGGCAAATGCAACCAGAAGTCACGGCTGATGTACGACATGATGCCGTTACTTTTACACCACAGCTTGAGGGTAGGACATTGCAAAGCATTTACTGATGGCTGTTTTGTATTACAAAATAAAGTTAGGGGGTTTGACAGCTCTGCTCAAGCCTAGGATGAAGAAAAAAAACTGGCATCAAGTACATCATATCTTCCATCACTTTGCTGATGGCTTGCCACGACACAACATAAGCATTTTATCAAAGCGAACTCTACGCCAACAGCTAATGTTGTTCCAGTTGGAATCTGCATAGAATCTACGCATCGAGAGTCCATCGATGAAAGCATATGAGCACGAATATGAGGGGTAAGCTAAACCATATTTCAATTCTCAGATGGCTTCCTTATCGGCAGTGTCCAAAACTGTCTTGGATGCTCAGACTCAAAAAGCCAAATTCGAGCCTGCCCAATTAGCATAAGCAAGCAAGGACCCCCCAGAGATACAGCAGCTCACAGAACTTTATAGCTTCCTTGGCTAGGGATGGCCTGGCACGGCTGAACTCAATAGTTTCCCCCTGTAATGTTAATAAGCACGAGGGCATTCAAACAGGCCAGACAAGGCTTTTAAGCTCCTTAGTAGTCACCACCACTCCCGAGCAGCACCGTCCCAGAGGAAAGTTGAAGCTGCCACAGCATAAAATCCAGAGCTAAAGTGCACAGCCTACGAGATATTTGAAATCCTTTTTTTTTGTGTCTATTTAGCCAGATTTTTTTAATTGGCCTGCAAGCTCTCATTCTAACGGTGAATGGGTTAAGCGGCCGCTGCCAGCCTACGTGGGGGTCGTTACAACCCTCCTTTCACTGGCAGAAATGTCACTTCACAGCTTCAGGGGAAAGAAAACAGAGGTGAAGGAATCCTCACTCTCGAGACTTCAGATCACAATCCCTGTCAGTGTTATCCTTACAGAGAGGCCGGGTGCTGGCAGCGGTGGGCTATTATATCCTCGGCCGGGTCAATTAGCATGCAAATTTGACAGCGAGAGGAGGCAGGCTTAGCAGGGCACGGTGGGGCTGTAACCAGGCTGCAGGGAAATTGTTGTGAAGCAGTCGCAAGTCAGGCGGAATAGTGTCCGGCCAAGCAGGGCCCGGCCGTAACCGCCTGTTTTCCCCAGCTTCTCAAACTGATTTAGCATCAAATGAAGCTGTTGAGCCGCTGTGTGAACCAGTGCTCTCTGTCCAGAGTCGAGGCACTCTGCATAATTACAGAGTGTGGCCAGGCTAAATCATCATCCACGGCTAGCATGTCGCATTGCGAACGTGCACTTTAAACAATATTCTTGACAGGGATTACTCGACTTTCTCAGCCGTCAACGTTCTCCCGCTGTGCGGCTCGCCATTGTTGGGCGTTTATGCCAGAACGGATAAAAGTCTATTGTTTTGATCTCGCTTTTAGACAATTGAGCCAAAATGGCTGACAGCCTGTAGTAATGGTTCTTCTTTTTCCTTCTGTTTTCCCTCCACACGTACCGCATGTCACCATCACACGATTGCACCGATTTGACACAATTATTTATAGTGTTTAGATGTGTGTGGAACCTGGCTCTTTGTCCAAGGTCAAAAGCGTATATTTTTTTACAAACATCATAACTCTTCTGACCATTCTCTCACTCATCTCTGACTCTCTCATTATTGATTAAACATGTTTAGTAGCTAAGGCTTCTGCATGAATGTGTTTCATAGCTCTTGGTCACAGCAATGCTTAAAATACAATTTTTTCAATATATCTGCATAATATTACTCGCATGGGTATTTTATCAGCGCTCACCTATTCATGAATATTTGCCATTTCCTTCCAACATTATCTCTATACCTACTTTTATTATAATTATTATTTGGCTTGAAACAGACCACAGTAAAACTGAAGGGCTGTCTCTATTTGTAGCATGATGCCTCCAAGTGTCAATTCCATTTGCACAATAAAAATCTAAAAATCTCTAAAACTTACACAGTATACTTGAAAGCGATAAAAAAATGTATATTTTCTCTAAAACAAATTCCGACAATAAAGGAAACGCAGCTCAAAGTTATCTCGTTTTGTGATATGGTCACACTTCACAAATAGAGGACATCACATTTTAAAATGACTGTCGTCAACATTGCAGCACTAAAGTAAAATGACACATACACGTAAGTATTTATCATTCAAAGCAATGGGGAATTTAAAGTACAGATGCAGGCATTCAAAGCCTATTAAGTATTTTACATCTGTATCAAGCTTTTCACTGGTAGCACAGAGGAATTCCTTAATTCCCACAAACCACTGAGAACTGTTACATAAGAACTTCTGCTTCACACCCATTCAGTAAAATCTCCATAATACTATAGACTGGACGGGTATTCAATGGTGTGAAAAGACTAAGTAGGAGGAATTAGAGGACTCAATGCCGTCAATCTCTGCCTTAAACTATGCACATTAACATACCACAAAGTTGATAATAGTAAAAAAATAAATAACTTGGCAATTGAAATCAAACCCTGTAAAATGAAGAAAGGCAATCAAAGAATATATTGTTTACTCTACATATAATGAGGAAAGTAATAAAGCGAGCATGTTTCTATTCCCTGCAGGTGTGCATCAATATAAATGTGAAATATTGTGTGCAGAAACGATCTAAATGCATTTTCTTATTCAGTAATGTGGTCAATATGAGAGCCAGACATTCTGACTTAAATGGTTTCAAGCCTAAAGACGTTTTTATTTTCATTTTTCATATGAACATATTTTATTCACTAGTGGACATAGATGACTTCAAAGGTGCTGAATTGATATTAATTGCTCCCGTAGTGTGTTCATTTAACTCGCTGGGACAGAAAACAGCAGTATCAGTACGGTAGAGTGGCATCAAAGCGCAGTGCGGCTCTAACATATAAATGCATTGAAGGTTCCTTTCCAAACCGCACCGCTGGAATAAAGGCAAAAAAAAGGCCATTTTCGTGCCGAAGTCAAAAAAGGCAGGTTGAGTGTTCCGCATCGATGTTTAGACTACCACATGGTAATTGTTACGTGTTTGTCAGGCAGCCTCAAATTACCCTGCGTGTTCAGGGTTGCGTTTCTCATCCGAGTTTCACAACAAATGACAAAAAGGGAGTGAAGGCGCACTCGCACGACTTTCGTTTGGAGAGGGGCCTTCATTGTCCCAGCGGTTTAGTGAGACGGCAGTGCGGGAATCCCTGGCCCGGTGCTAAGCCTGTCTGCCCGAGGAAGCCCTAGGGGCTTCCATAAAGCGCCGGAGAGGCCGGAGGGCCTGAGTTCAAAGCCTGGGCACCCAAGCCGGGTCCCCCGCGCTCGTTGACGCCTCTCGGCCAGGGAAATAAGCCTGATCCGCAGGGGGTGGGGGGAGCAAAGTGCCGCCGGTGCCGAAAGGCTGCCGCTGCGCCTCTGAAAAGCCCCCCTGCAGACCGCGGCCAAAGCCATCAAAACTCACCGCTCACCGCTCCACGCGGCGGACCCAGAACGGGACGCGCTAACTTGGATACATGTGTCACAATGAGCCCGAGTGAGCTAGGAAACGGACGGCTCGTACCGCACCGAAACCGCAGGGAATACCCAGACGCCATTAACATGTACATAATCATGAGCCGTTCAGAATGACCGTTTGTGATACCGCGTTCGTGAGATTAAGCTTACCGTTCGGCAACTCGCGCCTCTGTATTTCAGTGTCTCCATGGCCGTACGAGGGCACAACTGATGGCAGCGCCGGGCCCGTTAGTGCCCTGGGAGGCAGGCCGAGAGGCTGACACGGGAGGTCATGACTGCAGGCAGCACCACTGACAGCTGCTGTTAACAGACGCCCGGCTGATGGTGCAGGAATGCTCATCAGTGGCTCCTAACATCATCAGCGCCAGACTACATAAATAAGCCCTTTTCAACATGCCGTCCACTCCTCCTCTCCAATCATACCCCATCCCTCAATGACATGCTCCATCATTGTCCTGCCGACCGGCAAGTCAGAAAAACAAACTATAGCCCACGGTCACCGAGCTACCGCCTGACAGACATCTCAAAGGCTTCATACATGAGGCTACAGCCCATGTGCTTTAATGCCATTCTTGAAGTAGCCCAACTGCTGGGCTTCAAGGCAACCACGTGAAATTTCTGCCTCATGCCTGAAGCACTTGATGAACAAGATATACTTGAGGTTATGCTCGCATGTAGCTCCCTGTCCAGAAATGTCATGCTGTTCCACAGCATTTGGAATGGGCCATAACAGGGATTTGGACAAAACAATCCCATCTACTAGGCAGTAGTCTGCATTCAATAAAAAAAAAATACCTTCATCATGACGCATGGCAAAAAGCAAACAGCACAAAGTTGTCAGCACCTAGAATTCAAAGTTAGTTTTTAAATGCCAATGGGTTCATTTGCTTAAATAACCTACAAACTGCTTTTTATTAAAAAACAATTGTCAGTTATGCTTGTGACATGTCCATAAAACATTCAAAGCTGCAGTAACAACATTTAACTTATTATTTATTATCTTGTATTATCAGATGTTGAAAAAATTTCAATTCACTCGCTGTCACTACACTCACTAAGGAAAGTGTATTTTTATTTGGTTTATTTTGTGTTCAGTTACTTTATTTATGTAATTTATTAAACGGGAACAATGTGCATTGATCAACATTTCAGTCTTTACATTCATGCAAATGTGCAAACTGTTGAGCCAATTTCTCATTTGTAGTCCCTGGGAAGGTTAAAATAGAAACTACCACCTAAGGTTACCATGTGCCAACTAGCAAGATAGCTAGCTAGATATATGACGTTATTTTGTAGCTAAGCAGCCTACTGACGTTATACTAACATTAGCTCAGTTAATGGAGTCAGTCAATAAAGGCCGCGACCGAATGTTCATTAACTTCTGTGAAAAAGAAGTGAAAGAAAAACATTAGCGTAGTCTCGCAGTATGCCAGTTAACTAGCCGTTATTTAGCTTGGCCTCATCCTTTAAAAATCATGTTTGTCTCCAGTCAGATGTCGCTGTGTACATTAGGCCTACTATGTCTGGGGTGCTGCGCTTTCATGGCATGGTCAAGAGCCTGCTGTCTTAACGTTACAATCCTACGATTGGTCAGTGGTCTCACAGTAACCAACGTGACCCCCCGCATTGTAATTTTTTAAGATTCTAAACAATTTCAATATGAAGTAGCATTGAATTGTGACTTGCCGAATTCAGCGGGTGATTGAGCAGTTTAATTTTCCTAATTTTACTTGCCTCGCGAAGGCGAGCAAGCATTATTTTCGACTTCTCCAATGCACACTGGCATTTTGACAATGACCCAATTTACATAAACGGACAACGGACATTCATCAGCCCTGTCAAGTAATTACATTTCACAAACGAGCCCAAAACTGACTGTGCTAAAAATACACATTGAGGATAGAACGAATTAAATGTAAATAAGGTGCCGAACCGAGACCAGGAAACATCTTCCCACAGGAGCATTAGGGAAAGGCGTTAGCAGGGAGCAGAGGAAAGGATGGCTCGCCAAAACACTGCAGGCCCATCGTAATGAGCTCATTTGTGGGACACTTGTTGTTTTCCTGCTTTTGTCCCGGGCTTAATCGCCGCAATTCAAAGCAAATACTGGCCTCAGACGCCACAGTAATTTACAAGCAAGCACAGGACAAAGGCCATGGCAGCGCCGCAGTTCAGCAGTCATCTTTAAACACAAATTGGAAGGCTGTTTACACAGTTCCTGCTTAGTTAGAGGTCATTTGGACTGAATCACAAATACTCCTCTGTACTTGGTATTAAAGGGAGGTTTCGGCCCGAATGTCAGCTCAATGCGGGTGATTGTACGCAGCGTGCCAGGGTGAATCAATTCCAAAGAATTGGCTCCATCAGCGTTATACAGCAGGCTATCAGGGAAGCAACACTGAAAACACACTCAAATTTAATTCGTCCTGCTAGTCAAGTATATAGTTATTGGCTTGTATTTGCAACAATTTTTTATTGAAATTAAATGTTAAAAAAAAACTTGAAGCAGTGTATTGCTACAACGGAAAACAAAAACACACAAAAGTACAGGGAAAAATAGTCAGGCTATTGTGGTAACTGGGTTGGAAACTCGGGAGTGAGATTTCTCTTTCTAAAGGAGCTACCCATTGTGAAAACATGCATATAAGTAGGTGGTGATGAAGCAGGTATTTCTTAGGGTTCATTGTCCGGGATTTGTAAGGGAATGGCCTTTGAACAATGACACAGCGAAATTGAGGAATTCAATGCCACTGCTTTCTCGCCGCACACTAAATGAAAGTCACAAATGTCAGCGTACGCAGAAAACAAATCCATCACCCTTTGTCCGAAGAGCATTCCTCCGTTCGACGCCTGGCAACGGGGGCTTTGGGAAGCGCGGCGGTTGTGTGCCGGTAATGCGGCGGAGGCTCCGCGCGGCGAGACGGCGCTGAATGGTTTCCAGGGAGCCCGGAGGTGGAGGAATTTGAGGAGGTATCTCAGCGAGCTTTTAACTGCTACAGAGGAACCCTGCGCATGGGGTCAGCATGGCGTACAAATGAGACTGTGAAGTCTGTTCGGCTGTGTAACAGTTCTCCAATTCAGGGCATTCTGGAGCCAAAAAAGGTCCGCCAAAACAAAGGAGGGCATTGTGCTTTTATTGTGTTAGGGGTTTTTTGTGTTGTTTTACAGTGTGCCATTTCAAACAGAGCACTGAAAAAAGAAACAAAAACGCTTGTTTGTAATGGCACAATGCATTACTAATACATTCATAAAAAGGGCATGCAAATGTTTCTTATGGTCAATGATTTTTAAATATGTACACGGAACTCCTGCATAACTGACCTCTGACATGGGATGGGAGGGTAGGCGGACGCCTAGAAATCGCTTATGTGGGCGTTTACTGTATTTTCAATTCAAAAACACAGTAAAATTGCAGTAAAACTGCTGACTGTGTCTCTCCTTGAAGACACAACTGCGACCATTCCTCTGAGACAGGGAGGAAGGTGATGAAAATGTTGGACAGGCTTTTGTATTTTAACAGTACATCACACACAAATGACAAACAGACTGGCTAAGCAGCGGCTGCAGCCAAGACTTTATCCAACTCATAGAAAATGCAGTTTGCGCTGTGTTAGCGCAGCTGTTGAATTTGGTCGAATCTACGGTCGTTTTTCAAGTTGTCAGGGCCCAATCTCGTAAATTCAACACCGTAACTGAGAGCTGACATCAACGACGGGCCTTTCTTTGTCAGACCCAGGGGGGCAAAGGTACTGTAACCGCACCCAGAAAACACAAGAGCGTGAGAACACCCGCGCAAGCCTTCGAATTAGCATTTTACATCATGTTTAGCAAGGTACTATTTATTTACCATCTCTACATTAATCTCACCTGAGGCAAACTGCCCTCTGTAGGAAAGAAAACAGTGAAGTCAGAACAAATTTCACCGGACGGAAACTGACAGTCCCCGTAACAAGTCCCGTATCCTGGCAACAGATGCACGAAGGGCACATGTGATAAGGACCACATGCTGCTCAAAACGTGTGACGGAAAACGTGTGCAGTGGACAGGCAGTGAATGCGGTGTGGTGGAGGCGGGCTCCTCGAGCCCACGCGGCCGTTTGGAACTCACCGCGCCGATCTGGTCCCGCTCCAGCTGCTGGTCGATCTCTCTCAGCCGAGTCTCCTGCTCTCGAGTCGCCATCATGTCCTGGAGAACCTTTTCTCCTGGCAGCCTGTCCCCATCGCTGTCCCAGGCAGCCCTGGGGCCCTGACACAGAACAGACACCGTTTCTCACGTGTACCCGACCGCTAATCGGACACGTGTGCGGAGGGGTTTCTTCATTAGGACAGGGAAAAAAAAAAACCTAAGCTGACATTCAAAAAATATGAATCACTGCACTCTGAGACCTGCTGAACTGCTTAGATCTACCAATTCAGAACACGACACTTTGCCCAAATCCTTTCAAATGAAAATAAGGCGGGTTTTTTTCATTGCTGCAACATCCTCCATCAATTCAGGACAGCACAGATGAACACCTGCTATCCTTGAAAAGACATGCAACTAGCCACTGCGTTTTATTTCTCCAGTCCACCAGCTGAGCCATGTAGTCACTGCATCAGAAGAGCACACTTTATGCGTATGACATAGGCAGGCCACAGGCCCCTCATTGGTCAGAAGAGTGCCTCTTGCATGAGACAGGGAAAATCCTGCCGACCTATACCCTCGCTGCAACATTGGACAGTCCTGGCATTAATACACTAAATAGAGTTTAGAGGACAAGTTGAAATTAATTAAATTCTAATTAAAAGCATCTGTAATAATTGAAAAAATAAATATCAAAAGATTTAATTTAGGTGTTTGCTCAATTTAAAGAGTTCTGAAAAAGCTTGAAAATGTGCAAAGACGTGGACACACGGAGAGTGAAACTGTACACTTTCTGGATGGCTCAACTTCACTCCTCGAGGGGGGCGCTGGAAATAAATCACACATATGTGTCACGGGCGTGTAATTGAAGGACACGTTCGGCGTCCAGAAGCGTCGGAGAGATTGGGCCGGGAGAATCGTGCGCAGCACATCTCGACAACTCCCCGGCGGTGAGAAACTGGAGCAAGCCCGAGAAACCTATAAATTGTGGCGGTTGTGACTCGGAGCTCTAAAGAGTGGGGGGAAGGACAGCCACTCCTGTACAGGCATGAGCTCAGATTCCAGACAACTGCCTCTCCCTCCGAACCCAAACATGCCGCAGCGACTTGCGAAAGCTTCCATCGCAAATTACTGCAGGTCACAGAGGATCTCGCAAAACAACCAATTAAAATGCGGCAGGTCCCATCTGCAGCTGCGGTGCGGGAAAAGTATTTCATTTATTTCCAGGAACCAAAACTTTGAGAACATACGTTTGGACACCTAGATCATTGCAACATTCCACAAAAGACATACAGTACTCGTGACATTGATTACTAGTGAAATAGTTAATGGTGATGTCTGCCTCTAAACTTTGTAGGGAATTCTTCAGATTGGAATTGAAATAATTTAGCCTTCATTTATATCACAAGCTAGGTCTACAAACTTTTTGTAAGTGAGTTCAGTATTATTGAGTAAAATCTAGTATGATACTTGGCCAGCATCAGTATTGTTTTGGAAATAGGACCAAGTGAAAAAAAATAATAATTCTTACACTGGCTAATGATTCTCACGTTCTCAGAAATAAAAACATACAACAAACTGTTTTGATGCATACCAGTTTGTTCAGATCAAAAAAAAAATAGTGCTTGTGAAACTGGTCCATTTGGAAGATCAGTACGGTCATTAACATAATTTCTGCGGAACTGTTGCAATCACTTCATGGCATCTGCTTGGACAGAAAATTCAGAGTAATTCCAGAGTAATATCGGTTGCAAATGTATTCAAACTAAATGAAGACAGTAGGTTAAAATGGGGATTGCTTTTGTTTTTGCTCAAGTTGCAATGCTGCACCAAAGGTGTGCAAAATGATTTATAATAATTATTTATAATTTATATAACGTTACCTTAATCTGGAGCATGTACAGCAATAAATATTTCAATCTGGACTTCAGTACAGTCCACAAATGCCACTACTTCCTTCCCTGGAAGACGATGTTGAGAAGCTAAATTTGAGGCCTCAGAAAAAGTTGTTGTGAGATTACCCCTTTAAACTCGCTCAGCGTAATTTTTGTGAAGCACTACAAACCAATGTAGGGTTCAGATGTACTGGTGCACTTAACAGGCTCAAATAATAGATCAAAACAAACCAGAAAGTGTTGTTTCAAAACCTTCATCATGCCACTAAACACAGTTTAGGAGAGAGAGTGAAAAAGTACCAGTTTTAGAAGTGAAATATTGGCTCATTTAAATTATTTTATTATCATCACTACCGCCTACAGCTATGGCAACGAATCCTGAAAAAGTGTAGCACACATTTAGGTTAGATGCAATGTTGTCACTGCCTTATTTTTAATATAATTGAAGATTTCGTATTTGGTGTAAAGGGATTTTGAGCTTTCATCCGTGAATATTCAGGCTGGAGAGACCGACTATAGCACCATTTAACTCAAAATAGCTCAGCCAAAGAAGGGGATATCCTGCCGTAACATTATTTCATGTAATTTTGCAGATCACTATTCTTATCCACTGCTATGGAGTTTAGGTAAACAGTTCAGTACTCGATGCAAAGTACACACTTAAGTGACCACAATTACAGCTTGGGCCCAAGCATTTGAAATAAACATCTGACGACGGCGGGAGGCTCAATGCTATGCCTTGGATTTCTCATGACCCCTCATGACTTACACTGGTTTTTCCCTCCGTTTACTCAACGCAGTTCCGCAGGTTTCCACACTGACGTTTTCCTTAGTGACCCAATGCATGGCCTCAGTGCAAAAGGGCGTTTTCCATTTGCGCTACTCTTTATCCACAGCCCCAAAAACCTCACTTTTAAAAGTACTTTTGGCATATAAACTACCAATCAGCTCATGACAGACATCGTCTTAGTTGGAACAAAACATCCAATCAAGAATTAGGTACACATCGCTCTACATAAACTTGTTTCAGTACAGGGGATCTGTAGATGCACCGTGTCATTGCACTGACATCCATCAACACCAATCAGCTGTACATCTTTTGTTAATCTATTATTTGGAAGATTAACAAATGCTGCTCACTGACCGTAATGGACTCCAAGTTTTGCTATTCAAACCCTCTGGCTGGACTCAACTACTCTATCTGATTCTCATCAACTTGGAATGTGAAATGTCTGAAACTTAATATATATTAAAATTAATTACTCGCAATCATGTGGTGGGGCTCTTTTTGGGGTCATCACAAAATAAGACAAATCCTAATAATTTACCATCTCACTGTGTACCAACTCAAAGTCATGTTAAATACTTAAATCCACTACTTGATAAACATGTAGGCTATGTGGTCTGTACATACATACACACGGACTGTATCAGTTGTTTTCGGGGGGTGGGGTAATAGTTTTGTCCAGTTTTCATATATGATTTACGGTTTAAATATTAAGAAATACATAGGGGGAGTACAAACTAGGCTGGGATAACTGGCTCCTTGATAATACTCCACCCATTGAAAGCCACAAACAAAGCATTTTGCTTTTGGTAACTGGCCACTGCACATACCCTGACAATGCTGACCTTATACCCAGCCATCTGCCTGCGTAATTACTATACTCCACGCATCTGTGTGTGACCGGCGTACTGGGCCAAATTGCACTGCGCGGAAGTACAGGGTTTCCGTCAAAGTAGTTGCGGTTTGCGTTCGTGGTAGATTTTAACAGCAGCTGATAAATCTCTCGAGTTTTCTCCCTCGCCGAATATGACCCTTCCGTTTGTTTTATACGGAACACTTTCTCTGTCAGATGCCAGCTGGTTCGCTTGTTTTTCAGTCGAGGCAGTCAAACACGCATATAATTCTAGGCATTAGTTTCGCGTAAATGGTGCCTGTACTACTCCCCGCATCAGTGGGATGACGGCCCGTCTAAAACATGGGTGCGAAAGCTAACCTGCGCACATCCGTGTCGGGACACCCTGGTCAAAAATATTATGAGTTACCAGTCATTTTCTTCCCCCCCAAAGTGTTGAGACAGAAATCACATTATAGACCAGGGTATCCCGTGTGTCAACACTTTGGGGGGAAAAAATGTACTGATAACTGGGGCATTTCCGATACATTGGCTAATATAATTTCCGTCGTTAATATGATTATATTATAATCCACAGTGGGGAAGAAAAATTGGCTAAGCGTGCAAAACACCACAGGAAAGAGAACGACCACAGGACGCAGGAGAGCTCGTTGCAACACAGTACACACACACAGACAAATCCTGGCCAGTCACACCAGACAGCAGCTCTCCTGACAGTGCCGCATTTCTCTCGTATAATGCAGGGGCCCTCTGTCTCACCACTAGCCAGAATCAACAGCGCTATTCCGGCTGATAAAAGACACCGCTGCAAATATCGTCCAGTGCAGTAACAACAATTAATTGGACCATGTGTGCATTGACTTTTTTATCAGGGAGATTTTCCCAAGCCTCCTGTGAGCCATATATTTAACCAGTCAAAACTCTCAAGCAGTGCACTGCTCACCCGAATTTAGATTTACTTGAGGCTCAGGGAGGTCTTGAGCAGTGGTGGGGGTTCAGATTTAGGCTGCAATAACAGCCTCCCCCAGACTTGGCAATTCAAGCAAAACCACTTTTTGCCCACCGCAACGTGATTCCTACCATATATCTCCAACCGTGCCGGCATTACAAACCCAAACCCTGTTATAGTTTATGACAACAAACTCCCCTCTTCAATATTACAGGCTAAAACTACAGCGAATCCTTGCCCACAGCTCCGAGAGCAGATGAGCGGCACAGTAGACTGCGCACCAGGGAGGGACGTTTGATGGAAATGGTAGGAGGAATTAACTTAATTTATTGCAAATGTAGTAACCGTCTACGCTGGGTAAAATAATAATGAACAGATGAGTGCCTGTGGACCCCCCTGGCTGGTAAGTCAGACACATTCTCCTGTGGTTTTATTGGCCATGTGTACCCATAAGCCACTCTAATATGCTTCAATGGCAACAAGTAGCAGACAAATTGCACGGCTACAGTGTTACCCGCACAACAGCCTGTAACGGTTGCTCACAAACTTTCCGCCATAAATATCAGGTTTTTGCATTATTTTAACCGGATACAAAATTGTACAGTGCTCATGGTGTTAATAGTATACTCCATAAACAGCATGCATACCATACTTACAACCTCCTGCTATAAATGTTGTTGTATTACTGTTTATAACAAACAGCATAGATGCATAGCTTAATGTTACTGTAGCCTAACAATTAATGTCAGGTATATAACTAGCAAGCTAACTATCAGACTGCATAGTTAGCTAAAACTGCTTCTATGAGCATACATTAGCTAGGATATTTTCTCTCCAGTCATCCAATATTTGTATTTTGTGCATAATATTAATCTGCACTATGAAGAGCTATTGAACCGTTCTATTTTCTACCTGCAAATCTGGCTTCTAGCTCCTTGCCATGGTCACATGGTCACACCACTGCAGGCTGTCAGGACAGTGACATGGCTCACTCAGGAGCCTAGGGAATGAATGCATGAATGCGGAATCATTTGGAGGAAAAGAGCGGGAGGGCATTTAGGTTGTATGAGGATTTGTTGCTAAGTAACCTGCTAGGAGACCCAAAGGCTTTTAGGGCAGTGAAGCTGCTGCTGCTATTTGCAGTTGAACGCAGCTGAGCAGGTGTTCAAGAACTCCATCAAAGGTGGATTCCATCATTTTGACAATGTGTCAATGTGCCAACCGAAGACTATTTCTTCCTTTACTCTTTACTATTCTTTTTTTTCTTAAATGGGAAATTTACCTCAATTTTTAGTTCTACTTTTTGGACATTTCTGTTTATTTTCAGTTTTCATTTATGTTCCTTGAACTATTTCTATTCCCTGATGACAATACAAATAATTAACTTACTGCCCGTCAAAGTCCACGAAGACCAGCTCTTACCAGCTCTCTACACATTTCATGTAGATATTCCAGGTTAAAAAAATACAGAAAAAAAATACTATATAGAGCTTAATAAAAACACTTAATCATTGTTCCCAAGGGAGAAAAAAATTTGATTTATTCATTTATTTCAAAAGTCAATATTTTACTTGCTAAAATGTATAAATGAAAAGCAATGAATGCAAAGTGCTGAATGTCTTCCAAAGGATGAGGAGATGTAAATCATTTACTATAAAGAGCTTCTTTTTAATATTATACAAAGTGCCTTGGCATATATTCAACAATTCTCGGGAACTCTACCGGAGGGACGGAACACCATTCTTCCAAAAGATATTCCCTCATTTGGTGTTTTGATGGTGTTGGAGAGCGCCGTCTAACACGTGGATCCAAAATCTCCCAGAGGTGTTCAATTGGGTTGAGATCTGGTGACTGCGAAGGCCATAGCATATGATTCACATCATTTTCATACTCATCAAACAATTTAGTGACCCCTCGTGCCCTGTGGATGGGGGCATTGTCATCCTGGAAGAGACCACTCCCATCAGGATAGAAATGTTTCATCATAGGATAAAGGTGATCACTCACACTTTGTATTGATTTGCAGTGACCCTTCCCTCTAAGGGGACAAGTTGACCCAAAGCATGCCAGGAAAATGGCCCCCACATCTGCATTCATTATGTTTCTCTACTCATTTATTCAGGTTTTTCTTTTAACTTGTCACCCGTCTGCATATGGAGATACTGACAGGTTCATTTACTGAGGATGACTGCTATTATTGAGGTTTTATAGGCAACTGCATTGATAAACACAGCACAACACTGTACATACAGTGGCATTTATTAAACAATAAATAGCGACACCAGTTATATTAATTGTTTAACCTTTCTTTTTTTGGAAAAAGGGCTATCTAGCCACAGTCTGAAGTGATGCCATGTAAACAAATCAGCGAACACTAGTCACTAGGGTTTCCCGAGCACTGACAACTATAAAAACTCCTCTCTCTCCATCTTTGGCATTCAGAACTAGTGCCGAAAATCCATAAAACATTATATATAACTTACCCCACAGCATCACTAAATCAGAGTGGCAGAAGCCCTGAGAAGAAAACATCAAGAGAGAACGCCTGGTATTTCCGCCGCTCAAAGTGTAGCGTGGAAAAAATAAAGAACTTTAAGAGCCTACAACCAGGTTTGCCAAGCGAGAGGAACGATAGCATGATAGTGAGACTTTCATTTATTAGCAGAGACAGAATGTGGAAAAGAAAGACATGTCCGCACAGATAGCGGGGTTGCCTGAGTGGCAAGAGTTCACTGGAGCTGAAAGAACATAAAAGTTGGTCTTGTCAAAAACAAATGAGTGGGACTTGGGAAGGGGAGATAAGCCCATTGAATTTGGACGTAAACAGACTATAATCGGCTCCAAGATCAGAAGCATGCCAAAAACGTCAAATATCTAAAGACCAAACAATCTGTAATTTGGTGGTCCTTCCACAGGCTCTTAGTCACGCAGTGCAGATTGCCACCGCTGTTTCCTGCGCTCCCTTTGAAAGTATTCGTGGCTCATGAGGGGAAACAATCACACGATAACATCTCAACCTAAACAGCTCCTACTCTCTTTCATGCCAATGGCTTTCGCTGATACCCTCAGATAGTGTGCGGTCGGTTCTTTTGTGAAATCGAGCAGACCAGCGTTCCACTTAACCGAGTGTTTTTCTCAGCTGCGCAGTTGGCAGCTCAAAAGGGCACGCGGGCGAGTGCCAATGCTGGTCCTCCAGGGTCTGTAGGCTTTCTGGCTCTCCCTACAGCTCACAGAGATCAGTGATTTGTGTTGTGATTGAAAACTCATTCACACATTTGCACATACCAGACAGAATTAACCACGAACCATGCAGGCTAGGTATCATACTTCCAGGACAGGAGTTCTGGACAGCAGCTAAGCAGGATGAAGTTCTGAAAGAAATAACTACGTACTGGGTTCTGTTTGGAACGAACAAGTTTGAAAAAAGCATCTGTTCATATTCCCTGCTACCAACTCGGGAATAGGAATCCCCTTAATTCTGTGTGAAACCTTTTTTGGAAAATGATTTGCCATTCAGTGGATATAGAGAACAGAAATACTATGCTCCATGAACGCTTTCCAATCCAAATCACACCAGTGCTGAACGTCGCTGGGAGTCCCACAAAGGGACACATAATTCATTAATAGTATTGTCTCCCAGGGAGGGTGGGTTTCAATCAGTTCTACTGTTAAGTGATGTTTTAATAGTGACTATTGTCAATGAGATAACCTGAAAATACATGTGTAAAAAATGTACAGCACTTGATCACACACAATTTTAACCATGAGTGGGTGTGAGCCTTTTTTCAGTCTGTGATATTGTACACTATAATCACTACATTCAACTACATGATGTTCTTTATTTTAATATAACCCAGAATGTTCTACAATTCTGAAATCTGACCTCTCCAGGGCTGGACATGGTGCAAGGAAAACAGGAGCGGAGAGAGATGACTCGCTCAACATTAGTCGTATAAAAAGAAAAGGGGGAAAAAAACACTGTGCAACACTGGCAAGCCGCAATACAGCGGTTCTTTTTGGATCGCGCCACGTCGACTGAGGCTACCCGCCAAGGAGACGAGCCCATTTCGCGGGCGCTGCCGTGTGGTCCGCCCTGTGGCGACGCTCGGCCATTCTGACCGCAGGGCCGCAGAGGAACGGCCTTTGCAGGTCCCCTTGAGACACCAGCAGCCCCCCCAAAAGCCAGCCAGGGTTCAAGCAGGCCAGCTGCTGGGTGCTGCAGAGCAAACTAAACAGAAAATTTACCACAACTGCAATAGGCCCTTCACGTCCTAGCAACCAAATGAACAAATAAACTAATGAGTGTCCACTCATGCTCACTGTAACTGAAGACCGTAGCACGAAACGTCGCTAAACTGGTCTAATACGAACTTGGTGGAAGGTACTGCACAGCAATACACAAACATCCTTTAACAGTCCCATCAGGATGTTATTAACCGAGGGTGAAAATACAATAAATATGTTTTCTTTCTATACTCCACACAGCTTTTGCATGCTGTATCACTCACAGATGACATCATACTTCCTGGACATTCCTGAGGAATTAGAAGATAAACCTGTAGGTCATCTGGATTGTACAGAGAGGGTGGTCTGGAGCAACAGGCTCAGTGTTCACTGAAATTAAAGCATCCAGGCTGAACTGATTCCCAAAAAATATTACAAATGAACACAAAAATGCTCCTATTCTTATTGATTCCTTTGAAAAATTATTTTCACAGCCATTTTCATAACCATGCACACCATGCCTTCATTAAAGGGCGGGACACATTATTTAGAAGTGTTTTTATCATAATTGAATGCAAAAGGATTCAAGCAAAACAAATCTCTGCATCATTCAAACTGACATTTTCCAAAAGATGACCCGGGACTTTAATGGCCCATCATGGCAACCTGATCTTCATTTAATAAGATGAATTCAATTAAATTCTTGCAGAATTACATAACCATATTCCATAACAATGGACAAACAGTGCCATTACATGTGTTTATCAGTATTTTCCATTTGGGACATTCCGTTAGAAATCAGTCACTTTCTGACCTCACCCTCTTAGATTTGAACACATTTTTTTTTATACACGTTAACCTATATGAGACAGTGTTAGAATGTGGTTTGATTAACCAGAATGACCAACCATTCAGGAGACAGGGGCCCTAAAATTTGGACATATTGGACCCCACACCCTACCGAAAGACGCAGATATCTTCTTCAAAAATAATCATAACAGTATGGTTCTCTCATTATCGGAAAGCTTACAAAGTTATCCACAATTTCAATAATTTTTGAGTAGGTCAGTCTAACACATTAATCCTTAATGTTGCCTATGATTTTCTTTTTCACCTCAAATATGACTTCAGTGTTCCCATTTGTTGATCATCACATGACTGAAAACAGAAAAGTCTTTTTTTCTTGAAGCCACTGGTCAAGGGCCAATGATGCTCATCTCATTTAGCCTTTTGCTGTGGATGGCTCCACTTTTGTGCGCATATTGCCCAAATCGACCACGGGTTTATCAGGATGCCTATGGAAAGAAACTGATCTGGAAGGTCCACTTTCTATAACAGGAATTTAACAGGATTTTAAAACTTTATGATGACAATTTGGTGGATTCAGTGGGGTTTAAGAAGTGGACTACTACAGACAGAAGTACCCTTCAGACCATCTCTGAGCCTGTTGATCAGTTCATTGATTCATTCACAAACCATCTTCTTGCACTCCATCAGCATGACTTCACCAACATGCAGAGTCAATATTATAAGCAGTTGAGGAATGAATGAGTTCCTGCAAGAAAATGAGAAAAGTCCTGGTGGTTGGAAATTTTGTGGAGAATTAAAGTTGCATCATCCAGGGTGAAGCACAGTCTCACCATTGGAACAAGTCACAAGCCACCATTCATACTTTTGTCTGTTATTGGAGAGACAGTGAGGGAAACTCTCAGCGTGTTTCATATGATGCCATTTCAGAATGCCTGACCCACGACACCACTGCAGTGCACTGCACTCCATCTCTTTCAAAGACATCTCATACGGTTCCTTGAGACAAAGGTAGGAAAACTCCCAGGAAATGTGTTCTGCCTCTCACATGGTTGTGCAGCACAGGACAAAAACGGCAAAGCCTTCCAGAACCTATACCTCCACTTGGACGACTGTGGTGTGGAAGCAGAATGGACTTCTTTGTAACTGCTCATGGCAAAGGACCATGTGATGACATTGGGGGAACAATAAAACGCCTAGCAACTAGAGCTAATTTACAACGCCCATTTCAGGACCAAGTACAGACTCCACATCTATTCTGCCTCTTTGCTAAAGACACTATCCCCACTGTTGAAGTGGAATACTTCACAATATCCTAATGGCTTGCTGAGAACAAATTTATGAAGCTGTGTTTCAGTCAGGCAAGAACTTTACCAGGCACTAGTAATCTTCATTACTTTCAACCCATTTCCATGATGAAGGTCACGGAACGGCGGTTCTTCTATGCAACAACTCAAATAGAAGAACCAATCACAGATGATGTCCTGACCTTTGAAGAAATCAAAGGCTATGTCACAGTTCAGTATGCCAAAGACTAGTGGCATGGCGTGGTGGTGTCTGTTGATCTGAAGCAGCATCAGGTAGAAAGTAACTTCTTACACCCAATGGGACCTTCCAGATAATTTTCTTTCCCTTGTAATCATTCATTTTTGGCCGAGATCTTGTATTGACGACGGGAGAGTCAAACCACTCCGTAAAGTCTTCTCCAGCACATCCCAAAGACTTCCAATGGGGTTAAGGTCGGGACTCTGGTGGCCAATTCATCTGTGAAAATGATTCCTCATGCTCCCTGAACCACTCTTTCACAATTTTAGCCCGATGAATCTTGGCATTGTCTTCCTGGAATATGCTCATTGATGGGATTGACCTGGTCATTCAGTACATTCAGATACTCAGCTGACTTCATTTTATTGCTGCATAACGTTGCTGAGCCTAGACCTGACCAATTGAAGCAACCCCAGATCACAACACTGCCTCCAGAGGCTTGTAGAGTGGGCACTATGCATGACGGGTGCAACGGCGACTTTCTTTTTGGCCAGGCAGTGTAGGTTTACATGGATAAAAAACTCTGTTCAAATCTAAAAGGGTGTGGTCAGAAAGTGATTGCTTTCTGACGGAATTCCCTAATATCCTAAAAGGCCCTAGGACCTGTTTTATGGCAACCTATTGGCATCATGGCAATCTATTCTTGCGGACTTATAACAGCATATAAACCAAATCATTGCATCCTAATAATATCCTAATTTACAGCACGACACAGTATGAAATAATAAAAAAAGTATGTGAAAAAGCATGGAGTGGAATTTCCACATCAGCCAAGACAATCTTGATCGGTCCGTCTACTCACACTGAGAGTGCAACATTCCCCAGTGACAATTACTTTCAGCCTCCCTCTTTGGGAACCTAACTGATATTAAGTAGGTCTATGCCTTGCCAAGGAGTGACGCATAATAAATAACTTGCAAGAGACTCAATCTATACTGGTCTTTAATATGTTTCCAAAGCATCTGGGTCAAACTTGAAGCTGAACCCCCCCATGTACACGAGTGACAAATTATGTTAAATATATATTTGACCTAAATTCTCAGCTGTTAACAATCAAATACGATGGCGTTGTCCTGAATTATTGATTAGATGCAGCTTGCACAGCGGAAATGAAACCGGGAGAGCGGTGATGGTAGTTTATGTAGTGTCAGCCAGGCCATACATCTAGCCATGCAAATAGACACAAGGGGATGACTTCACTTACATTCTAGCCATTAAAGACAATATTAATGATAACATCAATTAAAGTGCATTGAAAGAAGACCCTTGATGCTTTTATTCAAACTTAACCCATAGTGGGGTAACCTCCTGTTTAACACACACGCACACGCATGCCGCCAAATGCAACACTCTTTTGCTAGTAATAAGAATGTCTGTGGTTCAATAGTTTTAAAAAATGGAACCTGGTCTCCTCTCTCTAAACTGCTTCTGCTACATAAAATATTTATGGTAATAACTCTCTATTGGAGGAAGTAACACATTTCACATGGGGATCTGGGCCCATGGAGTTAGCTTGTATTCTTAGATCAATGAAACACTAAGCTACTACAACAATATAAACATTTTCCTTTCAGGGAGGTTACCCTTGGATGTACACTCTACAGAGTGCATGCTATGGAATAGACGTGATTACAGTTACACAATTAAAATGTGTGTTGACTCAATAAAGTTATGCACATAACTCCACTCACCTCTAAACTAGCCATAAATGCATATCTTCCAAGTAGAGTAGGACCCCACTGAAGGATCCCCTACTGAATCAGCCCACTGAGCCTGTTACACAACGCAGTCATAAACATGTTACTGATGCATTACTTCTGGCCCAATACAAAATGAAACAACACTGCTAACACGCTGTGAGATGTGGCACAATTATATCCTACTGATGTTCATGTAACAGAAAGCAACAGGCAACTGTATGAACTGACAGACTTTGGACAAGCGCACAGATACCAGGAAGAACAGGAAGTCACTTTTGGTTTTGTTATAAAAAAACATCCCCTGACCTCAAAGTTCCTTAGACATGCTCTTTTGAAGGCCAGCATAGCAATCTAGGTTCAGTCCAGGCATATATGTTTCAGTAATGCAAGGAATAACTTACTATTATTTTACAAATAGTTGCCATAAATTATATGTTTGGTGTGGAGCTATCAAGGCATGCGAAGACACTACTAGTTAGAGTGAGGCCACACTTTGGGTCATATTTTTAAACCCAGGAAACACTGTCTGTTTCAGCCAGACAATCGAAACTATTACAAGAGCACAAATGATTGCTTACTGTAAATGTAATGTGTAGGCAACTCTGCCAATATTTTTAGTGAAAACAGATTGAGGTAATTATCACATTAGCAAAATTATGCACCACAGCTAAAACAAGAAGGGGTAAATACCTTTTTCTGTGTGCACGCATGTGTCTTTCACACGCTCAGAGTCATTACAAATTCATCAAATCATTGTGGCTTACGTCAAAGGTTAACTATACCAGAACAGGGAAAAGATGATGATCATTTATTATATTCTCATTTGCACAGTTAAAGTCAAAACTATAGCTACATGGGCAGCAATGATCCTGGTTCTACTGCAGTGCCAAAAACGGCCAAAATGGTGGAAAGAAAATACGGGTGGACCTCGTTAGTCCTCGAGGAAACTTCTTCACCGTAATGGTATTGAAGCAATTAGTGTTTTATCCCACTGTGGTTCAAACGGACTGACAGGGGTGATTGTTCAACTTTTAGACCAAGTTATATGGCAATGGTTCTCAACCAGGGGTTACTGTCTTATTTTTCAGCTTACTTTTTCACGCACAATGTTATGATACATCCGTTTGACAACATAAATTTGGTGTCATTCGGAGATACGGTTCGAGAGACGTTTTTTTTTTAGGTATTTCCAAATGTAACACATGCGGGAGTGCATGTTAATGATGAAGCAACTAAATTCCCAAAGGATAGATGAGGAGATGTAAATCTGTGCTCACGCAAAAACATTCTTAATGCAATCACTATGTGTTGTTACTCTCTCAGAAGAAAAACTCACTCTAGATCCAGATAAGGAGTGACTCAACTCTTTTAGGAAGAGAAAACGCTGGCATCCCTTCAATCCACTGTATTCAAAATATTAAGCAAGTATTCATTCAGTAACTCGTTAATTACTATTCACAGTATGCAAAGTATTAGATAAGTATTAACTACTATTCTTGTTTCCCAGTCTAGCTTTATCGCTCTACATGTTAGCTAGCTGTACAGCATGGAGAAAGGAAACTCACTGGTGTTTTCAAACTCAATAAGAATCTTTTTGATGAGATTTGGTCTGAAAGAACTCTCAGGCTTGACAGTTAATTGAGGTTTATGGACAAAATTTAAAAAAATGTATATTGCCTTGCAGCACTATTGTATTTGCTGCAATTCCTATTATAATTTTTTTGTCTATTTTGTCCAATAACTTGGCCAAACACTGTGCTATCTGGTGCAATTTTGTACAGGCCACGTGGAACCTGGACAAATCTGGACATAGTGGAACACTAATAATAGATTGGAAAATACTAAAGGCTGGTCCATGCTTTCAATGCACAGTTTCAAAACGGCAATTGAATAAGACTAGTTGTTTGTTGTAGATTGTCCAGCAAACTTTAATTATTTCTCTGACATGTAAATATGAAAAACAGGTTATCAAAATAATTTAGATAATATTCAATACTGTACACTGCATTTGCACCATTCAACCACTGCGTGTGTTTCACTGCAAGGTAAAAAAGAAAAACATTAAATACACAACATATAGTCCCAAAAGGGCCTCAGGGTCTGCCAAGCCATCGCTGAAAATGAACCATAATCCCTAAATTACAGTCTTACAAGGACAAAAAGGACTGTGGATATGTAAAAAGTCAGACTAGTCAGCCAGGGTCATTCATTACGAACTCATCAATGTCAACACTGTCACAGTGTAAAACTAGGGCCTACTAATGAGCTTGTAAACGTGCAATAGTGCTCTACTTCACACTGCTTAATACCCATACTGTATATTCCACCAGCTAAAATGTTCATAGAAATATTTAGGCAAAGGTTACAGTAAAGTATCTGATACAGCTGATGTTTAATTAGAATTACATTAATAAATATACTAAAAATTAAAACTATTCAGTGAAACAACCTCCCCTAGACACAAATGCGAAATTTCAAAGGGAGGATTATATCGGTGACAGTCCAAGGAGATTGTGAGAAGCAGAAGTCCAGCTCTATGAATCTGAACAATCAGTCAGTTTACACCTATTGAACCAGAGATACATTTACAGAAGGAAGACCCCCATCCGCCTCAACAGGGAATGAATCAATGTAGTGGAAAGTCAATGTCCGTCCCACAATCAGCAGACACACCTCTTACCAATGCAACGTTCCTGTAAGTAACTCCACATGAAAAGAACCTTCTTTGAGATTTCCAGCACAACTTTCCATCTGCTTGTCTTGTACGCCACATGTAGGTACAGAGTAGAGAGCCAATAAAGATGCATTGCCCTCTACATCAAAGCAATTCTGTGGACAAGATCAGGGCAAAGTAAGCACCTTTGGGATCAGCGATTCACTTCATTTTCCAAGAACCTGGACTGGACATGTAAGTGGAGGGATGAAGAATGCTAAAATCACAGCATGGACTCAAACAATGAATGAGGACCAGGGGAGACATTCATTTGTCTTGGTCAGGTTTATATGTTGGCCCCACAATCTTGCACAGGTTATTGTGCACCAGCCCATTTCTCTCCAAATTCACCCCAATTTTTCTATATTTTTCAAGCTCATTCTGAAGACTGTAGACTTCATGGAGCTGGAGGTTTTCTTTGCTATTTGCTGTCGTCCAGAAGATTAACAAGACAAATGCCTCTTTCGCGTTCTACTGAGTTGGCACAAATAATAGAAAAATAACAGTTTGTGGTACAATCTAATCAAAACATTAATGCAATAATAAGTAACATCTGCTAAATATGGTGAACTTCTGACAAGGTCCTGGCCGAGAATAAAGGCCATATTAAACACAAAGTCATAATTTATGTGCTTTGGTTTCTAATGATAAACGAAAGCCAAGCTTGCCGTTTGGCTAAAGCCGGAGCCAGAGGTCGGACAGACCTGTGCTGTTGGCCAAAGCAAGGCAGAATCCACACCGGTCAGGCATTCACTGCTCCCCTGTGAGGCAACTGTCAATGTAAATCACTCTGCCAGCAGCTGTTTCGGACAACAACAATGGTTTTTCAAGCCAGGTCACGTTTGCCGCAACCTAGTTATTAAGGACTTGGGGAGACCTGCATGTGACTTAAATTTACTGCTCCAGCGCGAGAGCGGCACGTGTTTCGATGAAGATTTAGCGCAAGGTCTCAACCTCAATAAGGGAAAGATACAGCTGCCAGCGACTTTCATCCTGCTGCAAGCAAAATCGGCCCCTACCTTTCGCCCGGCCATTTAAGAAGAGTCACAGCGACCGCTGGACGGGACGGACGCCTATCATTAGCGAACGCGATTGGTTTTAAAAGAACACGTGCGACCGTAAATACGGTCCCCGAGATAAAAATAATTTACTGCACCGCAATTACACTGCATACTGCACATTTGCCAAGAGCATATGAGCTAAAATTATACTGTTTACACTAGGTAGTCAGACAGAAAGCTAAAAGTTATGGTTAAGATTTACAACCATCCGAAATGCAAATAATAAACTACTTATTCCAGTGCATGATGGAAAAACGAATCTCCCACAAAACAAAAATAAAAGCGGTAAAAATATTAGAGCATACTACAAACTCCATGAACCTTAAGACATTTGAAACGACAATGAAAAAACATAATGACCTGGTGAAGGTGCCTCATTGGGGTGAAGCCTTTATCCATCCCCCAAGTCAGAACACTGACGTAATGCACCAGCAGTAATTTACATACCAGGAGCTTAGCAAATAAACTATTGGTTTGTGTCGAACAGGATTTCTTGCACACAAGAGACTGTAAATTCCCAATACTCAGACAGCACAACAACAGTATTGTATACATGTTCCTCTAGCCTACATGACACGGTTTCCAAGTGCTGTTTTCTTATTCCTTAACTTTTTTAACTGATGTTTCAGAGATGAAATACAGTATAACTAGGACCTGGAATTTCACAAACTCTCGTCTGGCACAGGTAGTTTGGCAGTTGCCCTGGCAGAAAATCTCTTTGAATTTAAAAGACGTGTATCATGGTTTTTAAACCTGAATCTTTTTAATGTCCATGCTCTGGTCCTAATTTTTCCATGCGAACAAATTTTCCTCAATATAGAGCCAATCTGTTCCAGATTTATCTTTCTGTTGGCAGAAGATAAGGGACAGTGACATCACTGCAACTGTTAAAAATTAAAAATCTGTCTTTTCAATCATAATCAAGCCAAATAACAAAATCCATCATGCTGGACAGGACCAAACCAATGAGTCAAAAGCAAAAAATTCTAATTTCAATTTCAAAAGCCACAACAAAAGAGTCCCTTCAATACGATAAGAAAACACCGGTCAAAAGTATTGACCAGTTGATGCATCCATGGTACAACACACAGCAAACAGCGCGATCAACATGGCAATCATCAATCTAACCTAAAAATAGACCTTTTCTGTGGTAGAATATCTTTGATACACAACACATGTGAAAGTGATTCCACAGGAAAAACAGGTGGTTTCTGCAGGTACTTCCAGAGGCTCTGACAAAAGTTGTTTCCCAGGTCTTCCCACAGCAAAAGAACAGGATGGTTCTAGAAAAGTTCTAAGCTCATTGTTTACTACCAGACAAAAGACGAGCAAAGTAATTCTGGAGGAAACAAATGTAGCCAAGTGGGAGAGAGAAACTTTTCTATGTGCAACTCCTCAATGTACATAAAAGGTACCGCTATGGAGGTATCCATAGATTTCCTCCTGCTGTAGATTGTAGACGGACCCACAGTGGATTGGGACACGAACGCACGGCCACGCAGGTTTATGTTCGGCGCGTTTTACACTAGAGTACGAAACAGGCCCGTCTCCTGCGGGATACAGCAGAGCCGAGCCATGTGGTGACCATATTGCAGGCCTCAGAAAGAAGCCTGCTGCGCCCGACACTGACTCATCGGAGCCTGGGCCACTGTGCTGCTGCTGTGCGGTGGGGGCCCACAGCGCTTCCACTGCACCAGCACAGTGTGACCAAAGGGACATCACAGCCGCCGCGTAAAAATAGCCAGCCAGGATACGAGCAACAATAATAAAAAATGGCAATAAACACGCGAGAGTGTACACAAGGGCTCCGGGAGTGCTGTTTACATCTGGGGACCCTGGAGTTCGGTCAATACGAGTCATCTAAAGGGGGAGTGTTGATGCTTTTGGGTCATGCAGGAATACCATTTTAAATTTTTTCAAGTGGATAGTTCAAGGTATTGGAAATGTTTAATTTTTGTTGATATAGTTTGTCTGGTAATAAATGGCAAACAGAGCTCTTAAAACTTTTGTACACCTTTTTCACAGTCATAAAAATCAGTGGCAAAATGAATGCTTTGCTAAAGTCATTTATGAGGTAAATAAAACTGAAAATCCACCTGTAAAAGTCAAGGCTTGTAATTACGTAATGAGTAAGAAGGTCTTTTTCAAAGAAAGAAATCCCACGCGTCCTCGTCCGATATAAATGGCTTTCCCTGAGCCAGCAAACTTGCGGCTCCGCCAATTGCGTACACTCGCTCACGTGAGAGGGTCAACCCTTGGAGACTGTAGACGGTCATCTACAGGAAACTCCAGTGTGACTTAATGAATGGTAAAATCAGCCACTACAGAGCACTTCGCCGCAAAAGATATTTTTTCCCTCCCAATGGCCCACGAGGGCAACCTCTGTAATTGCGTCTGTAAGGCAGCGCCACCCAACACCAGATGCGGCCGAGCGACTCGCTGCACGACGGTCTCTCCCCACCCTTGGGTTTAACAATCGGGTAGTGCGTGCTTTCCCACATGCGCGGTTTACCATCAGAGCAGAGGTCACTGTTTTTTTTTCGGGAGGGAGAGGAGGTGGGTGCCAGCTCTCAACAGGCTTCCTCTCCAAACGCCAGGCCCGTGCGCCCCTCTGGCTGCCGTGTCGGAAACATCAGCCTTTTCTCTTTTTTTTTTTTTTACCGCGCCTCATCATGACATCTCTGGTTTTTTACCGCTTTTATTTTTGTTTTGTGGGAGATTTGTTTTTTCCATCATGCACTGGAACAAGCCGTTTCGTACCGCAGACGAGAAAAAGTGATGTCAACAGGGGATCGATGGACAGAGAATCGAACACACTCAAACAAATTACATTCTTTACGGATAAAGAAACCAAAACTAAAAAAGCAGATGTCATTTCATACGATAGGAATTCAAACTGAGCGCTTACAAAAACGGGCACTAGAACCATATACAAAATGTCTAAAGTCACTACCTTAAAATGTGATCGCACAAAGAAAAGAAGGTTAGTGGACAACAGAAATTGATAACGCGATTTAAAAAGCTGTTCCCGAAGCCCACATCAAAGCAGGCACTTCTGCGTCATACTTTTTATGATACTGGGATGAGCAGCACGCACATAAATACTTCACTTGTTTTATCAAAAACATGCCGGAGACTTCTCAATGTTGCTTTTTAAAAAACAGGCAAACCGTTTGTAATATTTTCTGCAGGTGTTATGATAAAAAAGAGAGAGTGAACAGGAAAACGTGATTCTACAAAATAAATGAACAATAAATCAACAATGTGGAGATTTCAAAAAGAGAGTAAATACAAGCATTCAAAAATATCACCAATAGTACAAGTATAATATAGCCAACAAACAGCATGCTGTATATGAGTGAACTGCAATATTTTTTCACTGATTATTATAAAAAGTCTAAACTATTAATAACATCCATTTATCCAGCAGCATATTTCCTCAATCAAATCAAATTGCCCAAAACTACTCCAAGTCATCTAAGTTGCTGAGCGTCAATAATTAAACAGATGTAACGCATTAATAATTTAACAGGACAAGTGAAGTCACATACATTCTGTATCAGATTAAACTTTTGAGTGTAACCCTCCCAAACCCATCAGAGAACACAATGTGTGAACCAAGTGAGAGAGTTCAGTCCACAGGCAGTTCCAAGCAGAGAACAGATGATTAAATATCAAGGCTTCAGTTACATAAACCCGCCATCTTCTAAACATCTTCACCGTGAAATGGTCATTTGATAGGTGATTTTTTTTTCCACATGGCTTAATACCTGGCCTGTTGGTTTTTACGAGCTATTTCATAACTTGAGCCTTTTAAGAATCCATCAATCATTCACTTAATCACTACAATATCCACCTAACTTTACATTCTGGTTTATGTAATAGTACCTAAGAAGACTTAAAAAGCAAATGGATGTTCTTCAATGAGCATGTGAAGAACATAGCTTCGTGAGAGGCCTTACTCTTGTTTACTCAAGAAAGTGCCCCACGAGAGGGCAAGAAGTTTGCAAGACCACCCCCAAAGAATCTTGAAGGCTTTACCAACTTGAAAAGAACAACTCTGGTGGTAGGTCTTGAAAAATTCAGGAAATTCCACTGAATTACTCTTCTATCATCAAAAGAAAGTTCACTCCGGTGGGCACGTGTCAAAAACATGAAACATCACGGCCATCGTAAAGAAAATGTGTTTTACTCTCGTGCATTAGAATCTCTCATTCATCCTGCTCCTCTGCCCCCAGGTAAACATGTAAGGTGGCGACGATCTTTCTCTACAGATGTTGCTATACGTCTTCACGGTCTGGTGACTGGATACACGTGAAAATCAAAAGCTCATGTTGTTCGTCATATCTCTGTAATGCACTTTATGCTGCTCACTCCCCTCAGGAACGAGAGACCCATTAGCATTAGCTTCTCAAGAGCTACCAAGCACAGCAGTGAAAATTATATGGGGGAAAGCAGACATCTGAAACGGATCACCGGGCATTAGCACAGCAGCGATCTGATCCCTGTTCAGAGCGGACAAGTTCAACACTGGCCACTTAATCCCAGCCAGTGCATGGCTTTAGACTTTAGCATTTAGCTTCTTTTTTTTTGATATTTAGGTATTTTCCCTTTATGTGGGAGTCTCTCTGGGCCCACTGATCCAGGGGTCGGCTGGGGTGGCTCGTCCAAAAAGAATCCCCACCTCGCCGAGCACTTCCTCTGGCCTCAAAGCTACATGTGAAAGGTGCTGCCACTTCCGCCGCTGGCAGCCGTCCGTTCCGCCGGCGGCCTTGTAATTACGCCCGGGGTCTGACGAGGGGGAAGACTTTCCGTGGCGGCGGCGCGGAGGGCAGCACAACGCTCCCAGAGAACGAATATGATAGACTCAAAAACCACCCTGCCAAATAACATCCTGCTGGGAAGAGTGGGGAGGAATGTGTTGTTACCGCAGTTGGACGGAGAAATTTCCTCTGCAAATTGCATTCGAGGTCTGGCCACACGTGCAGCCGAAAAAAGTCCGTCGGACTCAAAGCCTCACGTTTACACCGCGGTCCCCTTTTCGCATTCGCTGGGAAAAGAAAAATTGCTATTTATGTCACCCATTCAATAACATAGAGGTTTCCATATTAAACATGACCGGTCACAGAAAGTGACTGCATTGAGCATGTCAGTATAGGAAATTCTCTGAATAAATAGTATGCTAAAATGGGCTTTAAACATCTGCTGGATGTTTGCAGGGTGACATACAGAATGTTGGCATTCGGCGATTCATGACCTGGAGGCTCTGACTCGCTAATGGAGTTTTAAAGAACGCATTCACAGGCCGCGCTCGGGGCGAATCCACCGCTAATCCCAGATCCCGGGGGTCACGGAACCTTAAGATTCACCACGCCGGTGATGAAAAGAAGGGCGGGCTCGCACGTGAAGGAGCCCGACGCCCTAAATCCACTCTCGTACAACTGAGACGTAAACCTTTTCACTTTAAGCCTATAGAGGTGAGCGGGCCAGAGGTGAAGGGTGTAAGGTCAGCACATTCGTGGATATCAGAGCCTCCCAGCAGAACCTTGTTAACATTTGCTACTATCGCTGCCCCGTAGGCGGCGATCAGAAGATCATCTGCACACGTGACCAGCTGTCTCCCCATCTCCTGAGTGGTTTTAATTAAGCGTTTTAACCGGCACAAGCTACCGCGGAGAAGAACGTCAACCAGGGGGGAAAAAAAGCATATTTACTTTTACAGCCACTCATGAATTTGCCAGAGGTGAGGAGAAATGAATGGCCGGTCACAAAATGGATTTGCTAACAGTGTAGCCAAATGTTTTAACGTGTTCGAAGTCGGTGCAAAAATGTGTTTTTATTTAAGCTGGGAGGTAGGAGGGAAAAACACAATTTATTACTGTCTGTGCGGCACAGTATTGATGGCTATTTGGTGATCTGTCTGACCTTATCTTGAAGCCCTGCCTTACCTCTTCCAGTGCTTCTAAACAGCCATGCTTGAACCCTCAAAGCCAAAACATATTTGCCCCTAAACTTTAAAAGGAATGCCTGAACAAATGATAGACAGCTACGAGAATGAGACAGAGAGAGAGACAGAGAGGGAGAGACAGAGAGAGAGAGAGAGAAAGAGAGACTTTTATGGTCTACTTCTATATCTGTAATATGCACCGTACCAGTTTTATATTAGTGGATCAAGCATCAAGCATTTGCTTGTCATTGCAGGATAATGCTATTTTCTTTGGGCCATTCCTATTCCACATGAGCTAAAATAATTTCTGTTTTTATGGTCACCAAGGAACACAAAGCACACAGTTCATCCATCAAACATTTCTGTAAGATTTCCCCCTCATCTATGCAATGTCCACAAAATAAATCAAAAAAGATTTAAAGGGACAGTTCACATTCTGGAGTTTATTTTACATTGTTTTAGATTTAGTGTATGTTCTCATCACTGTGCAAGCTACTTTAGGAGATACCTCGAGTGTATTTTCTTGTTTTAAACCATCAATCCACTGATGCCCCTACACCAGTCACTATGCAGCCGGCAGGCCATCAGAAACTTCTGTAAGTATCTAAAGTGTCCTTCATCACACGCAAAAAACTGGGCCAATTGAAAATATACACTAAAACAGAAATGATATCAAAAAAAAAGTTGAACTGTCCCTTTAATTCAGGTCACATGCATTTAATGGTCCCAGCATTTTATACTGGCTGTGGCTGTAGTTCGCCATTGTTCGAGCTCAACTTTTCCAGTCATACATCATTTCCATTAATTAAAAATAGCCCTTTGCCCATCCATGAAAGAACCATTTAAATGTGGGCAGAAGTTCATTGGGATGCCCCACTGCCAAGGAGCTAGTGTGCAGCTCCGCGTGAGCCAACTCAGTTTTTAACAGTTTGATTTTTTTTTTCGACCAACGGCTCTGCCAAAATGATCACACAATTCACAATGTGCAGCACTCCTGAGAGCAATTTGCAGCCAGATACACAAAGTGAAAAAATTTTGACTACCTTTGAAAACTGTTTATACTGGCATTAGTGCACTCAGCCTTAGAGCTTTTCAGCTCTCCTTCCCAAAGACAGCGGTATTTTCTTAACCCCCTAAATAAACAGTGGTTTTTTGCACATTTGACCCTGTAAACAAACAGTAGTCTGCAAGCTTTCAGTTTGCCACTGACACGCATATTTGCACCTGATCACTTCTTCATTTCGATTTTCTTAAACTGACTTGTATAGTATACATTATGTTAAAATACACAGCTAAATGACTAAGCTAATCATATCGCCATTTTTACAGACTTATAGAGTCTTTCTTTGAACAAGGTTGGATACACTATCTGACTGGAATGCCTGCAAAATGTCTGCTGGCAAATACATTGGAGTTTGGAGGATTTCCTGGTGCTTTTGAAATTTTAAGGAGTGAAGATATGTTATTTATAAGGTCGATGGCTAGACCTGGTCTATTCCCAAAATGAAACAGCTATTTTACCACAGATGTTTAGTTTTGCAATGATGGCCTTCTATGTAGAAACAATACCAGGTGATTATGGTTCTATATGTCTGGTTTCATAGCCTTGAAAAAGCTACAGTACCTCAACTTATATTCATGAAAAAGGGGGGAAATCATGAAGAGATTATACATTCTTAACAAACATCACAGGCTACTAATATAACGGTACACTTTAGAGTTACATTTTAATAAATAAAGCTACATCTGCACAAAAAGTTACAAATCTCAAAGGAGGCATACGCATGAAAACAAGGAAAACTATTTCAAACTGTCTCGTTTAAAATTATATTATTATTATTATTATTATACATTTAAATTTAAAACATTACATTTAAGCAACATCTCATTTAAAATTTTATGAATATGAAATAATGCCCTGTGGAAATAACAGAATAATGTTTGCCTAATTTGTTTCGCAGAGCAGGTCAAGTGAAAGTATAGACTCACAAAATGGATTGCCACAATAAAATGAACTGAGAGGAAACGGTCTTGGCAGGACGCGGATGTTTCTCCTGAGCTGGACATCGGTCCTGACAGTGAGACACGCATAATGCTGGGCCTCAGTGTGCTGTTACTCTCATCCCTTTTGTGACTGCAGTGTGTGCATGAAACATAGAATATAGAAAACATATGGGCAAAGTCACTGTGTCGTCACCACCGTGACTTTCCATGGGCTTGCGAAAAGCGCTTTGAAGCCGCGTGAGAAACTAGTGACGCGCAGTGACTTGGCAGTGCCGCAAGCCGTCACAGATCGGTACAGAAAATATTCAAATAGTGTCCAAACGACACAATAACTTTCCGCACATGGGAAGACGTTAGATGAAGAAAAATTGCGACTACATATTGTCGTGGGAAGTATTTTCACCACATTGATACCATTGGTACACACTGAAATGGGTGACCGAAAGACCTATACTGGAGCCAACGGCACCGGCGCCGGAGAACGACGCTCTCGACAAGACCAGGAAGCGAGCTTCAACAACGAAGCCCCGGGCTTGGCCCCTTGGCATTAAAAGCAATTCGGATGCTATAAAATTGGAAATGGAAAATGGAGGTGGATGGTAAACACAATTGCCATAGAGAAGAGCCAGACATGCAGAGCTCACAGCCGGTCTACCCGCGTGATCCTCCAGCCACGTCTTGGATGGAAGAATTGGAAGATAAAGGGCGATTTCGGTTCGTAGCGGTAAACAAGCAGCCCCAGAAACAACTTCCAAGTTCCACAGAGGGTTTTAATGAGCAGATGAATGACCAGATGGCTAAAGAACAATCTGTTACAAAACAAAGCACAAAAAGCACTGTGAAAGTAATCTATGAGGCATGCTGCGCTCAACATGACGTCCTTGTTCTCCTTTAATTGTTTTATAATGCTGCAACTCTTGACTCCTTGTTCCGATGTATGCTGACATACGGTACTGGCACGGTGCAGTTTACTCATCAATTACTTATTGGTAATTCTGATACATTGCTTCACTGCACAGGTTCAGCTTCTCATAGATGTTGTCTTTTTTTAATTGAACTAATGTGACTGCACACGGCATCACACCTACAGTAGGTGTTACATAAAATATTATTCCAAGTCATAAAACATTGCATAAGAGATGCAGCCGGTTGACAGACATGGAAAAATCTGGATCGAATGTGATAAGGGTAGCCATTCTAACACCACAGTAGTAAGTGTTAGTGAAGATCTTTCCCAGAAGGAGCGGCCATGGCGTGATACTGAACAAATCGTGCCCAGCTAGGTGTTCTCCCCTGCCCCACCACCAGAGCATATGGGCCTGCAGATTCATACTTAATGTGGTTCTCTCCGCAAGGACAGCTGTACTGGCTGGCATGGAGGAACCATGACCCTGCAGGCACGCGAGGTTCACCCGTGACACCAGTTAGCCCGCAGCAGGTCCAGAACCTGGCGTACTGCTGAATGCCACATCCAACCTGTGTAATACTGATACGTGACTAAAACAAGAGCATTTTGTCAAGTGAAGATTTCTGCTTTTACAAAGGCCTTTGCAGAATAAAACAAACTGAAGACCTGGGTGCTAAAAGTACTGAAGTCACAGACAATTCAAGTTGAGCATAGAAACATGTTGTATTTGTTTAGCTAAGTCCACCCTATAAATATTGTGAACAGAAAAGGTGCCTAAGTCTCTTTTCTCCACTATGGAAACAACAAGTTATCGTATTCTGGTACACAAGAAGTATTCGGATTTGATTTTCTCAAAATAGACATTATGTGACTTCAGCACTTTTAGCACCAGGGTCTTCCAACTGGACTTATAAGAACAAGCTTAGTTTTAGACTGAGAAAACTGCGTTACATCCATGGTTACATATCCTTCATACAGTTCACACAAATAGTAAAAACAGAGGCGAGCAAAGCTGTGCCAGGTTCAGTCCCAAGCACCATTAGCACAGGAATGAAACCTGAGCCCGGGACATTAAGCTGTCTGGCTACACAGTAGATACACAAAGTACCCCAAGGGCCCAGTACAGAGCCGATCACTGCCGTTTCCCAAAAGTTATCCAGCCAGCTACTGCCCGCTCCCCAGGAACAACCAATTAAACATTCAACCGTCTTACTGACCTCTGTGATACCAGCTATTATGTTGTAGAAATGAGGACGCATGACCACAACCTAAATTGTGGAGAGGTCAATTTGATTCACAAAGCGTGCACAGATTATCCAATCATGTTAGGGTTTAGAGCACCCCGGCAGCAGGTTAGAGGATGGATTATGAATCCATTATGAGGTAACAGATGCAGATATTACAGACACAATCCAGCACACCTACATATATCCAGCACCAGACATAGATAAAGCAAGACTGCAGGCGGTGCAGTCCAGTAAACTATAATTTCAGATTGCAGACCACAGAAGGAAGAAGTTGACGTTTGCCCAATTTTCTTGGGTCACAGAGAGGGCAACTGTACCAGCAAACAGGAAACAGACAGTACAGTATCAGCCAGGGCTAGTATTAACAGAGTAAGATATGAGTGGAGATTGGATTGCACCACAAGTTTTCATTTCAAATGGGTGAATTGGCCTTTGGGTATTCCATACAGGTCAATAAATCAATCAGTCAGTCTTTATTTTGTTAGCATCGCTCACAAACAGGCTTGCCACACAGTGCATCACGATGGACATTTTTTGGTGGGAATTGGAACTTCATTACCTGAACCCTCAAAAGGCGATCAAGCTGAAATACAGGAAAACGGCGGGATGCAACGATGGGGCGAATATCAATATCAAGGGTTATTTTTTTAATGCTGTCACATTCCTGGGATACTCGGTTACTTTTAAAAGGGAAATGAAGTACTGAAATGAACTTGTGATAGTGATTATGGGATGGCTGTGTAGCTCGTCCTGAAGCGCTGGTAGTGGTACCGCCTGCGTCCTCTGTGCACAAATTCCACTCCGCTGAGACGATGTTGAAGTCAAACGAGGCCGTGGATGAGAGGAGACGCGTTGGAGGAAAACGTACTATCAGCTGTGCATTGGTAACAGCTCTTTTCAATTTTCCAGGACATTACCAGGACATTTAGATGGTGACGGGGGTCGTGAATTGTGATCGTGGACTGGTGGGGGGGGGGGGGGGGGGGGGGCGATTGTGCATGCAGACTTTAACCTTTAACGTTGTTAGCTTTCAACATTTAACTCATTGCTTCTAGTACATTTTGGCAGATTTCCAAAATGTTTTTTTCAAAACTGCATCAAAAAATTCCAGGTTTTCCAGGATGAACCCAGGCTGTGACACTGATTTGCCATCAGTCTTGCTCATTGCTTATCGATGCACTTGTGGGCCGCCCTGGATACGTGCTAAATCTGCTAAATGTCTAAAAGTAATGTAATGTAATGCTTGTTTGAGCTCTCCCAAACCAATGGTGATGTAGGCCATTGCCGTGATGACGGGCCTGTGAGTAGCCTTGGTCATTCCGTATCGAGAGAAACAGAAAAATTTAAAATAGATGAAAAGAATTGATAAAAAGCAAATAAAAAAAGTTGTCAAAGAAAATACTCATATAATGATATTTGCCTGTGTGTACATATTTGTGGATGCTCTTGGTAGAGAATGACAAAGAATCTTTAGTCAAGGTATAAATGTAAAACCCAGGCAAGCCATCCAACTTCCTGACATTGCTAGACATGAAAATAATAATGTCCAAGTACCATTGGAACCCTACGTAATAAAAAGCTGGTTGCTGACGTGGAGGTGATTATGGCAAACTACCCTTAATGCTTAATGCAGTAAAGTGAAAGTGTGCAAAACAAGCGTCTGGGCACGGTTTTACGAGCAGCTCACATGGCGATATGTGTGATTGGGTGGCATGGGAGAACGCCTGTTTGGAAATTGTGACTCAACCCTTTAGTTACAACGAAGAGGCAGGAACACAATAACACAAACAGAGCAGGCCCTTTACGGCAAACAGAAATTTGAAGTCGTTGAGAGTTTCTTGGCGGAAACCGGGAAGACTATGACTCGTTAATGGCGGCGGCCTACTGCGCTGTCCACTGAAATGATGCTTAATGACCTTGACTTGCCGTGGTAGCTTTCTGCATTTAATGGAACCTGCCAGTACCTAGACTGCAGGACTGTACAGTACATACCTCAGGCAAGCTGTGGGCACGGTATTTGCTGCGCAGAGACAGGAAGTCCTCCACAGGAAGAAGAAGCTGGAGTCTAGAGTCAATATGAAAGAGCTGGTCTTGTTCAGCGGGATCGGGGGCATAGCCCTCTCCTGTAGATGTCAGCACAGCCAACAGATCGGGGTCTTCCTGAAAAGGAACAAAAGAAACAAGGCTAGCACATCATAGTACTACCATCGGCACCTTTTCATGCTGCTTTCTGGTAGCAGTATACGATTAAAATAAACACTAATTAATTTTTACATGCGTTTTTAAATTTGTATTCCAATTTGAATAACTTGCATATGACCTTAAAAACACAGCTTTATAAAACCTTGACCCAATATAATTTCCAACACATTTCTAAGTCATTACAAGTCCAGAATGAATTTTCCTTGCTTTCCACAAATGGCTTAACACCTGTTAGGATTAATGAAAATTTGGAGAGGGTAAGAGATTTGTGTAAGCGTGTTGCCAATGCTCTTCACTGGACTGAGTCGTTCACTGGACTGAAGTGCATTATTTAAGTATTTTTTTTAAATATTACTTTTAAATTGGCCATGACTTAGTTTGTAAAAATTCAGCTCTTGGGTATTAGTTGATAAATAATGGGATAAAACTACCGTTACACAATACATGCTCGCTTTGCGGGGTATTCCAAGAGCATCTTTTTTCTTTCACCTGGTATTTGTTTTTGGAAAAGTGACGGCGCTATGCACATCTTGCCAAGTATTCCATAAGATTTCAAAACAGCGAGCGATGAAACACTCCCAACAGAGATGCCTCTATCCTTCCTTCAAAACAAATAAATATCTCATCAGCCTAACACAACGTCTTATAAAGCAGCGGGGGGGCCGGTGACATCACTCCGCCTGAACTCTATGGCGAGGTGAGATTTGTCAGCTTGCCGGGCCATAAAGATCAGCAGCCTTCGCTGTGACCGCACTGGCCGCTGAGAGCTCCAGGCCTTTTCTTTATTTTTGCCGGTGATGTCAACAGTTTACGAGTGCCCGTTTTAAACAGAAAAACAGAGCCCTGAATCACACACCGCTAAAAGCCCTGGCGTCGATCGCACGGCACTGAACGAAAGATCACTTTTTCTTAATGAATGAAAATTGCAGAGAACGCACATAAAATCGAGCATTAAGCAGCAAGTAGGATGCGTTTGTAATTTGTTTTTTTCCCGTTGGACAAGTCTGTTCTCACGCGTATAGTATGTGCAAGAACACAGCTCGGGGACAAACGCGGGACGAACTCGGGCGTTTACGCCGCTACCTCTTCGCCATTATTTTATCATCAATGAAAGTGCAATAAAAGACTTGGTGCAAAAAAAAGATTTGTATAAAGCCAGAATTGTGTTTTTCTTGAAGGGAGAGAAAATCAAAGGGATGACACTAATTACAATTATGACTATTAATGCAGGTACGTGGCAATTTCTAAGACTAAATAGCTATACCTAATCTAAATAAAAAAATGATTTCAGGATATAGTCTAGTCTAAGCTAAAGAACTGTGGATATACAGTACTGTGCAAAAGTCTTAGGCACATGTAAAGAAAATCCGTAAGGTGAAAATCCTTTAAAAAATTATTAAATTAAAAGTTTCTAAATATCAAACAATTGACTATAAACAACAGTAAACAATAAAAAACAGAATCAAATCAATATTTGGTGTGACCACCCTTTCCCTTTAAAACAGCATCAACTCTCTTAGGTACACTGTTGTTCAGTTTTATAAGAAAATCAGCTGGTAGATTGTTCCAAGCATTTTGGAGAACTTGCCAACTTCTGCAGACTTTGGCTGTCTCGCTTGCTTCTGTCTGTCCAGGTAATCCCAGACAGCCTCGGTGATGTTGAGAACAGGCCTCTGTGGAGACCATACCATCTGTTGCAGAACTCCTTGTTCTTCTTTTCTCTGACGAAAGTTCAATTAAGTTTTTGGAAAATCAATGTTTGGAAATCTACAATTTGCTCTTTTCTACTGACACACTAATGCAGAAGACAAAAAATAAACATCCAAGAAAAAATCAACATAAAAAATCTAGGGTGCCT
The DNA here is from genome assembly GCA_029718625.1 of Synaphobranchus kaupii. NCBI lineage: Eukaryota > Metazoa > Chordata > Actinopteri > Anguilliformes > Synaphobranchidae > Synaphobranchus > Synaphobranchus kaupii. The sequence goes on from CM056390.1 coordinate 20,396,768, forward strand.
AAAACATTTGCACAGTACTGTATCTGCTGAAATTACAGAGTCTATGTGATACTTGAGATATTTTGCCTCCTGTCCGCGCGTACATATTCAGCGTGAAGTCGCCAGAAAACTCATCTAAGGGCTGGAAGGCCTGTTGGCTTTGTTCTGAAGCTTCTTTTCACTTAAAGCTCTACCAGAAATTGGATCAGAAATCCAATCACTATGTATATTGCAGGTGTAAATTTCAGTTTCTGACTGAAAGGAAATTGAAAAATTTAGGACAGGAATTGCCTAAGCCTGCAATTATACTTTGAAGTGCTACACTATCCTTTAACCAGCAGATGGGGGGTAGAGTCAAATTTATGACCTTTATAAACGGAGATTCTAATATGACTTTGTATGATTGAAAGGAGAAGGATTTCACTATACAACTGCAAGAACTTGCCTTGTTAGAAAACCTTTATTGATGAAAATGCTCTGGCCCTGATGAAATATTCAGGATAACAAAAAACATTTAGCAGAGCTACTTTCTATTAAAAATGCAAGCCACTTTACCATCGTCATTTTACTCACATAGGCTACTCATTCAGGTTAGCAGGTAAAACGATCAGGGCCATTTTTGGCAGCACAAAAATAATCTTTCTATGAAGCACGTTAATTATGTCTCCCTAATATTAGTGCTTAACAGCTGGCCCCTATCACACCTGTACAAGGAATTCATCTAAAACAAACATTTTGAGTGAGCAAGCAACAGACTATTACCTAAAAACATAGTCGATTGCTAAGGACTCTTACTCTTCCAAACCATGAAAAAGCATGTTTTTCAAAAGGCGCTCTACAGGGCCTCGATAACATCTTCTTCTGAAACCCTTCACTGTTAATCACTTTAAAAAACAGAAAGGCAAAAATAGCAGTTCTCTGGGGCAATACCTTTGTGAACTCCGGATCACTCAGATACGCGGTCACAGGTTTACAGATTTATGCGTCCTTGTCTATACTGTGACCGAGCAGCTGTATATCCTGCTTTATTGGGCGAGACAAAAACATCTCAAAGCCGCAGCGCACAGCCGACGGTTTCTCCATAGCGCAAGGTTAGATTTGTCCTTGGCACGCATTGAGTCCCCTTTTGCAAATTCAACGAGTCCTTTCAGCCAGTGCTTCTGTCCAGCTTTTCTTAGCGCATCCATCTGCTCAGAGATCACTGCTCGCGCAACGACGACGTCAGATCTAAGTCAAAGCGATGAGGCCTAGAAACACAGAGATCTCAGGATCCAAAAGACTAATGCGACCATTTCCCACAAAAGCAAGAATGCGGCTGCAAACAGTGTTCCTCGTGGGAATGAAAGGCACTTTTATATAGCAGTCCCAGCTCTATATGTCCTTTAGCAGAGATGCAGTAGTTACCCACTGCAATAGCCAGGTAAGCTAGTTGTCTGAGCCTTGGTTGTTCAGCCCAGTCGTATGTATATATAATTCATTTGTCATAATTAAAGCAGCTAGTTAAGGATTACCACTGTAACCTTACAAATAACATTACTTGAAATTAATTTTCTAGTTATAGTTATTCTACCGTTTCCAGCACAGTTATGTATCCATGTTAAAATTTACCTATTCATGATCGAACTGCGTACTGAGGTAAAAGTTAATGAACCAGAAGAGCCTTCATACTTCTCCAAAAGCAACCAGCAATCATTTCTAGCTACTTATCCATCAGTGTCAGACTATCAGAGATGTTGCAACCATTGATATTTCCAATACATCTAGTGATTATTGGTGCCGAGAATGAGCGGAGGAGGGAGCTGGCAATGCCACCTTCATTTCTCCAAGACGGCTAATCAAACATGTCCACTGAAGGGGAAAGTACGGCACAGAGAGTAACGCTCTCAGCTGAGAATGCTGACATTCTCCCTTTTCTGAAAAAGAACTTCATGCTCATCTCCATAAAAAATGGGTGGTTATTATAAACTGAACACAGCAAAACGACGCAGTTTTCTGTCTGTGCTCAATGAGGATTTCTTTCATAGTTTTAATGACTTAATTACTATTTTTCCTGGAGTTGTAAAAAAAAAAAAAATGTGTGCACACAAGGTGGGTATGGGGTTAGGGGGATATATATATATATATATATATATATATATATATATATATATATATATATTCCATATACATATTCCATATACACGTACATTCCAGGAATGACAGAAATGCAATCATAGTAAGTCTACTTAAAGTGTTTAAGTGCAGTCTGCAGCTGATTACAGGTCAGTGAGAATGTTTTCTCGTTTCTCTGCCTGGATGGTCACTCCATCCGTGCAGACTCCTCACTGTCATTCTATCTCAGTCTGTCCGAGAGACATCAAAGAGGTGCTCGCTGTCCGGCAGCCATGCATAACAGCGGACCTGACAATAACAGGAAGTCTGAGGTAACCCTATAAAAGCCCTGAGCATGTGCGCTCCGGTCGCTCAGTCCTCAATGCCTGCCCAATTACCACAGAGTTTCTCTCGAGGAAGGGTAAAAAAAAAAAGATTTAAATAAAGTTCACTTCCAGACTTCAAAACATTGGCAACACCTTCAATAGAAGCAGCGTGGCTTGAGTGAAGCTAAATATTACAGTGCGCGAAAGGTAAGTACCATATACTCGCATTAACGGAGCAGAGTTCATGACATCCGCCCTGTGAATCAGTTGCAGCTGCCACCGCTACTTTGCCCATTAGGAGTAACTGTCATTGAGAAAAGGAGGTTGAATAAACATCTCTATAGATCAACTGAGAGGCGCGTTACATGAGAGGCTATCTAACAGTCCTCTTATTCACCATATGGCCATAGATACAGGCTGACATCCGAACGCAGCGCGGTTCCGTTAAGCAATAGTTCTTTCAAACCCTTTGCCGTGTACTTGAATGGCCCTGTTAGATGAACTAGAGAACCGCTGACTGAAACAACCTCCTTGTGGTAACTATCGAAATCTGTGAGAATACGAGAGTACATTGTAATTCTATTACATTTTTGGCAGGGAATCTGACCCCCGGCCACACGGGAGGGTTCGCATATGGGTTAAGAGTCGGGCACCCCATAGGCTACATCACGCGGCGGACAAAGTTATCCCATTTACAAAAAACAGTTGGAAGAGGGTTGGAAAAAGTCCAAATTTAAAACTACATTCAACTTGTATGAAGAGGCACTCATTCGCAATTCCTTACACAAGAAAAAAAAAACAGAATGACCACGAAAATATCCAGATCTCTATATTCAATATCGTTCTCCTACCCTGCAGGTATACTGACTGCAGTAGCCCTACCCCCATATCCACCTTGTGTGCACACATCCCTGCAGGGATAAAAAATTAAAAAAAACACTTTGTTTGACATTATTTAATCTCAAAATGGCCTCACCTGTCTTGTGCACAACTGTAGGGTAAGCCACAAAACATAACTCCTTTGAAGTGAATTTTAATGGTTTTCGCCTGAAACTTTGTTCAATAACAAAACACATACAGAATAGTGCAGATCTCTTGGGGGAACATGTTTTCTCATGACGGGCATGTGAAAAAGCAATTACAGCAGTTACAGGACATCAGTTACTTCAAAATGCGCGAGATTAAAATCGAAAAGCCGACTTTAACATAAGAAAGGAAATAAATATTATGTGAATTAGTGTCTTTGGGGTAATTTTGAAGCTAACCGTTTCAAACATTCCGTTCCCTCAACGCTGCAGACTATGAAGCAACGTTGACTTGAATTACGCTAAGGAAACACTGCGTATTAGCTAAGAAAGCAACTAGAGACGTCAGAAATCTATAAAAGGTGCCAGGGACAAATGTCCATAGTTTATTTCACTCGATGCATAGCAAGAGAGGGTCCAAAACAGAGCCCCCAATGGCTTTGACTGAGGGAAATACGGGACTACTGGTTCCCTGCTCTTGCCAGATGTGTAAAATCACTGGAGGCATTACTCTTACATGTTGGGGTTTTAAGTAAATCCAGCCTTCAGGAAACGGGAGTAGATCTCATAAATCTACTTGAGTAACACTGAAGAGCTCCATCCAGGGGAACACAAAATTCCAAAAATGCAATGTTTGACAAAACACCCGCAACCCAGTTGCAGGTACTCATAAAACAACCGAATGGAAATATTGATGTTTCTCCTTTCCAAAGGAAGAGACCTTTTTTTTTTTTTTTTTAGCACCTTTTAGTCCCCTATGTTGATTTCCTCTCACACGTTGTAATGTCAAATGATAATGGACATGTTTTCTGTGCAGCTATTCCCCAAAAAGGTTTACAAGGTGCCTCATCAATCAGAGGTGTCACTAATGAGTGAGGGAGCAGGGAATTATGTGCCAGATAAACTCCCTCCCTGGACAATGTTACAGACAAGTATATGTCAACCCACAGGACCTCCTGCAGCTGTGTTCCAGCCAAAGCAAGACCAGCTAAGAATCAGTGCTATATCTGAACAGGCACCCCAGGGACGCCTATGACCCACAATGCCCTGACCAAAACATTGATGGCATTATCAACAAGGCTACCTGAGAGGTCTCCAAGTGAGGTTTTTTATTATTATTATTACAAGAATTACGCTCATTCTGAAGACATTTGGCTTGCAACATCTGCATGGCGGTTTGTTCACATCAGCCACCATTTTGGAATCTTCAGCTAGTGTCTATTTTGTGCATTACAAGCCACGCATCTCTCCAGAGAAATCATAGCTGACGTAAGCCCAAAAGCAGTGGGATGGAGCCAGTTGTTTCATCCCGACGTGGACTGGTCAAAGCAGCTTATGACATACAGGAGTACAAACTCAAAACTAACATTTTTTTAGGCTACGGAGCTCAACCTGTGCTCATTTTAAGGGTTGTTTCTCCTGACTTATTTTTCCATAGAGGTCAATAGGAAAATGAGTCAGGAGTAGTGTTTAATATTTTCCCGAATATTTGATATTTTTAAACCCGGGATTATAACACCTCGCTCCCTGGAAAATCCCGTCTAAAAAACCAGGGCCGTTCTAGTAGGCTATTATCAAATGTGCGACCCTACTTATTGGTTTACAGGCTACCGGCATCCATATGCCATGTAAAACTATCTTTCAGCACCATGGCATTGTCCACTAGCGTACTATTGGCTGAGATTCTTGAATATCAATAACAACAAACTGTTTCATTAATAAAAGCAACATATTTTCTGTACAAAAGTATGGCTGATTTGGAACTTCAGACGTCTAAATAAATGCTTAGGACTATTAAGCCTACCTGAACCGTGAGAAGTATTAACGCTGGCTATAACTGTTCACGACAAAAAGGCTTTAGACTACAGGCAAACGGCCAGTGTTTAAGGGAAAGGACTATACCCCCCCCCCCCCCCTCAAAAAAAATAATGCCTACACATTTTTACCCTCTTCTTTGAAATGCTGAGGGTTTCGGCGGTGAATGCCCAAAACTGGGAAATTTGGAAATAAAAAGTCACGTGTGTTATTCAGAAATTTCTCACGTTTATAACAAGTCAATAAAAAATTAAACCTAAATAAAAAATCTAGGTTTTTGCTGCAAGAACTGAGAATGTGAGTATTAGGCCTACATTATATAGCCTAAGTAAATGTTATGGCATAAATAACATTTACAATAACTTAATATGATGGTATAAATACAATATCTCCATCAAGACACATCAGCAAATATACACTAGCCTACCGTTGTGAAATGAGGGACGTTTAGCCGTAGGCTACGAGTTGGTAAGAAAAGTGAAGGTATCTAATATACTTGCAACTTGCTCTAAGAACTCCAGCTCGTTTTATAATTATAGCACGTTTGGAGCAGGTACAGTTTTTTCAAATGGTGGATACTGCATTTTGGAAATAAACTTCATATATTGATTATTTTATTGCACTTAATTAGGCCAAATATAATGCAAGAGTTATTTATCTGCATTGCCCATGTTACATTTCCCGATTTCCCGACGTCACTCCCGGTTGGGAACAGAAAGGAATTGTGATGGGAAATACCGGGATCCCGGGAATTGGGATAAATCATTGGTCAGGAGAAACAACCCTTAAAGTGATCCATCCATATCTACTGGCAGTAGTGTGATGGTTTGAGGCTCGTTTGATACCTCAGACCCTTGATGACTTACAGCCATTTAGCCAGCCACGTGTTCCATACTATTCCTGTGTAATTTACAGCTTAATCTAGTCCCACTCCCCAATTCCCATAGAGATCCATTCAAATGCAGAGAGGTTATAGTATCACTTGTAAGAGTACCTTAAACTTAAGATATCAATCTTTTGATGTTGTTGGGTCATCAGGAGGTCATGGCATGCAAAGGATATGCAATCAAATATTAAATTTGATTACTGTTTTTAAGTTTATGTTAATTTGTCCAATTACTTTTAGTGCCCTAAAATGGGGGGGGGGGGGGGGGGGCTACATGTATAAATGGCTACAATTGCTACATGGTTCACCTGATATGGATATAAAAATCCTCAAATTAAAGCTGAAAGTCTGCACTGTTCCATTTCAAATCCAATGTGCTGGAGTACAGAGCCAAAACAACAAAATATGTGTTCCTGTACTAACACTTTTGGAGTCCACTGTATGTAAAACGTTATCATTATTACGTATATATGTATATATATATATATATATATACATATATATATACACTGCCCGGCCAAAAAAAAAGTCGCACACTGTAATATTTTGTTGGACCGCCTTTAGCTTTGATTATGGCGCGCATTCGTTGTGGCATTGTTTCGACAACCTTATGCAACGTCACAACATTTATTTCCGTCCAGACTTGCATTCATTTTTGGCCAAGATCTTGTATTGATGACGGGAGAGTCGAACCACTCCGTGAAGTCTTCTCCAGCACATCCCAAAGACTTTCAATGGGGTTAAGGTCAGGACTCTGGTGGCCAATTCATGTGTGAAAATGATTCCTCATGCTCCCTGAACCGCTCTTTCACAATTTGAGCCTGATGAATCTTGGCATTGTCTTCCTGGAATATGGCCATTGATGGGATAACCTGGTCATTCAGTACATTCAGGTACTCAGCTGACTTCATTTTATTGCTGCATAACGTTGCTGAGACTAGACCTGACCAATTGAAGCAACCCCAGATCATAACACTGCCTCCAGAGGCTTGTACAGTGGGCACTATGCATGACTGGTGCAACTGCGACATTTTTTTTGGCCAGGCAGTGTATATATGTATATATATATACACTACTCACAAAAAGTTAGGGATATTTGGCTTTCGGGTGAAATTTATGGAAAATGTAAGTTCACGCTACAGTGATATTATACGTATCATGAAAGTAGGGCATTTACGTAGAAGCATGCAATGGTGATTTCCTCATCTCAAACAATTTATTGAAACAAAAGCCAACAACAGTGGTGGGTATACCACAACAAAAATGTCAATGTCTCAATAACTTGTCATGTGCCCTTGAGCATCAATTACAGCTTGACAACGACGTCTCATGCTGTTCACAAGTCGACTTATTGTCTGCTGAGGCATGGCATCCCACTCTTCTTGAAGGGCGGCCCTCAGGTCATTAAGGTTCTGGGGTACAGAGTTACGAGCCTCTACACGGTGAGTCAGCTGATCCCATAGGTTTTCTATGGGATTCAGGTCTGGAGAAAGTGCAGGCCACTCTATTTGAGGTACCCCAGTCTCCAGCAGCCTTTCCCTAATGATGCGACCTTGATGAGCTGGAGCATTGTCGTCCATGAAGATGAAATTAGGCCTGTGTTGTTCATGCAGGGGCACAATGACTGGATTAATGATGTTATTCAGGTAGTATGGGCTTGTCACTGTACCATTCACAAAGTGTAGGGCAGTTCTGTATTGACTAGACACACCTGCCCACACTGTAACACCGCCACCACCAAAGGGTCGTCTGGTGACAACAGTGGCTGATGAATAGCGCTCTCCTTGACGTCTCCAACATCGTTGGCGGCCATCATTTCTGCTCAACGTGAATCGACTTTCATCAGAGAACAGCACTGAGGCCCACTGGTCCCTCGTCCAGCGTAAATGCTCCCTGGCCCATGCAAGACGATGACGCCTGTGCCTGGTGGTGTGGTCAGGTACCCTTGCAGGTCGTCTAGCACGCAGACCACGCTGATGTAAACGGTTTCGAATGGTCTGACGTGACACGTGGGTGCCTCTCACCTCCCTTAAATGTGCCTGGAGTTGAGTGGCATTCATCATCCGGTTCCGCAGGGCACTGTTCACAATGAAGCGGTCATCAGTGTGGGATGTGGCCAAAGGACGTCCACTTCTATGCCTTTCTGTGACTCTTCCAGTCTCTCTGTATCTCTGTTGCAACCTGCTGATGACACTCTGTGACACTCTAAGCTCAGTGGCCACTTCCCTCTGAGAACATCCTGTTTGAAGCCTCGCAATGGCGAGGTACTGTTGATCAATTGTTAGGTGTCGTCTTGGTCTCATGATGTCAAAATGTGAACAGCATGATGAAGAGGACTGTTTAAATACCAATTCTAATTGAACCAGGAAATTTATTGGTCGATTCATGGATCAAACACCTGTTGTGAATTTTGCCGTTCAGCTCCTTGTTAGAGAACAGCAAGTTGTGCAAAAAGTACTGAAACATTGAATAGTTGGACATGTGCATTCAAAAGTTTAGAGAAGGTCAAATTAATTTCACCTGTAAAGGTTATAGTGCATTTTAGGTTCATCCTGAAATTTCACCCGAAAGCCGAATATCCCTAACTTTTTGTGAGTAGTGGTATATATATACTTTCGGCACACAGTATGGCATTTTAAAATGAAGATTACAAGAACATACTGCACCTGACCGTCACATAGATCAGCTACAAAATTATCATATGTAGGCCTATTTGCCCTTGTAAAACCATACAGCAATTTAAACAGTTTTCATACTTGGCACCTTATATCTTCCCTATCCTGTTTGTTAATTAATTATCATGCTTATCGACTTATCTGACCCAACCCTGAATTCAGGCCAAGGAATGTGAATTCAAAAAAGGAATGTGTGTTATGGAGTACAACTCCACTGGAGAAAATTCAACAGATGGATTCCATGAAAAACGGGTTGGAAATGAAATATCATGTAGTCATTGTGATTGAAGCAAGAAGTAAATAATGTGCTTTCTGTTTAACCTGCTCACCTTAACCAGACACATTCTTTACATGGAATTTATGACAAACTATGGCACACATTTCTGTCATATTCAAGAAACGTGCAAGAACCCCAGTGAACTGTAAATAGTGCCTGACGTCTGGTTAATAATAGCTTTAAAATGGCCACCCCGAGGCTCACGCCCCTGCAAAGATGTGATCAGTCTGGTGAGGTGAAGACGTGACCTAGATTAACACGTCAGCCTGCATTCAATCTCTGCTCCAGTCTTAGGTTCTATGTCCTGGGAGTGACATCGTGCCTTGAGCCAAAAGGGTCTGTACATCATTGGCATTGAGCCAAAATGGCTGCGCATTAAAATCCCTTGTGACCATATCTGGATACATCGAGACGGCAGCAGCTGGCTTAATCTGAGCATCGGTTTGGAGTTCAAATTAATGAACACAAGGCTACAACGCCTATAGAACATAGAGAATAATGTTACAATTCTATGGAATTAAATTGTTTCCCTTCCGCTATTTCCCCATAGGCAAACCCATATTAACGTCGACATCAATGGAGACACAGAATGAACTCCACCAAAATAAGTTCACATAACAGTCGATAACAGTGCCTTCCTGCCACGCGCTGACCCTGCAGAGTGCACTGATCCCAGTGCCTCAAGGTACTAAGACAGGGTTTAACAAACAGGAAACCCAGATAATGAGGTCACGAAATGAAGAGCTGCATCAAACGGATGACCAGATAACCTGATGCTTGAAGATCTATCGCAGGGGCAACAGGAGAAGGGTTAGAGTAACTGCCTTTGCAATATACTTGGCTTTTACGACCGATTTTGTACGCGGTCCAGGACTGCCATTTTAAAGCCTGAATTCAGTCTTTCATCTGAAATGTACATTACTTGTATGATATATCCTATCCACCCAGCCCCGTGTGCTTTAACCTTCGTCCTATACATTTTACCATTCATCAGTGAAATGCAAGCATTTTCTTCAGCTCGATAAATCATGTCTGTGTGGAGCGAGTGCTGCCTCCATGATTAGAGCAGCGAGCTCTTTGACTCTCAGGTGAACTCTCCCAGGTGGGGTGTCTGCAGGCTCTACGGCAGCAGCCCGAATGTGAGAATGTTCTCCGCCCGAATCGGGACGTACCTGATCCTCCTCGTCCCCGCCGTCCACGTCCCGGAGGATCTCCGCCAGCCGCGCCTTCTCCGCATCCGTCATAAGCACCTGGCTCCCCGCGTCCCTCGCCAGCTGTCGTTTTCCACACAGTCGCATCAGGACGGTGCCACCGGCTAATCGCGCCAATGTTCTGTTCAATCATGCTTTTTTTTTTTTAACCGGAGAAGCGCTTTTAATTTAAACCCGGGGATGATTTATACGGCCGATAATTAATTGCTTATTGCCGTTAGACTAGACTTTTGCAGATTTAAATCAGCCGCCGAATTCTGCGGAGAGCGCCCGGCGGTTTACGACCTCTGGCATACCTCGATGTTTTTCTTCACAAAGTCTTGTTTCTTCTTGCCTCTGTCGACTCCGCATTGTCTGCCCTCCGACTGATCTGCCACCCTCTCCTCGCGAGCCACTTTGGGGGAATCTGCTGTTATACTGTGGTCCGTTTCACCTGAAAACCAGTCACGCACACTTTACAAAAAAATGTACGTATGTAAACACATTAGACTGCCTGGAACTTTGGAATAAGTGAGATGCCATCTCATTGGCCATCACACTAATAACACACAATATATGATATGCACAGCTCTTGATTAACAACCATTATTTCAACTTGTTTTTTGGTAAATGTTATTGCTTTGTAATCGGTTTTTTTTTGTATGCTAGAAGTTTATGGATTAATCTTTGTAACATGAATACACGTGTTGTTTAATATGATAAATGTAGAACATTGACTACAACTAACCTGCCATTACACAGATTTAAATGTTCAATAATCGCAATTCCATTTGAATAAGTACATTCAAAGATGATAACACAGCTTGCATAAATTTTGATGTAGAGTTGGAAAAATTAATTAACAAAAGATATGGGCTCATAAAAGAGTAAAATTAGCATCCAACAGTATCCAGTACTGTAGTTTGAAAAACATGCTGTTTTCAAGTGACATTTGGTTTCCTATACAGATATCTGTCGCCATCTAGTGCAAGCCACTAAAAACAGCATGACCTGAATTCAAAGGCATTTGAGACGAACATATCTTAAAGAGTAACTACACCCACTGTCTCAGCCTGTCTCCGCCTACTACACAATTTTGAAATATACTTTGTGGGGTGAGCGAGGAAGAGGGGTGGGGGCGGAGGTGTGTCCATCGCCATTTGCATAAATGAATGTACATTGTACAAATGATTTCGTATAACTCAGATCAAACTGTCAAACTAGACATTGCACATCAAATATGAATCAAGATTCAGCAACTGCATGGCCTATTTCACATCTCAAATATTTTCAGAAACATATTTTAGTGGACTACTGAGGTGGAATAAGAGAATTGAACAGGACGCCACGTTGTTCCGGTTTAAAAACGTGGAGGCGAAACGAAAGTAACGTAGCGGGTCTAACCAATCAGGTGCCGGCTGTTTCTGTTGTGGGTGACAACAATTATCCATATGACGTAGAGGTACCTCCAAAGAGGTACTCTGACATCACGATTGGGGCGGGGGCAGTGTGGGAAGCAGAAAGGAAATTTCAACCATTAGGGGCAGCACAAAGACGCTTTTCTACCAGTTTCTTATGATATACAATATTATTTCAGAATTGTTGAAATAATGGAATGCATGAATAGGTTTCATTATAAGGTAGTCATACAAACACGTTTACAGCTAAAAAAAAGTGATCTAGAGTGTAGTTATCCTTTAAACCACAATTAAATTAATGAAACAATTCATTATGGCGAGTGGATTAACTGGCATTGAAAATTCTCAGATATTCCTTTGTTGCTCAAGAATCGTATTCAAGTCTAATTTAATTTGAAAACTTTCCTCAGAAGAACGAATTTGAAAACAACAAATAAAATACCATGGCTGTCATCAAGAATGTCAAATGGTGAGCAACTTCTGATATAAATTAAAAGAGGAGCTGTATTAACATACTGCTTTAGCTCATCCTGAGCTACGGTTAGGTCCGTTTTAAAAACGTGAGTAAATCCCAAACGGTAAAGTACAAATCTGATCTGGATTCACGTAATGCACTCACAAACCTATACCCTCATACTGTAACCCCTAGAAGCACTATTATGAAACAATAGCCTATTGTTTTCATGCCAGATATTTAAGGCATTCGGGGAATTGTCACGGCGGCCCAGTTAATGGTGTATGTGGGAGACGTTGAATTTACAGCAGAGGATACGCCCTTGGGCCATTGCATTGCTTACTTTCCCTCCGGAAACTGGCATCCCGGTCACACCGATCTTCTGGGACCTGGGTCTCGAACAGTGGGGGATAATCCACCTCCTCAGTAGATCCAAAAGCTAACATAAAGAGAACAAAGGCATCTGAGAGCTCTGCCCCAATACAGACCCAATGGTGAAAGGTTAGGTAAGCACCAAAATAAGCACCATTACCTGAGCCTGGTTATCAGTACTAAGACACAGGCCCAGTTTAAATCGAATTGCAATGAATTAGAAATCTATTAAGGACAGAAAAGGTACGTTTACATGGCTTCAATCTGCGCCGTACGTTTCACAAGTGTGGAGCCAGGGAATGAAGCAGTCCTAGGGAATTAGTTGCTACCAGCCACGGCATTGATTCATCTACTTATTTTATAAAACGTGTACAATTGGACTAATTGTAAGTTAATAAACATTGCTCCTATGCTCACATACAGTTTTGGCATTACAGACAGAATACACGGATGACCTGCACAAAAGAGGTTATATAAAATTAACTAACTGAAGTTGAGTTCTTCTGATTAAAAAATTATGACGGAAATACTGCATACCCTGGCAAATAGGCCTGTATTCTGACAAATGCATTAAAGCACTTACTGCTGGAGGCCAGAGCCAAAAACAGTCTTGTATTTTCAGCTTCATCAGAACGCTCTGGTGTCTCTTTAGGCGTCAGCTCCTGCAAGGGAAAGTGCCCTTAAAATGGTCCATCCCTAGAGTACTCTGTTTACGTGAATCCATACATTCTAGAATCGTAATGGAAATGTTCTCACCTGTAATTCTTCCCATAATTTTTTATGGAGTTCCATCCCTTGCTTCTTGATTTCACCTTCCTTAGAGATCCTCAGAGCCAATATTTTGTCCAATTTCCTCATTTTGTGGAAGGCTTCATGAACCTCTGGATCTTCATTCCCCTCATCAGATTCTTTTGCACAAGAATTTCAGTAAATTACAGAAATGTGACACGTATCTATCAACAAAAATGGTACTGTTGAATCCAGTTTCAAGACATAATAAAAATAAACAAGGGTTAATGTTTAACTTGTTGAATACACATTATAAGTAACGTGTTTTCTTATTTTCCATTTCACCATCTAAATCTGCTGCTCTGGCCGATCCTGCCTGAACTGTTCAGGTGTGAAGGAAACTGATCTACCCACCAGTATCAGGGGAGGCGCTGTCAGGCAGAGATGACTCCGCAATGCCCTCTGCCTGGACAGTGGCCGCTTCATTGGGTTCAAAATCCAACAGCCTGTGGGGTAGGTCTTCAGAAGACTTTGAGGAACAGATGTTTTCTGGTGTACCCATCTGTCCCTACATGTAGTAATTAATCAAAAATAGGGGTAAAATGCTATAGTACTTTCTGTTACACTTGGGGCATAAACAGCATTTATTTAGGGGTTGCATTTCATGTATAAAATCTAGTTTAAAGTAACTTACAAAACTAATCTAGACATCACGCACCATCGATGGAATATTGTTGCGCATTAATGTCTCATTTGGTTGGGACGTTAATGAAACGAGATCATTAAAACGACAATACGTTACGTTACCTGTATTTCTGGGACATCCGGGTTTAGGACAACCAAGGACCGAGGGGGTGGTGTGATTTACTCTCCTTTCTAGCAGCGATACACTGGAAACACGGCTAATGGGGCGAGAGCGCTCACTGGATGCAGGACGTGAGATACTATCGAGACTGCCCTTCGTGATGTCCATTGTAATCTAAGTAAAACAAAACAAAAGAACATATTTAACACGCACTCTTGTCGGTTAGTTGTAGGGTTCACGTGACGGCGCGTTTCCATTGTCACAAAGGATGTTTGCTAACTTTACCTAGACATCACGAATCGTAGCTATAGGCTAGTTAGTTCACAAGTAACATCGCTTATCGTTGCTACGTAATTTGTTTGGATATATGGATGACATTTTCTTCGGCTCTTTATTTTATCCAAATAAATGAGGTTCTCTAGCTGATGGCGATAGAACAAGTTTGGTTTTGACATGACACCAGCTGACATGCTCAATTTAACACAATGTCGAGAACGAGAATATTGCAATTGTAATCACGCTGTTCGTTTGTTTGTCTAAACTCTGTTAAAGTATTGCGAGGACGAAGAAACGTTAGCTGACCAGGTAACGTTGTCATAAAATTTCTTCTTACCGTGAAAAAGGACGACATCTGACAGATGTTTAGGTAAATCTATCACCACGGCGGCACTCGTCACAAGTCAGCAATTATACCGGGGAAATGCCCTCTTTGAAAACAAAAAACGAATGAATATAAAAAGGTTAGTCTGTTACTGCATACCCGTTTTTGCTAAAGCTGCATCATAGCTATGATAACGCGGAGCTGTCAAAACTATAACAGCGCGGAAACCCTTAAAAAATAAAAACCGTAGCTAGGCTACACGTAGCCTATGGCTATGACATATTATGGACTAAACAAGCCACATTTTAGTTAATAAAACTCAAGTAAGCTAATTTAGATATCCAGTGAGCACAAGTGGCATACAGAACTAGTTTAATATTTTTTTGCAGCATTTTTATGTAAGTATAAACCGAACTATTTTTTTTTTTTAATACAATTTGTTTGATTTATTTATTTAAGTATGTGCCGAAGTACGCCTTCCTGGCGTGTCTCCCCGTGGCGCAGTCTGTAGCTCGCCGTAACTAGTTTCCCCGTGCTCTTCCTGCACCTTCAGTTCCAGGTAGGCATTCAGTGCTCGATGAAATTTGGGCTGGGAGGAAGAAGCAGGTGATTTGGAGCAAAGTAGGCCCATATAAGATCTTCACCCTCGATATTTTGAGTACTGCACCTGGAAATGACTTTGTTGACGAGGTATTTCCTTCTTGCCAGCTCGTAAAAAAGAAAATCTAGTGCTTTGGTTGGTTGATTAATTAATCTGGAAACAAATCTTGTTCATTATATCCAGGTACTGAATGCCTACCTGGAACTGAAGGTGCAGGAAACATCCAAAATCACAAAAGCATTTGTCATCGATTGCTTTGCAATGACGGCCATTTGGCAGGGCAATTTGAAGGGTCTGAGAAAGGTGACATTCTAGCTTGGTTTTCACTGTCGGTAATGGTTATACAGTAGGAATTTATTAAGTAACATTTTCCTTGTGTCCCCCCCCCCCCCCAGCTTGAACCAGAGAAATACAACATACCACTTGGTGCAGTAAATGAGAACCACCACTGGACATTAGTGGTAAGACCTAAGGCTGCACGATATGTGTGAAATTCTAATTAAAATATTTTGTTTGTCAAAAACCTATATATTGTCTTGGCAGGCGATGTATCCACAGCAGAGACGGGCGCTGTACCTGGACCCATTTGGAGCTCTGCCTGCGGCCATAGAGAAATGTAAAAATGTGACCAGGTAAGATTCATTTCAACATCTGACAACTTTAATGATGGGAAGAGTATCTCACCACTCGATTTCTCCAGGGCGTTTATGAGAAAAAAAATGAATATCTCACGCTGGACATGTGGAACACTGCCACATCCTACCCAGAAAGATGGGAACTCATGTGGAGCCTTTGTCTGCAAAGTAAGTACAGGTTATTTGCAAATGTATACCACTGAATGAATACTAATTGAAACTATTTCTAGTTTGCCGAATGCATCCTAATGGACAAAGAATTCAACTTTGAAGTGGACGCAGGGATGACTACCACCCGTCGCAAAATAGCGTCCACTCTGCTGAGCTACAAAGGTATGATTATGCATAACTTGGCTTGTTATCCAAAATCAGCCTGCTTTTAAAAAATAATTTTTTTTCTATTTCACACAACCATTCAATCTCTCTTAGATGATATGACAGACCTGTGTGTGGCGTGTGGTGAGGTCACCAGCAAACCTGTAAGAAATGTTCAATTGGACGAATGGGTTTGTATTATTTTTCTACAAATGTAGAGATGCGTCTGCCATTTTCACCTGCACCCACACTACCAATGTGCCACATTGTAAATTTTCATGAATGTGTTTTTTCAGATTGAGTGCACCAAACATGATTGTGGCCGATGGTATCATTTGGACTGCGTGGGGAGGCCGCAGGTGGAGGGGGACTATATATGTTTTGCCTGCACAAAGGACTGACTTCACCCACCGCAGCTGTTTTTTGTTGTTTTTTTAAACCCACAAATGTGAAATTTTTGGTTTGGTTCTGTTTCATTAAATATGTTGACTACCCATAATGTTTCATTTGGTATTTAGTCTAGTGATTTGAGTGCCTAGGCACTTATTATTCTCCCCTGGAATTTACGACCCAGTGGTGCTGGGGTGTCATGATGTCAAATTGTAGCCTACCACTTAAACGGCTGAAGAGCTGAAAAGTTTAACAAGGTGGACCCTACAAAGGTTTATAAGTACTGAAATGGACTATATTTTCTTAAAATACGTGTAATATAGCCTTTCAGCTTATTGGACAGCACCTTGTAGAAACAAGACGAATGCTGGGAGCAACTCGGATTCGAACCGATATCACAAAGAGCACGGGGAAACTAGTTACGACGAGCTACAGACTGCGCCACGGGGAGACACGCCAGGAAGGCGTACTTCGGCACATACTTAAATAAATAAATCAAACAAATTGTATTAAAAAAAAAAATAGTTCGGTTTATACTTACATAAAAATGCTGCAAAAAAATATTAAACTAGTTCTGTATGCCACTTGTGCTCACTGGATATCTAAATTAGCTTACTTGAGTTTTATTAACTAAAATGTGGCTTGTTTAGTCCATAATATGTCATAGCCATAGGCTACGTGTAGCCTAGCTACGGTTTTTATTTTTTAAGGGTTTCCGCGCTGTTATAGTTTTGACAGCTCCACGTTATCATAGCTATGATGCAGTTTTAGCAAAAACGGGTATGCAGTAACAGACTAACCTTTTTATATTCATTCGTTTTTTGTTTTCAAAGAGGGCATTTCCCCGGTATAATTGCTGACTTGTGACGAAAGTGCCGCCGTGGTTATAGATTTACCTAAACATCTGTCAGATGTCGTCCTTTTTCACGGTAAGAAGAAATTTTATGACAACGTTAGTTAACCGACGATACGCACCTTTTCAGTGAACGTGTTGCTTTGTTATTTTAGCCGGTTCCGAGATATATTTTCACAGGTCTATCTGGTATCTAGGAACACTGAAATGCCCGGATTTGGTTGCTATACAAACTCAATCCAGCTTTATTGGTAGGCTTACTTCCACTTCAGTACCATATATATTATGTATAATAAAGAGACGAGTTTACTTCTCTGTATATCTTCCATGGTTATACAATAATATTATAATATATAATATACGATAACAACTATATATCATCTTTATTCCTTGAATTATTTGATTTTCATTCAAATTCTATTAACTATTAAGCGAGAGGACGCCCAATTTGCAATGAACTGTGATACACATAAGAATTGGTTGTTTCATGCCACTGTGTTAACTGTCCTCATCCTTTTACTAATCAACATATGCATACAGCCTCACATTCCAGGCCCCTTATCCTTATTCTACAGGCAACAGTCTGTAGAACTCTACAGTTTCTCTGCTCTGAATTGAAGCATCAATTCTGCTCCCTGTTGTGAAGAGCTGTTGTAAAGCAAAAAAAAAAAAAAAAAACGAGAGAGAGAGAGCGAGTGAAGCCCCCCCTCGCTGTCTTCTTTTAATAGCACAGCAGACCCATAATAAAGTAATTATCAGGACACTTTTCTCGCCACAGAACAACTAGATTTGGACGAGGACGTAATTACATTTGAAGAAAAAAAATGAATACAATGCTCTGCTCCCTCCAAAATGGCTGGCATTGCATCCAGGAATTATTGCTGAATGAGCTGAAGGGTACGTGAATGTTGTTGCCATGGTGATCTTTTCCATCCAACAGCTAAGGAGTACCCTCACTCCCCTCCTCCCCCCACCCTCTTTTTTCCCTGTCAGTCCTTCTCACATATCTTTCATATCTTATTTCAAGTTTGCCATTAGAATTCTAAAGGGCTCTTGCCACAATTGAAATATAGTTCACATTTTCAAAAAACCTGGTTCTCGCTGATAATTACCATAATTATTCAATTTCTTCTTTACGCCCCTGGTCTTCACATTGATGCTTCGGGCTTCATTTCACAAGGGTGGAAATTTGATTCTTCTTTCATATCCTTCTGAAAGAGACTGATACTGTTCATCACCTTATATACATGAATTAGTGCAATTAAAACACATAACTAAAGCAATATAACTGTACATGTTTTGGCGAGGATATTGAACTAATGAAACATAATTTTACCGTTGTAGCTTGTCATGTGAACTTCCACTTGTCTGTGGTATTACTTCAAGGTACCATTTCGGTGATTGATTAGTTTAATTTATCTTAGCAAGGCAATCCTTCAGGTTGGGCACAATGTGCAGTACCATATTGCCTTCCAAATTTCCTGTATTGTTCCACAACATAGAAGTTATTCCAGATGATTTAAAGGACATATACATATTAAGAGCTGCCTGCACATGTCAGTTTCATGACTGAAAGGCATACAATTGACAAGATATCTGTGATCATTCTCATTTAAAAAATATCTATGATCTAAAATATAGATAGCTTTTTTTACTTGGAAATGTATATTACCATATTTGTTGTATGGTACTAAATGCAGAAAGGATCTCTAATAATAAAAGGTGCGTACACATTTCAAGAAAATTGAAATGTGTACACTTAAAAATAACTGTTTTGAATCACACCTCTTCTTGTTCTGTATGCAAACTCAAGAGGATCAAGGACAACTTCAGAGATGGTTAATTACAGGTGGGAGCAACAGCATTACACCAACAGAGCAGTAGCAATGCGTGGGAAAGACATCTATAGTTGCAAGACTTGTAGTTATCCACAATTTTTCTTGAGCAGGTGAAACCACTGAAAGCAGTCGTTGATTGTGTAAATTCCCTTATGGAAATGTAATATACTGCAGTATATTTTAAATATATTGTGAAGATAATTTTGATATATTTACAATATACTGCATTATATTATTTTTCCATAAGGGAAGGCAGCCGCTGGGCTGTGTAGCAAAACGCAATGTAATGAAACACATGATGTTTTTAAAGAACATTCATAAGTGAACCTCTTGGAGTCCTTTTTTTAGAGTAGGCACACCCGCTAATGCTATTAAGCACAGTAGTGAAGACACTGATCAGGCCCTCTCTGTTTAAACCTATACAATTAATGTCTTTGCATCTTCATTTAGTGTCAGGTAAAGTTGCATTGATCCAGAGACTTGACTTTACATAGCAAACATATGAGTGCAATCAGTACATCTACAGATCAGCCATTCTTTTTCAGGAGACCAGTATCTTGGGTGAGCATCTTTCATAAAGTAGGATTGTCTTTCTGGATTAGGCCAGCTGATTAGAGTTGGGCTGGTTTCGTTTATGGGAACATGTTGATCTCTGGGTGTAGTTAAGCAATTTGAGTAGCACTCTATGGGACAGAGTAGGACATTAGACGTGGGCATCAGGCTCAAGGTGTCAAATGAGCACAATTTTCTGGGAGGTTTCCCTTGTGCTGCCTCATGAGTTGTTGTACTTAAGGCAATTCCTGAAGGAAACACAGTCACTGGGCTGTCTCATTATGTCAAATTGGAATAGTCAAAATTGTGGAAGATTTGTCTGAAATGCTTTGTAGATGTATGATGTACAGCCACAAATACAGTATGCTCACACATGCATGTTAGAAATGAATTTCACCCTATTTTACTCGCCCAGCGGCTGTCCATCACTTAGAAAACAAGGATACTTTGCAAAAATTTAATTTATTTTGCAATGAAATACAGGTGATGCAAGCTGACATCCAGACCTATTTGGCTACATTCTGCATCACAATGTATACCGGAATCCCCCTCTGCTTTGATCTGGCATCTACAGCCTGCCTGTGTGAGATGCACATGCATGGTGCTCCTCTAATGCAATGATTGTGTGAGCATTGGGCATTCCAAATTGTGGATAAAAAAAAGGGGGGGGGGGGGGGCATACAAACTAAGATTGTGTACCAGGAACTAAGGCACAGTTATCCTATTACAGCTCATGGATCAGACGATGATACATCACTTAACATATTTTTGATCCAGTTAGAAGTTATTCAGTGCTGCATGACTGAACTGTTGCATCCCGCCAAGATTTCTCCAGAGAGGGCAGAGGCACAGATGCTTTGAAGAGTGGGCCTTTCGGGAGCATCGCAGTCACCACATGCCCACCCAGAGCTGTGAGATCCGATAAGCTCATTCCCTGCTACTTAACCCATCTCTGCGAAGGACCAAACAAGATTGTACACTCAATAGCTAAATGGACCTTAATTCTTCCTTGTTCATCAAGCGACATCCACACAGACAGAACCTAAGCAAGCCGGTCACTTGAAGCGGCGGCGCTCCTGTGGGAAAGCGCGGCCGTGACTGTCCGTCTGATGAGGCCGATGCTCACAGGCCGCAGGGCGCTTGCGTGCTCCGCGTAGAGGAAGCGGCTCACTCCGGTGGCACCTCACATGATTCCATACTAATGATACCATACATAGCCCTTGGCAGGTTCAGCAGCACCCCTGTAATGCCTGCAGCAGTGCCTGAATAACAGATTACATGACTCACATTTTCACAGCTATTTTGTGAAATAGTAGCAGTAGTAGTCTTGTGATGACATCACTGATATCACCATTGATATTTAGTGAGAAAGAGCACAGGGGAATATTTTTCCCTGAGAGTCGTCTTGTAGACATATCAGCCTGCCAGGTAGAAAGCCGCATGTGCGGCTGAACCAATCAAATACCATGCAGCTATTTCACCGCCAGCCAATCAAATTCCACGCTCCTTCTCTGCCTGCCAGACCACCTTATGGCGCATCTGCCTCCAAAGCTGATGTAGGAGTGCCTGTGCCTCTCAGGCAGATGTTGTGCACGTCCCATTCAGAGTAGCTCGTCCTAATAATTTGCCCCATTCAGAGTAGTGAATCCTCATTCCTAGTTGACCGGTTAGTAGTGATTTAGCTGCCTGTCGGACAACTTTATGGAGCATCAGCCTTCAAAGCTGATGTACGTGTGTTTGTGCCTCACAGGCAAATGTTGAGCATGTCCCATTCAAAGTAGATTATCCTAATTCTTAGTTAATGCACAACATCTGCCTGCAGAAACTGTCATTTTTGGAGGCAAATGATCCATAAAGTTGTCTGGCAGGAAAAGAAGGAACGCAACATTTCATTGGCTGGTGGTGAAAGAGTTACATGGTATTTGATTGGCTGAGCCACAAATGCAGCTTTCTGCTTGGAAGATTGATCTGCCTACAAGACAACTCTGGGCAAGAAATGCCCCTTGCTGAGAAAGAGAGGTCTTAGCACCCCTAATAGTTCCAGATGGTCATGTGATGACTAAAACGGTGTCATAGGTGGAAACTATCTGACGCATTGCAAGCAGCTGCAAAACTAACAGTCAGAAAGCACAAGACAAACAGTCATGCCATTAAAGCAGTCATGTTATCACTAAGCACGGTCTGTTAATTGATAAATTCTCTGGCAGTGCAGGTGCAATAATGCATGCATCCCATGAGCTGACACCTTAACTCTTCTATCGTCAATAACACTGTGAACATTACATATTTGCAATGCCATCTACCATCAAACAGAGACCGACCAAAAGGAACACATAATTAATAATGCAACTGGCTATCAAGTAAAGACCAAGGTTTGGAGAGGGCTGGATCCTGCGTTGCCGAGCAACCCACAAGCCACAAGCTGGTTTTGCAGGCGCCTGCCGACATGAATGAAGAAAGGCAAGTAATATACACGTTGCCGAGCATCTGTACTGAGGGGGGGGGGGGGTATTTTGGTTGAGTGTTGTAAAAAAAAAAAACATGGTCAAATAATTGCATTAAATGTAACAAATGCTAAGCATGCTTCTTTAAAATGAAGAAATTAAGTAATAATTTTCAAATTACAGAAGTGTAATAAAAATGGCCAGCAATGAAATGATGAAATGTCCCTGCTGTTGGATAAAGGGTCTGCTTCTAACAAGGCTTATGAACGTGACTGTTTGCTGACCAAAGAAAAAAATGGCATGTCATATGTGATGGGATAGAGAGAACGCTTAAAATGTCTGTAAAAAGAAAATTCTCATGCTCTCCGTTGAGGGTAAATCATGAATAATTTATCTTTTAGAGAAGCGAGAGACCAAAGACAAAATATCTCAGGATTTCAGCAGGAAAAAGCCACTGGGATTGACAAAAAATTAAAAATTTAGCAGAGAAGATGACGTGCAGCCGCAAGTGCTGCACTGCCTGAAAAACCATTATAATTCAAACTGAGTTGAGAAAGTCAAAATCTAATATGGAATTCTATTTTTATCCATTTTTGATAACTTCAAGCCAGCAATTCACAAGGTTAATAAATTATAGTTTAATAAATTATGCATTTGCTATTTCAAACTGCTTCGACTGCTGTGCTTATTTCTCATTGTATTTGATTATTTAACTTTTCACATATCTGGCATACCTCTGGTCACATTAAATATGCAGGATTACACTGTACATGCATTGTAAATTCAGCTCAGACTTCCGGTTGAAAAGGCCATCATTGGCAGCCACGCCGCTTCACGTGAACGTTCTGTGCGAAGCAGTTTGCAATGGCACTCACTTGTGTTAACATTTACCTGTGTTCCTTGTTGCAGTGTGTTCCTTCTGTGCATCATTAGGAAAAA
The DNA here is from genome assembly GCA_029718625.1 of Synaphobranchus kaupii. NCBI lineage: Eukaryota > Metazoa > Chordata > Actinopteri > Anguilliformes > Synaphobranchidae > Synaphobranchus > Synaphobranchus kaupii. Next base: position 20,419,978 of record CM056390.1, read on the forward strand.
ACCATGACACACACATACACACAAATACTCCACGTGCCCGTAACAGTGGTCTAATGCATTGCTGTCCCGTAAATGTTGTATTCGTACTATCTCAATAAAAGAGACACAAGATTTCATTTGAACAGAGTCACTCCTGTGTTTCGACTGATGCCCCCGGGACAAGTAGTACTCCAAAGAACAGAAGCGCCTGTCCCCTTCCTATACTATACTACATTGTGGTCCTTCAAGCCGGATTTTAGCGCTTACCCCGGTTATAGGATGGCTTTAAGCCAAGATAGAGGTGAAGCCCCTTCAGCGCCTATTCCCCTGCAATGTAATATATGCCTTCCACCTCGCCAAATGGATTACAAAGTAGACTTTGTAGGCCACAGGGAGCTGACCTCACCACATACAGTGTCATATACATCACAGCATGCATCTAGACCTGAAGTGGAATATTCCACTCATATCGAGGTAGCTGCCATGAATATGTCACCCAGACGCTCCCAGCGTCCCACTGCCTCAAGTCCTGACACCTGGGACCCATCAAGGGATGAGTGGAATGCCTTTTGTGAGCAGCTACAAGACATACAACAGCAGCATGGCTCTGACACGCAATTGGTCAAGAGCCTGCGAAGCAGGATGCGGTGGTACGTAGCATGCGGTGCTACGTACATCTACGTAGCACAAGTCGGCCACATTCTGTGACCTACAGGAGGAACCCCAGTTGGACGAGGGCAGGCTATCAAAGACTGCTGACGACTACCAGTCGGCATCATTACATCCACCGCCATCCCAGCAGACAAAGTTCTGCCTCAAAGCCCGGTCACATCCCTATATGAACAACCACCTCCACCTCAGCCTCATTGCAGACTCCTACTTGAACTCCACTGTGCCTAACATGGCAGCCCTGAACAAAAGGTTTGGCTAACCACACCAGCTAGCTTTAAAGGGGAAATAAACACTAAATCAAATATTTATAAAAGTTATAAAGCCGAGTATCTTGTCTCAATTTCATAAATCACATGTATATCCTATTGTTTAAAAACATTAATTGTAATTAAGCCGTGCCACCGCATTTTGTGTCAAAAAAGAGGCATTCGCTGAAATCCAAACTGAAAAGTTTTGTTTGAGCCACGCCCCTATCCGTGACGTAAAAAAAACTTTGGTAAAAACCTTTTTTAAACGCAATCAAGTCAATGCCCACTCTCTCCCTCTTCTTGATTGTTGGGTATTCAAACTGCGCAAATTACCATTAGCCCTTTAATTTCAAACGGGTTTTCATGATGCGTTACCGAATGGATCTATCGCCCCTCCCCCCAACTGTAATTCCTCGCTCCTCCCCCCTCCCGTCTGTGTTCTCTCACTCGAGCCCAATTCGCATCTTTTGAAATTGTGAAGTGGGCAGAGACAGTACAAAAGCCGGTGTTTATTACTCCATTAAAGAAGATGACCTCTGTGATCAACTCTCCTGATATCAGACAGGGAGACACAGAAGCCTTTCAGAAACTCATGCTCTAGATCTGTGCCCTGGTTGATATGTTGGAGACCCGGCCTCAGCCCGGATGGCAAAGCAGAGCTGAAGTGTGAATCACATGTAGCAAGGTTGCTCTGCAAGCTCCCTCCTGAGATGAGACTTCTGCCGGCACCTGTACAGCCAACTGCTGCTGTTTACACACTCCCCAACCTCTCTCAGTGGTGCCAGTGTGAGCACCACTGCACTCGCTTGTGTTAACATTTCCCTGTGTTCCTCGTGGCGGTGTGTTCCTTGTGTGCGTTCTTGGGAAGAAACCTATGATGGCATAGTAATGCCAAAAATTGTGAGAGAAAACAAAATCTACGGAAATCGAGGAGCCATGTGTACAATCTGAACATCCTCGCACGGGTGGGAGGAAAGTCTACCTTTGTGCCAGTTGTTTCGCAGCCAATTAGAACCAATATAAAGATAACAGCCGATCATAAAAGACAATGACTGCAACCAATGATATTTAAGCATATATTGCCCCACCCACCACTGTCAAAAAGATAAAAGAGTTGTGTGAGCAGACTCAGACATCGAGAGCAAAGAGAGTTGTCGTGTTCAGAGGATAATTTTGTGCACTCCATCAGATCAAAGCTCGTTCAAAGCCCAAATTTCTCCTAAAAGACTTTTCAGTCAAAAACAGACTTTCCTTGCACTGTCAAAGCACAAGCAAGTAGCCTAACCGGGGAGAGTACTATTCCAAAGAACAGAAGCGCCTGTCCCCTTCCTCTCCTACACTTTCATTATTTGCTCCTATTCCCTATCACTACAACAAATTGAGTGAACTCAGTTTCATTCCATTGTAGTTTGAAAAGTGGTCATGTAACAATTTTACCACAAGCCTTTGAATGAGTAAAGGCCATTGTGTCTGCTCCAGAAAAACACAAGCTCTTTGGAGAGAGCAAATATAAAATACTCTAAATCCTTCTAATCAGGACGTGTGGGAAGAAATGAATTTCGATGAGCTTTTCAAGGAATGCAAATCCAGATTAAAACCATTTCAGGTCTTTATAGTGTTCAGGTCAGCTCTGTGTATCTCACCGATTGCACTGGAACAACATTAGTCTGCTTAGCCAAAAGCTAGCACAGCTCTTGCCTTGTTGCATCAGGCATAATCTGCCCCAATTTACAGGTAACAGCCAAAATATAGGAAACATAGTATCCCACTCTGTAAACTTCTTGACTGATTGTTTTTGATGGAAGTGCTCACACACCCTAGACTGATATTTGCAGTCAAATGATTCCGAGTTGCTCCTCTGGCTTTTGCTTCTCCAACCAATGCAGAGACATCACAGTTTGGGAGTGTGTATTTTATGACGATAGTTGTGCAGTCATGCATTCCCCTCAGGCTTTCAAGTCAAGATCACCACACCACTGAGCCTGTTCCGCATGAAACATCTGCAAGTTCAGCAGTCTTAGTCACTCTTGCCAAACATGCCCCAACAACCATCCCTCTTTCACAGTCTCTGAGATCTCTTCTTATAGCTATGGTAGCCAAAATAATGGCTGATAGCCTAAATAAACAGTGAGCTTGCTGAGATGTTCATTTAATCAGGAACCACCTGCTTTGTATCCCCTATTTATGCAAGTGTTTTCTTTATGTTGGTAATTACCTGTATATGTACACTTGGGAAGTTATTCATCATTAATATTGTCAAAATATTTACTTACTGATATGTCTGAACATCTAAATGAATCTTGCAGCGCATTGTTTTTATGGTCATCATACCATCGTTAATGTAAACCAATTATGACCCACCAGTTATTCATAAACTCTTGGGAGTGAAAAGGAGAATAACTGACAGTATTTTAAACATCCATGCAGGGCTTTTATAGTGTTTTAAAAATAATCTAAGCCAAACTAAAGCCCTCATTACTGACAACAGCAATGATGGTAGCAATGTTAATGAGGGAGATGTCAAAGGAGTTGATTGAGGAAGATAAAGAGAATGATGATGATGGCAGGTGGCAGTGATTTATGACAATGGTGATTACAACTGAAGGATCACTTCTGGGACCACTGTCATGTGCCACAGCTCAGGCTCAAACACAAAATTGTGCTGTGGTGCCAAAGACGATTACTAATTAAATCCCTTTCCCTTGGGGTTTAAAATAATCTAAACCATATCATGATATACACCCTGATTATTAGTGAAATAAAGGCATCCACTGTTAATCATAGACGAAAAGTAATTGGACTAATTAATATAAACTTAAATAAAGTCATCATATTTAATATTTTGTTACATATCGTATGCATGCCATGACTTCCTGATGTCTGTGACCCAACAACATCAAAAGACTCTTGATATCTTATTTTCTGGTACTCTTACAAGCGATACTATAACCTCTCTGCATTTGAATGGATCTCTATGGGAATTGGGGGATAGGGCAAGATTAAGCTGTAAACTGCGCTGGAAGAGTATGGATCACATGCTTGGCTAAATGGCTGTAAGTCATCAAGGGTCTGAGGTATCAAATGAGCCTCAAACCATCACTCTGCTGCCAGATATGCAGTAGATATGGATGGATCACTTTAAGAGTTATTTCTCCAGACTTATTTTTCCATAGAGTTCAATAAAAAAAACCTTACAAACCAACAAACACCTTTCTGTTCAGTGAAGGCGCATACTTCATTGTGACCTCATCGGGCACAGCGTGCCAATACAACCACACTTAACCTGAATATAAAATGTCTATAAACACAGATGTGTTTAATGAACTTGACACTTTAGTACTTTTAAAAACTTGTAAAGCTGACATTACTAGAGTATTACTGCAGTGGCGCCTCATTTTGGTCGGCCAATGAATGTGGCTCTACGGTTTGTAGATCTGCTTCCTCGATCGCATGCTACAATTGTGAGTTGAGAATAGAAATCCCATTGAAAGCAAAGTGTGAAATGCACCTTTGTCCTTGTCCAAAGATGAAGAAAAGATAACCGAATGTTCAGTTAACTGAGCATTTCAAGAAGGAAGCAAAAGCCATTTTCAAGCAGTCACAAATGTCAGTCATAACCGTAATAATTGTCACAGCCCACATAATGTACCTTGGATTCAGCAGGAAGAAAGCTCACAGTCAGAGCTCAAGGCCTCCCTTCTACACTGGGTTTTTCTTTTTAAACTGACAGTTTTAAAACTGTCACAGTTCTGGCACCCTGGAGAGAACACAAACAGTTTATTTCCAATTTTTCATGAAACCATATGAAATCTTTTTAAAACTGAGAAACCACTACATAATTGACTAGGCCCAGGATAACATAATGCCTCTGGAGTTGATTTAGATAGTTTGAGCTTCACCTTCACTCTCAGCAACACCTCCTAAAATGACAATTCTGAATGAAAACTATTCCAATAATAGAAGAGATTGTTTCCGTGTTCGTCTTTACCAATTTATCAGTTTTTGAATCCAACGCATGAAATATTCCAGTCTTGGCCATGCGCTTACGTTTTACAATACATATCCCTGACTCATCTTCTTTCCATTTTGTATCCCGTGTGAAAACTAACATGCAGATGGAGAATTATGGCGTACTTTTGGCTAAGTGTAACTGAATGAGATCAGGTAGAGCAACAAGGCTCGCTGAGGACCTGCCACCAGAGGATGCTTGAACTATGTTGTGCATGCACCCTCCTCCTGTTATTGGCTCCAGTGGGGACATACAAAGTTGAAATGTGACTGCAAGTACTTTCTGAGAGAACTGTTTAAGACTGGCACATACTGTAATTATATGAAATCACAAAACAGCAAAGCTACATGCAACAAATCATATTCGTTATCTGAATATACCAGAATTCTTGTAATTGCAGAAAATGTCACTTCAAGCTTCCAGGTAAACTGAATGCTAGTCTCTTGGTCACTCTTGTGTTTACTGAACTGAATTGTGAACTGTAACTGTTCCTGTCTGTCAGCCTCTGATAAGAGCTTCAGTCATTATTTACACTGGTTATCCACACACTATTGGGACATTAAAGCATACAGTGGAAGTTTTATTGATCCATGGCTTGCTGTGGGTAAATCACAGTGGCTTCTTCTGCAAACAACTGTTTGGATACTGTACTCGCCATGAGCAAGTGTGTGTGTTATTTGTTAGTGAATGGAAAACAAATGGCCAAGGTTAATTTTACAGCGTGGTGGTGGCAAATCACATGGCCAAAAAAGGAAGTTATTTTATTAACCATTCATAATTTAAATCTTATTACTACATGGTTCTATGCCAAAAAACACATTAAAATTTAACGTCACCCATTGCAATAAATTTATCATTCTGCTGAAGCTACAATTAATTCTATTTTCAATCTAGAATCAAATTATATATAGTAACACATTCCCTGCAATTTAAAACTAATATAAAATCCGTTTTTTCTGACCTTGGTAATCAGCTGCTCTGGATCAGAATATTCATCTCCAGTTAAAGCAAAGGCTTTAGAGATTTTAGGCTTTAGAGTTTTCATTTCAAATATAATCTTTCTCAAAACAATCAAATTGATGTTTGATTTGTATTTGACAACCTTGCTGTTCTTGTTGCTTCACGTGTTCTGTAAATTCACAACATTGCACATAAAATATTCTTAATATAAAAGAAACAATGTGACAGAAAATTAATGTAGTCATATTTGTAGCTGTCACTTCAGAAAGAAGTAAAAATGGTTTGATTTGGCACTGCGCTACAAATGCAAATGGTCCACTCACATAATTACTGTGATGAAAATATACTAGAAAGGATGTATCTTACTTTTCTCTTCTTTTGAAAATGGTTCACCATGATACCATGCTACTAAATCTTGAAAAATATCTAAATGAAAAATGAGGAACATTCACTTCAGGTTGTTTTTACCATTTAGAGATAATCAGATTATACACTGCCTGGCCAAAAAAAAAGTTGCTGTTGCACCTGTCATGCATAGTGCCCACTGTACAAGCCTCTGGAGGCAGTGTTATGATCTGGGGTTGCTTCAATTTGTCAGGTCTAGGCTCAGCAACGTTATGCAGCAATAAAATTAAGTCAGCTGAGTACCTGAATGTACTGAATGACCAGGTTATCCCATCAATGGGCATATTCCAGGATGACAATACCAAGATTCATTGGGCTCAAATTGTGAAAGAGTGGTTCAGGGAGCATGAGGAATCATTTTCACACATGAATTGGTCACCAGAGTCCTGACCTTAACCCCATTGAAAGTCTTTGGGATGTGCTGGAGAAGACTTTACGGAGTGGTTCAACTCTCCCGTTGTCAATACAAGATCTCAGCCAAAAATGAATGCAACTCTGGACGGAAATAAATGTTGTGACGTTGCATAAGGTTGTCGAAACAATGCCACAACGAATGCGCGCTGTAATCAAAGCTAAATGCGGTCCAACGAAATATTAGAGTTTGCGACTTTTTTTTTGGCCAGGCAGTGTATTTAATAAGGTAACTAAAAGGATCTAAAATGCAATCTGGTTTCCCTTGTTTTGTAGCTATTTTAGAACTGCAGCTCCAATTCATCAATTTCAAGGGGGTACATCACTCCTTTTTAAAAGAAAATCACAATGGTGTCTCAAAAACATCTACCACCCATTCCGCACTATGAGGTTTGAAAATAACAGAGTATATACAAATGTAAGCCTGTAAAAAAAGTGAAAATTTTGGGCAAGGTTGTTGCATTGTACATTGCTTTGTCTCTGTCCAATTCCAAGTGCCTCATCTCTGTTGAAGGTAAACGATAACAATATGAAATACTGAAATCTAAATGAAAGAAAACAGTGACATACATTATTTGGTCCTCTGCTGCTCTTTATACATACATTGAATACATACATTTAACATTATGTCTTACAAGTATATCAATGACTGCAATGCATTTTCAACAATGTTGGAAAAATGAAAAGTGGGTCAGGAAAGTATTCACTGAATTACAGATGAGTTCATAGTTTCTACAGAACAGTACCACAATAAAATAAACAGATTTGTCCAAGTGTGTTTCAAGGGCCAGATTAATGATTTCTCCCCGATTAAGGAAAAATGGTGCCTTTGTAAATGCCTTTTTTATGAATTAGTTACTACACAGTGAATTAAATATATTGCTACCAGAGAAATCATAAAAATTACAGTGGTGTAATTGTAAGAGTTGTCATTATAATCAAATTTTACAGAGCACTGTTCAACAAACCCTTTAATAGGTATTGCTTTTACAGTATACAGCTACAAAGAACCCAATTTTATTATTTAAATATTCTCTGAATATTCAATTTTAGCAACTGTAAAATAAGGGTTGTCATTCTTTTACTTACTTGAATAAACTGCCCTTTTTTGGTGCCTTCCTGCTACAGAAAAAAGCTAAATGATCAAATAAGTTTATTACAAACAATTATTTGACTCATGGAGAACACACATTATCACCATACTCACGTTTGTTTGCTGGAATAGTGTTACATAAAGAAAATATATTTGCCTTCTGATAAATCATTAGTGATTTTATATATTTTTTTTGAAAAAGCAAAGATTCCAATTTACCCATTAAAAATGGAAAAATTATGGGAAAATCGGCAGCTTGGGTCACAGGATCTTGCTTTGGGAGCCTAATCTGGAGAGAAGTGTATTTCCACTCACAATGATCACAGAGCTGAATCCCATTCCAATAGTATTTGTTTACACTCACCCAGATCAACAATTGTTTTTCTAACCTTCTCATGAATATACTTTGTGAAAAGTCCAAAAACTGTAAGAGCGAAAAAAGATGAAAACTGGCTAAATAACACAACCCATTGTTGTTGCGGCTGCTTTATAAGAAAAAAAAAATGTCTTACATTATATTTGGATTATAAATTCATTTTTAGACGTCCTGCAATAATGCAATAATCTGACCTGTCCTAAATGAGACCTACTGGTGACGTAATATTCTCCCTCCAAAAAAGAGAAAAAAAGAATGCAGGCTGACGAGGCTGGCAAAGGGGATCCCGTGTGCTCTGCAGCAGAAATTACAGCGTGTGTCAAACCCTCATGGGTCCACTATGGGGAATATACTGACTTTGTTGTTTCTGCTGATGCGTCTCTCTGTTGTGCGGATCTTGGGCTGCTTGGTCTGGATGAGCTCCTCGGGAGTGTTCCCCAGCGGGGGGAGGAGTCTCTTCTTACTGTTCCTGGTCTCTGAGAGCCACTGCGGGGGCAGCTCAAAGGGCCCGAAGCCCATCTGCGTGGTGTACTTGTCACCGCCCTCTTCCGCGTCCGAGGGCATGGCCGGGGCCACCTGGGCGGAGGATTCTGCGCAGCCGTGCAGCGGGGAGCACTTGGGGGCCGCGCCCAAGACTCCCGGCCCGCCGGCACCCCCCTGTGACTGCGAAGGCCTGAGCCCGGCGACCGGGCCTTGCCCCTCCTCGTTGCGCGAGACCACGGACCGCACGTCGTTCTCCTCGTCCTCTTCGCTGGCCTGGAAAATGTGCTGCTGGCCGATGTTGAACATCTCCAGGAGCTGGCTGCCCGAGCGCACGCCCGGCTCGCCCACCACCTCCACCAGGCCCCCGACTCGCACCGCGTTGCGCCGGCTGTAGCGCCGGTGCAGCTGGGCCAGGGTCCCCAGCAGGCACTTACGTACCGACCTGTTGACGGTGAGGAAGAGTAGCGGGTTGGTGAGCAGAGAGACCTTGGGCAGCCAAACGGCGGTGAGCAACAGGACCGCCGAGAGCTCGGGGGTGTCCGTCACCGAGCGGTAGACCACCAGCGTGGCGTAGGGCACACTGCAGACCAGGAAGGTCAGTACCATCGCCAGCAGCATGGCGTGCAGCTCCGCCTCTCGCTGCGAAACGTAGGGGATGGAGATGCTGTTCTGGGGGGTCCGCAGGGCAGCGATGATCACCTTCTTCTTCTGGCTAGCGCTCAGGGCCCTGCGGATCAGCACCATGAGGAAGAAGACCACGGCCAGCGGCAGGACCACCGTGGTGGCGTTGTAGGCCACCACATAGACCAGGTGGCCCAGAGAAGGGCTCTGGGGCTCTGTGCACAGGGCGGTGGCGTAGATGTCTGTCACGTTGGTCACCGCAAACACGGGAGCGCTGGCCACAACAGCGTGGACCCAGATGTAGATGAGCAAGTCTCGGGACTTGGTGTCCGAGATCTTTCTCTCTAGTGGATACAAAACTGAGTAGTACCTGAAAATGAGACAAGTGCTGTTAAGGTTAATACAAAACCCTCAAGATTAAATATTATTAAAAAGGACACTATGTTACTGTGGTAAAATAAAAAAACATCCCACAGATACAATGAGCTTATGGGTGATAAAATAATGACACACTGTGTATAATGTAATGTTGGACATCACTGGAGGAGGTGATGTCCAACATTATCATATATCAACCTTCAAGGAGGTGGAGCTGATTCAAAAGGATGCATTGCTTTTGAATCAGTTACTGTAGGTGCACTGAAGTTCTCTTTTCATGATAATTCAACCTTTTTAAAGAATACATAAGTCATAAAGGCTTCCTTTTCCTGCTTTATCTCTTTAAATATACTTATCTCCAGGGTAGCAGTTTGATGGTGTAGTTAAGGAACTGGGTTTGTACTATACCTGCCCAATTGTGGGTTTCTGTCAGGTGGAACATCCTTGAGCAAACTACTTAACCTTAACTGCTTCAGAACATAATTTGATACGCAAACATAAAACGCTAAATTATGGGTGATGAAATCAGCCTGCATTAGGGCATCAGCGAGGCAAATGCTACTAGCACCAGCACCACGTTCGGGGAGTGGGGGGCCTTGTCTACTCTGAGATTCCCCCTAGGTCTGCCCGCTTGATTTGATGATTTGTAAGACTAAAGATATACAAATGAAGTTTCTTAAATGAATAGTCACATAACTATTAATTTAAGTGGCTACAGATTGTGGACCGACGGCAGTGCCAATGGGCCTCTCTATGCTTGCTAGCTGGGAAGGATCCCTATCCTCACACTGCCTTACAATCACTGGTGAGACACAAAGCCTTGTGCTGTGCTGCTTATGCTGTGGCGTAATCACTCTCACTTTGTTCACTGTGTGGGCGTGGCTCTAGTAATTGATGAAGGCTTCCTTTATACACTGCAGGACCACCTGTGTGCACGGGCCAGACAGATCCTCGTATTCCCTCATTGTCCAGCCCAAGTCTTCAAGTCTCAATAAGACTTTATTCTGGCACTCCAAATGCATGTGGCCTAAGCTGGTAGAAGCACACAGGAAACGTCAAGTTGCGTCAAATGCTTGCATGCGTGTTTTTGGCGAGGAAGTGTCTCAGGTGGGCCTTGTTCCCTGAAAGGATCTGTTTAGAAAAATTCTATTTTTGTCAATTTTAGTTTAAAAAAAAAGTGGAGTTTCCCAAGGATTGCGATAGAAGAGGAATGAGCGACAGACTAAATCACTGAATAACTGAACCATAATTATACCCTTCGGGATCCTGCTATGGCCTCACATTGTGTCTGGCAAGTATAACACGGCATTCAGAGGAGCCCAAGAAACAAGATGCTGACGTCAAACACATTCTGGAAATCTCTGAAGGGACTCTTATTATGAAGCATCACTCAGCTGATCCAGGGGTCTGAAAGTAAAAGTCCTGCCATGTGTTTCTTCCACCCATGAACTCTGATTTCAATTAGTTCTACCTCCCGGCTGAAAAACCGTGCTAATTAGAAAATCCATGTGATTGGAAAAAATACTGGGGAAGACTTTTACTTTAAGAATTTTACTGGGTTGTCCACCTCTGAATATGATGAAAATGACATTTTAAAACCTGAGGATAAATGAACATCTATTTTCCACGGATATGTTAATCTTTTTTTTGCCTAGTTGGAGGGGTATGGTAGACCGTGTACAGTACCTGTCCAGGGCTATGGCGGTGAAGCTGAGGATGATGACGGAGCTGAAGAGCTTCTGGAGGAACTTGATGACCTTGCAGAAGAGCAAGGTGTAGGCCCACCAGCAACAGCGCGGGCTGGCGTTCAGCACAATGTCAAAGGGCACGCAGACCAGGCTGGCACAGATGCCTGAGCACGCTAAGTTCCTGATGAAGCAGTTGGTCACGGATTTGAAGACAGTGGTGCGGCATGTGGACCACAGCACCATGGTGTTACCTGCAGGAGTGGCACAGAGATAGCACACAGAGGTAGAGTCACATTTGGTAGAGCTGCAAGAGAGAGCAATGTGCATATCATATTAGGGTAATTATACAACTCTGCACACATGATGAATTGATTACTCATATATTTGCTAGCAATTTTTTGCCAATTAAAGTCTCACAATTAAAATAAACTTGCTCCATTTGAAAATGTTCAGTGAAATTACCAGGGAAAAGTCTGTTAGCCATGGTTAAATATGTGCTCAAGTGCCTATGTATGTTATACCCTGTTATTTCACCAAAAGAAAAACATCAGTATGTACTCTGTTAGCTTGGAAGAGCTAAACTCAGGAGCTAATTTCCACTCTGTGAGCCTCTCTTGCAACTACAGTTCTATTAATAGTGGTAAGTCCGTTGCCAAAGCAAATTATAAAGGGAGCTATATTTAGTCCTGCATCAAAAACATATGCCTGATCAAACAAATGTACGACATCCTTCAGCCAGCAGCTGGTGAAATAAAGCAAATTCAGTTCAGAAATCAGAACTGCAAACCTGACGGAAAAGGTACACTGCCCGGCCAAAAAGTCGCACACTCTAATATTTTGTTGGACCGCCTTTAGCTTTGATTACGGCGCGCATTTGTTGTGGCATTGTTTCGACAACCTTATGCAATGTCACAACATTTATTTCCATCCAGAGTAGCATAAGTTTTTGGCTGAGATCTTGTATTGACGACGGGAGAGTCGAACCACTCCGTAAAGTGTTCTCCAGCACATCCCAAAGACTTTCAATGGGGTTAAGGTCAGGAATCTCATGGCTAATTCATGTGTGAAAATGATTCCTCATGCTCCCTGAACCACTCTTTCACAATTTGAGCCCGATGAATCTTGGCATTGTCATCCTGGCATATGCCCATTGATGGGATAACCTGGTCATTCAGTACATTCAGGTACTTCGCTGACTTCATTTTATTGCTGCATAATGTTGCTGAGCCTAGATCTGACCAACTGAAGCAACCCCAGATCATAACACTGCCTCCAGAGGCGTGTACAGTGGGCACTATGCATGACGGGTGCAATGACGACTTTTTTTTTGGCCGGGCAGTGTATTTCGAAAGATTTTTAACAGATTCAAGACATTGCAGATAACAAATACATGCTAATGCAAGTACCTCAACAGAATGAATAAAATGTTAGGTTTCATATCATAGGGGGAAAGAAGCAACTACCACTATCACATGATATATTGTTGAACGCAACCTATGGTTGATATGTTACTCCAGAGGGTCATCCATGTCGGTTCTTCATCCTTTTACTCCGTCAATTCACTAAGGGCCTCTTTACCATTTAGATAGAAATGGCAATGAACCAAACTGACAGGACTGAAACGACAGGGTTAAACTACAAGAAAAGAGAGCGTGGAACATTCAACAAGAAGACCCCTGCATTCTCCATCTTTTCCATCAATGTCTCCTGTCGCAGTGACAATGGGCAGAAGATGAGGAAATCGATTTGTGTTCCTGCAAATTGTTTCCTTGTGGGGCAGATCGAAGGTGGCCAAATTGAATCTAAAAATTATTTCTTTTTCCAGGCCCCTCCTTTGGTGTTAACAACATTGCGTCCATCTTTTAGCATTCACTTGTGTTCACTGTGGCTCTGTCTGCACTGTTATAAAACAAACAAAAAGCCCGGTTGAGGTTTACAGCACTATTATAGATGAACGGGTTTAGTAAATCAAAGAGTATAAGCGATAAGGGCATGTAACTCGTGTAACTTGTCAGCTTGATGCAGTAAGCATCTGCTGTCCAAGGGACTGAATTAACATGGATAACCTTTCACAGGTCAACTGTGATTTCACAATTTCAGGGACACCAACGACTAGTGAATTTCCTTTCCCTGTGGTTAATTTGTTTGGGTGTAAATTCAGGTCTGCCACAGATACCAAATCCAGGACCTCAAAGGTACAGCATCTAATCTAATCCGGAAATGATTATGGTATTTTCAGCATTGGCAGAGACAAATGTCATTAATTTAAATACACATTATTACAAATTCATAAATTTTGGTCGGATACAAAAAACATCTAGACTGGCATAGCTATTCTTTGATGACTACTGTGTAGGATCTGTACTTAATCAGGAAAAACATGATTACTCTAGGAGTTTATGCTGCGACCTTTAGCTGCTTCTGCGGCATCACATGCCATTATTTCCCTGTCAAAGATATTAATGAGGACTGCTCAACACTGCTTACAGCTGTGCTTCTTACATGAAACAGGCCCGGAGTAAAGAGAGATGCATCAAGTATGTTTGGTCACTATTCGCTACTGCACATTTCATTGATGAACAGAACACACACACACACAGGCACACACACGCACGCACACACACACACACAGCCTAGTGCTGATGAGGGTGTGATTTAAACAGGCAACAATCAAATGGCAGTCATGTCATATTCTGTATTTACTATAGAAAATAATTTTTGAACCAAGCTTTATCAGTGTTTGAACCATGAGCTTGAATACACAATAGCTATTTCATAGCCCCCCACACACACACACACACACACACACACCTATCTGGAATAAATCAACCTAGTAATGCAGAAGGACACCATGTGTGGTCAAGATGTGAGTCCAAGCGACATCAGAACCAAATGTTTTCAGTTTTTCTATGTCGTTTGCACAAAACAAAAGACAAGACGGTCTGCCATGAGACATTTTGATTAAGCATTGTAAAGCACCTGAAGGAGACACTGCCTATTAATCTTGATGTATATTCTGATGGCCATCCAGAATATACAAACGAGCCCCAAACCATCACTCTGTTGCCAGATATGGAGTAGATGTGGATGGATCACTGCAAGGGTTATTTCTCCGGACTCATTTTCCTATAGAACTCTATGGGGAACAAAGTCAGGAGAAATAACCCTTGCAGTGATCCATCGACATCTACTCCATATCTGGCAACAGAGTGATGGTTTGGGGCTCGTTTGATAGCTCAGACCCTTGATAACTTACAGCCATTTAGCCAGCCATGTGTTCCATACTGTACCAGTGTAATTTACAGCTGAATCTAGTCTCACCCCCCAATTTCCATAGAGATCCATTCAAATGCAGAGGTTATAGTATCACTTGTAACAGTACCTGAAAATAAGATATCGACAGTTTTTTGATGTTGATGGTCACAGACTTCAGGAAGTCACAGCATGTAAAGGATATGCGACCAAATATGAAATATGATACTTTAAAAATACGTTAAAGCAAAGGGTATGAATACTTATGTAAATGAGAAATTTTAGTTTTTTATTTTTAATAAATTTGCAAAAATCTCAAAAAAACTTTTTTCACATTGTCATTATGGGGTGTTGTGTGTAGAATTTTGAGGGAAAAAATGAATTCAATCAATTTTGGAATAAGGCTGTAACAGAACAAAATGTGGAAAAAGTGAAGCGCTGTGAATACTTTCCGGATGCACTGTAGGTTAGGCTAATTGAGAGGGGGGTTAAGAGGTTACTGTAAAAGCATAAAAGCGCTTGCATGGAACCTACGTCAACCTACCCTGTACGAATAAAGGTTAAATAAAACTAGGCACATGTGCTTTGGCTAAATGCTCCATGTCTATTTCATAGATGTGATGTCTCCAGTTGGAACACTTTACAGATTTGCCTATGCTGTTTTCTTTAGTAGCTCCACAGCCCAAAAACAGATTTGATTTTGTATATGACAGCATGTCAAAAAGGTGCAGTATTGTCACCATACATTTGAAAAGTGACTTTCTTAATCCCATTTTAAATATTATAAGTTAAATGTTGTGAGATCCTGTAGTACATTTATCTGTGGCAAAACCAGGGACATTATTGACATAGATCAGGGCTGC
The DNA here is from genome assembly GCA_029718625.1 of Synaphobranchus kaupii. Lineage (NCBI taxonomy): Eukaryota > Metazoa > Chordata > Actinopteri > Anguilliformes > Synaphobranchidae > Synaphobranchus > Synaphobranchus kaupii. The sequence goes on from CM056390.1 coordinate 20,435,416, forward strand.
ACAAAGATGTTAGTCCACCCAAAGGCGAATTAAATGTCGGTGGATTTGTTTTTTGTTTAACGGCTAACAAAATGTGTACACGCCAAGTAAAATATGCAATATGGTTGCTTTTACAAGTAAAGTGAAGCCTGGAGCCCTTTTACCTAATTAACCACTTCTTATTTAAATAGCTGGTGTTTTGCTGAGATGAAAGGGTTGGGAATGCTCCATCACAGTATGTAGGAACCTTCAGTAAATCATGAGCTTTGCTCCTGGTCTGTTCTACTGTGCCCTGTGATGGATTTGCACCTGCAGTCATATTGTCAGGAGTCCAGTTTTTAATTGCTATGTCACACTGTAATAAAAACAGTTGGTACACTTACCCAATAGAGAGCCGATAAAGATAAGAACCTGGATGGTGGTGGTGAAGTCCCTGTACGTTCTGTCCTGGCTGTAGAAGTGTCTCTCCAAAGGAAAAATCTCCTTCACACTCATGTTATCCCACTGGGTCAAGGGAGTTGACGTGTTTCGGAACTCGAGGATATGGTTTTCTGGTGTGACTACTCCACTTCCATTAGCAGTGATGAAGGCCCCAGTGACAACATTATGTTCTTCCATTTTAATTGGGTTTGAATTAGTCACAAGATAACATCAGGACGATTAAACCATCAAGGCACGTGGCGGCTCCATACCTCTCTAATATTCCACAGTAAGCAGTTTACAAAAACGTGGTACCCTAATGTAATCGCTCTGCATTTAGCATTTGACGTAATCATCGTAAAGGTCTATTGAAAACATAAAGTGAAAGGTAAAGGATGTTGTGTATATAAGTGCCATTGCAATTGTTATTTTGCGCAGTTTGTCTGAGTCTTCAAATTCAATTACATTTTGTTTGTACAGCGCTTTTTACAGAGACACTGCCACAAAGACGATTTAGAGAGGAACCAGGGGAACAAAAATTTTCGAGATTGTAAAGACCAACGACAATAAATCTGAATCCATGCCATTCAGGCCGAAACTTAACAGTAGGCTACAGAAATAAAACTACCAATGTGACAACAACATGTCTTCGAGTGGTGCGCTGACTTGAACATTCAAAATTAATTCCTTCCAGTCTTCTCTTTCCCTCACAATACCTTTCCATCTCCTCGTCTGACAGTTGCCAGGATGTACTGAAATAAGGCACTTTAATGAAGAAAAGGGAACATCTGGCAGGATCATCATTTCCATAGCATCCCATATTTCCCGAGGCTTTCATATATTGAATATTCGATGACCTGTAAATCAAGTGTCGGATTGGAATAAAGGCATGTTTCATGACACGTCTTGTCTTTTCTTACTGACCAACTTGATTAGGTCGACGTAGCCTAGATACAACTTGAGTTCTCGCTGCGTCTACATGGGATATTATGAAACATCACAGAGCAGATGGTGTAACGTCGTAAAAAATAATTAAAAAGGGCGGACAAATAATCAAACCCTGCTTCAATTTAGAGATGATTGGACTAATAGCGTTCCGCACCAGAAGGAAATAACCTAAGCACTGCGTATTATTCACATACGACCTTAAAGAAGTAACATCTATCTGACTGCCCCTCTGAAAGCATTATCACAAATCTTCGTGCCTAAAAAAATACGAAGGTCTTGTTCAGGCTACATATATGTCTGAAATTGCCTGCGCTGAGACGACCATGTAGGCTACTCACCGCGAGTGCCCCTGAACTGTACACGCATTGCTGATGGTTTGCTGTCGTTCGTTTGAAAAGGGAAAATCGGCTGAAATTCCTTTTTATTTGTAGGCTACAATTCTCGTAAACAGGCGACTGTGTGTTACTCGTCTTGGCGTGTCTGAATATGGATTTCCCGAGATCGGTGCTGGAAATGAGTGGAAGCGAGCCCCTCCTCTTAATCCCTTGGATCGAAGCAAGTGCGGGATTGGGTCTCGATCTGTCGTGTTTGTGTACAGTAGGCTATATCTTAACATACCATTTAAAATATGATTAAATTACATTAACGTGTTGTACCACTACAGGTGTTGCACCAGATGGTTTATCCGGCAACAGCATAATATTGTGGGTTATTAAAATACCGGCATTCTGGTTGTGTAAATCCATATAACAAATTAATTAATTTCAGCTCATCCACGGGTTGACTGGGTATGCCTTTTTATTTTTATTTTATTTTTTACTTTGTCCCAAAAAATAAATAAATAAAATAATAAGGGCAGAACTTCAATAACATATAAAATATATAGGCCTAATACTAGAAACCCAACTGAGAATAATAATAGGATAACAGAAAGAAACACTGATAGCAAGACTTTACTATTAAATTTGTAAGTTTTTACAAATTAAGCAAAGGTTGTGAACATTAGTGCATTAGGTCCACGCCAGATAAATATGGTTAGTGGATGTAGTGTTTAGCAACTTATCCAACCCTAGAGGAGCCATTTTGTGACCAATTTGACATTGCTTGTTTGTTTTTTATTTCGGGTTTTAAAAGACATAAAAACAACCCGGAGGTTAGCACATGAAAGTGTAAAACACTTATTTCCAATGTGGACCTCAGACACTATATGAAAACACATACATACATTAAACACATCAATTACATCAATCTATTTTACAAAACTTACAGATTTAATACCATCAATATCAAAATACTGACAATGATACGCCCACTGGATAACCTACCTAGAGGCCTAGGCCTATATCAAGCGCCACAGGTGCTGCCTTACCCTATTCTTGAATTTCCCTCTACTTTGGCTCTGTTTAATTAGCAGTGGGAGATCATTCCACAAGCCAATACTGGTGCAGAAAAAGGTTTTCCTTGCAGTGCCCTTTACTCTAGGGACACTGCATGCCATGACACTAGCTCTTGTGAAATGATTGTATTTCTGGTGCACCATGTCAATGTGGCACATCAAGTAACCAGGATCTGATCTATTGATGATGTCATACATGTGATTGAGCTTCAACTGGTTCACTCAATGTGCCACTGGAAGGAGACCAACCTGTGGCAACTCCTGTACATTAACATTAACAAGGGAATAATATTTGGGGAAATCTCAAAACCACATGGAGGATATTAATCCATCATAGAATAACACAGGTCACAACTACTTTCAGAGTGAATTTTATTTTCAAACCTTTTTACAAGATTGAAAAAAAGATTGCACAGATATGAAATAAAATAACTACTTTCTTGCAGCATCACATATAGCAGTTACAAGCTGGTACATAAGGCAGTTGCATCAGGCTTTATTAAAAACAAAGAAAAGAGCAAATGTCAATGCTACACAAGAAACAATGCCCACTAGGCCACTACATGGGCAAAGAAAGAGACCAGGCATGAAGAAACACAGATAAAGCGCTGATGAGCTCTACAATAAATATACTGAAAGTGACAGATGTATTCTCCACTCCAATGGTTCAACAAGGGAAACCTGTGAAGTGCATTAATGATGTGTGCAGCCTCGTCGTGTCTGTGCTTTAAGATCTGCGTCGAAGAAGTTCAGCCTTACATCAAACACCCTGAGAAAAAGCAAGTGGTGTGACAGAGAGGAAGGGGTCGGAGAACAAGACTGGCAGGGGATCCAAAAGCTACCCACTAACGTGGGAACCACTAGTAGGGACAAAGGAAAGGGATACCCTGATAGAACAGGAATAAATAAACAAAAAGGGGGAAATAACCCCAGGCGTATAAGCCAACAAAAAACAACCCAGAAAAAAAGGGCGATAAGAAAGGTAACAGAGGTTACAGCCTCCATGAGGACTGAAAACAAACTGAAGAAAAGAACTAGCGAGAGAAGAAAAATAGGAAGGAAAAAAGTCCTAGAGACTAAACCTATAACAGTGAGTAAACAGATACTTACACAAGAGCACGGATCAAAGAAGGTGCGGTGCTTAAATAGCTGGCTCGCACCTGAAACTCATAACGCTAATTAGTCATGAAAAGCGTAAAAAATGACAGGAGCGCCCTCTCGCGACACAGAGAGGCAACAGCCGCAGAAAAGGCAGAGCAGGCTGCAAAACCATGACAAGTGGTGGGATAAGAAATCTGAGAAAAAAAACAAAATTTACCAAGAAGGATTCCAGTCCTTTGGTAGGAAAAAGTATGGATGAGCAATTCAGAATAGAGAAGCTGACAAACACCAGGAAAGTACATACAACCCCAGACTGATGATCAAATGGCAACAGAGTGAAAGTAGGTACAGGTAGGTCTCATTAAATACATTAAAGGTTGTATCAGCGATTTTGGGTGACGTCACTTCTGAAGCGAAATCCCAAACAAACAGAGCCAGCTCCAGCTCAGAGCCAATTATGTTATGTTTTAAAAAATAGTGTTCAAGCATCCAGAATTATAACCACGTTAATAACGTTTGTAAGAAACCAAACCGTTTGTAAATCCGTCAAGATTTCAACGAGATAAGAGTATTAGCGTATTAGTATCACCCACCCCTTGTCGGTGATTGGTTGGAATACTGTTTATTTTGGTTTTAGTACCATTTGTTTTTGTGTACGATCTCGGAGCATAGGCTGCCTACAGAGACGCGGTTTTTTGACGGCCTGCTTATGGGGCGGGCAGCTAGCGGATCGTGAGGAAAAATCAGATGAATGTGATCATTTATGTTTCGACCCAAAATCGCTGATACAACCTTTAAGTAAGACAGCAGAAATATAATAGCTTGAAAGTGAAAATTAGAAATTTTTAAAATGTAATGCTGCTAAGTATCTTAAAACTTTGATGCTAATTCTAAATGAAATATGACAAGCTTCTGGTCATTTGGACTTTAACTTTATTATAAGAAGTTTATTTTTGGGTTTTCATCAGATCCAAACACTCTGCTTAATATTGCAGGTATTTAAGTCAATATTTTAAGTTACATGTAGGTAAGCCTTCTAGAGGTGATTCACAGAGTCTAGCAGAAGAATTCACACGTGACAAACAGCAAATGTCATCATGCGAACAAGGACTGTTATTCCAAGGCCAAAGTCAGGGCTGATTAGAAGCAGACGAAGAGTGAGATTAAGATAAGATAAAAGGGCCTTGTATATTCTAGCACACATCCAATTTTCTCGAACTGTACCCATTGGCTCTGTTTGAAAATAAAGTATGCATTACAAAGCCATTGGTCACTGTGGACATCACAGCTGATTTAGTGGGCTCACAAAAAAAATTTATTTCAGTGGGAGAAAGTTAACTGTAAATGTTCAACTGTAATTCAACAGTGAATGCACATTATAGATGTTGATGAATACAGAATAATGAGTAATCCTTAAATCCCTTAACGCTCTGAAATAGTCTTATAGCCTATTGTATAAACTAATACTGACAGGAATAGTTTGTGGGATACCAATTTGCACAATACAAAAAATAATATACAGAAGGACTGCCCACATGGACTGAGCCTGAACTAAAAATGGGAATGGAAGGCCTGCACTCTTGTATGCATTATGGACCAATCTCCATCATCTGTCCGGGCAGCCGTTTTTGTTTCACAGATGTTTGCTTACCAAAAAAAACAAATATCTAGCCCTATTATTGGAACCCACATGGTCAACACAGTGTCAAGAATTTGGCAGGGCATATGCAAAACTGCCTGTCTTTATAAAACAGTGGGTGGGATATTACTGAGCATATGTGTAGACATGGCCAGGCCGATGGTGTATGGGCAAGAGACAGGCAAGTGGAATGTGAAGAAGATCAAAATGAGCATTCACCACCCGTAGCAAGAGGTGACAGGTGGAACACAGGTAACAGGAAAGGCCCTGTTCACAACACCCTGTGGTAGGACCTTGGATAAAAAGGCCAGGCAATGTGAAAGTATAAAAGTAGAATTTTATAAACCAATAGTCAAGTAGCCCACTATGACTGAAAGCACATAAATTACAGTCACTCTTTTGACAGGTGAGATAACAACCAAAAAGCAATCTTTTCAGAAAGGTGCTTAATACTTGAGTCTGACAGAAGCTCAATGGGGAAGGCTTCAAAATAGGTCCTAGTGAATTGAGTGAAAGTCAAGAGAATATAGTCAATACTTCATCCGTGCAGGTGTCAGGATTAACCCAGACAGCTGAAAAGAAATCTAAGGTGTGTGTCGCCTTAGAACCAGCAGTTGTGCACACTAAACCGATACAAACACAAACCAAACAAGCAAAATGAAACAGTTGCAACTCAGATAAATCAAAATAGTACAGGCTCTCTAGTACTACAATACTTAATTGGTTTATCTCTTTAATTCCTGCCAACTAGGCTATTTCGATTGGAAAAATCGATATGCATTACCCATAGACTAGAAAAACAGGCACCCCAAAATGTGTTAATTCGTTTTTGTTTTTTTTACCACTAGGTGGCGGCTATCATCCGTAGTTTTTCACTGAATGCTGAGCAATGTATTACCATGGATTGATTGTTCGTTGCGGGCGATTTCATGTGCTTTTACTTGTTCATTTTCATAACCTCCCATAGATAAGCTCTCAGAGTAAATAAATGCTTCACGTCATAGTTATTCATAGATAAATCTCTTTTTGTCTGACGATTCATCTGGATATTATTTGAGGGACTGTGGCCAGCAAGACGACCGTTGCTCATTTCGTTATGAGTCGGTCCCTGAGGAGGCTAAGTGTACTGTGAAGTGGTGCTGTAACGTTAAGCCTGAAATTATGAAGTTACTTCGAAAATCCATGCCATAAATGACCATAGCCGACCACAGGCATAGGCTTCTGACTCTCATCGTGCCAAGAAATGTCGACTGAGCTGTCAAATAACCCGATGAAACAGACCTGACGTTGCTAATCCCCGTCCTGCGCGCACCGCGCTCTTCACTCACGGGCCTGTGTTAGTCGTCATGGAGACGGAGCCAGAGCGAGGCAACCCGTGGAGTTGGACAAATGCGAGGGTGTCTATTTCCGCTATTGCCGTTTTCCTGTGTGAATCAAGTATCTCGTACAGCGACAGAGCTCGTCACTGTTTGTTAACGGGTAACAATCTCAAATATTATCCTGGGTTATAATATCTTGGGGGATAGCTACATGTCGCGACAGTGACTGAGGAGCGGGGGGACCCCGAAGCAGGTCGTTGTGTTGGTAAGAGCTTGCATTTTCAGGTAGCTAGCCAATCCCGTTTGTGTCGGTGTGTGTTTGTGTTCGCCAGTAACTCGGTTTTCTCCTGTGTTTGCTCAATGTTTTCTAGCTACACTCGCTAACGTTCAGCAGCTAGCAAAGCAATCTAGAAATCCCGATTTAACTAACGTTAGGTTAGGCATATATCTAGTTAAAATGACAATTCCGCTGATTTCCTAGATACTAACAAGATATCTAGCTAAAACAAACAAAAAAAACAAGATATCTGTAGCTACAATGAAGTATTTTTAGCTCCTTTGGTTTGCATAGCTAACGCTGCGGCTAATTTCAGACAAACCTCAATATTGTCCTGATGATGGCTTAGCTGCCTGTAACGTAGGTAAGCTAACGTTAACTTAGTTGCTAGCTAATTTAACGTTACTCTTCCTTTGTTCGTTGTATAACGTACTTTTCAAAAGGGCCATAGTGTGGCTAACTGGTAGCTGACTTACGATTGACTGCTGTAGTTAGCTAGAACTGGTTTGCTCACTAGAAATAGCCAGAAGCTTTATTGTGATGCCAGTATAGCTAACGTATAGCTAGCTAGCGTTTCAGTTACAACCCACTATATATATTTTTAGCTAAAGACTAAGTTAGTGTGCGACACTGGACTGTGAGCTATATCCAGCTGTCATTTGATATTTATGTTGGTTAGCATAGGACGTTAGCAAGCTGTGTTTTCACACGGTATTCACTATTTGAGAGTAACGTTAGCTGGTGGAAATCCAGAGGACATAAAGTAAAACTCCTCCCCAGTATTTTGCTCCTATCACCTGGATTTGTTAATTAACATAATTCTTCAGCGAGGAGGTAGAACGAATTAGTGAAATCAGTTGGCTGAGTCTATGGGTCGAAGAAACACGGTAGGACTTTTACTTTATGTCCCCTAGATTTCCACCTCTGGTTTCAGTTTCGAGTTCAAAATACCAGAAACAACAACGTACCATAATAGGCTAGGCTATCTAGGTAACACGTTGACAAGTTCAGATTGCCTATGTGCTGTGGAACATAATGCTGCCATTTTTGAATGTCAGACAAAATGAATGTCTGTCTGTAGTGGGGGTGGTCGTGGAATAATGTTTGGAAATAACGGTAGTGCAAGTTAAGCAGCAAAAAGTCTCAATTCCACACGTTTATGAATAGCTCATCCAAAAAAAGTGTTTTTAAAATATCCGAAGAAAACCAATGGTAACGTAGCTGAAAGCCTTCCAGGTGAAGGTGGTTTCACGAGAAGTCTCACTTGTGGTAGCACCTCAAATTTCCAATTTTTGGTAAAGGGATGAGAGGTACACCGAGAGGGGTCCAGTGTGCCTTAATACAGTGCTACAAAGAACCTTTCTTCAGGGCTTCGCAGAGACCTCTACCTCATGACACTTATGGGCTGAAGTGGCTCCACACGAACCTAAAAGGCATTAACTCGGGCCTATCAGATAGCAAACTGTTCCCTGCCAATATCCAGTGCCCCTGTTTTGAGCCAGACTGGAGTTCTTTTTCAGATAGCGGTACGGGAATCCCGAAGCAGCTTGCTTTCTGATCATATCATGTTTTTCTCCTTCAGGCAAAGGTTTTGGAGCATAGGGAGGCTTATGCGGATTTGATTTGATTTAATTTCGCTGTTGTGTCTCAGAAGTGTTTACTCAGTTGGACATAATGTCAAGTTGTCAGCGAATGGTTAACCGTCTGTGATAGTGTCACGTGGTGCTCTTTCCCAGAACCAAAACAAGGAAGTGAATTGACTGCCTCTTTTATCATTCCAATGTTGGGCGTGGAACAAATCTGGGGGAAATGGATATGTGGAGTCGAACAATATATGTGTACAGCAGTGACGATAGGAACCAAAAATAATTTATTATATATATTATATTGCCTGTTTGTCCTCTGCTGCTGGTGACATCTGACTTACCTTTACCTTTTGGCAACCCGTTTGTTAGCAGTAATATCTAATCAATATATTTGCAGTGTCATCGGCTGCTCTGTCCACTGCCTTCGGAAACTTCCAGACCGCACTGTTCCTTTCAAATGCGAGTGCGGAATCTACAGATGTGACCACTTAGTGCTGATTCAGGGGGCGGCCCGCTCTGCCATATTGTCCATGACGGCAGCCGCTTGGTAAAGGTTGCTCGGCCCCAAAACCTCCCTTGGCACCCTTCCCGCCCTTCGTAGACGGGTGAAAAGGTGAGCGAGGTGGCTCTCACTTCACCAGTCTTGCTCCTAGTCTGGTCTCTCTGAAAGTAGCGCTAGCTTTGAAGCAGAAACCGGATGAATGTTTTGAAGCGTCCTGTTATTTCCAGAGCTACTGGAATGGATCGGCATTCACCATTGGAGTGATTCAGAAGAATTTCAATTGCTTACTTTGTAGGCGAGCAACTGCACCTGGATCTCATTATCATGCAATTTACCCTGCATTGTGGTTTTTGATGCGAGATTGGCACAACACGTCAGTCTGTAGAGAAAATAGGCAGACCCGGGCATGCGCGCCCCGCCATGAATTATAAGGGGCTAAAAGAGGAGTCGCAAGTGAAAATATGTTTTAATTTCAGCGTATTCTGCCTTTTCTCACCATCTGGACGTGATTTGAACTCCCATCAGATTTATCTAGTAACGCGGGCACAAATGCTGTCGCTGTCCGTCCGACCACCTGTACGTGCGATTAGTCACTCAATCTAAGGGATCGTACACAGAGTCAAAGTCGAGCACAGTAAGCGGTCTTAATTCAGCATTTAGAAAAAGCAAAGAGAAATGATAACGGTGATGATAGGACCAAAGGGGATTTATTGTTTATTAGAATCCCCATTAGCTACACTCTATAGTGCACAAGCTAGTCTTCCTGGGGTCCATACGTAAAATATATACTGCAGTGCAGACGTAGAAGGTGTCTTACAAACACGCAGTCATATACAGTAAAAGACTGCAAACACGCTGTCGGAAACATACAAACTAACTGGCAAATAAAATAACAGGAACAATGCATTAGCCAATACGACAAGTGCATAAAACGGACAGTATCCTAGCATAGAGATTGGCTTATAATAATTACTTAGTTTGTGTGTGTGCGTACATGCATGTTTGTGTGTGTGCGCGTGTGTACATGCATGCGTGCGTGTTTGTGTGTGCGCGTCCGTGTGCGTTTGCGTAAGGGTGAGTGTCGCAAACCTGACCGCCGTCCCCTTCCCCTTCAGGTTCAGCCCCGAGAGGACTCCCTCCCTGCAGCTGCAGTGAAAGATGTGCGATGGAATGGTAGCGGTTGAAACGAGAGCCTTCGCCCCCACCCCTCCCGCCGACAGACTGCTGCTCTCTCTGCTCTTCTTCCTGGCCATTGTCTCCCCGGGACAGGCGTCAGGTAAGAGAGCTCGCTCCCTCGCGGGTGTCTGCTTTTCACAAGGCCCCGCTTTGAGGCGCGCGCGCGGTTCGGGCGCCCGCGTTTCGGATTTCGCCCCCGGCGTGCGGTCGGAGCTCGGAGAGCGACGCCCTAACAAGCGGCCACTGCTCCTCATGACGTGCCTACGAAACGGTATTCGTTCATTCTTAGTTGAGAATTTTTCCTGACCTTTCTTTCACGGGAAGGTTTTGATAACCCTCCAAAAACCAAGAAGCCCCCCCCCGCCCCCACGCGGAAAGCATAGGGCTTGGATTTGGGCCAACGGAGAACAAGATTCTCGTTGAAGCCGGATCAGAATGGTGAATTAGGGGATAGCGTGCATTCGCGTCTCTGTCTCCACTAATTTGGCTCGTCCAGCCCCTCCCAAGAGCAGGCGCCACGGTTCCCCTTCTCAGACGCCCGCATCCCAACCCTCTGCCCTGGTGGCACTGCGATACTTTGGGCATTAGCCATCCTGTAAAAACCCTGTGGCTGGAAACGGCCCTCGTTTCTCCGCGCCAGAGCAAGGGACGCGCAGTCGATCTGCGCCGCCCGTGAGTCACCGCGGCTGATGCTAGCGGAGGCGGCGGGTCCCGAAGCTATCATTTTAGCCTCCCGCGCGGCGCTGCCTACGTCTCTTAGCGGGGCCTGACTGGAGCGCGGGAGGGAGCGTGGGCTGGAAGAGCGGGCCTGGAAGAGCGTGGGCTGGAAGAGCAGGCCGCTTCAGCAAGCGGGCCGCGCGCACACGCAGGCCCGCGTGCAAGGCAGAGAACGGACGTAAACAAGGTGCTGCTGCTCCAGCCAGCAGTCAGGGCCCCGTTTCAGCTCCCGCGCAACATCGGCGCAGTTTGTGTTTGTGTTTTCTGAACGGGCTTCCCTGTCTGCGTCTGTTTTAATTATTTGAGTGCTACACATCTGCGTACACAGGACGTGAACAAATAGAGAGCGCTGGTGAAGAAACCAGGAACGTGACGCTTGGTGTAGTCATGTTGTGCTCTCTTGAGGGCCAGCGTAGCTCACGAGGGGCTTTACTGATTATGTCGTCAGTCAGCCCAGTTTCAAAAGCTGTTTTCAGAAGTGATGCTGAGCCAGAGATATTCAGAGTTAAGTTTTTGCTGAGTACTGCAATGAGGTGAAAATCTTTGTTTTCATTCAGTTACGACATTTTTAGAATTGCACATTTTGCCATTTCTCCGTTTCGTTTGTTTAATTAAGAATAGAAATTAGTTTATAGATATCGAACGGTGATGGCAGGGGATAAACTGCATTTCAAATGCACGCGTTATAAATATGCATTTGCATGCATGCATGTACTTCATATGTCACATGGGGTGTTTGTCTCTTTGTTGTTTGGTTAAATCATTGTGCAACCTGAAAAGAAACCCTATATCTCCACAATTTGACTGGAGTTTATATATGGGCTACATTTCTGAGTGAGGTATTTTGTGTTTGGCAACAAGGTACAATTTAGTCAGTTTTTTTCCATTCCGTGCAAAGGTATTATGGGTGTCTGGAAGTTCGATGGACTAGCTTCTTACAAAATGCTCAGAAAGAAATGACAACTTAAGTACATGGTTTCCCTTAAGGATCTGCATTAATTGAATCTCTGTACAGATGGATGAATTGATGCATGTCTAGCATATGGACAGCTTGTGACTCATCTGTCCATTTCCTCATTGATGGCAGTTTGACCCATTGCCAACGGCTGCTCGTCTTCAAAAACATCTGTCCGCTCATGCTAGCGTTTACATCGATCTGAGCCAACTCAAAATACGGGCTTTCTTTCTTTCCTCTTTAAACTTAATTGCATTAAAAACTAAATGGACATTAGAATGTTTGTGCTGCCTGGGTATGATTCTGATTTGCAATGAACTCTGTAATATCTTTGGTTAAACACTGACCGTATGTGCTGTTCTCAAGGCTGTTCATTTGTGCCGTGTGAGGGACTTCCTTCTTTGTGCCGCCGGTGTATTTGGTAAGGCGCGATCCCTGCCAGCCGGCTCACAGTGAGCTCTGTTCATGTGCTGATCAGCCACTAGTTAACACTGCTGCTTTATGCAAGGATTTTACCTCTCTGTAATTTGAATACATTGTTTTGATATTTGATTACGCAAGAATGTGCTTTTTTTTAACCATTTCACTATAGACATATCTACAGTACGTCTGTAGTGTTTTAGTCTTCAGGCAAAACCAAATGTGCTGTGCAGTAACGCTGCAACAGGAAGTGGTGTCTGTCAGTGCTCGATTTCCTCTGTGTATTACTGAAACCACAATATCTCAGTTCACTTTTTGTTTGGTTTTAATTATCCAAGCTGCACATATGTGAACTAGTGTTCACTCCATTGTTTTTCTCCATTACCCATAGCATGTCAGGGCCAGTAAAAGTATTCTGTCATTTGTATGAGTTGTCCACATCTCTCATTGTGCGCAATTTGCAGAGGCATCTGCGCTGTGGAGCTTTTCTCCTTTAAAGGCAATGGGTCCTGTCCTCCAAGGTTATCTATGAATCTCCAGCATGTATTCAATCAACAGTTGTCCTTAACTTTCACTTGCAAGTAAACGCAAGTGTTATGCTTCTTTTTTTTTTAGCTAACCCTGTTTGGTGAGTTGGTTTGAGTGATGGCAGAACTTGCCAAACTGCCTTTGTGATGTAAATGAGTCATTGCTTTAATTGTTAGTCAAAATGAAGGACAATTCTTGATTGAATCCCGGCCTCCCATCTCTCAGGAAGATTCGTGAAATACGTTCATGTAGTTCTGAAATAAACACTTGGGGCCTGATTTACGAAGACCTTTAGCATGTGCAAAAGCTTTTACCACACGCTAAACCAATAACATGACCTTTAGCACGGTCACGGTGTTTTGCACCAATCGTTGGTTGTGTTATTGATTTTGTTTGCGCTAAAATGTTTTGTACATGCTAAAGGTCTTAGTAAATCAGGCCCTTGGTTGTTTGTGAAACGTCAGTTGGTTTTTTAAATGTACTCACTTTACTTTACTGTCATTTTAAAACTTCTAGAAGTTTAAGGATCACATTTCCTCTGCTGTTTTGTTCTGCGTGGGTGTTTGTCCTGTTTTTTTCTTGATGTCTCTGCTTTGAAACTGTGTTCACGCTTTGTTATTCAAGTACACCGATTCAACTAACCGAGTACTGTTTTTGGGTCATTCTCCTGAAACAAAGGGCCGCGGCCCTAATCAGTTTTCAAGGTCCTTTCTATGGTCTCTTTCACCAGCCCCAAAGCCCTCCAATCTAAAAGCGAGGCTAAGAATAGACCAACCATGTGGTGCTTAACTATGAATAGGCCGGCCGCATCGAGCTTGTGAGATAAGCACTGTTTAACTTCGTACTGCTGTGTCCTGCGCCATTCATTCCAGGCTTAACTAAAGTAGTCTTATTTATGAACCGGGGGGTTGCCTGCCTTTAGTGCCTGGAACTTGGGAGAGGCATTTCTGAACAGGCTTTCTCCTCCCCCTCCCCAGGATGTCAGAGGCCCCCCAGCATTCAGCACAGCTGGGTGAACCTGACAGAGACCAACCGGGGCTCCTTGCCTCTGGGCACGCTGCTGCAGTACAGCTGTGACTCGGGCTACATGCTGGACGGGCCGAGCACCATCTCCTGCACCGCATCGGGCCTCTGGTCCTCCGCCCCGCCCCGCTGCATACGGACCAACGGTGAGCCAATCGCCACCCTCACATCTGTGATTGACACCCCTGCTGCAGTGTGTGGGAATCTCAGTGTAGCCCTAGGCAGCGCTAAATGTTTTATTAACCCTTAAAGATGAATCGGTCTTGTGATTCTCCGTTGGTTTTTGCTTGCGATTCACTCTGATTTATTTAGCTGTTAGCTTTTGGTAAAAACGGAATTGTTCTGAATCGGTTTTATCGCACCAGTGTTTGATTTCCTCAGCCATTTTGAGCTAAATTAAATGTCTGATAGATTTATTACAAGATATAATGTGATCACTGTGGTCTTTAGCTCAGTGAGCAGTCTTGATATGATGTCACTTATGTCTGTTATTGACAACACTTGCCCAATTATAGGCCTCGAAAATGATCAGTGCAGTTTGGGGATAGACATCCCTGGTGCTGGAGTGGCAACTGCAGTGGAACAGTTGTGCTTTGATATAACCATTAAATTGTAATCAGACTGCTAAATTAGCAAGGAATGCACTTTATGTTGCTCTTTGTGGACCCACTGGGGTGTGGTGCTGTAGGAAATCTCCCTGCCCGTGCACATGAATGAAAGCAGGTCCGTACGTGCCTATGCTGGCCTAAATGCTCGTGTTTGATTGGCAGTCTGTCGGCCGCCCATTGAGCTCGAGAACGGAGGGTACATCTGCCACCCGTCCCCCTGCCACCAACTCACCCAGGGAACCGTGATCGAGTACTTCTGCGACGAGGGCTACGCGCTCAAGGGGGACTACAAATGCCTTATCTGTGTGAACGGGGAGTGGGACTACCCCATGCAGATCAGCTGCAGCCTGGACACAGATCGAGGTCAGTCACCCATGTGGTTCGGTCACCTGACCAGCTCAATGGATCCTGTCAGTGTTATGATGTTGCATATTTTCACTTTTTTTCACTGTACAGGCTATCTAGCGCTTAGCTGACACTTAAAAATGACATATAAACCAGTGGCAGCTGGTGCCTTTACGAACTGAGGAAGCAGGGAGAAGCATGTAAACATTAAATTGATTGTTAGGTTGGCAAAAGAATGATGGCACTGCTCTAATTAATTCAGTAATTGTGACTTTTGCCGTCGGAAAGTTGCCTCATTGCAATCGTATTTCTCATTCACTTCTATATAATGCAAGGCAGTAATGCTAGATTTTTGGAATGATCTCATTTCTAAGAGAAAATACTCGCAAGGTAAAAGGCGGAAAACGTTTGATAGGGGGTTATATTTTTGTTTCCCTCTCTGCCGGAACCCTAATGTGCCGTCCTCACGTTAGCCAGTTACGTAAAGATGTACCCCACTGCACACTCGCGCACGGAACCACGGCGGCCAGATGAAGGATGATTCACAGGAAACTGCCTGATTTCAGTCTGATAATGACAACCATTTTGTACAAGTGAGTCAGGGCTAAAGCAGCAGGCCGTGTGTGTCGAGCTGAGTTGCCCGGGTGTTCGTAACATTACCGCCTAGTCAAAAGGGCTGAAAAGAGTTTGACTTCAAGCATTTTTGAGTTTCCAAAGGAAAGGAAACATGGCACCCTTCCTTTAGAAATGGAGAGCATTCCTCGTGGTATTGTAGGGGAAAAGGCCACAGCGTTCCAGAATGAGCTTCAGCAGAATTTACTCTGAAAATTTGAAATTTGTGACAGTTGGAAGACATGGAAAATATGAATGATGCTTTGTTACTGCCTTTTACAGTGAACCTATTTGCAGGCTCTGTGTAATGAAACTCATTAGTTTTTAAATACTTATATTACAGATACCAAAGAAAGTACCAAAGAAAATAAGTACTATGATATTAAGCAATTTTTATTCTCAGAGTTGGAATTTATATCCTGAAAGCAAAGAAGTTCTTACTGGAGGATTTGGGTCTCAAACTCCAGTTCTGGAGGGCCGCAGTGTCTGCGGGTATTTGTGGTTTTCCCTTCAGCAGCCAATTAAGACCTTGAAAACAAGACGTGTAAATTAATCACTTTTTAATCACTTTTTAAGTATTAAGACACTGCGGCCTTCCAGGACGGAGCATGACACCCCTGTTGAAGACCTTGATTCTGACATCATTCACAAGGAGATTTGCATAAAACGTACATCTTTCACCAAACAGTAGTGATGTAAAACTGGCTCGTTATACAGACATGTTAACGTGCTTGTCAAATAACCTGTACTGACTGTACCATAGGGACTGGGCTGCACGGGCATAATGGCTTGTATAAGTAGCTCGTGTTGGCATGTCAAAATGTAAAAGTAAAATATAGCTGTGCAGGCAGGAACACTTTGCTGCTCAGATGGAATAATTAGCTAAGTTAGCTGGCTAAAGCTATGCTGTAGCGATGCAGGGTGTGCCGTGAAATAACATGAGCAAGGTTCATAAAGTATAGTACTTCATTATCTGTTGGGGGAATATTAAATTAGCCCGCTAGCAGGTTATCCAACGTGGTTTTTGACATTGGAAATTAGAAGGCTTGATGACAAACTGTGTTGCCAAAAATCAACAGCTTGCTAACCTAGCTGGCTAGCTACCCTGAACATTACTCACCGTTCTGATTCACACGACTGAAAGCTTCAGATCCCACTTAGAAAGTGGCAGCGGCCATGCTCCTGTTACAGGGTCTGGTATTGGCTCGCACGCATGCCCATGTGAATCTCTCCAATCCTACCACAGATTTGTTTGGTCTTTTGTGTCATCAGTGTTGCGGTTGTTTTCCATAGCTCCGCATTTCAGAAATACATTTTATTATTTTCCCATTTATAAATTTGATAGTGGTAAGTGTTCATATGGCTTAATTACAGGAATTATTAAAGTGCAGAATGATAGCATTGATAAACATATATGCACTAGTGCGCCATCACATACACATTCAGGCTTTTGAAGACAAAAGACTTGATTGTAGCCACAGCGTACGCTCCGTCATTGCCGAAACAATGGGTCTTTAGCCGCACTCTGTGATTGATGGTTTGTATTATAATGAGCACATGCGCATGTTCTGTGTGTGTTAATCATTGAGAGGCGGTCTTTGTTTGAGACGAGAGCCTCTGCGCTTTGTGGCCTCTCTGCGCCTCTGAGGAGGCGATAATAAACGAGCTGAACTAAAACGGCGGTATGGGCCCCCGTAGTTAACACGCTGACTGTCAGACTCCCTTCCCTGAAAACCGTGCGCCAAATGTCAAGGGAAGCCGCCGTGGCGATTCCCTGCCCGCAGGCAGCCCGTGAAAACCCGCGTTTCTCCCCCTCCCCCGGTTACGAACTCGGCTCGAATTTAACGTCGTGTCAGCAGAAATATGGAGTTACAACGGGAGCCCAGAGGAACGGTGGAAGGAATGGTCGGAGCGCGGCAGCTGGCTTTTTACTGAGATCCCTGCGTGTGTCCGTAATGAAACCCAGGCTGCCGTGAACGCATAGTGCGATGAGTTTGAAGAGGTAGCAGCTCGAGATCAGAAGGATCAGATTGTGACGCGTCTCTCCGGCAACGACGCGCTAATTCGCGCTTGAAAGGCGAAAAGCCGCCGAGCGCTCCAGCGACAGCACATTTAAATATAGCTCCTCGGTGCCACCGGGGACACTTGTAAAAAGCCGGCTAACGCTACGTCGGGGGAAGGCCACCGTTTCGCAAGGTGTGAGCGCCGTCATTGTTCCCGTTTGTGAAGTCGCTCCAGCGGTGCGGAAAGAACGCGCGCCCCAGTGCGAGTTTCTCATTTAGCCGCTCTGAGCCCAGCGGGACGAATGTGTTTTTTTCCGCGTGTTTCAATTACAGGCATACAGTTTCAGCGCCGTTAATACCCTGCGGGTCACGGATGCTCCAGTATGTGTTTTTGTTTGGGAGGCCAGGGGGACATCCGGGTGGGGGTGGGGGGGTGGGGGGTATCATTAGGCTCTGACCCTTTGTCCCAATGAAAGCTGAAAGAAAGGTATTTATGCATCACAGCTGTCTGGGACGGAGGGGGCAGGGGGCGCGCTGCCCGCGGTGTGAGTTTTGGGGGGGGGGGGGGGGGGGTCGGGCTTTAGGAGGGAGCTCAGCACATGCCCATCTGCTCTTCTGAAAACAGGCGGCGGGAGGTGGGGGTGACAAAGGAGACACCTCGAGCATGAGGCCCGCCCCGCCCCGCTTTCAGGCCTGCAGACGAGCCTCGGCTCTGAAAGCTGAGATGGACGCCTGTTATTTAAAGCTGAGCAGTGGAGGAACGAGCCGTCCCGCAGCCCAGAGGACCCGCACGCTGACTGAATTACGAGCCGCCGTGTTATAATTTCGGGTGAAAGGAGCAATGGGCTAGCACGAGCCGATCCGTACTGGTACACCTGAGAGAACTCGTAGTGCCGTTATGATTGAATCCCCAAACGGAACAAGAGACGGTCTCTTTCTGCGCCTCAGAATGGGGCCTGCCGCAGCAGGGAAACCTGAACTACCACGTCCGTCCGAAAAGAGGAATGTTTTGTCAGGACTCGTCCTGCTTCAGCGGCACGGCTTTCAATCCCGGCTCTTGACAGGGCCTGCTGCCTCACACACACACACACACACACACACAGCATTACTCTGATGAATGGCTCACTAATACCTCTACCTCTCCCCAACACTGTGTGTGTGTGTGTGTGTGTGTGTGTGTGTGTGTGTGTGTGTGTGTGTGTGTGTGTGTGTGTGTGTGTGTGTGTGTGTCTGAGTGCACGAGCGTGTACCTGAGTGTGTGTGTGTGCGCGTGTGTGGTTGCGTATTTGCGTGACGTGTATATATGCGTGTGTGTTTAAAGATGCACTTTTGACAAAGAGCAGGAGTGCAGTTAAGCTGTTGGGCCATGCGGTGTGTAAAGAGTATGTATAAACACTGGTGCGGAACTAAAGGGACTGCAGTTTGGATTCATTCAGAGCCGGATCATGCCACCACGCCAGGTCTACAGCTGTTTGTACTGAGCAGCACCCTGTAAGGTTTTACCCAGCTACAGTCGGGCGGCGTCTAAGACCAGAGATCATTTATCACCTGCCTGGGTGAAAGTGCCACTCAGGGTGTAGATTACAGGTGTGCTCAAATATGTGCTGTACGTTTCAGTTTTCTTGGCTGATTCAAGAGGGGTGTCAAAACCGAAAAGCTCCAACACGCCTTTGTGTGTGCGCGTGCGTGTGCGTGCTGGATTGTCTCAAAGGGTAGAGGGACTTAACATACACTGAATTTCAGTGATTCTTTCCAATGGGTGCTTTTGCTTTTTGCGGCATTCATTACCCAAGTGATTACTTATGGCGAACAACACAGTGGAACTGGAAGGCTCTTTGGTTTTAAATCTTTGTCTAGACAGCAGTGTTGCACTGCATTTAATCACACCAGTGTTCATTTTTATTTTATTTTTTTTCCCTCCTCAACATCCCTGTTTAAGATGATGTTGAATGAGTGTGTGAAGCTGTGTGTGTGACTCGTTCCCATGTCCCGTTCGCTGTGGGTTTGTTTGTGTTTCTCCAGTTCCCCTATTTTTAGGGCGTCTTGTGCTCCCGGCTGTTTGTACACAGAGACCGCTTCGCTTGAGAATGTTGACTTCCGCCTCTGGAAAACCCAGTCGCACAGTAACGGCCAGAATGTAAGGATTAGGAAAGGCCGAGACGACAATCTGCTATTACCAAGACTAATCTAAGTAATGGTGTGCTTTTTAAATCCAGATTCCAGATTCCAGTCAACAGATACAGCATTGTTAATCGCCTAAGGAATAAATGTACACACACACATTTACGCCTACTTATAACCATCATGTTGTTGTCCTCGCTCTCCCAATAAAGTCGGAAGGTGACCATTTCCATGTACACAATATTGACTTAATGGAGAGCCCCCCTTCAAACCCCCCCTGTAAGCATAAAGACTTAAACGAACAGTATGATTTTAGTTAAGAAAATGGCCTTCACAGTTCAAAGCAACTGTTATTGAAACTGTGTGTGTGGTAAGATGTCGCCCGTTGTCTTATGGGCATACTATTGTATAATTTTTTTGTGGTTACAAGGGACTAAACTTCTCATGCAAGCACTGTTCACGTCGGGTGTAATGAATGAATTGCAGGAGGACCACTTATATCCAATAACAAACATTCATTCAACAATGTGCCGTTTCAGCCGTTTCCTGTAATCCATTTCCCTTTTACAAACAGCCACGACATCAAAACAAGCGGCAGGATCTTGAGAGGAAGAGAAACATAATGGCAAAAAAAGCATTTGAAAGAAGCGGAAGATAAAGAGCTTATTGACCTGCGGTGAGAACACGAGGGTGCATTTGATCCTCCGCTTGATTTATTTATTTATTTTCCGCCGCGCCCGTATGGCTCGGAAATGATAGCCGCCATGAGGCGGTGACGAACACCTCAGCTCTCCACAGTATGTCGGCCCCGACTCCCAATTCCGCAGAGAAATCGTCGCCAGCTCACGCAGTGTGAGAAGCACGCTTGCGGTACTTCGGCCCACAGTTTGTACGCCGTGTTCTCGGCTTAAGTCCCAGACCCTCGGCCACCGGCGTCACTTAGCGCCTTTCACCATCAAAGCGACAGCTTGACTCCCAAATCCTGTGGATTAGAGAAGATGGAAGCCAAAAACGCATGCAGATCAACAACACAAAAATTAAAAAAAATAGAACAAGGAGGGAAAAAAATACTTTTCAAAGGGACGTGTTTATACCCTTTCAGTTTCTTCCCGTCTTAGTTGAGTTGTGTAGCACAGTGATAATATCAGATATTGGTGCTGTTCATAGTTAATATGCGGCCTGTGATCATTGAGGTTAACCACGCCTAATTGACCCATGCCACTTATGAATAATCCATCTTGGTCAAGTGTGTTTTCTGAAATGTTATATTGTCAAGGACTAAATTCAGTTTTCCTTAAAGCAGAACTTTTGGAGCTCATGCCATTTTTGGTCTGGTGTATAGATTCATGGGTTGTCTCACACACACACACACACACACACACTTGCATATACACACTTTCATGGTATTTTGCTTCCCCTTTTTATTGTTTCTATGGAGGAACTCCTCTTTACAGTGGAATATTATAAGCCTCACTTCAGTTAGCCTCAGAATGTGATTAATCCCTGGTTATTCTTTTGAAAAACATTAGTCCCCCGTGACTCTGCAAGGAAAAATGTGTGTGTGCTCAGCCTGCCCGAATATTAATATTCATGACTCACAGTATTGCTCATCCTGAGAGATGCTATTCCACACACGGAATATGTCCAAATTCCAGGTGGTCGGTGTACCAGTTCTCTAGTTGAAATTGGTTCTGTGCTGTGTGGTTATGGCTTCAAATTATTTATACTTTTTCTCTTTTTATCCTCAAGAGGAAATACTGAAATATTTAACTTCCAATCAAACTTTGTTAAAAGGCACTGTTTTTTAAATGTTTGTCGGAATCCTTGGTGCTTTCTGTGAATTTCGAAAAAATAGGTTTTGTGTCCCCGTTTCGTGATCGGATGTCGTACGTTTCCACTTAATACTGCTCCCAAGGCATCTTGTAAAGCCCCCCGTTTTGAAAAGCCCCCAATCAGCTTTAGTTTAATTTCAAGGCCTGGTGTTTCCCTGGACCCACCACATAATTTTGATGGCATTCAATGGACTGAGCTCCATAAACCTCCTCACGTTCAGCACCCTTGCTCCCCTTATGCCTTCATTACAGGGAGCATTAAAACTCCAGCCTCTTACAGGGGGCATTAAAACTCCAGCCTCTTACGGGGAGCATTAAAACTCCAGCCTCTTTCTTGACCCGTGATGACGGTTGATTAGCACTGTAGTCCGGCTGTAGCATACGGCTCTGGCCTACAGCCAAAGCTTTTGAGACATTTTACACTCCCCCAGATGCGTTCCGACAAAGCACACGCTTAATATCCTTTTTGTGATACAAAGCACTTGATCGGGGCTTAAGATTAAGATCCGCAGAAGAGATCAGAGGTCTGAAAGCATGGTCTGTTTTCCTGTTGACTACGAAGGGTGAAGCTGACACTTTGCTACAAGGTTGTAAAGAGCGGTAATTGGAAATTGAGAATACCACCCTATTATATTTAGCCGCAAGCATTATGTACTGCATTGCATTCGACATGGCAAATGTTGCATTGCTTTGTGATGAAAGTGCAGGGCCGTAATAATACCTTGCATTTATATAGCGCCTTTCTCGATACTCAAAGC
Source organism: Synaphobranchus kaupii (assembly GCA_029718625.1). Classification (NCBI taxonomy): domain Eukaryota; kingdom Metazoa; phylum Chordata; class Actinopteri; order Anguilliformes; family Synaphobranchidae; genus Synaphobranchus; species Synaphobranchus kaupii. Next base: position 20,457,681 of record CM056390.1, read on the forward strand.
GCTTACAGTGATGAGGGGGAAACTCACCTCTACCACCACCAATGTGTAGCACCCACCTGGGTGATGCAGCGGCAGCCATTTTGCGCCAGAATGCTCACCACACATCAGCTGAGGTGGAGAGGGAGAGAATGATTATTAGCCAATTAAACTGGGGGATGATTAGGTGGCAGATTGAAAGAGCCAGGTTGGGAATTTAGCCAGGACACCGGGGAAACCCCTACTCTTTACGATAAGTGTCATGGGATCTTTAATGACCACAGTGAGTCAGGACCTCGGTTTAACGTCTCATCCGAAAGACGGAGCCGTAGACCAGAGCATAGTGACACTTCTCTCCCTAATGCATTCGTTTACACGATATATGAACACATTGTCACAAGACTCAACAATGGAGAGAATGGCTGCCTTGAGTTGTCGTTTGTGACCAATGGCTTACAGCTCCTAGAATTTTTACATTTCCAGATAAGACGACCTTGCTCTAAACAGTGGATACGGGGATATCTTTTAATGTCTTGTTTATCGAATGGTTAGAACTGCACACATTGCTGTCAGAGAGGCAGTGTAATGATAAGTGTGTAAAATAAAGAACGAATGTGATATGAATAGTCTCTGGACTATTATCGTCCATCGCACTATATGTATTAATGATGCTTCCACTTCAGTTGCAATGTAGCTAATTTACTCGTTTAGATTAATTTCCCCAGAGAAGGGAACATTCATTTCTGAGAGGACCTTGGCACGACTGCAGAATTTCAAAGCAGTCCCATTTGCCCTTCCTACCTCGAATGAATGAATGAATGCCTGGCATTTACAGTGCCCTCCACTATTATTGGCACCCCTGGTAAAGATGAGTAAAAAGAGTTATAAAAAATTCACCGTTTGGTCACAACTCAATGTCACACTGAAAAAATGAGAAGAATCCAACCTTTAATTGAAGTAAATTTATTATGAGAAAAAAAAAAATCCCACATCAAGAAATAATTATTTTTAAAGGTGCACTATTGTAGGATTTTTAGCCTGGCTGTCGTCCTGTGTTTACAATCAAAAAAGTCTCCGCCTCCGTTCTAAACCCCACCCACTCCCCTCCGTTGAGGCAGAGATTGTATAGCACAGGCAAGAAACAGGTGAAAAATGTCAAGCTAAGATAAAATGAAAATAACGTTTTCAGCAACATTGTTCTATACGGTAACAGCAACTGGGTAGTGTTATAACGATTAGGCTAAATAAACACTTTTGAAATCGTTTTGAAGTCCTCAGCTCCCCAACATCGACCCCTGCTTCATAATGTATTCATTCATATAGCGTACTGTAGGCTATATCAACATCTTCATAAAACATCTTCTAGGAAGCATGTAGCTATCTGGCTCATCGTTACTGCTATCTCCGACGAACGCAGTTGTAATTGGCGATTCTGTGTTCGGAACGTAAATGTTGCCAGTGGTTTCATGTATTTTAACGTGACGCCTACTGTTTTCCTGGTGTGAGAGTGGATGACATAGCTTACAACATCAAGCCCCCCTGATCATTTGAAAGCACTCTGGAGCTGTAATAATTAATGTAGGCAGAAATTACACTAGGTTGATAAAATCATAAGTTTTATAGACTGATTTTATTTTATTATAGGCCTATAACTGCATTAAACCCATTTGCAAGCTTAATTGTGATCTCAGGACTGCTTCCTGTTTTAAACCGTGGCAGTGAGAAATTCAGCCAGCTCAGTGCCCTAAATCTCAGTGTTTGGCTAACATTATTCTGAAATGTAAGACAACAAAATTACTTTGTTTGAACGATACCCTTAGCTAGCTTGCTAGCTAACGTTAGCCTCAAAACAAAGAATACCTTACCTAGATGCACATCGTTTCACTAAAATATCTACCTAGCAATCTAACGCTAGCGAAATTTGAACACATTCATTGATTCAGTCACAAAATGGAATAAATCTCAATGTTTACCTGTTCAGGAGAAAATTAGCCAACTCGGCATCCGTCTTGAAAGCCTTCGGGCTCTAAGCTGTCTACATCTTTCAAATGCCAGTCCAAGATTTACCCGTGTTTTAGCACAGCTCTGGTCGTGGAGCTGTTTCGAAAGAGGACGAGGCTTTTTAGGTTTGGTGGAATCTAGTACCATCGCAGTTGATCCAGTTTGTTTGCTTGCTTCCATAGCTTGCTTCCATAGCTGCAGCGCACTGTGTTTGTGTGTCAATTTGTTTCATATCAGGCAACCCGGGGTGTCAAAATGGGCAGTGGGCGGAGTCAACTCGGAGACGATCGGGCAGTGGGCGGAGTCAACTTGGAGAATAGTGAATCACACAGGACAAAAACAGACATTCCAACCCGGAATGGAAATTTCCTGACAAATTTTCCTATTGAACTGTATGAAAAAATAAGTCAGGAGAAGAAACCCTTCAAGTTACCCATCCATATCTACTGTATTTCTGGCAGCAGAGTGATGACTTAAGGCTTGTTTGATACGTCAGACCCTTGATGACTTAGAGCCATTTAGCCAAACAAGTGTTCCATACTCTTCCAGTGTAATTTACAGCTAAATCCAGTCCCACCCCCCAATTCCCATAGAGATCCATTCAAATGCAGGGACATTATAGTATTGTTTGTAAGTGTACCAGAAAATAAGATCAAGAGTCTTTTGATGTTGTTGGGTCATAGACATCAGGAAGCCATGGCATGCAAAGGATATGCGACCAAATATTAAAAATGACTACTTTATTCTATATATAAATGCAGGGGTGCCAATAATTGTGGCGCATGTGGTTTTGTTAAAAATCCCTCATTTCTTGATGAGGGATTTTTTTTTTTCATAATAAATTCGCTTAAATTAAAGGTTGGATTTTTCTCATTTTTTCAGTGTGAGATTAAGCTAATTCACCAAATGGTACATTTTTTATAACCCTTTTTACTCATCTTTACCAGGGGTGCCAATAATAGTGGAGGGCACTGTATATAGTGCCTTTCTCACACTCAAATCGCTTTACAATGATGAGGGGCAAACTCGCCTCAACCACCACCAATGTGTAGCGCCCACTTGAGTGATGTAACGGCAGCCATTTTGCACCAGAATGCTAATGGATAATGGATCACTGTTCTGTTTCTCACGTTATCTCGAAAATGCATTGCCGCCGCAAAACGGATTCACGTTCCAGAGGAAAGCGCTCCCTCCCTCGTGCTGCCGTGTGCTTTTCTGGGGGGCCACTGTGCCTGGGTTTGCCTCTGACAACAGGCCTGACCCCCCCCCCCCCCCCTCTCTCTCTCTCTCTTTCTCCTCCCCAGGATGTCCGAGGCCCCCCAGCATTCAGCACAGCTGGGTGAACCTGACAGAGACCAACCGGGGCTCCTTCCCTCTGGGCACGCTGCTGCAGTACAGCTGTGACTCGGGCTACATGCTGGACGGGCCGAGCACCATCTCCTGCACCGCATCGGGCCTCTGGTCGTCCGACCCGCCCCACTGCATACGGACCAACGGTGAGCCAATCACCACCCTCACATCTGTGATTGACAGCACTGCTGCAGTACATGGGAACCTCAGTGTAACCCTAGGCAGCGCTAAATGTTTTATTAACCCTTAAAAATTTATGAGTTTTATCATTCATTGTTTTTTTGTTTTTTTTCTTGGGATGCACTCTTGATTCGTTTCAGTTTGCTTCTGGTGAAAAACTGAATTCTGCTATTTTTGTTGTATCTCACCAGTGTTTGTTTTTGCACCAGCGTGTGATTTCCTCAGTCTTGATTTCCTAGTCCTTTTGGGCTAAATTATACGTCTGATACATTTAATACATTTTCACATTATAGTCAGGCATTCTACAAGAGCTACTGCTGCCCCCTGTTTACATCACCGTCTAGCTAACGTGGTGGTTTATGATGACTTTCCATTGTAGCCTTACCAAGGCTTCGACTAAATTAGCAGCAGATAAGGTGCATATGAATTAAATCAGGTTCATATGTGCCTATGCTGACCTAAGTGCTGCTGTTTGATTGGCAGTCTGTCGGCCACCCTTTGAGCCCGAGAACGGAGGGTACACCTGCCACCCGTCCCCCTGCCACCAGCTCACCCAGGGAACCGTGATCGAGTACTTCTGCGACGAGGGCTACGCACTCAAGGGGAACTACAAATACCTTACCTGTGAGAATGGGGAGTGGGACTCCCCCATGCAGATCAGCTGCCACCCTGTCCAAGGTTGGTCACCTCCACTGGCACTGAACCCCTGGTCACCAACTCTGGGTTGGGGTGTAGGTACTCTGGGTTAGGATGTAGGTACTCTGGGTTAGGATGTAGGTACTCTGGGTTGGGATGTAGGTACTCTGGGCTGGGGTGTATGAACTCTGGTTTGGGGTGTATGAACTCTGGGTTGGGGTGTAGGTACTCTGGGTTGGGATGTAGGTACTCTGGGTTGGGGTGTAGGTACTCTGGGTTGGGGTGTAGGTACTCTGGGCTGGGGTGTATGAACTCTGGGTTGGGGTGTATGAACTCTGGGTTGGGGTGTATGAACTCTGGCTTGGGGTATATGAACTCTGGGTTGGGGTGTATGAACTCTGGCTTGGGGTGTAGGTACTATGGGTTGGGGTGTATGAACTATGGGTTGGGGTGTATGAACTATGGGTTGGGGTGTATGAACTATGGGTTGGGGTGTATGAACTCTGGGTTGGGGTGTATGAAGTCTGGGTTGGGGTGTATGAACTCTGGGTTGGGGTGTATGAACTCTGGGTTGGGGTGTATGAACTCTGGGTTGGGGTGTATGAAGTCTGGGTTGGGGTGTATGAACTCTGGCTTGGGGTATATGAACTCTGGGTTGGGGTGTAGGTACTATGGGTTGGGGTGTATGAACTATGGGTTGGGGTGTATGAACTATGGGTTGGGGTGTATGTACTCTGGGTTGAGTGTAAGTACACTGGGTTGGGGTGTAAGTACTCTGGCTTGGGGAATATGTACTCTGTGGCTACAGGGGTGCATGCATGCGAGTGTGCATTAAGACTTCCTGCTCTCCTCCTCTCAGAGCGGGACCTGCCCTCTCCTTTGGGAATGCCCACGATCCCCATTGTGGTCGCCACTGGCAGCTCGGTGGCCCTCATCCTCCTCCTCGTAGTCCTGTTTGTGCTGCTGCAGCCCAAACTCAAGTCCTTCCAGACCAGCAGGTAAGACACAGCCTTTAAATACTCACAGAGCTTCAGCCACTCCCAGAAAACAGAAGCCACACCCCCACAGCCACAACCTTATCCTTTGCATAGGAACACTGCATAGCGCCCTGGTATTCCAATCACGGCCCTCAAGGTCCGAAAACTGCTGGTTTTCCACCCTCCCTTTACCTGGGAGTCAGATGTGAAGACAGTCTGGCCAATTATTAGCACTACTTGTTCAGTTAATTACCTGGGAGAAAGAAAACCAGGGCCGGATTTAGAGTTGAGGTCCATATTTGAATATCCATGGCATAGTGTGTTAAAGGCCACCATTGTTCCCCGTTTAGTGTTAGAGGCTGACCACTTTGTTCCTGTGTTGTGATAGTCAGTAACGTTACTGATCAGTTGTGAGTGATGGACTGTCTGCACCGTCTCTAATGCACTTCTCCTGACGGGTCCGTCACACAGGCGGGAACAGGGCGTGGCCGGCCAGCCCGTGTCCATCGTGGTGGAGGGGGTCCAGGTGTCCCTGCCCTCCTACGAGGAGGCGGTGTACGGTGGCGGCCCCACCCCCGCCCCGCCCCCAGAGTCCCGCGTGCAGATCGTGCTGTCCGAGGGGGCGCAGGGGGAGGGGCCTCAGGCCGAGCGCAGCCTCCCCTCCACCTCCTCCCGTCAGTCCGAGACTGTGCTGGTTCACCAGGTGCCCTCCTCTTCCTCCTCCTCCTCATCGTCCTGGGCCCCGGAGCAGGCCGGGGCCTCGGGGCCCCGCCCACAGAGGCAGGACTCGTACAGCAGCGATGAGCACTGCCTCTTGTCCCTGGCGTCTGCGGAGGACCTGGCTGACGGTACGGCCCCTCCCCCCTCCTTCCTCAGCCTCACGCCACGTTAGCATCTGCACGCGTCCGCATGTGCGTGTGCATGTGTGCGCTCACGGAAGCTTCTTCACGTTTCTGCCCCTTTCTGCTGGCAGAACCATGTCTTGTCTATCCATTGTTAGAATGTTAATACGCATTTATCCAGTTTATTCAATTCAGTGCACTTGTTAAAAATTAATTAATTAAAAGATTTAATTATTCAACCTTTGGATTGCTGACGTTTCATACGCTGATAGGCGTATGCCTTGAATGAGCAATTTGCCTTTAAATATAAATTGGACATGTAGTTTCCTTATGCCTTCCTTCTGTCTGCGTTGTTAAAGTGCTGTACATTCCATGTAGAATCTGTATCGCACATGTACATAGGGATTAACGTCCTGTTTCCTGTCCTCATTCCTTCCTGCAGATATCCCCTTATTAAAGGAAGCTTGAAGCCTTCTGCAGCCCCAGAATTCACCAGGACCCTCCCTGTTGCTGCCTGCTCTGTCCTTGTTCCAAAATATTGGATCCAAAGCCTTTCTCTTAACCCCCTAACCGACACAGCCACACAGATGTCTCCCTTCACAGTTACCGTCTCTCCCCCACCCTTGTTAGGGGCATTACATGTGTGGGCAGTTATTCACAGGACATCCCATCCACACCATGGCAGAGCTTGCTAAAGTACCGGATGTCCAGCGGCTTCACATCAAACATGTATATATGCGTAGGCTTAAAGATGTTCCATGTTTTCTTATAGTGCGTCTCACATCCCATAGAGGATGTGCGCACTTGTATCGTGCGTCATGAACGAGACGGAAGAGCTCTTTAGAAAACAAAGCTCGCGGAGGTTTGTCCGATAAATCGGTCGCAGTTTTTCAGATCGTAATTCCGCTGCAAATCCGATCATTTTCTGGGGGTTTTTCTTTAGAGCCGAGGAAGTTTCTCCTGCCGCAAAGTGATAATTCGATTGATAATGCCTGATTTGCCAGGCTTTATCCCCAGCGGCGCCATCCGCCCACCTCTTGCTGCATGTTGTGTGTATTTTCACAGCGGAGCACTCTGACCGCGCGCAGTAGTACGCTATCAAAGATGCATGAAGGCTTGCCACCCTCCATGTCTGTCGGAAGCGCCGGTCACGCAAACGCACTGCGGCACGCTGTCGCAATGGAGAATCCAGTGATCAATACGGAAGGTATTTCTGTGGTGTTTGACGCGCCTTTTCCTAGGTTAGCGATTGTGTCGTGCTGCCCATTGTTATGGTTGTTTTTCGGTAAATATCGTCTCCTCGTCCGCGTGTTTGTTAGTGGTGGCACCCAATGCTTTTTCTGCAACGAAGAGCGCTGTATGGACTTTTGAAAATGCCCAAAACTGCAGAGAGCAAAACCATTTGACGTGTTTAGCTTGAACTGTATGTGTTTTTGCCCATTAGGTTTATGTGTCACACTTTTTCTTTTTTGCTTGTCACTGTCAGGCAGCTGTCTGTCTGTCTCAAGCCAGAGTGAAGGGCAGTGCCTTAAGACAGGGTGAGCGGGCCCTGGACCCCCTTCATCTACAAAAAAAAAAAAAAAACTTGTGCCCCAATAAGGGGACTTTCTTAGTGGTGGTGTTACTTCATCAGCTGCAATGGCTTGTCTTACAAGCTCGTTCGCTAAGCATGTCTAAGTGTGTTCCTCCACTTAATTGCCAGTTTAAGTATTTGATAACTTAATTGTGAGATTGATGTGCATTCATTCTTAAGGTAGAATGTAATTTGTCCCAGTTTAAAAAATGAAAGTCGCGGGAAGGTCGCCACTTTGTTCTCGAAAAGGTAGTAACAGCGCTCGCGGCGCTGTAAACCGAGAGCAGTTTGTACAGCGACTAATGGAAACTAAAGAGTCTTGCGAGAATGAGAAGATTATCGGTTTTTGCTTTCCATTCGCCGCGCTCGTCAGAGGCAGATGTCTGAAACAACGCACATGCCTAAAGTAATCTATACTGTGCTTCCCCCCCACAGTAATCTGTCATTTTTGTCTTTGATACTCTCGGTTTTTGAAATACTACCCCAGCTCCTTGGTTTGAAACGAGCCAAGAAGGCAGGGACGGGCAGGATATTTATTTGACCACATGCTGGTGCATGATTACGCTACCTGCTGCATGTATACTCAGGCAGGGGCAAAGCAAAGGGCGGTTCAGTCGGTTGGTTCAATTTCCTGTCAGTCATTAATCCTTTCATGAGGCGAGCTTAAGCTCTTGCCTTAAGGTTTGTATTTGCTTTGTCTTTTATTATTATTTTGCAACAGTTTGACGTGCACAAACACATTTCTGATTGTCTTACAGAGGATGAGAAGAGGATGTAATTCCACTGTCTCAACATCGCCTTACATTTCTATGCATAAGCATGGTCTGTGGGATAAATGTTTTTCTTTTACGTTTACCTTACTGCAGTATGTTGTTGTTTTTTTAACGTGACGTCGGTAACGAGTCCCTCGTCAAAGCTATTGCCCGGTCACATAAAGTTCTTTATTTTTTGTTGGGTTTTTAAATAATTTACGGGAAAATTACGGAAAGAAAATCTGTTTATTATTCTGCTATTCTGTTTACTATGCTTGCGTCCAGAATGCTGTTGTACGGCAGTGCTTCCTCCAGTTTAAGAGAAAAAAACAGGGCTTTTTAAAACTGCTTTCTTTTAATTAAATTTTCTTTGCGCCTCTGCGTGTCGAAACATGGTACTTTTAACTGCTAAAATGGATTGAATGACAAAATTGGAACCAAAAGAAATCGTGTAAGTGTAAAGAATGTTTATCATTTATTTTTCAATTTGTTTTTCAATTTGTTTTTGTTGTCCTTTCGAAATCTGTACATTGCAATGGGTGTGAAGATAGTATTTTAATATTTGTATAAAGTTTAATTTAATTGTACACTGTACATAACTATTTCTAATTAAAGTTTTCTTTGGAAGTGTGCAGAGTTGTGTTTCATCTACCATAATTTGTCTTTGTCAAGTTCTCAGATTGTCTCAGTCTCTCTGGGGCAGCATCTACAATGAAGTCCTGTGCATCAAGGACTGACAAAAGTACTTGTCAAGCTGAACCATTCCCTTTGCTTGGTAACAAGGTTGAGGCATGAGATGCAAGTTTTCCAAGATTGTTTTGGACAGGCCACTTCTCATTCATGTACTGCTAAGTAATTACTTCTTATTGACCCTCCCAACAGCACGTTTTGCTCCACAAATCATGAAATATGCATCTGTGATCTGTAATACAGTTGCAAGAAAAAGTATGTGAACCCTTAAGAATTTTCTGTATATCTACATAAATTCGATCTAAAATGCGATCACATCTTCATCTAAGTCCTAAAACTTGATAAAGTGAACCCAACTCAACAAAAAACACAAAAAACATTCTTTTATAATTTATTTATTGAGCAAAATTATCCAACATTAAATGCTTTGTTGGAAAAAGTATGTGAACCCTTGGATCATATGTATTTTTAAAGTATCATATTTAGTCACTTTAAGGGTTTCTTCTCCTGACTTTTTTCCCCATAGAGTTCTATAGGAAAATGAGTCAGGAGAAATAACCCTTGCAGTGATCCATCCACATCTACTCCATATCTGGCCACAGAGTGATGGTTTGGGGCTCGTTTGATACCTCAGACCCTGGATGACTTACAGCCATTTAGCCAGTCATGTGTTCCATAATGTACGAGTGTAATTTACAGCTGAATCTAGTCTCACCCCCCAATTCCCATAAAGATCCATTCAAATGCAGAGTGGTTATAGTATCGCTTGTAACAGTACCTGAAAATAAGATATTGAGAGCCTTTTGATATTGATGGGTCGCAGACTTCAGGAAGTAACAGCATGCAAAGGATAGGCGACCAAATATTAAATATGATACTTTAAAATACGTATGATCCAAGGGTTCACATACTTTTTCCAACAAAGCATTTAATGTTGGATAATTTTGCTCAATAAATAAATTATAAAAGAATAATGTTTTTTGTTGAGTTGGGTTCACTAAGTCCTATCAAGTTTTAGGACTTAGATGAAGATGTGATCGCATTTTAGATCGAATTTATGCAGATATACAGAAAATTCTAAAGGGTTCACATACTTTTTCTTGCAACTGTATATGCCTGGCCTATATTGAGTTACTTACTAGGGAAATGACTTCCCATCAATACAATATATTAAGAATATAATTTTCAGTGATCATGATGTTTATAAGCATTGATAAATATAGCCATTGGTCAATAATGAATAAATAAGTATGGAGTCTTGTCTCAGATTCAGATGTGGTCAAATGGGATATATACATGGGGTTCTCAAGAAGGCCCCCATCATTTTTTAAAGTATATTTAACACAATTTCAACGAAGATTACCTGGTTTGACTAAAGGGCTCATGGAACTACATACTTGGTTCAGAAAAGATAGTCTTGAAGCTTTTTGCTTTACTTTAGGAATCATGCATTTTGGGGGAGAAACAAGAAATTTCTATACAATGTGGAGTAGCCTCTGCCGTACTCTCAGGAACGGTACTTTCTGAGATCAGGTCCATTTTTTTCTAGAATGTTTCATGAGAGCAACCACAGACTAATAACGTGTGCTTTGATCCCATCTAGTGGTTCAATGGTGTACTTGCTCAGTTCATTTGTTCAGTTTCATCCGCGCAGCAGAATTCCTTCATCTTCATATGTTTACTATGTCTAAATTAATATTAAAATTTTGTGGACTGACCAGGCAGTGTTCCTTATCAGAAGCGTCAAAAAAGAAACCGCTTAATAACCAACCTATTGTGCGGTGTACTGTAGTTTGACACTCAAATATTTAGGCCGAATGCTAACTGCCATGTCAAGTAATACTAAATTTAATTGTGACTAATCTGAATAATGACAGACTGTTTAAGAACGTATTTACTGCAGCGAATAACTCTCCTTGAGAGTCATGTCAAGGGAATTTTTTCATGTCAAATGCTTTTTATGAGCTGTGCTGCGATGAGTTTGTGCTAGTAAATATTTAATCGTCTTAACGTGTTTTAGTCTGTAAAGTCACATTGCTTGTGAAAAGCAGTCTCGGCGCAGTGTCGCCCGTATAGGAGAGTACAGTCTTGTTGTATTCCAATGCGTTTACAAGGGTGGAGTGGGGCAGTCACGGAATGTCCGTGTTGTGGTTCGTTTTGTATTTCAGAGTGCCCGTTGTGCTTGCCTGTGAGTATTTTGTGTGGGAGATGTTGTCAGGGCGTAGGAAGTCGCTTTCCTGATTGTTATGCCCAGGGATCTGGGGAACACAAGACAGTCTCAACAATCTGCGTCATCTCCTCCTTACGGACATATTGATTTACTAGCAGCCAGTAAAAGCCATGCTGTTGGCACGCTACACAAGCGCCTCTCTTCTCCGCGGCGTGCCTCCGGGGAGTCTGCGAGATTGCTCATGCTTCCTTTCCATGTTTGGCCTTTTTCTTGAATGAGGATTGTCGTCGTCCCCCTTGAACCTGCTGAAGCCCGTGTGAATTCAGAGGCCTAGCGTCATTTTCAGCTCCACAGAGACCCCTGCTGGCCGTGCAGGACTCGGCAGGTGTGTATGTTTTAGGACGGACCTCACAAAGCATCTCCCTTTCAGTAAAACGGAGACAGGAGTCCTCCACTCTGCAGAGAGGGCTATCTCATTGTGGAAAACATTCTCACAAGTCTCTTGTCAGGTGAGTTCCCATCTACTCTTCTGACAGTCCATTATCAGGTGGTAACAGTGGCTTTTATGTCAGAGAACCAGCATTCCAAAATAATTAGATCTTCAGTGATTTAAAAAAAAGTGAATTTTAAAAAATCTGAAAAAGGTTGCAGTATCTTAAATGTACTGTTTAACACGACTGGCTTAAAAATGTAATCCTTTTAAAAGTCAGACGTGTAATAAGAATGTGTGCAGAAAATTTTACCTTGGTCCAAACATTATCCAAATGGCATGGCTAAGATTTCTCAAAAGCTGCAGTTGAATCTGTGTGAAAATATTTACGGTTCATTATAACAGTGTAATTGATTAATGAGAAAACCAAAACATTTGTTTGCCTTTGTTTTAACCAAGTGTTGACCCCTTTTTTTGCCTGACTTATAAAAGTGCTTTGAATTTCAGTACAAGATAGCAGCTTCGCATCTATGTATTTAGCAAGAAAGAAATCTCAACAGATAACTACTGCCCACGCAATTTGCATTAAGTTTAATCTCTAAGTAAAAGGGTTACTGAAGTTTTCATTTTACTGAAGGTAAGTGCGGGGTAAGTAGGTGCTTAGTCCAAGTGCTCTCTGAAGAGATGGCTCTTCAGTCTGTGGCAGAAGATGGCAGGTCACTGCTGTTCTGGCAGCAGTGGTCATGATCTCGAGTAGCCACTAGACCCTCACAGAGATGGAGTTGAGGGGTGACCTGCGTTGGCTGAATGGAGAGGCTGAGCCAGGGTGTAGGGCTTGATCGTAGCCTTGACATAGGAGGGCGCAGGTCTGTTGGCCCTGTAGGTCAGTATAAAGTGTTGAGTCTAATCCAAGCTGCAACAGGGAGCCAGCATCCAGAGCTGAGGCGTTACATGTGGAAAGGTGGGGAGGTTGAACACAAGCCCCAATAAGCTGGAGGGGTCTTCTGGCGGAGGCACAGCTGATGGTTGATCACTGTCTTTGAGAAGCACCGCCTCCCACTGCGAAATGACTACTTCCAGGTGTTCACAGCGGAAAATTGCGAAGGTGCAATATTTTAATTTAGGAGAAGCTGTGTCCAGGTGTGAAGGGCATGCCGTTGGTGAACTCTTCATCTGTTCTCTCCCAGAAATGAAGGTAGGTAGTGCATTTTAATACAGACAAAAAAAGAGGAGGCCCTCTGTCAGTATGCTCCTTAATCGCCTTAAAGAAAGTTAATTAGGAAAATAATGCAGCACTTTAAAACACAGCAGTGGCTTTTATCTATAATAACCTCCTGCCTTTTCTGTGCTGAGCCTCGATACTTACAGTGGGGTGTCTTAAAGTGATACTGCAGTCAAAGGCCAACTTTTCCAGTTGAAAACCAATGTTTTGGGTTATATTATGATCATACACAACAGTTTTTGTCCGAAAATCTCACGTTTAGTCAAAATGGGTGTTTTCTGAGTTTCTGTGTAGGCTCACCGATACGCTGGTTTCCGGGGGTTCGTGACGTCACGAGATCCTTAACATAAAAATGGGTGGATTTGAGGTGGTCCTAGGGGTGGTCTCGGCTGGGCACGTGGTATAAAAGCAGAGACCAACGTTTTTTTTTTTTTCCTCTTTGAGACTGAGACCCTTGTACTGCTAACTAGGTAGTTCAAGTTCAAATGCGAATTGCTTTGTATTACTGCTAACGTTAATATTACGATTTATATCGACACAGCCTTTCACTCCTCGACCTGACCGTATGAATATTTATAATATGACTACGTGGCGTCATCGTCATATGACCACACCTTCTCACGAGTTCCAGTTCAAATTGAAGCGGTTAAAAAGGCCTTAGAAAAGGCTCTGCAGTATCTCTTTAAGAACTACTATTTATGCAGCATATACAACATGGTGAATTTTTCTTGATACTGGTGTATTCTGAAGATAGTACTTGACGCTGTGCTTTTGTGTGGGTCTGCATCCGTATGTGAAGGATTTCGTGAGACAGGCAGGAGAGATCACATTTACTGTTGCCCATCGGCATAAACTTAATTAAGGGTAGGCTGGTTATTAAAATTCTCTCCCAATGCGAGCAATATTTGTTTTGATTGGATGTGTATGTGGCCAATGTTAAACCAAAATTAGATTGAATTTTAAGATCAAAATTGAACTCAATTTGAGCCCGTCACTGAAATCCACTACTTGAGCACCGATACTGAAGTTGGCACGACTTGAATTTTATCTCTATAGCAACCCAGTAATCTATTTATCAAGTGAATTATGGTTCACAAGGCTGTCTCAACTACCGTGTATTATGAAGTTGTCCATATTCAATGTAATAAATCATACCTCCTACTTAAAATGCTGGTTTGGAGTGACTGGATTTGATTGCAATCAGCTCCCAGTGGGTGTAAAGCCAGATCTCTGTGCTCATAATCTCCCTCTCTGCTCCCACATGTTTATTGAGTTTTCCTGGCACAGCGATCTGAGAATTACTCTTGATAAGCTGCCTGTGAACGGAATCAGTGGGAGGAAAATGAAACTCGCGGAAGCAGTGAAAAGAGGGACGGTTGCTCAATCTCGCTGCCTGTCTTAATTTGTTTCAATCAATACTTTCCTTGAGAGATAAGCAGAGAGGCCCAATAAAATCTCTGTTGCGCTTGGTCTCAAATGATAATGACAGTGTTTTGGTATATGGGGAGTTTTATTCATGGTGCTATTATAGTAGACTGCATCATTCGGTGCCCACAGCTGAATACTCCCATGTAACACATTAATACTCCCATGTAACATTCCTATTCCTCGAAGGGCCAAGAGCGGAGTCCCGTTCAGACGGTTTCACTTTTTCCCCCCTCTTGCTCCCAATCCCTTTATAAGAGTCGCTCAGTCTTATAGGTCTGTCAGCTCCGTCACTCCCACTGTGTGACTCCTCAGCTGTGGCCTGTTGCACCTCCCATCCTCTGCTCCCCAGGAGCACACCCCCCTCAACCCTCCTCCGACTCCCCCTCGGAGAGTCATAATTTCTCACAATTGAGGTGTTTTGCAGAGCACTGGACAGCATTTCCCAGCGGCTGTCTACACCCACATACTGCCTCCCATTTTAATCCACTTTTTTTATTCTTCTTTTGTTATATCTGATGGCGCAGGAGAGGCGTAAGTGACAGAAATTCTATGCCAAAGAAATTTAATTTGTGAGTTGCCCAAGAGAACTATTTTATCACGGGGGAGTGGAGATGCAAAAGGTCGCTTTACAAAATTAAAGTTCTGGCTCTCGACCCAAATCCGCCCCCTCTCCCCCCAAAAATAAAAACAAAATGGAAAAGAGGTCCTTTTTGTTCAGAGAAAACATTGGGGTATATTCGGCCAGTTCTCCAATGTAAAACAGCGATTTTTGAACCTTGAAATCTCCGCCATTTCAAATCAAATCTCAATGCCATTTCACAGGTCGACTACAATCGACTTGAGCTCGCCAAATACTGATTTTGTTATAGCTACGTTAAGCCACATTACTATGTTTTGGACACCCCCTAAAATTAGGATAAAAAAACAATACTATTTGTGCAAACATAAGCCATTATTGCCTATAAAAGCGTAAATTGTGTACCTTCCCAGAAATCTTGCTGAAATGTATGCTTGACAAATTATGCTCATGTCTTCCTGTGTTCTCTCTCGCTTTCGAATAGTAAATATTATATTTTTTTCACAAATGTGTTAATAAAAGAGGCAAGTTGTACTATCCAACATTTCCAGTACATAAAAATACATTATGCAGAATAATTCCCATTACCATCCCTGTTATGTATTCAGCATATAACATAGAGTGCTACAACCAAATTAGCAATGCTATATAGATGACTAAAAATAAATAAAGGAGGTTGGAACATATAATAGCAGTATAAACTGCAAAGTTAAGAGGAAAAACATAGTTGAAATCTGAAAAGGGCTCAGAATAACTGCTTTTACTGAAAATCTCATTTATAAAATGTATCAGTTGACTCGTACAAATCAGCTCTAAATAAACATGCGCTAAAAAATATGGGTGCTAATATAACCTGGCGAAACGTCTTGGAAACCAATTTTTATCAGCATTAATATAAACCTACTTCCTTCCAAATTACCCTTTGAATGTGCTTATGTCTCAGTGGGTAGCATTATTGTTCAAGATATAAAACAGCAGCATTAAGGCATGCAAGCAACTGGCACCTATTGATAAAACGTGTCCATACAAGCATGTAACGTGCACCATTTACTGGTGTATGAATATTCACATAGGCTACAAAATAGATGACATGATCATAGGCGTGTGCTTCGTGGCTCACCAGAATGTAATAAAATAATACGTGATGTTCTGTGACCATTGAGCAAAATAGTATCTGTGAAAAATAATCAATGGGAGATATATTTTCAGTTTCTTTAATGATGGAATAAATTGTTGAGGGAAAGGCACATGTTCTTCTCCTTGGCAGGAGGCGCAATCTAAAAATGTAATGTAATAGTATTTCTATATTATCAGCCCAACAGTGCCGGCTGTGAGCCAGAAGGAGAGCCCAGGGAGAAGACTACCAAATGAACTATACACATTGCAGAATGGCTTTAGTGAAGCATTAGTAGCATTTCTCTGCCAAACAGATTCCCAGAACTGTGTTTTTGCTTTCGCAGCGCAGTGTCATAGTTTATGAGTAAAATGCAGTGGTTTTATTTTATCTCAAATTGTTACATATCAAAACACATTATAACAAGTCCAGAAATAAATGTCTTACAGGAACAGCTGAGTTTGGATATTGAATAATGGGGGCTTGCACGTTTGCTAATGGATTATGTTATGTAAATGGTAGGAAATCTTGAGTTCTCTCTGAAGAAATCTCATTGAGGTAGATATAATGTCAGGTCCAGATGCACCTGTTCTTAAGAATGCCCACCTTCATTTTACCATCTATTTCCAGGATTCTGACCAATGCCTCGGAGTTACAGTATGTGCCCGGCTTGTTAAAGGGCAATGGAAAGTGAAGCATCTACAATGGCACGTTACACACTGGAAATTTGACCGACATTCTTTGCTCTTGTGCCTGACAAAATTACCCAGCTGGACAAGCTGAGTGTCACAGCCAGAAAAAAAGATTAATATTTGAGGCAGTCCTCTGGTCTTCACACCAGTTGGGGTCTTGAGAAGGGCCCAATCAAAACTCCTCCTGGGGCTCTGACCCCACCCTGATGAAACTGGATCAGCCACATCTATGGTGCCTTCACCTCCTGTACTTTATCTTCCACTGCCAGGTACACAGGTTTCTCTGTAAGAGATTTAAAATTAAGAGGGCAAATAAGTCAAGTTTTTCTTCTGGCTTTCTCTTTGGACATACCATGTGAACTGTCCTGAGAAGGTGATCATACAAAAAGAAACTGTTGCAGGAATGAATACTAACAAACTAATAATCATCTTGCATGCAGCTAATCATCATCATCATCATCATCATCATCACCGGTCAGATAAATGGCTGTAGTGAGTTTAGTGTACAGTCAATGCCATGAAATGTGTGTTTTACCTGATATGTGGATGTAAAAAAAACATCAACACAGACTCTGTAGACTACATATTCTAAACTTTAATTGTTTAGGCTGCCATTTTGTAGCCTTCAGCAGATTTAGATTCATCACACACAGGACAGGTTTTAGATGGCTATATCATGGTTTTTTTTTTTGTTTGTTTTTTAAATCCAGTGATTTGTACATTAATATTGGGTGCTTTTTGAAAAAAAAGAAAAGGTTTTAGACATGAAAATTTTAACAAAAAAATGTGCTAAGTTTGACCAAGGTCCAGACCACCCATGTTCCATGTTGAAGATACATACCCACAGCTACTGGCTTGAATCTTTTGTAACACCTGAAGACAATGATGAGGAGCAGACACTCAAGGCCCTGGAAAAGGATGTAGAGAACTGGGAACAGGAACAGGGCTCCGATGACCTCTATTGGAAAGGTCACTTTCAAGATGGTGGCACACAGTTGGATGTTCTGACAGCCGGTCTCCATTGCAACGGTCCTCCTGCATCTGAGTGAGTAGACTTAATTGTTTTGTATTTTCTTGGACTTTACCGTGGTAAGCTAAACATAGCAACATAAGAAAATTCTGGTCTCAGTCCATTCAAATATATACATTTTGTAGAAAATAATCAAATTTTTGTGTCAATCATAAAATAGTGACAGCTTTGAAAGATGATATCAAAAAGTACTTTTATTATGAAAAGGCCTATGATAATAGGTGCTATTTTGCTGTCAAACATGACAATATTCAATACTTTTAGTCAGCTTTTGTGATGGGTCTAATGAATTTTCACACCTAAAGTGGTATTACACCATAAAAACCTACCATGGGCGAACAAACTTTCTCAAGACATATTAAGTCTATTTAAAACAGGGCACCAATGCTCTGCCTGCTATTTTAATCCAGAAATATAGAGCCTGAATGGACAACTTGACACCTGTTCACGCATATAAACAAGCTTGACACTTGTTAACATATATAATCAGTATTTTGATAAAATGCACCCTTAAGGGAATAACATTTCAGGAGGCAAAAAAAACAACTATATTTAGAATTTATTTGGTTCTCTTTTTAACTGTGCCTTTTTGTTTTTTGTTTTTATTTGCGGAGCTGACAGTCTAATTTGAATGAGGTGTCTGACAAACCATTTCCTTTTAAGCTCTTATATGTTTTATTGTGGACATATTTGTCTTCACAGTAGTATTTTAATGAACATGCTGTATTTAAAGATTCATTTCACTTACCCCTCTTTGAGCCTAAAGACACAAGACATGATATACCCAAGTAGAAAGCCGATCATTGGCATCAAGGATGCTGTGGCCATCAACTTGGGTGACAGGACCACCCAAATTGTTCCCCCAACTGTGATGCCTGATATGACACCAACCACCACAGCTGCAATCAATAAGAGGCCGAATCCAACCTGTGGAACATGTGTAAATACTAATATAATTATGGATAAAGAAGGCATAACATTCCTAGATTAATCAGAAATAAATATTATCTTGCCAGATGATCATAATGCATGGGAACACACAATGCCACCGTCCTTTGTCAGTCCTTCAACACATTTTAAGCTACATACACCAAACTTTATAGTTATAGCACTAAATCAATAAAGTTGTTCTTAAAGCCTTTGCTAGCCAGCTAATGTGCAACTAGCCTTCAACAGCACAATCTGTATGGATATGTAGTTACTACATAGAATGTTTTGAAGGTTTTCTTTTTTTAAAGAACCTCTAGTAGTGTTTTACACAACAAAACAACTTTCAAAAACCTCTATAAACCATACAAACCAACTGACATCCAAAGCCACACACTTCCATATACTGATTAAATGAGAGTGATATGGGACACATTAAAGTACGCCAACAGAAGGCCTATTGGAAAATCCCTAAAAGTAATTACTCATCCTACACTACAGTCATTTAGCAGACAATTTTATCTGGAGCAAACACTGCAAAAACCTAATCTTAACAAGCATTTTAATCTTAAATTTAGACTTTAGAATCTTATTTCTGTTACTTTTTTTTCTGTTACTTTTTTTTGCTAAATAAGAGCTATCTGCCAGTGGGGTGAGATAATTTCACTTGTCAAGCAAAAACTTAAAACAAGCTAATATTTTCCACTTTTGAGAAAAAAATAATATTGTAAGTCTCATTACAAGACTAAAACACTTGTTAAGACAAACATTTTTTGCAGTGTAGAAACTGTTAACCGGCACATTGCCTAGCCTAACCACAAGCGCTTCACTAAATGGGAAAGAATAGATGCATGTGGAACTGATGCCGTACCTTCTTAACAATTGGGGAGTAGCGTGGTGCCCAGTGGTTGATGGCGATACCAACGAGACAGGGCAATAAGGTCATGATCAGGGAAATGACAATGCCGGCATAAGGCAAGTTATGCCCTATGTTGGGAATGCCCTTGCAGTACAAAAAGAGGAGAAGTGGCATCATTCCCAATGCCATTACAGTTGAGCATGTGGTCATCACAATGCTATTAGAGAAAAGGAGAAACAGAGAGGCATCATGGTTCTCAATGTCTTATTAAGCACAATTACTGAGTAGACTTCTTAGGCTCCTACAGTCATCAGCATTGAATCAGGATTTCATTCATTGCAATACCCTGCAACTGTCCAGAAATGTTTAGGCTATTTATTTTACAGTTTTAAAGTTCCCCAGAAGGCAGTATGAAGCAGGAAGCATAATTTAATGCCTTATGTTATTTCCATTTAAGTATTCAAAAACGGGTTTTAAAGTTTAAATAGTTTAAACACCTTTCACCAACAATGCACAGTAAGCTTGGTGTGGAGCAAGGCATTGTGGATTTGTATAAAATAAATAACTTGTAGATTACAGAACAGATAAAGAAGATAAAGTAGATTTGCTTGTGTTCTTGGTCATGGACTCAAAGGCAGTTGTTTTCATCTGGATACCTAATATAGCAAAGAGAAGCAATACCCTGCATTTATGTTTAAAGTGAAGTTTGCAGATGGCCACAGACCTCAAAATTCCCTTTTATTGAATCTATAATTGAGAGAATCCACAAATAAAATTTCCTTTCCAAAAATGCTTTTTAAGAATGTATATTAGGACTGGCCATTTAATTTGTTTATAGCATACTATGAACAGTATGTGGAAAAACTATTTCAAAATGTGTGGCCTACTAGTGTCTTTGTTGGGCTGTTATATTGCAGTTGTTGGACGAAAGCTTTCCACCTTCAACAGAAGTGTTTAAGGAATTTTAAACATGCAAGCCATTTCTCAGCACTGCAGCCAACAAGCACAATTGTTTCTAGGTTTTAAAAGAAAAATGTTATTTAAAAAAAATGTTTTTAAGTACTGGCGCCAAACATGTTGATGAATAAGAGGAGGAGCTGCTGTTTTCAGCCAGAATGTTAGGGATTAATGTGTCCACAGGTTTACCTAAGATTCATATCACCCTCAAGAGCCAGCGTGAAAAGGTTGGACAGGTTTCCTCCTGGACAACAGCCGCAGATGAGTATAGTTACTGCTTCCATAGGGCCCACCTGGAAGATCTTGGCTAAAGTGAAGGCAACGAGGGGCATGATGCCAAACTGAGCCATCAGAGCAATGGCCACCCCTTTGGGCTTAATGATGTGGGCCTTGATCTTCCCGACTTCCATAGTGCAGCCCAGGGACACCATGGTTATGCAGAGGATGATGATACTGAGGCCATTGACGGCCCTGTCCGTGACCGGATCAAAGATGAGGCCCATGTTGCCAGTGGAGTTGTGAGATGTGACAGTGGTTCCGGGGTTCCAAAGGTCATTGCTGCCGCTGTATTGCCACTCTGTGTGGTTACTGGTGGCGTCCATTCTCGGGCTGATCCTTTAACCGTTGCTGTTTTTGCTCTGGGAAAGGAGAAGGATTAAGGAAATATGACGAATAAATATAACAAGTTCAAGTTGACCTAATTGTCTGCAACTGAAACAAATCTGTGTCTAGTGCTCAAAGTTCAGTTTCAGCTTGACTTGACCTAAGGCAGTGACGTTCATTTATGGTTTTTGTTTTCGCCTTAATATCAGAAACCAATTCAGACCCAAAAAACCAGGTGAGGTGACAACTGTATAATCGACTGCTTTAATCCATCAATTAAGTGCCAACTAACGACAAAAAATCAGCAGACCCTGCGACCCTCTAGGACCAGGAATAAAGATCACTGACCTAAGGGAATAGTTGCTCCAGGCAACTTCGTATTAATGTGCATTTTGTTTTTTAATTCAATCCAAGTAGATTTTTTCAATTTTTAATGGATAATTCAGCCACTTGCCTGCTACAGTCAGCCATTGCCTAGGGCGTTTTCATAAATGAGCTTGTTTCACTGCTGAATGTTACCCTCCTTGTGATTTTCAGCTGCTATAACGATGACGGGGGGCGGGGGTGGGGGGGGTGGGGGGGGGCTTAACCCTTGGTGGCGGGCTTAAAAAGAAGAAGAAAGAAATTCTAAGCAGGAATGAATATGGTCATAGCAGACATTGTACCTGTTTAGTTCCTGTGATTAGGATATTAATATGTGAGTTGGTGGACGGCTGTTTCCCCATTACTACAACCCCACTTTTCAGAAGCATGCCTGGCTCCTTTAATTGGATGTAAAGACATTGGTGCGTCATAAGGTCGTCCCTTCTCCTACAATTTGGCTGTAGCAGGCCATCCACAAAGCTAACCACACACCTTAGTAAAAAATAAATAAAAAAAACCATTTGAATAGTTTTGCAGATAATAATGTGCTTATGTCTTGTTTTCCTAGTGGAAAATGAACGAGTTTGAAAAAATGTGTGAAGAACATCATCAACAAATATGGCAGGGACATCTGTGTGGCTATATTAAACTGTGTAGAAACTGTACTTTTTTTGCATGCCCATAATGACCTGGGGTACACAACGAAGCAGGATTACTGAGTTAGCTGGGTTTTACTCAGTGCAGTTATCCAGCTAACTCGGTAATCCTGCTTCGTAGTATACCACCCTGGATTTCATATCAGAGCAGGGGCACTTTCAGTGGGTGAACTCTAACAGCCAGACAACCACCCAACAGTTAAAGAAGCCTAACACTACTTTGCTTATCAAAGGTATGTGCTATCCATGTGCTTAACCCACTTAAGGCATGGGCATCTATACAAGTCTGTTATGTAATTTTGACTGTCACATTGTATCTGAGCCTAGTTATATCTCAAAGAATATCTTAGCCAGGTTACAGAAATTTAACTGCAGTTTGTGTTAGCGTATCTCACACCAGCCAACACCAAACTGGCATTCTATAAATACATTATCATTTGACTGACACCAACACAGAGGTAGATAAATAGATCTCTAGCTACCTAACTGTTCTTATTCTATTCATTCTTAGCTATGTAGTTATTTAGTTTATCCTAGACTGAGAAGAAAGTCTGGATGAAAGTTGGATGGCTCAAACACCCTTTCCATATACAGTAGTAAAGCTGGATGTTTTACTACCTACTTATTTCTCATGTTATTTGAATATATTTTCATACGATTGTAAATGCATCTGTAAACATTATCAGACAAAACAAGATACATGCTCTAGCAATGCAAATAACACAAGTTTTCATGAAAAACTATTTTCCCAATTAATTCTTTTTTAACTGGGAAGACTTATCATTGGTATAATGGGTATTTGGGTGGTAATATATCTGGTATAGATGGGAAGAAAAGAACAATACAATTTCTGATTTAAGATGATACTCTCTTGATAACTTCTTAAAATGAAGAGTCCACCCCAGGTCCCAGAGATGCGCATGTTTGACTTCCAACCAGAAATTGAAGAGCATCTAAAACTAATGGTAATTCTGTTTTAAAAATTAACACAAGGAACGTATTGGTCTGACCTGGGCACTACTGTTATTGGAGCTCTGAGTTTATTTGCTATGTTTTTCCATTTTAAACATAGACTTCACAAGACTTGAAAACCCTAAGCCAAATACAGCACTATTTAAATCACTGCAGTTGATAGAGGTGAGATAGGTCCCAAGATCTATTTTTATTTTAAATAAATAAAATACGTACATAGAGGGGACGACCACACACTCCGAAAAGTTTAGGAATAGTGCTGGAGGCAAAACAGTAGGTTCAAAAAGTACAAATTCTGGTACATTTCCTCCATTTCCACTTAAATACATAAAACTATACAGAAGATAACACTTTTCAAAGATGGACAAAACATTTAATCTATTATTCACTGTTTAAAAATAATTCTACCTTACAGTTCTTCAGTGAGTGAGTACACCAAATCCTTTATCCTTGCTGCTAAAATGATGAGGACCCATTCAGGATTGTAATTGTGAAAGAATAGGTATTTTTCTGGCTTACCTTCATTGTGAGTGACTTTGCAGGGATTCATACTCTGCTGTTGCTATGGGTTCAGATTCAGGGCTCATTTCTCTATACCGCATTCTTGTGTATAACTCCACTCCTTGCCTTCTAGCCAGGTTGCATCCCCCCTCACACCCAATCACATGGCATTGCAGTCACATGGGCGGGGGCACACAATGCTCCCATCCAATGGGCTGCAACCTTACTCTCTTCAGGAAAACCACCAAGCGTGACCTTTTGATAGAAAATCCCCGACCCGCAGAAATGCATGAAACTGTCTTGCATCTAATTCTCCACGTATTCTAAATAATCTGTTATGTATCCCAGAATTGGCCAACTGTAATAGTTAAATAATTGCATTGCTTATTTGTTCCTATTGAGTAGAGTAGGTTCGGTGGAGTGAAGTCAACTAATGTTGCTGGCATTCTGAAATCACACTTTGAGCTGCCCCTTGGCACTACTGATCAAGTATGGCACCTACCCCTGGAATGGCCTGGAATAAGTTTTAAAGATACGGTATTTAAGAAGCAAAACAGGGTCTGGTGCTATTACTCCAAGAAACTCTGACCAGATGTAGATTGTATTTGCAATATGATGGGAAGTGTTGGCATCAGCAGCAGGCTGAGAGCCCCACCAGAGGGTTTTTGAACAAAGTCAATAGTATCTGGGATCAGGCAGGCAGAAGATGCAATGAGACATAAGAGCCTCCCTATTTGTTGGGATGTCCGGACTGCACCGCTCCGTGTTGTCTATCTGTTTGTCAGCAAGGGAGATGAGGAGCGTGGGAAAGCTTCCTTGGTATCAATGGGTTTGATTGTGAGGACAGAGTGCTATTGTTGCCATGGCACTGTGGAGAGCTTTTCTACTTGCCATTCATGGACTGGCACTGGACTACTATCAATAACTGTTATGCAATCGGGGTTGGTATTCAATAGCTCTGCCTGGCAGTCTGACCATTTCTCTCTGTGGGGCACCTCCCTCTTACTTTTCAAACCCAGGGACCTTGGGGACCAGCTTCCAGTAGCTGCTTATTATTCATTCCCAGCTTGGCATAGGCATTCCAAGAACAGAATGTCCCAAATAAACACTGGCTGGATTGGATGCCAGTGCCACAACAAAAACAGTTGGTGAAGGTGATCTTGTGAAGCAGTCCATTCACTTATTGCACCTTTAAAAGAATCACCAAGACGCTTTTCTTATAAATGTTTTTATTAGCATTGCACATCCACCGGGGAGATATTTAAAAACATCACACCGACACATTTTGACTTACTAACATTCATAAGGGTATAATAACATGTGAGACCAGTGCATATTCAAACTAGCCTACAAGTAAGACAATCAACAGGTGTGAAGCATATCAGGACTGAACAAACTAAGGATTCTGCTGGCTCTAATATGGGGGTATCAGGGCATTTGGGGGTTTGTGTAATAAAATTGGTGCCCAACGCTGGGCTGAGCATATCCAATTCCTACCCCAGTTTGGAATGGCCAATTGCATGTATGCACGAATTGCTGATTCTGGAGAGTATAGACATCCATGGTTCTGCTCCGAAACACTTCGCCCTCTACTTCTTTACATACCGCAGCTTTCGGCTCTCAACCTCAGCACCGGATATAATGTTGCCCTCTGCTGATATCCACAAATTGCGCTCAAAAAGTCAGCTTCCCCATTGGGCTCCATTAATTTTTGACAAAAAAAATAAAAATACTTCCACTCATATATTGATGTTAAAAAATTGATTATTATTTTTCAAATATTTTTTTCTTACCACACAGACAGAGATATACATTTTTTGTATTCTTATTTATTCTCGCCTATGTCGTATTTTTGCGCGCTAGTTGGCTACCAATTACATACTCGTAAGTCTTTGACCTAGCCGTCTTCACAACGCTGTCTGAGTCATCCTCGTTGTACATGCGCCTCCAAGTACACAACTGCGCATGTGAGATGAGCACATGAAAACAAAATGAAAACTTCCTCGTATATGCTCCCCATTGATTTCTATTGGCATCGCTGTCTCTACAGATTATATACTCTAAAGTGTTACAGTGATATACAGGATAGGACCCAAACGCATAGACAGATGGCTGGTTGAACTCCACGCAGGAGACTTTATTTACAAGTATGCCCACACAGGGTAGCAGGCAGGAGGTAAGGAACGGGCAGGCTGGAGCAGGGTTGGGCAAGATAACACAGGGCTGGAGAAGGGCTGGACGGGAACGGGCAAGGCAGGAGAACAGGAGCTGGGCTGGACAGGAATGGGCTGGACAGGAGCAGGCTGGACAGGTAGGAGGACAAAGAAACGGAGACTATATGCCAGATTACAAACAAGACAACGAGGAACACGTGAGACGAGGACACATGAGGAAACACAATACAGGTGCAGGGAAGTGGAGACACAAAATTGAAGGAGAACGGGAAAACGCGGAACGGACTACACAGAAACGAAAAACCAGGAAATCAAGACAAAGGCACAAGATAAAGGCTGATCTATAATTTGCGCACAAAACGCCAGTTTCCCTGTTGGGCTCCATTCATTTTCGACAGCAAAAAATAAATAAATACTTCCACTCATATATTTATGTTAACTCTCTGCATTAAAATTTCTTATTATTTTTCCGTGGCAAAATATTTTTTTCCTACCACACAGACAAAGATATCAATTTTTTTTATTATAATTTATTCTGGCCTGTCTTATTTTTGCGCACTAATTGGCAACAAAATACATACTCGTAAGGCTTTGACGTAGCCGTCTTCACATCACATTCTGCGCTATTCTCATTGGGCATGTGATTCCAAGGTCACATGGGGCTGTCTCGGTGGCATAGCCTGGAGAACACCATCCACATGCTCGTTGCGCACCCTCACAAATAAAGGCGGAGGTACGGTACATTTTTCTCCTTTAAGGAAATGTACCCTGAAAGTACAATAATGTTGTATTTTGGTACTAATAAGTACCTTTTACAAGCAAAAAAGGTACAAATGAATTATGTATTGCTGGCTAGAGGGTACAATGTTATGTACCTATAGGGTACCATCCCAGTGACAGCCATTTGTACCTTTTTAGGCATTTCCATACCTTTTTTTCCTGAGAGCGCATGCCATGACGTCGGCAGTTTGAATCTGGCGGCGTGACCTTTATCACGTCTCTCCCTCTCGCTTGGTTCAATTCTCCCCCATTGACACGTCTGAGGTATGAATTCCTTATCCACGAAAAACGGGCCCTTAGGTCAATCGCCTTTCTTTCACATTTCTATGATCTAAAGCAAAGGTAGACCTAGCTTTCTCTGTCAGACTCCTAAAGGAATGCTATGTCAGAGAACATCAGGGCTGTTTAGACCATTCTGACTTTTAAGTCGATTTGAAAATGTATGTATCCGGCCTAGTCCTGCAGATACATAGACACCCAACTGAATGTATTATTACTATTAGTAATATTATTATTATTACAACCCTTTCGTCTCCAGTGTGTTGGCCTGACTGCTGCCTCAGAGCTGCATTCCAGGATTAGTAATGGCCAGTAATCCCTCTCACAGTAGCTGTTGTTGGAAGTCATCCCCACCCAGCAGATGTTTGGCAGAATTTGTAGTATTACTCACTGATGTGTGTCTCTGTTCTGTTCAGCCAGTCAGCTGATGGTCATAGGTTGGCTGTTCACGAGACATATCCGGAGGGCTCAAAAATAACATGTGTGGTTTTAAGAGGCTTTGGATTGTTTAAAACATTTATCTGAACTATGTGTAGTGTTCCCAGAATATTTTATTTATACTTGAGCCTGCACTTAAAATGTGTGCTTAACATATAAAACTACAGGAACAAGCATTAAGCATTGGTATGTTCTCAAATATGTATTAATGAGATAGATCATACCCAAACATATAAAACAATAAGAGATTTCTGTATGTTCGTATTGTCCTTAATTAAACATTGTAATGAAAATTATATGTCTGACATTTCTTCTGCCTTAATATAGCACAAATACATGTTTATAGCGTTATTTCTGCATTAATTTGTTTTTAATATTTTATTCCATAACAAGAATTCATGTAAAAGTTTTGGCAACCAGAAAATATTTAATAGAAAATATATGTTCTGCAATAGACTGAATAACGTGTTACTAGCCTTTTTAGATTAATACTTGAAATGGTATATCTGATTGCTGCCTGAAAATGTCACTCATTAAAAATAGTAAATTATGGAAACACGTAATTCATGCATGTATTAACACACAATGTATTCTTAAAATAGGATCTTGAAAATAAATTCCTATAATTTAAAACACACAAAAATAATAAAGGCGCCCTCTAGTGTTTAATCTTGGAATCTTTGGACTGCGAACAGCTTGGGTCAGAGCAAGCCAATCAAAAGCATAATAATAGTGCCATATAGCATTACCACTGTACGTAATTTATCATGAGATAGTAGCTCACGTAATTTACATGCTAATAATCACAAAAGACTTCTTGCATATAATCCTTTTAACGTATCGTGTCCGGTGCGTTGTTTGCTGACTGCTTTGCATTCATTCAAGGAACATATCAAGAGCCCCTTTCCATGGGTTTTTTTTTTTGTGAAATCATGTCAGGTCATGTTATTGGTGCATATTCATATTGTTCTGTCAAAACTTAAAACACCAATTAAATGTTTTGTTACAAAAAAAAAAATCCATCCTTGTTCATTTTTTTTCATATTTATTACATATCAAAGACCAGGAAGTCAGTTATTAACTGATGAAGTTATATCGTTGGAATTTAGTGTAGCATTTTTTATGAGATGACCATGAACAGCCTGTTCATCTTAAATGTTTCTAGGTTTATGCTCTACCTAAACACTGTCTATAGTTGTCAGCAACCACCACCATATTAAAATTTTCTTATTAATGACAGTAGTAAATATACAGCATATACTGTATATATATACATACATACACTTCTCATTTTATTTTATAAAAAGCATACACACAATTCCACACATACCATTGGCCTCTACTGAACAAGTCAATCCAGACAACAATGAAGAGGTTCAAAGAGACAAAACAAACATCCATTAAGGTCATTTCCAAGCCTAGCTGACCCTAAACTTGCCTCAGTATGGGGTCTTTGGCTGTTGGGGGAAAATAGTAGGTTTTAAAGGCCTTTCTAAGGGACCACGCAAGAGCTATGTTGGAGTGGGGGAGGGGACTGGCTGTTGGGATGCCATCTGGCCTCATAATTACAGGCTGCAGAGTGACAGTCCCGATCATTACCATCCCCTCTACTCTTCATATCAGACTATAATAAACAATAGATCTGGCCAAATTAGGAATACATTTTAGAAATGCTTACTGGTAGAAATAAATAAATCATCCATTATTGGTAAGGTGTCAGGAA
The DNA here is from genome assembly GCA_029718625.1 of Synaphobranchus kaupii. Lineage (NCBI taxonomy): Eukaryota > Metazoa > Chordata > Actinopteri > Anguilliformes > Synaphobranchidae > Synaphobranchus > Synaphobranchus kaupii. The sequence goes on from CM056390.1 coordinate 20,486,553, forward strand.
TAAGGGGAGTGGGGGTTAGTGCTTTGAATTTATCTCAGTGCTTAAGCATGTCCACCCATGAGACCTGGGCTGAATCTATATAGTGCATCTGCAGGAAAGGGAACAATGAACAAGCACAATCTTTGCAATTGTGTGCAGCAATGCTGTTGAGAAAGAGAATCATCCAATCATAAGATAAAAGCTTTTATTTAAATATTATTTTGCTACATGGGATACAAGAGCCTTTGCTTTATAGGTTTTTGTACAAATTAGTATATATATTAGGTGTCTGGTAAAAGCAGCATACATCCTGAAGAGATTTTTATGTTGGTCAGTGTTCCAGATTTTCTTGTTTCAATCTATGGTTTGGCATGTGAAGCAGGCACGTGCAGAGGGGGTGGCTCTGGGTGCCCGAGCACCTGCCCCTTTTGCCCGATGTGCCCCTTTCAGGGACGTAGGAAGCGGTTGAACTTGTCCGAAATTGAAATTGTACCGAAAAAAAAGGTTCGCTATGTACTTTTAGTTTGAAAGGCATGCTGTGAAAACGCAGTCAACAAGTCATCATCAATCTGAGCGTTGCCCCTAGCACTGAAGTGTCCCCCAAATGGTTTTTCTAGGTTGATGTGCCCTTTTCTCACTTTGAGCACCTGCCCCTCAAAAGGTCTCTGCACGACACTGATGTGAAGTGAGACTGAACAGCTCTGCAATGGAGCACACACTAACATTGACTTCTATGAAAGCTTTCACACTACAGTGTACTCGTTACTGTATGACCCGTTTCAGTGATTTTGCCTACCCTGGATGATCTGAGGACTGGATTAGCAAAAGGAAAGCTATGTGAGAAGGGCTCTGGGACTGCTTGTCTCTGGAAGAGCAGAAACAGAACAGGCCCTATTACATATACTAGATCATGTCGTACATGTTTGTAAAGATTTACTGATGCCACCTACAATCCTAATAACCCACCATATAAGCTTGTTATGTTGTGGACAATATCTTGGATGTTCTGTATATAAACACACCCAAACCCCACATTCATTTATCATATTTTGGTAGGTTCAGAGTTTTTGTTCATGATCAGAGCCCATTATTTTTTTCAAATCTAGCCAAAAGATTACCAATTTTTTCACCTAGCTGCTGTAAAATCAATAGGAAATACACATGGTTTTATTCACATCTCAGTTGGTTAGAATGTTAATGTATTTGTATTTTATTCAATCGTATTTTATATATATATATATTTTTTTTTTATATATATATATATATATACACGTATATACGTATATATATGTATATATATATATATATATGTATATATATATATATATGATTTTATGTTCGCAAACTATAGTGTTGGCAAGTCAGTTACGACATCTACTTTGTGCATGACACAAGTAATTTTTCCAACAATTGTTTACAGACAGATTATTTCACTTTTAAGTCACTATATCACAATTCCAGTGGGTCAGAAGTTTAGATACACTAAGTTGACTGCCTTTAAATTTTTTATATTTGGTCGCATATCCTTTGGCTTTGCATGCCATGACTTTCTGATGTCTGTAACCCAACAACATGAAAATACTCTTGATATCTAGATTTATCTGTAAATTATGCTGACTTGTATGACTTGCCAACACTATAGTTTGCTAACATGAAATCTGTGGAGTGGTTAAAAATTAGTTTTAATGACTTCAACCTAAGTTTATGTAAACATCCGACTTCAACTGTATACATTTTTTTTTTTTTTTTTTAAAGAATAAGCAGCACGAGAACAGATAAATACTTCTATAATATGGACACAAGTGTGTTTTACTTAATTTGCGCTCAGGTATAAAATGCGTTTACTGTAAGACATTGTGAAAGCTTTGTATTCAGCATGGGAGTGAAATTTTTTCACTTGAAAATTGACACACTTAAAAGTCCCTATAGAGGCAGGTTGAATTTATAAGATATAACATTTATACTGCCTTAATATTTTCTGCACGTACCTAAGGAGACATTTTGATACCTTATCAGTTAGATAACTGTTTATAATAATCACTGGCCTGTTTTGATTGTACTGGTAATTGATTTACAGCAGTTCTTTATGGGGGAATGTAGAGGTAACCTATTTTGTATGCATTTTTGTCTTTCAAATTCCGTGCTATATGGCCTGTAGCCATAATGCTATTATGTACCTACTAATATGACAAATAGCTGGCTAGAGATAATTTCTACGCAAAACAGTGTAAGCGTGGAAATGTAGGCTAATAGCTAAACAGTTTATGCTGAACGTTTCCTATAAAGAATTTATACCTCAGTGTATCCAGTTAGCTAACTAATCAGTGGGCTTATTGACAACAATATTTGGCCTGTATTTGGCTGTGTGTTGCCATTGCCCTATCCACGTGTCCCGATCATGGCCCTGTTGATTAAATGTGCTGTTTTACTACACATCCTGATTTATAAAGGCAAGACGGTGCTTTTGCGTCGCAAAAATGCGCCCACTATATAAGATTTCTAGGAAACGTAGTCCGGTGCATTGTTTTAACAGGACGGATTTTACAAATAGAGAACTACAAATCCCATGTAAAACGTTCATGTCGCACTAGCGTGTCATGGTTAGAGAAACTCCCTGTGTGTGATGGATCACGTGTGAGCACGTTGATCTCGTTGCATCCCTACAGCGAGAGGGTAGCTTATTTGTTCATTTCGTTTTGGTTTTTATCCCATTTTTGTTTTTAGCTGTTCTTTTACTAGATCAAATATTTCACCGAAGAATGAGCGATAACGATGACATCGAGGTTGATAGTGACGTAAGCAGCTACTCATTTTCTATTTGAACTTGTTCTAGTCGATGTTAGCTAGATGGCTAACGTTAAATCTTGAGAATAAAAACGCCTTGTGTTTTGTGTTTTCAGCCTTTACTACTGGGTGGTTGTTGGCTAGCTAACCATAGCTAGGTTAAGGAGCTGTGCGATCCGCCGCACTATGGATTCTTAGATTAGCTAACCTGGGATATGCAGTCAAATGATGTGATTATGTTTTCGGTTCGATGTAGATAACATAGCTAGTAAGTTAATGCTAGTAACTGGCTAACTAGACAATTTAGCGAGCGCATAGTATTGCTAGTAACTGGTTAGCTCTGCATAACCTTATTTAATTAACGCAAGACATCGATGAGCTAGCTAGTTAGCTGTATGTCGTTAGCTAACACACATTGCTATGTAGATCGCAAGTTAACTTGGTGGGTAGTTACCGAGCTAGAAAATTGCTACAATTTTAACGTACTTAGCTATTTGTATTTTTCAGACACAACGGCTAACTTGGCTACATTACAAAACAACGTTTTCGTGTGTAGCTATCGATAGCTATAACGTTACCGTCATTTCACTTGACAACTACCCAGCACCATGTAAGGCCAACTGTAAATTAGATCCGCATTGGAAATGATATTGTTTTTTTGTGGTGGGGTAGCCTGTTAGTGACAAGGGTACAACAGCACAGATAGCTAGATGAGCGAATATCCTTTTCTACTAGTGATTTACTACTATGATTAATAGCTTGGCAACTCATCAGGCAAAGTAACGTTAGAAGGACAGGTTGTTGAAAAATGTTGAAAAGCCAGATCTGTCACCTTGTGCTTTGTTTTTTTTTATTATTATTCCAGCTCACGCTTATTCTAGATAACGTTACCATTCTTTGAGCTAGCAGTGCGTGAAAGGGTAATCGCAACCCACTAGTTTCCGCATGTCCTATATTTAGAAGAAATTAGCGTAGAATTTCCTCTAGCGGTTACCATTCCTACAGTTTGTCCGTTTAGCTAACGTTAGTTCATTGATCAGTGTTAGTTTGTTATGATATGGCGTAACGACGTTAACAGAAATGTAGCTCACTTGGAAGAACCAGATCGTACGAGGGAATTTTCCAAGTGGAAGCGACAACCTAGCTAATGTTGACTGTAATTCAATGTGTAGCTAGCTAGTAAAATTAATCAATATCAGCTAATGTGGTAATTTCGTAATAAAACGGTGGACTATCTAACTTAACCTCGTTGGGTAGATGATACTAACCATTCTGCCGAGCTCTTTCTGAGTAATAAATATTTTAAAAAGAACCTCGTTCAACAAACTTCCAGTTATTTATTAACGTCGTTAGCCTGCTAACATTGGGTTAATCTAGAAAATGATAGCTAACTAGTCTTGTTTAAAGTGCGCTAGTCAACCTAAAATCATGCTGAAAAGAAATAAGGCTGATGCTTCTGGTACAAGTGTTCTGCAGGTAGCTAACATTAGCTAGCTATAACGACGTAACAGCGCCTGTCAGTCCTCATTCATAGGATTACATTAGTGGTTTAATGAGCGGCCTGTCGATTGTAATGCTTGTGAAATATTAATTTGCACTACTAGGTAGCTAACTACTAACCAACTACCTAATAGTTGGACAAGCTAGTCTGTGTAACGTTTGTTCAGTTTGGTGCTGATGGAACATGGGTAACACATGACGTTAGCTGCCAAACGTTTTCTGGCTGATACTGTGGAAAATACCTCCGACTGAAACTGTGAAGAGGAGCAAAACCTTCACATACCCTCACAAAAAATATAATCCAGACTTTTGTTGTAGTATCAGTGAGACGTGTGAACACATTTAAACACTGTGTGACGTAACATTATCCCTTGTCCGACGTTTGGGATGCGGATGCGGATGCTGCAAGCTGCATCCACCAGAGAACGGCGGTCAGGCTACAAGGCAGCGTTGAAGCTGCTAGCTGGGCTGGGCCTTTTCCTGTAGGCCTCAAGCCATATCAGTGGACTGGCGTATTTTCTTTCCAAGCTCGTTCCATATTTTTGCGCTATTTATTTTTTGTTAATTAAAAAAAACCTACAAATTGTTTTACAACACAGCGAGTATGGATTTAAAAAAACTATTAATAAGGTTTATTTTTTGAGTGTTTAAAATATTACCAGTGAATTTAACAAACAAGGAAAGATTCGTGATGACGTTCAGACCCTTGTTTTTAAGAAATTCGAATGGGGGAATCAAGTAGGAAAATTGTTCTGCCAACAAGACAAGTCAAACGAATCTCCCTAAATGCGATTAGTTCACAATTAACAAGCACGTCGACGTAGCCACCAGTTTGTGGATTGAACAATTATATAGAATTATTTTACTAAATGTACCATTAAGGTTTAAGAATACTAAAGGTGCCCTCAACTCAAGGTGCAGTTGAGGGCAAAATTATTATGGGATGGTGCTGAAGAGTGCAGGGACCTTACCTGGGCTGGCAGGCTCTACCTTGTCTGTGAAATGTTTTCCCAGCAGAATGATAGGACTGTATCTGTCTCATAAACCTTTTTTTTTTTTCCTGACGGGATTTCATGTTTATTAAACCGGAACTAAATTTGTACCCCTAGTGTGGATAATGTGAAAACAAGTGTGTGAAAATAATGTGCCTTTATACTGCATATACACACCGACAATATTTTTTTGTACACACGTTTCTGGTGGATTTTACACACATCATACTTTAATTCTTTTTATTCTTCTAGCTTTTTGCAGCAAAAGCTACAGAGATATATTCTTATCCAATCTCAAATAGGATGCTTGATTATGTGAGAAGAATAATAGAATGATTATGACTGAAGAAACCATGCTGTCACTTCTGTCACTCGCAATGTTTGGACCATTGACTAAGGGTTGTTCTTACCTTCACTACTCACTGTTTTGATGTTTGAATTTTGGATTGCCCCACCAAAATTAATAGCATATTATCGGATAATAAATTGTGTTTTTGGTCACCCCTAGCAATGTAACTGATTGTGTCTTCATGATTTTACATGGTAAAAAACCGAGCCTTGCAGTTCGGTTGTTTTGACTTTTTGCGATTGGTATGTGAGAATATAAGTCTGATAACGGTCCTCTTGTAAGAATTGTTTACATTTGCAGTCTTTATCTTTAAGTCTTGCAAAGGCTAGGTTGGTTAGAAGACTTCAAGAAGCAAATGTATGCTCCAATTGGTGCAGATATGGGCCGGTGCCCTTTTCGTCTTTGGTGTACAGCTGATTCCGTCTCATTATAGCCATGTTGTGCTACCTGTATTGAACATTGTCGTTTGGGCCGATATTGAGCATGCAAAGTGGTGCAGTCTTTCTTACTCCATTCAAAGGATGCGGCTCAAGTGTGTAGTCATTGAAGATCTCATTGACCAAGGAAATAAGAGATCCTTCAATCCAATAAAACGTAGGTCACTATGTCCCGGAGCCACGCATTACACTGAAGGTATGGCCTCTATTGAAAGAAATGTGGTACGGCAGTACTTCTTTTTTAGAGAAATGGTGGTTTTTGCAATTGTCAGGCTTTTTAATTTGCATTGTATTTTGACTCTATTTCTTTTAACAAACTGTTAAGCCAGTGATTCTCTCTCAGGCTGATGGTTTTCTTTTGAGCTCAGATATCTGGACAGAATGGCAGAACTGGCCCTTGAAACCAGAATTTGATCAATTTCAAAACGTAAAACCTTTGAAGTTGCAACAGGCAACTTCAATATCAACTGCAATATCACAGGAGATTGTGCTTTAAGGAATGCCCGTCAAGCATCCCCACAGTAATGGGACAATGCCCTTGCTCATGATAGCAGGCAAGTTTTGGGCTTAGGCTAGAACATACATTGTTTTGCAAAAACAACCTTATTATGCACAAGTCTTGCCTGGGCGATGCACTTGTTCCAACAACCTTATTATGCACAAGTCTTGCCTGGGCGGTGCACTTGTTCCAACAACCTTATTATGCACAAGTCTTGCCTGGGCGATGCACTTGTTCCAACAACCTTATTATGCACAAGTTTTGCCTGGGCGATGCACTTGTTCCAACAACCTTATTATGCACAAGTTTTGCCTGGGCGATGCACTTGTTCCAACAACCTTTATTATGCACAAGTTTTGCCTGGGCGATGCACTTGTTCTAATATTTGTTTTGAGCGCAATAACGATCATCCTCACAATGTAGTGTGTTGCCTTCCTTTCCGTCATTTTTTCTTTAATTCTATCTGATGTGGTAGTAAACAATCAAACTTTAAAGGCAGCGTGAAATGCTTCTGGGGGGAAAAAAACACCAATGATGTCTATTGGATGTTGATAAGACAATCAGCAGCCTTGCACCTTAAACAAATCAATATCAAAAGTTTGAGAACAAACAGGTTTTCACAGGTTTTGTTTTCAAAAGGAAAAGTGCCCCGTTGTTATTTTCAAACGGAAAATAATACCCACATTACAGGCTAAGGCCATCAACATAATGTTTTTTGGCTGTGCCTGAATCCGCATGGTAAGGGTGTTACGAGTCTTAGCCAAGGACGTACGAGCCCGGAAATGGCATACACGTTGCGCCTTATCGGTATCCAGTTTTGTATTCCATGTCAGTAAGTGAGGTAGTGTAGATGGTGTCATTTGAGTGATCGCACAGCATAGGTAAGTTAGTGATTCTGGAAATTAGTTAAAATTCAGTGGCTATGATAGGGTAGCCTATATTTTATACTGCATCAGATGTCCAAAGACATACGGGTTAGGGGAGGGCATTAACGGGGCATTGCTGTAAAAGAGCATGCATGCTTAGTCAACCTACCCTGTATAAATAAAGATTAATAATAAAAAATGTGACATTAAGAGATTTGAGTGGTTGTCATTCATATTATCCACAAATGGTGTCATTGGGGTGGTGCAGTGGCTAGATACCGAGTTTCTGAGTACTCCGGTTTCCTCCCACAGTCCAAAGGCCTGCAGGTTAGGCTAATTGGGGACTCTAAATGGCCCATAGGTATGAGTGTGTGAGTGAATGGTGTGTGTGCCCTGCGATGGATTGCCGACCTGTCCAGGATGTATTCCTGCCTCTCGCCCAATGCGTGCTGCATAGGCTCCAGCCCCCTTGCGACCCTGACCAGGAATAAGCGGGTTAGATAATGGATGGGTAGTATCATTGGATGGGCTGGTGGCACATGTGTTTATTAACTTTAGAGCATCCAAAGAAATTACTGCTATGTTTGAGATTGTTCAATGTCAGATTGGTTCAATATTAGTGAGTGGAGGTGGGCGTGCAGTGCATTGCTGTTTTGTAAATTGATTTGTTTCAATATCAATTGTTTACATAATAGGCTACATGTAAAAGAGGGGAAATTTCAAATTTGCTCATATCAAAATATTGTAGTAGTAACTGTGTCATTTAGCATCACATAGGCTGTTGAAGGCTTCGGAAAGATGGCTGCACACACTTGAAGACATAACAGAATCAATCTTGGCGGTAATTCATATCATATGCAAACAGATATAAAGATTGTGGGAAATATATTGCATACAAACATTTGAATGCGTAACCAAATTGATAGCTCCTAAATATTGCCCAGTTATACAGCTTTCAAGGAGAGGCATTTTTGTGCACCGTTCATGTCCGTATTTGAATTACATAATTACACTGTTACATTAGCTGCTGTTAACATCTCGCAAGAATGTGATTTTTGAGAAAAGCTCGGAGTGAAAAAGAATAGACGCGGTGGACTCCGAAAGGATGGCAGTGAATTTGGACCCTCCGAAATGGGTTTGCGCGCAAAGACCCGGGTAGAGCGGGACAGAACATTGTGTATTTTCACGTATAATGTTATTGGGGAGTGTTGATCCGACTGTGCTCTCTCCTTTCAGGCAGACAAACGGGCTCATCACAATGCGCTGGAGCGCAAACGTAGGGACCACATCAAAGACAGCTTCCACAGTCTACGGGACTCTGTGCCTGCGTTGCAAGGGGAAAAGGTTAGTCCTCGCATCAAGCTAGCGAGGGATTTTAAGTTCCCTGGCATTGTAAAAATGTTGGGCCGTTGGGCTCTGTAGCAGGAGTGGGGCTTCGCCGTTATGGGTCTGCTCTCTGTAATAATATTGCACACTGGGTTTTCTTTATCTAGTCATCTAATGTGAGAATTTGGCATTTTTCATAGTTGCGGATTTCAAGTCATGAGGTGTGACACATTATTTACTGTATGTGCTAAGCAAGGTGTTAAAATCTGCCAGTGCAATACTGGAACACTTTAATAATTTGTATGTTTGTTTAGTCTTTGTTTTTAAATGTATAGAGTAAAAATATTTGACCACATAACACTTGCTGTTGATGGGATGGTGTCATAAATCAGTATGATATTACCATTTTGTGCCAATTGCTGGGTGACTAATATTTATTTTAAATGATTGGATGATGTTGCTTTGGTGAGAAAAAAAATTATAATATTTGTTAGAATCAGTAAGTCTGTATACTGGAGCAGTTGGCTGAAACTGTCACATGCAGATTCAGTGTTTCAGTAATTTATAGATAATTGAGGCTGTGCCTAGAACCAAGTAAGCCAACTGTTTCTCGTAAGCAGGTATGGGGAACATTTTTTTGCTACCGACGTCCATGTACGTTAGCCTTCAACATATGAGCTTTTCCCCTTTAAATACGGCTTGGTGGTCGTGTCCCTCTATCCTCGCTCCTCAGTGGTGGCTAGAGTCAGGGAGAGTTACCATCTGGACATGCGGCGTGTTTGAATGGTTTATCACCCATAAACAGCCGTGTGGAAGATGCCTCCTATTTGTGAGCACAGCAAGGGTGGTGATGGGAATGGGAAGAGCTTTATGTGACCAGGCCCAAAATAGGGCTGGAATCTCAGGGCAGAGCTAATGGGAGGTGTGATGGAGCGTCTGTAAGGAAAATGGCTTTTCAGTGATCATGTGGGTCTCTAATTGCACGTTTGTGTTTTTTTACACACAACATTTCCACCCTGGCCCTCAAGCTTACACTTTGCGGCCTCTTTCAACCTATTATGTCTCCCTGAAAAGCCAAGCAAATCTTCCACAATGACCTCAGTGGGTTGAGATGCATGTTTAGATGGAACAAGTTCTCCCAAAGTGCCTATTCAAAACATACAATCAATCGATATTGGCTTTATGCAGGAAAAAACCTGGTTCACTAATAACAGTCCATAAGTCATTAGGGACCACTGGGAGAAAGACAGATAGAATTTCAGATTTTAATGTTAAAAATTTAAATATGCCTTTAGATTATTTCAGTTTGTTTTACTTTCATCTTGTTAAAAAAGTTTTATCACAAGAAACAATAGCCTGCTTTTAATAGCCTAATTTTAATAACTCTGGGGAAAAAAACAACGCTAGAATGAGAGGTCTATTCACAAGCGATCACTGAATTTGACAGTACAATGTATGGATTCTGTTCCAGATGTTTTTTGGATTAAGTACTGGAGCACTAATGTTCCCTGAGAACTATCTATTCAAGTCACGTTTCGGCTCATATTGTCTTAAAATGTGATTGGTCCATTTTGATGACTTTTTGCTGCAAGATGGATATTCTCAGGATGTTGTAAATTTATTTTAAGTGCAGTGACTCCCTTGATCAATTAGTGTAGGTCTGTAGCATACACTATACTTGTTACAGTTGATGTACTGCAATATAATAACTACAGGGTAGCCTCTACAAATACAAAACACAGTCCAATATACAAACAGTCATGATAGCATAGCATCACCTGTTTACCTGTAGAATGTTCCAAACAGGTGTTTTTTGAACTTCCCAGTCTTTTTTTTTTTACCCCTTTCCCAACTTTTTTTGGAACGTGTTGCAGGCATCAAATTCGGAATTAGCGTATATTTACAAAAATCAATAAAGTTGATAAGTCAATTATTTGTGTAGCACATTTTCATACACAAAGCAACTCAAAGTGCTTTACATAAGACATAGAAAGACATTATATAAAAAGTAAATTAGAATTGAAAACAATTAAGTTAAAAACAGTTTAGGAACAATAAGGTAAAACATTATATATGTTTTCTTTGTACTGTTTTCAATTAAATATATGTAAAAGAGAATTTACAAATCATTGCCTTCTGCTTTTATGTGCATTTTGCATACCGTCCTCGAACTTTTTTGGAATTGGGGTTTGTAAAATAAAGGAATTAATTTGGTTTTAAAACACGCAACTGCATTTTGATGCTTTCTAACTGGACTTTTGACTTGGATTTAATCTTGTTTTTTTTATTATTTGAAATATACTTACCAAGTTAAATTAATTACAGCCAAAATGCAATAAGATAAAAAACAAAAGGGAAGAGGAGAGACGAAGGGAACGCAGTCCATGCATTTAATACGTAATTTAAGACTATGGTTCTATTTAACTGCCAAAACGCTTTCATGATCTTTTTAAAATGGCAGAGGTTCATGTTCACAGTGTACCATAAGGCATGCAAAGTGATAATGCTCTTGGTGTGGGGCAGTGGTATAACAGCTGTGTAGTAATGTGATAAGGACAATGTAACCTTGCGTCATATTTTAGTTTATCATTTGTCGCTGACAGCAATCTATCAAACAGGCCTCCCGAGCTCAAATCCTAGACAAAGCCACAGAGTACATCCAGTACATGAGACGGAAAAACTGCACGCACCAGCAGGACATCGACGACCTGAAGAGGCAGAACGCTCTGTTGGAGCAGCAAGGTCAGTGGGGTAGTTTACGCACAAATTTGCGTGTGCTAAGTGCAGGATTTATCAGAGGGAAAATTTCCATAGGACTGTTTGTAAATTAAGGCGTGCGTAAAAACCATCAATTTCTCATAGGAGAATAACAGCCCTGCAGGGCAGAAGAGCCGGCCTTGCTTCCTAGAGGAAAGCATAGTGTCTACATTGAATGACAGTTGTGACCTGAAATATGCACATAAAACTGTCCAATGGGTAGTATGGTTGCAGGCAAGGCTGGGCGGGGGGGCGGGGGGTTGCTTGTTAAATGGACTTGCTACAGGACCATAGTGACACTTAGAAACTCAGTATTGGGCAGAGTTGTCACAAACTGTGTACTAATAAAGGTAAAACATGGTGTTTGTTGTTTCCACTCGTAGTTTGGTTGCAGGAGAAATTAATATCTGAGTTGTGCAAAATCTTGGGGCCGGCGCCATGGCCACTAGGGGATCTGCACGAAGAGGTTAAGGCTGTACAAATAAATAAATGACTGCCACATCAGACTTCTGGTTAATGTTATTATGCAACAAAACTGTCAGGTGGACTCAGACGGAAAGCATGTGCCTTAGGTCAGTTGAAGTGATGTTTTCCCAAATGTCATGAAAAATGCAAAGTATTGTATGTCATGGAAGGTCCCATATCCAATATCCAAGAACATTTTTTTAATGTGACAAAGGTATAATAGAAAGTTATCCAATTCAACCTTATGCCACTCATCATAAACATACATCATAAAATAATAGAAACACTTGTAAAAGAGGTCACAAAAGTTATGTCAAATTATTTAGCAGTAGTGTGGTTACAGCATTAAATTGCAGGGAACATTGAGGGATTCCCCAACATTAATAACTAAATCTAGCTTGATATTAACTGTGTAATATAATGCAGTGCTGGAGCAGAGACTGAAGAGACTAATTGCTGCCCTGTACCAAAAATAATCTTGGAAGTATTTCAAATGGGTCAGCTGGCATTTGAAACACAGGCTCTCTTCCACAGACAGCTCTGTTTCTCCCTCTTTCTCACGTCTCCCTTTGCTTTTCCTGACCCTCCCTCCTCTCAGTCCGTGCACTGGAGAAGGCCAAGGGCCACACCCAGCTCCAGGCCAGCTACTCCTCGTCCGACAGCAGCTTGTACACCAACCCCAAGGGCAGCGCCGTGTCGGCCTTCGACGGGGGGTCGGACTCCAGCTCGGAGTCTGAGCCCGAGGAGCCGCCCAACAGAAAGAAGCTGCGCCTGGAGGCCAGTTAGACCCGCCCCGCCCCTCCCCGTCCCCGGTGCGCCCGGACCATAGACTCTCCCGTCCCTCCTGTTCTCCGCCTCTTCCCTGCCCTTTCACACCAGTCCAGGAGAGGGAGGGCAGACTGCGAGGAAGGTCATAATGACGAGAAGAAATCTATCGCTTCCGCCTTTCTTTCACCTCTCCGTCATCCCAGCGTTCTTTTCTTCGCAACGGCAACAATCCAAGTCTGTGCAAGGCAGCTTTTTTTTGCAGTTCAAGGACTCGATGCTTTTGTAACCTCAGAGCAATCCTTATTGTCAAATCTGGACAAGAGAAAGTCATATAGCTACAAGTAATGCAAAAAAAAAAAAAAAAAAACTTTTTTGGGGGATCACTTGTATGAACCTGTTCAAAACATTTTGAAAATTTACACAAATCCTTAAAAGAATTGCCCTTAAGAGCAGTTGGCTTTTTAATGTTTGTACTTTTCCACAAAAGAATGTGAAGTTAAAAAGATGTATGTATAAGCAACCCACCTCGCCCTATAAATGGCTGAAGCTTTCCATTTTGAATATTTTTAAATCCCTATATTGAAAGTGATGTATTGAAAGAAATTGTATTGTACGTTGTCCTTTCGCTTGAACTAGTGAATGAAGTTAGTTGGCTGAATTTAGGCTTCAAAGTAAAAAAAAAAAAAGTTTAAAAAAAAAGATGGGATAATTCCTTTTCAGGTTCATCAAGGTATGTTTAGTATTTTGCATTGTTCTCATGGAAAATGAGAAAATGAAATGCTACATGTAGTTTTCCCAAGTTATAAAATAGATATTGAATGTTCTACCAATGCAGTTAAAGGTAGTTACCTTTATTTTTATTAAAGGAAAAAAAAAGTCCATATCAGTGTGTTGTGCATTACACTGTAAACTCTTATAAATGTTGCTGATTTAAATTTTACAAAAATAACTTCCCTGGAAGCACTTGTCTGTCTAGGGTATGTGTGTATGTATGTCATTTTCCTTTTTTCATTATTAGGACATAATTAGCGTGTGCTATAGGTCTTTGTTTGATTCCATTCCATGGAAATTACAGGTATGTTGTACATACTGCCAACAATTGTCTTGCAAGTTGAGGCCTACCTTTACTATGAGACTATAAATAAAGCTATTTTATCCTTTAGTCGTGTGCTGAATGTGTGGTTCTTTGTCACGTTGGGCCTGATTGTTATTGTGAAAACAGACCTGCAGCGGTAATTCTCTCTTTATATTGCAGTAACTCCGGAATAGATGTGTAGCTCAGCGGCGTCTATTCAAAATTCGAATTGCGTCCTTGACGCGTATGAACTGTGAGCATCCGCCTCCTGTTACGCTGTGGCGTTGCAGGCGAAGAAGAGCATATGAGCATTTACTGCCCAGTAGACCAAAGGAACGGCAGCCTTGAATTGCAGTCTGTTGATGTTGACTCCGTATACAGATGCAGTTTTGAAACCCGACGTGTTTTATTGCGTCGAGATGGCCGGCGTGCTGAGTTTGCCTTGCATGATGACATGCGGAAATATCCCTGCGGTGGTGTAACAGTTTGCGGCTGCAGTGTATTTTCCCATATTTCTATTTCGAGCCCCCGTCTTTGTATTAAAAAGTAGCAGCAGCACTTTGGAGGCTGGCAGCGCCTGTGGTTACAATTCATGTGTAGATTACTGCCATATTTTCAGTGTTACCAATATTTAAGGGGCTGTGCAGAACTACGTTTACATCAGGGTAGCATTAACAAGTAGCATTGAAGCATCTATTGCACGGTATTGGCGGCAGTATGCTAACCAACGTCAAGGCACTTTAATTTACATTCTGGTTTTATCCAGGGGTGGCAAATGGACTCTTCATTAGCAATTGTACACAGTGGAGTGGGAATATATTACATCTGCATTATGCAGACACAAATGTTTAATATGCAGCCGATATGGATTTCAGACAGAACTGACTCAAATCCACCACACTGACACAGGTGAATTGATTAAATGTTTACTTGGTAGGACATGTTGTATAATCCAGTTTGCCAAAGGAAATCCTGTGCCAGTGATGAAGCTGAAGTCTTTGAGTGCATTTAGAATTACGTCTCACAGAGTTTGTAGAAAATGGAGAACAGCACCTTTGATTCCTCCAAATTGTATGACGCATTGGTGGCTGCTCCTCTTTGCAGTGGGACTGGCAACGGATTGAAGTGTTCATGCGCTTGAGCTACTTTCTCTGGGCAGATGTTGTAGACCGGGTGTGTTGGTGCCTGACAATGCAGAGGGGAGAGAAAAAAATAAAAATAAAAATTAATTTGACACAATTAATGTTTCAAAGGTAAAAAAAAAAAAAAGCAAGCCTGATCTGCAATCAGTGGCAAAGCCACAACCATTAAGTGAATCATTTTCATGACTCATTACTATTCCCTGCCACTAGATGCCAGTGTTGAATATCAACCGGTCTCTCCACAGACACTGCAGGAGGTCTGAAAATTTGAACGGTATAGCGTCTTACTCTTGCACATGTAATATGGAGACAGCTGCGTTGCAGGATGTGAAATTAACTTTTTCACCCACTGGCCAGAGTGGCTTGTGGATTCAAAAAAATCACCGGCCATTTGCAACATTTTACCAGCCACATTACCTTTTACAATATAACACAACCTGGTTGGTTACCAGCCAAAGTGGCTGCTAGAGTAAAAAGTTTACCCAGCCACAATCAAATCACATCCTGCTTGAGTGTGTCATGTTCGTATGTCCTGCGCCTCTGCAGACATACTACTCTTCTCTTCTTTGCCAAGGATGAGTTCATGGTGGACGTCCCTGCTTTTAAAGTGCTGCGCTATAGAAAGTCCGCTCAGGCAGTAACGGGTATGGTGGAAGTCTCTCGGTCTGAAAAGGCAAGCCCAGGTAGTGTGAGAAGCCCATGGTCTGCCCAGATGGCTCGCGTGTGGCTTAGTCTTAACCAACAACCAGCGAAGTTCAAACCACAAATTGCATCTGAGGAGCTCTCACGTAACCCTCTCCCTCTCCAAAGCACCCATCTGGCACAGTACACTTCTCCAGATGGCACCCTGACTCACAACTGGGTCTGTAATGGAGTGCTGTCTTTCATTCAGGCCTGCCAAGTAAATTTTATAAAAACAATAGCAACCAGTGGTCAGTGCACTGGATTGTGACCACATGAATACAGTTTGGCATCTTATGAGGATGGAAAATGAGGCCTGCGTGTGTATGTTTGTATGTTGGAGGGTGACACTTTAAGGGGTCACTTACTTGCCAGGCTTGTCCAGTAGGCCCCCGGCAGGGTTCTGGCAGCACAGCAGTATGTATTCTTGCAGGGCCTGCTGTTCAAACATCCAACTGCTTGTGCTAATAGTGGAGTCCCCTGAAACGACAGTACCTCTGTGGGTCCAGATGGGTACCGTGACAGTTGGATGGGTTCTGTTCCTATGGCAACACTTGTTTTTACTATTACAAGGGAGTCTGTACGTTTACTGAAACACACAGTGTGGTTTACATGTTAGTGGTCACAGGCAAGTTTACATTTTTACAAGAGGGGGCTCTCACGGTGGAGTTTACAGGTTTACAAGAAGGGGATTTCACAGTGGAGTTTACATGTTTGTGGGAAGGGGCTCTCAGTGGAGTTCACATGTTTACAAAAAGGGGCTCTCACAGTGGAGTTCACATGTTTACAAGAAGGGGCTCTCACAGTGGACTTTACATGTTTGTGGGAAGGGGCTCTCAGTGGAGTTCACATGTTTACAAGAAGGGGCTCTCAGTGGAGTTCACATGTTTACAAGAAGGGGCTCTCACAGTGGACTTTACATGTTTGTGGGAAGGGGCTCTCAGTGGAGTTTACATGTTTACAAGAAGGGGCTCTCACAGTGGACTTTACATGTTTGTGGGAAGGGGCTCTCAGTGGAGTTTACATGTTTACAAGAAGGGGCTCTCACAGTGGACTTTACATGTTTGTGGGAAGGGGCTCTCAGTGGAGTTTACATGTTTACAAGTAGGGGCTCTCACAGTGGAGTTTACATGTTTGTGGGAAGGGGCTCTCAGTGGAGTTTACATGTTTACAAGTAGGGGCTCTCACAGTGGAGTTTACATGTTTGTGGGAAGGGGCTCTCGCAGTGTTTATGCGTTTGCAGGCAGGTCACGTATCAGTAGCTGGCAGACTTGAGAGAACTGCTGTGTGGAAGAAAGTAAGGTAGACTCAGGAAGCTGACCTCTTAAAAACGTGGGAGCAGTCCGGCCTGCCAGAATGAGGAGCATCCGTCCACCAACTTGTTGCAGCGCCCCTGGAACCCACCTTCAAAGTGCATCTGCCTGTAGGCCACCCAGCGCTGAAGGACAAGAGCAGACATTAGTTACGAAGCATAGGCGGGCAGGACAGGAGGAGACATTGCCATTGCCCCACGCATGGGGAAAAAAACCTAACATTTTGGAAGATTCTTATATCTAAGCAGTGGATGTCACCAACATTCTGCATAAGTCTACCCCAGGGAATATATCTGTAGGTTGGACATGTCTACATACTCACTAGGCAGATACAAGGTGCAAAATGATGAATGTTTCACAACATTAGTGTTCAAACAGGCAGGAGTATTAGTAGGGTTGCATATGAGACCGTAATTCCGAGTTTCACTTCTTGAAGTAATACCACAAATTCACACACCTTGAAAAGAGGATTAAAACAATCTAACCACCTATTTTTACCCGTTAATAGATTTTTCTTCAAAAATGACTTCAAAAAAGTACAGTGGAATTAAAAAGACTAACTTGCTAATTCCTTTGTCCTTGGTAAATCCTTTTTTTTTTCAATTTATGCTGCTTTAACCATGCAAATAAAACGGATCCAAGAACAATCATCAATAAACACAAAATGCAGGAACTGAATTTGTTTTTGTCCACTTTTCGAGAAGTGCCAACCTGTATATTTTCTTCAATTGGTTTTCACAGTGGTTTTCCACACTACAAATGAAAGATCTTCAGCAGCACAGTGGCTTTCACTACTCCATGTTATACTTCTTAATCGGTACTGAAAAGATGTACGGTAGGTTGCGTTTCATAACATTTCACAGTAAAACCAATGACAGCCACTGATTTCACAGTAAAACTAATCAGAGCTGCTCGTTTCACAGTAAAATCAATTGCAGCGCAACGTTTCACGGTAAAAACAATCAAGGTAGAGGTTCCTTAGCCCTGCCATTTAATCGCTCGCCGGGTCCTCTGTGAAAGCCTGATTAAAAATGGCTTTTTCCGTCTCCCCCAATTACCCATCCGGCACATTTCATGGCAGTTGTGGAACCCTGGAACATCTCCGCACCAGACAGTTATTTCCTGTCTAATGAATGGTGTGGCTTCAGGGGCTGGCTTTTAGGCTGCAGTGCCAGGAAAACTTCTGTGAAATTCCTACTGGGTTTTATTAGTTCCGTCCAGGCTCGTCACAGTGCATTTAGAGAATGTGACGCGGCGGGAAGTTGATCCTGGCCATCCGATCGGCCTGGCGGCGTAAGCTGCGGTGACGGCACATCTTCCTGCCGGGCCGCTTTTCAATTCTTCGCATCAGGTCTGGATGTTAAGCTGGTTCCGGTACGTTGTGACATCCTAACCCTGTTTTCCCATCTTTAGCATCTTCAAGGTCAAATGCAGAATGAAGCCAATTTAATAAAGTGGTGTTGTTGATGAATTTGACACCAATCCTTTTGAGAGTATTGTGATACTTTGTACATTTACAGTCTGTGGCCATTGGAAGCAATCACAGCTACACTTCATCACATTCATTTTTCCCCCTTTGCTTTCACACCACTCTGAACTGTGTTCAACTGCGAAACGTTGTCTTCTCCCCTCTGACCTGGTAAATTGCATTACTCTTTACAGTGTTGCTTACTAAGGGTTAGTCGTTTTTGATTTCCGTGGTACTGATCAGTTTTTCAGTCTACGGGTCCATATCAGAGAGCATCTTCCAGCTCTGCCAGCCTGGCTGAGGCACGTCATTCTGGCAACAACATCTGGTGCAAATAACAAGGGTCACTCCAGGCACCAACAGAGCAGACACTACCAGCATAGATATTAGTGTAAAGCTGATCAGACTCACACAGTTCACCTCATAAAATAATTAAATAAGATATTACGTGCTAGAATACAGAAGGGACTTGAATTAAATAACTGCAGTGATAATTGTAGGTATTGCATGTGACCAGCCTGTGAGTTTGTGATTGGCCTGTAAACTTACAAGGATTTGAGGTTCAGCATGCACTCCTTCCTGATGGAATCCCCCATGAGCCTCCAGCCCCGGCACTCCCCCAAGACCCCCCCTCCCAGTTCTGACAGAGGAGAGCGCCTTATGGATCACATCCTCATGCACAGAGGAGTCTACAGGCGATTTGGACACAGCAACAGGTGAGCGGGCTAATTAACGAACGGAGACAGCATGCCCACGTTGGCAGTTATAACTGTGCTTTTCAGCAGAAGCCAGACTACATGCTTTGCAAATACATAACCCGAGTCAAATATTAGACAGGATACCTGAATAGTGCTCATTATTTTATACGTTCTCTTTTTTCCTGTCTGTTTTTTCCCCCCGTTTTCCAGCACAACAAGAGATCGAACACTGGCACCGTGGTCATTTCTTCTTTTACAATGTAAACGCACTCCTGCATTAGCTTAGCAGTTTCAACACAAACTGAAGCACCACTTCTAATTCGGCGTAATTAGTTATGCCGAACCGAGGCTCAATAAGAGCCCTCAAATATTTCTTTCACCCACACCTGAGAATCCAGCTGGGGGTTTGTTCGAAGAGCTTGGGAGTGGTGATGTTGGTGAGAGATGCCACAGACGCAGCACAGTACGCACTCAAGGAAGACAGCAGACATTAGAATGGATACGAACAGCAGAACCACCTGGCTGGGAAGGATCCAATTTAAGAAAGGGGAGGGAGTAATTATAATCCCTCGCTCCCTGGTTTATTCTCCCTTCCACCAAGGGTATAAAATGCAAGCTTCCAGCAAGAAGGGAATGCCACAATGCAATGCTCCATGTGGAAAAAGTGGGCGGTCACCACAGAACTATGTGGCGGTCACATTTCAACTCTATGGTGCTGCACTTCCGAAATGTTGCGAGGGCGGTTCGGTTCCGTTTTTGTTTGTTTCTCGTCAATCCTCCCTTGCAGAGCACCTTTTAAGTTTGCTGCTGCACGTAGCAAATTGCGTCACAAGATGGCTCCCTCGAGGGAAGACAGCAAGGGAAGGGAGCGTGTTAAATTGGATTCGAATGCAGCCTCAGGTTGGTGTGAAGACCCTAAGAGCTCTGATTCATCAGCAATCCTGTAGACCAGCGGTGTCCAATCTTATCCAAAAAGGGCTGGTGTGGATGCAAGTTTTGTTTCAGCCCAGCACTATGGCACCTGCTTCAACTAATTAACTAATCATGGTATTCAATTGAGACCTTGATAAAGAGAATCAGTATCTTAGTACTGGGCTAAAGTTGGCAGTTGTTACTCTGAGGATATGGAGGCGGGCACAAGCTCTTCCAGCAGCTCCAGGCTGTGTAGAACCCAATAGCAGAGGCAGGGGCGGCTGGCATCAAGACACTTGGCAGGCAAACACAGACTCAGGTCTTACCGATGTGGCCAGGAGCACATGCACACTCTAACAAAACCCATACAGGGGAAACCAGACAATAGATCAATTGGGATATATTTTTTTAAAAGACTCATAAAAGTGCCTTCTGTATAGAAATGGAAATGGTGTCTCATGAGAATGCCCACTGGAATTTTACCCCATCTTAGCATTTGCTCTAAATCAGGGATCTCAAACTCAATTTCAAAATACATGAATATGTTTACTTAGCCTATAGCTTCCAACACTGGCAGAGCATACCTCATATGCATCATAAAGATTCTCTAAGCCTTTCTTCAAATAAATGTAGTGCTGCTCCCTGATCAATGTAAGCCCGGAGAAGCCAAACACACAAACAGGTGCAGAGGTATGGGGACACACAACACTGAGAATTATTGTAATAATTACATATTTCATTTGTGAACACCTAAATGTATAATGTGGCATCTGCATCAAAGTGTAGGATCAAGGTTAGTTTGTTAGTTTAGCTGTCGATCAAACAGGTGTCCAAGGAAACTGTACCTCACAATCGATAATGATGTGCATGACTCAGTCTTCCCCCGCCGCCCCCACTCTTAAGTTCAGAAAGCAAGTTACTGCCCACTCTCTCTGTCGTAATAACCTAGCTGGTCATGTGACGTTGTCAGATGTCTGGATTGGTTAAGTGGATGGGCCTTAGATGAGCTGAAGCTGGCCAGACTGCATTTAGTCGTGGATCAGTTGACCATGTCATAAGCTCTTCTCCTTAGAAACCCCACTTTCTAATACGCTCACTCCTGGAGGATTCGGGTGAGCACAGAGGTGGGGTGATGGTAGCCACTTGGTGACGTCTCTCTGAATCTCTAGCTTTTCAAATAAGTAAAAATACCATACTCCCCACAGTACAGTGTCCACTGTGTCATACATATAGATATCATGACTGTGGACAGCAAGAGGCTTAACCATGTCAATGCACATTGTTACAAGGGAGACACATCAATACTATCATGTAATAGCTTCCAATCTGCTCCAATACACCCTGGATTAAAGGAAAAATAAACACAATCTCTGCACCGGTCAAGCATGACTCGCACTGCAGCCACTAATGTCCACCTGGCTCCCTACCCATTATATACCCACTGGTTGCCATGGATATCCACTGTCTCAGCCCAGTATTGCATGATAACTAAAGACATTACTTTCAGGACAAAGAGCAGGACCAGTGGACACATATTAGTAGATGACAGTGATCTCATAATACAACACAAGTATGTCAGGTCATTGTTGAACGATTGTTCGCTAAATTAAATGCTATATTATAGTATGATTTTCTATTCTGAAAGATGTTACCTTCTACACTGCTTTGCTACAGTGGTGTATAAAGTCCCACTGCTGTGGGTTTGTGCCAATAATATCCAGATTTCAGCAGTCAGAATTCAAGGCATTGATTGTGTTCTAAATGTACAGTACATTCAGGTCAATTTGATGGAAGGAAGGTTTTATTATCCTCAAATATGACAGTAGTTATGCAAAAATATTTAGTTACTGTGGCAATGTGCTGTTTTGCTGGGAAGGAAATTACTTCTTGAATAGTGCCTTCCACATTTTTCTGAATGGCATAAAACATAATGAATTCAGACAGGCAAAACTACCAAGCAATGTTCAAATGCACGCACGCCAAATTAGTACTATGTAATTATGGCTGCATTTTTAGAATTTCTGTCAGCTCTCATTAAAATAACATTTTGTGAAAATATTTGTTGATCTGACTGGCGCTTCTTCTGTGTTCATTTTGCTTAATTATTTCATCTCTGGGCATGTGATCCCTAATCATGCCTTGAAGCAGTGTTGCCAACTCTCGCGAGACAAATAAGCAACCTCACCTTCAAAAACAAGCCCAAAACTAGTCCAACACTATTATGGACACGTATTTACAATAAAATTATTAAAAACCAGTGAGCCAGACTAGTGAGCAGACAGTGTCATTCAATGCATTGTGGAAAACGGATACCATAAATGTCAAAAAACATAAGTCTCTTGTTAGATTTTCCCAACAAACAATCATATTTTTAAAACAAGCCCAACCCGCGACTTGTGGTTTTTTCAAGCGACTTCGGGAAAAAAAGAAGCCCAAAGTCCCTTATTATAAGTGGACTTGCCAACTCTTCCTTGAAGCCGTTTTATAATTGCTGTCCCTAATTCTAAAGGGGAAAGGGAGGAAGGCAGCAGTCTCAAATGTGAAAATGGTCCCCTTATACCACTGGTAAAGCATTCAGCCTAGACTGCAGTGTATCGTAGTTACCAATGTCACACACTGTACAGTGTGGACATTTTTAAATCTTTAAACCTTGGAGTGGCAGAAGAGCCACTAGATGCATGTGTGGATATAGAGGATGGATCATTGGATCATGCAACCCATGACCCTCTAATAAAGGAAAACACCTTTTTTGATCTAGTTTGTGTCTCTACAGGCTCATATAGTTTGTTCTGCTTGCAATGGAAACTTTGATCTTTACCATAGTTTACTGAAAGACACACATGTCGCTACTAAGTAAATGTAATCAGATCAAAAACGTCTACGACGTAAAAAAAATAGTTAGCTATATTTTTTATAGCTAACTAATGATGAATAATGCATGAAGATAAACACGGAGACATGCATTCCAAAAAATGTATGCAGACATTCACGTAACCACAACGCCCTCAATTGACAAGAATGAGAACATTTAGTATTTAATGTGTAATGATATACAATGAACAGCACCACCTGAGCTATGGATCATGAAGAAGCATGTAAATTAATGAACCAAGTCTATATGGAGACATGCATGCATAATGGGCTAGACGCAAACACATTCTAGCTGAAAGACATACAGCCTAAATAGCTAGTACAGCCTAAATAGTTTGCATCAGTAAAATATGGAAATACAGTTTTAAAATAGAGCTATTAGTATTCTATGAAATACATTTAACGTTAGGCTATTCAACACTGGATTGCCGGATGCATAACTCCAACCTTCCATGTGCTGGCTACGAGCTAGCGAGTGAACTAGTGAGTTCATAAGCACAGCAGAGTTAGGCTATTCAACACTGGATTGCCAGATGCGTAACTCCAACCTTCCATGTGTGGGCTACGAGCTAGCGAGCGAGCTAGTGAGTTCATAAGCACAGCAGAGTTTTTTTTTCCGGTAGTGTAGAACGTTACCTGCAGGAAATGTTTTGGTACCGGACAGCTAGGTTTAGTTTAGTTTTCTGTAGTGCAATGAATGTAGGCTATAATGCATGTTGATTCGCTTCGTAGTAGCCTAGCTTGTATCTGCTAGCTTGTATCTGCTTCCTGACGAGAACAGTCACGTTGGCTAACAAGCTTAATTGGACAACGCATATTTCCCAGGAATCTTAGCCAGAAAGAAAACAATAGATACTACTAAGAAAGTACATACCAGAGATTATTCTTCTTATTATTATTATTATTATTATTATTATAATAATTAAAAGTGTTTGCAGTCAGCTACATTATCAGCAGAGTAGCATAGACTAGAGCCACATTCGGAGGTTATTGTTTTTTTGTTTTTTTTAAGTGATTAACCATGAATCAGATATGTTTGGGGAATTGGCGGTTTATAAATCCAATCTCTTAAAGGCTTGCAGCTTAAAGGAGGCTATCATCAATTCTTAATGTAGGCTATTATCGTAAATTCTTAATTTTCCTAGTAGTTAATTTTATGGTGACATTGTGTTATGTGTGAAAATGATAAAGTGAACAGAGCGAAGTGAAGAAATTAATGAATAAAGAAATGTTGGCCATGGCAAGGGTAGGTTGAGGTTCGGTTTCCACAGTCAGTCAGTCATGACCGCAAGAGCAGAGCGTAACACCCTCCCCAAACCAGACAAGAGCGAGCGTCCGGTTTGGGGAGGGTGTGATATAGTAGAAGTGAAATACAAGTGAAACATTGAACAGTTAATATTGGAAACCTCTTTTGCCTTTGCAATAAAAATACGTTAATGTGTTAATGTGAAAATAATAACAGTCTAAGAAATGAAAAGTACTTAACAGTTGCACATTGTTTTTGTGGAAAACAAGCATGTGCCCTGCTGGGCTCGGACCCACAATCCACTGTGTGAGAGACTGCGGTTCTAACCACTAGGCCACAGTAGCTTCTTGGAAAGCATGAAGCCATTAGCTACATTAACATTAAAAAACATTAGTATGAAGCGTTTTTATTGGACGATAACTTGATGAGCAGGTATACGGACCATACCCTCAAATAATAATTCTCCCCATTGGATAACATCGCGACATAGGCAGGCAGTTTGGCAGGAAAAATGGGAGGAAGAAGAAGAAGAAGAAGCGGAAGAAGAAGGAGAAAAACGGCAAAATAACCCAAGTTTGGGGCTTTATTGTGTGGATGTGTGAAGTTGTATCTGAATGCTGTGTGGTTACATGAGGTCAGAACATACAGAAGTTAATGTTTTTAAGGGCTGAGAGTCTATGGTCATTCTGGTTACTTCTGTAGGAAACCCTGAAAAGTGCCAAACTCTCTGTGCTGTATAGGTATGGGGCATGCCCCACCAAGCCGTAACTTGGTGGATGGCATACCTGCCATCCCAATATTACTGCTGTCGAAACTGGAATCCTATGTTCACATCCAGTTCCACATAGCTTTTTATTCTACATTTATTATTATTATTTAGTCCTTTGGCAGGTGCTATTTCTTAATTTGACTACAAGCTATATCTCTAGAATTATGATAACATGAAAAATTCAGTAATGGTGCGAGAACGATTCTTTTCATTGTAGAACAGCTTTTAAAATGGATTCAGGTAATTGAATTAATGAATAATCCATACAAAGATTTGTGTCATCTGGGTATTATCCGACCCTATTATTTAAAAGACAATTGGGAATATACACCAATGTGATAGGCCTATAACACAAACGTACCAGATTCAACATTTTGAAAACAAGTGGAACATGCACAGAATGCACGGATGAGTCTTTCCCTTTACAGACGTTCACCTACCGTATATCACCTGCTGACATCACATCAACAATCCACCTGTGCCCTGGAGCCCACTCCCCCATCACTTCTCCAGACCATCTCACCCAGAACACCCCTGTTAATCTCAACAAACTCATGAACGTCCATAGGCACTGTGCCCACAGCCTTCAAGGGGGAACGAGGTCTACCCCCATTGAAGAAACATACTCTGGACTGTTCTGCTGTCCAGTCTCCCTACTCATTTTTCTTTCCAAAATCCTGGAATGTGCCGTATAGAATGTCACAAAATAACATTATAAGCCCCTTCCAGTCTGGCTTCAGGACTGGTTACTCCACAAAGACTGCCCTTTCTCTCCCTCAACAAAGCACTTCTATCGCCTTGAGCATCTTCCCTCTCTTCTGATCTAACCGTAGTGGACCTTTCTGCAGTCTTTCACACTGTAGATTATATGCTCCTCCTTTCCAACTTTACCTGACTTGGGATCTCAGGCACTGCTCTTGAATTGAATCATACATCTCTGGCTGGTCCTTTAGAGTCTTCAGGTATCTTCAGGTCTCATGCCCAGGTCCTTCCTACAAGTGTTGCACAAGGATCAGTACTTTAAATGAACCCCCTTCTTTCTGTTTATATGGAATCCCGTGGGTCTCTCATTTCCGCTCATCTTTTCTCATGCCATTTTGATGATACACAGCTTTTCCTCTATCTGACACTCAATTCTCACTCTACACCTCAGGCTGCCTGATTGAAGGACATGCTGGATGGCATACCGTCATCTAAAGTTCAACCTGGCTAAGCGTGAGATGCTCCATATTCCCTCACCACTGCTAATCTAGGTGTTACATGAGAGCTCACTCACAGCTGTTCTACTGCAAGAAGTCACTAACCTAGATGGCTAAGAACTCATTTTCTCTCCACACAGCGAGCACTGTCAGGCATGTAGATTCTTTCTATATAACATCCAAATAATCCACCCCTTCCTCACCACAACATTGAGATGCTTGGTTGCTTTTCCCAGTCACACAGTGATGGACCAAACATCCCAAAATGATCAGGACAGCTGAATCATCTTCTGACATAGATTGGGCCCACCTCGTCAGAGGTGCATCATGGTTCCCATCCCTACACCATAGCAGTCCCTACTTTGGTACTAATTTAAGTTATGATATTTTACAGTTTTAGGTTATATTGTTTATGGTTTTATGTTGTTTTGTTGTTGGCCAATCCCCACACAACAATCTGGTAGCCAATTTTACTTTTAAATAAGACATATTTGTTATTTCTGTTGCACATTCATTCTGAGGCATAATTCTGGACTTTACAGTGGCCTGAGACAGCATTCATGTCAAGGATCAAGAGTTCCCCTATGATGGCAACCAAGGCAATACCAAGGTGTCTTATTTATTTATTTACTTTATTTATTTACTCATGTCAAAGGAGAAAAACGTTGTGTGCTTCACAGAGGAGAAATAATATTGGAATCAATTTCCTTCCTCATATTCAAGCTTGTCCTGTCCATGTTATGTTTAATGTCACAGATCTCACAAGCAGCTTTTAAATAGAATCATTTCTGCAAGTAATTGTTATAGCATATTCCAACCTAGCATTATTTATTAATTTATTTTTAAATTAGGGACAATTTAAAACAGCATTGAAATTTAAAATTGGAACTGGAATTAAATTAACAAACATAGCAAAAATACATGGGACGTTAAGTTGTTTTGTTCAGGTAGTCTCTCACCTCGCCCCATTTCTCCACCCATTTTACGCGTTCCTACTGATGTATGGAAACGACAGCGGCTGCAGCTTGCAACCCCTGCCTCTTGAATTGTAGTCACCAGAAACGGTGTGTTAGGATCATAGACGGTTAGGATCTACACAAGACTACCCATTTGCTCCGGAAGAGGAGGCTAATTTACCGAACAATCCCTCCTAAACATCTATTATATGTCGAAATGCAAACGAGAGCCTTCTTTCTCCGCGTTTGTTTCCGGAGCTGACTGCGAGTATACGTTTCGCTGCTAGCTACTCACCAACCACGACGGTTTCCAGCTTAGCACACTATGGCCAAGCAGTACGATGTGCTGTTCAGACTGCTGCTGCTGGGAGATTCCGGGGTTGGAAAAACCTGTTTGTTGTGCAGGTTCACAGACAATGAATTTCATTCTTCTCACATTTCAACAATCGGTAAGATATCCTATCCTCATATTTATGTTATATAGATATGCACTGTTATTGATAACTATTGTTTCCCAGAAGGTGCTATGCATGAACTCGTCAATAACAGCTACTGTGTGTTCCCCGGTTAGAAGACCGTTTTGTTTTCATCTTGGAATCGGTTGCTTATTTTTTATCGGGTGTATATGCAAGATACTTTTTCATGTTCTTTAGCCTACCTCCATGTTCTACATTGTAGCCTTAAATTGCGTGCTTTATGAAACTGCCTGGCCGAGGGTTTACGAAGATTTTTAGATATTTAAGAAAAATGCATGACTATAATCGTCAGTAGGTCACCAGTAACGCTACTTTATTAAGGTCTCGAGCAGCGAAAATCACCTTAATGTAGGAAGACCGGTGGCTCACTTAACGCGCCATGTGCCAGCAGCTATTGCAATTAGGTCCTCTCTTCCAGAACTGTTTTAGTCAGTGCATTGGGCGTTTCGCTGGTGGTTTATTTTTTATTATAAAATATGAGATTCCGCAGGATTCGAAAACACTAAACAAATTGTGTAGCCTAAATCATCTTTGTCCTATTTTGAAATATAATGAGGAGATATCCAAGTCCAACTTGGGTGTGGGAATCGATCAAAATGCTATCTCCTTATGTAAATATGTTATTAGTAATTACCTGGCAGAAGAGAGGGTCTCAATTTAGGTAGTTGACATTAAAAATTGGTGATTAAAAAGGATAGGCTGTAGCCAACACATTCTCCAAGTTCTATAGAAAGAATGCCAAACAGAAATGTTTGACTGAACTTCGAAAGGATGTTGCATAAGGAATGCTTTTGTGATATGAGCAAGTGACATGGAAAACCAAAACTCCTTTAAAACTATTAACATATATAAAATGTAGATGTTACATTGTGTAAACCACAAGACATGTTTACCCTTTTTCATGATCAGGTAGTCCATTATATGAAGCACAATGTGCAAATATGAAGTGAAATGCTGGAGAATTACTTTTGCGAAATAATGATGGAAATGCTCAGTTTATGGGTTGACAAACAAGAGGAGGATTCAATCTGTATGGGATAGTGAGTAATACGTTTTCATCTGCAATCCAGCGCCATGGGTTATGCAGCGACATAGGTCTAATTTTTATGCATCTCATAATGATAAATCTTCTAGATGTGCTTCTAACAGAGGCTTGCGTGTTTGAAAAATCTTTAGGCGTGCAAATTGAATAACAGCTAAGGAAAAGAAAAATGGATGTTCAGTTGACAGTTCCTAAGATCTGAGAACAAGTCCTGAAGGTGTCCTAAGGAATATTTACCAAACATGGGTACAAAACGTTTTGACATAATTGGACAAATTTTAAAAAGCAGTGGCATCAATTTTGGATGTCAAACCAGCGCTTTCGAAATTTGTTCTGATTTTGAAGTCATGACATAGACGCAAAAAATAGTCCTTTGGCTAATAAGTTTTATGTTTACTGAGACCATTGCAACCTCTCAACATAACTATAAATAGGCTTAAATATTATATTGTAGGCCTTAATATTGTGATGATGAACGTGCGGCTCTGCATGGGGTTGCATCTGAGAACTACCGAAACCACCAAAGTTTCATATCAAAACCATGACCTTGTGTCACAAGTGTACATTTATGATGGATTCCGTTGTTGCATATTGCATGTGGCATATTGCCTTATCTCTGTTGAGTTGTACACGAGGCTGTTAGGAATTGTTAGGCTTTTGTCATATGAATTAGTTCATGATCTAATTTGGCCTTTTTTGTGTATGCAAATGGACTTACTATATATTTTTTAAACAACACCAACTGACAGATTTTTTACACCATGCTGTGTGATGTATAAATAATTATCCCAAAGCACAGAAGTTGAGATGTTCATCATTTGCTTTTAGTGAAATATTTTAAGCCGGCTCTGACGGTGAGCAGGCATTGGTCGAGTGCCTCAATGTATTTTTGGGCAATGATGGAATGGAGAGGTCTAAGACAAGGGCTTGTGACTTTGGTCTGAAAATAAGTCACTATACTTTTTGGATTATGACTTTGATAGAAGTTTCAACATAATATGACCCTTCTTACCTGTCCCTCTCCAGGATTATAATTCAGAGGAATTTCATGTATTTAAAAAAAAAAAAAGTAATTCGCAACCTTTCCCCACAATGCTCCTGAATTCAGGGAGATTGTAAAGACCTGAAACTCACTAATCTCTTATCTCTTGGCGAAAGGCGGGCTTGTGCTAAGTAACTGTGCTTTAGGACCGACCCTCTAAAAAGGGGCTCTCCTGCACTTTATGGATGGAAATGGAGACAGGAAACGTATCAGTACTATTTTTTTTGTTTTTTATCGACTGGATTAGAGGGCGGACAAAAGCCAGACTGCAGCGGGTATTTAATGTGAGGTGCTTTAGAGGAGAGAGGGGGCAGGAACCAAAATAACCTGTGAGTGGGACATATCGGGGTACCAGAGAGAATGCTTTTCAATCTGCTTTATCGCACAACCACATGGGCGACACATTCCTAGATAGAGACCCATGTAGCTGTGTCAAAGACAGACTTCAGGAAAGTAAATTGTGAATATGAAGTTAGTCGTTATAGGAATTATCTTTTAATGGCTTAAACTTAAAAATAGTTTTTTTTCTATTATAGCTTTAGGTATTGCCAGAGCAGAACCTGGCCTATGGTGGGCTCACACACTGGAACGGATGACATTCAACGCCCACAGGGACGTGACACTTAATAAAATGTCTTTGTACTGTGAGAATATTAATCTGGAGGAATCCCCGATGGTCATGGAGAAGAGCATGTAAACTGCAGATGGCAGAGCCGGCTTCATACCCTGATGCTGTGAAGCATCAGTGCCACCCGCTGTTCCACTCATTTCTACTCAGTATAATTTGATATCCAGTATCGATACATTCCAATGATTTCTTTTGCTTGACTTCAAATGCTAGCCTACTTTCCTGGCGCATTTCTACCGCCTCATTATAAAGCAATTTGCGTTAAAAAGGACCTTAGGGGTAATGTGTCAAGGCTGCAAGCTGGATTCTTTGATTTTCTTTCATTATTGCACAGAGCCTCAGTTGAAGACTGCCAGTGTGGCTCTACTCTCATACGTGTGAGTGATAGATATTTAATGTCAGAGCCGTTGGCGGTGAGCGGGACTGGTCACAGTGACCGCGGCTAAGTGGCAGGGTGCGGCTTAGAGCTCATTTTTTAAATCTTTGGTATGGACAAAATGGTCCAGTCTCACCTCCACTTTTTACATTTCCGACATCACCTTCTAAATCTCTGTGTGCTGACCAGTTTCAGAGAAAACAGGTGGAAAATGTATATATATCGTAGTTGAAATCTCTTATGAATAATTCTTCCCCCTCCAGTTGTGCCTGCGGCATTATCCTTCGGTGAGGGCTGAGGCCATATTCATATTCATATTCCATTCATCCCATCCTTGAAGATTACATTTAGAGATGACATTCTAAAATTTAAGTATTTAGTACAGCAAAAAAATAAATAAATCATGTCATTTCATTCTATCCATTGTTTCACTGTATCTTCAAATTGCATGATTCTTGCAGTTAATTGGCTGCATTAAGAAGTTTAATTTTGTAGTCTAAAGGAGGATGGATGTTGCCCAATGGATGCATCAAATGCATTCTTTAGTGAACTACTTGTTCAATGATGAACTCCTGTACACATTGGATGGATTTACACGGTGTCACAGGGGATCCTTTAGTCCTGCATAGTGAAATTATTTGACTGAGTCACTTCTAATTTCCCACAGGGCGTCATCATGCATCGATCTGCCTCTTATCAATGGCTGCCCGGAGCGGCTGGACTGTCAGCAGCCCTTTTCTGCCAGTAGTGCCAGAGGTGGATTTAAAGACCCGGGCTTTTCTGGTGCCCTGACAGTTCCTACATATCCTCAGCTGGGAACCACCCACTCATTGCTTGAGGCTTATAGGCTATAGTGTAAAGACACATTGATGTGTGCAGCCCATGATTATAGCTGTGTTTCCACTTTACCCATATTCATGCACCTTCGTGCCCCACGCCACACATTGTGTTACCCAATAAACGTCTGTGTTCTTGTCCCGGTGCTCTGATATTGTATTTTTTTTACTGCAACATGAGAAAAAAATACATTCTAAGTAGTAAATAACATTTCCTTAAATGGAGGTTTAGTTCACTGTGACAGTTTTGGAGGAGTATCATTATTTTGTGTGTAAACTGGCCCGCTGCACAGTAAAATGTCCAGTGTTAATTTGACTCTAACAGAGTAGGCTACATATGGGTCCAATTGGGACCATATGTACTCTGTAAGAGTTGATTTAACACTGAGAATTTTACTGTGTGTTGTCCTCTGAACTTCCTTCTGTCATGCAGTGTCACAGTGTTTTTTACATTAGACGTTTTCAGTAACTGTTTTCAAATTGATAAATTCATAATCTTTTTTGGACGCGGAATGTGTGCTTTTGAGTTGTATGATAGATGGCCAATGACTTTTGGCAACAGATTTTGTGCAACAGGCTGTGATAGATCGAATGTTATCCCAAAGTGCAACAGTGGACTCCTCATCACTAGCCTTTAGTCCTCCGCCGCTGCACTGCTGAAGACCTACGATAACTCTGCTAATCCTGTTGTCGAGCCCAAGTATCTGGCATTGTAAATGTTTGGGTAATGATTGATTGTATTATGGAGATGGGATTCCAGCCCCAGGGCCATACGCCAGTTTTCTGTTTGATGCCAGAATGGAAAATGGTTATATGCGAATGCTCTGGGTTGCTTTGTTAAATTTTTTCTTGAAAAGCAGCCAGTGAAAAGGATCTGGCTGACATTCCTAACGGGATCCCCCATGTAAATGCCTTCACACGCTCTGCTTTTTGAGCTATGCCTGCATGGAGCTGCAGTGAGGTCCGATAACAAGAAATTGTGAACCACAATGTAAAAAAAACTGTTCTAATTCTAGTCCGTGTGTTGGGAGCCCTGAGAAGCATTTGTAGGATGAAAGACCTTGCACTCGTGGGAACTAATGCATGTGACTTGGCACCTTAATTAATGCAGGACTATGAGAAAATAATGGGAGCTTTGTTAGTCTGTCCATGACGGTAGATTATCATACCAATGCGCACCTGCACTTTGACAACGTCGCAACACAGCCAGCTAATTGTGTTAAGGCATTATCATCCTGTCCGTTGTAATCACATTGACTGGTTTTGACACATGGGTAAGTCTTGATTGACACGGTGTCGGGCCTGCATTAAAAGGCACCGGGATTCCCACAGATTAGGCCTGACTCCCTGAGCACTGACGAGCAATGAGCAGCCACCCCCACCCGCACTCCACAACTGGCAACTACCAGTACAAGGCTGTGTGTATGTGTGTACAGAGAGGGAGAGAGAGAGAGGTACATGGTTTTCATTACTATGTGATTCATTGCTTTATGTTCACCAAAAAAGCTCTTGGCTATAGCGTGTATGTATTAAAAGGAGGGCACTATACTGTGGAAAAGGCTGTTCTTTCTGCATGTGGCATAGCTCTGGCTTTTCATTCGCTAAGTTCTCGGTTGACAAAGGAAGTGAATCAGAAAAGGCTCACTTAACCCTTTCATGCATGAATTATTACAAAACAGAGCAATATTTTTTTCACATCAAACTCCGCATGTGTTTCACCCGCCTAGGTCACAGAAATGTGCCCCAAATGGCCCCTTGAAAACATAGACCACACATGCAGATTGCAACTCTTAATGCATGATGTCCACTTCAGTGGACAGAAGGTTTTTTGTATACAATACAAGAACTACGGTAATTTTTTGTTACAAATATGACATTCTGCTCCTTGCATCTTCCCTAATAAGAATATATTTTTTAACATGCTCTGTTCTCTAGGAATAGAAGGTTTTCACAGCTACACCAGATGGAGTTTGTATGTTTCCACCTCCACCTGCCATTTTGACCTTCACTGTATCAAAACTAGAAAAGCCAATAAAATGGAACAAGATGGAGCATATCAAAATTTAGACAAAGGTGCAAGGAATCTGTTCTGATATTTTTTGGAGATGTTTTTGACTGTTAAAATAGACTTTGAAAAGCCTGTCCACTGTAGTGGACTCCATGCATGAAAGGGTTAATGCACTCGACTGTGAGTGTCTCTAATTATGACAGTCCGCTTCATTACTAGAGATTGCATGTCATTTTCTGATCATGTGTAACAGCCCAAAATCAAAAGTAGTTTCTGATGTCATTAGAGAAAGAATTTTCTTCTGTGTTTTGTGTTTTTTATTTGTGAATTTATATCATACGACACCTGCTCTTCCAACATCTCATTCCAAAATCATTGGCATTAATATGGAGTTGGTCCCCCTTTGCTGCTACAATAGCCTCCACTCTTCTGGGAAGGCTTTCCACTAGATGTTGGAACATTTCTGCGGGGATTTGCTTTGATTCAACTAGAAGAGTATTTGTGAGGTCGCGCACTGATGTTGGGCGATTAGGCCTGGCTCGCAGTCGCCATTCCAACTGATCCAAAAGGCGATCGATAGAGTTCAGTTCAGGGCTCAGTGCAGGCCAGTCAATTTCTTCCACACCGATCTTGACAAACCATTTCTGTATGGGCCTTGCTTTTTTCCACCGGGGCTTTGTCATGCTGAAGCAGGAAAGGGCCTTGCCGAAACTTGCCACAAAGCACAGAATCATCTAGAATGTCATTGTATGCTGTAGCCTTAAGATTTGCCTTCGCTGGAACTAAGGAAAAACTGCCCCAGACCAAGGTGTGTGGACTGTGCATGTGTATATACCCACCCTGTGCATACAGAAACGGAAACAAAAGTTCGAAAAAAAACAAACAAAAGCGCTCATGTTTAATTCATTCCCGTCAGTTCAAACAGGTGTCTGACACATTGTCATCAGATGCTGACACCATGTTGCCAGTGCAGCAACCTCGTGTTCTGTGTCATGGACATTTCATATAGTTTTCTCTCTTTGATGATCCTGCTTGAAGCCTTTTTTCCCTTCATGCATTCATTCATTAAATTTAGTGAAGCCACAAGAAGGCAGTGATCTTGTGTTTAATTTTGTGGAAATTAGCCTATGTTGAATTATTTTGATTATATAAAGCAATCATGCCCGATAACAAGGATCTCCAGTTAGCTGTCGACTCCTTCCTACTGTGCTTGAATGCACTTAGCACAGAAACATTCTGAATCTCCGACCTCTTTGCTGTATTAAAAATGATTTAGTGTGAAGTGCACGCAGGGACGACTGAGCTGTCGCCGTTTGTCAGCATCAGGTGAAGACGAATAAGCTGTGTGTGAATGGGCGACCCTTGCAATTAAACACAGGCAAACAAAACATACAGTTTTGAAACAGTTATGAAACAATTTCAGTTTACAGTTCTCCTCCAAGCCCTGTTTGTACCTCCGTGGTTGCCAATGACTGAACAGTTATTGCTCCCCTATCAAAAGACTTGCTGTTGAGCTCTGTTGTTCTGGGACTGCAGTGTCACTGTAGATCTTTGTTTTGATACATCCTTGTCTGTATGCGTTCACATTCTGCCGGCTCTCCCAGGCTGCTGCTATATAATGCTGATTTAATTTACTGTAGAAGCGCTCCATGATTTACGATGCACCTACTGCGTGATTGAAAGAGCTAACTGCTGCATTTGGCTCGGGTCAGTGCGTATCCAGGCAACCCCCACCACTGACAAACACAGAAAAAGTGGAATTTTCAGTTCTTTGTTGGTCTCAGCCCCTAGGCAATGATGTTTCCCACATGTCTGTTTGAATGCACTCCTGAAGAAAAGATAATTGTTCATGTGACCTCTTATTCTAGAAGAGTAAGCTATAACTCCGACCTTGTTTTGAAGTGCAGTATCTTGAACGTGTTCTGATGCCTTCTTTTTTTATTATTTTTTTGCCTTTCTCAGGCCTCTTGGAAAATTTCTTTTTTTTGCCTTTTGAAGGGCAATGGAAATGCTATTGAATCTTGTTCTATTGGTCTGTTGAGTGAGTGGTGCCTCCTATGCACACTGCAAGATGAAGAAGAATAACATATCTTATCATAACTAAAGCCATTTTCATTGTATAGCTTTTTCTATTGACTCACTCTCGAGCTAGCTGGGAGTGCTTTTGGCGCAAATTAAACGAACATTCCTTTTTCCACAGTTATCTTGCATGTCAACTAAACATGTTAAACTTGGAAGTTGAAGTCACGCTTGGCCAAAAGATGTACATATAGTTCCACTGCTCTGGCGTACAATAACTTGTTCATGATTCACAGAAGGAAATCGTTTCCATGGCAACTGTTGAAGTAAAGCTTGAGAGTAGTGATGGCAGCCATCTTGTAACCCTTTCCTGGACAGCATAAATGCGGGGATTATGTGCTTGAGTCAGGGAGAAGTGGCAGATATCCTGACCAGTCATGCGTACTATTGATTTGGATAATGTGGCTTGAAATCAAATGCTGAACTGTGTTTTATATCAGCAATTCAGAATGAGCACGTTTATGGATAGAACAGTTGCTTGCTTACAAATTAGTTGTGTTCTCATAAGAGTGTCTTTTTACCTTTTTTATCCCGCTAAGATCATTAAGGTGCAGTATTATTTTCTCGCAGGTGTCGATTTCAAAATGAAGACATTAGAAATAGATGGAATCAAAGTACGAATACAGATTTGGTGAGTGAATGACGACTACAGCATTTTATAAGTTTTGTGCTGTTTTCTTCTGTAGTTCACACACAGGTCTAGCTCTACTTTTCTATGCCAGGGAGCATCTAGGGATATACCCTGCAGACTCTAACCCTGTATGAGCAACACTATTACCACTTATACATTGCCCCATAAGACTCCCCTGCTGCAGTCAGCACTGGCACAGTAGATTGGATTCCAGACTGTGAGCCGTATCACTGCTCTGAGAACCAATTCTGTAGCTGGGTATGTCGCCCAAGATCCCTAAAATCCCACCTCTTGTTGTCACATATAGTATATACCACAAGGTAATAATTTCCAACAATGGTAGTAAAGTCAATTCTAACTGAAGGTGAGTGAGTTCTTACTGTGTGTCTATGTCTACTAGGGATACAGCAGGCCAGGAGAGATACCAGACCATCACCAAGCAGTACTACAGACGTGCACAAGTGAGTTTTTTTAGCTGCTCAGGAGCACCTGACCTGTCCTTCTGACTCCTATCTTGATTCTCTATGTCCATTTCATACACCCAAAGGACGAGACGGCTGAAGTCTGTTGCTCACTAGCAAAGATGAAAGCTTCCGCCTATGCAGGTTCAGCATTGGACCTGCGCTAAAGCACTATGAATGAATGATTAATGTGTTCTCATCTTCAGTTCGAAACGAATTCAAAACAACACCGTAAAATGCTCCGTTTTGAAAAGCTACAATTTTATGACGTGACGAATCACAGGTCAGATGAGCCTGTATGCCAAACGTTACATAAACCTGCATTTTGTGTGCAACATTTTCTTTTTTATTTTCCGTGTTTTTAATGATAGTAGCAGACTCGAAAAAAGAAATGTAATAATATACAGAAATTCTTTGCCAAATAAATGCGATTTTGAGAGTAGAAGCCCTTTCAGTACTGTAGGAAGCATTTCATGTTGCCAAAAAATATTTATTCACTTAATATATTTTTTGTGATTCAAGTTCTCAAAACAATGTGGTGCAATGCTGGGCCAGACATTTTTAAGGTGCATGAGAGGGGTATTGAAGGATGGAAGTCATAGGGTTCATTATTTGTATGTGTTGTCACCTGTACGAGAGTCTGACTATCGTTCACCACTGGAGATTTGAAACATAATCCTCCGGTGCAGAGTTAGGTTCTTCAACTTTTTACTTCACACTGTTAGCACTTGTTCTCCTGTACATCTGTGTCAGGTCAGGCTGCCTCCTCCCCCACAGCCATAGCCACAGCGCAGTCATGGCTCTCGAAACATTAACGTTGACCCTGAGATCCTGTTTCTTTTCCGCCAATCAGGGAATCTTCCTGGTGTATGACATCACCAGCGAGCGGTCCTTTCAGCACATCATGAAGTGGGCCAGCGATGTGGACGAGGTGAGTCCAATGGATTTGTAACTCCACACAAGCGCGTGCCACTGAAGATCTTTTTCAGAGTGGCCCGGAAGAGGCTCGCCGGTCACCAGCGGCACAAGCTCACTTTGACGTTTCTGATAATCGGCGATTCGATGACTGGGGCTCCTCGGAGCTCACAGCTGTGGCCTGCTTTTCTATCCAAGGATCTCTGACCCCAGCTTCCCTCCTGTGTCTCTGGTTTCAGTACGCACCCGACAAGGTACAGAAGATCCTCATAGGGAACAAGTCTGATGAGGAGCAGAAGAGACAGGTGCCCAAGTTGCAAGGTGACAAGGTGGGATGGTCCATAAATTTGCTAAGAGACTCGAGCGCCATGTGTTTTGTGGACTAAAGATCAATCACCCGTGCAGCACTTAAAGCATTATCACACGACGAGAGTGTTGAATCGGTCGAATCACAGCCATGATGATATACAGTATAACCGCATGACCTCGAATGTAATATTGCTTTTATATAACAGTTCTACTAGCCTATAAAATATCTATCAAGTAATGATTGAGACAACTTATTATGATTTTGTTGTGCATTTGGCTCCACCAACAAATATAGTTCCTTCAGAATTCCATTTAAAAAAAATAAATAAAAAAAATTTAAAAAAGGTTTTTTTATCCAACAACATATCAATCAGAATTTAAATAAAGCGGAGTGATCCTGGCTGGTGATGAGGTCCAATTGATGTTATACTGTATACTCGCACTCATGGAATCTCAGCCAATCACAATGCGCGGTCAGAACTCACTGTTGTATAATGCTTGATAATAAATTATCCCAAGCCTGTGCATATGCATGGGGCATAAGAGGTACTTCATAGTACATACAGTATATTGCAGTTGCAGGTGATTTTGTTCACCTTCCAGCATTGAGTGACTAGCTGGGTTGCAGTAGGCAGTGACTGCCGACTTGATAATATTCACCTGTGTCTGAGCTGAAGGTGGTAATCAAAGTGAAATCATGGTTTACATCTAAATTAATTTTCCCGTCCACATTACTGTTTTCTTGCAGCTTGCAAAAACCTATGGAATGGACTTCTTCGAGACAAGTGCCTGTACGAATTACAACATTAAAGAGGTGAGTCGATTCCTCACCTTTGTCAATGTGTTTTATTCTGATTTCACAAGTCCTTCCTTCAAAAGAGACTGTGTATTTTTGTGGACAATTTACAATTTAATCATTTACAAGAAGCTTTTAGCCAGAGCATCTTACATAAGTGTATTTCACTGTTTTACATCTGCTTTGGCTGTCAGACTTGTCAAATGCTGAACGCAGCCTTTCCTGTTGACACTGATGACGGATCACTCCCCTGTGTGTCCTGCTCTCTTTCCCAGTCATTCACCCGGCTGACGGAACTGGTCTTACAGGCCAACAGGAAGGAGCTGGACGGTCTACGGGTGTCCATCAACGAGGATCTGGGCATCGCAGACCTGGAAGACGAGGAGGGCCAGCGCGACGGCGCTGCAAACGCGCAGAAGGCCTGCTGGTGTTAAAGGAGAGGCACGCCCGTCGGCCCTTCAAACGTTCCAGCGAACGTGACGTGTTCACAACGCTGACGCGCGATGAAAAGATTCGGATGATGGAACTGAAATGATTTTCGAAGGCGCTCTGTGTTACCTGAGTATACGTGCTGCCACAGAGGCTCACAGTTCTCAGCACCCACATCCCCATTCTCATGTTGTGCAACTGTGACGTTTTACCCAATATACTCATTGTTCTCAGTTTATATTTGTATTTGATCTTTTTCTTTATTTTAAAAACATCTAAAATATATAATTATCATAAGCACCTTCCTGTTCTTGGCTTCGACCAAAATACCAAACCCCATCTCATGCTGAAAATCAGGTTTTTCATGTTTTTTTTTCAAGATTTCGCCACAAGAGGGCAGCAGTCTCTTTATTGGCGCATTTGTATATTCATTGTGTGTTCGATATCAAAGGTACCTGCAATTCACCCCTTGCTCTGGGTAAATTCTGATCCTCAGCATCAATTCAGGATAAACCAGCCCACTCCACATGTTTTCCCCAACCATTCCATGCAAAAAAAACGTGATACTGAAACAAGGTCAGTATCCTCAGCACAGGAGTTGAGAGGTGGCATTATACAGCACAAAGGAGTGGGATACTGTGGAATTTATCGTGCTTTTCCACCATTTTCACGCAGTTGCATTTTTCTGAATCCTGTGTTAGTATTACAGTGGGTTGCTTTTTTCCACGCACTTGAGGGTAAGCTCTTGATCGCCTTTTAAGTCAGCAAGAGTCTCTTCCTTCACTGCCTTGCTGAATACTTGTTATGCGTTTCTGTGGGATCTCAGATAGGTCATTCATTACCATCTGTCTGGACATTTCCCCCAGATAAATAGCTCAGATGCATGCTCAAGAGCTTCCCCCTCGTTTTCTCTTATGCCTGAGATTAACCACATTAAATATCAGTGGTTATTTAATACAAGGTCAGGGGAGTTCAAATAGACACATTGTTGGAAGTATATATATAAAATATGACAGTGTAATTATTATTGACAATTATTGTAATTTATAGTCACTACGTTATAATGCAAAGTATGAAAAATGGGTCCATGATTTCCTGTGTTGTCTAAAGTCTAAAAGCAAAAAAAATATTTATTTTTCAAGCGTTTGTGAGTGTCAAGTTTTAATGGATTTATTGGGACTTGCAGGTGCTTCTGCTGTGTGCTTAACTATTCTTGAGCCCTCGTCTGCTTCACTGGTAGGACACAGAGTGCAGGTGAATCTTTTACCTGAGGGGCTCACTGATGTAAGGGGACACTACAGAATAGAGCAAGTATGAATTATTGAGAGGGTGAAAACTGAAACGACCAAGTTTGCTCCTTTGTCTGAAGTAAGACATCACAGAGCCATTACTTTTTCACTCGTCCCTCGCCAGGTTGATGATATATCTGTGTTGTAGCGCAAATTATTTGGGACACATCGATAAAATTTGACGACTGCAGAGTTGTGGAACTTAAGTGTGTTTATAGTAATTGATTGTGTTTATTCCATTGATAAAAGTCTCTAGTGATGCTTGTGGTCTCTTGACGAATTGGGATAGTTGCGAATGTCCCACATCCTCAATTTCTGGCTCTTATGTGAGTTTTTCAGTCTGCACATTTGGAGATGGCCAATGCAGTGCCTCTGACCTTTGAGTTGAAGAAATATACTTAAAACACTGGTTATGTACATGTGAGTTTCTCACATTTCAAATGTCATTTGCTACTGTTCTCACTTAACTTTATTGCAAGATTATTCATAAGGTGACCCAAGTTAGTAAAAAAAAAAGATCATGTGTACAAGGTAAGGTTTTCGTTCTTACTTTCAGAAAAAGCAGCAATGAAGTGTGGTCAGCAACTCCCATTAACAAAATACAATTTGAGAATTTCAAAGCATTTATTCAGGCAGCTTACATAATAGCAGTGCTCAAAATGAATTGGTGTTGTGTTCTTCAAGGTATTTTCCATAAATATAAGTCCCCTTTTAACCTTTGGTAACTTTAAATTATCAATTGTTTGTACAAGTGTTACTGTACTTATTAGGTGATGAAATATAATTTTCTGCCATTGAAAAAAAAAAGCTATGTGCATTGAATTTCCCCCGGGACTATACGCCCCACTCCGAGATAGAAGTATACTCTTTGTTGCGTCTGCACAGTATGTGAGGATGCGTTTCATTGAATGGAAGCTTGATTACACCGTACAAACAAAATGTATCTCTCTCTTGTTTCTGCTGTCTTCAAAAGAAAAAAAAAATTTGTTTTGGAACACTACTTGAATTTTATCATGGTCTTGGTGGAAATATTTAATGTGTCTTAAGGATTGAGATTCTTTGGAAAGAGTCTGAATATGACTGATTTTGAAAAATAAATGGTAGCGAGATATTTACTTACGGCTGTTTATTTAAGAAAAGGGTGTTTCTTGGTTAATGTGAGAATGTCTATTGTACCTGTGCACTAAGACTTACTCGTTTGTGGTCATAACACCATACCTCAGTGGCTGTCCGCTATTTATGGTAATTAAGCAGTTTTAGAAGGTTTTAAGATGCTGCACAGCTGAGCATGTCCTAAGGAATCTGGAACACAAATAAACACTGCCGTAGTCTTTCTAAACTGCACTATAGTACACTGGTAATCAATACATGTCTGTATCTAAAAGGTTTCCATTAATACTCTAGTCAATTTTAGCAATTGATTTATAGTTACTACATTCAAAGCGTTAAATACAATGTGCAGCCCCTCAATGATTGAATACCATTTCAAATTTTGAAGGACTTCCCTTGAATTTACTCTTGAGATCCTTTGTTTTTAATGATGGCTTCTAGAAGTTGTAACACTGAGGACACAGCAAAAAACGGATATAAACAAAAGACTAACCTACGTGAGATCTTATGTGCAACATTAAAAACATTCCTTTCATCCAGCCTGACTATCTGCGGGGTCATATTCACTGGAGACCTGTTGAAGAAAAGATGGGAGGTTAGATTGGACCCAGTCATGCATTTTTAATCACCAGCTGAGAAAAGCAGGCAATGAGTAGATACATTTTTCATGGCCCGAAACTTATACGTGTCATATAATTACCACAGTGCCTCTACTACGTGTCACTACTGTAGCCCAACTTCCTTTGCCCATATCGCCGCATCCTGTTTGAATGCAGGATAGAACGGAGTTGTTTCTGAAAAAGAAAAATGTATTCAGCGCTGCAAACTTTACTCTGCATATTGGCACTCAAAACAGAGGCTTTCACCCCATTGCTTGATTATTTTTAGCCATCCGCTGAAGAACCTGCCAACCTCTTGTATGAGCTTAAATAATGCCATACCCAGCATTCTATGTTATACATGTGTGATGGATATAGTCCAGGTCATGCTTATCATTCTATCTTAAATACGTCATAATATCAACGGGTTTGTTTATCCACCAAATGCAAGTGAAAGTCTGGGCCTCTGGTCAAGTGGTCTCTAGGCTCTGGGACTTGAAGTCAATCATTATTTTAATATTTACCAATATTCACCATAATTTTGTTAATAACTTTACATCTAACCTTTTTATATAAGTTTGGGAAAATATGGAAAAAACAGCTAAACAAAAAAACTATCCTGCTCATAAATCTATATCTTGATCATAGTGAATTGTAGCTATTTTCCAGTCTGCCATAAAACTATCAACTCTGAGATGAGATGTTAAAAGGCATTGTTGAGTTTCCGACTGTGGAAATGGTTAAATGGCAGCGAAGTTTTACACTGGCTTTTTGGACCCTGGAATTGCCTGCAGTTGTGTGAGCCAATTCAGTATATAAGAACAAGTAGCTATAAGCATGACATTCAAAGTGGGTTTGCATGTTTATTTACTATTATCTCTGTGTCACAACTGATCCGTTTTAATACAATACTGAAGCAGGGTGGTTAAAATATTTTGTGAACATCCATGATTGATCAGACCAAGAAAGCATGAGATTACTTGCCAATGTTGGATTTACAAACTGAAATTGAAGGAGTGAAAGTGAGTAGACTTTTTGCCATCGTCAAAGTATCAGTAACTGCTGTGTAGCCTATTGGTTTTCTGCTCGGTCATTTGACACCCAACACGGCTGCTTTATATCCTATGTCAGGTGAGTGTTCGCCGTACGACTGCAGTTAAGGACAAATACATCCACCGATACGCACTCCTCAGAGGTCAGGACACGTGCCCATTATGGCCTTCATAGCAAAAACCTTCTACGATCTGCGCGCGACAACGCTGGAGGGAGAGTCGGTGGATTTTAATGTATACAGGGGACGGGTGGTATTGATAGAGAATGTGGCGTCACTTTGAGGGACCACCACGAGGGACTACAGTCATCTCAACCAGCTACAGGGGAAATATCCCCATCGATTTGTTGTCC
Organism: Synaphobranchus kaupii; assembly: GCA_029718625.1. Lineage (NCBI taxonomy): Eukaryota > Metazoa > Chordata > Actinopteri > Anguilliformes > Synaphobranchidae > Synaphobranchus > Synaphobranchus kaupii. The sequence continues at coordinate 20,530,035 of CM056390.1, forward strand.
TCGGTTTCCCCTGCAATCAATTCGGCTACCAGGTCAGTGTGACGCGTGCCATAGCCTATAGTTGTTCTGGAAATCAGCTTATTTTCTTATGAGCAGGCTACTTCAACTTAAATCTAAACCCTTATGGAAATGTAATATACTGCAGTATATTTTAAATATATTGTGAAGATAATTTTGATATATGTACAATATACTGCAGTATATTCTTTTTCCATAAGGGAATGCATAGGCAATATAGATTGCATTAGATGCAGTCTTAATGTACGATAGGGTAAAGATGGCATCTGAATTCACTGGGTTGGTAGGCTTACATGTGGATTATTCTTATGATTACACAAATTAAAAGAAACGGGGAAAAAGTAGGCTACAGTAGTCATGTTGTGTCCCAAAACAAAACTGTCCACATTTCGTTCTGTCGCCAACAAACTAGGAGTGTAGCAATTACATTAAAGACTATCAGTTACCAACGATACATGTTACAGATAAAGTCATGTGCAATCTGAAATAGAGACACCTGTTCTCAGGTGAAAAAAACCTAGCCTACGTGAAATCTGGGGTTTAAAAATTCCGAAAAATTAAATTATAAATTAGACATCTTGTTTCAAATCGCCTGACAAGCTGGCCATTTTTATTACTTCAGCCATACATCTGTAGGCCTATTGATTGATACTGAAACTTCTTTTAACAGGAAAACTGTTCCAATGGAGAAATCCTGAATTCGCTGAAATACGTGCGCCCCGGAGACGGGTTCCAGCCTACCTTCATCATGTTTGAAAAATGCGATGTGAACGGGACGAACACACACCCAGTTTTCGCCTACTTGAAAGATAAACTACCGTATCCCAACGACGATCCGACTACTCTCATCCAAGATCCTAAATTCCTCGTCTGGAACCCTATCAACCGGAGTGACATATCTTGGAATTTTGAGAAGTTTCTCATTGGGCCAGAGGGGGAACCTTTTAAACGGTACAGCAAAAAATTTCCAACTATTGACATTGAGCCTGATATCCAACGACTGCTGAAGCTAACCAAATCCTAAATTTGCAGAGAGAAGAAATAGCCTATATGTTTTTTTCGTCAGTCACACAGAAGACAAGTGAAGATTTGATGTTCTGTTGTTGAATTATGGCATTTTCCGTACGTTTTTGAGTTTTACTAAATGAAGGTAATATTCTAAAACTAAGTGGAATAATACCTGAGGTCTTGTAAATATTCAATAGGTATGGATCATGCTATTTCTGTATCGTCTGTATTATCCCTTTAATTAAAAATGAATCACCCAAATACTGGCTTTTGATGTTGGAAGGACAAAGATTTACACAAATATGAGTTCTGACCTGTTTCTCCCTCATTCTCCAGAATTACACTTGCGCAATGATGCACGGTTCATAAGTGCTATTGTACCAAATTTATCCTTTACTGCCATTTATCACTATGATAATTTAAAAATGGATTTCAACAAGATTGTCAGCAAGCAAAATCAAGTTTTTCTGTGGAATCTCTATAGTAGCCTAACAGTTCTCTCTGTTGTCATAGTACAGTTAAGAGTCCTATTTCTCTTTTGTTAAACCTTTCCACCTTCTTTGTCTCCTATGTGTCCAGCAGGTGGAGCCACTTGCAAAATCTATAAACTCAAGTGGCTCTTTTCTCTGCTTACTGTACATACTCCACAACGCATTAGGAAAGATAGACTACTGTGTGCACTCAAAACTCATTAACAGTTAAGTGAAACGTACTTGACCACTGATGATTCTTGTTTAAACACTTGCTTAGGTCAATTAGTAGTTTAAAAATGTTTCTAGCCCTCCTATTACAAGCTCACAATCCTCATCAGATCCCTAGACCAACAGTTTATCGTGATGTCAGGTGTCAAATGATTTCTTGTGTCGGTATCCACTCTTTAACCAGCACATCAAGAAATAACCAATAGAAATGATACTGCTTGGTTGAGTAGACCATTATAGGGTTGCTAGGGAGGGTGTGGTCATTGGTGAAATGTTAGGTTGCCAGCTTAGTAAATCAGATGTGATATGTTGCGTAGATAAATACTAAGGTTGGGACCCTCATCTATATCATAAGGGACTAAGGCATCTGCCGCATGCTTTCGGCTGGTTCTGAGTATTGCTGCGCAGGAGTACTCAGCTTATATGCTAAATAAGAGTGTGACAAATCAGATGATTTTTGGCATCTTGTCATCTTTTTTAGTATTCCCCACTGGCTGTGGCTTATATTCAGTTCAGCTGTGGCAAAATGAAAAATAGCAATAACAAAAGAGACCTCCTAGATTTTTCTTGGTGCCAAACAGTTTTGCTATGTAAGAAATACATTAATATTGAAGTCTTGCTGCAGACTGTGAGTTGCAGAGGAGCAATATTAGGTGTTTAGGTGTCATAGCCAACGATCAAATTACATCATCGCTGTCAAGATATTTTACCCAGGATTCTTTATTATATTTGGGTTGCTGACAGCAGCCTCAGTGGGGGTTTAAACAGTCAGAGCGAATAGAGGGAGTGAGGGAGTGAGATATGTTGCTGGCCTCATGCTGTTGAGCTTGCTGTCTGCCTGAGATGTGAGCAAAATGAAACATTTTTTGCCTGTCTGACAGAAGAGATTTTACTCTGCTAGGAAAAACATTCTCCTCCCAGATTTCTCTGTTACTCTATCAAAGGGGTAGGCAACCCTGGTCTAGGGCGGTCCTGGTTTTTGCTCCAGCCACACCTGCATAACTTTTCATTTTAATTAATCAGGTTTAATGAATGCAGGTGACCATGTGCTGTAGGCACTCAGAATTTCACCATTCATAATATTCAGCCTCAGACTTGTAATCATCCATCAAACTATTGTGGTCAAGCTCAGATGGAGTAAAAACCAGAAACGTCACTGGCACTCCAGGGACCAGAGTTGCCTACCCCATGCTCTATCATAAACTGTAAATCAGAGACAGTACAGAAAGTAGCAGATGCTTTCCAGCAGAGTAGTGTGGGCATAAATCAAAGGGGTGGTGTAGAAAGCAAACATTTCCACTTAAAGACCCTTGTAAAATAAGTCAAATATAAAGAAACACCTGGATTATCATAAGATCAATGAAAAAAATCTTGCAGCAGTTGAAAATCAAGATCTTTGTTTATAATAGACAAGAATAGAGAAAGATCCTCACAAATTCTATTTCAATGCACTCCTCAATCACATTAAAACCTGCAGAGAAAGTTCCAGATTAATCAGACTTATTTTCTCACCATTGCTATCACATCATCCCAGAAGCTGGATTCTGTACAGTGCCAATTTTGGAATGGGGGCAGCTAAGGAGAGCTGGTACTTAAAAGAATGCTAGAGTTTTTTTTTAATAATCTATTTCACGCAATTATTCAAATTCTAGAATGTGCATTTGACACTGAAAAGGCAACAAAACTCACAGTTGAGCCCAAATAAGTTGATTTGCTGTGATCTACATCTGGCACGGATGTGTATGAGGGTTAGGGCTTCCAGCCTTAAGATACTGACAAAATTATGATGTCTTTATCTTCCCACTTGATGTGATGTCGCACTTCTTCACAATATTACCACACTTGAGTGAGTGTTGCTTCTTCCTTCAGCAGGCGAGCATTGAATATTTCAAATATAAGCAGATTTTCTGTAACATGGGGATTCCATTTATTTGTATGGGAACAGCTGACAGAAAGAGAATGGTCACAGAATTGGAAAACCGTGACCATGTTTCACTATCTAACTGACATTGTCGCTTTCTATATTCTTGATAAAATAATCTGGCAATTTTTCACCTTTCTTGTTTTCCAACCAGCACTTTTCCCACCTACAGAGGATTTTCCGATTTTCCCCTGGGTTAGAAAAGAAAGCTGCATTCCATTATATTATTGCTTTCAGCACCCACACCACTGCTGCCATGTAGCTGTCATCCTGCTACGAGGTTAGCCAGTGTGGTTTTATTTCACCCGCATCACTTGGGAATTTCTACCTTACATTTCTTTCAGAAAACTATCAGTACTTGTGGACCAATCCACAGATTCTCCATGAAATCACTTCACCTTTGCTAAGAAATTGCGGAATGAACACAATGCAAAAGCCGCAGCTATTATAAACAAGGAAATATAAACATAAACATAAACAGTCACTACAAAACAATTATGATGGGCGCAAAGCTAATTAATTTCTTTCACCGTCAAAGTCATTCCAAGTTAGTCCTGACAGTAGTGGCAATGACATATTCAATAAGAAATTAAAACCTGGAAAAGAAGTATGAAGCTTATGCCTCATGCTGTGTCAAGAATATGCTTTGGGCATTAACATTCACTTTCCAATAGTATTCCCACGTTGAAAGGCCAATTGACCTCTGCACCCAGCGGCAGCATTTCTCAGACAAATTCCCATGAATGCAGCAGGAATATACAATGAGGTTCACTTTGGAACATTTAAACCAAACCTCCTGCTTTCAAAAAATATATAATTGTTGGCAGGAATGACCATATTTGCAAAGGGCTTATACATTTAAGGATGATTGATTGGCTCGTATTCATTCTTGAAAGGAGCTTGACCTTGAAACAAAACAGTGTCTATGCAACAGTGCTTCAGTTCCAGGTTTGAATATGTATAACTCTGAAAACATACAGACAAATCAATAATCAAAAGGCTGTGTTGACATACTAAAGAAGAAACCGTACATTTTCGTTTTCAGTGATTTAGAAAAATCACATTATTAATACAGTTGTTATAATACACTGCCCGGCCAAAAAAAAAGTTGCACACTGTAATATTTTGTTGGACCGCCTTTAGCTTTGATTATGGCGTGCATTCATCGTGGCATTGTTTCGACAACCTTATGCAACGTCACAACATTTATTTCCGTCCAGACTTGCATTAATTTTTGGCCGAGATCTTGTATTGACGAAGGGAGAGTCGAACCACTCCGTGAAGTCTTCTCCAGCACATCCCAAAGACTTTCAATGGGGTTAAGGTCAGGACTCTGGTAGCCAATTCATGTGTGAAAATGATTCCTCATGCTCCCTGAACCACTCTTTCACAATTTGAGCCCGATGAATCTTGGCATTGTCGTCCTGGAATATGCCCATTGATGGGATAACCTGGTCATTCAGTACATTCAGGTACTCAACTGACTTCATTTTATTGCTGCATAACGTTGCTGATCCTAGACCTGACCAATTGAAGCAACCCCAGATCATAACACTGCCTCCAGAGGCTTGTACAGTGGGCACTATGCATGACTGGTGCAACTGCGACTTTTTTTTTGGTCAGGCAGTGTATAATTTTTGTGGATTTGTCTTGGCACTCATAGATATAAATGTCTTAAAGGGCAGGACAACTCATAGTAGGATTCAGGATCTTGAAGTCAACTGGTCATTTGTCATTTGTGTGAAGAATTAGCTTTTTTGTTTCTCTGTGACATGCAACATGAGCAACACAACAAGACCAGTTTCAGTGAACCTAACATTGACTTTTAAAGTTATATTTTCATCTAATATTGAAGTGTATGTTTGAATCTGCGCTCTCCACAATTGGCAGAGAATGCCAAAGTAAGGAAGCAGGCCTGTGTGTGATACTAAACTGAAAGGAAAGAAAAATACTGTAGGGGAAATACACTATAGGTGATAATGTCTGACCCTCTCTATCCAGCTTAAACAACACAGGGTAATGACAGGAGAGTAAAACAGAACATTTCCATGGCAATAATCAGCAAACCTTTCCTGAAGCAGGTTTGAAAAAATATCTAGTGACTGACTGTAGCCTACTACCAGAAGGCAAGTCACAAGCATAATTTCCTGTCACTTAACCTCCCAATCTAATGAAATCTGTATCCTGTTTTTAAAAATAGTATTCGGGAAGACTCAAGTGGGAATTTGGTGGGTAACACATAAGTTCAGGTTCTGCTACTCTGCCAGACTTGTCATTAGTTTGAGTGCAGTAACAGAGCCCTTTATCTAATAAATACTGAAAAATAGAAAGTTCATGGTGCAGACCACTGAGCTGTGTGTTTCAGGTATGGCTGAATGGATTTATGCCACATCCAGATACTGATAATGTAACAGATATGTGTGACACAACCAATTTTAGGTATTAATGCAAGGTTTATTACAAAAATAAATACAGTAAATATTATATATATATATATATATGTACAAATAGCACTGAAATGATTCAATATGTACTGAACAACTTTGAATTTATGAATGAGAAGTCTGCAAATACAGATTGATCCATGGGGCCAATGTAGCTGCTGTCACCCTGGGACATCTTAGGCGTCTCTTTCAGGAACTCCTTGTCAAAATAGCGGAAGTCATTGTAGTCCACCTGTGATTGGCAGAAAAGCGACATCAGTCAGGAACCAGAAGTAGAGTGAAAGAAATGTTAATGATGCCTGCTGGGAACACAGAATACCAGGACAACCTATCTGCAGAAGTTTCATCCCTTTCATAGTGGAAGAGGGGTAAGTTTACAAAGGACACACACATGACCTAATATAGATTAATTTGCCATTGTCACTACTTGGACTCAAGACACATACTATGCCTCTCTGTTAGTGTATGTATGTTATGAGTTGATAGTCTATGAACTCAATATGTTGTTTTGTAGGCTCTCCTGTACCCATCTTAAAAGCATTACTCTTAAGCAGCAACAAAGCTTCATCTTAAAGATACTGGACACGTCCATTGCTATATGATCAGCACATGAACCAAAGTACCATTTTAGGCTTGAATGGTGGCTCCAATTCTCTCTTTTCAAGCTTAGTCCAATCTATGGACTTAAAGAAGGGGTGTTCCCTAATGTTTCCAACCGTGCCCAGCCTGTGGTTGGGGTCTTTCTCCAATAGCTGCGGGAGCAAAGCACATGGGGACATGTGGGCTTGGAAACTCACCCATTCGCTCATCAGATTCACTCCTTCACTAACTGACCAACAGACTCATTTACTCACTGACTCATTGAAAGACTCAAGCAGAAATATCTGACTGATGGAAAGATCGGCAGAATGATACAGCAAACTTGCAGAATGACACACAGACAATGACACTGACGTACAGGTGGCCAGCCTGGCCACTACTGATTACTGACTGTGCTCTCACTGGTAGATAGACCTCACATTGACCTTGAAGGACAGATGGGTAGGTTTTACACACATACATACCTTTACCAGAAGGTCATTTGACTCCTGGTTGATCCAGTTGGGATATTGAGGAATGTCCATGCAGACAGACATGCAGAGCTCATCTCTATCAGCCCCATAAAAGGGACTCTCGCCAGTCAACATTTCAAAGATCACAACCCCAAATGCCCACCAGTCCACAGGGGAGAAGTAATGTTGTCCCTGGAATATCTGTGCATGAGATGGATACATTTAGGGACATCATTGCAGACAGCTTAATCTATAAACAGTAGCCTACTGACACGTTCACCATGCACATTTTTTATGGTCTGACCACAAAATTGGATCATATTGATACGATCAACCTGGAAGCCCAAAATATGACCAAAAAAACCTAAAATAAACCTCTTCACATACCATTTGTTGCATATTGCATTGCAAATACACACATGCTCAAACACAATGCACTCATACAGTTCAGTGACATACAAATGCATTAGCTAATATCTTGTTCAGTTTCTTTAGAATTCCTCAGATTCAAAACCTCCATATTCTTACAAAGCCAGGGTGCTCTCACAACACAAAGATGAATTGTGATTAATTACACATGACTGTTGACTGTGAGGAACACACAGTGAAATGTCCCCTAGTGTTAATTCAACTCTGTTAGAGTACATATGAGTCCAACAGAGACCATATGTACTTTGTAGGAGTTGATTTAACACTGAACATTTTACTGTGCAGACTTCACATAGCTGGCTTAGATTGATAGGCTCTGTTTGTCAGGTACATACGGGAAAATACTTCCGTTACTGTTTTACCCCCCTTCCCTCTGCACGGCCCTCTTAGCCCCCATCCTTCACCACCTCATTCCATACCTCTGGTGCAATATAATGCTCCGACCCACAGAAGCTTAGGGCGCGCTTATCCCCAAGCATATTATCTTTGCTTAGTCCAAAGTCCACAATTTTGATGTGCCCATCTCGATCCAACATTACATTTTCCAGTTTCAGATCTCTGAGGGAGGAGAGGATAGTAAAGAAAAACAGAGATAAGAATTTTGTGTTTCATTGACAATCATGGAATACATTCACATTTACACCAGAGATGACAGAGATGCTCATTATAAAGCTAGAAGTGAAAGTTTCACTGTTTGACAGAGAAAGAAAGTGAAATAAACATAGTGAGATACACCTTGTCTCTGACAGACACCACACAGAGACCTCCAGCTGAGTTGCTGACATCACCACAATGAAACAATACACCCTTGTCAGTTTTCCAGACCTGAGTTTGAGTAAACTTCCTGCAGATGAAGGAACAGAAGTGTTTTACCTGTATATGACTCCATGTCTGTGGAGGAATTGAAGCCCGCATGTCATCTCTGCAGCATAAAATCTAAGGAAGAGCAAGAAAGGGGGAAAGGAGCAGTAAGTCAAAGAAAATAACGAAGACAAGAGTATGTTTGAGCATCTGTCTGTGCCATTTGATCAGAGAGACCTGCATAATTCATAGAGACTGACTGGTCTCCCCTTAACAATGAGCCCAGGCTATTGAATAAGTAATATAATCTAGGAGAGGGGCAGAGGATTGAGGTCTTTCAGCATTCTCAAAAAGCATTAAACTAAGCGTACCACTATCATCTAATCAAGTTACTCAAGTAATATCATCTGATAGTCAAATCTGTCCTATAGTGGCAGTCACATGCTATAGGTTATAGCTAATGAGCAAACAGAAAGTTGCCATGATGACTGAAAATAACACTCGACTCAGCAACATTTTGTTTCTAACCCAAAGCCATGCTTTGCAAACAAATGAACCATAGCTCATGGTGTAAGTTGAGTGACCCTGGATGATCCTCCCTTCATTCACCATAAACAGTTAATTCGAATAGTGGCAAGGGTCAACCATGGTACTCACTGTGTGCTGACTAGGTCAAAGCGTCCCTTGTCTTCTATGTGGAAGAACAGGTCTCCCCCATTAATATACTCCATCACAAAGCATAAGTTATCCTGAAGATACAAGAATTGTCAGTCATGATATGCAAAGACTTTCCTGCACTTGAGGTATTACTATGGTCTGGACAGTGATGACGGTGTGTGTACTGTCTAGTATTGTTCTTTCCTTTCAGAAGGAAAATTGGGCAAAAACTAGGCCTGAACCTCCAGAGAGCAAGCAAGGTAAAAACTCCCCAGTGGGAAGACAAACACTCAAACGGTGGCGAGATCTTGAGAGGAACCTGGCTACAGAGGGGGAGCGCATTCCCTGCTGGCCAGCCCAGTTTAAAGTAAAGGTGAAATGGAATGGTAACAGAAATGTAATGAGGGATCTATTACAGTAAATAATCAAACGGGTTGAGCAGGTTACAGATATGAGATATTAAACTAGCTGGTAAGTAGAAAGTCCAAATGAAGAGATGTATAATATGCAATTAAGAGGGGCGAGGTGATACATCTGGGGCTCCTGGGCATTCGGACCAAATTTAACACATTCCCTTCCCCTGCTCTCTTCCCTCGAGTGAGCTATTTCGTGACATTCAGCAAGCAAACTTAGCAGGTGCTCTGCAACGGAGGATAGATGAGAAACAAACCAAAACGGACTTGAATGGCCCCCACAAACCGATAGGAAGTACTACCCCATAGAGTTGGAACGTGACTGCCCACTTTTTCCGTGGGGAGCATTGTATTGTGGCATCCTCTTCCTGCTGGAAGTTTGCATTTTATACCCTTGGTGGAATGAGGTAGTGAGGGAATATAATTACTCCCTCCCCCTTCTTAAATTGGAACCATACTTGGTGTGGCTGCTATATTTCATCCTGGCATTTTGGCAATTCCCCCATTGAAGCAAGGGAAGGGAACGACAAGAAGAAAGCAGCCCAGGTTGTGACAAGGCATGGGCTTGAACCAGGGGAGGGACCGGGCTGGTGCGGTACATATGTAGGGGGGGGGGGGGGGGGAACTACCTTGGTCTGGGAAATTAAATACAATGCACAAAAGGAAGGGGGGTTTTCCTTGGTGTGGCACATGTATGTGATAATCATTTATTTCGTATTGAGCAGAGGAGAGGGAGGTGGTTTTACCTTTGTTTGGAATGTGAAGTACAGATGGGCGAGGAAGGGGCTTTCTGCTGCTAACTTCAGCACCCTCTTTTCAGTCATGAGGTAGTCCATGTAACCATTAGCCAGGATACTGTCTTTTTTCAGGGCTTTGATAGCAAAGTACTGTCCCGCTTTCTTTTAATTCTGCCAGCATGACCTAAACAAGGGGAGAACAGAGGGAAGAAGACAAGCAGACAGAAATAGAGGGGGATGAAAAAGAGTTGAGGTAGGAAAAGGGTTAGTGCTTTAAGAATCAGTCATTATAGCTTTGAGATTTTACAAAGAGAGACAAAACCGGTAGATGATCAGGCCCTACCTTTCCAAATGAGCCCTTGCCCAACACTTTGTGTAACACAAAGTTCTCCAGGGATATGAAATGGTGGAATTTGGTCTGTTCCAACAGTTCACAGTGGGGTGTGGTGGGCTTAATTCCCAGCTCACTTTGGATCAGCGCTGCATTTTCTTCCAGCTCTGGTTGGACCTCTGCAGCCGATTCATCCAGGTTAAATTTAATATGTTCAGCCTTCTCTTCCAGACTGGACTCCAGGTCCCTTTGGATCTGGATTAAAATGTCTTCCAGGTCATGTTCAAACTGGTCTGCTGGTACATTCAGGTCATACAGAATATGGGATACCATTTTTTCCATTTCTGTTTCAATCCAGGTTGTCGTTTCATCAAGTTGATGTTGGACCTGCTCATTCTCTTCTTCCAGCTTAGGTTGGCACTGTTCAGTCTTTTCCTCCAGGCTAAACTGCAACTCAGCAACTAAGTCCTGCAGGTCCCTTTGGACCTGAATAGAAATTTCTTCCAGATCATGTTGAACCTTGTCTACTGGTACTTTCAGGACATGCTGAGTATGGGATTCCATTTTTTCCAGGTCAAGTTGGATCCAGGCCGCTATTTCTTCGAGGTGACATTGGATCCAGCCCGCTGTTTCATCCAAGTCGCGTTGGATCCAGACTGCCACTTCATCAAGGTCAGACTGGATCCTGGCAGCTGCTTCATCAAGCAAACATTGGATCCAGGCTGCTATTTCATCAAGGTCACTTTGGATCTTCTCATCCTTTCCATCTAGCTTGGGCGGGATTTTTTCAGCTTTTACTGCCAGGCTATGCTGCCTTTTGGCAACTAATTCCTCCAGGTCCCTTTGGATCTTGGTGGAAAATTCTTCTAGGTCACGCTGAACCTTGTCAACTGGCATTTCTAAGCAACACTGAATAAAGGGCTCCATTTCTTCCAGGTCAATTTGGATCTTAATTGCTGTTTCATCAAGGTCACGCTGGACCCAGGCGGCTGTTTCATCAAGATCACGTTGTATCTGGGCTGTCAGCTTCTGCAGATCAGCATTGCGTCGCACATCCTTGTAAACAAAGTGAGGTTGTTCGCCCCTGTCCTCTAGAGCATGGTGAACGATTGCCCCCCTCTTTCCCAGACCATCCTGCAGATATTGTTTATCTAAGGTTCCAGATTCGTCCCTCTGCACACTGTAGTGTTTCTTTTTTGGCAGAAAGGCTAGAGACTAAAGGAAGGAAAGCAAGAATAAAGCACTAACACCAACCCACTTCCAGTTTTTTAAAAAATATTAACACCTAGGCTAATTCACAGTTTATATAGCAAGAACAATTTAAGCCCCTTGAGTATCCACTCAGACAGATGCTACTAATCAGCGGCTTTTCCCACTGTTTCAGTTACACCTGAGGTGCATTCAAATTCAGCGAACAAGGCTAACGTTTGCGAACGTTTGCAAACTATTTCAAACTTTTTTACGTTAGCTTTGTGTTCGCCGCAAACGTTTGCAAACATAAGCGAACGGTCCGAAAAGGTAGTTTGCGGCGAACAAAAATGGACGCTGGACTGAGGGAAATGTGTTCCCAGATGGAGATTTCAACTGAAGATAACGGTAATGCAAACAATTTGGAACATTCTTAAAAAGCCGTTCAAATTTAACCATTCAAAGAAAACATGTTTGCCACGCACGTTCGGCTCTGTTCGCTGAATTTGAACGCACCTCAGTATATTTTATGCTAATGACATTTATGAATGAATGCCTTCTCTTCTTAGGCCTTGGATGTAATCATTATGCATTCAGAATTTGCATTTTGGTTTTTAGTTAGCATAATTTGCGCTAGTGCTTTAGTGATGTCACATCTACACATGCTGGTGTGGGGTTTTAGCCAGGTCTGGTGCTATAAATGCACTTTGTTTCTCCAGCCCTCAATAAGAACATCTGTAAAATGAATGCAATGTAATGTAACTGACGTAACGGATCACTTCAAGCAAATTTGCATAATAATAAAAAATGAGCTAATATTTCAACTAGAAAGTGTTTATTTATTTAATTAACAGATGCTGCTTTCCAGAGTGACATAGCTGTGATCGTAGAATGTTCTAATGTTGATGTAAGGATAAGCCCCTTGAGTATCCACTCAGACAGATGTTACTAATTAGCGGCTTTCCCTCTGTAGTAGCGATGTTCTAGAACACTGCCTTAGAATAATAACACTTTCAAATGGCTAAAATTAACTTTAGGCATTTAACAGACTCTGATCCAGAGCAACTTACAAAGTGCAGTAAGAGCATCAAAAATGGTAAAAGAACAGTGCTAATGTGATCCGGTGTTAATCATCACACCACAAGCTTTTGTATTTACACGAACATAAATTATTATTTGATTATTGCCAAGTTACGGCTTGGTGGGGCATGCCCCATACCTATATAGTCATACAATCCCCAAAAACTTTGAGTAGAGTGCATTTGTGTATGCAATCTATGCATTCTACAAACAGCACCTCCTTGTGGTGAAACAAGTGCAAGTCCTTGTAGCTGTCCTTTTTAATAAATTTACCTTTCCTCAGATTCTGTGAAATAATCTGGGTATCACTGATTTCACTAAAAGGGTAATTGATACCACCCCAATGAATGACTGGCAGGATGCAATGGCACTCAGTGTTGGTTTCAGTGTTTTATAGTGGACAGTAAAGTATAATCTAATCTTAATACAAATACATTTTGTTATCCGTAGTCGTTTTATTTTTGATAAATATATCGACAACAGAAAACATGTTGGACACTACACTGTAATAGTAGCTTCAATAGACAGAAAAATGGGAAAATATTTACATATTTATTAACAGTAAATGCCAATCAAACCGACCTTATCTGAAGTATGACAAGCATTAATGTTTAGGTTAAAGTAGCCTTTGTACAGTGATGAGGTGAAAAACTACAACGTAAATCCGTCCATAGGTAATGGAAGGCTTCTTTAGGAAGAGATTCCACTCAATTCAAGATACTATAATGAACACAGAAACAAATACTCTGCAATAATACACTGGACATCTTGGGACAGCGGGGGCTATTTTTAATCATGGCAGCATGGCTGTATTCCACTTTAATTCACTTGATTAATGAAATTATATTTGGTATGTTTGTTTGTGTGCTGTGGGTCTGCCCCACTGTCTCTGTCTTTTTTGTTGTTGCTGGGGCTACAACTGAAGTTCCCAAACGGGAAAATAAAAGTTATTCTATTCTATAAGGTGACATTAAGCTGTAGCATTTTCGATTCTAAAATCCAGTTTATTTTTAAAATAGTTATTTTAAAAAAATCTATTCGATTTAATCATGAAAGGTAGTAAATAGATGTTTTTTTAAGTGGGTGCTATGGCGGGCTATGGCAGCGATACACACTTAGCACCATAAAGGACAAAGAAAGTAAATTCATATTACAGGATTTTAAGTTATCCCAGGAAATAGCTTTTTCATAGATACATTCAGAATACACCCCTTTTCAAGTTTTGACACAGAATCAATATTTGCTTCAATTTTTAAATTTTTATGTAATGACGTTCATATAATATTTTATAATGCTATCTGGTTTTTACACCCCAGTTCCATTGAAACAACACAAAAAGACTTGTCTGGAAGTAACCAAACCAAATTTAAGCCATGTTCATGAAAGCAGCTTACATGTTCCAAATTAAGGCTACTCCTGATTTAAATGCTAAAAGAATAAAACCATCTTAAAAAGTGTATTAATATATCTGCTTTAGAATCAAAGGGACTGAAAACAGTATTTAAGATTTCTTAATACCAAACAACCCAAATAAACATCTAACATATTTTTAAATCCTAACAATCCTAATAGAAATTCACTTACCTGCAATCGTCTGAAAAAATTCATCATAATTATACTGAATTCAATAGCTCAAAATCGCACTGTGTAAACTCTCAGGTGAAGCACTATGAAGTTATGATACATAGCATTGAGTATTTACCTTTAAATATGGGTGATATGTGTAGTGATGTCACAATATGTGCAACATAATGTCAAAGTTCTGAACACTTGTGATGTCATATATGTTTGGGCTTAATTACATTTGAATGGTCAATTTGTAAAATTACAGTCACTAATAACAATAATAAAACTATACATACAGGGGATTAAACTATACAAGTCAGGGGATTATACTTCATAAAAATAAACAAAAGGATCTACAGACATTTAGGATGTGTTTAGCTTTTTTTGTCTAAGTAAATTACTTTCTATTTCCATTTCAATAACATGACGTCCGTCAGCATAGATGTCAACTCTGTCTGATAAATTAATAGAGGTAGCATCTTAGATTTGACTAAATGTTATATTTTTCATGGCATAGCCGTAGTGAGTAGCCATTTTATTTTTCTAAGTTGCTAAGAGGTCTGCAAGTGAAAATACACACTTTTAAACAATAATTCTTATTTTGTTTCGATTTAGAAGTGAGATGGAGTTGACCTGTTATGTTTGAGACCCTGCTGATTGCAATATTATTTCTTTAATTTCAAAAAAGTAGTGAACATACCACAGGACAAGTAACATTACTGCCTTCTGTGACTCTACATAGGGGTCTGTAGGATATGGCTAACCATTTTTAAATGACATTTTTAGAGAAATCTGATGGTTTTCTGCAAAATTCTCAAGATTTTCATGGAAATTATATTTTAAATATTTTAAAAATTAAAGAATATAAGAGTATGAATGTAATGAATGTAAGGATTCTTGTCTGGGACAAAGGTGTTTCCTGGCCCTCGGCAGGTACAGAAGTAAATAAAAAATTAAATTAAATTTAAATGCTTTGACCATTTGTATATACTGTATTAGTCTGTATTGTACCATCTTTATTGTTTCAAGAAGCTTCATTCTGCTCTCTGGCTCTGTAGCCTCACTTGGTCTCATAGAAAAATGCACATTCTATCATTTTCCGATTTATATTGTAATTGGTAACACAATACTTATCTGTGTCAATAATGGAAGTCTCCACTTTCGACCCTTCATCTCTGTTCCTAAGGATCTCAGAACCAAAGTGCCCAGATATCCGACTTCTCCTATTTTCTGTCTCATCTCCTTGTGAAAAGCAATGCTCCCCAGTGTTTGATAGACATGTACAGTGCAGTCCACACGTATTTGGACAGTGACACAATTTTTGTTGTTTTGTCTCTGTACTCCAGCACATTGGATTGAAATGAAACAGTGACTATGAGGTTAAAGTGCAGACTTTCAGCTTTAATGTGTGGGTTTTTTCATCCTTATCGGGGGAACTGTGTAGCAATCATAGCCATTTTTACACTACACATAGTCCCCCCCCATTTTAGGGGACCAAAAGTAATTGGACAAATTAACATAAACTTAAAGTCATCATATTTAATATACAAAAAGACTTGCCCGGAAGTAACCAAACCAAATTTAAGCCATGTTCATGAAAGCTGCTTACATGTTCTTTATTTATTCCAGATTAAGGCTACTCCTGATTTAAATGCCAAAAGGATACACTTTTTGAGATAGTTTTATTAATATATCTGCTATAGAATCAAAAGGACTGAAAACAGTATTTAAGATGTAATACCAAATAACCCAAATAAACTACACATCTAACATATTCTTAAATCCTAACAATCCTAATAGAAATGAACTTACCTGCAATCGTCTGAAAAAATTCATCATAATTATACTGAATTCAATAGCTCAAAATCGCACTGTGTAAACTCTCAGGTGAAGCACTATGAAGTTATGATACATAGCATTGAGTATTTACCTTTAAATATGGGTGATATGTGTAGTGATGTCACAATATGTGCAACATCATGTCAAAGTTCTGAACACTTGTGATGTCATATATGTTTGGGCTTAATTACATTTGAATGGTTACTTTGTAAAATTACAGTCACTAATAACAATAATAAAACTATACATACAGGGGATTAAACTATACAAGTCAGGGGATTATACTTCATAAAAATAAACAAAAGGATCTACAGACATTTAGAGTGTTTAGCTTTTTTGTCTAAGTAAATTACTTTCTATTTCCATTTCAATAACATGACCTCAGTCAGCATAGATGTCAACTCTGTCTGATAAATTAATAGAGGTAGCATCTTACAGATTTGACTAAATGTTATATTTTTCATGGCATAGCCGTAGTGAGTAGCCATTTTATTTTTCTAAGTTGCTAAGAGGTCTGCAAGTGAAAATACACACTTTTAAACAATAATTCTTATTTTGTTTCGATTTAGAAGTGAGATGGAGTTGACCTGTTATGTTTGAGACCCTGCTGATTGCAATATTATTTCTTTAATTTCAAAAAAATAGTGAACATACCACAGGACAAGTAACATTACTGCCTTCTGTGACTCTACATAGGGGTCTGTAGGATATGGCTAACCATTTTTAAATGACATTTTTACAGAAATCTGGCGGTTTTCTGTAAAATTCTCAAGATTTTCATAGAAATTATATTTTAAATATTTTAAAATTAAAGAATATAAGAGTATGAATGTAATGAATGTAAGGATTCTTGTCTGGGACAAAGGTGTTTCCTGGCCCTCGGCAGGTACAGAAGTAAATAAACAATTTAATTAGATTTAAATACTTTGACCATTGGTATATACTGTATTATACCATATTTATTGTTTCAAGAAGCTTCATTCTGCTCTCTGGCTCTGTAGCCTCACTTGGTCTCATAGAAAAATGCACATTCTATCGTTTTCCGATTTACATTGTAATTGGCAACACAACACTTACAGTATCTGTGTCGATAATGGAAGTCGAGCTTTCGACCCTTCATCTCTGTTGCTAAAGATCTCAGAACTAAAGTACCCAGATATCTGACTTCTTCTATTTTCTGTCTCATCTCCTTGTGAAAAGCAATGCTCCCCAGTGTTTGATAGACATGTACAGTGCAGTCCACACGTATTTGGACAGTGACACAATTTTTGTTGTTTTGCCTCCAGCACATTGGATTTGAAATGAAACAGTGACTATGAGGTTAAAGTGCAGACTTTCAGCTTTAATTTAGGGTTTTTATATCCTTATCGGGGGAACTGTGTAGCAATTGTAGCCATTTCTACACATAGTCCCCCCCCATTTTAGGGGACCAAAAGTAATTGGACAAATTAACGTAAACTTAAAGTCATCATTTTTAATATTTGGTTGCATATCCTTTGCATGCCATGACATCCAGATGTCTGTAATCCAACAACATCAAAATACTCTTGATATCTTATTTTCAGGTACTCACAAGCGATACTACAACCTCCCTGCATTTGAATGGATCTCTATGGGAATTGGGGGGTGGGACTAGATTATGCTGTGAATTACACAGGAATAGTATGGAACACATGGTTGGCTAAATGGCTGTAAGTTATCAAAGGTCTGAGTTATCAAACGAGCCTCAAAGCATCACTCTGCTGCCAGATATGCAGTAGATATGGATGGATCACTTTAAGGGTTGTTTCTCCTGACTTATTGGGGGGCTTTCAAGCTTCCCACAGGGGAATGGTTTTTGCCACAGTCTTTACATGTGAATTAAATATGAGCATCTATTCATGAATATTTATATATATTTTATATATAGTGCACCACAGTGTTTAGTTGTACGACCAAAAGCATACAGAAGACATGCTCAGGTCATTGTATGAAAGCACTGTCTAACTGACCATTAATAGCCAATTAATCAATTTAGTGGTACAGAAGAAAAAAACATCTGTGTCTATTCTCACTCAAATTATGTACTCCACTAATTATCTCCCTCAAATAATATGAAAGTATAGGCCTACGTATACATACAAAAATATTTGTGACAACATCTCAGAAATCAATTTAAAGACAATTTATGTATTTATGGGGAGAAGAACAATTCTTAATAAATCTTGTATCATAATATTCACAATTAGTATGATGGCGCAGTGTCATACTATCTCTTCCTGAATATATAAAACCAAACCGAAATAGGAATGGGGACGCCTGTGCTTTGGCCTTGCTACGAATTTCTAAGGTCCAGATGAGGTCAGTTGCAGTACCGTGGATATACAGCAGAGGGTGTAAAGTCAAACACTATAATGGAGTTCTGCCACTGCATTTACGCCATATGAAGTTAACTGTGACAAAAGTGCCAGAATCAGAGCAAATTTACTCCTATAGGCTTGCAAGAAAATTATGACAATAAAAATATGGCGTCTTTTCCCATACGCTTTTGTTGGGAAAGAGTTAGGGCTATCTTAGAGGGGAGCAGCTTATTCTTTCTTTTAATGTTTTAATGTCTTTTTTTTTTTAAAGCACATTGCATTTTCCTTTTCTATTAAATATGTTATGTAGGCTAAGTAAAACTGTCCTTGCCTAATGTTAAAACTAACTTGTAGCCTAAATTATTTTTACAGGTCTCTGTGCTGCTATTAGAGTGTTGTGTTTTAAACTGTTTGCACTTTGCAGAGACATATTGAATTGTGTGTCATAATTTTTCTATGCATCTTAATCTCTTTATACCACTGGCATATGTTGTGACATGCAGCTGTGAGACAGATTGTAGATTGTAGTACCTCACTGGAAGAATTGTTAAACTGTTAGGTAGCATGTACTGCACGTTAGGATGATAGGTATTTGTTTTAGTAAAAAAAAACTAAAAAACAAAACAAAGGCAAGTGCTGGCAGTAACGTTAGGCTAGGAGCATTTCACCATTTGATGGTGGGAACTAGGAAGTAAGAACATTTTGCCAGCAGCCATACCACCATGCAATCTGCTCCTGCTGAATTGTTGAAGCTAAGCAGGTGTGGGCTTGGTTAGTACTTGGATGGGAAACCCTCTGGGAAAACTAAGATGGAAGTGGTGTTGGTGCCCCAGCCCCAGTGCAGTGATGGGGACGCTTTGCTGTAGGAGATGCCGCCTTTCAGATGAGACGTTAAACCGAGGTCCTGACTCACTGCGGTTATTGAAGATCCCATTACACTTATCGCAAAGAGTAGGGGTTTCCCCAGTGTCCTGGCTAAATTTCCAATCTGGCTCTTTCAATCTGCCACCTAATCATCCCCCAGTTAAACTGGCTAATAATCATTCTCTCCCTCTCCACCTCAGCTGATGTGTGGTGAGCATTCTGGCGCAAAATGGCTGCCGCTGCATCACCCAGGTGGGTGCTACACAGAGGCGAGTTTCCCCCTCATCACTGTAATCGCTTTGAGTATTGAGAAAGGCGCTATATAAATGCAAGGTATTATTAAGAACACACTAAGTATAGTATTTTGTGATTTTGTGATTTTCCTCCTCCAGAGTTGAAAAAAGCACTTACATTTTTTCTGTTATTGCCAATGATCAATTACAAATATGATCATGCAATTCAGACAAAGTGAACATTATCGTTCAAGGAGCCATATCATCATGGGTCCAAATATTTCACTGGCTGACCGTTATTTTCTCAACTAAAAATCATGTTAGACACTTTCCCCCTCAACACATAATCCTGTTTGGAATTTGACGGTACATCACTGAAGCACTGTCACCTGAACACCAGTAAACACCAGTTGCCCACAGACTGTCGCTTCACAGTTGTACCGTTGTCGGGGCAACGCACGTCCCCTTGCCACCAAAATCTTGGGTAATGTGTTGTACTAAAACTTCTCGCGAGACCTCAGGGGTGTATGTATGATGTGTGGGGTTTACCTCGCGAGACCTCAGGGGTGTGTGTATGATGTGTGTGGGGTTTACAGTGACCTCATCCCTCCAGCAGCAGCTGCATAGCCAGGCGGAGCTGCAACTTTGAGAGAAACTTGTGAGTTACAAGTACTGAACGAAGGCAGACACACACGGAATTTCTTTCACAGGTGAGGAAGTAACATTCAAATATTTGGGGATTTGTACTTGGTAGCTCTGTTCAGAGGTTAAAGAAGACGGACTTTGTTTGACCCGACAGAATTAACGTTACTCGTTTAAATAACGTTAGAGGAAAGAAACAACTGCTTGGAATTTGTTCATGAGAGGAAAAACGATTGAGGGAAAAGAAAAGGTGAGTTGGAAACAGTCCCTGGCAATCTCAATGGATGAGAGTTGGTCTTTAGTCTGTGTAACGTTAGCTAGCTAAAACGGACTTTATCAGGACATTTTGCCAAGCCCATTCACAAGCTAACGTTAGTTGTACTTGTAACGACGTTGGCGGTACGTTATGTTACATGGTTCGATCGCCGTATTTAATATTTTAGTCCGGTCAACAGTTTTACCATCCAGGTTAACACTAAGGTTAGCTAGCTAGCTACGTTAATTTACCTAATTTCGTTAACGTAGCTACCTTCTAGATTGATAGAAGTTAACATTGCCTAAGTTGGCTACGACAAACGAAAAAATTTAACGTTAGCTGACTTTAATCTCTTGAAATTGTATCTCTCTCCTCGATAAGTACGTTAACGTTAGCTAGAGTGAAATAGTTAAGTTATATAGATCTAGCTAACGTACAAAACTAACTAACTTACAAAGAACAGGGGGAACTTGGCAAACAGACCAGTAACGTTAACGTTA
Organism: Synaphobranchus kaupii; assembly: GCA_029718625.1. Taxonomy (NCBI): domain Eukaryota; kingdom Metazoa; phylum Chordata; class Actinopteri; order Anguilliformes; family Synaphobranchidae; genus Synaphobranchus; species Synaphobranchus kaupii. The sequence goes on from CM056390.1 coordinate 20,551,054, forward strand.
AGCTAAGTTAACGTTATTGGAGAAGTTGTGATTTTTCAATTCTTATTGAGTAACGACGTTAACGTGCTGCCAGTAGACTAACCGAATAAGTAAGTTAGTGGCGAAAATGGATGACAAGAGGAGAGATGTTCAAGTTAATCACGTCACCATGAAGCTTTAACGTTAAGTTACTTACTCAGTCTGTTTCTAGGTGTAACGTTAACTAATGTTGACTGACTGAAAAGCCCGCAAACAAGTTGCTCCCGTTATTAAACGACGTTATGAATTGTAACCATACGCCAGGGAGCTTGACTGTTGACATCCCATGTTCATGTGGTTATCGGAGTAACGTTAGGCTATCGTAAGACTCGGTTAAACTGCTAACGTTACACTCATTTGCTCTCTGTTGATTTAGGTTTATTGGCAAATCCAGAGGACATACAGTAATACTCCTCCCCAGTATTTTGCTCCAATCGCCTGGATTTGCTAATTAACACAAGTCTTCGAGGAGGTAGTACTAATTAGTGAAATCAGATGGCTTAGTCTATGGGTGGAAGAAATACATGGCAGGACTTCTACTTTATGTCCCCTGGATTTCCACCTCTGGCAAACCGTAACAATCATCGTGTCGAAGTATTGTATTGACGGTACTGTGGCTATACAATTAAACGTACATTAACGTGATGATTTGTGAAATTCACTTTCCATAAATATTAAATAGGCAAACTATGTTTGCAAGATACTACCAACTTGAGCCAAAAACCACCAACTCAAATGGCAGGATATTTCGCAGTTGCCTGTGCAGTACAACGACAACACAAATAGAAGGACACGTGTTTTTAAAATAAAATAAGGCAGTAAACTGTCTCGCTAACGGCAGTGAGTGAGGCCGAACCACAAGTCAGAACTAACGTTACAGAAAAAAAACATAACTTTGTATGCTCACGTTAAACGCAAAGTAACGCTAGGCTATTTTCCTTTAGGGTTGATAGCCGGCTAGGTAGATAGCGATCACGCGTGGAGATCTAACGTTATTTACACAAAGGAGAGGATAACGCATCTAGAAGCCCACAAGTCACCTGCTAACTTGCTCATAATTAAATTGACTAACTGTCCCATTGTTTGCATCTTTAGACGATTTCCTTTGGCCACGGTCACACTTCCCTGAAAAACAGATGTTGAGTTGTTGTCTTTGCTGTTCATTGCGGCCGTCCCTTTGTTTTTTTTTAAGGTTGGAAAACTTAATTTGGTTGTGATGGCAGTGAAACGGTAATATGATGGACTACTTGAACTGGTTCTATCCTCTCCTCGCTAGAACTAGATCTCATAGCTGCTGAAGAAGAAACCGGTGAAAGACAGTGTGGCAGTTGGTCAGTGAAAGAACCCAACATGTCGACAATGTCTATTCTGTGTTTTTGACCATCACATTGTGCTTATTGCCTCTGTTGATCAAATGCACCTTGGTACTTTTGTGACAGTCGTTGAGAGGAAGCACCGTCTGATCTTTGAGAGTGACCCTGAACGGACTTCATCGACTGCTCTTCATGGCTGTCCTTGCGTGTGGGTGGCATGTTTACAGTTCAGCGGTGAATACTTAAATGTTGGTCAAGGGCGAAGTTGTCCAGCAACCCTAGAAACCAATGGTATTAATCAGGGCATTTGTGGAATAGACATTTTGGGGGGAAACTGAGCATGGCGATGCTCTAATGAATCTGTCATTAATGTTTGGTACTACCTGTTGGTATGTTCACTGTCAAGTCCCTTTGGTTCTGGGGATTCTTAGCCCTGTATACTCAGTGGTTATTCTATTTGTTTCAGGGGTCTAATAATCTGAGCTGTTTACCTCAGGGAGACACTCACCTGGCCACACGAATGTCAAATATCAACATGTTGCATATATTATTTTAACTGATGCCGTTCAACAGGGTGACTTGGATAGTTAACATTTTTAAACATCCTGTACACATACCGCCCTTTAATACTGTATATTTTACTCAGGTCCAACAGTAGTATCATGTCTGGGCATCAAAATGCAATCCTTTCTTATAGGTCCACTTTCTAGCCTGTGTACTGTAATGTTTACTACACGGAGACTGTTTTGTTGTGCTAAAACTTGTTTGTCCACCTTCTGGTTCTAGTCAATGCATTAATAGTAACTAAATCTGTGGAATATAAGAGATGGGACACATTACCATTTGGAGAAATTATTGAACAACCCAGACGACTTCTGTATGGTCAGAGGAGGGAATACATAGCTACTTAATAAAAAGGCAGGTGTGTGGTTTTCCCTTAATCATTTTTCAGGTTCAGCTTTATATTTTTAGGAATCCTGAGATGGAACTTGCTAAGCCTGTTTTTTCCTCAATCAGCTGTTAGTAATCAAATATTAAAATCATCCAACCATCAATTAATAAACCCGCAGTTAAGGTTGAGCCTGTCCTTGTTGATGAAATTGCTTATTGAGCAGGAGTTTGTAGGAAATCAGTTCTTGGAAAGATTAAACTCTTGTGCCTTTCTTTTTCAGAACTTGTGTGACTGCATCTTTGTGTTTTCAAATAGAAAATCCTGGATGAATGATAGTAGATAAGGAAGAGTTGTTTTAAATGTCATGGAGCCGCTGAACCTTGAGTGGAAGTGAATTTGAATGGTTTTGAGGAGAAATAAAGTGACTTGCTGACAAAGTTATGTGCAGCATTAAAAGAAGGCATTGCTTTAAACTAAGTAGGACAGGCAATATTTGGCAGCGCAAGAAGGAACTAACACTTGCAAAGCCGGGAACAATTAGAGAGGATTTTCATCAGTACTTTTCTGTCACTGCGCTAGAGAGCTTTGGTTTCCAACTTGGAGAAAACACAGTGGAAAAAAAGTTCCCATAATTCTCTTTTTCATGCACATTGCGGTGCTGCTGTGGGATATATTCGGTTGCTGTCCTTAGATTTTAGCATGGAATGTAAGCTCAATCCTGCAGTCAGAAGTGCTCACTGGGGAGATTTCGTAGATGGGTTTATGGAGATGGGCAAAGTAGGAGGCATACAAGGACTTAAATTCCACTGAAAGAGGAATTAGGCATCGTGTCCTTGTATGCACACCATGTCCTATAACCTGTCCCCCTAAGCACTTACTTTTGTTCAGTATGGATGAGGCATTCATTTCTACCAGCAGCCATGACATGGCTAGCAAGTTTGCTGGACAAGGAATGGCAGCAAAAAACAACAGGGAAAGAAAGGAAACGCTCATAATAGAAAATCCACAGAGCAAGACATTAAATGAGAGGAAATTGGATATTGTGTGTGGTTGCTGTGCGACCACGTATTTTGTTTTTGTCGTCTTGTGTTGTATTCCAGTGCAGTGATTCAGGTTTTTCTTGCCAAGTCAAACAGGCAAAGCCATTCTGAGGGGAAAAAAAGTACTTGATTATTATAATTTTGTTTTTAGGAACACAAAGGTAGCACAGTAAAGGTTTTTGCCTTATTTTTTGTTTCTCAGTAGATTGTTTTTCACCAGCCTTTCTTTTCTGTTTGCGGGGCTTAGCTATGCCCTAAAACCATGTTTATTACATAAAACAGGTGCCTCCCTGAAGCAAGAGTAGGCAGCAATCACTTTAAAAATCCATTTAAATTCTCCTGCTGAAACGTTCCAGTTCAGTTTGAAATGAAGTTATCTGTGATGTTATTATGAGTGATGGGCAAGTTACCTCTAATGGGTAGATGATGGGCCAAAATTACAAGGCAGTGTAAGAATTGTGGGTATTAATGCAAAGTGTAGCTTTGAAAGCAAGAAAATAATTTTCTGACCCCAAATCCCAGGATTACTGTATTTCATTGAGGTTGTAGCTTGACAACAAATAGAAGGACGAACAAAAGACTGGGAAGGAACATGATTTGGCACATCGGTCGACCGCAGGCAATGCAGCTCTAGGTTTGCACTTTGCAGTTATCAGCAGGCACTAGCAGAAAACGACAAGGATGTCTTCTCTGTACGTGTTTAATCTCTGATTGAGAATGTGTGTGATTGCCTAATCCTGCACACTGCAGCAAGAACAGGCAGAGGGGCAGTGGCTGGTGGAAAGGAAATGGGGGCAAGACCCTCTGTCCTGAGCCAGTGCACCCAGCTGTCCCCTACCTGAACTCACCCTGTCAATGTGTGGTCCCAGCAAGCTCCTTCACTTCTCTCTGGCCTCCATTCTGGCAGTCTAAAAGCATTTTGGTAAATTGCATTAGTAAACAAAGCACTTGGACAGAAAAGTCCAAGGACTACAGTTGTATTTTGAAATAATTTATATTTGATTAAAATGTTTACAAAGGGCAACAAAAGTTGACTTTTATGGAGGGAGTCCCTCTATAAACTTAAAGCCATACTTGTGGTAATCCATAGCACAGATAATTTCCTTATCCAGACAGAGTAGGTTATAGCCTCTACTACATGCTTAATACATTCAGATACATACAGGAACAACACCAGTGTTTCATTCTGGATGGATTTTTAAATCACAACCTGCTACTTAAACTCACAGTTCCCTATGAAATTCACACTGGCTTGAGTAAGTGCGACCTGCTAATGAATCCAGACCTAAGTACCAGCTTTTTCTAATTTAGTGGCTTTTTAAAATCCTATCAGGCTATTATCATATTGTCATGTGAAAGAGACGGCAAGTGAGATGGGTAGGTCAAGAGTAATAGCTCAAGAGTACAAATGTTTTTCACACACCATTCACTGCATATAGCCTACAACCTAAAAAAGCCTTGTAGTGCTTTGGTTAAAGGATAACATTTCTTGATGGTGTCAAGAGTAGCACTGCCAAAACAAAACCTCACTTAATTACCTGTTTCTCCACACTTCCAGCAGATGTGCAATTGGCTTAATGACAGATTCGGCCAATTCCTGCTTTTTATCCTGTCACAGTTCCCGCTGGTCCTTTAAAATTGCTGAAAGTGCTCGAACTTGAATGCGGAAAATCTGTCAGAGTGTTTTTTAAAGTGCTTGATCTGTCATTTTATGAATTATAGAAAACCCCATTTTTCGGTAATGTGCATTCTATACAGTGGAAATCCAAAGTCTTGTGAGTTCACTGACATTATCATTATTTAAAAAAGAATGGAATTTTCTGATAAACTGGGAACAGTTTGGGGAATTTTGACTAAAGTCCTTGAATTATGTCTTTGAGATTGTTACCCTGATCTGTGAAAAATAAATAGAAATGGGAAAACAGTCCAACTATAGTGCTGTTGTAACCCGCTTGCACTAATGGTTCTCATTTCATGTAGTTCTGTGTATTTATTTTAACATCTGAAGATCATGGAATGGAAAAAAAGCAAAAAAACATTTATGACATTAAATCATACTCCCAATTTTTGACAGAGTATCACTTTCGCTTGGGAAAGTGAGCCGTTTTTGTGCTTAAGGCTTAAAGGAGGAGATTTTTGCATGGAATCCAAAGCATGCTACAAATTGAGTGACAGTTAATAACTGGAACTGCTCGTCTTGCTATTCTGGTTAAAATCTCTGAACGCTCTAGCTCAAAATCAATGCCACCACTGGGCAGAAAAATATAACTTATTGTGGAAATATCAAGATGAGAATCCACCCCTTTCAGTATGGTAACAGCCTATGTCCAGCCTATGTGCATTGTAATATTGCTCCCACTCTGTAATATTTTGGGTTTTCTGCTCAAGTGGTAGCCCGCATCGCAGCAGTCAGTGTAGTTTTTTTTTTTAAACTGCATTTTGGTCTTGCTTAATCTAAATACCAGGCAAAAAATATATATTGACCACATCCAAGTGCATTATAGTCATGCTCTGCCTGTTACTTCAGCAGATTTAAATATCCGACCCATCCCTCCATGGAACAGAATGGGTTAGTGCTCACTCCAACGGCGCTGTCTGTGGACACAAGCTAAGGCTGGGCTGTTGCCTGGAGAGGAACACGCCTATGGGTAATAGGCACCCTTTGTCCGACTTTTTCCCTCAATTGTTCTGGAGCACACGCCTCACACTGACCTCGGTTTTTTGACCAACCCAGAAATCATATTGCACAAAACTCTTAGCCTCAGGAAAGGGCTTAGCGCACCCCTAAATTCTTGAATAATTCAAAGGAAAAGCAATTGAAGCATCAGCTGTATGGAGCAGATGGGAGGCCACTAAAAAGCCTGCCATGGTCAGGTGGCTAAATAAAGATCTAAATCCCAAGACTTCATGGCCAGATGTAAAGACACTTGTTCCTCTATAGACTGCAGCGGCACCCCACCGAGCTCACGCTCATTGTGACTCTATTCGCCCATTCCTTATTGGGATTTCTTTCTGTAGCTCATTTGAATTGAGCTTAAGGTCACAGTGGATGTACGAGGATTCTCTCCCATCGCTTTCGCAACAGCCAGTTAGCGGTAGGTACCGATGACTTCGCTCAAGTTCTCAGTCGTGCAGTGCATGGCCTCGCAGCACTCATGACTGTGGTTCTACATACAGTGTGGTTCAGGACAGTCAAAAGGACGCCTTTTACAAAATGAGTCTCCGTTTCCCATTTACCTGAACGGACAGGTTGGGAGACGCGTGGAAGTGAAACCCGAACGGGAGCGAGGAAGGCGACCGCGCAGGGGAAAATTGCGAGCGATCGGTTTCATCATTCCTTTGCGCACGTGTGCATGACTGTGCAAAGTGCGCGGAGCCGTCTCATCAAAGGGCTGGCGCGGAGATGAGATGCATTTCGGCGCTCACCGCCGAAAATCAAATAAGCGAGACGTGGTGACAGACAAAAGGGAAGAGGATCAAAGAGGAGCGTCCGTGACGGCGCAGATGTGTCGCTGTTCTATGTTGGCTTTGTCAATCGCTTTAAGATGGTCAGCAGAAACCAACTTATTCCGTCCAATCACACGGCAGCGGTCTTGGCATCTGCCGCAAAATGCGAATAGCCTTCCTTTTGTCTTTCCTCAGCTAAACGTGTAAGCCTTTCGAACCTCTTGAACTGAAATTTTAAGTGGTATGTCTATATGTGTACGCTTCTGTGTTTTGTTTTGCCAGCAAGTTTTAAAAAGGCAAACGCAGCATAGTTATTTTCTAAAGCATTCTTCTTAGACAGATTTGTTGGGTCTTCATTGCGCTCAGATTATGCAGTTCAATCAATTATGCGCCAACTGTGCCTGTTTAATGTAGAAAGATGCTTTTAAGTTGATGGGCTGCCATATAATAGAAGCTCCAGCCAGAATGAATGTAACAGATGAACGGTAATGGAAGGCTTTTTATGCTGTCGGTTTGTCTGAATTACATTAAGAATAATTTCCCTGCGGGCCAGGACTTAGTGAAGGCTGTGTTTTGACTGTCGTTTGTGTTTTTGCTTGTGGGGACTGGGAAGAGTGAGCAACAAGTGGAGCACAAGGAAGGTTTTGTAAACTCCGTTGGCCTGGATCCGCAGGCCGCAATTTTGAGCGTCCGTAATGAGGTGGGGCCTCTGATTTCTCACTTTGTTGTGCCCATAAAGGCGTTAATGTTGGTCTTTTTTTTGTTCGGCGACTATGTAACTGTCCAATTTGAGCATGCTGCTGCAACAAAAATTACATCCCCTTGTTGTGGTTTCTTTTTCCTGTGGGCAGATTTTTGAGGTTTAGCTCGCGTTTCTCCCAGCGGCCCCCTCGAGTTTGCGTCTTGAAGTCATTTCAGACTACTGATGTGAAGAGCATTTTTGTTGGTTTGTCTGGAATGTGACGAAAGATTGCGAATGGAAGCCTCGGAGTTTTCGCTGGCGTGCTAGAGCGCTGGGTGGCGGAACTGTGGCTGTGAAGTTTTCCGCACGCTAATTCTCTCCGTCCTTTCGTGCCGTCGCAATAAAATTTCCTATTGCTTCTTTGGCACCAGCGTGGGGATCACTGGTATTGGAGTTTGCTGTAGTTCACTTGTATTTAATGAAAGTATTTCTTGGCTAGCCTTTCACATCTGGCTTTTGAAGGAATTCTTGGGAGGACCCGGGACAGCCTTCCCATGTGATCTTTCAGCCAGGACCCGTCTCCAGAGGGGGGTGAAGTACGATATTAGAAATGGAATAATTGAGCAGCACATGCTTCTCATCTTGCACATTTGAAGAAAATCAATCAAATCTCAAACTTGCTCAAAAGCCCAGTAGCAAAATGGCTTAGCTGGCTGTTCTTGTTCCTGAAAGGGTCACTCTGGATTTCATTTCTTATTATGTTTCTGAACAAGTTTAGCTTTGCTGCACACTTCCGCTCCTTATGGGTTTTAGTATCAGGCTTTCTCCCCCTCAGAATGCATTTAGTTAAGGTTTACCTACAGCATATCAAGGCTGGAAATAGTGAGAAAAAACACTGTGCCCAACTGCATGTCTGATACTTAGTGTGACTGGAGCATGTTAACGAGAGGGTGAATCCAAGAAGTACGCCTAGGTCTTGCAGGAGTTTTTGCAGGCTATTCAATACTTGGTATTTGCTGTGAATTTACCGTTTTTTTCATTTCACGATGTAAATAGAGCCACATTCTTACGTAAAATCAATAAATAAATGAATTCAAGTGAATCATGTCCTTACTTTTCCCTGCCATTGGGTAGGTTATTTCCTGTCTTAAGGCTCCTGGTGCAGACTTAATGAGTGATTCTGAAAGTGGGATGTGTTACATCACCCATCACGGTAGGTGGCTAGCTCTGTTGACTACACTTTGTGCTTCACTGTGCAGGGTCATTTTCTTTCCGCGTACGCGCACAAATCAAGTTAGATGTTTTTAACAGTTAACTTTTCTTTCAACACTTGTTTTGGAATCATTCCCATTCCCATCCCAAGGCCTCTTATGAAGGGGCTTTTCTCTGAAACGCATCAGATTGAAATTAGGTTCATTTAATCATCCCGAGGCACCTTGAGTTACGAACGAAAGGCCCCAAAATGACAACATACTTAGGTGCTTGTGTCTTATTCTAACAGGCAGCATTTGGCATTTTGTGTGGATGTTATCGGTGCATTTTTCCGAGCAGAGCAAAATCACGTTGACTTTTTAAAAAAAAAAAAATTTTTTTAACCACAGTTGGCTTTATCGGAACAAGCCAATAGCGTGGGTACTGGTGCATGTTATGGGATCATTTTGTTGGTAGGTCTTGTGCATCATTGGACTCTGGCACTTTGATTAAGCCTGGCACCTCCGGGCCTGTTCTTAGGCTGTCACTGGGGTGCAGATTTTAATTGCTGTCTTAACCTTATCTCCATCTGGAGTAGTGGTGTGTGGGAATTAGCTTTTCCTTCTCCACTGCTTTTTGATGAGAAATCTTTTGGCCCTGCTAATGTTTTTGCGAGTACGTCGCCAATATTTTTTCCAAGAGTTGCTAATATACCGTTTCATTTATGGTTTGCTGACGCCAGCAAATTTGCATTTGGCTCAAGGCCACTTTCAGACTGCGGAAGGCCGTCGCCCTCAATATCAGACAAAAGTAATGACTGAAATTGCTTAGAACTCATTCCTGAAACCCTGAAATTCCTATGTCCTGCCTTTGTTGGTAGTTAGGAAATGGGGGGGGGGTTGTCTTTTCAGCTTTTAGTTGCTGGCTGAAGTCGTGCACCCCAAGCAGAGCAACTAATAACAGGCAGCCTGCTAGTTTACTGTTTAAGTGCTCCAGCAGTACAAACGTGCGCTCTCAGACTTTTAGTGGTCTTTTGGAAGTACAGTACTTAGACCTCTGGACTTGGCACAGTACCAGAGTGCTGCTTTTTTCCTTTTTTGAGAGATTTGCAGTGTAAGTCAGAGAAGCACCCGGGCAAAATCCTTCACCTGCTAATGAGATCCATGCATCTTGTCATTGTTACGGTTGCTTTAGGTAAAATGCGGATGGATGGAAAAAAAGAACAAGCCACCCCCTAGATGGGCCGATTCAACTTCATGAATTAAAAAAAACGTCAATTCAAACCCCGCATGTGTCATTCCCGTTGAGTTTCGGCACGAACAAGCTGGCAGCGTGCTAGATTGCCATTGAGCTGACATCATTTCCTCATCGACCTTTGGAATGCCAGGGCTTTGTTTGGGCGGGGCCGGCGGGCTAGTGCCAGCTGATGGAACGAGCGAGAGGGATCCGCGCACACAATAGAGATGAGGTCATCTCTTTGAGCTCGGCGGCAGAGAGCAAAGCTGTGCAAACAGGGGAACAATGAGACTTGCTGGACCACCCGCCCCCCCCCCCCCCCCCCCTCCCAAACCACCACCCCACCGCCATGCTCAGGCACCTCCCATTTTACAGAAACGCTACATAAACATTTACTCTTGGGGTTTAATGATTATTTAAACAGGCGAGGCTGAAAACGCGTGTATGTTTGAATTGGTAGTCGCACTTCCATGCCTGTTCAACAAGCCCCTCTGTGTGCTTCCTTCAGAATTGCTAGAAACATGCTTCTGCCTCCCCAAGTAGATTTTTTTTGCCCAATGAAAAAAGTAGGCTAGATTTTCTCTGCTCCCTGGAAGGTTAACCCATTGAAAGCCATTTCCAGCCAGATGGGCGATTTTTGAAGTCGACTCACATTCTTTGTAATTATTAGGCTGTAATGAGCAGATGTAGCTAGTCATAAAGAGAAGTGCCTCACTTCCTTTTGAATAAGACAACCTTAATTTACTGTCGCACGGATCTCCTCGGCAAGATGAAATCGTTCGGCGCTTCAAAGACCTGACCGCTCCACGTACCTTAGTTACGGCCCGAAAACGGCTCCGCCCCTATGGCCGAACTCCGCATGGCTGTCAACTTTAGTTGGATCAACTTCTGAAGCTACCGGCGGCTCATGAAAGTAGCGCATTGTTTGAGTCTATGCAGCATCCAGTGCCTTTCAGGAAGCAATGTATCGCTAATCCATTTCAAATTGGGCTGGCTAAAATACAACACATTTGCTAAGGGACCATAAGCCACTTATGAAACTTGGAACAGCTGAGTGTAACTGTTCCAGTGTCGAATGTAGCTTTCATTTCACTTCAGTGCTTAGGCCTCTATTTTGGAGATGAATACAAAATGGAATTAGTGCTTCTGTTCTTTGCTGTTTTGAAGATGGAAAAATAGAAATAGGCAGCACAATCCAGAGAAATCACCCCACCCCCACCCCGTTGATTAAAATTTAGATTTTTCGAAGGTTTATGACTGGAAGTAGTCGGTTGCTTCAAATGAATGTTTCCACCACAAGTCTGTTTCATTTCTTTCGGTTGCATATCATTAATAACCAAGTGAGTGCTAATAAAAATGAGCTACACACTGCCCTCCTAAACACTAGTCCAATACTTCCATTAGCCAGACAAAGATACACTGAGCTGACTGCAGGGTTGGAATTGCCTTTTTTTGTTCTCAATGGCATTTTCTGACATATAATTTCTTAGGAATTAACAAAAATGTAGCAATTTTAGCCACGGTTTTTCTGTCGTAAATGGCTGAGCTCTTCAAAGATTGCATTGACCGAACGCACATGTGGCTTATGTGAGCGGACTGTCGGCGTTACAAAAGCGAATGTCACCACCAGGTTCATTCTGCCTCAGCCAGTAATCGGAACTGCCACAGGACAAAGTTCCTCCGGGGCCCTGCTGCTCTGTTCCAGGGCAGGGGGGGGTTTGGGGGGTTTGTGAGTCACCCCCAGCTGCCGGTCCGTACCTGCTCAGCGACAGACTGCACGGGGGTAGTTGATTTTATTATTTTATTTATTTAACCTTTATTTGTGCAGGGAGGTCCTATACTGAGATAGAGGAGGCCTGCCACAGGCAAACAAAACATTGGAAGACAGTCAAGACACAATCATATTAAAACGGTAGGCTACAAATAAACATTAGGCTATACGTTGTTACGACACACAATATTCAAGGAAAACAAATGGACAGCACGTTAACATCATGTAAAACGGGTGCGAGTTTCAGTTTTTAAAGAATGGATTAGTGCTTTAAAAAAGAGGAATAAAGCGCTGTCATTTGGTGATTTCTTGCAGGTGGCTCCAGCTCCACGGGGTGTAATTAGCCTACTAAAAGCCATTTTACCCCACTCTGAATCGGGCCGAGGTACAGTAAAAAAAAAAGTAATTGATCATAGTTCCGTTTGTAGTTCCGTTTGCGGTGAGACGGCTGTGTGGCGCTCGGGGGCAGAGTGTGATTGCCCCCCCCCCCCCCCCCCCCCCTCCGCCGTGATGCACGCGGAAAGGAGACCTGCTCACGTCGGCAGTCTCTCTCGCGCGCCGCTCTCGGTGCGTCAAACGAGGTGAATCGCTCCGGGTGCCGCACAAAGCCATTATACGGTTTGTGAGACAGGAGAGCTTTCAGAGTCGATAACGGTTTACTCTGCTGCTCCGCTTTGATGAGTAGCCTACTGGTTGGTATGAGAAGGCGTCGGAGCCACACGGCACTGTCCCCTATGTAAGGCATCGGCGGCTGGACCGTTATCATGTCTGCCATCTTGAATGCCTGATGTCATCATGTTTAGGCCGTTTGCTATTAAAACGGCGCGATTCCTTCTGAAACTTTTTTTTTTTTTTTTTGAGGTGACTTCTGCAGCGCTGTTTTTAATTAAAGTCTTGTATTTTAATGAAGTCGCTGCTTGGAACGTTTTCATAGCCCACTGAGAACTATTCTGCAGGGAATGTGGGACTAGTTTAAGCCACTGTTGATTAAATGAGAAGCAGAAGGAGATTGTCAGAGCCTGATTTCTGCTAGCTCCTTTGACAGTCTCTCTGACAAGTCTCGAGTCGTCCTTTGACATGCATTGTTTGAGAAAATTACCGGGCTGTATTTCATTTGTTTTGTCTTTTGGGATTTCATGGAAGTAGTCCGTTGCTTCTAATGAATGTTTGCACCAGAAGTGTGTTTCAGTTATTTAGGTTGCATATCATTAATAAGCATGTGGGAACTAAAATAGATAAACATGAGTTACATGTTACATTTTATTTTTTTAAATCAACTTAACATACACTACTCACAAAAAGTTAGGGATATTTGGCTTTCGGGTGAAATTTATGGAAAATGTAAGTTCACGCTACAGTGATATTATACGTATCATGAAAGTATGGCATTTAAGTAGAAGCATGCAATGGTGATTTCCTCATCTCAAACAATTTATTGAAACAAAAGCCAACAACAGTGGTGGGGTATACCACAACAAAAATGTCAATGTCTCAATAACTTGTCATGTGCCCTTGAGCATCAATTACAGCTTGACAACGACGTCTCATGCTGTTCACAAGTCGACTTATTGTCTGCTGAGGCATGGCATCCCACTCTTCTTGAAGGGCGGCCCTCAGGTCATTGAGGTTCTGGGGTACAGAGTTACGAGCCTCTACACGGTGAGTCAGCTGATCCCATAGGTTTTCTATGGGATTCAGGTCTGGAGAAAGTGCAGGCCACTCCATTTGAGGTACCCCAGTCTCCAGCAGCCTTTCCCTAATGATGCGACCTCGATGAGCTGGAGCATTGTCGTCCATGAAGATGAAATTAGGCCTGTGTTGTTCATGCAGGGGCACAATGACTGGATTAATGATGTTATTCAGGTAGTATGGGCTTGTCACTGTACCATTCACAAAGTGTAGGGCAGTTCTGTATTGACTAGACACACCTGCCCACACTGTAAACACCGCCACCCACCAAAGGGTCGTCTGGTGACAACAGTGGCTGATGCATAGCGCTCTCCTTGACGTCTCCAACATCGTTGGCGGCCATCATTTCTGCTCAACGTGAATCGACTTTCATCAGAGAACAGCACTGAGGCCCACTGGTCCCTCGTCCAGCGTAAATGCTCCCTGGCCCATGCAAGACGATGACGCCTGTGCCTGGTGGTGTGGTCAGGTACCCTTGCAGGTCGTCTAGCACGCAGACCACGCTGATGTAAACGGTTTTGAATGGTCTGACGTGACACTTGGGTGCCTCTCACCTCCCTTAAATGTGCCTGGAGTTGAGTGGCATTCATCATCCGGTTCCGCAGGGCACTGTTCACAATGAAGCGGTCATCAGTGTGGGATGTGGCCAAAGGACGTCCACTTCTATGCCTTTCTGTGAGTCTTCCAGTCTCTCTGTATCTCTGTTGCAACCTGCTGATGACACTCTGTGACACTCTAAGCTCAGTGGCCACTTCCCTCTGAGAACATCCTGTTTGAAGCCTCGCAATGGCGAGGTACTGTTGATCAATTGTTAGGTGTCGTCTTGGTCTCATGATGTCAAAATGTGAACAGCATGATGAAGAGGACTGTTTAAATACCAATTCTAATTGAACCAGGAAATTTATTAGTCGATTCATGGATCAAACACCTGTTGTGAATTTTGCCGTTCAGCTCCTTGTTAGAGAACAGCAAGTTGTGCAAAAAGTACTGAAACATTGAATAGTTGGACATGTGCATTCAAAAGTTTAGAGAAGGTTAAATTCATTTCACCTGTAAAGGTTATAGTGCATTTTAGGTTCATCCTGAAATTTCACCCGAAAGCCGAATATCCCTAACTTTTTGTGAGTAGTGTATGTTAGTGTTAATGTCTTGTATGTGTAATATGTATGCATCATTTCAGCGCTGTGTTTATTGTCTTTCAGAAGTATAAAATAAATAAATTTTCAGCAGTTTTGTACATTATAAATCGTACGATGTTCATGTTCTTCCGTTTGTGTATTTGGTGCTTTCTCCCACGATGGGTGTGTTTGGAGTGCACAAAGCGTAGGTGTCAGCTAAGAGTTAACATGGCTGGTTAAGGACAAAATCAATGTCTAATGCACTTCATCCCATGTTCAGGAGGGGATGCACTAGATATCATGGATATTCAAATCTGGACCTTAAATCCAAATCCGGCCCTGGTTTTCTTTCTCCCAGGTAATTAACTGAACAGTTAGTGCTACTGATTGGCCAGACTGTCTTTACACCTGACTCCCCGGTAAAAGGCGGGTGGAAAAACCAGCAGTCTCGGCCCTCATGGACCGTGATTTTAATAACAGGGCACTGGTGGGATGCATGTGGGCGGGGATGCACTAGTTCAGGGGTTTCAATATTATCCAGAAAGGGCCGGTGTGGGTGCAGGCTTTGGTTCCAACCAAGTAACCAGTAACACACCTGATTCTACTAATCAACCACTACAGTCTTTGCTAAGGACCTAACGTTATAGAATCAGGTATGTAACTGCTTGGTTGGAACAAAACCAAAACCAAGCCTCCAGAGCAGCTGTGCGACAGATGTGGCCGTGGGTAACACCACATGGCTGCTGAGCCCCATATGACCTGGCAGGCGCAACATCCTGCCGTATCAGCTCGGGGGGGGGGGGGGGGGGGGGGGGGGGGGCAGGAGGGCTGTGTCATATCTGGCCTGTGACACATCCCTCCTGGAGTGGGTGTCAAAGAGGAGCTACTCCCCAGCATGATTTAGCCTACACCTCCTTCTTTGATCACCGGAAGGCCGCTCTGCTGCGGGAGCAGAGCGCTTCAGTTTAACTGGCGCAGGGGTTTTCTGAAATTAAAAATCACGCGCTTCTCAAGAAGTGCCAGTGAAATGCTCCGGCTCTTGTGTTCGGCATTGTACCAGTGCCACCCGTTCCAGCACTGAAAGTCATAAATCAAAAGCGCTGCTGCTCTCCAAGCCCGAGTTGCCTTCTCAGAAAACCGCAAGCTAAATGGTGCCTCTAATGGAGTGAGCACAAGGTGCACGCAGCTGGCTAGACAGCCGCACATTAAAGAACAGGTTATGAAAAAACCAATGGGCTGTATAATGTGCATTTGAAAAATGCATTTTTGCAGCCTCTAGGATGGCTCCATTTTCTGTCGTAACTTCACATATTCAGCTGTGCATAAAGGGCCCTACATCACACACCTTGTAAAACGCAGTGCACACGTAGATATTAATTGTTTATGTTTTGTAATGGGTCAGGTGTTCTGTTTCTGCTGCATAGTCTTTACAATAGCCTGAATGAAAGTGTTTGAACTTATGGGTTCTTCTAGCAGCTAGCAGACGGCGGCCCTAGGTGCTATCTCCCTGCCTCAGGCTGTAGTACTGTCTGTGACGGAAGGTAGACGGTCTTTGTTATGTCACTCTGAGCTGTCTTGGTTGCCTCTAGGTCCTCCATTATCTTGTAAAAGAGCAGAAAAATGTCCCTGCTCTAGGCTATGTTCACTGTTAGCTGGTCAGTGACTCTTGACTTTGCCACACACCATTTCACTGTCCTGGTTTTTGTAACGGGCCTAGCTGCTTTGTAAACAGCAGGCACCCAAGGCCACAGGCTGGTCCATGGGCAGAATGTACAAGGCCGCACGGCTGTAGTTGGCGGCTCAAATTGAGTCCTCCATCGAGCCATCCATCGTTCTTAGTCAGTTGTATGTATTTGGTGCTTTAACCCCTGCATGTGGTGTCTTTGGTAGTTTCTTAATTTGCCTGCTGTCTTCTTTTCACAGGATTTGTTCAGAAACCGTAACTATTCACCTGCCCCTCTTAGCTGGACTTATGTTAGCCATCTAACTGCAATTTGCATGACCGCAACACGTCTTGATATAGCCCAATATTTTTATGAATAATTGCATAATTCAAATTTCCTAAAAATGTCATTGCTCAGACATGAATGACTCTGTTTGGTCACATTCCTCTTTGTAATACTCCATATAAACCTAGAGTACGGTTTGCTAATGTGCAGAACTTTGTTGCGGACTGGTTAACAAAAACACTTCTGCAGTCGGCAGTCGGCAGTCGCTATACAATCAAAAGGATGTCTTTTTTTGTGTGATTACACAGTACACTCCCACGGGCGAGATCGCTGTAACATCTCCAGGATCCGCGTATTTCTGCATCAGGTGCTGTCATAAAGACACCTGGGTGTCACTTTGGCCAGATCATCCTCAGCACAGCTTGGCAGTTACCCCAGATTTTCAGAGCATGCTGCATGACTTGGTGCTGAACAAAGCGTATTAGGCAGCGCATCGTCGCCTGGCTGGCACACAATATTCCACCAGAAACTGGCTACACAAAAAGCGGTCCAATGCTGGGTGAAGTGCTCGGTACAGTGTTCCAGCTTCTGTTAAGTTGCAGACCACCACCTGTCTGTCCTGAGAGGGCAGAGCCAGTGAAGCCCCGCCTCCTCATATTCAGTACATGTAGCAGAGTACATGGTAGCAGGCTTACCTGGTAGTCTGCCTGATTGGGCTCCTACCGGCTGCATCGCAGGTAACTCCGTATCGTATGCTGTTTGAGTTCCCCGGCTTGGTCCGCACCCTTAAAAGGCAAGCTGCATGCTGAACTGGTCACCCTTTAATGGCTGCATCACGAGCGGCTCTCCCTGCATTGCTGCATGCACACCTCAGAATTGAGTATTCAGCCAAGCCGTTGTATAATAGCCTGTACCTCCGTTCTCCAGCTATAAGATGCCAGAACAGCATCTTAATAAAGCCACAGGTAATAAGCAATAATCACATTTTATTACCTCAATTATTGTAATTAGACACTTAATTATTACTGATTACATGCATTTGCATGTTAATTCACAGAGCCATGCTCATGGCATAGTTTTATCAATTCAGTAAGCAGTATTCATGTCAATTAATTACTAATTTAGAGAAAATAAATATGAGTCATATTCCCATTGATGCCATTTAATAAAACGGTTAGGCCTATGTCTTATTAACACCACAACACAGGCAGATAAAATGGTATCTCTGTTTGCCAACTATAAAATTATATTTATTATAGTAAATGTTTAATCGTAAACATTCACTTAATCAAATCTGATGAGATTAATGTAATAAAATCAAATGATTGAATAAAAAATTGTAGAAACCATTTTGGTCACCTCATTACATAATTCATGGTTTTCCATAATTAAGCTACTTTAATATTTCTTACAAAACTCAAACCTTTTAATGAAAAAAACTAACTTATTACTAACACAATATAAAGAGGAAGAAATAAGTAAAATCATATTTGGAAGGAGCTAACATCATGGTGAAATATAGTGGGGACGGGCAGTGACACAATTTTAGTTGTTTTGGCTCTGTACTCCAGAACATTGGATTTGAAATGGAACGATGACTATGAGGTTAAAGTACAGACTTTCAGCTTTTATTTGAGGGTTTTTACATCCATAATCCATGGATGAACCGTGTAGCAATTGTAGCCCTTTTTATACACAGCCCCCCCCCCCCCAATTTTAGGGCACGAAAAGTAATTGGACAAATTAACATAAACTTAAATAAAGTAATCATATTTAATATTTGATTGCATATCCTTTGCATGCAATTACTTTCTGATGTCTCTGACCCAACAACATCAAAAGACTCTTGATATCTTATTTTCTGGTACTCTTACAAGCAATACTATAACACTGGAACAGTATGGATTACATGGTTGGCTAAATGGCTGTAAGTCATCAAAGGTCTGAAGTATCAAACGAGCACAAACCATCACTCTGCTGCCAGATATGCAGTAGATATGAATGGATCACTTTAAGGGTTGTTTCTCCTGACTCATGCCCTATTGAACTTTATGGAAAAATAAGTCAGGAGAAACAACCCTTAAAGGAGAGGGACTATTAACCACGGCCAATTGAATTAATATTTCACTCATTTCAGGATAAGATTCTTCTGTTTACAGTACATAAAATTTTTAAATCATTATAATTAGGGGTGTCACGATACCGATTCGAAATCGAAAATTGATCGAAATGAGCTTTCGATTTCGAACTTCGAAATCACAAGCTGGTTCGCGATTCTCCCAGTTTTTTTTTTTTCTCTCCACCCCCGCGCGCTCTTCTTAGCCTTTCATGTGATGGGTAAAATGTAAAAAAAAGTAGCCTACTTGGCCATCTCTAATGTAAGCGTTTCCGACAAAACGAAACTTGACTCCTTCCACTGCATTTTGTTCGTCCACGCAGGCGTGCGTCCGAAGAAAAAAAAACAACGATATTTCAAAGAAGACACAGCTGCTAGTTAACGTTAGCTTACCGGTAGCCTGCATTACTTTTCGACACACCATGGCCACTGCCGGAGTCGGAGACTCCTGCTTCCCTCAAGTCACCGGTGTGGCAACATTTTGCCTTCCCCGTGAGTTATATAAACAACGAACGCGTCATTGACAAAAAAACGACAGTTTGTCGGCTATGCTACACGCGAGTACCATACGCCACCTCAGGCAACACGTCAAATATGGCAGGACACATTCGCAGGCATCACAAAGAAATAGATTTGACTGGGAAAAAAACATTGACACAGGCAACTCTTCCATTCTCATTTAGAATTTGAAAATGTAATGACAGTTGTCAGGGCATGAAAAAAAATGTGTAAATAGTTAATAGCGTGGTACATGTTCAACTGTTTATTATTTCCGATATTAGTTTGTTAAAGCTCTTAACTGTTCAAAGAATGTGAACACGCTCATCTTTTTAAAGAAGAATTTGAAAATGTAAATGACCGTTGTCAGGGCATAAAACCAATGTGTAAATTGTTAATAGCGTGGTAAATGTTCAACTGTTTATTATTCTAGAGTCTAGTTTTGATAAAGCTCTTAACTGTTTAGGTGTGTTTAAATATTATCATATTTTTGTTATTATTTATAATTGTTATTATTCAAATAAAAGTTACTTATTGAGAAACAAGTATTTTTCTTTACAAATCAAGACTCGATAGTCTAACAATGGCATAGCCATTAGTTAGACTATAGTGCTGGGAAAAAAAATAGTGCTGGAAAAAAATCGAGAATCGAATCGTGACCTTAAAATCGAAAGTCAAATCGAATCGCGGATTTGGAGAATCGTGACACCCCTAATTATAATTGACGGAGATTTGAAGAATGCAATGTCTGTAGAATTGATGTCAATTAGTGCCATTCTAGCTTTAAAGGGTTAAATTTATTATTTAAAGAGAAATAACCCTTGCAGTGATCCATCCACATCTACTCCATATCTGGCCGCAGAGTGATGGTTTGGGGCTCATTTGATACCTTAGACCTTAGACCCTGGATGACTTACAGCCATTTAGCCAACCATGTGTTCCATACTGTACCAGTGTAATTTACAGCTGAATCTAGTCTCGCCCCCCAATTCCCATAGAGATCCATTCAAATGCCGAGAGGTTATAGTATCGCTTGTAACAGTACCTGAAAATAAGATATTGAGAGTCTTTTGACATTGATGGGTCACAGACTTCAGGAAGTAACAGCAGCACGCAAAGGATATGCGACCAAATTTTAAATATGACACTTTAAAAATACGTATGATCCAAAGGTTCACATACTTTTTCCAACAAAGCATTTAATGTTGGATAATTTTGCTCAATAAATAAATTATAAAAAAATAATGTTTTTTGTTGGGCTGGGTTCACTTTTGGGTGTATTTGCATACAGTTGTGTAGCATTGGTTAGTATGTGTTTGAATTGGCTCAGTCTGTAGCACTTTATAGACGTATGCAGTTAGACTTGCCCTATATAGAGTTGTAGCCTCTGGCAGTCTTGTGAGCAGTCTCATCCTTGTGACTCTAAATTAATGAGTCTGTACTCCATGAACAATATGGTCCAGCAGACTGCTGTTCCCAGGAGTCTGCTTGCATATGGTTTACCCCTAAATGCACCATCAGCTACCGTGTGTGTGCTGCTTGGGGTTGGATTCTGTTCCTGAGAACCAAAACAGTCATTTGTCTCTGTATGGTGTTCCATTTAACACTCGCATGTGGCAGTTGGCTGTTAAAGCTGTACCAGGGTATTGCAAACATTGCATAGTCAAGTAGACTAGTCTCTGGATAAGGCTGTTTGAAGCAATAGAAAATCTTGCGTGTGTGCTTGGAGACGGATTAATTTTTTTCACTTACAATGTCATGTTATGCTATTGCATAACCTTGCCTATAGGCCTATAGTTTTTTTTTTTTTTTGCATCGAAAATTCTGAAGAGCCGTTTGAACACTGAGGGCGAACCCATCAGAGGAGAAGAGCCTGTTCACTGGGATGATGAAGATGCCAGAACCCTGCCCACAACTGGTGTGGTAGGATTGTGGATTCTAAAGACTGGCTCCATTCAATGTGACACACACACAACTGAGTGGGCCCCAGCATTCCTAAAGGACTGAATCAGAGACACTTTGACCTGGGTTTACTTTAATGTTGTTGGCGCACAATTATTTAATAATTTTTATGGATTTGGTACTTTGTAACAATTGATACTGACTGCACCTCTATAGTTACACATTATTATTTTTTATAAAAGTTTTATTACATTTAAATTTTCTGTTCAAACTTGAACACGTTTTTGAACGTATTTCATTGCTATTACTCACCTTCCAGGCTCCGGGCCGATCCTGAAATCTGTTGGTGCATTACTACTCTCCACTATTGCTCCTCCTAAGTCCTAAGTACGTTAGATATTTGGAAGCATATGCTACATTTGTCATAGCTGTGGTATAGGCTATATTGTGACATTGTATGATTGCTACCCTCGATGCAGCGCTTTATCAATAGCTACATCTTACTCAGACATCTTTTTCTGTGAACATTGTTTCCTGCTATAGTCGCTGCTCCTGTTTGGGGAAAGTTGTTGATTTACACAGGAATGCCATCCAGTTAATCTGGACTGGTTGGCAGCCTGCTTGGAGAAAAGTCACATTTATTCTATACTGAATTAATTTTAAAACCATTCTGTGCCTTACTTATTTGTGCATGCTACTGACCTTGTAGTTTTGTATTAATGCATCTTCTTCACTTCTTTGAAGGCTTTCTCTACCCGTAACATTTAACAAAATGGATTGGAAAGTTGTAAGGTTTTTTTTCATAGTGTGCACCAGACAGAAAACAGGAAGCATGCATGCACAGACCTGCTGTTTTCAGACAAAATATGTAACTAAAATATGTAACTACCCCCCAAAATTGTACTGTCGAAAGCCTGTACAGATTCTGACATCTGACAGCATTTTAAGCCTAAACCTTTTTAACTTGGGACATGACTAGACAAAAAGGTCTGATAAATGTGCTTTTGTGTATGATTATATGAAAGGCAGCCGTTTGACGTGAGCTGGATGTGAATGTGGGGTCAGGGGAGGCGAGGGGTCTGACCGCTGACCTCTTGTCAGCTGACCTGTGGAGAAAGGGAAGGCTCTGGAACAGAGGCGGGCCGCTGGGGACGCGCCGGGTGTGTGGCTGTCCAGTGGAATGTGGCCGTGGGTGTGGGGGAGGTGGCCCCCAGAGCTTGCCTGGCCTGCAAGGTCGTGGAGGAGGCTCTCTCTCTGGACTGAGGAACGGTCTGCAGTTGCCAAAAGAAGTCGTGGCATCGGATTGGCATTTTATTTCTTAAGGTGCAGTTTCACTCCTGACTGACCTTCAGGTTTGCTCTCAGGGCCATGACTGTTGACCTTAAATACCTCTAAGCGTGTCGTCTGGTAACAACTAAGCTTTGTTTTGCAAATAAAGCTCTGCAATACATCTCGTCGTGCTCTCAAATGCCATCTGAAGGACAGAATCATACTTTTTAGCCACTATGACAATTGACAACTGCTCTCTGGTGTGGTATGATTTATTGGTTTTCTGTGTGCTCTGTTGAAAGTCTGCTGTGTGTTCTGAAGCCGTTGGGGGCAACGCAATGTCACCAACCGACAACTGTCCTCTGGCAAACTTGCACTGGGAAGGGCGGGGAAGGAGAGATGGACTGGAGGCCCACAGAGACACCATACAGGGTGTGATAACTCCTCTCTTTCTTTCTCCCTGGCCAAACAGGCTCTGTAAATAGAGCTTACTTGGCAGGGATAAGGGAAAGCAGATAGGCATGGAAAAACAACATTCATAAAAAAAACTGCCATTTTGAAATCCTGGTCCCAGACGAGTTGTTGCTGCTTCGCGTGACACTGCGGGGATCTGGCAGGTGCTGTCTGGGCAAGCTCACTGCCGGGACGGGGATGGGCCTGGCTGTTCCTGTTCTGGCACTCGCCCGGGACAGACTGGACCACAGGGAGGGATTTTTGCCCTCCCCCCTCAGCGTTTTTAAAAGCCCCAGTAGCAGCGCCGCGTCTCCCCTCGTGAGTCAGATGGATGTGTGCAGGTAGCCGCTTGGCTCTTGCTCAAACCCAGGCCCGGAGGAGAGCGTGGAAATGAGAGGCAGATGTGGAACAACGAGTTCAGTGTTTATGAGAGTGCAGCGCAGGAAATGTGCACTGGTTTCTATGTGTCCGTATTCCTTAGATTTTTTTGATCTTGAAAACCAGATTATCGAGTTGCTGCCAATCTTGGGCATGAGCAGCAGAGTCGGTTCAACCAGTCCTTGTGGTGTAACGACACAAACATTCCTGTGATAGTCCATTGTTTGTTTGAATTCCACAAACGTTACATATGCCGCCTCTGACAGGTCGCATCTCTCTTCCTGGCCGTTTATCGGAGTTGTTTGGTAGCACCAGCTGTGGAACTGAGGCACTGAGATCAAAACCGCATTCTGTTCTCTGTATCTGAGTGAGGAAGGCGTTTTCATAGGACCAGCAGTGCAGTGTGGCTACTCTGTATTGTCCTGCTCTGTAATGATAGTGCTTAAAGTTGATTGGCTTAAAAGGATTTCACCTGCCCTCCCACCCATCCCAGAGAATGCAAGCACAGAACCCAAGAGAATGGATCAGCTGGCGTTGATCAACAGCAGAAACGGGAACGGCAGTAAAATTGGTTAAATTGACAAGCAAGTGGTGAGTCAGTGTCCAGCATGTCCCATAATTCTGATGAATGCACTCACATATGTGTGTAATTTCCTCTGGAATTGTGCGCAGCAAGCCGTCTCATTTTTACAGGTAGTGAGGCAGGACTATTTTGATCCAGGACCAAAGGCACTGGATTATAAACGATTAAATGGGCTTCAGTGAATCTCGAGTGCGTCTTTATTGAACAAGAATATCTTAAACTAGATCTAAGTGTGTGACCCACACTGATCTAAGTGTGTGACCCATCTGGACGGGTTGAGGAAGACATCCTCTAGATGAGGATGAATATGTGCTCTCATATGTATGTGGATGTTTTGACAAACAGGCTTCTGTATAGCTGTTGAGCCATATAGAACCATTTGACAGCTGAAGTGAAATGATTATATATTGCGTAGTTAATTAAACACCAGGCATGCAAAGTGTCTCCACCTACAAAATGACCTGTCTTGTTTCAGTATTCATTCACTCCCTGACAAAGACTAAGCTGAAACCATTTTAACATGGACATAATAATATGTCATAACAATAAAAGCATAACAATATTTCTGATGAGTGCCTTTGTTTCTTTGTTTTTGAATGAGTAATTATGCCTCTAAAAGCAAGCGTCCCTGACCGTTGGTTGGGTGTGGTTTTGGGTTTGGCTTCCAAACCGTGTTCTAGTATCAAAAGGGAATAGTGAAGCGCTGGAACGTTGGCCTTCCCTCATTTGATGAGCGAGCCCAGTGAAATATGAAGACCGATGTGTCTCTCTTGCATGTGGGTCTGTTTGTGGTGAAGTCAGTCTTATGCCGGGCAGTATGGAGTCGGTGCGCTTTCACTGTGGGAGGAAACCCTGCCCGCCCGCAGTTTGTTCCGTTTTTTGGAGGAAATGGGCAGGTGTCTGTGGGTTCTACGCACAGAGGGCCTGGCATCTCTCTGACCTCTCCTTCAGAGAGGGCAGCTGCAGGGTCGAAGGCCCCCGGGGAAAAGCCGGGTCCCAGGATTTGAATTTAAGGCCTGCTTTGTGTGCCCTGCACAGGGCAAGGCCTCGCATCCATCAGTGTCACATGGCTTGTGGCTAATTCCTCTCACTTGCGCGAGCACGGAGAAGGGCGTCGGCCTTAGCAAGGGCTTCCATCACCGGAGTTAGACACCAACCTTTCTCTCTGGCTTTGCAGGCATCTCTAGCCTTTGTGCTGCGAGATGTTCAACTCCAGTCTCTTCTGTTGTTTATACCTTTGCTGCATGACATTTTAAATATGCAGTATTTGCCTGGAGAGCAAAAAAGCTGACCTTCAGGACATGAATATTTACTGTGGAACAGAAGAAATGTGTGATCTCCGTTGTCAGGCTCTTACAGGTGACTGCCAAACTTGAAATGATACACATGTGCATTGCGGTTCCGAGATTTCGCCAACCATTTTGATCCATTGCTGGGGAAACCATTGCTGAGTTTAGATTGCAGGAAAAACGGCCCCCCTCTAGTCAGCATGAGAAGAGTTGTGCTGAAGATGGTGAGTATTAATGGAATTCTTGAAAGGATTAGCCTGTGGTTACTGTTTGTTTTTCTTCACTGCATCCGTGCCAGCAGAAATTCCTCTCCTGCGCGTGCGCATCCTGCTCCAAGATTCCACATCCTCTCCGAAGTGGAGACATAATAAATCTCCACAGCGTCGACTCCTTGACGAGTTAAGAGCGAGGTAATGCTGATGAGGAATGAGACCGCTTGGCTCCGATCACTTCCTTGACCGTGGCGGAGATGGGCGGGGCCCGGCACCAGGAGGGTGGGAATGCTTGTGTGGCCCCTGCACCCCGTGTTCCCGGTTCAGAATTCCGGATGCTGGTCGGCTGCGCTACCAAGCTTCGCATATGAAATTCCATGAGGGCAATCGCTTCCTTTGCCCGTGGCTCTCGGATGTCCTGGCTGACTGTTCGCCTTGCAGACGTTGGAGAGGCGAGGCGAGGCTGGATGTCTTGCAGGGAGCCGTCCTGCACGTTGGCCAAACGGGCTCCGTCCTGCATGCTGGAGAAGCTCTCTCAGAGGCGGGGCCTCAGCGACTCGCCGGCTGGTCTACTAGGGACGGAGGCGGAGTGCTCAGTGCTCGCTGCACTTGCCGCTTACTCATGCATTTCTTGTTGAGGGAAAAAAAGGAGGAAGAGAATAAGAAAACAGAAACTCTGACTGGAGGAGCAGCCACGGGGGCCTCTGGCTGAGGTGAGAGGGCATCTTCTATAATCCGCCCTGCAATCCCAGCATCCCGAGCTGCATTAAACATTTACCGGCAGGATTGATTAGGTGCAGTCATTACCCTGCATCTCTGTTGTGGGGTTCTCCAGAGTCCAGGAGGGTCAGGTTGGGAGAGTTCAGAGAGAAGGGAAGGCCGCTGTGCACGGCAGCCTCCCGTCCCGTAGGACGCAACCCCTCCTTGATCTCTACCTTCTGAAGCACATTCTTAAATGCCATGCTTTATCAAGACGTTTGTGCAGTTCTGTAATTTTCTTTCTTTATGTGCTAATTTTCCATCCCTCTACCTTTGAAGTTGACTTGGGAGTGGAGGATGATGGGGCTTCTGGGAGCCTTCTGTCAAGCTCGTGACCCCAGGTGAGGCCTCATGGCTGCTGCTGTTAGGGAGGCGTACACTCCCTGGGTCCCTGGCGTGGTCTCGGGGGGCCTTACAGGGAAAACCCACTTCCTCCTCCGCCGCCCGAGTTCCTCGGTGCGCTAAGACACATCCCACAAAACGAGACGAGACGCCGCGCCACGGTGCAGCCGGGCTAAAAAGCCACGGCTCTAAATTTAGTCCGATGGGCTCTGCTGATTTGCAGACGTCCAATTAAAAAGAATCGAGCAAACAAAACCGCGTTCGGCCCTTTTAGATTTCTGTATGCGGTTATTTATGCCTTTGTCTGCGTAGGGAAAATTCCCAGCCTTCCCCAGGTGGAGAGAATGAATCAAGCTAACAAATGACTGGGGATTCTTTTCCAGGCTGCTTCTTCCTGGCTGGTTTCCTGTGTATTGAATGATTTATTCCTGGCTGCCTGGGCCACGGTTTTACTGCCTGTGTCAGATATAATAGTTCCCAGCATACAGAGTTCCCAGGCATGTGATGTGCAATGGAGCAACTGCCCATCTCCTTGACAACACAGGCGTAATAATGAGACCCTGTTATCAAAGTTTGTTTTTTGGAACCTAAAGTATACGTTGGTGCAAAGTTTGTGGTTTTTGCTCACCAATAACTGTCTATTGGCTGAATCATATGCAGTAGAAAAGTAAGGCTAATCTCGCAGGTAAACATTGTGTTTAGTTTTATTAAATTAAATTAATACTTGTACCATTGCTTTGATTGGGGGGGGAGTACAGCTCATTACCATATTAATGCCTATTTTAATTTCCATTCAAGTACTGCAACATGCATTTCAACACATGGCTGACTAATAGCAGTTTGAAGGGACTCACTGAATCCGTTGATTAGGCTAAGCCTTGGTGAGCCGAGGTATCATTTTATCGGGCGTTGAGTCGGATGAGCCTGAACTATGACCAAAGTCACCCAGTATGACAAATTAAATTGAAGCCTCGCCATCTGATGTCATGGGGCGGACGGGTGGAGCAGGTGTTTACGTGGCTTTAGCCTTTAATGCTAATGACCGGACACGGAGGATTGAATCACAGACTGGCTGGGAACATCTGCGCTTGCAAACTGCTGGCTCTGCTCCCAGCGCGACTCTGTTCACCGCAGGGAAAAAAAAAAACCTGTAATTAATCTGCTTTAAGGTGTATTCATAAAGCATTATGCACCTTGCTGAGTCAACGCTAACTGTGCAACAAGCCTGGGCGAGGCATCGGCCACCTCCGCTATTGAACTATATGCAGAACCTCGTTTTGTCAGGCCATTGTCTGCGACATATTAGAATGTCTTTCTCCCTGTAATTTGATAACTTACTGTTTTTCCAAATGGAGGATTGTGGAGAATGCTAGCCCAGTCTTGCCTTGTTTATTATGCTGGAGTGTAGTTTCACAAGACCCCTACGGATTCGAAGCTGCTGTTTTTATTGTTGGCGGATAAAAAATGTGCTAATTGGGCGAAACCGTGGGGCAGTTCTTTGGACAGCCGAATCTCAACCTGCGTGCATGTCCCCCATTAGGAGTTTGGTTCTTGACCATGGCCCTTTCTGTACGGTGATCTCATCAATGCCCGAAAACCTCCCCTGCTTTACCCCTGTCTGTATAAAGTGGAAACAAAAAACACAAGGTTTATTGTCCACTGGTACTTAAAAGAAATAAATAAATAAAGGTGTTAATTGCGCTCTACACTTCTGTGACCCTCTGAACCAGAAGTGGGAAAACTGTCATATTGTACCAGCTTCTGTCTATTCATTCAGACCTATTCAGGCTGCTAAGTCCTTTAATTGGTGCCGCCATTGGTACTTTATAACATCCAACTTTAATTGGGAGACATGAAAAGAATCCACAATGTGTTCGGTCCTGTTGAGCTTCCTGGCTTCCGAATTCAGAAAAATGGCCTCTTTATACGCTGGCCTCTTGTTTTTATTTTTAATTTTTTCTGAAACTCTTGCCTCACTCGCCGTCCCCCTCAAAGTACCTGCTTTCTCATCTGAGCCGGGAGTGCGCTGAAGGTCACCTCAGTGCATTTCCTCTTCCCGTGGCGGCGAAATCGGTGCTGTTACTGTCGGCGAATATCAATGTACCCCCTCATCTGGATTGAGATCACGACTGCCACCCCGGACCTCTCTGCGCCCTTGAATTTGATGTTCCAGCTGCGTTGCTCGCTGAATATATGGAACAAGGGCACAGACGCCGAGGAGGCACGAGGAGGAAAGAGCCGCCTGGCTAGATATGACGTCTGCGTCGTTCATCAGACACTGCGACTCCTTAACTCGGCCTTCAGGCGGACTAATGTCTTAAACAACCCTGTCAAACAATAAATGTTAAATGAGTTCCATCTGAGCATAAAACCTTTTCTGGAAAGTAACATGTCATTGCTTTGTTTTAAAAGCTAACAAAACAAAACCTTCTAAAATAATCATTGCACAGAATATTTGGCAGTCAGTGTTGGTCGTGGGTATGAAGTTATTTTTCTGTGATTCGGTATGTAGATGCATGATGGGTTGAGTTGCAGAGAACAGCAAAGGCAGACTTAGTTGTCTTTTGTGCATGCTGAATTTATTGGGGCCTATGGTTCCTGTGATGCAGAAAACTTGGGACGGAATCAGTGTTTCCCTGCATAAGAGCAGAATTAGGCAATCGTGGAAGAGAAAATAAATGTATGTCAGTACAAAGAGTGTTGATAATCGAGACCACAGTGGAGGAACGCCTTACTGTTAAAGCAGTCACTTTTCCTCTGCTAGCTACTAGCTAGCAAGGCCCTTGACAAACTTGCCAGATCAGGGGGGTATACTATGAAGATTACTGAATTAGCTGGATAACTGCACTGAATAAATCCTGGAAGAAGCTCTTTTGCAGTTATCCAGATCCAGCTAACTCATTAATCCTGCTTTGTAGTACCCCCCCCCCCCCCCCCCCCCCCCCGATCTGTAGCACTATGCTATTGTGATTTGCATCGGCTAAAAAATTGCAGTAGCTGTTTTCACATGGTAATGGTTATAGAAACCATTCATTTGTTCCCTTTTCTGAAAGTAATTTATATTTATCATTTTAAAAAAATTGTCAATTTATTGCAAAGTTTGGTTGTTATGTCTGATGTTTCTTTTGTTGGGGGGAAAGCATTTTTAAATGATGAAATTAGAAAAATATAGCCTATATATTTTGAAAACCTATAAAGAACTAGATATTTACCATGAATCCTGCATTTTTACATTTAGCCTGTATTCTGGCCTACATTTATCTGTTTCAGGATGTATTATTGAATTATGCATCTGATGATTTATGAACTCGATGATCCAGAACATTTTGAGAGAACCTGGGGAAAATTTTAATGTGTCAGAGGGGATAAACAGTCCCCAGCTGGCTGCAGTAAGTCACGAAAGGCAAAGGAGTTGATAGAAAAAGCAAATTTTTCTTCTCATGAGATTAAAAATTTTAAAACGGGTTGAACCTGGTAAAAGGATGTCATGAAAAACGCATTTTGCGAGGTAGGAAGTGCCTTTTATATGACATTAAACGGTTATGATGGCTTTCATTATATCGCACTCTGTGATTTCAGACCTGCTGTAAAATGGGTGTCCTCCTCAGGCTTAGGTGTTAGACAGTGAGATTGGACTCTTCATCTTTAACATGCATCAGTGTCAAGAGTACGGTGGACCTTGCGGGTAGAGTATTGGTAGATGATAACTAACTTAACGGGGGATGATGGGATACAAGGTGAGCTGGGCAGTATATAGGGACTCCTGAAATGTATCAGGCTGTATGTAGGACCAGGTGGCTTTGTCCTTACTCTTTGTGATCAGTCTGCCCAGAACAATGCGCCGAAAACCAGTCGGTGTCTGCGACTAACGGTCCCTATCATAGGAGTAGGCTACGTTCAACGATGATCGGAATTCACTGGCTTTTCTGCAGACATCTGCTTTCCCGGTTTGTGACCTGAAAGTAGGCGACATGACCGTTACAATGTTCATGCGACTCATACCGGCTAATGTTTTGACTACCAGTTTAATTTCACATCATGCTCTGGAATCCGGGATTCAAACCACATGTTGGGCTCTCACAAGATTTGGGAGCTTTTCTTTATTTGGGGGAAATTCACTGCAGCCACAAGCCCTCCAATTTAGCCTTCTTTCAGTCCTCATCATCCATCTGTCTGGGACGTTAAGGTTGGGCTGATCACGCCATAAACGCTGCAGAAGAATGTAACCGTCAGGATGCGTTGCAAATAACGGGCGGAAAGGACCAAACATAGATATCGAACCATAGATGTGACATATGTCATAGTTAGTAGCACAGTTTTTGAGACCATACCCAGGTAAGATGGTGGCAAGTAACCATGGTTTTATATCTTTGAGCCAATCATCAGCTATCTGGATTCTGAGACCCAATTATGACATCACAGTGGGTTAGAAAGTACATGACACTTTGCCATAGGTTCCTATTATAGCTGTACCCAGGTAAGATGGCTGCCAAATTGTTCCATTTCAGAATTCCAAATTACTACCTTACATGACACATCTATGGTTCTATATGGGATCAAAGATCTCTATGGAAAGGGAACCCAATCCCAGAGAAAACACATAGAACACAAAGCTTCAGGTGTTGTATATTGTTCTTCATTTGGGATGGTCACATGGTCAGTGCTGTGCAGGAATCTCACAATGGAGAAGAAAACGGGTGATAAAATAGATGATAAATATCACGTGCCATTTCACCAAATGTTTAGGTACCAGTATAGACTCTCACTGGAGACCTGCCCTTTGTCCTTGACACCTCTGATGGTAGAAACTCGAAAGAAACAGACCTGGGAATGTACTGTAGCAGTAGCAGTAGGCCTATAAAGTACTGGTCCAGTAGGCTGGTATCTATACAGGATGCTGCTTTCCAGTAAAGTATCTCACACATCTTTAGGTAACCTCAGCAATGAAGGCAAACTTGTAATCATGCTATTCTACTTACCCTGTAAATTATTGGACAGAGTGGATGGCAAAATAATAATAAGTTTGATATAGGAATGTCTTGGCCGTTTAGATAAGGATGATGTTGTTGTTTCTGTAATCTTTTGCAGAGCCTCTAGCATTCTCACTTTCATTGTAGAACCTTGTGAAGATAGCCAATGCACAAGATTGGCTTTTGGACCCAAGGTACTGCTTTGGATTCTCATGATAGGCTTATTAATATCAGCCCACTTTGGCATGAAGAACTAGGAGCTACGATTTTCTATCCTTGTGCATGGACTTTCCGAAAAAGCTGTAGATACGTGATTTGTGAAATGGCTGCGGGCTTCTAAAAGGACACCTAAGGAGATAGGCCATGTCGTAAGCTGAGACCTAAATGTGAAAAGGTTCTGTGTACACAGACCCATTCAACTAAGAGAGAAAAGGAAAAGAGAAATAAGTGTATATAGTGTTGAACATATAGTGTTGACAATATGTTCAGGTGCAACCTACCGCTGCTTGTTTGCAATACTACTGAAACTTAACACTACAACTGCTGCTCCCTTAACACAGAGATTCACAGGCTTATACATTCTTGCCCAGCTATCATATCCCGAGGTTTTTGGTTGCGAGCAGGATAATGGACAGGGTACAGGCCTCCCGGTTGCAGTATCCGCGTCAGAAGAAAGGGATACTCCTGGAGACTTGGAACGGGCAGCGGGAGGATGCGGGTTTGCGTGGGGGGCGGCGGATGCTCGTTCGAGTGCGCGAGGCGCCACGCAGTGTAAAAGAGGCGGCCAGATCTCAGGCGCGCTGCAAGTTTTCACTCGCTCCCCCGTCTCCTCGCCGTCTCCACACGCGTTGTTTTTGCGTACGTTTTTCGCCACATTAATCTTCTTCAGCGCCGCTCAAGCCAGGAAGATGTAGGGACCGGGTTTTTGTCATGGCGTGCCTCCATATGTCAGGGCTGCGCATAAAGGCCAAGTGTTGCGGAAGAAATCTGGCGCCGCAAGATGCTTCACGGAAGTATTGACATTTTTTATTTATTTATTTTGGCTGGGCACCAAAATGCGACAGCCTGTTTGTTTTTTTTGTTTTGTCTGATTTTGGGTGGCTTATTCTGACTGGTCTCACTGGTCTGTTCTTTTTCTTTCAGGTCCACTGGGGTTAAGGAACGACGGGGCCCCTGATACAAGACAGAAACCCCCGTAAGTGCCACAAGCCTTTATAACTTCTGAAGTGTTTACGTTTATCTGGAAAGCAGAGTCGAGAGACTCAGTATTTCATTATTACAAAATGAAACTGTGAGGGCTCTAATTGATTATAGGGGTGAATATTTACATGCTTATTGAACCGATAAGAAAGTTTACAGTTTTATTCCTTCTCGTCTCTAGAATTTGACAATTCGCTTAAAGTAGGGTTTCAGTTTTCAACTATTCAGACTGTGTGTGGGACGTAGTACTGTGTGTGCTTGCGTGTACCTGTAATACAGCTCTGATGCCACTTAATTACAGCTTATTTTTTACTTTGGTGTTGGGTTTTGAATAATAGAAAGTTTCTGGGGAAGTTCAGATAATTGAAACTGGGTTGCCCATACAATTGCTTCTTTATTTGTTATCCGTTCATCGTGAGCTGTAAATTAGAAGTGAACTCAGGTTAAATATAATTGACACATTTGTAAGGACACGGGCTATACTCGCGTCCTTCTCCCTCTTTGGAGTTGTTGGTGAAATGCATCCAAATAAGGTATCTGTCGTAGCTGTCGTGTTGTGTTGCTTGCCAGCGGCATAGCGATTGTCCCGCTTTGACCCTCCAGGGTGTTTTCTCAGGTAGGAGGTTCTATCCCACAATTCTCTGAGGCTTATCTCCAAAATTTGCAATGCTTTTTTTCCTCGTTTGCTCTTTCTCAGGGGCCTGAAATAGCAGGACTGTTTTTCTCCGTCTCCTGTAGTCTCAGCACCTGCGCTTTCGCAACGCTCAACACTGAGGGCCGGTTTTCAATAACGTTCAAGCTTAGGGGAAAGAAGAGGAGGTAACCCTCATTTATCAAAGTGAACTGCACGCCCACAGTGAGCTCACCAAGGAGGCTTATTGCTTCCTTCCTCCCCATCTCTGCTGTGACCGTAAAAAGCCTACTTATTGTCCTCTCTCCCTCAGCTTGCGCGTTTTTAATCAACACTTGTGTTGTCAAATGAGCTGGGGGAGCTCCCCACAGCCTAGTGCAGTCTATAGTCAGGGGGGAGGGTGTGCAGAGGTGCCATGGTAACGCGTTCGGATTTCAAGAGTTTGTCCAAACAGAAGGGGTGTTGAAAAGAATTTGTGCAGACGTGCCCATTGGCCGCTAAGAGCTAGAACCCTACAATGGACTTGGGACCCCCTGGATCCAGCGAATCCCAACTGAATGTTGTCGGGGAATTAGGCGGGAGTTGTGGGATTACTTATTTCTAAAACTAGATGATGCGAACAACAGGAAAACGTAATCTGATTCTTGTCCTTCACCCTTTCCCATCAAATCAGGATAATATACTTTTTGTACTGTGCTGCTTGTCTCAAAAAATTTCTGAAAGAAAATGGATGCCTTTTATACAGAAAGCAGCTCAATGGAAGTTCAGATTAAATTTCTATCAATGGAATTTTCTTAACGCGCTAAACCTGGTTCATTGTTTGAATATTCTGTTTTGCATGTATGATAGTACAATTTCTTTGATATTTTTAGCTTAGCTGACTAGCTTATCTTTAGCTGCAAGCAGGCAGGAGGCGGACAGAACATTGCGTGTGCAGAAGGGAGCGGGGCAAAGTGTCACGGAAGTGAGTGGGAGCGGGGCCGAAACAAAACTGGCCCGTTCAGGGCTCTGCAACAAGGTGACTCTGTATAAATCGAGGTCTTGTGGACATTAATGCAACTGAGAGGGATGAGACCGTCCTCCCTCGCTTCACGTGGCTCATATTTCTCTCTCTCTCTCCACCTCTCCTCCCCCAGTGAGAAATGCGCCTGCCATCTCCGGCATTACGGCAGGACACTCGCGTCGAAGCCACTCAGTAAATACGCCAATTAAATCCCTGTAATGACCTCATTACTCAGTTTTTAGGATTAGTTTTTTGATACCCGCTTTCTGAAGCTGGCACAGAAGCAAAACCATTATTGACTTTCTGGGATTACGGGCACGTAGATGCACGTTTCATATTTCTTCAAGCGCCAGCCAGGTCTACGAATGGCAATAGTACATTAGCATTCCCTGTATCACCGGCTTATTCCACCAGAGCTGGGATCAGCGGGCTGCGGTAGGGTGACTTAATTCCCATTGGATTTGCAGCTGAGAAGACTGACTTTATAAGGCTTGTGTGCGTAAGTTGAGTGCGTTAAGTGGGTGTGAGAGGATTCAAAAGTTTTTCAGCTGATAAACCAATAAGCACAATTTCTTGAATTACAGGAAGGGCTACCTTCTGCTTTTTTCTGCTTTCTACCTTCTGCTTTTTTCTGCTTTCTACCTTCTGCTTTAAATCACA
Source organism: Synaphobranchus kaupii (assembly GCA_029718625.1). Lineage (NCBI taxonomy): Eukaryota > Metazoa > Chordata > Actinopteri > Anguilliformes > Synaphobranchidae > Synaphobranchus > Synaphobranchus kaupii. The sequence goes on from CM056390.1 coordinate 20,585,665, forward strand.
AGCGAGCAGGATTTTGTTTTATTCCCTTTTCTCCCAATTTGGAATGACCAATCGTATATCAGCGCTTGTAATTGGAGCTCTGGCTATAGGTTTGGGAGAGCACACACAAGCACATGCCAACGCATGCCAAAGTGCTGCTTATCACGTCGCAGCTCGTAAGTCAGGCTTGCTCAAGGGTGAGTCGGAGACGAACACTTCATGTGCAGCTGAATGGGCAGACTTGCGGTTGCCCAGTTTACCAGCGGGGGTCAGTAGAGCAAGGAGACGTGGATCCCTGCCGACCTAACCCTGGGTGATGCTTCGCCCTGTCGGGCTACCGGCCACAGTCTGCACTGGCACAGTCGGGATTCCACACCGGACCGTGGGGCTCGTCCGTGCGCCAGAACAGGAAGGGTGCCTTAACTGGACGAGCCACCCAGCAGCCCCGAGCAGCCATTTTTTTTCAAATGTCTTTAATGAAATTTCAGTGGTTGAGGCCCCCTGCATAATTATGTTTGAAAATAATTAAAAAGGATTTATTTTCCTGAGTGCACTTTGTTTGTTCAGCAGAGAGGAAATCACTGTCTCTTAGAAGCAGAGAGGCTATTTGATGAGTTTGATGTTGTGCTTTAATGAACAAATCTCATCCTATTTATCGTGAGGGTCAGCCTCTCTCCGTTGCGTTGCTTCAGTCAGGCTACCTCCTGTGTATCTGAATTGCACGAGCATGACTGCAGTGCAGGCCATTTCCCCTTCTGCTGCAGAAAATGGAAAAATGTTTGCTTCAACGGATGTATTTTTGTAGGAGTGTAAAACAGTCCTTTGTATGCTCTGAGTACAGAGAACCACACAAGTGATTTCATCTTTTCATGCTAAGGTGTGTGTGTGTGTGTGTGTGTGTGTGTGTGTGTGTGTGTGTGTGTGTGTGTGTGTGTGTGTGTGTGTGTGTGTGTGTGTGTGTGTGTGTGTGTGTGTGTGTGTGTGTGTGTGTGTGTGTGTGTGTGTGTGTGTGTGTGTGTGGGGGGGGGGGGGGTGGGGGGGGATCCAGGTGCCGCAGTGGGGAATTACCCCAATTTACCCCCACCTCTTTTTGTGTGAGGTCATCAAAGCAACACTGGAGTTCTTCTTCCCTCATTGGTCTTCAACAAATCTTCCCTGACAGGTCCTGTCAAACTGTGTCAGAATGAGCCACATTATTGTTACTTCCCTCCATGGCTGCGGATTTGTGGAGGTAGACCGTAAAAGAACAGCACCACCACCAATGCAAAGTACAGGCTTACGTCTGAGGTTATGGTAAACAGAGCATTAGACAAAATGCGTTGTAATCACTGCGATCAAGGAGTATAATGGGCTCCTTATCCACGGCCTCAGGGAATGAGCATAATCGGCTTATTCCCTATTTTTCTGATAAATTACAGACAATCTGTTCCTTCGGATTGTCTGTACATGGCAGAGTTCTAGGAATGTTTGATCGGCAGACAAAGATTTATGACTACCTTTTTCACTGTAAAATTGCAATTCTGGCCATTTTGTGAGCCAGTTCTATGGTGGCCATGTCTTTTTAAAGACTAGGTTGTCAGGTATTTGACAAAATTGTATAATAACTCTTTATGGATTAAACGTATGTTAACATGATCACACAGCTGCTTTTTAAAAATAGCTGGTTTAAGTGCCCCTGTTAGCATGTGAAGATGCACATACTGCAGCTGTCGAAATGGTTAGCTACTTGTTTCGCCCACCGTGTGTACACGCTTGATTTAATAGCAAAATTCAAAATTTATAAATGAATAAATAAAAATTTCCAATGCCCAATTCCCACCCTCATTTGAAATTCGCGACTGTGCAATCGCAGCCACGTTCACGCCCCAAACCCCACTGCCGATTCAAGAGAGGGTAGACAATCACGGTTCTCCTAAGAAACGCATGGTGCCGCCAGCTGTTTCTTTTCACACTACGGACTATAGCTAAGCTCGCATTGAGTGGAGTCGGAGGGAGACCTTTCATATGCGACTTTAATATGCAGTGTTGGGGCGCCCAATTAACCAACGGGGATCGTTAAATAGCGATGAAAAGTGGACCCCCTAACCAAAGTAACCCTCCTATACCCTGGGCAACACGATCGCCAATTGCACATTGTCCCCTGTGGAGCTGCCGGCCACCATCGGCACCAGCACGGTCCAGATTCGATCTGAGACTGTGGGGTTCATCCTTGCACCACAGCATGATGCCTTAATAATGAATAATAATAATGCCTGGCATTTATATAGCGCCTTTCTCGACACTCAAAGCGCTTTACAATGATGAGGGGGAGACTCGCCTGAACCACCTCCAATGTGTAGCACCTACCTGAGTGATGCAACAGAATGCTCACCACACATCAGCTGAGGTGGAGAGGGAGAGAACAATGTTTTCGCCAATTAAACTGGGGGATGATTGGGTGGCAGACTAAAAGTGCCTGTGTTGGGAGTTTAGCCAGGACACCGGGGAAACCCCTACTCTTTGCGATAAGTGTCATGGGATCTTTAATGATCACAGTGAGTCAGGACCTCAGTGTAACGTCTCATCTCCTACAGCACAGTGTCCCCATCACTGTACTGGGGCATTGGGGTTTATTTGCGGGCTGTGTGCCTTGTTGTTTATGTTGGTGTTTCTTGTTTCTTGTATTTGCAATTACCTGCTCTGATCTGTACAGCACTTTGGTCAACGTGAGTTGTTTTTAATGTGCTTTATAAATAAATTTGATTGATTGATATTTGACCAGAGGGAAGAATGCCCCCTACTGGCCCACCAATGCCACTTTCAGCAGCAACTTTGTTTTCCCAGGTTTCCCATCCAAGTACTAACCAAGCCCACACCTGCTTAGCTTCAGCCATTCAGCATGAGCTGATTGCATAACCAGCAGCCAACAATAGTCAAGTTTAAAAGAATATATATATATATATATATTTATTTATTTTATTTATTTATTATTTTTTTCTTTGGTGTTCATTAACTACTAGCTAACTAGAAGACTATGTTCTTTTTATTTAGCGAAGGACTAACATTATAGACCCTCAACATGATAGAAATGGCAAGGGCCGACTATCCAGTTAGTGAAGTTAACAGAAGAATACACATATTGTGGCCTGTCACCGCCATCAATGCTTGATGCATTGTTTATAGTTTTATCGATTTTCTCATGTTAATATACACAATATTGAAAATGAAGCCAATAAAAATCCACAGAAAGCTTTTGGAATGTAGCCCGTAGCTGTAGATGTGACGGTGGAAGGCTGGGAAAAATGTTCTGCAGCCCAAAGTAATGGTGATCTCGGATCACTAGGCCTCCCAGTGGGAACGAGGAATACCGGGATCGCTCTCGAAATGAATTGGTTTAGCGCGGGCGTTTACCCAGTCGCGTCTCTCCAGATGTGCGCCGATCATAAGGCCTCATTAATCCTCATTAATCGCACTGCTCTGCTATTGACATTTTTTGCAGTGAGAATCTGAGGCGGGGGGGGGGGGGGAAGGGGCGGGGGGCGTTCGCAGTCAGCTGGCCTCGATGCCACATTACGGTTCGTCACGGGGACCAAATTGAGTCGGCGCGCAGTCCATTTCTCACTCACTCAGTCTCCGCTTCAGGGATCTGCTGCAGTGGCGTATTTATGTCCTGCCTCACGGTCCTGGAATTAATCAGTTTAAGTGTTGAAACTTAAGTGTGTTTCCCTCCCAACACCATTATGCATCACACGCACTGTTTGAAACACAGGGCGCACGTGCCCAGCACATGCAGTTGTCTGCTACCGAATGCCAAACGATTTAGCATTTTTGTGCAGATGTTCTGCTTGGTTTGCCATGTCCGATATTATCAGGGATATAGGCCTATAACTGAAATATCTGTACCAGCACGTATTCCGCTGATGCAACAATTACACTACCATGGTAGTGTAGGCCCGAGCACTTGTGGTTGTTTTGAGAATTTGTCTGTGCAGGGCTTCATAAGGCTTGTCCTATTGACCGGGACAAGTATATTTTTTCCATCCAAATTTTTCATCCACTCATCCGAAGAGACAAGTGAGACATAAAAAAGTTAAATAAAAAATTTATTAGAATTAGAAATTGCACGATGCTCGTTTCAACTGCCACCCTGGTTACATTGTTAATGAGGTAATTTTGCTGATAGGAATTGAGCAAATGCAGCAATAAATTTGATCTATTTTGACCACAAATGAGGGGTTTCTGACCCGTTGACGAGTCTTTCTGTCAAGTGAAAAATTAGATTTTCAAGAGCTGCAGTGCAGTTTACTTATCAGAGCACATTCTCTGTGCACTTATTTTAGCATTATACTCATTCTACTTTAGCATAAGGCCATAACCGCGCCATGTCACATCATTAACGTGTAAACTGTTTTCAATTTGGTTTTTGATCTTCCTTTACCATGTCACCAACACTGCATGGCTGTCCCTTCAGTAAAAGTGGTAAAACCGCTTAAGGCGACGGCGAGGGTGAGAGCTCTCGCCACAGCGTGTGAACAGACGGAGGCTAAAATGGAAACGATGTCCCAGAGACGGTACGTGCTGTTGGAGAGAAGGGAAGTCCCTCCAATTTAGAGTGACTGCGCAACTGAGTTGCATTTAATCTAATTTACATAGCAAGGTGGCTAGACAACTAGCCAGTGTTGGCTAATGGCGCAGTTAGTCCAATGGATTAAACCCACTTATGTCATATAGGGCTCTGATTACTGAATTGCGTGCTTTCATTGTGTGATGTTTTTAAGCGGATCTTGTAGTGATGATCAGAAATGCCTTATTCGTCATGTGTGCATTCTGCAGTTCGCTTGAGGTTCTCCACAGTGCAGATTCCATAGATTCTGTTCATACTGGATATCAGGGGCTCATACTGGATCCGCTCTCATAAGCCTGAAACTGCCTAGCTTAATAGACAGGCTTGAGCCAGCCACACTGCACTGACCAGTCTAGGAGTACTGACCTCCACTGCGCTGTTGTTTTAGTGTATATTTAGTAACACTGGATTATGGGAATGTTTTCACTTTTTTCCCCCCTATGAAAATACGAACAGTCTTTCCTAAACATGCAGACTACCTGGTGCTTCCTCTGCAAGACCCCCCAGGAGGAAGTGGTATGATGTGCTTCCTGTGTGTGTGGGGGGGGGTGATAATGTGTGGCCTTCAGGCTGGCCCGCGCTAGGGTAGGCTGGAAGGAAGAGAAACAGCTAATCCGGCGTCCAGACAGCTGGCTGGTCTGCCGAAGCCTGAATGTTTAAACAGCTGTCAGATACCGACAGTGTTCTCACATTCCAACTGTACACGAACACGGCAGAAATGGGGCGTGGGGGAAAGGTCAGGCCAGCGCAGCGCAATAACGCTTCGGTACCGTCCAGTTATCCGCTGACCCCTCGTGATGTAGGCCCCGCTGGTCTCCCTGACCGCGGCACAGTACCTCAGCGAATTACTGCAGCTTAAGCAGCAGAGTCACTCTGCGCTGTGGACAACGAGGTTTTTGCCTGCCTTTTAAATTCTCAACTTAAAGGATATGCAGCCCACCCGTAACTCATTTTAATACGCTGCCGCAGGCTGTTTCTATGCGCAGATTAAATATTTTAAGAGGCACGGCGTAACCCCGCGGTCCTCCCTGCCGTGGTGCGGCTGTTTTGCCGGTCATGTGGCCTCTTCCGGGCGGGGCTGGGGCGCGTGGTTTGATGGAGCGCGTCTTCCTGCCCCCGCTGCAGGCGGGCTCGTCCTGCCGCGTTTCGGTGGACGTGCTCGACCGAACTTCATTCCAGGATCCCCACGGGCCAGGCCAACTGGAAAAAATGCCTGGAATTCTTCTGCAGCACTCCAGTCCAGTCTTAACCCTTGAAATGCCCTGTGCCCTGTGCGTGGAATTCAACATCGGTCATGCTATAGCTAATTTATAGCTTAGCAGATGCTCTCAACCGAGGCTAATTTCACGGCTCGCAGTTTGTATGCGATCAAGTGATCAAGTCATGCAGTTGAATAATTTCCGACGCTGTTCAAGAACAGTGCTCAGTTTCACAATGTGTAATGTCATGCACCTGGGATTCAATCCTGCAACCCCCCCCCCCCGCTGCACCTTGCTGCCGTCTGTATCAAGGCAGGGCCGAGGTATTTATAATTACTTTCATGTGGTCTGAAGGGGCACAGTTCATGTCTGGGTAGCGTCAGAGCAGCTTAGTCTGTTGAAGAGGAGCAGGACGGGTTGATGAGTTGCTTTCCGTGGGCTGCCAGCAGCTGTTTGTGTAAAGCATGTAATCTCAGTGTCTCATGGGTGGGGGGGACGGAGGCAGAGTTAATGAGGGACTTAATGGGAGACTGAGCCGGTTTGAGTCGGTGTGAGAGTGCCCGTCTCTCTTAGCAGGCTGGCTGCTGCGTATACGGAAGCACACACACTCAGGGGAATGGATTGTGATTCGGGTCAAGATTAATAAACTGACCCATCTACACTTGCTATAGTGTAATGCCCCCCACCCAAAAAGCTGTAAAATCAGAGGTCAAATTTTAATTTGCACTGAAGAGGTGGGGGACGGGTTTTATATTTTTATATCTGCCTGACCCAGGCCATTTCCATTTCTTATTTTGAGGATGTGGGAGGATGGGGTGTTTCATAGCGAACAAGTAAGTATCAAAAACTCACCTGTTTCTGTCAGGACGCTCAGCCTCATATGTGCTTTTGAACTGATCTCGATTTCATATCAACCTGTTGTTTTGTGTACAGCAGGGGGCTGCCCAACCCTGTTCCTGGAGATCACCGTCCTGTAGGTTTTCATTTCAACCCTAATTTGTCACATCTGACTCTACTAATTAGCAGCTCAATGAGAGCTCTAGCTGTTTAATGAGGGGTGTGCTTTGTTAGGGTTGGAGTGAAGACCTACAGGACGGTAGATCTCCAGGAACAGGGTTGGGCTGCCCTGGTGTACAGCATCCCTGTGCCACTGTTTTAGTCTAACAAAATCATATGTTAATGTTACAGACAGGGCACCTTCCCTGCCGTTTGTTCTGCCAGCCTCTGATAAGCGGTGATGCGACGGCAGGCTGGGTGCACATGCAGCAGCTGCACGGGAGGGGCTGCGGTTATTGCAGCTCGTTCCTTCAGTATACCGCAACCCAGCAAGGGAACCGGTCTGACTGAACGTCGATCGAGGTGGCACCCCGCCGCTTACGCCGATAGAGCCGTGCCATTTCCTGCTTACCGCATCACTTCCTGACACGTTGGCTGCGATCGGTTCGGTTCCTGGAGGCACGGCGCTATTGGGCGCCCGGGAGCTTTGCGCAGGCCGGCCGTTAGCCTGCTCTGCTCGCTCAGGAGGAAGGGGGAACTGACCACACGCTCACGCAGCCTGGCCCTGGTGCTCCGCCTCTTCTGTTCCGTTTGTTCCGGCCCCCCCCCTGAGCTTCGCAGATTGAAGGAAATGGAAACGGTGTGAGAAGAAAAGGAGGGGGTGTGTTTGCCCTGTTGTCCCCGGCGCGGTGCATTCTGGGACAGTGAAGACGAGAGGCGAACGGGCCAGGCTACATGCCCGTTATTGTTTTATTACTTGGTGTACCGGGGGCTTTTGTTTGCTCGTTTTTTTTTCCGCTCGGAAATTTGGGTCGTGTCTGAATCATCGCTGCTCTCCTCCGCCCCCACTCGCCGGCACCCTCCCCTCCCCCGTCCTGTACTTCACAGAAAAAAAACAGGTGCAGTTAAACTGTAACCAAGTCTGCACTGCCTGAATTCGGTTCATTCTTCCCCCACACTCTCCCTTTTTTCCTCCAACACACTCCCTTGTTTTGCGCTTCCTTTAAAGTATATTTTCTTAGTCCAGCAAATGCTTTGAGAATACAAATGAGCATTTTTGTTCATAAACGTGGGCTGCGACTCTCAGCTGGTAAAGGCTCTCGCCACAAGCCGAGGCTGGGCTCTAAACCCTACACATTGCTCGTTTGAGTCTGGGTTATTCCATTAGCGAGCTATGACTCAAGAGTGTGTAGCACCCTAGTGGCCTTTTTGGTGATGTGTTTCAAATTACCTTGGATTTGGCAATGTTTCGGTGTAAATGACTTGTTTGCATCAAGTTGGCTCTGATGTGCAAATCAGTGCTTCGCAAAGAATCACCAATTGCTTTTCTAATCGCAGAGCTATAAAATGTTCACAAACTACCCATAGTAGTAGCCTCTCATGTCCCATTGGTGTGCTTAACACCCTTTGAAATGCGGCACCGTTATCCCAATTTAGCTCCTATTTAGCAATCCGCGATATGAGCTTCAGTATTTTACACTCTGATAGTTTCAACTATCGCTGTTCTAGTAAGCAAATTAATACCTGCTCAAAAACATAGTGGTCACATCGGCTTTGACTTAGCACTCTCCTGCAAATATGAGCCTAATGAAATGAGATAATTAGAAAAATTAATAACCATAAATCTTTTTCCTTCCCCATTTGGATAAAATTTCCTTCCTCATTTGTAATTTTGTTCTTTCCTTGTGGGTATAGTAATTAGTCCATCTGTGTTTTGTTCCATAGTAGCATATTGGCTACCTATATTCGACACGGGCAATATTAAAAGAATGATCTGCTTAATGTACGAGGTGTCAGGAGAGCTGACGGAGACGCTTTGAACGCAATTTAAAAAAATGTGAAGGGTGTAAAGGTCGGCTCTGTCTCGCGCAGGACTGTGAATCGTACCACAGCAGCAGTCTCTGACATGAAAGGGAACTGGAGAATAAAGACCTGTTTTGGAGGCGGTAATTTGCCACAATGCCTGGATGCTTTTTGATGTGAAAAGGGTTTGACGCGCAGGCTCACAAACGTTTGACGCGCAAAAGGGTTAGACGCTCACAGCGCCGCGTGTGACGTACGCTTTCTCTGCCGTGCGTATACACACACACACACACACACACACACACACACACACACACACACACAACTACAGGCACACATGCACACACATGCACGTAGGCACATTGGCAGACACACATACCGGCGCACACATGGAAATCCAGACACGCACGCGCACACACACGTACATACAGGCATGCACACGCACACACACACACACACACACACACACACACACACACACACACACACTTTGTCACTGTGCTCTTACCCTTGCTGTGCCCTGGCGTGTGGACCGAAGTGGGCGGTTTGGCAGAGTCCCAGGACAGAATGGCACAGCAGCCCCAGCAGGGCCCGGTCAGTGATTGCGCTCCACTCGACCTTGTGACTCAGGAACAGACTGTCTCTGTTTAAATCTGAAGAACACAATGCTTCGCAGAACCCGCCACTTTGCCCAGTAAACAAGCTAAACAAACTGGGTACATGACTCAGGACACCAGCGTACAAGCCTGATGACACTCACACAGAACTGCCTCAAGCCCTTTTTAAGCCATAAGCAAACACTGGTTTAAAAATGATGATTGGACTGCCCCCTGGACCCCTCCTCAGTATTTGATACGTCTGTCCTGCTCTGGCACATGCATATACGTTACATAACATTGCATGTATTTGGCAGATGCTTTTATCCAAAGCGACGTACAATACGTGCATACCGAAGGTCGTTAAAGCAACTACAAACAGGTCGGCTAAAGTACATTTCTATCATCACACACACACACACACACACACACACACACACACACACACACACACACACACACACGTACACTCTGACACAGCCCGTCTTCATGGCCTTGGCACGAATTCAGCGCGCTTGTCAAGCGGCTCTGTACACAAGTTGTCTAAAACGAGCTCCCTTTTGTTTGGTTTGCGAATTACTGTCATCTTAAAGAGATTTGATGGCAGCTTGTGGAAAAGCCTCATCTTTGGCGCGCCACCAGGTTTACGTGCCTGAAAAGCCTGGAATTACATGGTGTGCAGTGCCTTTCCAGTCCCCCCCCTGTCACCGCGTTAATTACACAGCGGGGCTATTGCGGCTATTTCGGTCTCCTCCTTCCCTCCCCTCGCGCTCCTTACCCCGTCGGCGTTGCCAGGGCCACGGGTGGGAAACCAGGATGCACTTGTTGACCAGGCGCAACACGATGACAAGTCCCATTTTAGCATCCCAACGACTTGTAGAGACCGGTCTCCTGGGTTGTTTGTGTGGAAGCGGGTGACAGCTCACAAAGTGCGGTAATGGCCTTTTAGTAAGGATCTAAAGGCTTAGCCCCACCGCGGGCCCCACAACTCACGCCAGAGGCAACTACAGCAAATCGGTTGGCTGTTCAACCACGACATCGGCAACTCTTGAGCTTGTTAACGTTTTATCATCGTCCCATTGGTCAGCGGTGTGCAGCATAAGGTTGGGGGTGAGTTCCATTTTCAATTCCGTCAATTCGCAAAGTGAATCGAATTTCAACTCATGAATCAAAAAATCCTCATTGAACAATATAGGCATTTTTTCAGTTCATGAATTGAATCTCAGTTCGTTTTGTGAATTGAAAGTGGAATTTACTCCAACCCTGGTGTTAGTAGCCCTTATTGAAGGAGACAATAAAGTCTTTACAGTTCAGTCCCAAAGGAGTACAAATTCTAACCTGAACATAAATTCCCAGAAGCCTCTCTTCACCTGACAAATCAGACTCCTGGGATGAGGGTGGTGAGCCTTAAACGTGAGTGCACTGAATTATTCTAATGAGTTGTCCCCTTCAACACAAATATATAGACTGTAGTAAATACTTGTCACTGTTAAATCCTGCTTATTCATTTCAAACCCTAATGGGTTATGGACACTGATAAATTCAGACTTGAAAACTGCAGCCACATCTTTCCAGAGATTATGTCCAGAGGACAATTTCAATAGAACAACCCACACTACAAATCGATGTGGTAAATACAGAAAGAAAGAAATCTGGTGCACTGCACAAAAAGAGCATCTGATGAGGTGGCAGTCTCAAGAAAACAAAATATCAATAACTTCTCCATGCATTGCAAATGAAAGAAAGTGTGGAGTAGGCAGCACTTCTGTTAATTAGTTCCTGGTGAGATGAAGGCCTAGTTTCACATCCTTGTCAAAAATGTGCACTTATTAAATTAAAAAAAACTGTTGATGGTAGAATGTCTTTGCTGAAAGGGGATGTTTACAAAGCATATTTGCAATAGGCTATGTTCTGTTATTGCACTGAGCGCATACATGTCACATTCATGATTACTGTTGGAGGTCATCCATTTAGCATTCAGAAATGTAGCGTTAGACAAATGAACCAGAGTCTGATTGTTAAGGTTTTGAAATAAGAGGTTTATTGTAGGCTCTGTGTGGAGAATGTCCCAATGCCTGTGGAAAATATGTCTTCATTTTGGCAAAGAAGCGATGGAAAAAGTCAGAAGACAATCTTTTCAGAGTTTTGTTTTTGTGCTTGAGAAGATAACAATGATTTCCAACTTTCTTTCATTTTGATATTTTTATACAGCTATGTGTCAGGCTCTCTGTCTGATGGGAAATATTGGGATCTCTTAAAGATGGCTGGATTTTTCTTTCTTTTTATTCATGACGGAGTCACTGGAGAGAGAAAGAGGTAAGAGCTGGAACTAGCTGTCAGGGTTTTTCTTGTTGAACTTGAGGGAGACGTGTCCTACTTAACACTTCCACGGCTCTTTTGAAGTCACGGCGGTTATTTTTTTCCCTGCCTCTTCCGCGATTGTTTTTTTCACACAAGTTATAAGCCTAGCGACGCGGGAATCTTCGTGAGCACGGTTTCTCAACGAGACGGTTTTCGAATGCCAGCTGGCGAAAGTGCAAACATTTCGTATCTACCACGCTCGGTGGGTTTATCGTTTCCTAAATGAAAGGGGCTAATAAATAAGCCTTCACACAGCAAGCAAAGCCAGCGCACTGACCCAGTAATTTTAAATGATGCTTCCTTCATTACCTCCGTCACCAGTGGTATGGATTTTATTAGACCCAGTTGATGTGACCCAGTTGCTGCCGCACTTAGGCCAGGGCCCAGGAGTTACGCAGTGCGAGCGATGATAGGACGCTGGCCACTCTCAGCAGCACTTTGATCGTTTGCAGGAGCAGAAAGGGCTCGTAGCCTCAGAGAGAGGAGGAGAGTGCAGCCCCAAGCCGCCCCGTCTGCGGGAGAGATCGCCGGCGCAAGACGTCACTTTCAGTTTCAGCACTTAGTTTGGAGCCCTGCTCGAACTCTTCAGATCCGTCTTCCGGCCGGTACGACCTGGGCGCTGACGTGCGGCATTATAAGCAGAGCTGACTTTCTGAAAGTCTTCGGACCTGATCTCGCAAAATTGGACATCGCCGCAAGGAACTTTTTTTCATATTTGGGCGCAGAACTTTCCATTTCTTGGAAGTCCTGGTTTCTGCTTGGAGCTTAGGTCGGTCCTATTTGCAGAGCGAGGTTGCGGGTGGTGTGGGGCTGAGAGCAGGGTGGCTCTCTGGGGCGTGAGGGTCATTGAGGGACACTTCTTCTCTCTGTTCCAGCACCCATCCACCCCTCCAGCCTTCAGCTTAAGCTTTCACCACACACACAGTACACCAGCATACGCCCCGGTCACAGACAGTCAAGTCCACCTGTATGGCCAAACGGGGACTCTGTTCAGCACTGGGAAGTTTGGGTTATAGGCTTAGGGTCTGACGCCCTCAGACCCCCCAACCCTTCTCGCCCCCTCCAAACTTTCCACTTGTGCTGACTGGCTCTGGTTCCTCCGGGTGAATCGATGCCTGAGCACACGGTTCTTCTGGCTGGCGTTAGCAAGGCCCCCAGGGAGGAATCGTGGGGTTTTGCCAGCAGCACGGACGATCGCAGCAAGGAAAGACAATTAACAACACCGTGTCCGCTATCATTATCACCCCGGAGCCCTCGCCCAGTCAGCTCCCCAGCGAGCCCTAATTTATTCACTCTCTATCTAAAGGAATTAAAGCCCTCTCCCCTGTGGCTTATTTACCGCCGTGCCTTTAAGAGTGAATAACTGGCTTTGCTTTGTTCCAATATGATTATGTTTTAATGGCTGAATCCATCAATTTGACTTACCGCGTCCACGCATTTTCCCCCAGGACTTAAACAGATTAGGTGTGCCCTGTTTTTTCTCCACTGTAATGCTGGCTTATGTTATCATGTGAGCGAGCGCGCTGTCATAAACGCGCTGTCATCTCATAAATGTCTTTCCCCGCTATCCGTCTGACCCCACCTTTACTTTCCAGTCCTGTGTAAGTGTGAAACTGCCGTGCCGCAAGAGCTGGCAAGCTAGGCGTTCGCGTGTGGCGCAATAAAGGGACGTGTTGTGTGGTATCCGTAGCACCCACCATGGGTTAGGCGGTGTTGGCGGCGCGGCATCGGATCTCCTTCCTCCTTTTCCCCGCAAGGGCCCCGTTGGTCACGCTCGAGCCTCGGGAGAGAGCGAGCGAGACCACGGAAACCGCAGCCAGCCCCGTGTTTCCTTTCCAGTGGCACAAGCGCGGCGTTCCGCAAGAATAATACGGCTTTTTAATCCCCAGACCGCCGGGCAACCCCAAGCTAAGCCTCTGGGGCTGAGACGGGTTATCGCTGAGGGCCGAGCTCTCCCGCGTTTTGGCGAGTCCCGCTGCCCCTCTTGCCTTCTGCCCCTCTTGTCGGGCCTTGAGCCAAATTCCTCCAGCGAAATTTGCATATTCCGTTGAGGAAAGCACAAGTGGCGAGAGGGGGTTCTCAGTAGGCAAAGGCCCGAGTGAAAACCGTGTCTCCCCGGTAGAGCTCGGTAAAGCGCTGTGCTGTGCAGGCGGTCGGCTGTGCTCGCTGAACTGTGCCTCACGTGCTGCCGAGCTGTGCCGACCGGTCAGCCCCGAGCTGTGCTGCGAGTCGGTCCGGTGAGCAGCCAGGTCTCATGTACGCGTTTGCGTGTGCCGTTACTGTGAGAGTGCTTGTTTGCTGAGGCGTGATATTTCCTCCAACCTGTTAAGGCAAGCATGATCGCGAAAATGGATCTAAACCAATATGGAATTCCACTCTGCGCTATGTGAGAGTTAGTGCTTCTTTTAAAGACAAAAAACAAAAGCACGGCTGTGGCAGAACTGCTAATAGGAAGTCTTAGATTTCTGGTTGGGCCGTTTTGAGCAGGCAGTGCAGTAGACGCCCTGACCTTTTCACCTGTAGCCTCGCTGCGTTTGTCTGGACCTGCTCCCACCCCATTTCCTCCAGTGGTGGAACCTCACCTTTCACTAATGAATTTGCATCCAGGTATCATTCGCTTGCCAAGAGGCCTGTGTGTTTCTGGCAGGAGGCGTTAGGTTCCCAGGTTGCTGTAAAACGACAGGTTTGTACTTGGCTCGTGGCTGGCTGCTTAAAGACCGTGGACGTGGGTGGAGCCTTGTCGTCTGAGGTAAAAATGCACGTGTGCATCAGTAGCCTACCTCTCAGCGGACTTCAGACACATCTTATTTGAACTCTTGTCTAGCTTTTCCCAGTGGCCCTTTCATTCAGATTCCGTATTGAACGACTGTTCTACTGTTATTTTTCATCATTGTAATCCAGGAATACGTGATTGCTCCTGTTCTCTCTCTTTACTGTTAATTCACACCTTTTAGCCTGTGTACAGAGCCCTGAGCCATTACTGAACTAGCCTGTCTTCTGGGGAGCACTCCAGAGGTGTCCGGCCATGGGCCACGTGCAAATAACCTGGCGGTACGATCCACTCTGGTGCAGATTGGAGGCAGTCGGCAGTGCAGATCACTCGGCTTCTTCTGGAGGAACAAGGTCACGTCTTGTTTGAAAACAAATATTTTGTTAGCCTGGATCCCAGTCGATACTTACTTGTTTGTTAGTTTTTTTTTTTTGTGAAACTTCTGTTTCTTGGCTTTCACCTATTGACACAGTACACTTGACGCCTTAAGTCGTGAAGAGACATTACGATCTCTCTTACAGTGTTCAGTTTAATGATTCCCCCATCTGCACAGCATTCTGGGAGGTAGAGGACCTCCTGCGGTCTCACTGCCCTAATATGTCATATTAGCCTCAATATTAAGAGATTAGGCTCAGCGTCCCATTTACCCTCAGAGATGGATAGGGCATGGAGCACTGAGAGTCTTTTCAATTTCACACTTCACGGGAGAGAGATGGCTAAGCTAAAAACACCAAAAGGTCTTTTTAAATCCAAACAGATCTCTTGGCTTTTCTCCAGCTTGAAAGAGGAAAAAACATTTTTTTTTTTTCAAATGAGTATATCTAGCTTTAACTGTCTTTTTAAAAAACTTTTAACAGCTGTTCACAGCACAGTTGTTCATAGAGCCTGATCAACCAGATGAGTTGCTGTTGCAGGAAGAGATGGGGAGCTCTCAGTGGAATGGCTCAATGGCTGCTGCTACAGCCAATCGCATGCCTCCCTTGCTCCTTTGAAGGAGGTACACAGTCTATATTTGATCCCAGACAACGGGGTGGTCTCTGCTCTGAGGACGAATACTTTGGCAGGACACAACATTGACATTCCTTATGTATCCAAGGAACAAAATAGTGGCTTTAGCAGTTCGTTGTGCTGAACAATCTTTGTGAGGATAACTTAAATGTTACAAATAATTCAAAATGAAGTCATCGGTCAGTTGGAAGTTGCAGAAATGTTAATAGTGAGATATACGTATGTAGTTTCCGTCAGTTTACTGAGTGTTTCATATAAAGATTAAAAAACTTGAAACATAAACCCATTGTTATTGTGACATCACGAGGGCAAACTGATGCCATCTTGGGTTGGTCGACAAGGCCTGTTCCCATAGCCTCTAGAAATGTGTCTGATTTTTCAATTTTTTCACAGCCATCTGTGTTTTTACAGCCATGTTTTTTTCTGAAAACTGGTGGAAAGGAAAAAGAACAATAACAATAATGTAACCAACAGCAAGGTAAATAATTTCTTTTTAGTTTTACCAACGGAAGTTTATTGTGAATAGAAGGGCATGAGGCCTTTTGTCTTTGTTTACTTTGCAGCCTTCATGGGTATCCGCAGCACTGCTTTCTGAGGCAGCAGTCATGACGCAACCATATCCGCTGGACTCACTCGTATGTATTTCCGTGAAAACACCTCAGCAAGCCGCTTTAACGTGTCTGAACATTTCAGCTGTTGACGTAATTGAAAAAGGGCTTGTTTTGCGTCAGGCTCCCTGTCGAGTGTTCAGGTGGAAAAAAACGATTCTGGCTGTCCCCACTATCCAACATGGGTAACGACTGCTACGGACACTCAATGTGATTAATCCTATTGAGGCCGAGGGTCACAGGTAGGTACAGTTTAACAGTCCTCCTTCTCTGACTGTGACACAAAATGACTCGGTCCATGATGCAGCGTAGCAGTTGAGTACACAGTACGCTTTAACTGTATTCCTCAGACCTGTGCGCCACCGCCTGCCATCAGCGCCTATTGCTGGCGTTTTTGCATTCACAGATAATGTATGTATTCAGACATACATTAAACACGCTGCGTTTAATTACGTCTGGCTAGAATAGTGAGTGGGTGGCTGAGCTAGCGTGTGTCACTGTCGGCAGGTGAGTGTGCGTGCCTGTCAATGTGAGTCAATGCATCTCTGAGTTCATGTTTGCGCCTGTGTCTGAGTAAACGTCTCGGTGTTGATGTTTTTATGACCCACTTACAGCACAATCACAGGTGTGCATACATATATAGACATATTGTTTATTGTTGGCTTAAACTGTAATAGTAAAGATATAGGCCTGCGGTCTCAATATAAGTAATAAGGTCAAAGAGAATTCTGATGTCAAAAGTTGTAATGTTGAATAACTATACAGCTTCAGGAATAAAGATTAGTCTTCTATTTGATGTACACTTGGGTGCAGTGGAAGCAGTGCCCCTAGAGAATAAATAAATAGTCTAAAATACAGCCTGTCTTCCCTAATGTTTGCTGTTTTTAGGAGGTTGGAATGCCCTGTGGTTCGCCACTGATCTTTGAGCTCATCTAAAATCTGTTGTAGAAGCTAGTTTTGTTTCCAGAGCGTTGATGGCAACAAAAGATAAAAATGATAGCTCACTCAATGACTTCTTTGTTAAATGCATCTGAACTGTTCTTACTCACCCCCCGAACGAGCTTAGCAATCACTGTTGAGCCTTTGGTTAGAACAATTTCCCATTGAATCTCATGTTTTCTTCATCTATAAATTCCGTGCGGAGGCCTGTGCACATACTCCAGCTGAAATGCACTCCCTGTCCCGGCTCCGAGAGCCTTTTGACCCTCTCCTGTGGGCTGGAATGCCAGGCATTCCCCTGCCAGTCCGTGAGGCCGCGAGGCCGGCTCGCGCAAAACAATCAGCCTCTATTGGGTTTGTTTTTCACAGGCCGGCCTTCTGTGCTCCCCGGATAGGATTTGCTGCGCCTCTCATCTCCCTCTACATCCTCTTTATTGAATTTGCTTTTCTGCGATTTAAAGCGCGGTGGCGGAGTTATTGTGTCGAACGGGGCCTCCGCTTCTCTTCCACGGCTGCGTCCTCCTCTTAAGGTAACGGATAGGGGTTTCCCAGGAAACGGCACCCAGACAAGCCCTAATTTACTCCCAGGCGGTTCACGGAATGGTCTAAGATCGGTTTAATCTCCTGTGTAAATTTTTTGTCATACTGCCCCTTGCCTGAAGGGGGGCGCGACATGGCTGTGGGTTTTCAGCATGTGTGAGTGTGTAACGCCGAGGAATGTTGAGGTAGCGTAAATGGGAATTCCCCTCCGTACTGAGGGGGTCTCAGTGGTGGTCAATAAGGATACGGTATGTAGCGGCACGCAAGGAGGTTAATGCCTCTGGGCAGTCCTCTGGGTTTAGTGGTTCCTCATAAGCAGTGCTGTTTCAGGGGCTTTGTGCCCATAACAGCCGCCACACCGGCCAAAAAGTGCACTTATCCGGGAGGAAGAGTGATAAAACCCCCTCCTCGGTAAGACGGGCAGTGGCAGTTGATTTAAATCTCACCGGGCGGTTCTCATTTCTCTGAGAAATGGAGTCGCCCTCAGCACTCAAAGGGACAGAGAGTCTCTCAGCCCTCATTACCGGTGACCCTATCCCAGAGCGCCTCTCTCTCTCTCTCTCTCTCTCTCTCTCTCTCCTCTCTCTCTCTCTCTCCTCTCTCTCTCTCTCTCTCTCCTCTCTCTCTCTCTCTCTCTCTCTCCTCTCTCTCTCTCTCTCTCTCTCTCTCTCTCTCTCTCTCTCTCTCTCTCTCTCCTCTCTCTCTCCTCTCTCTCTCTCTCTCTCTCTCTCTCTCTCTCTCTCTCTCTCTCTCTCTCTCTCTCTGACTCGTGCTCGGAGGCACGGAGTTTTGGAAAGGCGGAGTTTTTGCGCAGTCGCGAGACTTTTAAGAGCAAGGGCATCTCCTGAAAGGGTTTGCGTAAATCAGATAAGCGCTTGTCGCCACACCTGACAGTAAAGAAAGTTATCGTACCCCAGGGTGGTGCGACGTGAGGGCCCTCGGCCGCGAGGCCACGTCCTCCCGCGCGCACCGGCGGACCGCAGTGCGGCTGCGGACGGAAACGTACGTCCCCCCGGATTTATTACTTCACCTGACCTTGAGATGCAGCGCTTCGTGGCGGGAGGGAGCGTGTGATTATGGGTGTTCTGTCCTTTGTCTCAGGCCAGGACTGTCAGTCGTGTATCATCATAGCTAGTCGGCCCATTTAATTTGTGAGTGAGTCAGTATCATATTTAATAGGGGAAAGAAGCCTAGCAAGGCGGGTTGCAATGAGAATGACAGTCCAGCTGGTTGACTGACTGTCAACTGATTGACTGACTGAGTGTGCGGAGACTTTACCCGTACACATAATGTTTCAGCACTTTTTTTTTTTGCCTTTCCTCTTTATTTGGACTGCCCAATCATTCTCGCGCTGCTGCGCCCTTCGCAACCTTTGTTGTCAATTCGGCAGATCCCAGACAAGCACGGCTGGCCTCTGAAGCGCGTGATGTCGTCTTTTCACTCCACGGTCGACGAGTCGGGCTGACAGTCCACCACAAGTCGGGCTGAGCACTTGACGTGCAGCTCGACAGGCGAACTGCGAGCGCCCGATCTACCGGCGGGGGTTACCGTGGCGAAGTGAGACGTCGATCCGGCTGGCTAAAACCATCCCTCCCTGGCACAGCCTGGATTGGGTACTGGGCTGTAGGGCGCGTCCATGCACCGGTGGCTTAACAGGACGAGCCCCCCAGCAGCCCATGAGCGCTTATCTCGCATCGGTTGCGTTCACTGTACATTTAGCCGGTCTTTACGTGACATGGCTTTGTATGCGGTCAGGAACAGCGTGGAGTGCGGTGGCTCTGCTCGTGAGGGTTAGCACACAGAAAGGCTAGAGAGGTTGCAGACAGTGGAAGGTGACCTTTACATCCAAGAGAAGCAGCACATTCACCCTTTTATTTGTAGACTGAAGCACCGCCCCCTCCCCACCCCACCCTAAGTTTTTGTATTCCCCCCCCCCATTCCCTTTTACATTGAAATAATGCAGTGATTAAGTGCTGGGGGAATTCTGGGTAGACTGTTACAGAACCCGGAGCCTGACCTACATGCAGGGTATTATGCATTGGCTTTGTTGAAATATTTAATCACATCCTGAAACTGACCCTCATGAATCTCAGCGATTGTTTGTGTCGACTGGCTTTATTAGGAAAATAAATTAGCACTCCCTGTGGAAAGAAAATGTAACATTTTCCAGATTTGTTAGTTTGCCAAAGGTTTGGACGCCTAGTTAAACTTGTATGGCACCATTAAGAGCCGCAGAGGGGGGGGTCAGACCAGAGGCAGTCCATTTGATTCACAGCAATGACCCCCAGAGATGGGACACCGGCATAAGTGGAGGTCTTTCCTCTTTCTTTCCTCTTCTTTTATTTCTCCCCCTCTTCTCTCCCTCTGTTTTCCCCATTGATCTTCCTGACCCTTCTCTCTATCCTGCTGGCCGCTCTTCATTTTGGTTTTCCCACTACATTTTGTTTTCCCCACTCTCTCTCTCTCTCTCTCTCTCTCTCTCTCTCTCTCTCTCTATCTCTATCCCTCTCCCTCTACCGCTCCCCCCCTCTCTCCTCTCTCTCTCTCAGTGGTTCATTAACTCCTTTCAGCAGGCTACACATGCTTAGCGCCAGGATGCTATCAATGGCGCCTCTGTTCTGAAAGGGGAGTCCTCGCCTTCTAGAGCCGAGCCCACAGCGGGCCAGGACAGAGCGGACTTTGTAGCGGCTCCGAGCAGGGCGAGAAGAGGGAGAGCGATCGAGAGAGAGAGGGGGAAGAGAACGATAGAAAGAGAGAGAAAGAAAGAGGGAGGGAGGGAGCTCCCCCGGTGCTCGCCAGCCCCACTCATCGAGCCAACAGAGGACAAGTAATTAGAGCTTGTAGAGCAGGGGCCCCAGCCCATTGTCCGGCCCTTGGGAACATGGCACAGGACAGCGAGGATCGACAGAGCCTCTGTTCGGGGGCCCGGCGAACGGCCTCGGCTGAATGGCCCGGGCGTGCGATTCGTGTCCCCGCGGGGTGCGACCCCCGCCCCTCGCCGGGACCCCTGCCACAGCGCCGGCTGGGAACGGGAGCGTGCCCCCTGCCGCGCGCCAGGAAACGCGGATACCGCTCCTGGCAGTGGACCCTGGAGCCCTGAACGGCCTTCACTGGCCCTCGGAGAACCCTCAGGGCCTCAATCACACGTCTTCAGTTAAACATCAGGGCTTGTGCATCGGAGTTTTTATTGTGCCGTTTCAGTACCCCTGAGATTTGTAGCAGTGCTGCAGCGTCTCATAATGGTTAGGAACAGGGCTCGTAACTCAACTGAATCATGGGTTTTGATTACCAGCTGTTGCGCTGCAGTGAAATGTTTGGGCAAAGCCCTTCACCTGGATTTCTTCAGTAAATTTCCAGTGGTGTAAATGGATCAAATGTAAAATTGTAATCTGTTTAAAGTCGCTGTGGATAAGTGTGTCTGCTATGCCAAAATGTAAAGGTTGCATAACTTTGTGGAGTTAGCCTCTCGCCGTCTATATAATTCTCCCTTTAATCCCCCCCCATCCGCACGATCATGTTAGTCGAACTGTCATGTCCATGACTCATTCTGAGTGTCCTAGACACCTGGGAAGCTGAGTTCAGAGGCTCATACCAGCAGAACGTCACCCTACCTCACTGACGGGTTTCATCAGAAAACACACCCACTTCTCCTGCCCTTGGGCAGAATACACCGATGATGTCACCCGCCAGCTGATCCACCCTCTCCTCGTGCCAGAGGAAGCAGCTGGGAGGTCAGCTGCCCAGTTACAGGAAGTTAACCCTGTTTTACCCATGGAGATGGGCACAATGCCTTTCAAACCTGAGTCACTTGGGCTTACCAGAGGAAACATGAGCGTCTCTCCTCACTGCCCGCTGTGCTCAATGCTTTCCTTTCCCAGTGCCATCGGATCTAGTGAAGGATCTGTAGGACACACACACACACACACACAGAGTCATAGACATATTTGCAGTCACATTCTCACAGACATATCCTTCCCCAAACCCCCCACAAACAACAAACACGCACGCATACACAAAACACACCGAGACACGAGTGTGTGCGTGCTCGTACCCTAGCTGCGCCCTGTGTCCGTGGGCACGCACCCTACCCATCATGGTTTTGTTCCAGTCCCTTTAGAGTCTCTCTCCTCCCAGCTCGCTAACGGGCAGAATTGTATTCATGTAGAGATAATGTCGTGGATGTATTCTCCAGGCGAGCGCCCTTAAGCTTCCCCGTACACCAGGCCGTGCGAACAGGAAGGTTTCAGATGGCACGGATAAGAGCCCGTTGGCCCACACGCACAATGCCAGGCCTCCGTTTGAATGTTTCCCATGCGGTGTGCCGTAAGCAATTCCTGATCCCTGTGGGCAGCCTCTGCGCTGTGACGGACAAAGGCTGCGCGACTCGAATAGCTCGCTCAGACCGCCGCGGTCCGTAAGGATTACCGTCTACAAAGAACTTCCAGTCAGGCATTAGGCATCACATTCCAGGCTGACCGCAGAATGTTCCCCGCACAATAGTGTCCACTCCTCAGCTTATGCTGTTGAGCAAAGGTCGTAAAGAGAATGCGACCGTTTTATCGTACAGGGCGACCTAAGCGACCTTCTCACTGCAGAAAGAGGGTGACGGTTTCAGTTTGCTTTCCTTTTCTTACGTGCAACTTCAGTACGGGATTTTAACGGCCCGCCTGTCGGTTGCCGGGATACGGAACAGAGCAGCTCTTCAGTCCCGCCTGTCTCCTTTAAGCAGCTCCCACCCTCTGCCCTGACCCGGCCAGCCCCATTCGTCCCAGAGCTGCCCTATTGCCGCAGCCACCAAATAACTCCTTTCGGCTTTCTTTTGGCAGCACAACACAGCGGTCTTCTCTCCTCCTATATTTCAGGGCCTGGATTTCAAAGAAAGCAAAGCTATGTGCCCTCTTCTCCATCTTCCCGAGAGACGAGGCCTTGCCTATTTGGCTCGGGAAGAGTGGACTAGAGCGTTCTTGGCCACTGGCTCTTAGGAATATTCACTATGATTTAGAAAAAAGAAATGACAGGGACGACAGATGGAACCCAGTTCCCTGCTCTTTTTGAATGGAGAGCTTATTTCTTGTGATCCCTTGAAGTGGTGCCACTGTTTAGATTGGCAGATCAGAAGGGATTTGGAGCACGTAAGGAGATTCTGCGGTGAAGCTTGTGGAAGATGAACCGCTTCTGCTTTAGCCCTTGAGTCCGATATGATGGCTCAAAGTAAATGGCGCGTGGAGGTGCTTGCCGTGTAATTTGCAGCTCTGACGTGCGTGGCGTGCGTCTGCCAGGACCAAGAAAAAAAGGCCAAGGCCTTTTCATTCTTTTTCTTCCTGTCATTTCTGGGAGTGCTGTTGAACGCACGTGTCGGATAGATTGCCTAGTAATTCCGGGATTGGTGTGTACTGCCCGTCCCCGTGCTACCTGCCCCGTTGCCCCACCTGCGCTGCGCTCAGAGCGTCATGAGATTTCATCCTGGCCACAGGCCATCTCGTCCAGACTCTGAGGCGTTTCGTGACTCCGCCCCCGCCCCAAAGCACTCAAATAAGTTCCCTTACGTACCGCTGGAGTATGACGCTCGGCGCTAACGCCGCAGCAGCCTCTTAAAGGGTGATGATGCTGCTTTGATTTCAATTCTGATAGCGCTCCTCATCATGGGGCTTAAATTGCGTTTGATGTGGGCTTAAGAGATGAAGCACTTTCACATTTGATGGAGTCATTCTACTCGGCTCAGTGGGGTTTTCCTTTAATCATCAAAGGCGTGTGATGTCCCGTTAAAACGGATGCCTGCATGGCGTGAGGATGGCGGCCGACGGCATATTCGGTCCTGCGGTGTGGCGGCAGCGAGCATGCGGAGATATAATAGCGCAGATTTCACAGTCTGGTCGGCGCAGTTGTTAACGGGCAAGCCGAAGCCTTAAAATTAAAAAGGGCCCTTTGCCCTAATCCGATTCTTGAAATCGGTCTATTTCTGTTTTTGAATTTCAGTCCGGCCGTTTTATCGAATTGCTTTCGAGGCATTAAGGTAATTTGGTTTTGCGAAGTTCCGCGGCGAGTTATTAATCCGCCGTTGTGCCGTTTCTTATTTGGCGGCACTTTTACTGCTCCTCAGCAGCTCGGCTGCTTGGATCCATTTCCCCTTGTGCTAGCGGCTGCGTTATCTGGAATTGAACACGTGGGTGGCTTTCTGCTCCATCAAAAGGTGTGGGTACATCTGCTGGGTCAGTGAAGTCATGCAGTCTTTACGGTAGAGCAGAAAAACGTGAAGCAAATAGCCATAGCTTGTCAAAGTGCATCCAGAAAGCTCTGAAATTCAGAGAGAGATGGGGCATATTTCATTGAGCACAGCCTCCTGGAGAAAAAGCACAGCTTATTTTATCTAGAACTTTGGATGGGAAAGAATGTAATGTTTTATGACCATTTGCCACTCCCACACAGTGCTGTACGATGAAGCAGAAAGAGAGGTCTGTTGCCTGAAAGAAGTTATTTATTAAACTGTGTGGATCTGCAGACGCTCCCAAGCCACATCTGAGATGAAGGCGCCAAACAGTGCAAATTGACTGGTTTACACACAGGAAGCGGCGGTCTACCCTAACGATGCCATACTTGCCTGTGCCAAGAATTTAGTTTCCTGTTTGAGACTTATTGGAGAGGTATTAATGGCAGGTGTGGCCCAGTGTGGAGCGGTGTGGTCCTGTTGGCTAGTGTAAAGAGTTCTGGTGTTGTGTGCCCCAGTGTGGAGCGGTGTGGTCCTATTGGATAGTGTAAAGAGTTCTGGTGTTGTGTGGCCCACTGTGGAGAGGTGTGGTCCTGTGTAGGCTAGTATAGAGAGTTCTGGTGTTGTGTGGTCCAGTGTGGAGCAGTGTGGTTCTGTTTAGGCTAGTATAGAGTTCTGGTGTTGTGTGGCCCAGTGTGGAGACGTGTGGTCCTGTGTATGCTAGTATAAAGAGTTCTGGTGTGGAGTGGGGCGAGACGCCTCTTCTCTTGTGCTTTACACTGAAGCTGTCCAGCTGTAAATGTAGTGATGCTGTCCAGGAGGAATTCCATCCATGCAGAAAGTCAGAGAAAACTGTGGTTTGGATTTATACCCCAGGCTATCCATGCTCAGCTGAACTTTAGTTGTAGGACAGTAAGAATCATTGTTTTTTTTTGTTTTTTTATTTAAAAAAAACATATTTTTTTCTTTGAGGTTTATGACTCACTATAAGAGGATATATTATTCAGCAGTATTCCCTCATCTTTGTATTTGTATGTAGCGGTTAAGGTATGACTCAGACAAGGCTTTAATATCTGATGAAATAGATTTGATCCTGTGTGTTGTGTCATTTTCTGTAAAAGCAGGCGTCTGAAGCACATTATTATTTAAGGCAGGGGTCCTCAATCTTATCCAGTCAGGGCCGGTGTGGGTGCAGGCTTGTTCCAACCATAGACTGTATAAAAATGTGGACAAAGCCACTGTGACGTCACCCATAAAAACTGAATTGAAGCTCGGATGTCTTTTTCGCCGCCCGTTTGTACAAACTGCGCCTGCTCCGTGGAGCCGAAGAGCACTCAACCTGTCCCTCTGATTTGTCCTGAACAAATGTGAATACCTTGTCCAAACGACACAATATTTTAAAAAATCAGCACATGTAGAGGCATTAGATGAAGGAAAGGCACCTATTGCAGTTAATTATTTTTGTGGGAAAAATTTATTGACTGAGAATTTTGACCACATTGCTGCCATTGACTTACATGGTGAAAGACCTATACTGGAGCCAATCGCAGTGGCGCTAGTGAGCAACGGCACAATTGCCGCTCCCAGCCCAACCAGGAAGTGAGCTTCAAAACGAGAGCCCAGTCTTGGCCCCTTGGTTCCAACCAAACAGTAACACACCTGATTCTACTAATTAAGGTCCTTAGCAACGACCCTAATGATTGATTAGTAGAATCAGGTGTGTTACTGTTTGGTTGGAACAAAAGCCTGCACCCACACTGGCCCTTTCTGGATAAGATTGAAGACCTCTGATTTAAGGCCTTTCCATCTGCACTGATTAGCAGGCTTTCTCTGTGCTTCAGTGATACGGCCTGGTGTGGTTATTAGTGATCACATGCAGCACTGCCTAACTCAGTCTTCCCCTCTCTCCCTAGGCTCCAGGTGTCTGTGGGTGAGATGAGAGTGCAGCGGGCGTGTCCCGGCCAGTGAGAGGTCAGAGCAGCGTCTGGAGGGACAGCATGCAGGCCTGAGTGCCGCAGGGAGCACAGCAGCCGGGAGCCAGCGGCCCTGCCCTCGGTCCCCGCGGAGCCGGGCCACGCCCACACGGCCGGCATGCTCCGCAGCTGAGCGCCGCGGCGACACGGGACCATGACGAGCTTGAAGCGTTCGCAAACGGAGCGGAGCGTCGGGGGGGTCGGTCCCCGCCACCGACGAGTTCTACACCCGCCGCCTGCCCAACGGCGGGCCTCCGCCACCCCGCAGCGAGAGCGCCCACCTCTCCGGCTGCACGCCGGGCGTGCCCAAAATGGGGGTGCGGGCGCGGGTGGCCGACTGGCCCCCCAGGAAGGACAGCGGCGGAGCGGTGTGGCACGTGACCTTGGAGCCGGACACCCCCCCCGGGCCTCACCCCCTGCGGCGGGCAGACCAGCCTGTCTAACAGACTGGGCCACCTGATGAGCCCGCAGGACTCCAACATGCTGCGGAACATCCACAACACGCTCAAGAACAAGGCGCAGGCCGCGGCCGCCGAGGCCGCCGCAGCAGGCCCCGACGGCCGCTACCTGTCCCCCGACGACCACCGGGGGTCCTCCCGAAGGACCCCGCGACGCATCCGGCAGCGCAGCAACAGCGACATCACCATCAGCGAGCTGGACGTGGGCAGCGACGGCGGGGAGGACTGGAACTCCGCCGGGTACAAGTGGTCGCCCGTCCACCGGGAGTACGGCAGCACGTCCTCCATCGACAAGCACGGCCCGTCGGGGGAGAGCTTCTTCGACATGCTCAAAGGCTACCAGGGCGACAAGCCCGACCAGCGCAGCCCCGCCCCCGACAAGTTCGGCGACCTGCTGACCGTCGGCCACAAGCAGGGGGGCTTCGACCTGCCGGACGGGCCCGTCGGGGTCCGCCGGGGCAGCCCCTCCAGCCGGCTGAAGGAGCGCGACAAGCCCCTCAAGAGACGGGCCAAATCGGAAACGGGGGGCGACTCCATATTCCGGAAGCTGCGGAGCGCTAGGGCGGAGGGCGACTCCTCCCGGGCGGGGTCGGACGCGGAGGACGGGCGGTCCGAAGACGGGGGGCCCCCGCCGAAACCGTGGGCCTGCCAGAAGGGCTTCGCCCACTTCGACGTCCAGAGCATCCTGTTCGACCTGAACGAGGTGGCGCACAGCCGGCAGACGGCGGTGAAGCTGAGGAACATCACCACGGGGGCATCTGCTGCCGCCGCCGCCTCCGCCTCCTCCTCGCTCTCCTCCACCCACAGCGCCCCCTACAGCTCGCCGTGCGGCAGCCAGGAGGAGCTCAGCGCCAAGGACGGCCTGGGCCTGGACGCCGGCGACGACAAGAGCAACGAGCTGGTGCTCAACTGCCCCTGCTTCCGCAACGAGATCGGCGGCGAGGGCGAGCGCAAGATCAGCCTGTCCAAGCTGGGCAGCATCGGCAGCGGCGGCTCGGCCGCGGCGGGGGCCGACGGGAACCCCTTCGAGTCGTCCCTCAGCACCCACTGCACCAACGCTGGGGTGGCCGTGCTGGAGGTGCCCAAGGACAGCCAGGGCATGCACATGGATCGTGGCAAGCGCTACATCGTGGAGCACGTCGACCTGGGCGCCTATTACTACAGGAAGTACTTCTACCTTAGAGGTGAGTTCTTCCATAGCTGGTGACCAATTAGCACAGCTTATTGAAGTGAATAAAACTGGAAAAAGGGCGTTCGACAGCACTCGGTAGAAATTGTTTTTTTTTCTTCAAATTTTTTATATAAACATTTCAAACTGCAATTTGGTTTTCAGCAATGACTAATACTTTTTCAATTTGTTAGGGCTGTTTATTCCAATGTGCTCTGTTTCCTGTTGTTTAATTGACATCAGGGTCAGGATATGTCAAAATGTTCCAGGTAATAACCAGTTTTCAGGTATGAAATCTCAGACTTGTGGAAAGACCACACCTGTGTATTGGGGGTCATGGCTGGTGGTATTTGGGGCTTTTCTGTCCTGAACCCCCAATTTTTGTCCTGCACATTCTTTCTCTTTTACTCACAGGCATAATTCTGTAATTATTCAGGAGTGTTTCCAGTTTGCCCGTCCCAGAGCCCTCGTCTTGCTTGTCCCATTTCATGTTGCTTTGGCTCTATGATGAACAGATGTTGCTATAGCAAAATCAGGCAGCCATTACGGCTCCAGGACAGAGAAGCCCCTCTCCCAGACTGCCCTCAACCGGGCCAAGAACTGCAGCCAGATGAAGGCTGTGTGGCCTCATTAGCATGGGCTGGAGCGCTGCCACGCCTGCGACTGTCACGTTCTGCGCCATCCTGTCCGGCGGTGACCCTCCTGTGTCCCTCCCCATCCCCGTCACTCCGTCCCCGTCTCCCCCGACGATCACTGTGACGGGCGGGGCCCTCTTTCTGACCGAGCCTCTCACTCTCCCCCCCGTCTCAGAGCACTGGAACTACTTTGGGGTGGACGAGTCGCTGGGCCCCGTGGCGGTCAGCCTGCGCAGGGAGAAGCTGGAGGAACACAAGGAACATGGCCCGCAGTACAACTACCCGGCTCATCTTCCGCGCCAGCGAGGTGAGACGGCTAACGGGCGCGGTGTCAGAGGGGTGGGGGGAGGTGTCTGTAACTGGGGCGTGTGATAATATCGGGGCTGTATCGGTACCGGACAATAATAGCTTAAAGTAAACTTACTCGTATCAGGCTCATGCTAAGATTACGCCGCAGAGCCAATGCATTTGGTGCACCACTGGCGCTGTAAATCAAGAACAGAAACGTTTGTTTATTCCAAGAGCGCAAGCTGGTTTTATTTAATTTTGTTCACTAAAAATAACCCTCAGTGCCTGGTTACGTGTTCTAGACTCCATGCTCTCTGCTTAAGTATGCAAGATTGATATTTTCTGTTATACAGCTACAGCTTGTTACATTTTCCCTTAAGTTATCTATGTTCATCTACGAGAAAACTCGCATGAACGTGGAAACCTGCTTGCTGAACAAGTTGACACAAGTCGTTTTCCAGGCCGGCTTGGGCAGGCAAAATCCCCTTCGTTGGTATTGCCCCACAATGTCCATGTGGTGCATCCTCATTTTACAGCCTCCCTCGCCGCCCAGAAGGCCCCTGCCTCAGAGTCAGAAGGGGGGGTGTGGGGGGGGGGGGTTGTGTCCTTCTCAACCACTTTTTTAAAGAAAAATTAACAGCTTGTTAAAATTCTGGGATTGCAACAGTGGTTGGTACGAAAACCGGCATGCACAGGGGGGGCCGCAGGACCGGAATTGAGAACCAGTGGTCTAGTCTATAGGAGTCAGCGTCCCAGGCTACTCTTGAGGAAGAAAGAGCTGAAAGTGGCTCCCAGCTCTGTCGCGCTGCAGTGTTACATAAGAAGCGCAGACGCTCGCGTTGAACGCCGCGCTAATCTCCCGTGACTCACACGGCGGCCGCCGTGCAGGCCGGCATGTAACTCCCCTGCCGTTTGAGCAGTGGCTTTCAGTAGGCCAACGCTCCATTTTTGAAGCTTTTCCTTTTATTTGATGCTTAATAATGACATTACTGTCACTATTAATTACAATGCGATTCGTGTTTTCATAACCTGACATTATTGTTATTGCGTTGTTTCGCGCGGACGAGCGTTGTGTCCGCAATAGTCTCAATCCGGAAAGTTATGTAATGCTTGCAGTGCCCAAGAAAAGGATTTAGATCTTCGGTGTAGGACTGTGAGGAGTTAGCTTTGCGGCTCTTTCCGCACTGTAATTGTGTCACCATTTGAAATCGAGCCGAATACCCCCACACTACCAGAGATGAAGGGAAGAGTAGAGTGGGCTTGTTTTCCAAATGTGAAACTGAACTATGAATGTGCAACATTTAGATGTGATACAGAACCAAAAAACATAGTGTGTGTGTATGTAGACTTAACAGTCGTGACATTTGTCAATGGCTATTTTAATGAACACAACATTTACACATGTTGAATCCTGTCTAGCCTAGTTATCTAAAGTAGTTGTGGAATTGACCTTGAATGGACATTTTCATGCAGAATTGGATATTGGGTAGTTGCTCTGCCATATATATATATAAATATATATATCAGTGAACTGCAGCCACGATGATGAGCAGAAAGGAAACATAGTTAAGCCTTAACATGAGGAGAGATATGCCTTTGGACAGACGCTTATCTCCAGTCTGCAGGAAGCAGGGCTTAATTAGCTAAACTGTCACTCCTGTGGTCTGTGCAGACTGTGTTCTGTGTTGTAACCACCCCTGACTCATTCAGCCTTGATGCGACTGGCATGTTTCATGAAAACCTGCGTGCAGAATGTACTTGCCATTAAATGTGCACATGGCTGGTGTGGTAAGAAGCTGCTGAGTTAGACTCGTATGTCTCCATGCACTTGTCCTGTAATTTCATCACAGACTCAATAACTGCTGTTAAATATTTAGCTGAATGTGTTGGGAGGAAAGCTGCTCATTTTAATTCACTGTGTTTATTTGCTATTTATTGCAGAAAGTGTTTCTGCGTGGACGACTCTATTGTCTGTAAATTCATGTTGATATTAGAAGATGGAGAAAGTGGTTATGAAACAACAACCGGGCAAAAAAACCAATAACTGAAAACGCGATGGAAAATATTTTGGGAAAGAAATTTAATTACTTTTAAATTACATTTACAAGTATTACATTTTTATTTATTTTTTTAAAAAGCACATTTTGTAAACATTCGTATCTCTTTTTTAAAATGGAAATTAGTACCCCTAGAGGCAAATTTATTACACCATCAGATATTTATAAGACACCTGCCTGAAGGAGCCTTGGCATTCAGACAGTGAAATGTCACATTCGTGCCGTTCTTATCCTCCCTTATGGAGGAGGGGAGGGGGTGGGGGGGGGGGGGGGGGGGTGGTGCCGCACTCCCACCACACCCACAAGGCCCAGAGTCTTTCACCGTAAGAATAAGAGCTCGCTCAGGAGAGATCGGCTGCACTGCCTCCCAGCAACATACGATAGCGGAGTGATTGAGTTCAATCTCAGTTCAGTACACAATGAGCTCTCTGTTGTCACATTACATTTGGATAAATCCCCTCTCCCCTATTGTGTTTCGTTCCCCTGCCAGCCGGTACGTACCTAGCGGTGGCTACGGCACTAGCGGCGAGCCTCGCTCTCTGAGAGACCGCTTAAATTCGCGGCGCTGTGTCGCAGCGGTCGGGTCAGTAAGACGATGGGTGCCCTTTTTAAAAAGAAAAAAAATGTAAGGGCTTTATTAGACGACGCAGTGTAGAGAGACAGGAAGAATGGGGAGCGAGACAGAGGTAGAGACATGCGAGAAAAGGTCGTGCGGTCAGATTCAAACCGCCGGCATCGTAGCTCGCAATGATCGCATGGACGGTGCTCAACAGGCCAGGGCCACCGAGACACTCCGAGGGGTGCCTTTTGAGCTGTGGCCCCTCCTCTGCGGATGACTGGAGTTTCGGAAGGGCCGCTCATTCCTGTCCTAATACCGCTCTGCCCTCCCCTAGCTGACCACGCTGAGGGGCTCCGTCCTGGAGGACGCCGTGCCCTCCACCTCCAAGCACGGCACGGCCCGGGGGCTGCCCCTCAAGGAGGTGCTGGACTACCTGGTGCCCGAGCTCAACGCCCAGTGCCTGCGGCTCGCCCTCAACACGCCCAAGGTCACCGAGCAGCTGATGAAGCTGGACGAGCAGGGGGTAAGCCACGCCCGTCCCGTCACGCTCTCCACCCCCCACGGGTGACCTAGGCGACGGAGCGAAAAGCCTAAACACCCCCCCCGTGCGTCTCCTCTCCTCTCCTCCCCACAGCTCAGCTTCCAGCTCAAGGTGGGGATGATGTACTGCCAGGCGGGCCAGAGCAGCGAGGAGGAGATGTACAACAACGAGGCGGCCGGCCCCGCCCTGGAGGAGTTCCTGCAGCTGCTGGGGGAGCGCGTGCGGCTCAAGGGCTTCACCAAGTACCGCGCCCAGCTCGACACCAAGAGTGCGTCCCGCCCCGCTTTCGCATCACCTAGGAGACGGGCCGGGAGGGCCTTGGGTGGGATTTGCAGCAGGGAAGGGGGCTAAGATTTATGTTCCTGATTATGTTATGTTCCGCGCCCAGCTCGACAGCAATAGTGCGTCCTGCCCCTCTTTCACATCACCTAGGAGACGGGCCGGGAGGGCGTGGGGTGGGATTTGCAGCAGGGATGGGGGGGTTTATGTTCCTGATTGTTATATTCCTAAGGTCTAAGGTTTATGTTCCTCA
Organism: Synaphobranchus kaupii; assembly: GCA_029718625.1. Taxonomy (NCBI): domain Eukaryota; kingdom Metazoa; phylum Chordata; class Actinopteri; order Anguilliformes; family Synaphobranchidae; genus Synaphobranchus; species Synaphobranchus kaupii. The sequence goes on from CM056390.1 coordinate 20,617,483, forward strand.
TTATGTTATGTTCCTAATGTTCCTGCCCCCCCCCCCCTCCCCCGAACAGGGTAGTTTAAATCAGGAACGTAGACCTTAGGAACATAACATGGTTAAATCAGATGCGATATTTCAGGCACTACAGTGCTATCCTGTCTGTATGCTCCTATTCCCTGTTGTCTCCCTCAGGGGTCTTTGAATCATGATATCAGTTAAAAGTCCTTGTTTTTCTAAATGGCTTAATCCGCCATCTTTTCTTAATTTGAGGCTTTTTCCCCCCTCCGCAGTAATTCCGGCCTCAGGTTTTGTTGGCGTTGTCATCATTAGCCCCCCGTTAATCTCTGTAATCCTCTAAACGGCTTTACTGAACAACTGGCCTCGGTCTCTCGCTGGCCGTCTTCTGTTTTTCTTCTTTTCTCTTCTCTCTCTTTCTCAGATTCCCTCTTCATTTGTCCCGCTGCCTCCCCTCCCCTCTCTGTTTCTCTCTCTCTGCCCCTCTCCCCGGAGCATGTGAGACTCAGTCACCCACATCGCGGCTGGCACACACGCTCCACTACGCCCTTTATGGCCGTAACGAGGCTAGGAAATCGTTTGCGATCCCAATCGTGACACATAATCACATTTGTCTATTTTTGCAATTCCCCCCCCCCCCCCCCCCAAACCTGAATTTCTCCTAATTCGCTGAATTGCTTAACGTTTTTAAATCAAACCGGCCGAGGCAGTGAAGAACGGTGAACCTTAACCAGCTGATTCGATTACTCAGGGGGCAGGGTGCTGCTTATAGAACTGCGCCGGGAAGTAATGCTGAGGAAACTTTGGCTGTTTTTATTCCTAATATTACTCTGCGGTGAAACACGGTGCTACGGAATGGCACTGCGAATCTTTTATGCTATAATTGTTCAAAGGGAGTGCAAATTGAATGCCTCCATTTGGGTTCGACCTCATTGTTATGTCTTTGAGAACTAATTTAATTAGCTGTAATTACTTTCAGTGCTTTGACTTGCTCTTAATGGGAAAGATTTTTTATTTTTTTCGTTTTCACTGTTCAGAAAGGCCCCTGTAGTGCAGTCTCAGGAACGGCCGCTTTGTGTTCTAATCCGTGCGATCCTGAGAACCGCGGAACCGGAGCGGGGCAACAGATTGGGAATTTAAATGTATTTTTCTTCCACCGACTTTTCGTCCCTGTTTTTCTTTATTCTCTAATTTGGAATGTCCGTTCTCAATTTCAAGTCCGTCCCATTTCTGCCACGTCCCGCAAACGTCCGCGTCCCCCGCTTTCGCTGCGGCGCTGGAGCCAACCGCGCAATTCTGCACGGGAGTCCCGGCCATAGCCAGCACTACGGCGGTCAAGACCCCTTTCTGAGCTGCAGAAAACATCACGTTAGCGAGAGCCAGTCCTTTAACTGCATGCACCACACAGCGGCCTCCGGGAGAGAAGCTTATTAAACAAAACCGCCTCGAATCATCACTGACTTTTCCTCCCTTCAAGATGTGAAACATTTAAGTGAGCACGTCGTCTGGGCTGTCAGTTTGAGCGACCTGTCATGAGATACAGGAGGGCGGGCGCCTGCAGAATGTAGCGGCAGTAGAACAATGTGGGTAACTTGAGTTGACCTTGTCTTACAGCGGACTCCACAGGCACCCACTCGCTGTACACCACCTACAAGGACTATGAGATCATGTTCCATGTGTCCACCATGCTGCCCTACACTCCCAACAACAAGCAGCAGGTAAGTCCTCCGTCTTATCATCACCCTGTACTCCTGATCACAAACGGCAGGTAAGGCCAAAGCCTTATCACCCTGTACTCCTGATCACAAACAGCAGGTAAGGCCAAAGCCTTATCACCCTGTACTCCTGATCACAAACGGCAGGTAAGGCCAAAGCCTTATCACCCTGTACTCCTGATCACAAACGGCAGGTAAGGCCAAAGCCTTATCACCCTGTACTCCTGATCACAAACGGCAGGTAAGGCCAAAGCCTTATCACCCTGTACTCCTGATCACAAACGGCAGGTAAGGCCAAAGCCTTATCACCCTGTACTCCTGATCACAAACAGAAGGCAAGGCCTCAGTCTTGAATCCAAAGTAATGAGGTACTGAACATAAGTGTAAGGTCACCCCGAAATTAAATTATACAACTGAAATAGCAACTGAAAGAGTGACTGAAAGATATAGAGGTCCTGAACTGGAGTTCGGCTAAAATTTGTTAGCCTAACCATGTTTTGGCCATGCTTCCTCTGTTTTCTGCAGTTGCTAAGGAAACGGCACATCGGGAACGACATCGTGACCATCGTGTTCCAGGAGCCGGGAGCCCAGCCCTTCACACCCAAAAGCATTCGCTCACATTTCCAGCACGTCTTCGTCATTGTGCGCGCTCACAACCCCTGCTCCGACAACACCTGCTACAGGTGAGCCCCTTCTCATCCGATCCCCGGCTGCTGATGCACACTCCAAAGCGTTATCTCTGTTGTCTCTTGTTGACCATACGTACGGTTTGATTGTTGTTGAGTGCACAAGGTCCTCCTCCCCCCCCCCCCCCCCCCACCACCACCGTTTATCTAACTGGTCCCCAAGCCTGTGCCTCGAGCTTGCTGATACGCGACTGCTCAACAAGCCTCAGCCAGTCACGCGTGCCGCTCCAGCCTCAGCCAGTCACGCGTGCCGCTCCAGCCTCAGCCAGTCACGCGTGCCGTCCCCTGGCCCCGGGCGGCCGGGGCGACGGAGCGGTCTGAAGCGGTTAGCGCCGCGCGCGTCAGCGATTCTCCCCGGAGCAGAGCGGGCGAGGCTTCTTCAGCCACAGAGCCACGCTCCCCCCTGCTCAGAGCTCACCAGCACCTCCACACACGGACGGAGGCTCTCCTCACCCGCCAAGGACACACTTCTGAGCTGGGTTAGTCGTTCTGAGGGAAGCGACCCCGCTTTTCCCTGAGCATGGAGGACAGGAAGGATCGGGTGTAAGGAAACGGTGGCTCGCCTGCTTTTGCTCAGGAAGAACAGAGATTGGATTATTCAACCGCTCGTGAGGAAAACTTTTAATTCTTCCTTTTCTCCCCCTCGTTCCTTTCCCTCCCTCTTGGGCCTCTACCTACTCCTTCTCTTCTTGAGTGATGGAGCTAATGGCCGTGCTAACTGCGGATATGGGTTTTTGTGTGCTGTTTTGATGGTTCACTTGGTTGGCTTCTTTGCTGCCCCTGTCTGTGTATTCTGGGGACTGAGAACTTTAACTGACCAATAACGAAAGGGGCTTGAGCATCTGAGGCAGGTTTTTTGATTGTGGCTGGTAAGATCACTACTCTACGCAGCCACTTTGGCAGGTAACCAACCAGGTTGTATTATATTGTAAAAGCTAACGTGGCTGTTAAAATGTTGAGAATGGCTGGTGGGTGAAAAAGTTAATTTCGTGCTCTGGTCTGAGGGCTCCTGTCAACGTCTCTCCTTGTTGATGACCTAGTGTGAGCCTAGTGCAGGGCTGCCCAACCCTATTCCTGGAGATCCTGTAGGTTTTCACTCCAACCCTAACAAAGCACACCTCATTTAACAGCTAGAGATCTAGTTGAGCTGCTAATTAGTAGAATCAAGTGTGCCAAATTAGGGTTGAAATTAAAACCTACAGGAAGCTAGATCTTCAGGAACAGGGTTGGGCAGCCCTGACCTAGTGGGCACCGTCTCCCCACCCTCTCCCAAACCCCAGACGGGATTCTGCTCGTCCGCATCATTTTCTGGCTGTCCCGCCAATTCAGCCCGCGACACTCCACCATTTAATTACTTTGCCCACCGCATCAGGAATTGGGCAAAAGGGCGGAGCTGAGACAGCTGGTAAAGGGTGCACATCGGCATTCAGAACAAGGTTGTGGTCTGTGGGCCGAATGCGTTTACTGGACCACCTGAGTTAATGCACGTTCCCCTGTGGTCTTATGGACCACGATTAGCACTAATCACACGTGGCTTGGACTACAAGGTTTTATTCATGTCTCTTAATTTGAGATGATCGCCTTTTAATAATTTAAACACAGGACAGTAGTTAGGCTCGGTTATTACTGCAGTGTGCCCTTCTGAGGTTTCCACTGTAGTCCCTTGCTGATCATTAGTTCAATTCCATAAGAATTAGTTTGATGGACCTCTTGGTAGTAATGTTGTTAGTCTCAACCCTGTTTAGAGCTGTTTTCTTGTGCATGATGCACGATGTCAAAAGACCTGGAGGATCGACTGCCTCCAAGATGGCTTGGAGGGTAGTTATCTCAGGGGCTCGTGGACTCTTGTTCGCACAAGGGGGATGTCACCCAAGACAAACAGATTCCAGGCATGTCAAGTTGTGTTACCCTTTCCCTGGACTGAAAGTGGGTTTGTCTTGGCAGCCAGTGCCCTGAAAGCAGCCTATACAACCTATGTTTGTTTTTCTCTAATACAGCACAGCCTTTTGTGTCCAAAGTGAGTCGGGACACGGTTTTTACCGGTGCAGAGCTCTCTTCGTTTTGATAAGACTCTTTGCCATGCTGAGCACGTTATTAAATGTGAAGCCCTGAACTGTGCTGTTTATTTTTGAAAGCTTTTAGAAATGCGCCTTAGCTGGGTTTGCAGCCCGAGCCTTCATTCACTGGAATAGGTAGCTGAATGCAGGCTTCTTTCATGATATGTACACTTTTTTTTAATGTCTTACCTCTGTTTCACCAACAATATACTTGGAATAAAACCATGGCACTAGCAACCTATCAGTTTGTTTATGGGAATTGAGGTGTTGAACAATAGTGCCAAGACAGAACTCCAGGTCAGTGTCTAGCTCTTGACTAATTGATGGTAATTCAACTCCAGGGTATATTGTTGTACAATAACTTGACTTGAATAGGAGGAATATATTGTGTCACCCAGGGAGAGCCCTGCCTATAGGATGGCTTACAGCCTTCTTTATGCTGTGAAGGGAGAGGGCTAATGTGGAACAATAGCCGGAGGAAGACTCTTTATTTAAGACAAAGGTGTTTCTGTTTTCATTTCCCAAACCGCGTCTTCATTCTGCCCCTCACACACTTGCGCTCTCTCGGGAAGGCTGTGGCTTTCCGTCTTGTCCTAGCAGGAGTGTTACCCGAGTCGCGCCCGTAACTAGAGCCCCCTGGGCCCTCAGGGGCCCTCCCTGCCCCGTTCCAGCGGTCCTCCGTCCTGGACGGCGTCCACCGCGCGGCTTCCCGTTGTCTGGAACAGGGGTACTTTCCAAATAAACCCAGAGCTCTCTCCTCCTCGCCTCAGCAAGCAGCCAGAGTTCCTCACATACCAGACGGCACAGGAAGCTTCACATGTCCGTTGCGGGAGATGGAAATAAATAAATGAAAGAAAGGGGGCGGGGCCAGGGGTGGAGGCAGGGGGCGGAGAGATTGACCCTGTGCACTCAGACACAGCTGCTGGTAAGAAGGAGCCTCTGTCGAGAACAAAACCGGGAACTTCTTCCAAATCCTCCCCCAACACCATCCCTGTGGATAGAGCAGCAACATATAAACTTTTATTTTTGTTTAAAGTCATTATTTTTTATTTAAATAGCAAAAAAGACTCTTAGATTATGTGAAAGCAGACTGGGAGAATTAGGAAAAAAGTTTCCAAGTTGCCCCGAAGTAACTGCTTTCATTTGTTTCTTTGCTTGGCCAAATTAGGTTTTTCCCCATTGTGAACATGCTGGTTTTGAAGAAGCTCTCAAACAAACAGCAAATGCTTTAAAGCATTATTCATAACCTGCTCGAGAGCTGAGTGCACAGCTATAAGCGGCCTTGATCAGTTTGAGGCCGGCACGTCTGATCAAAGATGCGAGTGGCAGGGCTGGCGGAGCTTTGATTGTTTAAGTCATCCCGATGTAGACTGAGTGAGATAAATAAGAGGGGGCGGAGCGGGCCTCTACGTGCAGTTCAACAGCACAGCCCGGTGTGTGTGTGTGTGTACTGCCTTTTGTTTGGGGGATAGAGCCTTACTGGAGCCGTTGGCTGTGATAACTCTGAGCTCAGCAGGAGAGACGGCTGGTACTGCGACAGACGGTCCACGCCGGCACTAAAGTGTTACGCCGGCTCGGGAAGCAGTGCTTTGAATGCGCCGTTGAGAAAAATGACACTTTTGAACGCCGCCCTGTAATATAAGCAGAGTTTTCACAGGGGAGCGTTTAAAACTGGTCTTTCGCCGGCCGGCGCGGCCGCTCGCTCACGTCCTCTCGCTCTGTCCTCTCTCTCTCCCCCCCCAGCGTGGCCGTCGCTCGCTCCAGGGACGTGCCGTCTTTCGGGCCGCCCATCCCCAAGGGCGTGACCTTCCCCAAGTCCACCGTCTTCCGGGACTTCCTGCTGGCCAAGGTGATCAACGCCGAGAACGCCGCCCACAAGTCGGAGAAGTTCCGCGCCATGGCGACGCGCACGCGCCAGGAGTACCTGCGCGACCTGGCGGAGCGCCACGTGACGAGCACGCCCATCGACCCGTCGGGCAAGTTCCCCTTCATCTCGCTGGCGCACAAGCGCAGGGAGAAGAGCCGGCCCTACAGCGGGGCGGAGCTGCGCAGCCTGGGCGCGGTCACGTGGCCCGTGCACGTGGAGGACCACAGCGCCGGCGCCGAGCTGGAGGGCCTGCTCGCCGTCTCCAACGAGCTCGTCGTCCTGCTCGACCAGGAGGCCAAGGCGGCGGTGTTCAACTGCTCCGTCCGCGACGTCATCGGCTGGACGCTGGGCAGCCCCGCCTCCATGAAGATCTTCTACGAGCGCGGCGAGTGCGTCGCCCTGCGCTCCGTCAACAACAACACCGAGGACTTCCGCGACATCGTCAAGCGCCTGGAGGTGAGTGAGCTTCGGGGGTTTACGTAATGGTTATGGTTATGTAATCGTGATACGGGGGATATCTCACTCCCAGCGCTGATCAGTCCGGGCGTTTGATCAACACACGGTGCGGTGACCATTCATGAAGTTCCTAAATGATTTATTGGAAAGAAAGGTGAAAATCTTTCAAGTAAAACATGAAAGGTCCCTGTTGCAAGGTCAGGTTCAACATACATATAATGGTTGCAGTGCAAATAACAAACAACAAAGTTCTACACACATAGGAAGAGAATATATAGATTAATTGTCTGTTTTAATCATTTAATTAAATTAATACATAATTAATTAATTCATGCTACATTTTGTAGTGTGACAAGTAAACAAGGAACATAATTTATAAAAGACTGCACCAAAATGTCAGGTAGTACAATGGCTCGCCTTTGTGATTGAAATGATAATTACAAAGGCGGGCCATTGCTGTTTGCACACCAAATGACAGCATGCGCACCATTGACACATACACATAGCTGGTGTACTGCAGTGGTACTCATGACTAGCGTTGCTACACCCAAAGACCGTGATTACCTTTGCATAGTTCTTTAATGAAAGATGTGCCTTTTAACATGCGCGCTTCGTGCGTTCGCTTCTGAAGCCGTCTGTCGTGGAAAAACATCAGTCGGAGTCCGATTTTCCCGCCTCCGTCTTGATGTGGTCGCCTGAAGGAGGGCGCCGTGTTAAACGCTCGCTCCCGTTACCCGCGTCTGAGACGTGCTGTCGGCAGGAAAACCCAGCCGGGGCGTTCATAATTGCATTTCCTTGCGCTCCTTCGGCGCACGCACAGTTTAATTGGAGGGCGATGCATCCGGTGTATATTACCTCAGACAGCGCCCACCTGTGCGTATCAAACCCACGCCTGGGGGGCGGACTGTTTTTGTGCTCAATCGCTTTCAAGCTTCAGACTCGGCAAGTTCCGCCGGACGAGCAAGTGAGGGTAGGGAACCTCCCCGCAAAAAAATAAATAAATTAAATTTAAAAAATTTAAGTTCAAGTTTGAACCCTTGGGTGTCACTCATCCACAGCAGTAGAGAGAACAGGTTTTCCCCCTGAGCCTCTGTTCATTCTCTGCCGCGCGGGTAATATTTTGCGGGCGGACAGTGGTTGTGTTTGTTTAATGGTTCTGCCACACTCGATTAACGCGCCCGCCGTTCGGCGTTTCGTCAGTTCGCACGTCAGTGAGTCTGTCTGTGGTTTAGGAAGCCGCAGTCGGACGGATGGGGCGCTCTTCCAAGGTTCCACTCTGCTCCGCCCGCCCTGCCTCCGCGCCTAGCCTGTCAGCCGCTGTTTATTCTCGCTAGGAGTGGCTCTCAGGGGCTCTTAGATCAAGTGCTCTCCTTCCTGCTCTCTCCTTTATCCCAACCGCCCACCCCCCTAAAGATGTTTCTGCCGACTGCAGTGGGCTGTGGGCCCATGGAACTGAGTAATTACAAAGACATTCGCCTCCTCAGGCTAACTACAGATTGGGCTTTGTCCTCAAACACATTTAGATACTTGTGCTGTTTCTTACACAGAGTTACTGAAATGAACAACAAATGTACAAGTAATTTGGGGGAGGGTGGGTGGTTGTGGAGAAGAAATTAAACTCTCTGCATGTAACCTTGCTTCGTCTGGCTCACTAAATATGAGCAATTCTCATTTTTTCGTTATTTTTCTGTGCATCTTTCACAAAGTTAATTAACTGCAAAAATGCATTTTCACTTGCTGGAAGTGACTGCATTTCATTGGAAGGACTTGGTGGAAATTATGAGTTTATCATCACTGACATCCCAGTACTCGCATTGCTTGTATTATTATGTTTTATTTGATGTAAAAATGAGTACCCACAACTACTTGAAGTGATAACACACACACACACACACACACAAGTAATGAAACGCGCTCATTTCCCCGTTGGCAGTTCCTGACGAAGGGCTGCGAGACCACCGAGATGACCCTGCGCAGGAACGGCCTGGGCCAGCTGGGCTTCCACGTGAACTACGAGGGCATCGTGGCCGAGGTGGAGCCGTACGGCTACGCCTGGCAGGCGGGCCTGCGCCAGGGCAGCCGGCTGGTGGAGATCTGCAAGGTCGCCGTGGCGACGCTCTCCCACGAGCAGATGATCGACCTGCTGCGCACCTCCGTCACCGTCAGGGTGGTGATCATCCCGCCGCACGAGGACTCCACGCCGCGCAGGTACCCCCGCGTCTCTCTCGCGTGGCGCTTGTGTCGTGATCGTGATGCCGTAGTTCATCTCGTCTTACTGACTTAGCCTTAAGACTTAAGGCCAGTTTATAGTCCAGCGACAGTGTGTCGCTCGACTGAAATCGCAGAACTTTCATAAACATTCTATTGTCGCGCTACATACACTGTGGTCGTTGTCGTTCGCAAAAAGTATAAACGCACTCCAGCGACATTCCAGCGACAGTTTACACTCAGGGGACAATGGAGGAAGAAGCAGTTTTATAGGCTAGCCTATATCTCATTATGTCTTCTGCTTTACCCCTTTTTTGTCGGAGGTCTCTGAAATAAAGTTTATAAATGTCCATTTCGAGGGCACCGTATATTGTTTGAAATATCATTCACTGCGTCTTTCACACACTTGTAGAATGTGGGTTTTGAACGAGGTAGCAAATAAAACGTTCAACATCGATGCAACTCATATTAAAAGTTATTTAGTAGGAAAACACGGAGGGCATAGCCTAGCCTACGTTCGGGATGTAAATAGCTAGTTACAAGACGGGACTCATTGGGGGAGCAGCCTACAATTATCTAGTTAGAGAATGAGGTTCAAGAATGTGGAATAGCCTATTTCACTCGCTAGTATCAGAATGCCACGGATCAGATGGGCTGTCACTGAGTCGTTGCACAAAGTTTAATCTGGCAAATCAAAATTAGTTACTGTGAAAGCAAATAACTTTGCAATGCATTCGCAGGCACCTACAACGCTACAAATGTGTAGTCAAGCTGAAAATGTGTCTTTGTAACCATTCACAATAGCCTACAGACTAATAGACTATCGTAGGCTAAATTGTAGCATTGGAAGCGAGCTGCTTCTTGTTGGATTGTAACGTTTTCTCAACCTCTAGCAAAGCATCAATCGGTGAAATTACATCATTATTATTATTAGGCTATTTATAATAATAATATTAAATTGTGCTCATTTATAATGATATTCACACGCTTGCTAGGTAGGTAAGCTATGGGTAGGTAAGCCGACCCTTTGGCTGCACGCACAAATTTTTTCCAACAGAGAAATATGTACATTAACTGTTAGCTTGTGCTGCTAGTAAGTTGACAGCTCGACCGAAGCCTCCGCTGTCCGTGACAAACGTTACCATAACAACAGAGGCAGCGACAGGGTCAAAGTTGAATTTATTTTATGTCTCAGCGACATCTTCAGCGACCGTCGCAGTGACCACAGGACGACAGTCGCCCGAAGTATAAACCAAATGTCGCTGCGACCAGCGACATCCATGGCACGTCGTCGGTCGCAGCGACACTCTGTCGCTGGACTATAAACTGGCCTTTAGCCATTGCTTACTGCGTGAACTAGACTCGATGTTCATGTCTATGGATAGCTGTTACTTTGATAGGACTGTGCTTTATCTGACGTGTTTGTAGTTGTTTCGATGACCTTCGGTATGCACTTATTGTGCGTCGCTTTGGATAAAAGCGTCTGCCAAATGACTGTAATGTACTGTACGTCTGGCCTTTGGTCAGTTGCTACCTCTGTTTTTTTAAAGCAGTGGTCCTCAGTCCTGGTCACAGAGAGCCAGAGGGTCTGCTGGGATTTGTTGTTCCTCAGCACTTGAGTAGCACGGCAATTGATCAGTTCAAGGAGTTGATTGCACAGCTAACTCACAGCACTTGGTTTCTTGGGCCTGAATCAGTTGCAGATCTTGAGGCGAAGGAAAAAACCAGCAGACTCTGTGGCTCGCCAGGCCCGGGCTTAGGGATCGCTGGTTTAAAGCTAAATTTAAAGGATTTTTACGTTAGTTTCTCACAACCACATCCGTTACCAGAAATGTGCGAACCGTGGCGAGTTATTCCTGGATTTCCGTACTCGATGTAACTGTCTGTGCGTGACTCCTCCCTCTCCAGGGGCTGCTCGGAGCTCTTCCGCCTCCCGGTGGTGGAGTACAAGAGCACCACGGACGGAGTCCCCTTCGAGTACAAGTTCCCCTTCCGCAGCAACAACAACAAGTGGCAGCGCACCTCGGCCAGCCCCCAGCAGTCCCTCTCCGCCTCGCCCCAGGGCCACGGGGGCGTGCCCGGCCGCGCCGTCAGCCTGGGGGCCAGCATCGGCAAGACCCCGTCCACCGAGCGCGCGGAAAGGGCCGCCGTCATCCCCCGCAGCGTGTCCAGCGACGGACGCCCCCTCGATCCCAAAAGGTGGGAGGGCACTTCTCCCTCTCCTCTCTCCGCTCTACTCTCCTCTCTCCCCTCATTTCTCATCTGCCCTCTCCTCTCTCTCCTTCCCCTGTGTCTCTCAGACCTTCACTAACTCCTCCTTACTATTTTATGCACTCTCTTTCTCCTGCTCATTCTCCCTCTCGGCTCTGTCAGACCTTCAATAACTCCTTACGGTTTTGCGCGCCTTCAATAATTCATCTTCGCTGGGTTGTGTGCCTTCACTAACTCCACCTTACTGTCTTGCGCACTCTCTCTTTATCTCCCTCTCCTCCCGGGCTCTCTCAGGTTCTCTCCCGGCTCGGACAACTACGCGCTGGCCTCCTCCATCGTGATGGGCCGCTCGCCGCACAACCGTAACTCTCCCAACATCCTCTCCTACAGCGACCTGGGCCCCGCCGGCTCCTCCCACTGGAGGCAGAAGTCCATGCCCGAGGGGTAAGATCCAAACACAGGCCCGGCTGCCAGGCCATAATCCAAAGCTCCGCCAGCGCTTTCTCCTCATCCTCTTAGCTGGTGTAATGCACAGGGCTTCAGGACCTCTGTGACCTCACTTTCTTCTTCTTCTTCTTCTTTGTGTTAAAGCTTTTGATGGTGTTTTCCTCCCATTTGATCTGTTCTTGTCTTTGTTATGTACTGTAAGACTTTTAAATTGAGGGCTTTTAAATTACATCGCATCTCGGACGGCATATCAAGTTAACGACAAACAGGTCGTATTAAAAAGACGTGTTGGACATCTGACACATAACGAATGTAGTATTTTTTGTATAGAAAGCCAAATTGTCAAATTTTGAAAGCAGAAAAATGCTAAAAAGCTAAATACTGCATGTTTATTGTTTCCTCGTACTGTACACTTGTTCAGTAAATATGCTGCGTGTGTCGCCTGTGTGGTCTTGAGGCTCCAGCTACCCAGCGGCTCATTTCCTTACTAACTGTAGCTTCAACAACATTGCTATTCATGAAGCATTATTAATTAATCCAGTTTTTAATCGAGGAGGAACATTGTCTAATTAAATGTGCTTCTCTAATGAAATCTCTAATGACATTCAACAAGGGGATTACAGCGACAGGGGAACAACTAAATGCAAAGAAGCGTGAGGGCAGAAATAAGTGGCTCGTAAATGCCAGGATGTGACCAAACCCTGGGGGCGGGATCATTGACATCTCCCAACTCCTCCCTTCCAGATTCGGGGGAAACAGGAACTCCCCGCTGCCCATGGACAGGCAGAGCGCTGGGGAAGGGGGGGGCAGCAGCGGAAAGTCGACACCCAATCGGCCGAGGGCTGAGGAAGGGGGCGTGGCTGGGGGCGGAGCCGACAGAACTCCTGCGGGTAAGAAAGCGAGGGAGACGAACGGGCTCCTGTACCTGAAAAGGTTAGGGTGGTGTAGGGAGATTCGAGGCGGAACAGATGGTAGAAGAATGTCACATGACTCGAGTGCTGGTCATTTACGATTGGTGTGGAAAATTCATGCGCTTCCAGTGACTCCAAGGTCAAAGGTCAGAGCTGGAACCCCTGCTGCTGGGAGCCTTAAGTCAGACACGTACCCCCAAATCGCTCCAGCAAAAACACAGCTGTACTTTTCGAAGGGGCTTTGGAATTTGCTGTAGATTAAAAGTATCGTTCCAACTCCATGTAAACATGGCGAATCCTCTCCCGGGATAGATTTTCCGCGCCACGGCAGCTGCCGGGATCAGATAAGCCCGTCTGTGAATGCGTCGGCTCTGTTGTGTCTCTCCGTCACAGAGCCGTCAGGCACAGGCGAAGGAAAAGCCTCACAGTTCCTGTTAACGCTCACAGACACTCACAGCGTTCACAAAAAGTCCAACCTCCTGCCAGCGGCTGCCTGCAGGCAGGAAGCGCCGGGGGCGGAAAGCCCGCTTTACGCTCATAATTTGACTGACTGCTGGGTTTTTTTTCCAGCAGTTTATTCCTTTTAATGTTGATGCATTGCAAAAAAAACTTTTATGCGCTTCATGTGAACTTATGCCCAATGTAATATTTTTTCAGAATCGTGGAAGAAAAGTTTGCTTACATTTTTAACTGACTATAACGGAGAGATTGGAGGCGTGCCTCCCCTGCGTGCAGGCCAGGAGGAGCCCCCGTCTCCAGGAGGCTTGGGGGAGTAAACACAGATACGCTTCTGTGGGAGTAAAGGAGTTTTCTCAGGTTAAGAGGAGTCGGGCTCTGATGAGGTCGTCCACAGGCCTCTCTTCCTCAGTGTTACTCCCCTTCGCTCTGCGTTACCAGCGCTTCAGTGACTCAGTGGAACAGGCATTTGCACAAGGCTGATTATTACATCGCTCATCAAGACAGTGCTGGTTTGGCCTCAACCTATCGCAGCATCTGAGCTTCCTGTCAAACCCACGCATGCTGAGGTACAGCAGCCTGTCCCCCCCCCCCCGGCCCCTCTGACTCCACACTGGCAAAGAAATTCAACGTAATCCAATTTTAGGTCGTATACGGGGGCTGGGTGTAATCTTTTTCCAATTCTGAATGAGTCTGTTAAATTAATTTTTAAAACTCAAGGGAAATCACTTCCCTTCCTTGAGGTTGGTCACTTCTCTCCTCCCCCAGATGCTCGTTTCTCTCATGAGGGCCACGCCTGCTGTGACTCGCGGTCCGTTTCCGTCTCTCCGCCCACGTCTCCTTCATTAGACTCTTTCCCTTCTCCGCACTCGTTCCATCCCCCCCCCCCCCCCCCCCCCCCCCCTCCTCTCACACTCGTCTCTCTGCTGTTTCTCAGGCTGCCGTGTGACTTCTGGCAGCAGAGCTCCCCTCTGGTCTCCAAGACGATTTTTTATTTTTGCCTTTTTCCCCCTATTGTCTAGGCCTTTGTTAAGTCTCCCTCCGGTCGGTCGCTGCCTTGTCGTGTCATGCCCCCTGCGTCACCTCGCCTGGCCCGCCCCTCACCTTCCGTTTCCTCAGACCGACGGCGTTCTTTCAGGCCGATCCAAAAAGCTGCTCTCTCGGCTCGGGCCTGTGTGTTAAAACACACGGCTGAACCGTCCTCTCGTGTTAAAACACACGGCTGGACTGTCCTCTCCTGTTAAAACATACAGCTGGACCGTCCTCTCCTGTTAAAACACACGGCTGGACCGTCCTCTCCTGTTAAAACACACGGCTGGACCGTCCTCTCCTGTTAAAACACACGGCTGGACCGTCCACTCCTGTTAAAACACACGGCTGAACCGTCCTCTCGTGTTAAAACACACGGCTGGACCGTCCTCTCCTGTTAAAACACACGGCTGGACCGTCCTTTCCTGTTAAAACACACGGCTGGACCGTCCTCTCCTGTTAAAACACACGGCTGGACCGTCCTCTCCTGTTAAAACACACGGCTGGACCGTCCTCTCCTGTTAAAACACACGGCTGGACCGTCCTCTCCTGTTAAAACACACGGCTGGACCGTCCTCTCCTGTTAAAACACACAGCTGGACCGTCCTCTCCTGTTAAAACACACGGCTGGACTGTCCTCTCCTGTTAAAACACACGGCTGGACCGTCCTCTCCTGTTAAAACACACGGCTGGACCGTCCTTTCCTGTTAAAACACACGGCTGGACCGTCCTCTCCTGTTAAAACACACGGCTGGACTGTCCTCTCCTGTTAAAACACACGGCTGGACCGTCCTCTCCTGTTAAAACACACGGCTGGACCGTCCTTTCCTGTTAAAACACACGGCTGGACCGTCCTCTCCTGTTAAAACACACGGCTGGACTGTCCTCTCCTGTTAAAACACACGGCTGGACCGTCCTTTCCTGTTAAAACACACGGCTGGACTGTCCTCTCGTGTTAAAACACACGGCTGGACTGTCCTCTCGTGTTAAAACACACGGCTGGACCGTCCTCTCCTGTTAAAACACACGGCTGGACCGTCCTCTCGTGTTAAAACACACGGCTGAACTGTCGTCTTGTGTTAAAAAGCACAGCTGAACCGTTCTCTTGTGTTAAAATGCACAGCTGAACCGTCCTCTCGGTGCCGCGTGTTACTTTGACCGGGTGGAAATTCCTAGTGTCCATGGACGATAGGTGGTGAAATTTGTGAGCAATGCCTGGCTGTAAATTGAGCTCCTGTGGACGTTTAATCGCCATTCCTGTGGGGACACCCAGGCGCAGGGCTCCAAATCCCACTTGCTCTTGAAACCTCAGTGAGATTGCACCGGTGTGTGCTGGGATATCTGCCTGCTTGCGCTGAGTGATGGTTTGAGGTTCTCCCAGCCAATGGAATTCCCGAATGCTTTGACATGTTCACTAAAGCTCAGAGGACATTTCCTGTGGGTTCTCCTAAGGCTTGTGTGTGTAACATAAAATACTTTATAGCTTTTGCCATCTGTATTTCTTTTCTCAATTAAAGGAATGCTATGAATATTGTGGCAGAGAGAGACAGTGCTATCAATCCTTGGACAGCGTCGGTTGTGTGAATTGAGAGTTTGTAAAACTGGAGCTGTGTGTGTGTATGCATGCATGTACTCACTTCCCTCTGTGCTTCAGAGCCCCAGGTTGCTAAGCCTGCCCTGGTCCAACCCGGCGTGCCCCGCATCCAGAGGCAAGAGCAGGTTGTCCATCTGTCCCCTAACAAGAACAACCAGGTGAGTCCAAACCAGTGGCACGTTTAGCTATCCAGGCCTTCCACATGCAGGGACAGGGGTGTTTTAGGACAAGATGAAGCAGCTCCTGATTCGTGTACTTTTCACATTAGAGGCGGGGTTTAGTTCCACTGCCATTCTCTGTACAGGAAGTGACACGTTGGTTTCTTCCCGTCCTCGTGCGCAGACGGAGGCACCCTACTCCAGCCACTCCAGCAGCAACACGCTGTCGAGCAACGCCTCCAGCGGCGCCCACAGCGACGCCCACAGCGACGACAAGTGGTACGAGATCGGGGGCGGGACGGCCGAGCGACCCGACTCGGAGACGGACGCCTACGGGGGCGGCTACCTGCAGGGGGCGTCGGCGGACAGCGGCATCGACGCCACCTCCTACGGGGCCACGCACGGCAGCTCGGGGTCCCTGCCGGCGGCCGGCGCCTCGGGCCCCAGGGACAAGGCCGCCTCCCCCTGGCGCGGCCCCGCGGAAGGGGCCCACGGCGCGCAGGAGAGGGGGCCCCCCGACGCCGACTCCCCCGTCCCGTCGGGGAGCGCCGAGGCCCCCGCCAAGAGCCCTTCTGCATACCCCCTGGCGCGGGACAACAGCTCCTACAGCCTCAGCGACGTGGCCTCCCACTCCAGGTACCTCGCCCAATCAATCCTCCCGATAGAGACTTCAGCTCACATAGACACCAATCAAAAAGAGCAATACATCCTTTACATCAGCACATTCGTTTGTTTATATTCTGCTCTCCCAAGCAGAATGATTTTAATCATTTATGGTTGAGAGCTGGGTTGTCCAATCTTATCGAAAAGGGCCGACGTGGGTGCAGTTTTTTTGTTTTAGCACAACACGAAGACACCCGATTCAACTAATTACCTAATCATGGTCTTCAGTCAAGACATTGATAAGTAGAATCAGGTGTCTTAGTGCTGGGCTAAAACAAAACCCTGTGACCACATCGGCCCTTTTCGGATAAGTTTGGACACCCCTGGCTTAGAGGCTGGGAGTGAAAAATGAGAGCGGCTGCATCATTCTGCTCCGAACTGGGAAAAGCGTGTTGGTGTGGAGCAACACAAAAAAACATTCTTGTGGAAGGTAGGAGCCTGCAACGCTCACTAATGCTAGCCACGCGCTACAAGCCCTGTAAATACCCTTTTATGATATCACCCGCGTTTAAAGAGCGTTTCCGCCTGCTTTCTGCGCCGTTAAAACAGCGTGAGCTCCGTAGGAGTTGGGCTTAGCGCTCGGAGCGATGGCATGAAAGGAGCGGAGCTTTCATGTCACACTGACTGAGGAGTCCTGGAGAAAAGAAGAGGTTCAACGATGCGGTGTCCCTCAGCGGTTTCTCCCCGTTCCTTCCCTTAGCGGTTTCTCCCCGTCCCTTCCCTTAGCGGTTTCTCCCGTTCCTTCCCTTAGCGGTTTCTCCCCGTCCCTTTCCTTATCGGTTTCTCCCCGTTCCTTCCCTTAGCGGTTTCTCCCCGTCCCTTCCCTTAGCGGTTTCTCCCCGTTCCTTCCCTTAGCAGTTTCTCCCCGTCCCTTCCCTTAGCGGTTTCTCCCCGTTCCTTCCCTTAGCGGTTTCTCCCCGTTCCTTCCCTTAGCGGTTTCTCCCCGTCCCTTCCCTTACCGGTTTCTCCCCATCCCTTCCCTTAGCGGTTTCTCCCCGTCCCTTCCCTTAGCGGTTTCTCCCCGTTCCTTCCCTTAGCGGTTTCTCCCCGTTCCTTCCCTTAGCGGTTTCTCCCCGTCCCTTCCCTTAGCGGTTTCTCCCCGTTCCTTCCCTTAGCGGTTTCTCCCCGTTCCTTCCCTTAGCGGTTTCTCCCCGTCCCTTCCCTTAACGGTTTCTCCCCGTCCCTTCCCTTAGTGGTTTCTCCCCGTCCCTTCCCTTACCGGTTTCTCCCCATCCCTTCCCTTAGCGGTTTCTCCCCGTCCCTTCCCTTAGCGGTTTCTCCCCGTTCCTTCCCTTAGCGGTTTCTCCCCGTCCCTTCCCTTAGAGGTTTCTCAGCGGTTTCTCCCCGTCCCTTCCCTTAGCGGTTTCTCCCCGTTCCTTCCCTTAGCGGTTTCTCCCCGTCCCTTCCCTTAGCGGTTTCTCCCCGTCCCTTCCCTTAGCGGTTTCTCCCCGTCCCTTCCCTTAGCAGTTTCTCCCCGTCCCTTCCCTTAGCGGTTTCTCCCCGTTCCTTCCCTTAGCGGTTTCTCCCCGTCCCTTCCCTTAGCGGTTTCTCCCCGTCCCTTCCCGTAGCGGTTTCTCCCTGTTCCTTCCCTTAGTGGTTTCTCCCCGTCCCTTCCCTTAGCGGTTTCTCCCCGTCCCTTCCCTTAGCGGTTTCTCCCCGTCCCTTCTCTTAGCGGTTTCTCCCCGTCCCTTCCCTTAGCGGTTTCTCCCCGTCCCTTCCCTTAGCGGTTTCTCCCCGTCCCTTCTCTTAGCGGTTTCTCCCTGTCCCTTCCCTTAGCGGTTTCTCCCCGTTCCTTCCCTTAGCGGTTTCTCCCCGTTCCTTCACTCTGATATCCTGTTGTCATTCGCCCAATTTTTGTAGCAGAGCCGTCCGACCTGTTTTTGTCGTATCATTTTTGAAAGTTACTGTGAAAAGCATTCAGACAAGTTCTGTCACTTGTGGATTAGTCTGCCATGCTAACGATGTTTAAAAAGCCAGTTTATTCCAGTTATAATTGTGTCCCAAAAAAGGTGTTGCACTGATTATTACATAATGCGCCATTAAACATGAAATGAGAGCCATTAAAAAAAAAGAAAAGGTTCCCACTCCTGTTTTGTATTATTTAGAATATTTAGCCTGGTAGTACCCATGGAATTTTGTGACATATTGTAGTGCTGTGTGGTTCTGTTTATATTTAATCATTATTTGTCTAAGTCTTGGCGGGAGGGATCTTTTTAAAGATTGCCGTAGGTGGCTCGTGGGCTTGTTCGTTCCATTGCATAACAAAAAGTATTTTCATGCCGCTTTCTACGCATCAAAACAAGCGGCCAGGTGCACTTTGGCCTGAAAATTACGAAAGCCCTCTAATTTAGTGTTCTGTCCTTAAGGCAGCCTGAGCTCTGCCAGGAGTTTCTGGGACCGTAAAGTGATTCCATTTGAAGCCCTTTCGCTTTAATCCACTCAAAAAAAAAAAAAAAAATACGAAAACATCTCCCTTGAAGCGGGAGAGTTCAGCTGAGAGTCACGAGCTCGTGGCGTTGGACGTGCTGTTGATGCCGCCCCAGAGAAACTACAGTAAATTTAGAAAGCAGAAAGCTAGCCTGAGGAGATCCTGTTTAATTAGCATACTGATGATAATGATGAGCACCGCCATAATGCAATCGCTCATTCCTGTCGGCTTTTATAGCCAGGAGACTGTTCTCTCCATAGCCAAGCCTATGATTTGTTCCTTTTTTTAAGGGTGCTCGGCGACTTTTGGCCCTGATTGGTGGGACTGCGTAATTTAGCCAATCCTGTGGCCAGTTGACCCAGCATTCTCCGCTGCCCTGTGTTGGTTTTACTCCTCCCTTCCCAGAATTGCACATTTGGACGGAGCGCGCTGCTGCAGACCTGCCGACCTCAGATATATCGGCCTATCAGAAAACACGCCCAATGCCACAGTGTCTATACAAGTCTGTGAGTTCAGCCAGCCTTCCCAGGCCTTAAGGGTTACCTCGACAACTGCCGTGCGCTTGCAGACACGCACAGCGACTCACTCGGAGACGCAGATCTGCAGAGAAAATGCGACACGCACGCACTCACGCACGCACGCACACACACACACACACACATCCAGAGTGCCGTCACCTCGCCAGCGTCGGTGTGGCTGCTGCGTCCTCACGCTGCGCGGCTAACGCGGCGTACCCTGCGAGCCGTGCGGTTGGAGGGCGGCGTACGCCGTGAAGCGTGTGATTGGACCACGGGGTGCTGCTGTGTGCCTCTCTCCCTCTCCCACACTGGCAGCTGCCGGTTCCTAAGAGCCACTTATGGGCTCTCTCCCAGGTGTGGGCTAACAGGCTAGCCGGAGTTACGGAGGCACGGAGTTAAATTGACTTTTTCACCCACTGGCCAGAGTGGCTTGTGGATTCAAAAAATCACCGGCCATTTTCAACATTGTACCAGCCACATTACCTTTTATAATATAACACAACCTGGTTGGTTACCTGCCGAAGTGGCTGCTCGAGTAGAAAATCTACCAGCCGCAGTCTAAATTTTATCAGCATTTGGCTGGTGTTCATTTCATACCTTGTGTGGAGGCCGGTGTTCTCTGCCGGTCATGGGCAGACGGCACTGCTCTGGTGCAGTGACCCTGGGCGTGGTCCTGTTTGGGGATACGCAGCTGCTACGGCGCGTGTTAGCATTACCTCTCAGGAGATCACGCGCTGCTGTGTATTTGTACAATCATCTGAGTTGGGACCAAAATACCACATTTCAGCTTTGAATTATGGGAGACTGAGGGGTTCCCGCCCACAGACCGAACCAATCCCGTTTGTCTCGATATGCTTTTTATGCCTCATACCTCAAAGGCTAATGTACTGTCACTACTTCACAAATCTTCAAAATTAGGCTAAATCCCGGGATTTAATTAGTTCATTGTTATCGCCGGCTCTTTATTGCACCTGCAGTTGCACATTTTTTACTTACCTGTAGTCTTTGTGTTATGTGTATTACCCTGAGGTCTTATGTGCTGGCCTGGGAGCTTCATACTGACCTGTGTTCTGTGTGGTTGTACAGTGACCGTAGCCTGCGTTCAGTGTGGCTGTGTAGTGACCGTGGCCTGCGTTCTGTGTGGTTGTGTAGTGACCGTGGCCTGTGTTTCATGTGGTTGTACAGTGACCGCAGCCTGTGTTGTGTGGTTGTGTAGTGACCGCGGCCTGTGTTTTGTGTGGTTGTGTAGTGACCGTGGCCTGTATTCTGTGTGTTTGTGTAGTGACCGTGTCCTGCGTTCTGTGTAGTTGTGTAGTGACTGTAGCTTGTGTTTGTGTGGTTGTATAGTGACCATGGCCTGCGTTTTTGTGGTTGTGTACTGACCGTGGCCTGTGCTTTGTGTGGTTGTGTCGTGACTGTGGCTTGTGTGGTTGTGTAGTGACCGTGGCCTGTGTTCTGTGTGTTTGTTTAATGACCATGGTCTGTGTTCCTGTGTGGTTGTGTAGTGACCATGGTCTGTGTTCTGTGTGGTTCTTTAGTGACCGTGGCCTGTGTTCTGTGTGGTTGTGTAGTGACCGTGGTCTGTGTTCTGTGTTCTGTGTGGTTGTGTAGTGACCGTGGTCTGTATTCTGTGTGGTTGTGTAGTGACCGTGGTCTGTGTTCTGTGTGGTTGTGTAGTGACCGTGGCCTGTGTTCTGTGTGGTCGTGTCGTGACAGTGGCCTGCGTTCTGTGGTTGTTTAGTGATCGTGGCCTATGTTCTGTGGTTGTTTAGTGACCGTGGCCTGTGTTTCATGTGGTTGTATAGTGACCATGGCCTGCGTTTTTGTGGTTGTGTACTGACCGTGGCCTGTGCTTTGTGTGGTTGTGTCGTGACTGTGGCTTGTGTGGTTGTGTAGTGACCGTGGTCTGTGTTCTGTGTGGTTGTGTAGTGACCGTGGCCTGTGTTCTGTGTGTTTGTTTAATGACCATGGTCTGTGTTCCTGTGTGGTTGTGTAGTGACCGTGGCCTGTGTTCTGTGTGGTCGTGTCGTGACAGTGGCCTGTGTTCTGTGGTTGTTTAGTGACCGTGGCCTGTGTTCTGTGGTTGTTTAGTGACCGTGGTCTGCGTTTGTGTGGTTCTCAGCACCCTCAGCTCCAGGCACTCTGGGAGTCCGGTGGTCCTGGGCTCCAGCCGAAGCTCCCCTCGGGAGGAGTCGGCCGCCACCTCGCCCTCCTCCCAGACCTCCCTCTCACCCGGGCCCAAGTCCTTCTACCCCCGCCAGGGTGCGACTAGCAAATACCTGATTGGCTGGAGGAAGCCGGGGAGCACCATCAACTCAGTGGGCTTTGGAGAGACACGCAAGTGAGCAGGCGGCAGTGGGGAGGGTTTCCTTTCACACGTCAACGTATATATACAATATAGCATTTTTACAAGTGCAGCATCTCCCCCCTGTGGACATATTGAGTATTGCTGCCAATCCCCCTCATTTTAACCGTGGACCGTGGAGCTCAGCTGTGAGCAACACAAGTGGGTGGCATTTATGGCCCTCCTTCACTGTAAAGGACCCATTTTCAGCGTACGTCAGTTGGGAGCGCATGCATGAAAAGAGCTTAAATGCTTCGCCGATAGATACAAATCAGCAACTGTCGTATTGTGGCAGGTGTTGGTCCCCGATGCATTTTTTTTAAACCCGGTCCACTCACCTTGAGTGCTGCTGCTTCAGTTCTCACTACACCTGTCTGGCATTATTATCAGAATGATATTTACCATCTCTACAAACCATTTGTGATGCTGATGGTCGAGTGCCATCTCTTTTGTGTTCAATCGACACGTAAAACTCATTAACATGCGTAAATCGGCTTATTTAAAGGGCTCAGGGTAATGGCAGTGGTGGTGGCCGTAGTAAGTGACGGGCTGCCTGGGTGGCTTGCTCTGTTGAGGCCCTGTTCTAGTGCATGAGTGGGCTCTGGAATTAAATACTGGCATCACCCAGACCCAGGGATGGGAGAGTTTCAGTCAGCCGGGCTGGGTATGAAATTAACACCCGCCACCAGCCAAATGCTGGTAAAGTTTTGATTGCGGCTGCTAAGATTTTCTACTCAAGCGTCCCATTTGGCAGGTAACCAACCAGGTTGTGTTATACTGTAAAAGGTAATGTGGCTGGTATAATGTTGAAAATGGCTGGTGATTTTTAGAATCCACAAACCCCTCTGGCCATTGGGTGAAAAAGTGAATTTCATGCCCTGTAGCCGGGCCAATGGCGTCATCAGGTCTGCCGGGCGCCCATAAGTCTGCCTGTCGAGCTGCACGCCATGCGTCACCCCCCGCCTCTGTTCCAGGCTTTCAGACTGCAGTGTGATAAGAAGCGACAGCTGACATCATGTTCTTCAGAGGAGAGCCTGTCTGTGCTCTCCCAAACTGATAGTGAAGGTTACACCACTGAGCGCTGATAAAAAATAAGGCTGAGCATTACAAGCTGGGGAGAAAAAGGGGGAAATGAATAACAATAATAATAATAATGCAAACATCGATGAACAATTTATGGTTTTGTTTATTTTGACTAAAGCAATTATTTCCAACCAATCAATTGGGTGTTCCCAGCGGCATTTGAGGTGTGTGTCATTCATCAGAACGTTGAAAGACGTGCAATGAGTGTTTTACGCGAGTTGGTTGTCGGTGTGCACTGCGATGCGGAACGTGCAGTGACGGGCTTCTTCCTGCAGGAGGCACCAGAGTGACGGGCCGGAGGTGAGGCAGCCCCAGCTCACGGCCATCATGAGGGACCTGCAGTCTCCACAGCGCCTCACCAAGTCCACCGTGGAGGAAGACCTGAAGAAACTCATCGCTCTGGACAGCCCCCCACCCACCAGCCACGAGCACAAGGTACCCCCCCCCCCCCCC
The DNA here is from genome assembly GCA_029718625.1 of Synaphobranchus kaupii. Classification (NCBI taxonomy): domain Eukaryota; kingdom Metazoa; phylum Chordata; class Actinopteri; order Anguilliformes; family Synaphobranchidae; genus Synaphobranchus; species Synaphobranchus kaupii. The sequence continues at coordinate 20,640,758 of CM056390.1, forward strand.
TCCCCCCCAGCTTAGCACGCTGCTAAGTGCACTAGGTACCCCCCCCTCTCCCCCCCAGCTTAGCACGCTGCTAAGTGCACTAGGTACTGCCTTAAGTAGTGCTAACCAACTTCACGCAGTATATTGAAAGAGTTGAATGCAGCTCATGAAATACTGGAAAAGCACTTTTGTCGATTTTTATCCTCAGACAGCTGAGAAAAATTATGATCAGAATCAAACTTATGATAAATTAACTTTGATAAAGAAAAATTGAACTAACTAAAAATTGATTCTCTACATTGCGCTTGCTTTTCCGAAGGTTACGGTGTTAGGTTAGTCATGGTGCAAGTGCTAATGTGACTAATACTTGTAGTGCGATTCTGTGTAACGCAACCCTTCTCCCTCCCTCAGCCCTCCTTCTCTGCCTCCGGCCCAAGCCGGCGCTCCCTGCACCGCACCCTATCGGACGAGAGCATCTACAGCGGGCTGCGTGACCCGTCTTTCAGGGTGGAGCCGGCGCTGCCCAGTGAAGCGCTCTTCAGCTGTTCCACAGTGCCTCGCTCGCCCACGGTCCGCAGCATACCTCTGCGCCGGCCCGCTTACAGCCTGGCAGCCAAGCTGCACGGTGAGGCCTAGTGTTGAGCCCTCTCTTGCACCACACTCACTTAGTGGCACTATTCTGTTAGCGCTGTTGGTACAAATAACCAGTATACTGTATGTACTAAATCATTAGTTGTATATATTTAGAACAGGCATATATGAGCATATTATGTTCTGACAATGTTCAAGGATATATTATTACTTGACTGTGATGAAACAATGTTTTGTCTTTAGTGCCTTTAACAATGAACCACTGCTGCCCTCTGTTGACAGTAAATGTGAATTGCACAGACTGTCCCTATGTGGCGTTAGAATACATGCTTGAGAGTGTAAATGTCAGTTAATTTCACCCATTGACAGTGAGGGGGGGGGGGGCTCAATCAAAATGTGGGTGAACATAAATAAAATATGTGCTAATACAGCAAAAAACATTCACACAAAAAAACAAGATGATCAGGGAACATTTTTAACCCTCTTTGTCAGTTTGATTGATGAGAAACCCTGAGCTCACAGCCTTGCTTCCTGGCCCCCAGGCGACCTCTCGTCCTCGGACACCTCCCTCTCGGAGCTGCAGGACCGGCATCCAGGCCTCATGCCCCTCCCGGACACGGACACAGACTCGGGCCTGGACTGGTGCGACCTGGTGGACGCCGCCAAGGCCTTCGAGGGTGAGGAGACCTTCAGGGACCAGGGTTAGCACGCTGGACTCGTCACTCTGCTCTGAGCCTGCGTGAAACATGGCGCCTCTTATTCCCCTCTCTCTCTTTCCCTACAGTCCAGAGAGCCTCCCTCTTATCTGCTAAAGATGCGAACCACAGGCCAGAGAGCACAGACTCCAACTCCCAGCATGCCGAGCCTCAGGTCACCCCGCAGCCCCGCCCCTCCCTTGGGTACGCTCCTCTGCAGACCGTGCTTGGAACTTCCACAGTGATGCAGTCAGGCACTTCACCATATACATAGAGCTTGTGCCAGTCTTAAGGTGCTACACACTTAAATAGCAGGTTGAATGCACTACCTGGCCAAAAAAAAAGTCGCCGTTGCACCCATCATGCATAGTGCCCACTGTAAAAGCCTCTGGTGGCAGTGTTATGATCTGGGGTTGCTTCAATTTGTCAGGTCTAGGCTCAGCAACGTTATGCAGCAATAAAATGAAGTCAGCGGAGTACCTGAATGTACTGAATGACCAGGTCATCCCATCAATGTGCATATTCCAGGACGACAATGCCAAGACTCATCGGGCTCAAATTGTGAAAGAGTGGTTCAGGGAGCATGAGGAATCATTCACTCTCCCGTCGTCAATACAAGATCTCCACCAAAGATTAATGCGACTTTTTGGCCAGGCAGTATGTGTGTGTTCCACATTCAGAAATGAAGGGATGTGTTAGAAATCCAATCTTCTACAGAAGAGAGGCTCCATTACTAGGGTGACAAAGAGCTCACACGTCAGCTTTCATTATTCATTTATAGGATAGCCTTTATTATTTTCACTCTCAGCAGACGTGCTTATCTATGTGTGTGTGTGTGTGTGTGTTTCCATCCACTCCCCCCCCCCCCCCCCCCCACAGTGAGGTCCCCGCAGGTCTGTTGGGGAAGGTCAGTCAGCTGGAGTCCATGGTCAGGCTGCTTCAGGAGGATCTGAAGAAGGTGAGAGGGGGCAGCGCTCCCCGTCGCTCGGCCCTGCGGTCACACGCCCGCCCAAAAAGCCCTGCTTCTGTTCCCTTTGTTAGCGCTCCACCCCGCCGTGGCCCGCCGCTTTAATCTCAGTTCTGCCGGGAAGAGCGCGGGACCGTCCTTTTAATCTCCACTGTCTGGAAACATCACCCCTCCCACTGCTGGAGGGAGGCTCCGCACAACAAGCCAGTTTGGGTGTCTGGCTTACGACAAATTGAATCCCACAAAGCATGCTGGGATTTTCCCCCACTCCCCTCCCCGCACACACACACACACACACCACTCGACACTGCTGCTGTTCCAGGGCACAAAAGAAAAGTTGTTAACACAGTGGCAAGCTGTGAACAGTCGTGTTTAACAGTGCTTTGAATTGTGGTGGTGACAATGCTTGTTGGGTCCATAAATCCAGACTTGCCTCTGTTTTATAGCTCTGTCTAGGTCTTCAGCCACTTTTGTATTTATTTATTTATTTTTTGCTGCTGCCCCTTGCTATCTCTTATACTTTGGACTTTGTATTAATATTTCCCCTTTAGTGTGACACTAGGCATGGAACAGCTTAATGCCATATTTAAATTTTTTTTAACAACGATGCCTTGCTTTTATTGTGTTACTACAATACATTTTTGCAATTATAATAATGTTCGTATGACCTTAATCACATGTAGCATAGATACAGATGTTTCCAAAAAGTGAATGAGCGAATGTAAAGTAGGAAGAGGTGGGGTGCACTGATGGCTTTGTGTCTGTCCCACAGGAGAAGGAGGACAAGGTTATGCTGCAGGCCCAGATCCAGAACCTGCGGGAGGACAACCAGCGGCTGCAGGAGGAGTCCCACAACGCCTCGGCCAAGCTGAAGAAGTTCACCGAGTGGGTCTTCAACACCATCGACATGAACTGAGCCCACCTCCTCCCTTAGGGAACCGGTTCCAGCCGTGCCCGGTTGCCCGGCCTCTGCACAGCTCGTTCGGCCTCCCCGCCTCCCTTCTGTCCGACGACGAGCCCGCTCCGGTCTCGCGGTCACCAGAGACCGACCCCCGGTCCCCCCGCCAGGACGTGACGGCCGTAACCGTTTCTCAATTTCCTGTCGTTGCCGGAGGACCGTTCCGCGGGTGACCTCTGGCCTCCTCCTCGCACGGTCATTCCGCGCACGTTTAGAGATCCTATCGGCGGTGTGAAAGCTATAACCGCTCTATTACTTCTGACGCGTCTACAGCTGGCGCAGCAGTCGGCCCCCTTGCCCTTCCCCGGTCTGAGCAGGGTGTACGGCTCGGCTCGGCTCGGCCTGCTCCCGATATGTCCTCACAGCTTTCATACCCGCACCGCTGCACAAGGTCACAAGGTCTGTCCGGTCCTCGCACAGACTGATGTCGGGAACGCCTAATCGAAGGTCATGAATGAAAGCACATCTTTTCTCTTGCTCCCTGTCTTTCACTCCGATAAAACAGGTCATTGGCCTCAGTTGCTTGTCCAGACATGCCCGAACATGCCCTTCCCACAGGTCCACAGCCTCCGGGTTCAACCAGCATTTTAAATATGGTTTATTAATGTATATTTGTTTTAGTAACTGATCCACATTAACGTGAAAAATACTGAGACGTGTTTCACGGGGACTGAATGGGACTCAATTTGGCTAACCCCAATCCCCGGTGCATTTTTGTGGGGCGACGTGGCCAGTGCAGTGCCCCACTGGCCGAAATGTCAGGTGCTAGTGTGTAATGGATAATCTTTCCCAGAATGCCTTTGGCTTCTCAAGCGGCTTGTTAATATTTCAGTTGGCTAATTTCATTTTGAAGTGTGGGAGGAAAAAAAAAAAACATTGTTTGGGGTGCCATAACATAACATGTTAACAAGTGTATGTAGGTAATTGAATAGTAAAAATCCTTCAAAGCAATAGAAAAGATCTTCTAGTTTTTTTTTTTTTTTTTTGTTCAGTATAAAAGGAAAGTTAGATTCCTTTATTAAATACTTAAGCTGTGCTGGTTTCTAATAAAACAGTTGACCACTTCAAATAAAGTGATCTGACACCTTCAGTTTGTGAAATCATGCGCTGAAGTGAATGAGGCTAGTCTTTCTTTGTCCTAACAACGTTTGGAATGTGCATTTCAAATATATGGGAAGTTGATACGTGGAATTTTTTTTGGTTAATTTATTTTTTTAATAATAGAACGTTACAGCGTATCGGTTATTTAGGAGGACGGTTCCTATGATTTAAGTAACCTTTTTGGTGTTATTTCATCGCTGTTATTGTGGTGATGCCTGCTATGTTTTTTATTGTGTTAAAAGATTGCGGTCTTTGTGCCATTGTATATCTTTCTTTAACATAGCTACAGTGCCACCTATTGGTCTGAAAGGGTATAAGACTGAAGAACATATACCGAATAGTCACAAACCACACAGATGGTCGTATGTCTTTGTGAATAGCCTTTAATTTGGCGAGTCAGCTCAGAACTGCATGTTCTGACACCGAGGGAATAGCGAGCGTATGTTTGTGACCGCGCATTAGGGATATTTACTCTAAAGCGGGTCACAGTCTTTCTGCCAGGCTAGCCGCGAGGGAGGTATCCCTGCTACTTTACAACAGCAGGGAGAGAGAGAATAGCCTTGTCCCTTTGAAAGACGGGTCCTCCCTTCTGGGGTTAAAATGTAAACGGTGTTGTGTGTTGTGTGTTCCTCCGAGGCCGCGGCTGGATCAGCGCGCGCTCAGCCACAGCCTGCTGTTCTTTCTTCAAGGGGCCGTCACGTGACGTGCCGACCGAGACCAGCCAGGTGGGGGCAGGGGAAGGAAGGAAGGAAGGAAGGATAAAGGGAGAAATGGTATACTCAGGATGCAGAGGGACTCATGATTCATTATACAAGCCAGCAACATTGTGTCCTTCGATGTATCTTTGAGACAAACGTACCATCTGCCGAGTGAAGACATCGTTGCTCCCGACTAAAATTACTTTTTTTTTTTTTTTGTTGAGCGAGTTGGTAGTCAAAGACCGACTACCCCATTTCATGTAAATTATTTCTGATAAGTGGCGAAGTTAATGCCGTAGTCAGTAGACGGTTGGTTTTCAAATTGGCTATAATAATCTAGACTTTGGCAGCTGCTTTGTAGGCGAGACGAACGCTAGGAAAAGCGAGGCCGTACGTTTCTGCACTTTGAGCACGCGCGGCTGTGGCTGCCGCGGGCTGCAGTGTTAACCAGGGTGTGCAGTCATTTGAATGCCAGTTTAAGTGGATCCTGGAGAGCAGAGAAAAGGCTGTTTTAAGAGAGGCTGTCATTATTGGTTCTATTCTAGGAATCGTTGGAAATTTGAAGGCCTCTCACCCGTTTCTTCCATGCCGGCGCGCAACATGTCACTGGGCCTCGCCAACATCCAGGACCCGCTCCCGTCTGTGTGATTGGAGTGCAGGGGAAACGAGGGAACGAGCACATACATCCTTCACATTCTCTTTTCAGTAAGAGAAAGGAAGGCCTATCAAATGCCGGTAACACTTTACATTAAGTTGCACCTATACCCGTGTAGTTAAATTGCAACTAATTTGGTAAGAAGCGGTTAGTACTGAGTAACTCCAAGGTAGGTAACATGGAACAAATGTTAGCAGTATTCTTAATTACACATGAATATTTTTAAATATTTTATTTACACTCATAGGCTCCATGATACACAACAAATTATTGCCTGTTAATTTCTTGTGTTTTTATGATATGGAATAATTAAATTTCAGCAGGTGAGGTGTAACAGGGCTGGCCTTGTCTCACATGTGTAACTAAGAATACCACTAACTGCTGTTCCACGTTACCTATGCTTTAGTTACTCAGTAATAACCTCTCATTACCAAATTAGTGACAATTGAACTACACGGGTATAGGTGCAACTTAATGTAGTGTTACCCAAATGCCACGTTCATACAAACTCCCGTGAGTGTGGGTGCATCTCCATCGAGTGAAATCGATACAGTTTAGGGATTTTTAAATTTGGCTCATAATTTGCCCACCAGGCTGTTTCACCCTATTCCCGCTGTTCAAATGCGTTCGGCAGAATTCTGAATTTTTTTGTGTTTCATTGAGACGACAAACGAGGGGGAAAACAGCTGTTGAAATGTGAATGTTTAATTGCTTGTGTTTCCTTTGCACATCAGCAGTTTTGTACAGATGATTGAATCGGTTATTCCCAGAGCGTTGTTGCGCTGTTGTAGTTTTAAAATTTGTTTTCCCCCCTTTTATGAAGAGTTGTAGTGGCCAGTGGTTTCTGGGTTTTTTAGTTTTTTCCGCTCTCGTCCTGTCTGTGCTGCCTTTGAGATGCTACTGTGGGTATTTTTCTCTAGATTTTTCCCAAGTGAAAATGTCTTATGAAAATCTTCTGAATTATATGCACATTTAAAAGAATATAATTAACAAAGTACTGTTTACATATTCTATGATTTTCTTTTGTAAAATGTAGAGATTAAAAAGAGTAAATTTGCAGTGATCACAGTATTAAAGTTTCTTAAAAAAAATAAATAAAGTGCTCAACTTTTTTTCAACATGTGATTGACATGCAAGGGCTTGCTTACCGCCATGTTTTTCTGCAAAGGGGCTAAAAATCAATTGCATGGCATTAGAAATCCCTGTTAGATGTCTCCTTTCTATGTTCATGATGGGCTACTGCACACATTCATGGTTTTGATTGTCTGAAACGTTTAGAGCCTTCTATCCTTTTCTTCTCCTTGGCCAATTTCTCTCAACAACTTTTTAAAAACGGCACCTTGCTGTGAGTAATCGGTTGAACTCAGCGAAGGCCTAGCATTTCCAAAGGCTCCTAATGTTCTCCGCCAGGGAGGTCTGGATTAGAGTATAAACACATTCGCCACCAACACTGTCCGTGCACTTGTGTATCTGGATTCCCTTTCTACAGATCCTGAAGGTTTGACACTTTGTGAACATGGTACCTGCTCTTATGGGACTTGGGTGTGTTTTGGGGACTTTGGAGTGCACTGGTGTATTTCACAAAGCAGGATTACTGAGTTAGCTGGGTAACTGCACGGAGTAAAACCCAGAACCCTCACCAAATATGGAACATGGACTGATGTGATAGAGCTGTTCCGGGTTTTACTCAGTGCAGTTACCCAGCTAGCTCACTAATCCTGCTTTGTGAAATACCCCCCTGGTTAGACAAAACATCCATTGTTGCAGGCTGTACTTTGATTGGCCTTGGTTGACATTTGGTGCCTGAAAGTAATGCCATGGTTTGTCTTATTTTCAGGCTCAAAATTACTTTAGTCACATTTTCTTATGCATTACCTCATCTTATTATTTTACCGCAAATAGGATTATTTGTGATATCTTCTGCCATAATTAGCATAGTTATGTAATTTATGAAGCCTGTTGAAGTCGGATCTCAAAATCCCAAATTGCCATTCTATAATTCACCCATGTGTAGTGCACTTCATATTGGTATGCAGGCTACAGCTTTAGGACATCCCTTATGCTCTGTACAATACCTGAATGTGCCTTGTACCTGTGGACCACAGGGTCAGAGGTCATGTCCCCGAAAATACCGCATTCACCACCAGGGGAGCTCAAGCGGAAAGGGCACAGCCTGTGGTGATGAGGATGGTCCTCTCTGGATGTGTATGTGGTTCCCTAGCAACACCTTCCCCCGTGAGGTGCCACGGTGACACTTTACGATGAGCGTGAGAATCTGCCGGTGGTAATGAGGGCAACCTTGCTGCTGATGTTATCTCTCGTCATATGTGTGTCAGTATCTCGCAGATCAAGGCACACACACATACATGGCATCAATGCAGCAACTCGCCTACAACAGCCTGACTGCCTTTAGATTCTCTCCATTGAGGCATTGAAAAAGCTGTTCTCACTCACAGCTATTAAATGGGACATCTTAGAGCTGAACATCTAATTAATCTTCTGAGACCCAGGGGTGGACTTGCAGCAGCACATACAAAATGAGGGAACTGTGAGATCTGTGCTTGGCAGATAGATGTATACTCCAATGATAAAAGCATTATGAATTCCAAATCTTCCATAATGTTTCTTATTCCATAAATTATTGTGAGAAAATGTCCAAAAGTGTACAGGACAGTACAGATCAGCTCCCATCAGTACCATCATAATCACTGCACTACATTCTCCATTGAGAATTCTCTATTGTTGGTGTATTCCAGTAGAAGCCTCTTGTGCATTAATCGGTGCAGTGGATCTATAAATATGGCAGAGGGATTCAGAGTGTGAAGAGCCGTGATCTTCTGTTCCCCCTTCCAGGATTACTCTGAGAGATGAATGCCTGGGAAGACTCCAGGGCCCGAGATGCTAAGGTATGTGTTACTGAAGGGAGTAAATGTTTATTGATCACTTGTAAGCAAACGAGAAAGGAGAGCTTATGTTGTGAGGAGGGGAAAAAGTGCTGGACAGATTATGAATACAGTGAATCGATTGATTTTAAACCATGCAAGTCGTTTAAAGGACTTATCCAGACGCTCTGGATAAGAGCGTCTGCCAAATGACTAAAATGTAAATGTAAAGAACTCAATCCTATTTAAAGCCACAGGAAATATAAACATTCGAATGGGAAAAATAACAGCTCCGGAAAATATCTGATTATAAGACGTTTCTATAGTTTTTTTTTTGTTTGTGGTTGTTGTTCCTTAACTTGCTAAAGGCCTGCTTAAATTTCTAGCCGTGCAATAAAATAATTAAGACTGCGACATCAGTGAGGTTAAAAGGGGGCATTTTAAGGGGGCATTTGATTTCACCATTTCATTCCGGGCGGCAGTGTAGTATAATGGTTAAGGAACTGGCCTTGTAACCGAAAGGTTGCAGGTTCGATTCCCAGGTAGGACACTGCCGTTGTACCCTTGAGCAAGGTACTTAACCTGAATTGCTTCAGTATATATCCAGCTGTATAAATGGATAATATGTAAAACGTGATAAAAAAGTTGTGTAAGTCGCTCTGGATAAGAGCGTCTGCTAAATGCCTATAATGTAATGTAATGTAATTCCACCTACCTCAAATGGTCACCAGGTGGCAGCACGTGTATTTTTAGGCGGAAGCTTGTGATTTTCTTTTTGTAATGCGGCCACTGCGAGTGCAAGTTTAACCAGACACACATTAGATTAATATAAACCAAAGTCCGGGCAAAACTACAATTCCCTGCCATGCTGGACTGACCGCACACAGGTGGGCAATTGGCAGGAGAATTAAGTTTGCTCGGATGTATCGTAAATTCGCATTCACACTACCGGATTGCGACCGGTTCGAACTGGAACATCTCAGCTGGAATCTCAATTACTGGTAAATCTCCAGGTGGTTGCAACATGGGTGGATTCAGGGTCTATTAAACGGTTTAGACTAAATGCATCATGGGTTTAGGTAGCGAAGCCAGTTGGCTACAGACAGTGGAGGTCTACAGGCAGACACTGGGCGCACAAAGACAATGCTGAATCATATAGCCTACCTGAAGGGCAGGTGTGTGATTTATTTGCGTTTGTCGTCGAAAGCTTCTGGCATCGATGTGCCATAAAAGTAACCACAACTGGATGCGTTTACATGCACACTAGTAGGCCTACTCCCATCTTGTATTTGAAATGGTCATGTAAATTTACTTTCTCTCTGATAATTGAAATGGTCATGTAAATGCCTTTATATGATTATCTTATAAATGATTATCAGTGTCACGTGTCAGGTCATAATTGGCGTGCACAAAACCCAATTAAGACACCTAAAAATCGGAGTAAGACATCTACATGCACCAAAAATAGAAGGTTTGGGCAAAAACCTAGGTGTTTTAGTTGGGTTTTGTTCACGCCAATTATTACCTGACACGTGGCACTGATAATTATTTATAAGATAATCATATAAATGCATTTACATGACCGACTTTCTGAAACTGCACATTTCAGGCCGAAGTTGACGATCCCGGATGAAAACAAGCAAGTAGGCTACAACGTCTCCGTTGAGCAAATGCCGAATATGGACTGTATCATGTAAATTGGAGTAATAACATTACTTACAATATATCAATTGTGTATGCAATAATCTAAATACTGGCATTAACATAGCCAATATGAATTTAATCTGTAGCCGGTCAGGCTCCCTGTGACTCCTAATGGGTCCATGACGCATTCTGCTGCTGTTAACGTAGCAAAAATAAGCACGTTCGAGTGCATGGGACCTTTGCAGACTTATTTTGGCAATGAGGTCCGGTTTAAACATTTGGATATATATGTTTTTAAATACATTTTACGTACTACATCCTCCATTGTTTTTTTATAAATATAAACGTTCTGGTGATTTGTCCAGTGAGTTATTGCAATTTGAACATTAACTAGCTATTGTAGTATTGTCCTGTCATTGAGTTTAACTCGTTTTATTTAACTCAACTTCACAGTAGTTTTGTCCTCACTCAGCAGTCACCTCATAGACAACCGACAAATGCAGTTAGCAATTTTCAAATAGGCCTATGTAAGCATTTTAAAATATAAAATGTTTAAATATTCATAAAAAATTATAAAATGGTCATTCCCTCATTTTTGTCTACATCAATTAGTAATACTCATGCTCAGATGACTATGGACATTTGGTGCAGTAGGAATGAAGAGATCAGGACTACGGTTTTTGGTTTGTACTCTGCTGTATTTTCCACCCGTATCTTTAGTGATGCCCTACTGGGTCTGCAAATGTCTTATCTATTCCCACCATTCTAAAAGTCAAATGTTAATGTCAACTGTTTTCATCCAAAACATCTCTAGCAAATGGAGAGCTAATGCAGCTTCCTGAACTATTTGCCAGCAGTACTCTCAGCACAGCTTGTTGTAACTTGAAAGATGTTGGGTCACGGTAGGCTAACTGTTGACACGAATGGCGAAAATAAAAAAAGCCTACTTTTTCAATAGAACTGGAGAATAAAAATGTTTTGGTACATTAAAAGACCTAATATTTTAGCAGTAGGGAGTTTGTTTTAATACAATAAAATAACACATGTATTTTGTCACTTTGATTAAAACAGAGAATAGATTAATTGATACTTTCGTGCACAAAAGTTAATATTATTTCTCCCCCCCTTTCTTGCACAGGCATGCACACACAGAATCTCATTCACCCTAAATCCACGTCAATACCCACTGAATGCCTCTCGCATGCTGTCATCCCCTCAGTTCACTATAGCTTCAATCGCATTATAATTCTGATTACTTTTTCTGATGCAACTGAATGGAAAAACAATCTTTTCATAATCACCTTGTCTCATTCAGATTGCACTCTGAAATATTTTCTCTGCAAATTATAGGGCTAAGTGCTTACATGGAAAAACATGCAGTTTCATTAACTGTTATTGTAAAAAAAAATATATATATAGAGAGAGATTTTTCTTCCAAGTTGTTTTCCTGCTGTTCCACAAGAATATATATCCCTGATGTGCTCATTTTGTTGCATGCAGTCTTGATCCTGTGGCCATTTCCAGGCAATCTGATAGCAGTCGCTGTGCTTGTTAAGCACTCACTCTCTTAAGCCTCTAAATGGCATATTCTACCCCCCAGAAGTGGTCTAAACCATACATCTGATTCTTATTTGGCATTTTTATTTATTTATTTATTTATTTTCTTTCCTGATTTTTCCCTTTTTCTCCCAATTTGGTACCCAATTGGACCCTATGCAATTCAATTCCCCACGTGTAGCAACCGCTATAGAATCGCCGCTACAACCCCTTTGGCTGGTCGCAGGAAAGAGGGCGCGACTCCTCGAGCTCCTAACCGTGATTCCAACTCGCCCAGGGCCGTCTTATGTGCGACGATTCCCTCCGAGTCCCTCCCCCCACCCCGGGAGCAGCCGCCAGTTGCCACTCCCTCCAGGCACCGGCCATACTCGGATCTGGCACGACCGGGGATCGAACCCCCGATCCTCGGGGCGCAATCGCACAGACCGGAAGTCTGCTGCACCACCGCGGTGTTATTTGGCATTTTAAAGCTTTTATGAGCAGAGTAACTGCTGGTAATACAGACGGTTTCAAACTCGGACCTTAATGTGTAGAGGTAGACGATCCCCGAGATAGCCTTGCTAGCTTTCCTTCCTAGCCTCTGAGAGAAAACGTATGTGAGATTTTGTGAGATTCTTTGTACTCATTTTATTTCCTGTGAGGGGATGTTATGAATACTCATAGCCAGACATCAGAGTTTCATCTCTCGCTCTGTTTTACCATTGCATGAATATTTGTGCTCGACAAGCTTTGAGCAATGCGACTCCAGTGCGTAGCTGCCAAGCACTTCAATCTTCAATTTTTGTTAAGGTGAAAAGGGGGCCCATGGGTAGCATCTAGGTTTGCGACTAGAGGACATATTATTTGGACGCAAGGATCACCGTTAGGAGTGAACTAGGATGGTGGAGCTCCATAGCAGGACATCCAAACATAACTCAGTGGTAAATGGTTTGGTCTTTCTGTGTACAACAAGAGGTTTCCATGCACAGCAGTTAGCCATTTTAGACAACATCATTCCTGTCCAATGAACTCATTTTCTCTAGGATTATATGCAGGGTCATTTATTTTCCGTTAATGTTAGCGGAGAATATGCAATTTTTGTAATATTTATTTATGAAATGACACGGCACATTTATTTCTGGCAGTAACTGTATTGTTCTGCTACTAAAGGGAGTTATCTGACAGAATAATGCATCACATACACTGAGCTCATCACTACACTGTATTATTGATAGCTGTGACCTTAAATCAGTCAATAGACCCACAGAAAGTTGTTTTTTGTAGGGAAAGATTCCAACTAATGTTCATTTTCCCAATTTGAAGCAGTGTGCTGGTTTGGCTTGCTTGCCATTTGATTTTTGGTCAGGTAAATGCCAATTTCTCATTCATTTGCTTTTTGGACAAGCAGAGATTTAAAGGACTGAATTATTTGAAGTTCTGAGAAGGTTTGAAAGGAAAACATTTTTTAAAAACTAAATGTTTGGAAGACGGTTTGAAAGACTAAATATTTTGGGGTCACTTTTTGGGGTCCTGCCTTTTTTCTTGAACCATTGATGTAGTCTGAGCACTGTCTCGTCTTCACTATTTGTGCACATTGGATAGGTGACCCCTGTAGAGGTGGGGAAAAGAAAAGACATATTCTGTGTTTTAGCTCAGTGCTTTTCCCTATGTTCAAAGTCTGACACCTTGGGGACATTATCGTCAACCAGAAACGGTGATTTAGGAGTATTTCATAAAAGTAAATTCTGAGCTGCCGCTTATATTCAAACATTCACAAGTCAGTTCATCGGTTTTCGAAAGGAGAAGGATGCCATAATTCAGTTGTGTAGCGGGGGCTTCGCGAGGTGTTTGCATTAAATTGAAAATCCATCCTTCAACATCATCGTGGCTTTTGTTTACATAAGCAACGGTTTCAGTAAACGGAGTGATTCATCTGTGGGTGAGTGTCTGCATAGGGAGGGGTTTGGAATTCTTATCTTTCTTTGCGTTGTACGCTCCAGTGTGCTGTCCTCATAATGAATCATACATGGTACTGCTGATCACTCCTCTACACTGGGATTTCATGGCTGTCAGTTACAGGATGAAAGTATTCTGCAGGGCACTGGGTAAGTCAATCATAATCCGAATTCCCAAGCTCATCACCCTCGTAAGAAGAATGTATGGTAAAACCTTGATTCTGTTGCAGAATAACGTAAATCAGGCTTAATCACTCCAGGATGAGTACCTCCCGACACCACCCTCCCCTTCCCCTGTCCCCCTCCCCCTTCCCCTGTCCCCCTCCCCGTGTCCCGACACCACCCTCCCCTTCCCCTGTCCCCCTCCCCTCCCCCTGTCCCCCCTCCCCTTCCCCTGTCCCCCTCCCCTTCCCCTGTCCCCCTCCCCTGTCCCCCTCCCCTTCCCCTGTCCCCCTCCCCTTCCCCTGTCCCCCTCCCCCTCCCCTTCCCCCCGTCCCCCTCCCCCTCCCCTTCCCCCGTCCCCCTCCCCTTCCCCCGTCCCCCTCCCCTTCCCCTGTCCCCTTCCCCTGTCCCCCTCCCCTGTCCCCCTCCCCTTCCCCCGTCCCCCTCCCCTTCCCCCGTCCCCCTCCCCTTCCCCCGTCCCCCTTCCCTTCCCCCGTCCCCCTCCCCTTCCCCTGTCCCCCTCCCCTGTCCCCCTCCTCTGTCCCCCTCCCCTTCCCCTGTCCCCCTCCCATTCCCCTGTCCCCCTCCCATTCCCCTGTCCCCCTCCCCTTCCCCTGTCCCCCCTCCCCTTCCCCTGTCCCCCTCCCCTCCCCCTGTCCCCCTCCCCTCCCCCTGTCCCCCTCCCCTTCCCCTGTCCCCCTCCCCTTCCCCTGTCCCCCTCCCCTGCCCCCCTCCCCTTCCCCTGTCCCCCTCCCCTTCCCCTGTCCCCCTCCCCTTCCCCTGTCCCCCTCCCCTTCCCCTGTCCCCCTCCCCTTCCCCCGTCCCCCTCCCCTTCCCCTGTCCCCCTCCCCTGTCCCCCTCCCCTTCGCCTGTCCCCCTCCCCGTGATTAAAACCCATTTAACACATAATGCTGGGAGGAAATTGACGGGAAGTGATGGGAGCTCATCACTAAGCTGTTGAACCTAGAGCTGAAGTACTGCCCGTGATCTCGGAGTATTTCATGTCAAATGTGATGACCTCATGACGGATTAATATTTCACCACTGAAGAGCCACGGTGAATGGAGGGGCTTTCAATAATTCAGCATTAATGCATATTAAGCCTGCCTTGTTTAATGCTGATTAGATTTGCCTCTGTGCTTGTAAGTGATGTACAGGAGGCTGTAATGGTGTATTTGCCAGATATCACATGCCTCGTTAACTGCTTCAGGGGTCGAGGTGTTGATCAGCTGCAAAGGTACAAAGGGTGGGGGGGTTTCTTGTCTTTACCATTTTTGTCCATATGTGGTTTGGGCCCAATGAACAGAGTGCTTGAAATAGCCAGTTTTGAGCACTCGATGGTATAGGTTATGTTAGATAGTATAGCTTTTTTTATAGGTTACATGCACTGGTCTTGAGCATTTATGCTATAGGTTGCATGCCCTGATCTTGAGCATTGATGCTATAGGTTGCATACACTGGTTTTGAGTATTGATGGTATAGCTTGCATGCCGTGGTCTTGAGCATTGATGCTATAGGTTGCATGCACTGGTCTTGGCATTAATAGTATAGGTTGCACGCCGTGGTCTTGAGCATTTATGCTATAGGTTGCATGCTGTGGTCTTGAGCAATTATGGTATAGGTTGCATGCCGTGGTCTTGAGCATTTATGCTATTGGTTGCATGCACTGGTCTTGAGCATTGATGGTATAGGTTGCATGCCCTGGTCTTGAGCATTGATGGTATAGGTTGCATGCCCTGGTCTTGAGCATTGATGGTATAGATTGCATGCACTGGTCTTGATCATTGATGGTATAGGTTGCACGCCCTGGTCTTGAGCATTGATGCTATAGGTTGCATTCCCTGGTCTTGAACATTGATGGTATAGGTTGCATGCCCTGGTCTTGAGCATTGATGGTATAGGTTACATGCACTGGTCTTGAGCATTGATGGTATAGGTTGCACACCCTGGTCTTGAGCATTGATGCTATAGGTTGCATGCACTGGTCTTGAGCATTGATGGTATAGGTTGCATGCCCTGGTCTTGAGCATTGATGGTATAGTTTACATGCACTGGTCTTGAGCATTGATGGTATAGGTTGCACACCCTGGTCTTGAGCATTGATGCTATAGGTTGCATTCCCTGGTCTTGAGCATTGATGGTATAGGTTGCATGCCCTGGTCTTGAGCATTGATGGTATAGGTTGCATGCCCTGGTCTTGAGCATTGATGCTATAGGTTGTATTCCCTGGTCTTGAGCATTGTTGGTATAGGTTGCATTCCCTGGTCTTGAGCATTGATGGTATAGGTTGCATTCCCTGGTCTTGAGCATTGATGCTATAGGTTGCATTCCCTGGTCTTGAGCATTGATGGTATAGGTTGCATGCCCTGGTCTTGAGCATTGATGGTATAGGTTGCATGCCCTGGTCTTGAGCATTGATGCTATAGGTTGTATTCCCTGGTCTTGAGCATTGTTGGTATAGGTTGCATTCCCTGGTCTTGAGCATTGATGGTATAGGTTGCATTCCCTGGTCTTGAGCATTGATGGTATAGGTTGAATGCCCTGCTCTTGAGCATTGATGGTATAGGTTGCATGCCCTGATTTTGAGCATCAATGGTACAGGTTGCATGCCCTCATCTTGAGCATTGATGGCATGGATTGCATGCCCTGGTTGGTCCAGTGAATACATAATGGTGTATGTACAGCAATTCGTAAATTGGGATTTTAGTTAAAGTAACACTCCACCATAAAAACAAATGCATTTTAAACTATTCCATGCCATAATATCAAGGGCATGTCTAAATGTATGATACAGAATCATCTCGGTGGCATAGAAGCTTCCCTTTCATTTTTTTTTTTTTTTTTACTCACTCTAATGTCTGAATTATTCAGAGTAACTTGATATAGACTGGTTGTACGCAATAACACGTATGCGTGCAATAACAACCCCATGCTTGTTGTGGTCTTTGATTAATGAAGCCATTAATTTCTACAGAGATGTTATCTAATGTTATTTTAGAACAGGGAACGATCACTTTAGCACAGCTTCTCTTTGTCTCCGCTCCCCAGCAGGCTCAGTATTTCTGTTCAATCAGCAGAGAGAAGGGATAAAGAAGGAGAACTGCATTCTGGGGTTTGTATGAGATTAAATTTGTACATAGCTGACTATTTAAACTGGGTTAATGAAGGAGTTCCAGGGGGTGCGCAGCAAAATGAAAAATGTATTTTCCCTTTAAGAATATTTTGTTTATATTTTCATGTATCCTATATTACCATATTTTAGACATTCTGATTGAACATTACACAGTTCACACAACCCTAGTAATGTTATGATCAATGTAATTATTGAAGGTTCCAATTGTATTAAATAACTTGTGCAATACATTGGGGATATCTTGCTGACTGAACCCCTCCCTCTTTGGGCAACACTATGGATCCCTATGCATCACCATTGTTTATGGCTTTATAATAAAAATAGACTCTTCAATGTATGTTCACACTTTAGTAAATACAAGGAGTGGCACATACAGTACGTTCATGGAATTGCAGTTGAATTATAATTTAAGAATGATGACATTTTAGTCTGACTCACCTTTGATTGAACACTGTTGAGTGTTCACTAGAGTGAAAATATTTGACCCACATTGCAGAAAAGGTTTGGGGACTTTGGGGGAGTAGGAGCTTTAATTCACACTTCAGAACTGGTTGAAGCCTGCTTAAGCACTATAAAGATGTCTCTCCAGCGCTTACTTTAACTGGCTTGCCAACTCTGCTCTGATTTAGTATTCTGTCCTCTGTATCGGGGGTAAGCCGGGGTCCAAGTAACGCCTCGGTGAGATGACAGCTGTTTTGCCGTAGCGGTGGACCTTTGCCCTCCAGTTCTTTCTACATTGCATTTGTTTCTTTGAAAGATACTTTATTTGAGGACAAGCCAAATGGGAATGGAATAAAAAGGCATCAATTCTGACAGGGGAGAAACTCTATTTCTGTCAGCCTGTCATACAGGGGATTCTGGTTGCAGATCTGAAGGCTGTCGGCAGTAAGAAGTGTCTGGCACTGGATTGTAAATGAATAATATTAACATGAGTACGAGGACATGATCCACGTGAGTGTCATGATGATGATTGTGACATCATCTAATGCAGGGACAATGGAGGGAGGTGACCAGAAGGTCATTATCTGTTTTTCCAGTGCTCAGAGATTCTCTAGGCTAGAAGTTTATATATTGACTGATAATGTATCTTCTCTGGGGATGCGTAAAGCAGTATTGATCAGGACACTCGAATGTTCACGCTCTTCCTGAAATAATCGGTCTCCGTTAGCGATACAGATGCCACTCATATTCCACTTCCTCTTCTAGGGTTTGTGTAGAGAATGGGCTAGCGCTCTGAATGGCTAATTGAGATGCATTAGGCATGTCTAATTGAAGCTGGAGGATGACTGAAGTGATGGTGGGGGGGCGGGGGGGGGGGAAGATGAGACCACACAGGATGGGATGGAAAAGGCCCAAGGAAAGTCTAGGAAGGGATGTGGTCACTGACCACGTGAACAAAAGGAGAATGAACGGTACTGAAATTGTGCTCCAGGGAAAGAGAACAGAATAAGACTCTGCCCTTAATGCCTCCCCCAAGACCCCTCTCTTTAAGATTACAGTGCTGTTCTCAATAGTACTGTAGCCCTGTTAGGCTTTCAGACTCCTTGCTCCACACTGGAAAGAGACGGAAAGAGAGAGGGAGAGAGCATTGCCTCTGGCGTTGCAGTCTCTATGCCAAGAGATACTTACTTGCAGCTCTCCGATTGGCACAGTGGTCTGGTGATGTCATTGAAGGAGGCATTTTTGGAACACCGGCGGCTTGTTAAAAGACACTGGAAGAGATACAAGGGGAATCTGTTTAATGACTGCGTGGCGAGTATTCTCCTCAGTCCCTCCTCTCAGCTAATGTGTTGCACGGTGTGAAGTGTGACAGGATGGTTTGTGATGGATCACCCTGTCAAATGAGTCCCTTTACCCGGGATTTCTGTTTATATTTCTCTGGGAGAGTTCTTCTATTAGGGTCCATTTCAGAAAGTATGTTAGATGCTGGCATCCAAGTATGGGGTGTGCTGACCTGGGAGATTCTTTTGTTTTCCTTCTCATATTACACAGCAGGATGCAGGGGGGGTAGCCCGTACTACGAAGCAGGATTACTGAGTTAGCTGGATAACTGCACTGAGTAAAATCTGGAACCCTCCCAAATATAGAACATTGACTGAAGTAAAAAGAGCTGTTCCGGGTTTTACTCAGTGCAGTTATCCAGCTAATTCAGTAATCCTGCTCCTAATCCCGTAATCGTAGTAAAACCCCTTGGTGTAGTTTTTCTATAAATAATATAAATAAACTAAAAAAATAATTCAAACACACTGTAACAGTTATCCTTATTATGTGGATCAGTTATACCGAGCACGTGAACGTTTTGGCAATTTGTAATATTTTGTATTAAACTACATTTCTCAAGGAAATTGGAACATTTTCAGGCCATCAACACTTGCAGGAACGACAATTGTTGAAAAATGACAGCCTCGATGACACCCAGAAAAACGGATTACAAATTCCATTAATCAGGCCCTTAAAGCGGGGGCGTCGCTCCTGCAGTTTGGATGTTTTTTTGCTGGATTAGCAGAAGCAGAACGAAGCTGTCTTTTTTTCCTTTGAAGGAGTGGGTTGTATGGCGCATTTCTCATTTGCTTGTCTCGTGTTGCTCCGAGCCATCGAATGCAAACTCGCGGCCCGGAGATTTTACAGTTCAGTTAAAGACGAGGATAGCAGCCCCCATTGTGCGCAGACACATTAAAAGATCGTAAGTTCACAGCGCTATAGAGTCGTTAGTTGTTATTAGCGGGAATTCCAGCATTCCAGCCACTACAGCACTGTTGCAGTGCTGAGTGAAGATGCAGGGTGGCACGGTACCGGTTTAAAATAATCTGGGGGAAAACCAATGAGATTTCTTTGCAATATTTGTATTACCCAATAAAATTTGTACATTTTATGCCAATGGCCAGAATTTTGTCTTCTGCCTTTGGCGACCCCCCCCCCCCCCCCCCCCCCCCCATCCTGGTCTGCGGGTGTCTCTGGAGATTTTTAATCAATTAAATGACTGTTCTCTGAGGGCTTTAATCAATTAAATATGCTCATGCAAGCTCAACTCATTTCTGCTATTTTGATGTCTTCTAGCCTCTAACCTTCCTCTGGGTTGAACCCTTTAACTTGCGTACTAAAGAAAAAGACTGTATAAAATATGTGCCGTTTGGTTGAGCAAACCATTTAAGGGTTAAAAAATATAGGGTTTAAAGAAACATGATTCTTTTATTTCAGTAAGGATGCAGCCCCTTTGATCAATACGTTCCATGTGATTTCAGAAACTGCGGTGAGTGGGACCAGAGCAGAGCAGGGAACAAATATTGCTAAATAAATTGGCCTCTCTGGCTGTAGATTTGAGAGGATGGAGTGGTGCTGTCACAGCCTGAAGACACGTTACACTGGAGATGTTACTTCAACCTCTTCTTGGGTAAAAACTGCGTTTACTCCAGGATTTCTGGAGTGAGCTCTTATGAATGGGCTATTTTGTTTAATTGAGGAATGATTTTTTAAAGTTTAAATGGAAAAAACACAGAAATATAACTATTGAATATACACTGCCCGGCCAAAAAAAAAGTCGCACACTCTAATATTTCGTTGGACCGCCTTTAGCTTTGATTACGGCACGCATTTGTTGTGGCATTGTTTCGACAACCTTATGCAATGTCACAACATTTATTTCCATCCAGAGTAGCATAAGTTTTTGGCTGAGATCTTGTATTGACGACGCGAGAGTCGAACCACTCCGTAAAGTGTTCTCCAGCACATCCCAAAGACTTTCAATGGGGTTAAGGTCAGGAATCTGGTGGCTAATTCATGTGTGAAAATGATTCCTCATGCTCCCTGAACCACTCATTCACAATTTGAGCCCGATGAATCTTGGCATTGTCATCCTGACATATGCCCATTGATGGGATAACCTGGTCATTCAGTACATTCAGGTACTTCGCTGACTTCATTTTATTGCTGCATAATGTTGCTGAGCCTAGACCTGACCAACTGAAGCAACCCCAGATCATAACACTGCCTCCAGAGGCTTGTACAGTGGGCACTATGCATGACGGGTGCAATGGCGACTTTTTTTTTGGCCGGGCAATGTAGATGTACTGTCATTATTAAAGTATTATATTTATGATTTAAAAATGTTTACAAATTACAAGAGGCACAATACAAATAGCAAACTGACTACTTTCATATTAATTTCTGGGTTTTTATAAACAATAATTAAGTGTACCTTGACAGAGTGCAAATGCATTACCATTTTATAACATTTAGGGCCTGATTTACTAAGACCTTTAGCGTGTGCAAAACCTTTTGGCACACGCAAAACCAATAACATGACCAATGATTGGTTGTGGTATTTGTTTTGCACCAATCATTGGTTGTATTATTAGTTTTGTGTGTGATAAAAGGTTTAGCAGGTCTTAGTAAATCAGGCCCACAGATCAGTGTATGGGTCCTCTCTTCTTAATAGCATTGTGGCTGCACTTGATACCCCCAATTCCTGGCTCCTGTGACCCCCCCCCCCCCCCCCCCCACTGGACAGTAATGAGGTCCACCACAGGAGCCCTATCCACACCGGGGGGAATCTGACAGCTGTCACATGTCCTCAGTGACCGGCACTGACAGAGCTGTGTTTACGACAAATGCCACATTGTGTTGTGCACATTTTATGATTTTAACAATTTTTAGTCACAGCGACACATTATTGCATCGATCAAGTAAACAATTACTCCCTGAAAACCAGTGGAAAATGTTTGCATAGAGGACCACCCTGGATAAATAAAATGTAAGAAAATAAGTGAAATAGGGAAAGACATAGTGTTCATTTGAGGTTGGCGACCAGCAGTCACTTGTTATCTCTGTTGAGTGTGGCTTTCCGACTGCCAATTGCATTGCATTATGTGCTTTCATTCCTTTTAGAAAGATCGAGGTTGCGGGCTGCAGGATAAGGCACCACACTGGTGCGCGGATGAGCCTCGCCACAGGGTCGAATTCGGACTGTGCCAGTGCCGACTGTGGCCGGTAGCTCCGCAGGGCGATGCGCAATTGTCGATTGTGTCGCCCAGGGAATGGGAGGGTTCAGTCGGATAGGGTTCCGTGTCCATTGCTATCTAGCGACCCCTGCTGGTGCCCGTAGATTGCAGTCAAACCTGCATATGAAAGGTCCTCCTCTGACTCTGCACTATGCAAGCTCAGCTGTAGTCTGCGGCGTGAAAATAAGGCGACACCATGCGTCTACACTATCCCGAATCGGCAGTGGGGTTCGCACAATGTCCGCGGCTGCGGTTACAGCGATTGGCCACATCAAATTGGGGTGGGAATTGGATATGTTCAGCCCCTCATTGGGCGCCAAATTTATAGAAAAAAAACTCGGGGTCGCTAACTTGCTAGTTAAAATTTTCTAAATACGGGAATTTTGAAAAGGGATGTGTTTGTAAGCGGAATGTTGTGAAAAAAAGGAATGATAACATCAAAGGTACGGATTAGACAAAGTATATACTGTCCAGGGAGCTGAAGAGAAAAGGCAGTTGCAGCAGAATGATAGTTATCACCATTTTGTATTTTACATGTGCAGTGAAATCTAACTGTTTGTAAAAGAGCACTCTGACGCAAACTTGCTGTGTGTGTGTTTGTGTTTGTGTTTGTGTGTCTGTCTGTGTGTGTGTGTGTGTGTGTGCATGTGTGTGCTCATGTGTATATGTGCCAGAGAGGAAATTTCTCTGGGGAGTTTGAGAACTCATTTTTAGAAATACTGAAATAACAAATTACTTCAGCCATTTTGGTTTGCCATTTCAGCTTCAGTGGTCCTGGAGCATCTCCTTAGAAGACCAAATACACGTGCGCACAGACACACGCACACACGCACAAACACACAAACAGACAGGAAGAGAGAGAGAGTACATTTCATTAGTGCTACTGCCCATACTGACTACACTGTCTAAATAAAACTATCAATATAATGCTAAATTAACACACATCGAAATGTGGATTAGCAAGCATGGCAATCTAATAGTAATGCTAGTTGTTCCACTAATGATAGTAGAAACACTTTAGTACTGTTCAGTAGCATTGCCTGATGTTTTTTTTTTTTGGACAGCCTTTGTTATTGGCACACAGATCTGATATTTTGTGGATAACTGCAGGGCTCTATTTTTACAGCATGCTCTAGCTGAGTCCACACGTGCCGTGTGTGAGAGACACAATGTTTGAGCATCAGGGTTTTTTCATTCACAGTCTTAATTATCTGAATGCTATTTATTAGTCCTCCTCCAGGCGTTTATGCAGGATTTTTACATCATGCGTCTGCCTTATTTTCCTCATATGCTATCCTGCTGTGCTGCCACCCAGAATTTAAAACTTGGCCTGGGTCCTCATTTTAATTTCCTATAGAAAAAAATCTAATTCTTTCATTCAGCATCAGTGGGCACCGCTGTAATATGTTCAGGAACCCCTGCCCTGTTTTTGTTTTCCCAGAGCATCCCACTATCTCTCTTTCTCTCCCTCGCTCTCTCTCTCTCTCATTCTCCCTCTCTCCCCCCCACTCTGTCCCCTCTCTCCCTCGCTCTCTCTCTCTCTCTCTCTCTCTCTCTCTCTCTGCCTGTATAAAATCCCTGCTCTGTTCCCTCAGTGGGCTTTGTGGCTGCGCAGAGACGGTGAAGGAGACCATACTCCAACCACCTCTCTCTCTCTACCTCTCTCTTCACACACACACACACGCACACACACACGCGCGCAGACAGGCGCATGCAAGGATCTTCCTACCTGCCCACTCCACGCCACCCACCCACCGGCCCTGGGCAAACAGGACTGGCGGAGAGGAGTACCGCAGCGACCAAACCCCTGTTACCAGCTTTCGCCTCTTCTCCCTCTTTTTTTCCCCCCTCCTCAAGCCAATTAAATCATGAACCTGCTTTTTTCTTGTTGCTAAGGGAAGTAAAATAAAGAAGAGTGGACAAGGCGTCATTTTGTTGCCAAGGTAATGAAAGCTTCATTAAGCGATTCTCGGATGTGTCAAAAATATCGATGTGCAAAGCTGGGTTGCGGGGCGAGGATGTTTGCGTTAAAATTGCACGCTCGTTTTGCCTGCAGCGCCGCATGGATTATTGTCTCTTCGAAGTGCTTCCGGACACTTTGACCAAAGTAATTCACTTTGCCGCTAACTGTTTTCAAGGAAAGCTAAGTGATCTTGTAGAGTGTATACATGATGTGAATCGCTGATTATTTCAACATGTCTGATGCTGAAAGTGTACGTTTGTGTTAGCTACTTCACTCCTGCAGATAGACTCTTGATTAGAAAACATTCTCGGTGTCAACCTGGGAAGTGAGATTTACATGCTTTGCCAAACTGGTTCAGAATATAACCATTCTTGAATGGCAGCACAAAATATGTATGCTGTTAAATTGTAGTTTATATATTGTATTAAAAGAGTATTGTACATTACTATTTTCTACTGATTGCCTGTGCTACACTATACTTAGAGTTGCTTCATAAGTTATTGGGGTTGGGGGTAGGCATTGCACAGCTGCAGTTCTTAAGCTCAGGAAGTGCTCGGTAACTATGTACACGGATGAGTTTGTATCATAGGGATCACTTAGAGACTGGTCTTCTTGCGTCTCCTCTGCGACTGGTGAAGGCGTTAATGCACAAACACACACACTCATGCATAGATGCACATGTACACACACGCATACACACGCACGTGCGAACACGCGTACACGCAAACCTATAAATGCACACAGGTGCGCAAGCGAGCCTGAATGTACACCCATGCACGCACATACAGACACACTCCCTCGCGGTGCTGCACGGGGACAGACGCGCCAGCACCGGGGTCCGCCTCAGCCGGCCGGCGACGCTCCGCTCTCTCTCCCTCACGGAGACCCCTCTGCCTGCGCAGCGTCACCGAAGCACTTACAAACCTGTCATTAACCCTTAATGCCTCCGGATCTACAATGGCTTGCGTTTCCCGCATTATTTCACACCATCTGTTCGGTAGCTATTAATCTCGCTGCGCGTGACAGTCTGTGAAGGAATCCCAATTGTGTACACTTTGCTGCTCTGCCTGCCTGCTCGTCGCTCTCAGGCGAAGGACTTGTGCCTGGCTGATGTGGCTTTGAAACATACAAACGCAGCCGCTGCTTAATTTATATACTACAGTGTGTCCCTTAAGTGGACTCACTTTGCGGCAGCACATTGCATGTTGGAAATGATTACTGGAGCTCAGGGAAATTAGATTAGCAACACTTTTTTTTTTTTTTGCATGTGATAATGATAATTTCTGTCAGTAACCTGAATGTAACCGAATGCTTTTGTATGTAAATAAGAGTCGTCATTGCATGCCAGGATCAAGTTTGTGACCTGGAAATTTCCTTCTCTCTCTTTCTCTTGACAAATCTCTCCCTGAAGGTTTATGGAATGCAAATCATCTAATTAAAATCAGCATGATACAAAAATGAATCAGTAGTTATATGAGACAGGATACAGAGAAAAGAGAAAACTAGTCTGTTCATTTTACTCCCAAAATGAAGGGTTTTTTTTTTTGTCGTGACTTGATGCATGCATGCTAACGGTCAGAGTAAATTACAACCTCGAGCAGTGGTGAGACCGGCTAACGTTCTCTGTGTTCATATAATGCTGCTGATGTAACAGATATGTTGTGAGAATTCTGCTTTTCTCCTTTACCCCTCCATTATTGGGTAGAGAAGCTCCTCTCTCTTACACACACACACACACACACACACACACACACACACACACACACACACACACACAGTTAGACCCGTTTCATCCATCCTGCTTTATGCACCTTCAGGCAATAACCGTCAGGAGTTGCTCTGTTGACCAAGAACACAATGATCTCGAACCTTAGTTCTGTTCTCCTCAGATAAGTTATTGCTGAACACCGGGGTCCCTGTGTTCTGTTCCATGTATTACAGAAGTGAAGGGTATACACAAGAAGTCATTGTCCTTGGGTCACCTATGCTTTTCATATAGTGTGGTTCATGCATTTGTTACTTTCTAGAAGTTTCCATCCTGAAGCTGCCGTTGAAATGCAATGACCCATGCCTCAGTTAAGGAGTCCATAGTTGGCTTAGCAGAGAGGACCAATTGTTCAGCTCTTCTTATGGCAGGAGGTTCTCCCAAATTCACAATATAAGCCCAAGCACTTAAATAGCCTTTGTCAAACATGTAGTTTAATATCACCTTTTATATACTTGATGATAATTGTTTATGATAATTTGTTCTGTGTCGAGGCAGTCTTTCAATGAATGGTTGAACCCTGGAAAGTGTTCAAGCAGGTTTTGGTGGCAATGTAGTGTAGGGGTTTGGAAACTGGACTTTTAGTCAAAAGGCATAATTTGAAGCAGGCATTGCTGTTTTACCCTTGATAAAGGTACAATACATTACCTGAATGGCTTCTGTAAATATCCCAGAGGAAAAAAATTAATACGGTGTCAAGTGTAACCTACAGTATGTACGACACACTGGATGAATGGTGTCTACCGGGCAAATCGCTGGCGGTTCTTGCTGTCGCAGCAAAGCTGTCATTTAAAAATAATCTCACAGGGTACCTTCCAGGTTCTAACACAAATTTACTCGTATGGGTTCGACTGCGTCGTCTTTGTTTAGCTGCGCCCATGTCATTAACACCACTGGACTACTTGATGGGAAATCAGTGCAGAGTGTGGTTTGAAACATAATAGCTTTCCTGGCAGTAGACCATAAGGGGACTTTACTTATCAGCGACGCTGGGTTGTCGCACTTGAATTTCTCTGTTTGCTAACAAGGCACAAGTGAATTCATGGCAGGGCCTGACCAAACCAGACCGAGGGGGAAAAGAGACTCCTTTCAAAGAGAGAGAGAGAGAGGACCGCATGTTCCCACTGTTTTGTAGGGGGGAAAAAACTAAAGAGCTTTATTGCTGAAGCTGCTGTTTATGCGCGCACTTGAATGAATGAAGATCACTTTCACTTGCAGTGTTGACGTTTTTTTCCTCCGCATGCTTAACTAGTTGGTAGTCACCTCACTTTGGTGCATTATGCTACCAAGGCTTTGTTATCAATGTTGTGACAGGTGTCAGCCCTGTAGAAATACAGTCCATGAATGCATAATTCAAAATGTCAACTGATATGTGGAGAGAGAGAGAGAGAGAGTGTGATTCAGTTTGTTGTGAACGTTGCTATTCAGTACGATGCATTTGTGCATTTGTGATATGTTAAAATAATGGCTATACGAGCAGCTGTTTTACCCTGTTTCTAGAGAAAACATTTCCAGGCTTGGCCTCGCATAAATGAAACTTTGATTATGTTTTAAGGTTTTGCGTTTCTGCTCTGCCCATGTCGTTGTTTTTATTTCCGTGTGTTAAAACCAGTTGCTGCTCTTGAATAACACAACTGGGTGTACCATATTAAAACTGAATGGTATCTCTCCTTGCGGTAATCGTGACAGGAAACATTTCGCTGACTGAATCTCCTCCTTTTCTGTTGCGTAGATATGGCCTTATGAAAAACACCACAGTGGTGTGGGCGATGTGTGTGTGTGTGTGTGTGTGTGTGGGGGAGGGGGGGGTGAGGTATGTTTTCTCACGCATCGCCTGACAGCTTGACAGCACTTGGCAGCCAAGCACTATGACACAGCCAGAGCTCATAAAACAGTGAACCCAGCTGATCCATTGCAAGCCCATTAGGGGGGATGAGAGGCGGGATATCTCCGCGATTCACGCCGTGAAATGAATCGTGGTTCTCAGTCCCGGTTTCTTTTCTGACCAATCCCAGGACGGGAGACTGCTGGCATGGCGCAGGGGAATCGGGACCAGGGGGGCGTGGGAACGGCCGACCCGGACGAGGATTCTCCCAACATGATCGTCTACAGGAAGGTAGGGTGACGTTTTTCCTCAACACGGGACCTTTCTCCTGCTCGTAACGGGTCCGCCTCCATGCCCGAAACACGGTAACATGGCTGACGTGAAGTTTTAAATGAGCTCTCCGTCACTGCGAGTTTGTGGGGGGGGGGGGGAAATAGCCTATTGTGTGTCGAGGGTAATTTCACAATCCATGTTCCACTTTGATTTCAATGCCCGTCCTTTGATTGGAGAGGGTGACCTACACTATGAGCCGGAGTGGAGGGTAATTACTGGGCTGGGCTCACAGGAAGTGGGCCGGTCCTCCAGCACCGGGCTCACACAGAACTGAAGATAAAGAGGTCGTTAGCTCTTGTTCAGAGCGGCGCGCACGGCCACTTCAGAAGCTGGTTTTGATGTTCCGCTGCCATTTTCCGCAACTTTTTCTCCCTCCGCTGTTAAAAAAGATGTACAGGCCAATGCTGCCGGACATCACTGATCTCTGGTAGCCCCCCTAACCGGCAGATCATGTCATGTGCATTTATGTTTTAGATGCCGCTAACTAGCATATATATTACTGACCATCTGTTTGAGAGTTGATTTGCAATGAGAGGCAAAGTCACAGATGACTGTATGGAAGATCTCATTTGTAAGACCTTTACCCGATGAGATAATACAGCTTTTAGTAGTAAAAACACTGGAGTACGGAATACATGTATAACCTTCACACGCATGTCGTGTGTTGAAGACTTGGATCAGGTTTGCAGACTTGATGTTGATAATATCTTGGGTTGATAATGTTGATAAAAACACGTCTCCATCACTTCAGTGCTCCGCCGGTATGACATCAGCATGTCTGTGTATATTTAAGAAGCAAGACATATTTAGCCGATGCAGTTTTTAATCGTCTGTGATGAAAGAAATTGGATTTCCTTTAAATTTGGTAACACGTTTGGGGTTGTGACCCATCCACTCCACTACCCTGTAAATGATGAGAAACCACAATGGGGGGCAACTGCAATTTGACACAATGCAGGCTTACAGTAGCTACCGCATGTATGTTGCACTTCAGACCTCTACTTTAAAAACCCTTGGTGTGTTGCTGCACTTTTACCACTGATCTACAATTTGCATAATATGTTAATAATTCTACTTTTACGCCTGTGAAGTTCAGAAGAGTCCCGGTCTTGCATGCAGTTTGAAGTTAAAATTCCGGTGACGTGTGCCACCGTTTGATTTCAGAGCTCGTAATCGTAAGTGCACTCCGTGCTCCTTGAATAAAATCAGCTTTAATTTAGCTATCGTCCCGCGCAAAGCCATAGACAGATACCGCAGCTCGTTAGACACGAAGCAATCAAATCAAACTTTGAGCAAATGTAAATGTGATTACAAGAAGGCATTAGCCTGTGCACGGTCATAGACACTCCCATCATAAATATTAAACCCGCTCTGTTCACAGTCAGCTTTTTCAGCCAAGTGATTATGCATTTTTTTTCCTCGCAAGAACATCACGGCATTTGACCGCTAATTAATTTCATAGCTCTGCTGTTATTTCAGCATTAAGGGATCTGTAATGACATTAAAAAGATATTTTGGCTGTTCTGAAATCTTCAATGAGAGGATTTCTCATTGAGTGAGAAAAGTGCTTTTTTTAAGACCTGTGATGTAGTGTAGAATTTCAGCTGGCAACAAATGCGGCCTTTGGCAGGTGAAATATGGTGAACGTGTGCTGAGAGGAAAAATCTTTAAAATGCTTTCAATTCCAGTCGCCCTAGGGTCTGGTTAAAATGTTTATCATGCTACAGGCAAGCCTCTGTCTCCAGGATTGATTATAGCTGTGAATCTGCACGCCTGTTAATTCTCTGTTGTCTCTCAAACACTGTGCTTTTACTGTGCTTAGACAGAATTTCTCTCTCTTCGACTATCATGAAATCACCAACAATTGGCAAATTGACTATTGGGAAGGAAATTTCAATTTTAAACCAGAATAAGTCATTTAAAAGCACAGGCAAGTAGCTTGCATAGCCACATACAGTAATTAAATCCAGTGCAATTGCCAAATAGGCACTGTTCCCTCATTTTAAGCATTATAATGTGCTGGGGTAGACATAATATGACAATTATCTATACTAAAGAAGCACAGCTTAATCAGTAGTAACTTTAGTTACAATCTTACAGGCTGTGGTCATTGCAGTGGTCATTATTTTCAATGGTATGCTTGCAACCGAGAATTTTGAAACAAAACACAACCTCTCACGGTCACACCTCTTGGCAGTTCAATATTGAAACTATTGCCGCTTGGTCGCTTGACATGGCAATACACAACCATAAGGGCATTCCTATTCTCCATAATTGTTGTTTTTCCAATCCGCTTCTGGTGACGTCTTGCTGGTAATGTTGCCATAGTAACAATTGGACCCGCCCCTGAACAACTGCCTCTACACCTCTTACAAATAGCTAACGGTCCCCGCGGTCTGTGAGAGAAGCCCCTTGCACTACGTATGCCGACTTTGCAGGGCATGAACTGCAACAAAAATTCTACTGCTGTTGAATATTATAAAAGTTACTGGAACAAGTAATTTTCTTGAGAAAATGCCTGTATGACATTACATTACAATCATTTAGCAGGCACTCTTATCCAAGGCAACTTATAACAGCAGAGCATTATTATTCCAAAGGAAATCCATGGAGAAAGATAGATTAAGGGGGTCTTCAGTCTGTGTCAGAATGTAGGGTTTCTGCTGTCCTGACCACAGTGAAAAACTCATTCCATCAATGGGCCAGAACAAACAGGTGACCGGGAAAGCCGATATCGGTAGCCAGTGGAGGGGGATAATTATTATTACGGAATATGTGTGTCATTTTGATAGTGTGTCATTTTCAAGGTTTAATTCAATTGCCGTCTTATTAAAGTACATTATTGTTTTATAGGAATTGTTAATTGGAAAAAGTAGGACAGTAAATGAGGCGAAAAACTAAATTCAATGAAAAAGTTGAAAAATATATAAGAACTTATGTGTGATATGAACAGCAGCCTCCAAAACAAAGAAAACCAATGATCCCAATTAATGGCCATTTTTTTCCCAAAATAAAAAATGTAATCTTAAGAATGCACTCGTCCGTGTGATAACAGAAAAATAAATTGCTTTTAAATGGACTAGGCCATTTTTTATCAGTAGACAAGGGAAGTTGCCGAGTTACTCATGACTGATCGCCGCTTTGGTGCAAAGACTAACAGCTCGGCCGGATGGCTTTAAAGGAGACATTTTTAATGCGGTATAATCCTGTGTTGGGTTGGAAATATAATCTGGAAATCTGCAGCAGTCTCCTCTGGTCGTAAAACTCCCGGGCCTGTCAGTAGATGTAATTGAACTGTGTACTATGCAAATCAGCAATTAAGCCACTAATTAGTTTGACCCCTGGGTGGCCCGTCATTCTGCTTGGGCCGAGTCACGGAAGACCTCACGTCGGACTGAGAGCCCCCGCATTAGACAGCGGTTCCTCCATCGGCTTTGCCTATTAGGCTTCTCTAGGCCCTGCTGCAGGGCAAGGCGCTTGTTAAAATGACACCCGGTTGACCCAACGGTTCATCCCACCGCATAAAACCGCAGGGAGGCCTTAAAATGAGCGACAGGATCTGAAGCGGAGGAGAGACAGATAGTGTAGATGTGGCAGGTAAGCGGGGGACGGCGGACGGGACACAGGTGTGCGGGGAGGGGGGCGACATATTTCGGCGAGGGTGGCGGAGGAGTGGCCGCCTGTCGAGAGGTCGGCCTGCGGACCGGCGGCGTCGAGCGGCGCGAGGGGCGCCGGGCGACGACCACATGGCGCACAATATGCCTGTCGCCCGCGAGCGAGGGGGCGGCGGTCTCCAGGGAGCCTGCATGCGAGCTGGAAAAAAAATAGAATTTATCCCGTATGAATTTGCCTACGGCGGGGGCGAACGCACGGACCAAAATGTCGAACTTTCCGTTTGCATCCTCCTTGAACTCTTCACAATGCGTGGGTGTCGCTGCATCTCCCTGCCCTTTCAATTTTCTTGGAGAGAAAGAAAGAAAGAAAAAAAAACGCACTGCAATTAACCTGGATGTGCAGTAAGACAAAACTGACTTTGATAAATTCGCCCATTATGGAGTACTTGAGAGCCCGGAAGAAGGAGGATGACTTGCCTCTCTTCATTCTCTCTTATATGGCTGGATGGGTTTTGTGTCGCGCTTTTGTCCTCGTAATCCGCTGGTATTCGGCCACCCCTGAGGAAGCATGTGGTAGGACAATAGCAAAATGATGCATTTCCCAAGGCAGCGCATTGCCTTAAGACCTCTGGTGCAGACATTCTCAACTCTGCCCGCTTCTCTTTTCAGAGGCGTTTGGATGGACGTTGGGTTGCGTCCCGGTGATGGCGCAGCGCGGTGCCATAGATGACCGTTTGGCGTCTCCGCGCGCTCCGTCCTCACACGCTGCGGAACCCTTAAAAGCCCCTGGACCTGGACGTTGATCTCACCTTGTCTTTACATTGCTATTGTGCGAGACCGATTAATTCGGCTGGCAGGAGCCGTGAAACTCTTGCCTGCGACGGTGAGCCAAAGCCGCGCGGGAAAAAGCAATTAGGCTGTGGAGCGGGGCCGCGACTCTAACAGGGTAAAGCTCATGAACTATTAATTGACAAGTTGGATCTTGGAGACAAATGGGAGCGCATGTGCACACTGATTCATCTCTCCCGGGTTGTTGTGCTTTTTCTTTGAAGAAAGACAAAGTTGTTGCTGGGAGACTCACTGTCAGCTTTCTGGCAATCTGCTTTTCCCGGGTTTCAAGAAACACAAAGATAGACGCACTTGAGCTGTCACGTCCATGTTTCGCTCCCTTTCATAACGTTACCTCTTTTTAATGTTCGACTGAAGGCTTTTCCCCCTTCACTGTTTTGAAGCTTTGAATAATTTGTATTAGATGGACACGTATAAACCGAATTAAAATGTGTTTGTTGGGGTTGGTTTTCTGTAAAAGCAGATATTTGCCCAGCCTGCAAGCTTAGTGAATAGCACAGGAAAACCAGGTTGGAGAAAGGTCTGTTTTTTTAATGGTACTACTGTGGGAGATATTCTTTTTGTTTTGTTTTCATAGTTTTGCTGTCATGGTGTTAAAACATACCAACTACGAAATATGGACATACAGTATAGCTGCTGAATGTGGTAGTGAAAGGAAATTGAGCAGCACTATATTCAAGAGAGGAAGAAGAAAAGACATAATAATATTTACTATCCAGGCAGGGATTCAAACCCAACTGCCCTCGGTTTAATGCATGTTAAGCCCACAGGGAGACTGGAGGTGTCAAACATGACTGTCAGCTTGTCATCTTACCCAGTGAGATACCCATTGTGTTGCATGTTCACTAGGGTACAACAGTACATTGCAGGCACCCACTTTCCCTGCCACTGTTGTTCCAAACTCATCGCAAAACTGCTTGTAGCAAACCAGCAACTCTACACCCAATTATTAGCCTTGACTTTGTTAGCCTTGGCACTCAATCTGCATAAAGCTGTGAGGCAGGCCATTAGGGTATGGCTCGGTATCCTGTCAAGCCTGTATTCAGACGATGATTTTAAACTAGGCCTTGGCGAAAGCCTTTGATTCACTGTGATTAATTAGGCATACGAGCGTCCAAGGCTTTCACCCCTCTCAAAAAAGTTTCCAGTTTGAGTGTGGGTAAAGAAAGGCCTTTTTTTTTTTTCTGAGTCACTGGAGATGTAGAAACCGAGGGTAGCATGGCTTGTCCCTTAGGGAACTAGGGAAAGATGGACGATGCGTCTCTCCTCGTGTCCTAAGGGACAGCGATCGTTAGCTGCAGACTGGCCTTATCGCCTTCGTCACATTTCCTCTGCCCTCTATCAGTCCCGCTAGCCTTTTTCCCAAAGCATTCCAGTCTTTCTCTCTCTCTGTCTCTCTCTCTCTCTCTCTGGTTATTGCTCTTTAATAATTAAAGCTCATTTTCAGGCCGCCGCTCTATGAAGAATCCCTCATCCACAGGGACTGTCCCTCCTTGCTAGTTTTTTATTCATGGCGAGCACATTTATTTTCATCGGCCGTTATTTTTATCCCTCTGCTCAGCTGTTAATGTGGTGTGTTAAAAGAGGGGGAAAAAAGAGGGAGAAAGAGAAATGAGTTTTAAAGTTTCTGTAACCACAGAGGACTGTCACTGATTGTGTGAGCCCGGCAAAGTGCATGCACGGCTTTGTGTAAATGCCAGACTTCTTCAAATTCCTAGTGGTATTTCTTATTTATGTTTAACTCTTATCTTATCCGTCTCTCTCTCTATCTCTCTCTCTCCCCCCCCACCCCCCTCCTTAATTTCAATAAATGAGAGTAATACTTGGATAATGCATGGCAGCGACAACTATATGATCATTTCCAGTATATCCTTTTTTTTAACTAATCTATTTATGTATAACACTGCCGTGTAATGGGAGTTCTTTTTCGAGCGCTGCTTTACCACCGGCAGATCCATCATCCTTTCTCTCTGGGCCTATCTACAGCACAGGCGGATCATTTACCAATTCATTGTCAATGTGAATAGTGAGCCAGGCAATTAACACAAATTCCTTCGGTAAATATCCAGCTGTATAAATTGATTGTACGCAAAAAGAGTTGTAAGCTGTGTAAACCAGATCTTGATAAAAGCTTGTGATAATTCCTGAAATGTAAAATATAAACGGTATAGTTGTACATCACTTTGTCTCAGGACGAAACGAGAGTGAGAGCGATGCTAGCTACCGTACGTTCGAATGGCAGGACCTTTGAGACTGTACCTTTCGGCTGAAACAGAATGGCGGTATCATCCAGAGTTTGAGATATTTGCAGTATAGTTTTTCTGCACAGTTAGCATTCCATACAAGCATAATTTTATTATGACAAGCATGAGTGAGGACTGGTGAGTCACACACCTGGGTTGAGAAGAGGGGGGGGGGGGGGGGGGCTTTTGTTAAAAATGAGCTGCACTTGACATTTGTCACAAATTACAGCAACCTCTCTCAAATTCATTAAAATCCATACAGTTTATATTAACCTACCACAAACCTTCAATCATTGGCCCTGTGGTACACTGCGTGTGAATTGTCATTGTGGAACAATGCACCTTGCTGCCAGGGTCACTCCAAAATCCATTGTGGGAATAATAAGAATAAAGAAATCACAATGAATGGCACTGGTCAGGTTAATTCCCCATGCGGAAGCATTTCTCTAATTGTTTGGAATTGGTTAGATTAAGATATCCCCTCAGGCCAGCACATGCCCTCAGGCTGATTCAACGCTGGCATGCTGGATTCAGAAAGACAACTCCGTTGGGGAGGGGGAGGGGAGGGCAGAGTAGTCATTGTAAAATATGAAGGTTGCAGGTCAGAATTTCATGTACAGTGGGACACTCTTGTAACCTTGAGTAATGCAATTTCTACTGAACATGTATGGAAAAATATGACTTGGACATGTCGTATAATTGCGTAATTATACCTTGGGCGTGCGGTATAATAAATTACACCTTGGATATGCGCATCTGCTTAATGTAATTTCAGAAGGCCTCAGTAATATTTATAGGTAAATTACATTTTATCCATTTTATTCATTCAATTTGGCTACCATAGAAACCAGAACCTGAGTGTCAAACTAAATATGTCATGAAATTAGAAGTTGCATGTGCAATTACGCAATTAATAAAGCTCCTCATTATCACTGATCACTACAAATAGATGAGCATTAGAAGAAAAGGCACACTTTCCAGTAATAAAAAAAAAACTCAACAGTGAGAAGAGCCAAACCAAATCAAACAGTTTGTTAAGGAGACCAAAGATTGGGGGGGGGGGGGGGGGTCACTGAAAGGGGTAAATATCAATCTGTACAGCTGATTCCTCCCTTCATTTCTCCATTTG
The DNA here is from genome assembly GCA_029718625.1 of Synaphobranchus kaupii. NCBI lineage: Eukaryota > Metazoa > Chordata > Actinopteri > Anguilliformes > Synaphobranchidae > Synaphobranchus > Synaphobranchus kaupii. The sequence goes on from CM056390.1 coordinate 20,676,431, forward strand.
GAATGGCCTGTCACAGTTATAAGCTCGCTCGCGTGCCTGTAGCCAGCTGCTGCTTCATTTTGCTCTGTTGTTCCCCAGCTGAGCAGCCATTGTACAGGAGGCCCACGCAACATACCCAGCTGGTGCAGGCAGGCTGTGGGCTCCCCAACGACCAGAGTCACCGTTCTGCACTGAGGCAGAGAACACCCTGCTGAATGTTACCATGACATGGCCAATCGTTCTTCACAATGGGCACTAGAATCGTATCGCCTCAAGAACATGGACCAAGAAATACTGTTTTAGCTAGATACATCGCTCAAGTGCTGCTGAAGATTGACTATTGAGGCAGTAATAATATGAATACGCATGCACGCAAACGCGCACACACACACACACACACGCACCCACGTAAACACACACAGGCACACAGGCTTGCTCACAAAGACAGCCCTCCTGGAACCACTAGGCATCTCTTAATTCAGTTAACATGGCACAGCAGAGCTACGCCTCAGAGAAACGTATCGGGCTGAGAGAAGCGAAGAGCCCACTTGTCACCCGCATTTCGGGAGGGAAAAGCACCGCAGCGCTCAGATAATACATATCTCATCTCTGCATTCTGGAATCGACTGGATCCATCCATAACCCCCCGTCCGTCCGAGGGCTGATTCATCTCTGCAGCCCTACAGAAATGTCTCACAGGTGAGCTGGGGAGATTTGTCTGTTCTCTCCCCGTCCAGACCTGTCACCTGTGTAGCTTGACGTTAAATCACAGAGGCAGTGAGAGCACCCCTTGCCCTGCGAGAAGCGCGGTTGACCTTTTTCGTACTTCTGATGATTTATATTTGACCTTCAAAACGTACGGGACCGGCCAACTCCAAATTCATCCAGATCTGGGAGTTGACCGAGTCATCCTGTGCTTTGAGTACTGCGTCTCTGCAACGCTGCGGGACGACCGGCCTCTGGAAAACACGAAGCCTTCAATCCGGGGGTCCGCAGGCTCTTTTGCGTTCCTGTGTGCATTTTAGACGCACATTTAGAAAGGATTTGCTGCTCATACCTCTTCACAGTGTTGGGTACAAACTCAGCCGCCTCCCACTATATCATCCATTTAATTGTGTTAAGGTTCATCCGCTGGCATTGAGTCAACATCTCAGAGCAGCTCGGTTAATCTTAAGACCTGGCTACGTGAACATTTCTTAGGTAATTAAAGGTTGTGTGTGCGTGTGTGCGTGCGTGCGTGCGTGCGTGCGTGCGTGCGTGCGTGCGTGCGTGCGTGCGTGCGTGCGTGCGTGCGTGCGTGCGTTGGGTGGTCTGTACTGTATATTGTATGCCTGAGGAATGTTCCAAATGTGAGATAAATGAGCGAATGATGTCAAAAGCTACTGACAAGTGTGAAGAATGTATTTCACAGCCATGCTTGCCATAACTTTTGTGACTCCAAGCATCTCACAACCTTTTAGTGAGCAATAAATGTATCAGAGTTTGTCCAATTTAGCAACATGTCAGTATGAACCCACTCTGATTTGCATGCGTAACAAAAAACTGTAAGATTAGACTAGATTTGTGCACAGTAACTAAATGCAATTCAAAAAGATTGGGATGACAGGTGTGCTATCTGCCAATCTACAGGCTAGCAGGGTATAACCAGTACCTATGCAGCATTTAAAGCTTGGATATTTTTAGTGTTTCCCACAGAAATAGCCATAATGTTCTCACTCTTCTTTCTTTACCATCATCTTCATCATCATCTTCCCATTTTTTATTTCCCTACCAATTACGTCATCAATAATGTTCCAGTTCTGCAATTATTAATTATCCACATTAAACAATCTACTTCAACCAGAACAATGTCTGTGCAGATCTACTTCAGCCAATAACAACATCTGTTCATAGCAGCCAATCACAAGACACCCACATATTATATGCCGTATGTATAGTTTCTATGGGAAAAATACATTTATAAAATGTATTTCTTATCATTTAATATGTAAACCTTGTATCGTGTTGTTAAATTTCTACTCTGAAAAGGCATTGATGTAGCCAGCTGGAAAGCTACTGGTGAGCCAGCTGGTGAGATGGCTAGCTACCTAGCTCGACAGCATTTCATTAAAACATTAACAAGATGGCTTGCTAGCTTCTGGTAATTCCTCTCCCTATTGATGAAGGTCAGAAAAGACAGGCGTTGCTACTTTTGGACTGGGGGATAAGATAAAACTTTGAGTATGCACTGTACGCTGAAATTATATCTACAAACGTAATAAATATTAGGATTCATGATTCTCCTCACCATGAAACGAGAATTTTCCTCTCTTACCCCCGAGCTCCTCGTTCTGGGTCTCCGCGTGCTCTCATTAGATGAGAGGGCTCCCTAGAGCATAAGGAAAATTAGGGATTGGGGGGAGGTATGTCAGCTTGTTCTTTGTAATGGATTACTTGCTGCCGTACAGTTGAATATTGACTGGTGTTCTGTGGGGGTACTGAGCTATCATGGCTGTGTTGTGTGCCTCGGAGAGTAGATGCTCCGCTGTCTCTCTACATTGCTATTCATCATTTGCACTGTGCATTTTATGGAGCCCGCTAAATAATGCAACAAATCTACATTTCCCCTATATGCTGTGGCATACGAGGGATGCCGAGTGCACGTGCGCCAGCACTAGCTGTAGCTCCCTGGCAGTGCCCTGGTGGGAGCCTGGCAGTTAAGCAAGAAGATCCTGCTGTGATGCCCCCCCTTTGCGGTCCTTTGTAGAGCTGGAACAGTGCGGGATTGGTTTATATCTTTCTACACCTCTTTAACTGTTTGGAGAAGTGGCGCATTAACGAGCCAGGGGCTGTGAATGGGATGTAAAGAAAAGCAGATTTGTGTTTGCGGAAGAGAAATCGCACATGGATGTAGTGGCAGGTGTGTGTTAATCGGCGGGATCGTTTGGCACGTTTTCATTAAATTACAGTATTTTGCTTTAGTTTCATGGCTCGATATCTGAGGTCAGTCGAGAATGTCTTCAGCATTCAATAATTGGCGATTCATTTTGTGCTTTTTATGCATTTAATGTTGTGCTTTTTTTTTTTTTTTTTGGCCAGTATTAACCCTCAGAAATTCTCTTGGCTTTGTCTGAGGCCAGTGACATTGGTTCATGTGAGGCGATGGCAGCTTTCCGTGGATCATCCCTGTTAGGCGCTTAAGATGAGTTTAACATTGACAGCAGTGACTGACAGGCCATGTGTATGCCCAGCATTGCTGATGACAGAAGAAGTCAAAAGCCCCTCTGCCGAGACAGAAGACATACATGAATGACGGCGTGTCGTGTGCATACCTTCCCACTGCTTCGTGGAGAATGACCTAATGCTCAGACTGACCGTACGTTTCAGTAGTGGATTAAAAGTGGCTGCAATGGTGGTGTCTTTTCCTTGCACAAAGCTTGTATAGAATTAGCTTTTTTCTTTTGTTGAGATATCAGCCCTTATCTGTGGCTTGGGTAGACCCTTAACTGCAGAAAACTGCAACAATCTCTCTGGGGTCCGTCTGGCTGAACGATTCATCTCTTCTCCCTTTAGCTTCCCCACCACCATTATGAAGAGTGAAGGAGAAGGCATCTTAATGAAAAAGCCCTTGCTAATTCTTACCCAATCTGTCTTTGACTGTGACTAATCTATGCAACTGAAGCCAGCTTCTCTCAGGCTTTGGGGAGCAGGTCTAAGTATGGATGTATGTAAGTACGTATATAGTGTATGGATGTAAGTAAGTATGTATATAGTGTATGGATGTACGTAAGTATGGATGTACGTATATGCGTTCTCATCTGCAACCTCAGTCGGTATCCTCTACTGATGGAACAACACAATGCACTTTGCCTCCAACCCCACTCCTTAGAATAATACTTGCCTAAGAAGCTAAGGGTCAGAGTCAATCCAGTGACACCTGGTGGTGGTCCATGTTTTTTCCCAGCACTGTTGGTCCCATGTAAATGTGAAGTACTTTGAAACACTGCCACTGATTCACTGAACACTGCCACTGATCCCTAGAATTAACACCACTTGGTTACGATGGCTCACATTTCAAAATAAAAGTAAATAAAAATAAAAGAGCATGGCTTGAGCATTGCTAATGTCTGAGTGGGCAAGGTGCATATGGTACCGAGTGAGGGATTCAATCAAAACCACTTAGAGAGAAGTGACAGAGAATAGTTAGCGTACTACCTCAGTCTAATGCCCAGCTACAGCCTGATGTGAGGGGAGGATTATGAACTCCTGATTCCAATGATGGTCCGTGGCAATGCAAAATGCTCTCACGCCATTGCAGTGATGTAGAGTAGTGGTATGTTACGGGCTTGTGCAACTGCTGTTTGATACCTGGGGGGGTGTTTATTGTTTTCGAGCCGCAGACGGAAGTGTGAAAGTCAATTTTTGGACGAGGGCTCTGTCTCCTGTGAGCTCTCTTCCACCCCTTGACCTCTCCATTACCCCTCATATCGGGAGGCATGGATCTAATGGCAGTCACACTGATGATCCCGCAGCACTCAATATTCAGGGTCCATCAACTCTGCTGCCACAAAGCCTGCCGTTGCCTGAATTTGCTTATTTAAAAAAAAAAAAACACCTCTCCCTTGGGTTCCTTGTCATTAAACTCTTTTTCAAAGGCTTACTTCAATCAGGACAGTGCTTCTGTAGGCGCAGTTTGTCACGTGCTTTCACAGTTTCACAAGCGACACTCCAAAAGCAATATTGCGTCGTTTATATTCGGCAGGAAATGAAAATGCAGTATGTATATTGGCGCCTGCACATCAATGCTGACATAATGGGTGACTGGAGAAATTCTCCCCTGCGCTGTGAATGGCAGGATGGGATCTGACATTATTGTCCTTTGGGGAATTGTGTCCTGGCTCCAGGCAATTGTTTGGAATTAATATCAAACGAATCCGAGTGGGGGAATACTCGGATGGCACCAGATCAAAGCTTCCCATCTTCATGCGGAGTGGTGAGAGGAAGCCAGTGCTTGGGGCAGAACATAAGCGGGAATATGTAACGAGCAGATCGCTTTACCGATATCGCGCTGCCCTTGGTACGTCTTATGAAACATGTTTGTTTTGATCATTTTGAACGTCATTGTTATACAATGATGTCACTAAGCCATTTGATTTCATCCTGTCGGTTGTTGATATGAAGCTAACCTCAGCCAATCCCCTCACTTTTCGGTCATGGTAAATGGAGCCTTGCGTTCGTTCTCCCTCTAACCGTGGTCCTGTGATCATCGCCTTGCGTCGGAAATGAGATCAGCCGGTGTAAATCAGGTGCGGGCATGATCTGCGGGTGCTTCACTCTGATGACCTGAATATGGATGAGATGAATTGTGGTTTTCTGAATCCTTGTTTAAGTGGTTCAAGCTGCTAGTTTAATACTTAAAGGTTGTATCAGCGATTTTGGGTGGAAACATAAATTTTTTTTTCTTTCCTCACGATCCGCTAGCTGCCCGCCCCATAAGCAGGCCGTCAAAAAACCGCGTCTCTGTAGGCAGCCTATGCTCCGAGATCGTACACAAAAACAATGGTACTACCAACTACTCAAAACCAAAATAAACAGTATTCCAACCAATCACAATGATCTGCACAAACGCTAATACTCTTATCTCGCTGAAATCTTGACGGATTTACAAACGGTTTGGTTTCTTACAAACGTTATTAACGTGGTTATAATTCTGGATGCTTGAACACTATTTTTTAAAACATAACATAATTATTCATAAGTATGTTTGTTTGGGATTTCGCTTCAGAAGTGACGTCACGTTTGTGCAGATCATTGTGATTGGTTGGAATACTGTTTATTTTGGTTTTGAGTAGTTGGTAGTACCATTGTTTTTGTGTACGATCTCGGAGCATAGGCTGCCTACAGAGACGTGGTTTTTTGACGGCCTGCTTATGGGGCGGGCAGCTAGCGGATCGTGAGGAAAAATCAGATGAATGTGATCATTTATGTTTCCACCCAAAATCGCTGATACAACCTTTAAGGTTACTTATTGGCTTTCTGTTGTACACGCCAATGATCGATATTGTGTGGTCCCCCCCCAAACAAAATAAAAAATAAAATCATACTGACTACGCCTGGTGCTTGAAATCGTATTTACCTTTTAGGGTTGTTTTAACGCACTTGTTCCTAGTTTGAAAATGCACTAATGTACGTCGCTCTGGATAAGAGCGTCTGCCAAATGACTAAAATGTAATGTAAAAATGTAATGAAGCCACTAGTAGGAAGCACTCAGTGGGTCCTGTGAGAGGCAGGTTGTAAACATTAAGGGGCTGATTTACTAAGACGTTTAGCACGTGCAAAATCTTTTAGCGCACGCGAAGCAAATAACAACCAATGACTGGTGCAAAAAAAATAGCTTGACCAATCATTGGTCGTGTTTTTGGTTTTGCGTGCGCTAAAAGGTTTTGCACGTGCTAAATGTCATAGTAAATCAGGCCCTGAGAGAGCGCTGCATGGCCAAGATGGTCCTCCAAGCCAGAATAATTCCAGCATCTCTTCTCTGTGTTTGTGATTGGCAGCGGGGCATGGATAAAGTCCTTTCTCCCTCTTGAAACCTGCAGTTGAGTAATCAAGTGACGGCTGGTGATGATTGTGTTGGGGCGGTGGATTAAGCCATAAAAGTGTTTGCAGAATGCGTAGGCCTCATGTACTCCTCTCCGCTGGCCTTGTGGTGTCACTGACATCCTTGAAGACGCAATAAGCGGCGCTCTCAAGAACGTAATTGAAAAAGCAACAGATGCACAAGTCCAGGGACAAGACAGTTTGCTTTTTTTCCCATTCATTTTGGTGATTGTTGAACTAGCCAATCTGTCTTTTGTGAAGAAAACAAAATTATACTCACAAGGACAAATGCTGATTGAATCCAAGCCGCTGTTGTGGAGGAGGTATATCCTCTGCATGTTGTGCAAACGTGATCCTTTGTGTCTGGAGAAGAGCTCTGGGTCCCACTGACAAAAATACAAAATACGAACAGACTTTTTAAACGCCTGGCTGACTGTCTGGCTGACGGCCACCTCTGACTGTCTGATGAGGACAGCTGAGCAGCCATTCGATTTCAGCGCTGAATCGGTGGTTCTTTCTAATATTAAATAACCATGTCCTTCATGTTCACAGATTAAAATTATGCAACATTTTATACCCTAATGAGAAGGGTAATGTTTTAACCATGTTATATTAGTGTGGCACTTTTTTCTCCCTCTTTAAAAATGAAAAAAGTAGCCCTTTCCAATAGTTACCAGGAAAAGCACTGCATTGTTCTAGGGGAAATGCTGTAGGTCATGCCTGCCACAGATAGGTGGCATAGCTTTCAATGTACACAGATACACTACTCACAAAAAGTTAGGGATATTTGGCTTTCGGGTGAAATTTATGGAAAATGTAAGTTCACGCTACAGTGATATTATACGTATCATGAAAGTAGGGCATTTAAGTAGAAGCATGCAATGGTGATTTCCTCATCTCAAACAATTTATTGAAACAAAAGCCAACAACAGTGGTGGGTATACCACAACAAAAATGTCAATGTCTCAATAACTTGTCATGTGCCCTTGAGCATCAATTACAGCTTGACAACGACGTCTCATGCTGTTCACAAGTCGACTTATTGTCTGCTGAGGCATGGCATCCCACTCTTCTTGAAGGGCGGCCCTCAGGTCATTGAGGTTCTGGGGTACAGAGTTACGAGCCTCTACACGGTGAGTCAGCTGATCCCATAGGTTTTCTATGGGATTCAGGTCTGGAGAAAGTGCAGGCCACTCCATTTGAGGTACCCCAGTCTCCAGCAGCCTTTCCCTAATGATGCGACCTCGATGAGCTGGAGCATTGTCATCCATGAAGATGAAATTAGGCCTGTGTTGTTCATGCAGGGGCACAATGACTGGATTAATGATGTTATTCAGGTAGTATGGGCTTGTCACTGTACCATTCACAAAGTGTAGGGCAGTTCTGTATTGACTAGACACACCTGCCCACACTGTAACACCGCCACCACCAAAGGGTCGTCTGGTGACAACAGTGGCTGATGCATAGCGCTCTCCTTGACGTCTCCAACATCGTTGGCGGCCATCATTTCTGCTCAACGTGAATCGACTCATCAGAGAACAGCACTGAGGCCCACTGGTCCCTCGTCCAGCGTAAATGCTCCCTGGCCCATGCAAGACGATGACGCCTGTGCCTGGTGGTGTGGTCAGGTACCCTTGCAGGTTGTCCAGCACGCAGACCACGCTGATGTAAACGGTTTCGAATGGTCTGACGTGACACTTGGGTGCCTCTCACCTCCCTTAAATGTGCCTGGAGTTGAGTGGCATTCATCATCCGGTTCTGCAGGGCACTGTTCACAATGAAGCGGTCATCAGTGTGGGATGTGGCCAAAGGACGTCCACTTCTATGCCTTTCTGTGACTCTTCCAGTCTCTCTGTATCTCTGTTGCAACCTGCTGATGACACTCTGTGACACTCTAAGCTCAGTGGCCACTTCCCTCTGAGAACATCCTGTTTGAAGCCTTGCAATGGCGAGGTACTGTTGATCAATTGTTAGGTGTCGTCTTGGTCTCATGATGTCAAAATGTGAACAGCATGATGAAGAGGACTGTTTAAATACCAATTCTAATTGAACCAGGAAATTTATTGGTCGATTCATGGATCAAACACCTGTTGTGAATTTTGCCGTTCAGCTCCTTGTTAGAGAACAGCAAGTTGTGCAAAAAGTACTGAAACATTGAATAGTTGGACATGTGCATTCAAAAGTTTAGAGAAGGTCAAATTAATGTCACCTGTAAAGGTTATAGTGCATTTTAGGTTCATCCTGAAATTTCACCCGAAAGCCGAATATCCCTAACTTTTTGTGAGTAGTGTATGTGTGCATGCAAACTAGACAGTATGTGTCTCACAGAAAACCTAGTTTGTTGACTGTTTATTGTTTCACTGCAGTGGAGATCAAACAACGATTGTCCTAGTGTGTTGTTAGCCTTTATTGCTTGCAGTTCTATGAGGCTCGATGATAAAGAAACCTGTAGATAGCATGAGCTAATACAATCAGCCCATAAAACATAATTTTTAAATTAAAGTTACATTTATAATCGCTAACATTCTTTGATTATGGCCAGCAGCACCAACAGTTTCTATTGCACACTCAATAAATGGCAAGATTTCCAGTGCAGGATGTTTCTTATGAATGACCACCGCTGTTATGTAACTGCTGTTGATGATTCTAAGTGATAGGAGTGTACAGCTGCTATGTAAATGACTAAATTAGAACTGTTATTTGCTGCCATTTATGTCATCATTAACATGATTGGAGCATGAAATGTCAATCTTCTGGAACCTTTAAATAGTAATTGTTTTTAACATTTAGTTTATAAGGTGGGAAACATCAAATCAAAAAAAATCAAAAATATTTTTAGCTGGAATTCTAGATTTTCTGAATTCTGACAGTTAAAACTTGAGCCACCTGCCAGAAATCACCTTGTAAAATCATTCACAAAGAGCCATAGATAGTTCAGTTGCATGTTGACCAAGGTTCCAGAACTCAATAAATCTAAAATGGAATACTCAGTCAAAGCCGTCTGTTTGTGGTGTCGTCCGGTTCCTGCTGCTACTTTTGATGAAATGTTGGTGAAATGGTAAAGTCACGGAAAATAGTCTGTACACCACATTACAACTCCACGTAAAGGACAATTTCAATTTCTAATCACAATATCTGTATTTGACCGTTAAATAATCTGGTTCTGAATGTAATTTCCTGTGGCTGATTGAATGCCCTGTGAGTTACAGGCAAATTTCTTTACCTTTGGTATGTATTTATTTATTTTTTTGAAAATCACTTGGGCAGGAAAATGATGGACAGACCTCCAATTGTGTGCAGGTGCAGTGTTACTAAATTCAGTTGCTTTTTAGAAGAATGATCAACATGCCGGCTGCTCAGTTGAACACCCTGGGATCTTCTTATTACAGCTCATATGCAGGGAGTACTTTTTGTCTCGAGGATAAAAACCCTTCAGCGTTCTAGGCAGCTTTTGTGAAAGAAATGAAACATGATTTGAAATGCATCTAATGAAATCTAAAGAGACTCAAAGCAGATCTTTTTATATTTATAAGTTTGCGTCATGTAGTGGAGATAGGTTTCCATTAAAACATATTTTTCAGATGATGGGGTTTACATTATGCATGTTACAGCAGCTTCATAGGGTGATTAGCATACCGGTGTAATAATGAAAACGTTCACAATGTCCAGTTGCACCCATGGTTAAAGCTGAGAGGCTTGTTTACCATACAGTTTGGCAGAAATTACAAAGCCTTATACTTCAAAGGGTTTATTCACACCATTTCACATAATAATACTAAGTAAAAACAGCACTCAAACCTGAACAATACTAACACTGTAATCCAAGATTTGAGTAGTGAACAGCGGTTTCTCCATGTATCTTCCCACCAGTATACATCTGTGTTGGCCACACAACTGACACTACTGAAATTTGTTAGTTAAACATTTAACTGTCATCTAGAAGTAGTGTGGAGCAGTGGTAAGCCCCTCCTCAGTAGGGCCATGAAAGCGAGACGGCAAGGTCATAATGTGATTTATCCTGCAATGACTAATGAATGTGAACTTTACCCAAGCGCAGCCTGGAAGGCCGTCGTTTACTTAACTCTGCAAGCTTTCCCTTCTGCCACGCTTAATGTTTGCTCACTGGCCGTGGCCACCATTTGGCCAAAGGACCTTCCGCTCGCCCTCTTTTCCATGAAGCGAATGCTTCGTCACGCCCTAAACCTCACAAATTCCTCATAAATTCAACGGTAAGGTCAGCGTGGAGGGTGACCGTTCAGGACAGGCGTCTGCTCAGGATACATCCGAACTAAGCACCCGCTGAAAACACACCTGCTCTCTTAGTAGCCAGGCATTTCAGCAGCCTCATCTCCTACAGTTAATCCCATTTTAGGGAGAGTGCAGGGATTCGCTGCTTAGATGTTGTATATGCATTGAGTGTGATCTTCTCCATCTCAGCTTGCTTCATCAGTCTCCTCAAAGTAACCAACAACTTGTCAAAACGATTTCCCTATTCTCTCAAAGACATAATAACTATCTAAACTTCTGGGAAATTCCGAGAATCAACAGAAAAAAAATACTTCTAGTTCACCCTTAAATTTAGGAAGTGCCTCTCCCATCCTGTCCTACTGAATGTACTTGCAAATCCTGTAATACTGAAAATATCTAATGCCAGGAGCTTCCAACTTGTCAGGAGTGGTTTTCTGCTTTGTGGCTAAGAGGTAAAATTGAATCAGCCCCCACTGAAACATACCATGAGCAGCCACAGCGTTTCCTCAAGACTCTGTCCCTTCCGATATAATTGAAGGTTTATTTCATGGACCAGAGGAGCGCATCCATGGATGGGCCGGACACATCAACGGTCTTGACGAGTTGCGCGTAATCTTGTTTGGCTCCCTCAACAGAGAGCTGAGCACGGTCCCATACATGGCCTCTGACCCATCAACATCACCCATCTGTACTGTCGATACCAAGCCGGGTTGTGTCCAATAATTATCTGTCACTTCCCTCATAGCCCATAGGACCACACTGAATTCAGTGCCACCCACAGTATTTTTACACTAGAAATGACCTTTCACATACAGGCAACAGGATGAGAACAAACTCAACATTGTGTTATAACGGGTAGTTTCAGTAAATGATAGTATGCTTCACTCATATACTGCTGTGTGAATGTACAATTGGACAAAATATATTCATATAAAACATACAGAGGCGAATGCAAATGTCGTCTTTGAGAATTACTGCATATTCCAAAGCCTAGTTTCATGTCAGAAATCTAGGTTAAAATTGGCTTCATGTCAGATTCCAAGCCTTTCGCAAGACTTGTGTACAATTAATAGTATAGAAGAACAAAGAAGAAACATATTTCACTGCTTTGAATGAGGTTTTCATGTCTATTCCTTCTTCTATTTTTTTTATATCATGCACAACATTATTCTACTTTGAGCACAGTGAGTTGTTTCTTCTGTATGCGTTTCTTCTGTATATGTAACTTAAGGAAAGGCCCCAGTCACATTCTCTGAAGTTCTCCAACTTAGACCCTTGGGTTTGTTTACCTTAGTGCTTCTGTACCCAGTTGTGTTGTTTACTCTTCTGTAATCTGTATGTGACCCTTGACCCCGGCGGGATGGCCTCTGGGAAACCTCAATAAGAAACCCTCAGATGTGAGCTGTGAGCTGGGTAATCGTACAAACATGTGGGTACTAGTCATTACTACGGTGACCGTGCGGAGAAACCGGATAGGGGGAGGATTAAAAAGGACGCTGAAGCTGGGAGACTAACTTGAATGTGTACGTTAAATGCATGTGCCTGTGTTAAGGGAACGCGTATGCCCGAGTTGACGTCGAACCTACGTACATGATGACCTCTTTTTGATGAAGAAAACGAGGCTGCGCCCTCGTCTTCAAGCTCCCCGCGTGTACACTGTTCTCCTTCTGCCTGGCTGCTGCATTATGAGATCTGACTGGCTGTGACAGGTGACTCAGGTCAGGCCATTCCAAAGGGGAAAGATGGCTCTAGTTACATTTGCAGTCTCTCCAGGTTCACTCGCACCGCGCTCAAACCTGGAATGAATTTGCCTGCCTCTAACCGGCATAAAGGTGCTACGGATAGATCCGTTTCAAAATGTACTCTGACATTCATAAAGCACGTTTTTATGACTTTGTGGGAAATCTTCCCCCTTGTAACCAGCCATATAACATTTTTACTGTTGATTAAAAAAAAAAACAATAAGTATTGAAGGGAAAAAAATGTTTCTTCTTGGGCTCAGGGCTCAGGGCTCAGGGTCTTGCAGAGATAGGCTATAAATACCTGCTGTTTATTAGGAAACGTGAAGGGGGGGGGGGGGGGGGGGGGCAGTTTCCCAGGTATCTCTTGGTACAGAATCACACTGCATCATTCCCTTGCTATAAATCTAGGGAATAACTAAAACCTTTATGCTTCAATGTGATCCCAAGGGCCCCATTCCAAAGCAGAAGGCACTCTGAATATCGACACATACGTATACACCTCTACAGTTTTCCCAGTTGTTTCTCTCACTAGTCACTGGGATGATCGGTGTCTTTAGTTTACGAACGAGCCGAAACAAATGACATTGTTTTGCAGTGGTCTGACATTTTATTCTCCTCAGATGGTCAAAGAGTCTGTATTTTCGTCAGTACCGTACATTTTCTCATTCTGAATAGACTGCACCACGTGCGCCATCTCCGTCGTCTTTTTTGTTGTCTTTTTTCCATCTGCGGTAAAACTGTACTCGTCTGCAACGGGCCACGCCTTGGGAAGAACGGAATCTGTGTACCTGAAATGTTCCTCGGCGAATCAGCGAGCTGAAATGTTAATCACTGCGGCTTGCTGATCCTCGAGCGGCGAGGGTCGCGTGAGCTTCTCCAGCTCAGGGGAGAGGGGTCTGGAAGAAATTGCGTTGAGGACATGAGCTGGCATTTTAATGATTAATATTAGCTCATACTCCAGTAATTACTAAATCCGACTCATGGGATATCTGCTTTCCTTGCTTCACTCATTTACTCATTTGCTTCCAACGACGGGAATTTTCTTGGAGAATTACGCATGCCATTTGGTCGCGTGGAATGTCTAATTGTTACACGTTCAAATCTGTAGACTGCGGCATTGAAATTGATCACCACTGAGCAGGGACAGCTGAGATGAACACGCACAGTACGCACAGTCATTTATCTTCAAGTAGAAAACAAAACCGATGATTCAGATGAATAATGTCCATTAAAGGTGTTATGAATGCTTCATGAACCCTACTTCAAGTAAAGTGTTACTGGATTAAGTAAACAGATTTCTGCCCTTTCCAATGTAAACAAAATAATCTTGTGCCAGAGGGATCCATCTCTGATCTGGTCCAACAGTGAGTTCCCAAATGACCCAGGCAAAAGACACTTACAGTAATTTCTCTGCACTAGTGGCAGGCAGAGGAATTAAAATGTGATTATGATAGTGACAGTGCCATGACACCCAGCAGGTGTGAATGCTGTACAATGGCAAGAGGGTGTAAAAAGGCAACAGTGACGTGTTGGTATGGGTTGATAATAGGACCGCATAGTGAAATCAGGAAAAAACTTTAGAAAGGAGCACCTTTTTACAAGCTTTCATGTCAGAGTATGAGATTGGCAGGTTATTTCCTCTAGTGTCAGTTTCACATACATATGAGGTATATAAAAGAATACCCGCAGCCAAAAGCCATCTCCCGGAAAATGGCCAGCACTCGTCATTTGTGACGGGTTATTTATTTATTTAAAACTAGGCTGCTGGGTATCTCACTCGGTAAAAACGCCGCTTGCAGCGCATGAGTGCGCATTGAATCCCACCCGTGCCAGTGCTGACTGTGGCTGGTAGCCCCGGGGATAGCCAGCGGGGATAGCAATCTTCTTTGCTCGAGCGACCCCTGTTGGCCATTCGGGTGCCCGTGGCTTGCTCTCTGCACATGCGTATGATTGGGTCTCCTCCACCCCCGCTTTGTGCATGCGTGGCTTGCAGCTATGGTGTGGGAAAAAAGCAGCTGGCTGACAACCCCATGTTTCGGAAGAGAACTGCACTCACCCCACTAAATAGTGGGTTTAACACTGCACCAAACTACAGAGGGGGTATATCGCTTCATTCAGTCAGAAATAGTGTGAAACTATTAAAAATAGGGTGTTACACTGCACAAAACAGAAGTGTAACTGTGTGCTCTAACAGAAGAAATATACACAACTGGTCAAGTAAAGTCAAATTGTATTTTTGCACTTCCTTAAAGAACCAGTAAATAGGCAATGAATCTCTATTTTATTTATGTAAAAGATTAGGTTTTATTTATTTTTTTCCCCTATAAATCTGGCATCTCCAATCCCACCCGAATTTGGTATTTCCAATTTCACGAACTACATACAAGTGTGCTCATATACAGCCCCTGCTGCCAGCTCAGGAGAGTGAAGACAACTTGCAGTTCTCCTCCGAAACACATCTGATATACCCCCTCTGTCGTTTGGTGCAGTGTTAAACCCACTATTTAGTGGGGTGGGTGCAGTTATGTAACATTCTCGGTTTTATGATTGTGTACAGTGAAACACCACCTTTACGATTGTGTACATTGTTAAACCTTATTTAAAGTTATGTTTAGTCTTACACCACTTTTATGATTGTCTGGAGTGTTATACCACCTTTATAATTTAGCAGTGTTACATCTTCTTTATGATAGTATACAGTAAAACCATTTCTATGACTGTGTACATTCTTATACAACTTTTATGATTGTATACAGGGTAACACCACCTTTATGAGTGTGTACAGTGTTACACCACCTTTATGACTGCGTACATTGTTCTCTATAGTAATGTGTAGCGTTACGCTACTTTTATGATTGTGTGGAGAGTTATAGCACCACTATGCTGGTGTACACTGCTACAGCCCCTCTAATGTTGCGTGCTGCCTTCCATTCCCTCTGCACTCTACATTCTCCGTAGCTATGAGCTGTGTGTTATGCATCCTGCGCTTGTTCACACTTCAGAATGAAGATGTGCCTAAATGAGTCACCATCTGGAGTACGGCACCCGAGCTCAAGTTCACTAATGCAAAACCGCACAGGAAGGGAGCACTTTATTTTAGGGCTGCTTCAAAGCTGCATATTGCCGTTATATAGAAATGAGGCCATGCATTGAAAAAGCACAGAACAGCTTTTGCTTTGCTTGAGATACGTTTTCCATAAGACATCAGAAATGTATTTAATCCAAAAATATATATTTTTTTCTTATAATAATAAGAGAGGCCTGGGAGAGGCAGAATAAACTATAAATTCACCTGAGTGAATTTGTTTATTTTTAAATCAAGCCTTTAGCTTCAATACCAACTGTTTTCAAGGAGTGCACAGTGGGCATTGTGCTGACAACACTATAGTGCAGGCTCTGAAAATAACTGCACCAGGGATATAAACTCATAAAAACCCTTCCTTCTTTAACATAAATTATTTATTCCGTCCTATCCGCTGAGACGTTTTCACGTTGCGAACGCTAAACTTAATTGTGTGGCAGTTAATTTGATCCCTGGAACAGAGAAAGGCAGCTTGGTCTGGTCTTTTGGTATGTAAATGCATGTGAATTCTCTGTGGGAGACCCTGCCAAGCAATCCCAAACACCCCTTCAGGATTGACTTGAAAGCCTTCAGCTCTTAACCAAAGGAATACAGACAGAACTTTATCTTGGGAACCTATTGAAGCTATATTTGACCCAGCATTGACTACAGCTAAACCAACTGATCTCATTACTATTCTCCCCAGACATAGCACAGCTCCACCCAGGAAGTGCCACACACCACCTCTCTTTCAACACTGACTACTCCACCTTATTAGTAGTACACATTCTTGATCCCCTTTGACTTCATACTGTTTATCTTTAAGGTCTGTCAATCAGAGCCCCCTTAAACGAGTGCCCTACTATATGAACCTGTCCGTTGCTGGCATGTTGTATACGAGAAAGTAATATTCTCCAAAGCAACCCTCTGTATTACTATCAAATCTGTCTGTTCCTCTTAGCTGTGCACAATACACGGAGGCTGCCGTTAATAAGCCTGTCATTTTCACTCAGCCTAGGTAGCCTTGAAAACCCAACCTGTGTCTGGCCTAATAAGAACCCTTGTTTCATTCCACTCATGTTTCTGCACAAATGAGGCCCTGGGACACAGTTGTTAAAAGGCTTCTGCTCTCACATTGGTGCTAAAGGACAAAGGCTTTTCCAGTCAGAGGATTTCAACACGATGTGTCAAATGCAATAACATTAGCAACAATGTTTAATTCACATTGACATGATTAACATGTCGTGGCATTGAGATGGGCATGTATTGCATAACTGTGATTGTCAGTAAGAAAGTGAAGATTGGCATTGATCTAATAATATTTTTTTATAATGGACATTTTTATGTGAACACTCTCACTACGTTAGATTCGACTATGCAAAGAAAGGACAGCAGATGGGTGACTTAACTGGGCAAACTTTGATCACAAAAACATAAAAAAAACAGGTTTCAGGCAATTAGCAATTTTGCTTTACCATTTTATAATCCACTGTTCCGTAGGATGTGGTGAGTGCATTAAACACAAAATGCAATTTTTGAAAATTAATGTGTACTTCACAATCTTTAGAAGTTTGATACTGTGGAATTGTTGGCTGACATATAACTGACATTGAAACTGGGGAGTAAGAATTGGTATCATCATCTCAGGATGGTTACTATGTAGATAGTGTCCTGTGTGAGATTTGCCCCTCTGCTGTAAGCCTGTTGAAAGCTTAAGTTGTTTCACATAAGTCTTAAGAGTTATGTTACATAATTTAACACTTAAGTGGTATCAGACATCAAACAGAATAGTACATGTACTTTAAACCATACACTGATAATGTCAGATAATGTCACTCCATTCTCCATGCCAATAGTTTTATGTCCTCTTGTGACAACTCGATTGCAGCCATCAAACCCCTTTCTCTTCTGAAGGTTGTTTTGTGGCAAGCATCATTTAACACCAAACCAATACTGCAGTCTGACATGGAAGATGTCCCTGCCATTTTGAGGAGTTTATGAATACTGCTTCCAAAATAAGTGTTATTGCATTGTAGGCCTAGGAAACAAAACTATGCATTGTACAGTAACAGCAGCACACGCATGTTTCGCAGTTAGTAAATATATATAGTTGGGATGTATTCTGTAATCGACGAGGCTCACTGATGGAATCTCAATTCTTGAATGATAGAGCTAGAATGAAATTGACCAAATATTGTTGCCTGGTAATGGGAAATCCCATCAATGCGTAATGGGTTATCCCTGTATTTACCTGACATGGGAAAATCCCACATCTAACCTTAGCTCTAGGCCCTAGGGGCATCTTAACTTTATTTGACCTATCTCCTATGATAAATATGCATGTTGTGATCAGACCTTACGCAGGTAGATCGGCCGATTTCAAGATTGTATCCCCGGAATTGTGCAAAATTAGTATTTTTCAAAATGTGGTCTAACCATGAAGGAGTTGAGTACCAAAGCTGAAATTTGGTTGATGAGTAGATAATAAATCTGTGATATGGGATGTATATATCTACTCGTATGGGCACAGGGTGACCTCGAAAATCACCAAAAACATGTGCGACTGAACAAAGTGGCTACTTTGGGTGCATATAACTTGAAAAGGGAAGGGGGTACAAGTAATATGAGGCCAGATTCATGCAATATGGAAGAAACTAAGTTAGGATACCAGCTCTATAGCTGTTACTAATCCCAAGTTATAAGCTTCCAAAGTCGGAAAGAATCACAGTCGCACGTTTTCACAACTCGCGAGCGTGAGGTTTTGAGCACATTTCAGGAGGCCATATCTCGGAAACGACGTCGTATGAGGCAAATTCTTTGTGTGTGTTAATTTTTCATACAATGGATTATTATGATGGAGTTTCATCAAAATCTGAGAGGGTCATGCAGGGACCACTGGTTGATTTGACACGGAATGACCCTTGTAAGAGTACCAGAAAATAAGATATCAAGAGTCTTTTGATGTTGTTGGGTCACAGACATCAGGAAGTCAAGGCATGCAAAGGATTTGCAGACAAATATTAAAAATTTTATGGCACAGTCAACTTAGTGTATGTAAATTTCTGACCCACTGGAATTGTGATATAGTGTAAACAATTGTTGGAAAAATTACTTGCACAAAGTAGATGTCCTAACTGACTTGCCAACACTATAGTTTGCGAACATGAAATCTGTGGAGTGGTTAAAAATGAGTTTTAATGACTTCAACCTAAGTGTATGTAAACTTCCGACTTCAACTGTATGTAGCTTTTAAGCTGGGTCGGCTCTGTTTTCGAACTGATCGCATGAACTCTAACTACATGAACATTAACGATAATTTTCATGTGGCCAGACACTTTTAGCCAAAGTGACTTACAGATTTCCATGGTAAGCAAACACCACTCATGCTATAGATAAGCAAGGATCCAATCAAATAAGTGCCACTGTCAAGGTGCATGCCTCTAGACCTACAAAAGAAATAACACTGGACAGATCTAAAGTGAATGCAATAATTAAAACCAGAAAACATTCCCACAAACCACCCTCTGACAATCTGACCAATGTCTAAAATGGCACGCCCTTGGCATGCTTATTATTGCAAAGGTGAGTGCTGTTCCCAGCACTCTCTCAAGATCTGACCCGGGTTCCCAGACTACTATGTACGTGAGCAAGTTTACAATTTTGTTGCTTGCAAGCGTTGAGATTTTAAAGAAGCAAGTGCAACTGGGACATACAAGATCACATTCCCTTATCCCACAAAGCCTTGCAGCTATTGTCCCACTTATTGTGGTTCTGCTACTGTGGTTGGCAAGTCTCAAAGTATCAAATAAACACTTGTCTTCTCTCCAAGGCTCAGAAAACTGCTAATATTCCCCTTTTATCCAGTGTTTTCCTTTTCCCTTGGTGCTCGGTCTTGTTGCCATTGTGTCTCGCTTCTCCCACAGAACTCCTACTGCTTCTTACAAGCAACAGCTGGTTAAACATTATGCTGTTGAATGGCAATCTTGAACCAGTTTTTCTTTACTGGCAAACCCTGTCACATTGACTTGTGAAACGTGGAGCGCAATCCTGGCGTGACATTTCTAACATGAAGTTTCGCAGCTTGCTGTTACATACAAGAGAAATTATCCTTGTTTGAAAGCGCACGGTTAGGTTATTTTTGTGAAGTTCTACAAGAATTGCAGCACAATTGTAATGGCTACTTCAGGGCTTAGTATGGGCAAAATCTTAATGTAGTATATTATATTTAAAAATTGATATAGTACCTTGGGGTACTATAAACCAGTGGGGGAGATAAGAAACTTAAAGAGGCATCCTGATTTGACGTTTTAGTTTATCCAGTTATGGTGCCTCCAGGTCCATGCATCTGCTCACCCTATATGTTAGGAGAATTTGAGGTTTTGTACCTTGTGAAATTACAAGTGAAATGAATGCCTAGCTTACCTATACATATAAATCATTTTTGAGATATTTTCTTATGTATTTTTTTATTTCGCCCAGTAGAATTTTCCTGTTCCCTCAAACCTTTCACAGAACTATAGGTAGGTAGTTAGGTCAGCTTAAAATGAGGTGAGGTGGAGACATTTATATAAAAAAACTGACCCAAACGGACAGAATATTGGTGTAACCTAGGCGTGGCAGTAGATGTGATGTGAGCCAAGGCAAGTCCAGCCAAAGAAGTTATAATTTATAGCTATTGTTCCATAATCAGAGAATCTGTAGCTGTCTGAATTAAATGCTACTTTTGTCACCACTAGTCCTTGTTCCAGAATATTTGGGATATAATAATTTGGCTGAATCCAACTTTTCATAGTGGAATGGCCTTTCTTCAAGGGTAACATGAACAACAATACTAACTTAAATGCAAAATTTGTGTCAAGGCAGATAGTAAAATGCACTCTCCTTTTTCAGAAAATTTGCATATACAGGTCAAAATTAACATATTTCCAATTAATTATACAATTAAAAAAAGAAGAAAATGCTCTTGAATCTGCATATACATACCTGATTTTTTCCTTTGATCGCTTAGTGAATAACTTCATATCTGAAGGTTTCACATTGTTCTTTGTTCAAACACAAAATTGACATGCTTTGTTTGAAAGAGATTAATCAGTTCATATCTCCATATGAGGTATTATTTGTGTGGACTAAATTGAATAAGTCCTGATTAAATCCTCGACACATAACCAGTACTGTGTTTTTTGTAAAGTAAGTATTTTTAATTCAGTGCCAATAAAAAGGAAGATATTACATTGATTGTTCTTGGCACACTTCCAGGAAGCAATTTGAACATTTTTCATAAGTCATAATTCTGCATGCATACAGTGACTTCTACAGTTTTGTCATCTTCTCTACCCCTTACTTTAAAATGTCCCGCCAAAACCACATACGTTATCTATGCCAACACTGACACAGTTCTAAAAAAATTTTGAATACTTGAAAGTAATGATGCGACTATCACATTTTTGTGATAATATGAAATGCTGTCAAAAATATATTTCAATAAAGTAATGGTGTGGAATGGTGTTCTAGTGTAAGAAAAATCATCTTTCAGAAATGACCAAACAGAATATTAAGAAATAACAAACTGCCAAAGATATTTCAGAGAAGACATTGACATTTCAGATTTTACTGTCAAAACATTTACTTTTCTTCCTCCCATATTCTGAGAGTTTTAATCCATCAAACATTAAAAGCTTATCCATGTTAGCTCAGGTTGTGCGGAGTTTGCCAGATTGGGAAAAGAAAAACAATCTTAATTTACTTTGCGAGTAGACTGTGGCTCAGATGTATCTCTAGAGACCACACTTATCGCTTGAAAATAACATGTATGTCTCATCACAACAGGACTTAACGTCTCAAGAAAAATCTTACACTTAAAAACATTAAACCCAGGACATTGTTTGGCAAGATGAACATCCATAACAGTTCGTTTACATTTTACAGCTGACTTTTCATGGCAGAAGACCTGGTATAATGTATTGAGTGCATTGTGGGGGTAGAAGCCATTTTTATTTTTGCTGGTAGACATATATATAACTGTAGACATACAACTGACATATATTGCAGCAAACTGTCATATAATACGGCAGAGAATGAAATCATGGATTTATGTTGTGCCACCCAATGAGTGCCATAGACCTTATTTTCACAAGACTGCACAAAAACAATACTCTATAGTTTTCAAATACTCACTGACCATTCTTCATAGCCTTTCACTTTAATTTTGGCTATATTATGTTATACGGTACATGCACACTGATAATGGTTAGGTCAAGTATTGATGTGAAGAAGAACTGTTCTGAGAAGAACTGTACTGCTAAACTGTAATAAGTCTATTCTTTCCTCAAGAATAATTAGATAGCAGCAGACTGGCTGGGGTCAAAATTGCAAGCATATTCTGTACAATGCATGCACCTGTCAGATAGAGGACTCCAGTTGCTGTGGAGATGGGAACATGAACAGTACCTCTTATTTTATCTAGAAATTCAGTGGTGGGATATTGGATCCCGCAGAACATGAACAGTACCTCTTATTTTATCTAGAAATTCAGTGGTGGGATATTGGATCTCGCAGAATTGCTTACCCTTCCCTGGACAGCCCCTTCAATAAAGCAGGAGGGTTTTGCTTGTGTGGCGAATTCAACCACTATAGACATGATTCATTGCTGATTTTGGGTTCCTTAGAAGTAAAAGAATAAAAGATTCATTGCCGGAGATAAATTTTAATGTGTGGACACGGCATATCTATAGTGAAAAGGAGGACAGCTTTATAAAGAGATGTCTACTGATGGCAGACTCCCAGTGAAGGAGACCGAGAAACACATGCACTTTCTATTAGATTGAAAATGGAAATGCGGAGCTCACCAAAGGGTTGTCACCGTAGATATAAACAGGAAACTGAATTCTGTTGTGTAGGCACCTTCAGCTCCATGCACTACCAGCATAATAAAATGGAAATATGAATAGCACGTCCCCTGATATCCTTGTTGCAGTGCAATATCCGATTTTACATTTTCAGCTGGCATTATTAAATGAGTGAAGTGAATGTTGTATAGTGCCTTTATTTAATCTTTAGGTTTGAAGTGCAGTGGGAATAACGGGTGTGTCATGGAGCTGAAAATCACCCACCCTCAACAACCCTTGTGTAACATTCAAACAGATGAGAGTGGCAGGCACACGCTGTTTAATGGAAATAAATGCATATTACAACATATATCAGGTGTATACTATATACATAAACATACATGCTTACTCACACTAACAAACCAAATGCACATGAGCACACAGACTTCATTGAGATAAGAGAACACTAATCCTGTGATGTATCCATGTAGCAGAACAACTGCCATAGTGTACTAAGGCAAGTACTGCATTCCAGGAGATGGAACACATTATAAAACACTTGCCCCCTGATCTAATCTCAGTGCTGCCCAAAAAACACCTTTGTAGTAATTTACCCTAATTAAAGGCCCCATAACGGCGATCATGAACGAGGCGGGTAGTGGAGCAGGGAGAGAGCGGAATGACGCTGCCTCGCCCTCCCGTCGCACATACCGACTGTTAGACAGGAAGCGTTGCAACTCTGAAGCTATTACTCAAACCCCGGAATGCATAGACTGTCAGGAACTATTATAAATGGCGGTATCAGTCACTCCCTCCTTTTTCTCCTCATATTAGCTTGAGCTGCTGGGCTGCACGCCAGCTCACCGTCAAAGAATGTAGAGGTATAACGGACAAAAACCCGTTGGAAAGTAGGAGATGAAATGTAATTAGAGTGCTTCTTGGCGTTTTGTGATCCGACCATATTGCTGCCGCTATTTAATGGCAGACTAATTGCTGTTTCCGCTCATTTATCTGTTAAAGTTTATCATGTTTTATGCAGTATAATATTGTATTTGATCTTTTAGACAAAATTGTCCTTCAGTGCCGCGTAAAACAGAACTGTGTCCCTGTGTCCAGGATTAGGTCTACTGGCGATTCACTACATTTTCCTGCACAAGCCACGTACTGTATGTTCGCACTAATTGCGATTGTAAAATATACTGTGTGTATACTGTCATTTTTCTTTTCTTTTCTACCTTTGCTTATTGCAATGTATGCAATTTGACTTTATAGTTACTCACAGCTGGTCTTCTTTCCTCAAAGGAAAATGCCCATATATGCCCATATACTTTCACAGGTATTTAAAAAGTATTGCATTCTGCTAATTACTTTTATTTTTCAAAGATAGCTTTCAAACCCAATAACTAGTATAATTGACCTGTTAGAATGATGGTTATCACAAAATAATATTTTGATATCTGCTATACATGCTAAATATACAATCCCTAACTTACATAAGGAGGTAAATGAAAAACATTCGGTTTTTGAAGTTGGGGACATTGCTTAGGATAGGCTAATGATCTACTCATCTGCTAGTCTGTAGCCTGTGGACATTTTGAAACCCAGAGTAGAATCCAGGCTCTTAACTGAGTGCATGTTAGCCATGGTTCCTTGTGTTGAAGAGAGAGGTGGACAGGGGGCTTGGCCCACTGCCCATAGCCCTCCATTCAAACACTGACATCGGCACCTTTCACCAGGAACCATCCAATTTAACTCTTCTTCAACATAAATAAACGGTCTTTGAATAGTTTTTAAAGTGATACTGCAGTCAAAAACCGACTTTTCCCGTTGAAAACCGATGTTTTGGGTTAGATTATGATCATACACAACTGTGTAAAAAATCTCATGTTTAGTCAAAATGGTTTTATCTGAGTTTTTGTGTAGGCTTACCAATACACTGGTTTCCGGGGATTCGTGACGTCACAAGATCCTTCACATAAAAATGGGTGGAGTTGAGGTGGTCTTAGGGGTGGTCTCGGCTGGGCACGTGGTATAAAAGCAGAGACCAACTGTTTTTTTTTTCCTCTTTGAGACTGAGACCCTTGTACTGCTAACTAGGTAGTGCTTTGTATTACTGCTAACGTTAATATTACGATATTAATATCAATATTACTTATATCTAGCTACATAGTTATTCATCTATATCTTACTATTTGGTATCTTTAGCTAACTTGCCTGCATTATGCCAAGGAGTCAGAGATGTATCGTTCCTTGGTGCAACGCCACGAACAGGTGTTGTGCCGAAAAGTGTCCCCCTGCCAGAATTCGTTCCCTCTCGCGTGAACGTGCATTCGCTTGTTCTCAGTGCCGCTTATATTTTAATTTAGTTCGATCTGCGCTCTTCTTCCGACAAAATGAGTGTTTATACAGTTTCTACTACTCAGCAAAGACCAGAACATCACAAAAAAAAAAACAATCGTATATTTTAGGTTTTAAGATGAACACATCGCAATGCAAACCTCAGAATGGCACTAGTGATAGGCGACCCATAATGTAGGCTACGCTTTAACATCCACGATAATAAACTACGAGAGCACTTGGAATGCATAATAGTTTACAAGTTAATACATTTATGTATTATATTATTTACCCCCCCCCCCCCCCCAGCCATCTCTTGTTTGCAAAGTCTGAGACACTTCACATTTATTGTGGTTACATATTTAGGTCACTGGATGGTACCCTAGAAAGCACATACTTGTAGTTATAACGGAACATTTTGCAGGGGGGGACAAATTTAGGCAGGGGGACTCTTTTCGGCACAACACCTGCTCTGTTAGCTTTCATAATCTGCCGAGACGTAATGTATCGATAAGTTAGGTAATGCAAGGCAGTCTATTGTGAGTTTAGCCCCGGTTGGTCAAGAGAGAACTGGTAACTTGGCTAGCTAGCTAGTTATCTTAGCTATCATTTATGAATAATGTTTGCTAATAAATTATAACAATTCTCTCCGGACTAAGTGGAGCTATATCAGGGCGCTACAACCAGCCATGTTCAATATACTAACGTTACTGTGTGACTGGGTTTTGCTGTGTATTTGAATGTATTCAATAGTAACGTTACTTTAGGCAGGCAAACAAGCTAACTTAGCTAGGTAACGTTAGCTCTACCATTCGATTACATCCCCGGTCCTCTCCTCGCAACCAATACAGCCGGGGTGGCGGCTGCTGCTGCCAGTGGCTCGAATGAATACGGCAACATCTTCGAGAGGAAAGTCTTCCACCACGAAGGAATCCTCTTCCTCCACCTCAAAACTCCCTGCAGTACAGCTGTTGTTTGTTTAGTAGTGAGGACTGGAGAGAGCAGGAAGGGGGCTGAGCATAGAGCGTATTGAGTTCAGCGCATAGACTGTGGTTCAGTGGGGCTGAGTCAGTTCACCAAGACACACCCTTTCACTCCTTGACCGTATGAATATTCATAATATGACTACGTGGCATCATCGTCATATGACCACACCTACTCACGAGTTCCAGTTCAAATTGAAGCGGTAAAAAAGGCCTTAGAAAAGGCACTGCAGTATCTCTTTAACAAGCTGCATCATTCAGTATTCTGTAGGACCCAGGATAGATTAGAAGCCTTTCACAGTCGACCTTGGATAAGACATCTTTGGTCCAATAATCTGTAAACTACCATTTCATTCCAATTTGAAGAGGGGTTTGTATTATACACCCTGGCAGACTTCATTCATGTCAGCATCGTCTCTTCACTTGCCAGCCCTCAATCTCCTCCACCACCCTCTGTCCTCCTGGCAAATTACTTTGCAGAACACTTTAACAAGAAGATGAAGACGTCCACAGCTCCTTCCAGCTCCCCAGTTCGCAACCTCAGGGCAACCTAGCTATCTTCTACCTCTGCATTTGCTCCTCCCAGTCACAGTGCCTGTCTGTACTGGCCTCGCAATGGAGCAACAAACTTCCTACAGTGGTCAGGACAGCAGAAATATTGTCCATCTTCAGATGCAGGCTGAAGATCCACCTCTTCAGACTCCATCTTGATTCCCATCCCATCCCCGCCCCCTAACAGTCTTACCTTTTGTCCTAGTTCAGGTTATAGTATTTTTTATTGTTTTAGATTTAGATTTTTCTTAGGACTTGTTATGGATGTAATCGTATTTATTCAATATTTGTACTTTTGGTCTTAGCATAGTTAATTTGCAATAGTGCTTTATAATGTTACACATATACTCGCTGGTATGGAAAATACTGTTTGCCAGGTCTGGCTCTAATACTCATATAAATAAGCTGAATGCATTTGTTCTCCTACATTGTAGCAGCAAGTAGTTCTGGATAATAACATCTGCTAAATGATTATAATGTAATGTTTTATTTGGTATCTATCTTGAACTGAAATTACTACATATTAGTACGTTATAATTTGTGATTAAGGCTATATAAGCATATTATTAAGCTTCTGCATTAATCATCAGACCCATTATTTAATTCTATGAACCATTTTTGAAGTTAGATGTTTTACCTTTTACCTGCAGACAGCCAGCATGGCGTATTAGATTTCCGGGAGACATAGAGGGGTATTTTACAAAATGTTCAGAAAAAAATATTTTGTTGGAACAGGGGAGGGGGCAGGAGAGGTATTGTCAGGGGGAGGATGGGAGCAGAACATGGTGAATCGATGAGTTATCAAACGAGTCTCAAACCATCACTCTGCTGCCAGATATGCAGTAGATATGGATGGATCACTTTAAGGGTTGTTTCTCCTGACTTATTTTTTCATAGAGTTCAATAGGAAAATGAGTCAGGAGAAACAACCCTTAAAGTGAGCCATCCATATCTACTGCATATCTGGCAGCAGAGTGATGGTTTGAGGCTTGTTTGATACCTCAGACCCTTGATGACTTACAGCCATTTAACCAACCATGGGTTCCATACTATTCCCATGTAATTTACAGCTTAATCTAGTCCCACTCCCCAATTCCCATAGAGATCCATTCAAATGCAGAGAGGTTATAGTATCACCTATAAGAATACCTGGAAATAAGATATCAAGAGTTTTTTGATATCCTTTTATACCCAGTCATCATACCATCACCTGTTTACCTGTGCAATGTTCCAAACAGTGAACTTCCTAGTCTTTTTTATGCCCCTGTTCCAACTTTTTTGGAACATGTTGCAGGCATCAAATTCGGAATTAGAGTATATTTGCAAAGATCAATAAAGTTGATAATGTAAAACATTAAATATCTTTTCTTTGTACTGTTTTCAATTTAATATATGTAAAAGATAATTTACAAATCACTGCTTTCTGCTTTTATGTGCATTTTACATTTTTACCCCAACTTTTTTGGAATTGTGGTTTGTAGAATCTGGCATCTTGGTACTGAGCTAAAACAAAAACCTGCACCCACATCGGCCCTTTTCGGATAATATTAAACACGCCTGCTCTAGATCAGTGGTTCCCAACCTCGGTCCCTGGGACCCCCGTGCATATGCTGACTTTCGTTCCAACCACAGTTGCAATCCCAGAATTTTAACAAGCTATTAATTTTTCTTAAATAGCTTTTCATCTTTAGAGGTATTTGCAGCTTCTGGGATTGCAGTTGTGGTTGGAACGAAAACCAGCACACACAAGGGGTCGTCAGAACCGAGGTTGGGAACCACTGCTTTAGATCATTCAAATCTGTTGATCTTATTATTTATACTGTATTGGCTACGGTTCACTATGTGTGGAATTGTCTGTTTTGGTCTATCTTGTTACTACCCTTGCCATTATGATTTTACCCAGTACAGTGCAATGACCTCCGCCGCCATGCTCTTACCCGGGTAAAAGAGTAAGGGAATTCAGTCTAAGAACAAGCATACAACAAGAAATTTTGAGGATGATCCATGGACATTTCCTGAAGTGAATTATCTTGTCATTTTCGATTAGTTCAGTATCTGACAGATTCAGTCACATTTTGCTCATCGAAATTACAGAAATGAATGCAATGTAGCCGGGAAGAATTATGTGGCACACTGCATAATACTGTTTTTCTTTGGTCACTGTGCACTATGAGTTATTCAGGTTCCTGGGATAGCTATTTGTCAGCTATCAGCAGTGATTGCTTTCTGTAACAAGAGGAGTATGGGTAATTTAACCCTCTATTTGGGCAAAAATAGTTGAATGAACTAAAACCCATTACCTGTGCATATTGTGTTCAAGACATTGCACAATATGCTGGTTTACTTGGTCATACCTACATAAGCTGCAGAGAGATTTCAAAATCTCTGTCTAATATTCTCCTAGTTGCTGCGGACAAGACACCATTTAAGCCACATACTCAAAATTTTTTTTTGTTGTATGTGAAGTTGTAGATGTATGTGGAATTATACTGTATATATAATATTATATGTGAAGTTTTAGATGTATTACTCTGTCTGGATATAGTACTGTATGTGGCATTTTAATACCGTATCATATCTAGCCGACTACAGGCAATGGGCCACCACTTCTAAATCTTCCATTTGTCATTTCTTCCTGCCTTCAAAATGCACCAGGGCACACTGTGCTGACCTTGGCCTGACCCGTTCCTTACTGAATCCACTCTGAAATGAAAAGTGCGGCAGGGCATGAAGCAGCTTCATGCTCTCATCTTTATAGTGAAAACATAAAGGTTACACTTTGCCCACACTTCACACACTACATGTAATCACTATCGCAGGGAAGGCATTGTGAAGAGATATGGTTCTCTTTTGCCATGAAAATGTCATTCAGTTGATTTCTGACATGCTTCCTGCATTAATATGCATTCATTGTTGGATAATGAATGACTGTTGACATCCTACTGTGTCTCATTCAAGCAGAACCTCCACTATAGCTCATATAGTTTTGTTCTGCTCTCTGATTGGCTCAGTGTTTAAAGGATCTTTGTCATATTACATGTAAAATCTTGGAAATGGCTTTGTGTGCCATGGTTTCAATTACATGGCGCCAAAAAAATTATCTTTTATAGCTGAAGATATACTGATGATAAAGGTATAGGTATAATTTTGTGCAGTGTTAGATACTGTATAGCTGTAAGAGTGTAAGGCGTAGGCCTGAATGTAGAGACAGTGGGGAGTAAATGGAAACCACATGACTGAGAGGTAGCCTTGCTGGCCAGCACTGTATGACACAATTTATAAATCTCCATCGCTCACTCTAATTGAGCTTTGTCTCTGTGTATTTGGATCTCTGGTATTACCTTCTGGCTGGGTTTCCTTCCAGTGTGTGTGTATGTGTGTGCGTCCATGCCGTGTGTGTGAGTGTGTGTGTGTGTGTGTGTATGTGTGTGCGTCCATGCCGTGTGTGTGAGTGTGTGTGTGTGCGTCCATGCCGTGTGTGTGAGTGTGTGTTTCTGCATGTGTTCGTGCGGAGAGGTGGTTGGGATCAGAGGACCCACCTACAGCAACACCAACTACATTCATAAGATCTTTTGACTCAGAACCGTCAAACAACGGCAAGAAGTAATCAGTAAAAACTACCTCAACGGAGCCATTCATAACCCATCAATTACACCCATCATTCACGAGGCACAATGGACCACTAAGACCCCTCTATCTGCCATGCTCCACTTGTTCAACCCTAAACCTCCCTGAAAAAGCACTCATGACACTGTAGCACATGAACACTCACACGCACATGCACTAGCACCTATCACCTTACGCAATATTATCGCTCATTCTTTTTAATTATCTTTTTAATTATTTTTCATTTACTATTTATCATTTATTATGTATGTAATATTTTGTTGGACCGCCTTTAGCTTTGATTATGGCGCGCATTCGTCGTGGCATTGTTTCGACAACCTTATGCAACGTCACAACATTTATTTCCGTCCAGACTTGCATTCATTTTTGGCCGAGATCTTGTATTATTATTGACTTTCAATGGGGTTAAGGTCAGGACTGGTGGCCAATTCATGTGTGAAAATGATTCCTCATGCTCCCTGAACCACTCTTTCACAATTTGAGCCCGATGAATCTTGGCATTGTCGTCCTGGAATATGCCCATTGATGGGATAACCTGGTCATTCAGTACATTCAGGTACTCAGCTGACTTCATTTTATTGCTGCTGAGCCTAGACCTGACCAATTGAAGCAACCCCAGATCATAACACTGCCTCCAGAGGCTTGTACAGTGGGCACTATGCATGACTGGTGCAACTGCAACTTTTTTTTTGGTCAGGCAGTGTATTTATTTTATTTTATTTTATTTTTCCTGTTTTACACTAAAAGCCTTGGTAACACATGCCCTGTACACCTGTTTTTTGCTTGTATATCACTTCCTACAAACCATTTATTTGTTTTTTTATGGATAGAAAAGAGCCCAGCTCTGTGCTATCCCAACAGGAAACATGTTTAAAGAAGATGAAGAAGAAGAAGAAGGAATCGGAGGACAAGAAGGATGATCACTCTGTTACGTGATCGGAACCAATCGCAGGCACCAGAGTAATGGGAATAGGCTTTATTCGAGGTCAGACAGAAATGGGTCAAGGTCCAGCAATACAGGGCAGGCAGAAACGTTGTCAAATCCAGGCAGGGGTCAAAGTCCAGTGAACGGGGCAATGCAGGGTGGGCAAAAGCGAAGTCCTTGTTAAAAATCCAGGAACAGGCAGGGATCAGAACCGGGGAATCCGTCAGAGCAGGGGATCAGGAGGGTGGAGGGCAGGCACGAACAGGCAGGACAGGAGCAGGCTGGACAGGCAGGAGAACAGGAAGAGGACGGATACACAGGTCTGGACACAGGAACGAGGACCAGGCAGGAATTCAAAAATGCGGGAAAGACTTAACAAGAGTGCAAGGCACAAGACGATCTGGCACAGAACAAAGAAACGGGAGTTTATATGCCAGATTACTAACGAGACAATGAGGAACAGGTGCAATGAAACATGAGGAAACACATATCATGTGCGGGAAGTGGAGACACAAAATGGGGAAAAGGGAAAACACGGAAAGGAATACACATAGAAACGGAAAACCAGGAAATCAAGACACAGAGGCACGGGACATGACACACTATGTAGCTTGGGGCTATTCTGTTGTATATAGCTGTGTTATTGGAGAAAGGAAAATGAACCAAACTACCTGATGAATCTGGAAAGGAGGCGGCAGTTACAGAGCAGAAGGAACATTGATGATAACTTGAATAAATAAACCTTTATTTTTAATTTTTTCTTTCTACCTCAATCTCAATCTCTCCTACAGTCCAACAATAAATATGTAGCACTTGACACGCATTTTTGGTGACCGTATAAACACATTTGCTCCATAAAAGTGGCAGAAGGGTTTCAAAACGATGCCCCATTTCATATATATATATAGAGAGCATACACAGGGATAGCATAGTGTTTTAAGAAGCTAATGAATAAACATGGAATTGGCTACACCCTAAAGGTCCAGCAACGCTCTTAAATTCCATAGCCACTTGTCTGTATATAGGGCCTGGGACAGAAAATCTTTGTCTACTTCATAAATCATGTGATATTCTACTGAAAGGTCAAGGGCTTTTCCTTGCATTTTGATTCCAGGATAACCTTCCATTATAATCTATGTGAAGAATTAAATTAAGACCAGACTGACTGCACCAAATCTTGATTTGAAGATGGAAAATGATTAATTGCAATTATTGTTAGATTATGTGCAAAGGTTCTTGGGGTGTTTGGTTCTGTATAGACGAGAAACAGATGGCTCCATGAGAATCGTATGTGTTGAAAAAATGTGCTGGAACATTTGGAAACTGCTTAAAATTCCACATAGAGTTGGGTAACAAAGTGATCCCCTTGGCAGAACATCGATTCAACAGATTGCTAATGACAAGATAAAGAAGCATCTGTTAGAGGATGTATGCGTGTTAGAATAGTGAGAAGAAGCTTTCAAGGTGATTTAACCCATAACCAGTTTAATATCGCAGAGCAGGGGAGACTTTATTTCAAAAAGGCAATGCTCCTGTGCCTCTGATAGGAATTACTTAAACTTAACCTTAGCATCCTCTGTGGCACACACTTCATTAACCCTTCCACTGCCTGCATCATGCAGCTCCAAATCCAGGTGTCCGAGGAAACTGACTTTACCTTTTAGTGGATTTATTGTGTGTTGTGTGTAAGTTCACGGCCCCAGGCTCGTGTGGAGCTCTGGGACTTCCAGCTTGATCTATGGCCAGGTTCGGAAGTCACATTTGTGCACGCTGCCAGTGGGCTCCCGTGCTTGAAAGTCATTCCTTGTGCTGAAGCCAATGAGATGGATCGCGTTGCCCAAGGAACGGGAGCTGGAATAACTTGAAAGGGAAGAGGTGGGGGTGGTAGGGTAGGGTAGTGGGAGGGGAGGAGCTAGAGCGATGGGGGAGAAATATCCTTTCAACCGTTGTTTCTGAGAAATTGCCAAAAGCCCCGGTTAATGATTGAGTCTTGCTCAACCACGGAACTCCATGTTTGCATTCATGCCTGCATTCCCTCAGCCCCATAGAGATTTAATAGACTCTCCCTGGTATATCATTGTTTTATCTTCATCTTTGAGTCGCATGCAGAGAATCCCACTCTGTGATGGGACCTCACCATCTGATTCCACAGAGAAGATATCTAGACAAAAGATGACAGGCTGAAGTCACATCTAGATATTCTCCTCAATAGCCAGTCCTGTATTGGCTCAAGATCCTTCACTCATGTCTAACTCTTGTTTATTACTCTATTGACACTCATCTGAGCCTCTCCGTCTTACAACCATTGCTATTAATAGGCCCAGTTATGTGCTGATCATTTCCACCCATGGTTTCCCTGATTTTGGTGTTTCCATGCTTTCTGGTCAGATTAAATCATATTTAACACTAATTTGCCCATGTCCATTTGAAGGAGCGCTTTATTGTATTCTGCTAAATTACACCTTGGGTTAGAATCAGGGTTTCTTGCATATTGCAGCGGTTTTGCCTAGAATTTCAATTGGCCGGTAAATAAGTCTTGACGGTCGCCATGGCCAGTTAAAGATATCCCTTAAGTTTTTTACAGTTATTAAATGAATTAATACAACATTGCAATACGAAAATGTATAACAATTAAAATCATATTTGACTGGCGAATATTAGCCAAATGCGCGTGGCTTACTGCATGCTAGACTATAGGCCTGCTAACGATTAACGTCACGCACTCGCAATAATCACAAGCCCTTTGTTGCGGTGGGCAGTAGTCTTAATGTTGGCTAAAAAACGTCGCTGACAAAGTTCTTTAAACCGCCAAGTAACGTCGATCGCCGATTGGAGAACTTTGACAAAGCAACGACAGCACCTTTCATCTGCACCTCAGACATGCGCAGAGATACGGTGCCGATGGTGACAGTACTACGTGGGTACGGTGGAATTCGGCCAAATTGGCAAAGATCGCATGCACCATCCCTGTGTCTAGTGTTCCAGTGGAAAGGGGATGTTCACTACATAAGAGGATAGAAACAGCAACGGGAAGCCACCTCCAAGAGGAAAAGGTGACGCGGTTGATGCGTATCGCCAGCAGCACCAAGGATTTGCGACCGTTCAACTTTGCGAAGGCAGCAGTGCACTTCACAGCCACAAAGTCATAAATATGACTTTAATATGACATAAAGCCGTAAATATGGCATATTCCATCCGTAGCTGTGGCAATCTTTGTTTGGAAAACAGCTGCAGAAGCTGCATAGTTATTTGTTATATTATAATGGGGAAGTCGGGTTCGGAGGACCAGACGTGACAGAAAGGAGTCTAAAAGTAAACCACGGAGTGGAATACCAATGAAGCGGAACCATGTCCACAATAGGGAAGGAAAACACAAAGAAATAAGGAACAAAACTCCCATAGCCAAAGAAAAACGACCCACAAAATAGGGAATGAGGCTCGGAACTCGAGCAGAGTACAGGTAGAAAATACCTCTGACTCTTAATTTAGAGAGAGGACTAAACGGAGGTAAGTAAAACAGAAACGAAATAATAGCGACCCACAATAACAGGGCGAAAAAACTTGAAGGCTTGAGTATAGATAGAAATGAGGAAATATAATCTCTCACTCTCACATATAATCAATACCAGAGAGAAGTAGCAGAGAGATAAAAGAAAAGGAAATGGTAAAGTAAAAACTGTCTCAATGAGAACAGAACAGGAGAGCAGAAACGAGGGACAGAGAATGCAAAAGTGAAACTAAATCCTAAAGGAACACTAATGCAAATAAAGGCCAGTCCCGCCTTACTCCAACGCAAAGCGATGAAGCAAAGTGGTCTCCTTAGCAAAATGCCTAAGCCTATACCTTACCGGCACGGTGAAATTAGTGAGACAACAACGAAGCACCAGAAAACGGAAGCTCAGAGCTTTTATAGCCGGCAGGTAACCTAGGACAGGTGAAAAGAATAAGTGCCTGGTAGGGGTGGGATGATTCAATCCCATAGCGATTCGATTACGATTTTTTAGGCAAAGGTTCGATGAATCATAACATCTTACATTTGACCACGATTTGATTTGATTAACATTACATTACATTACAGGCATTTAGCAGACGCTCTTATCCAGAGCGACTTACACAACCGATTAAATTCGGTTCGATTAATTTCGATACTTTTAACAAACGTAATAGGTATGCTAGTGTGATTTGATGCTGATACAGTCAGCAGTAATTAAATATTCAATTAGAACCTTACGCCAAGTTCACAGCATTATGTTTATTAAGGCATGCCATATGTTTTGCAGCTGTCTGCAGCAAATAATGCAGCAATAAACATGACTAACAGTGTATTTTCTAAAGTTGCTCTATTGAGGTTATTGTTTTTCAAACAGTGTCAGACATGGTACCCTAATACCTTTCCTTTATTTACAAAATGAAAATGGTACAAAATGTACTGCTATATAACAACAGTTACTAAACTGGGTCAAGCAAAATGAAATGTTTTACTAAAATGTTTTCGCCATGGTATGGTGTACTATCTAGGTTCCACGACATTCATTAAGTGATGAAATCCCTCTTCTTCTACCGCACTGTATGGTTTAAGGTCCTTGCAGATGAACGTGGCTATAGCAGATGTCACCTCTTTTGCCCGTTTAGAACTGTTTGGCCATTTCTCCAGGAAACTCAGGGGAAGTGTCGATGACTCAGAGTTTGGCTTGCTAACCCGCTTGCTGTCCTGCACATCAATGGTGTGTCGTCGGCTCAAATGGTTTATCATGTTTGTGGTGTTGATCTGATTATATCACTATATAAGGTCCCACAGTTGACAGTGCAAGTCAGAGCAAACTCCAAGCCATGGGGTCAAAGGAATTATCTGCAGACCTCAGAAACAGGATTGTGTCAAGGCATAGATCTGGAGAAGGGTACGGAAAAATCTCCAGCTTTACAGGTCCCAAAGAGCACAGTGGCCACCATCATTTGTAAATGGAAGAAGTTTGGAACCACCAAGAATCTTCCTAGACCTGGCCGCCCGGCCAAACTGAGCAATCGGGGAAGACGGGCCTTGGCCAGGGAGGTGAGCAGGAACCCGAGGGTCGCTCTGACAGAGCTCCAGCGTATCCTTGTGGAGATGGGAGAACCTTTCAGAAGATCAACCATCCAGACAGCACTCCACCAATCAGGCCTTTATGGTAGAGTGGCCAGACGGAAGCCCCTCCTTAGTAAAGGGCACATCACAGCCCGCTTGGAGTTTGCCAAAAGGCACCTAGAGGACTCTCAAACCATGAGATTATTCTCTGGTCTGATGAAACCAAAATTGAACTTTTTGGCCTGAATACCAAGCGTCACGTCTGGAGGAAACCAGGCACTGCTCATCACCTGGCTAATACCATCCCTACAGTGAAGCATGGCGGTGGCAGCATCATGATGTGGGGATGTTTTTCAGCAGCGGGAACAGGGCGACTAGTCCTGATAGAGGGAAAGATGAATGCAGCTAAGTACACCGAGATCCTTGAAGAAAACCTGCTCCAGAGCGCTCTGGACCTCAGGTTTACCTTCCAACATGACAACGACCCGAAGCACACAGCCAAGAGAACAAAGGAGTGGCTTCGGAGAAAGTCTGTGCATGTCCTTGAGTGGCCCAGCCAGAGCCCAGACCTGAATCCAATTGAACATCTGTGGAAAGAGCTGAAAATGGCTGTGTACCGACGCTCCCCATCCAACCTGACGGAGCTTGCAAGGATATGCCAACAGGAATGGGCAAAAATGTCGAGAAACAAGTGTGCCAAGCTCATAGCTTCTTTCCCAAGATGCCTTGAAACTGTAATCGCTGCCAAAGGCGCAGCAACCAAGTATTAGGCTAAGGGTGTGTACAGATATGTAACCCCTAAATAACCTATTTTTGTCAGTAATATAAAATTGCATATTTTCTAAAAACCTGTTTTCACTTCGTCATTATTGGCTATTGTGTGTAGATGTTTGAGGCAAAAAATGAACTCAATCTATTGTAGTATAAGTCTGTAACGTAATAAAACGTGGAGAAGGTGAAAGGGGTGTGCAGACTTTCCGAGATTTTTATGATCCGTCCAAACTGTGAACGGATGCTCAGCTCCCTCTAACCAATAACGCCACTCTTCTAAAGACATTTTGATTGCCAGCAGCTGGACTTGTGGTCCAGCAGAGAATGCTGAGACAAGATAGCGGCTACCCCGAACTCTAAAGCATCCACCTCTACCACAAAGGGGAGGGAGGGATTGGGCATTATGAGAATGGGTTCGAAGCTGAATCTTTTCTTTAGCTCCGTGAAGGCCGCCTCAGCTTTGGACTTTCACTGGAAGTGTGACGGTGATGTCTTTTTAGTGAGAGCTGTGGTGGGCGTAGCTACAGCACTAAAATTATGGATGAACCGTCGATAAAAATTTGCAAAGCCCAGAAAGTGCTGCACCTGTTTAACTGAAAGAGGAGAGCTTTAACCGGGAGACGTGGAAGGTGGGATGGATGCGCATGGGGCGCGGGAGCTGCAACCGCACAGTGACAGGGTTTATCCTCCGGGTGATCTTAAAAGGACCCACGAATCTTGGCGCGAGTTTGCAGAATTCCACTCGCAAGGGCAGGTCCCGCATGGAGAGCCACACTCATTGCCCTACCCGGTAGGAAGGATCTGGGCGTCATAAATCTATGTACTGTATGTGCCGTCATAAATGCGAGAAAGCGCGTCCGGCGCTAATGTTCTTAGATACGTGATCAGGGAATTAAAGTGCGTGAAAAATAATGACCATCGGGCTTGACGAGAGTTACGTCTTTTGGCTTGCTGAACATATTCGAGATTTTTATGATACGTCCAAACTGTGAACGGATGCTCAGCTCCCTCTAACCAATAACGCCACTCTTCCAAAGACATTTTGATTGCCAGCAGCTCCTGATCTCCTACATCATAGTTTCTCTCGGCAGGTGTTAAGCTATGAGAAAAATATGCGCATGGGTGCATCTTGTGGTCCAGCAGAGAATGCTGAGACAAGATAGCGCCTACCCCGAACTCTACAGCATCCACCTCTACCACAAAGGGGAGGGAGGGATTGGGCATTATGAGAATGGGTTCGAAGCTGAATCTTTTCTTTAGCTCCGTGAAGGCCGCCTCAGCTTTGGACTTTCACTGGAAGTGTGACAGTGATGTCTTTTTAGTGAGAGCTGTGATGGGCGTAGCTACAGCACTAAAATTATGGATGAACCGTCGATAAAAATTCGCAAAGCCCAGAAAATGTGCTGCACCTGTTTAACTGAAAGAGGAGAGGGCCAGTTCCTTACTGCAGAAACCATTTGGTTTCTCCAGATCCATTTGGACCTTACCCTCAGCAATAATTAACCCCAGAAAGGAAATTGAGCTGGTGTGGAACAGGCATTTCTCTGCCTTCACAAACAATTTGGCTTGAGAACCTGTTTGATGTGAATGATGTGTTCAGAAAGGCTAGAAGAGAAAATCAGAATATCATTAAGATGATAAACGAATACGAATTTCTCCAGCATCTGTCTGAGCACATTGTTAACTAACTCCTGAAAAACGGAGGGGGCGCTAGTGAGCCCGAACGGCATGACCAGGTACACATAGTGTCCGTTATGAGTATTAAAAGCCGTCTTCCACTCATCTCCCTCACGCATGCGCACCAGATTGTAGGCGTTGCGAAGGTCGAGTTTGGAAAAGACGGACACCCCCTGTAGGCGCTCGAATGCGGAGTTCATGAGTGGGAGAGGATACCTGTTCTTAACGGTGATGTCATTGAGACCTCCATAGTCTATGCAGGGCCTCAGACCTCTGTCTTTTTTTTTAACAAAAAATAAATCCAGCGCCGGCCGGCAAAGTGGAAGGTCTGATGAAACCTTCCCTTTCAAAAGCCAGGAATTCCTCAATGTATTCTTTCAGGGCTGCGCTTTCCGGAATCGACAAGGAATACAGAGAACCCCTGGGAAGAACAGTACCCAGATACAACTCAATAGCGCAGTCATACGACCTATGAGGAGGTAAGGTTGTGGCGCGTTGCTTACTAAAAACCTCAACAAGGTCAGCGTACTCCTCCGGTACATTAGTGGGCAAGCAGAACTTGAGCGCCTCTACTATCTCCGGAGTCTCAGGGTCGAAAAACGAGCCAGGTGACGATTCTCAATTGTTTGTATTCATGCACACGCACGTGTAGCCTATTATGGCCCTTAAATTTTACATTTGTGGCTGGCCAAAAAAATGGCTAGCGGAAACCCTGGTTAGAATGCCACCAGAGAACCCTGGTGAAGTGATCATGCTTGATGTATTATTCTTCAGTCTTTCCTAGAAGGGTGTCTCTGATAGCAAGGGATGATGAGAACTGACCTTTCTGTGTCAAAGACATGGTCCTGGAAACCATGCTTTAGGAGATAGGTCTACCACTTATAGGAACTGCACCAAGGGAACTCTTGGTCTTCACAGCAATGTGGCCTTTAATGTCACATGTCAACAGAACAGTGGCAATATATCCATTACTATGGTTTTGATTAAATATCTCC
The DNA here is from genome assembly GCA_029718625.1 of Synaphobranchus kaupii. Lineage (NCBI taxonomy): Eukaryota > Metazoa > Chordata > Actinopteri > Anguilliformes > Synaphobranchidae > Synaphobranchus > Synaphobranchus kaupii. Next base: position 20,715,793 of record CM056390.1, read on the forward strand.
ATGCTAAGAGCCATCCTGCTGAGAGCGATTGTGAGAGACAATGTAATTGAGTAGCAGTGCCTTTCTAAAAGGGCTTTCTAACCGGAGAGGTTCTGTTTAACTGCCACTGATTAGTGACAGAGATGCCTGACTACTTTTCTGAATTTAAAAGCCATATTATACTGCCTGTATTGTGCCATGCTTTGTAGCAATATGTAATCATTCATAGCCCATGCTGCCTTTTGTGATAATGACATTTAACTTGCTAGGAGTGCTGATTAGTCCCTTGAATGCTAATTTCCATGAAGCAATAGTCCCCCTTGAAAGCAATACTTGAACGTTTGTGTAATGACATTACATGACATTACAATTACAGTCATCATATTCCTGTGAATATGGTCGTGTGGTTTGAAAGGGTAACAGAGCATGCTGGTTAAGCTAGAGTCTAGACCCTGTCCCCTTTTGAAATTCGAAAAATGCCAAAATCTAGGCGTGCTAAGGTAATAATAGGGGTTGGGCTCCAGGTATCAAACCACGCCCCAGCAATTTTTTTTCACTAGTAGCCAAAAGCTAATTTCTACTCACAGCAGCTGCTTTGTTCCACTCTCTTTCTCGCTACCTCTCTCACTCATACACACACAAGCACGCTCGCTCCAGCTGCTGCCGAGCCCCAGTTAACCGAGGCAGAAGCAATGGTGGAGAATGAGAGGATGGACAATGTTTTGGAGTGGTAGGCTAGATGGCGGCACGCATAGCCTCGTTTGGGCTTATAATGATGCGGCCAGCAAACAACAAATCACACGCTGTACAGATAGTTACCCATGTCATATAGGCTACTCATTTTACACAGGCTGTAGGCAGTCACACTAACGTTACCTGCAAGATATCAGCAATATTGGTTTCCATTTCAACGGGTGCACATGTGGTCACTGCACTGAAGTTGCAAAGGGACATTGCAAAGGTAAACGTGTAGCATGCATATAATACAACTATGCTTTATATATTTATTTTTAATAAAGTATATATATTTTAAAAAAAATAAACTATAGCTACTTGCTAAGCTAGACTGAAAAACAAACTATCAAAAAACAAGGGACTAAGATAACTATAAAAAATATACCAAAAATAGGTTACTATAACTAGAATATTCAAAAAAGCTAAACTGGAAGCTATATATATCGCTCGCTCGCTCTCCCCTATCTCCTCCACGCAGATCAACCACCAAACTATATAGAAAACGGAGAGATGAACTGCTGAGATTCACATTTATAGCTGGGGCGTAGCCCGCCCTCGCTCCAAAACTTCAGGGCGTAGCTGTACATGTTTCAATTTCGTCACCGGGAGGAATACGTCAGCTGGATGAAGTTTCTGGCCAATGACAGACTGGACGTGCAGTTCCTAACGTTTAAGCACTAGAGACACTTTTGAGCCAGATCCTTTGGGTTTATGCTGTTTTGCGCTGACTGCAGTAAAATGTCAAGATTTGGACCAGGATCAATCACTATCACTTGTAACCAAATGTATCAGTTCTCACCTAAAATAAGTGGTTTTAGTGCTTTGTTACCCTTTAAATTCATTAATGGTTAATAATATTTTATCAATGTAGATCTTTGTAGTTAAGCAATAACTAAAATCTTAACCACAATCTATGACAAAAAAAGATCTGTTCATCTGCACCATCGGTTTCTTAAGAACATACTGCTGGTGAGTAATATTGACTAACATTACCTTACAATTACGAGCTGTTTGGTATGGAGACATTCCTTACAGCAAATTGCTTCTTGAGGAATTTGTTTCCCCATTGTCTGTTTTTCTTCCCTTTCTTTAGCCCTAGACAACAGTTTCCTATCCCTCGTGTTATTTCCTATACCTCTGCCCCCCTCACAGTGCAGGGAAGTGAATTGGAAAGAAACGCCATTCTGGTTATGGCCGTATAGGTTTATGAGATTTGAAGGACGCACCTCTTTTTGGCGCTTCTCTCAAAGCCCGTTGAATGAAAAGAGCTCTCTCTCTCTCTCTTACCCTCACACGCCCTTCAGTGTTGGTCTTATCGGTCACTGCAAGTGGCGCAATCGAGTGTAGACCTCTACTTTGTGCGCTGAGCCGTACGCCGTGCCCCGTGCACCATCATGGCTCTATTTGCTATTTGTCTAGCCCTCCGTCCCAACGGGCGCTAAAGCGTTCTTGGAAAAGGAGCCGCGTTGCCAGTGAAAAGGGACACTAATGAACAAATCTATTTTTCCAGCCCCGACAAGCTGAAGAGAGCTGCGTGTGCCGTGTGGGCGAACGCACAGCCGGCTCCCTCCGCAGGGACATGGTCTCCTAAGAACCAGTTAATGAAAACCCAGAATGGTTGGAGGCCCCCGGTGCAAAGTTTTCAGTCTCAATCCAACTGGGTAAAAATGTGCTGACTCCAAACACAGAGATAACAGACTCCGGGGCTATTTATTGCGCATATAGTTTAATAGAATGCCATCTGCCCAATCCCCATTGCGATTGACAAATTCAAGGGTGTTCCGTGCTCACGTGAGATCTTTACACTTGGGCCTTTGCGCAACTCTTGTGCAGATGGGGTCGCGGAATCTTTCTCAAACTTAGTGCCAGGTCAACTTTTGCGCGATCACTTTTATCCGTGGAAACAAAACAAATGCATTCAACGTGCACATATACCACCAAATTACTTGCCTGGAATTGATTGAGTATGACTCGAACTCCTAAACGAACGTGTTCCAAACTTCTCATTCTTCTCCCACCCCCTCCCAACCGCCCGTGTGCCGGTGCTATTTCTGCCCGCGTTGTCATTAAGAACATTTTATCTTCCTGGTGCTTGACAGGTCCACTTTTCAACCCTGGTAACAGAATGAGGTGTATAAATAACTGCCGGGCCATTTTTAGCGAGTAAAGCATAATTATGGATAGGCATCTAAAAAAAAAATGAAGGTCCAGAGCAGTCAGCACAGGGATTGCACGGCGCTGTCGGGTGAACAGCCCTCTTAGGCGTTGCAAATTGGGAGGAATAAAAAATCGTTGTGATCAATTTTCGAGCCGCTGCGGCGGAGGCTGTGCTCCTCTGCTTTCTGCACACTCTAAAAATAGCGGCGTGATTTAGTGCCGACTAACCTGCACTGTGGCCTCACACTTTTTTTTTCTTTTTGTTGTTCTTTGCTTCATTAACAGTAAAAAAAAAAAAACATCCTTGAAACGCTGAGACAAATCGCTATGACAGGCGCTGTAATTTTTCCTCAGGGGTAGCACTCCCAAAAAGAAGTAATGGATTTTATTGCCTTTAAGTGATAAATGGTCTAACTTCTGGTCATTTTGAAAAGTGTGAGGGAATGGAACTTCAGAAGTGCCGTGCAAGCGCAAATGAAATGGTCCACCGCACCAGTAATGTGTTTCCCTTTGTAAATTGGTCTCTACAAAATCATTTTAGATAAGCTTTCTTTCCTGCCCTCCGTTCATCTTTCGCTGTATTCCGTGCTAACAGTGTCTGTTACCCTTGCGTAATTATGTTAGCAGCGCTGCATTAGGCTGAGGCTCCTCCCAGAATCCTCACTGTTGCAGAAATTCACGAATTACTGATGCACCAATGGGCTGCACTTTTAGCTGTGCTTTTGAAGCTCAAATGGGATACAGGAGGAAACCACTATCTTGCTAGTCTACCATTTTAGCATAGGCTCATGCCATGCTGCCATATAAGTATAACAGAGCAAGTCGAAGTGGCCCTTCCTCTGATTAAAGGAAGAAGCCAGACATTACAGTGAAAGACGCTCCACAATACAGCCTGCGAATCACAATAACTCTGACATATCCTTACATTTCTTTATTAATATAAAGCAAAGTGATAATTTATCTGGAAGCTACAAGCTGATCCTGTCCTTGACAAATCCCTGACATTTCAGCTCTCTCTCCCTGACAATAACATAACAATCGGTCGACTCCTGTCAGGACCCCCAAGCCAAACGATAATGCCATTGCACATTACACTTGTTACAGCTTACACCTAATTGTTCTGTATGATGCCTATTACGATTCTAAATACACTAGGGCTGAATTTAGTCGATTATAAATGTGAACTGTATGGCAGTGCACCACGGACAGAGACATCTTGTGGTCTGACATGCATAGCGGAAGCATTCCAGTTGAATTGTTTAAATTAGGGGAAGATTTTCCACACTTCTTAGTGTATTTAGAGACGTACATTGTGATACCCTGATGCGGCTCGACAAAGCGTGCTTTTCTTAGGGGGACAGATTCCCCTATCTGCATGTTTTCTCCTGCTTCAATTGGCCAGCTCATCTCGCGCATTGTCCCGCGGTGCGCACGTTATCAATTGCCAGCGATGCTTTTACGGGTGAAATGAGACGCCGCTGCATATGCACGAGGCGTGTCGTTCAGAGGCTCCGCTGCAATCGCCCCGTGATTGAGGACCTTTACAAATGCACAGGACGTTAATGGAGGGTCGATTCCAGAAAGAGAGAGAGGGGCTGCGTGGCAACAGTTCGTGAGGAGCGGTGCTTGATTATCCATGCTATTACATCTCCTCTAACCCGCGGCAGGGAAGATCTGAATACTTAATGGCAATCGACTGCGTGCGAGCGCAAACATGGGGACGGTTGTTATATATTTGTATTACGTTATTTATTTCTTTTGCAGATGCCTTTTTTCCAGGGCAAATTACACGTTTCGCATTTTTATGTGTTATACATTGGACTGGTACAGCTTGATATTTACAGAGGCAGCTGCAGGTTCAAGGTTACAACAACAGTTCACCGTAAAAAAAAAAACGAAACTATGCGAATGCTGGATGTGCACAACAACAAGCATTTTAATCTTATATTTAGACTTCAGAATCTTAGTTCTGTTACTTCTTTGCTAAATAAGACAAAAAGATTGCCAGTGGGGTGAGAGTTTTACTCATTTCAAGATTTGCCAGTGGGGTGAGATAATTTCACTTGTCAAGCAAAAAGTAACCAAAAACAAGCTGATATTTTCCACTTTAGAGAAAAGACAGGCAGGTAGCATACTATTATTTAATTATTTTCATATTGTTCACACTACCTTTGTAATATTTTAATTTATTGTTGTGTTTTTTGCTGCATTGTTGTATTCTCAGCTCTGCTCTCAATTGGCCTATCCTTGGTTAAATACAGGTCTCTATACCAGTATTCATACTAGTTAGCTGTCTGTTAAATCGTATTCCAAATTGAGGGAGCCAAAACAAAGTGGGGATAAATATTTTTGAGACGCAGCAGGGAAAGGACATTTTAATGCCATAGAGGCATCGTCTCTGACCCAATTAACATGCTTATGCCTCTCACCAATGTTCTCCATGCCGTTTCATTGGTAAAGAAGACTGCAGACATTTCCCCCAGATTGTCTGCTTCTCCGACCTTCTCCCTACCAGCCTGGGATGTAAAGACTTAAGGCCTCGACATGTTTGGCGCGTCCGCCTGTGCGCAAACCCCTTTGCGGACACGTGTGCGCCGTCCACAACGATCGAACATACATACTTCTTGCGCTCTCATCGAAGGCATTTGCGTGACTGGTTGTAATAATACTCCAACACTGTGAGCGTTGTGTCACTGTGCACAAAACACAGTAAAGAAGCTGCTGCTTTCCCAGGCAGTTTTTTTTTCTGATTTTTTCCCATTTTTCTCCCAATTTAGTAGCCAATTTGAACCCCTATTCTAATTAAATTCCCCCGGGTAGCAACCACTAGAGAATCACTGCTACACAACCCCGTCAGCCGGCGGTTGGACGGGAGGGCGCCACGTCCTCTTCGGGGCGCGACTCCTCCTAAGGCTCCTGACCGTGATTCCAGCTCGCCCAGAGCCGCTATGCGCACAGCGATTCTCTCCGAGCCCCTCCCCCCACCCGGAAGCAGCCGACAATTGCTTGTCCCACAGGGCGCCGGCTATGCTCGGATCTGGCAGGACCGGGGCGCGAACCCCGATCCTCGGAGTAAAACTGCACCGCCTGAAAGTCGGCGCTCTTACCGTTGTACCACCGCAGCGGCCCCTCCCAGCCAGTTTTAATATATATATTTTGGTAGCACTTTATTTGAAGGTTCCGTTATAAATAATTTGTAAACCAAACTAATGCTATACAAATATAAGTTATTATGTCTTACTAACTTATCTGTACTTAATTCATATGAATACATAATAAACTGTGGCCACTTTAGTTTAGGTGGTGCAGTTGAGTTTATGAATGTGTCATATACATGATTTCAAATTCAAACATATGAACTATTAACTAATGCTTTACAAATAGTTCTTATAAGTCATTATTAGAAAATACTTTATAAATGGTTAATAGATAATTTACTAATGCTTTACAAATTCTTTATAACGGGACCTTAAAATAGTGTTACCTTTATATATTTTTTTATTTTCAGGTGAGAAATGTTACACAAGAGCTCATAAACATTTTAATGTTATATGAATAACCTAGCTAAATGCTGATAAGTTGTAAAAATGTGTTTTCTTAGCGAGTGAATTCAGTAACTGACTTTAAACTAAAAATGAAAAAAGGTTGACAGTTTATTGAGTATCTAAACGGCTGAAAAAGGTTTGTGATGATATTCACTGTTTTCACACGAGACAGGCTCTTGGGTTAAGCATCAGTGTCAGAATTGAATGGTTCCAAATACTCTTTCAGGGTCTTTTGTTCTCTAAACAGAAATGTGTTTTTTTCAATATTGTGTCCACTTTTGTGTCTGACTTAATCAATGGTTCTTAACTTCACTACCAACTGCCTGATGATAAGTTTGACACTCTGCCAAAGGCCTCGCCAGGTAGCTATCCATTGTGAGTTGTAATCCGATAATGGAATAGTGGTGGAGGTGGATGTGGTTGGATGAAGGGGTTGAGATTATGGGGTGTGATACCTGCGGTGTCTGTTTTTCCCTGTCTGGGAAATGGAGGAAGAGCCTGTGAAGTCTCTTGACACCTTACTTATCCTTGTACTGTAAAGGTCTGTTTTAAATATTGCACAGATTGATTCATAGTCCTCAGTATCAGAAGGTGTCGGGCTCGTTGTTACCCCAAAAATGCTCGTCAGATGGTGGATTTTTATCATTGTGTGAATTCAGGAAATCTCCATTGCGTTTGATGTAGAAATAGAACCAGCTCAACCTGAGCCCACAATGTGAATTCTTTTGAGCTGCTGCTGCGAAGCCCACACGGAACACCCACTTTGTGGGTTTTATTTGAGGCTGATGTACTTATTCAGCACACACTTCTGTGAAATGCAGTGGCGTATAGTCCTAAAACAAAACCAAACTTTAATGGGAGAATGAGGAGCAAAATGTCTTTCCTGACAAATCTTTCCCCCTGCTCCCAATTCTTTGTACATGTATGTAAAAAAGAGAAGAAGATACCTGTGCAAGCCACATAATTGCGTTTGACAAATCATAGTTCATTGTGTTTCTAAGTGTTTGTCACTGTTGATTGGGATGGCAGGTGTGCCATCCGCCAAGTTACGGCTTGGCGGGGCATGCCCCATACCTATACAGCACAGAGAGTTTGGAACTTTTCAGGGCTTCCTATAGAAGTAACCACAATGACCACATCCCTTAAAAACATTAACTTCTGTATGTTCTGACCTCATGTAACTACACAGCATTCAGCTACAACTTCACACAATAAAGCCCCAAACTTGGGTTATTTTGCCGGTTTTTCTCCTTGTTCTTCCCATTTTTCCTGCCTACCTGCCTGCCTCCGTACCCTCAAAGAATATACAGTTGAAGTTGGAAGTTTACATACACTTAGGTTGAAGTCATTAAAACTAATTTTTAACCACTCCACAGATTTCATGTTAGTAAACTATAGTGTTGGCAAGTCGGTTAGGGCATCTACTTTGTGCATGACACAAGTAATTTTTCCAACAATTGTTTACAGACAGATCATTTCACTTTTAATTCACTATATCACAATTCCAGTGGGTCAGAAGTTTACATACACTAAGTTGACTGTGCCTTTAAATTTTTTATATTTGGTCGCATATCCTTTGCATGCCATGGCTTCCTGATGTCTGTGACCCAACAACATCAAAAGACTCTTGATACCTTATTTTCTGGTACTCTTACAAGCGATACTATAACGTCTCTGCATTTGAATGGATCCTATGGGAATTGGGGGGTGGGACTAGATTTAGCTGTAAATTATGCTGGAACAGTATGGAATACATAATTGGTAAAATTGCTGTAAGTCATCAAGAGCCTGAGGTATCGAACAAGCCTCAAACCATCACTCTGCTGCCAGATATGCCGTAGACATGGATGGATCACTTTAAGGGTTGTTTCTCCTGACAGAGTTTCCTATTGAACTTGAAAAGTCAGGAGAAGAAACCCTTCAAGTTATCCATCCATATCTACTGTATTTCTGGCAGCAGAGTGATGATTTAAGGCTTGTTTGTTACATCAGACCCTTGATGACTTAGAGCCATTAACCATGTGTTTCCATACTGTTCCAGTGTAATTTACAGCTAAATCTAGTCCCACCCCCTAATTCCCATAGAGATCCATTCAAATGCAGAGACGTTATAGTATCGCTTGTAAGAGTACCAGAAAATAAGATATCAAGAGTCTTTTGATATTGTTGGGTCACAGACAGCAGGAAGTATATTTTTTATCTGCATTTCTTTATTCATCCCCCCTTTCTCTATTGTACATGATGTTTCTTGATATAAATGTCTGTTTGTGAATTGTAAAGAAATCTGTAGCAGCACTTAACATTTTAAAAGTAAACTTACCAACAAAGTATAACTATATCCTTTCTGGAGTGTAATTATTCATCAACTGTTAAAAACATTCATTGAAATCATATGTTGTTCCATGAGGCACAATCTCTTCACATGCTAAGATGAAGAAACACAGGGCCAAGTTGCATTAAATAATTTAGGAAAGTTTGGATAGCATTGCTTTGGAATAGAGCTAGTTTATTTAGTGTGAGCTACGATAAGCAATATTGTTAGTTGTAACTTGTGTTAGGATCCTGTAATCTGTCTGTTTATTCTTTATTATTTTTCCTGTTTTCTTTCCCTCGCGATTGTCAGTCCGCGTTCCATGTTTTCTGAGATTCCACTCCCTGTCTTTGTCATTTCACTATTCGGGTGATTTTGGGAACATTCGGGTTTCCTCTGTATTTCGTATCTCGTTTTCTTCCTTCTGACTTTATTTATATTTGTATATAATACTAATGTACTAATCATACTAACTGTTAGATTAGATTTAATACTAACCTGCTAACAAACTAACGTGTATATAATACTAATCAGCTAACCTACTAACATTAGGGTTTTAGAGTTCACTACTAACATTACTAATTACTAATTCATCTTGAGTTTCTACCTGCAGCTGTAATTTCCCTCCTCGTTATCCTATCCCTGTATCTATCTGTGATTTCGCATTCTCTGCACGTGTCCACTTTCGTGTCCCTCCCCTCTGAGCTGTGCATTTGTTTACCTGCTAACCCCAGGCCGTTTGTTATCATTGTGTCTGTGCATTCCAGTCCGTGTCTTACGTTTCCCCTGTTATTGTATTTTTGGTCCTTGTTAACCCTCACTGTTCTCACCTGTGAGCAATCTCCTCTCCCTGCTTCTACACACCTGATTCCCATTATGTCTGTCTCCCTCTGTGTGTATATATACCTTGTCATTTCCGTGTTTCTTTGTGAGTTCCTTACCCATATTTTTGCTTCTGTGTTGCCTTGTTGTTCCTGAGAATCTGCCCGAGTTGTTCTGTTTATTTCCGTAGTATCTGTTTCCTAGTTTTTGTTTTCCTAGTTTTGCCTGTTGTTTTGTTTTGTTTTCAGTCCTTGTTTTGTTCCTCTTACGCCTCCCCGGTTTTGACCCCTGCCTGTGTTCTCGCGACCCTGATTTGGATTCCGCTTTTGTACCTTTGCTGTGCCTTCCCGGTTATGACCCCTGCCTGTTCCTTGACTATTCTTTGGACTGTGTTTTTGTACCGTTGCCCTTTATTAAACTTCGGTTTTTTTCTTACTCCTGCCTGCGTTTGGGTCCTTCCCCCACCGACACCTAACAACTTGGCCACATTTTGATATCAATACTTTTAAAGGCAGGCCTAGTTTTTGCAAATTGAAATGAATGCCTTATAGACAGCGCTGTGTAGGCTATGCGTGAGTAACTTGGCTTTTTTTAATGTTGAAAACATTTTTGTTCAGATATTAGGTGTAGATATGAACCAGGTGATAAAACTGAAAGTAATGAGAGACTTCCACTCTGTTATGAGACTTCCACTAAATGTCACAGGCACACAGCTACATTCCACACACAATGTCTGCTTCTCCTGTTACTAAGCTGTGAATGAAGAAAGTACATGGTACTGCATGTGTGCATTCTTTGATGGAATACTCTGAAGGTCAATTATATTTACACGATTCATATTTACTGTTCAGAGACCAGTTATATAATTGGTTGCTATGTTTTCTGGGCTAATTGCTGGGCTCGGAGTTGAAATTCAGCATTTCCAAATATGTTAATGGTATAGAGAGTGAGGTTTAGCCTGACAGATTAATGTATGGATACATACTTCTTGCTCTCTCATCGAAGGCATTTTCATGACAGGTTGTAATAATACTCCAACACTGTGAGTGTTATGTTGCTGTGCATTTCCCAGCCAGTTTTAATATATATATTTTGGTATATAATTGGTTGCTATGTTTTCTGAGCTAATTGCTGGGCTCAGAGTTGAAATTCAACACTTTCAAATATGTTAATGGTATAAAGAGTGAGGTTTAACCTGACAGATGAATGTATGGAACAGTCAAGTAAATCGTTGTAAAATTATATTCACATGTAAAATAACCGAAGGAATCATCTTTATGAACCATCGCGATGGCAAATAAAAAAATATTTTGTCCTCAACCAATGTTTATCCTGCTAATGATCATATTCCACAGAATCCACAATGTACAATGACATGTTTGCTCCTGAAATGTCATTTAAAAGACAATGTTGCAAAGTAGGCCAGAATATTAAAAAAAATATATTAAAAAAATGTAATCCCTGTTAAAGGTGAATGCACATCCAGCATTCACAGAGCCATTTATTTCTTGGTTTTCGGCGCCAGACTATTCTGCTTTCCCTGTTTGTGTAGTCAGGTGTAGCGAGTTCCCTGTTTGTGTGTGCTTTCCTAGCTGTATGTGTGATCTATAAGTAGCGCAACTTTAAAGCAGAGCTGCATGAATCAATGAGAGACTACTTTGTATTTATAGAGTGGTCTCTCTTTCTCTCTCTCTGTCCCTCTCTCTCCCCCTCTCAGTGATTAAGGATGGCTGTGTTGGTTTTCCTTTTTGTACCCCTGATTTGTATTCTGAAGTTTTCACAAAGTGCTGTCGTTCACTCATTGGCTCCCTGCCCCCAGAGGACAATGACAAAAAAAACTTTTAATTGCCTGATTCCCTTCTCCGTTTGTTGCCTGGGAAACCCAGCATCCACACCCCTCCCCCACCGTCCCCGAGTTGGATCTGGTTAAACCTCCCGAGTCGGGACCAAATAGGGAACTCCCATCCACATCATTAACACCTGCTAGAATCGATCCCAGAATAATCCCCGTGGTTCTCCCGGCTCGAATGCCTCCTGAAGGAGGCTCCGTGGATGAACCGGCGCTCGGTCCCTCTAGGTGCTGTGGAAGTCCTCACAGCATGCTCCTAGGCGCTATTGTCCGAACACGCTCAAGATTCAGCCCTCCCTAAAGATCTCCTGCTGGAACATTAACAGTAAAAACTGCTGATGTACAGAGCTTGCGGTGTTCACATGTTCCACGGACCCCAGGCTGGCTGACTGTACTGAAAAGCCTTCACTGTGAAGAGGATATAAACAGTCTGGTCCCCTTGTACTTCGCAACATGACATACCAAGTGCTGAACTCAAGAACCAAAGATCACGTGCAACCAAAATCAGCATTTTGCATTTACATACCAGGGGGAAAGAAGGTCACCTTGTGCATTCTCAAAGTGTTAGGCTTTAGTGCCCTATTTGAATGAACAATTATGTTTATTCAGGGCAGAGCAGCACAAACTATTTCCCTGTTGCCTTTTAAAAGGATAGTTACAGATAGTGAGAGTACTTGCAAGAGCTTGTTCACAGACAGTTTGCTTAATCATGAATGCAAAATTGATTCATTGTTGCGCCTACATTGCAATTCCGTTGATCAATTTCAGAGAAAATATTAATAGCAACTAGTTTATTATTAACCATTACCCATTAGCTAGGCTAGTTTTTAGATGGTCGATAATGTTTTATTGAAGTCTACCCCTCAAACCCAACCAAATAGCAGCATATGAACAATATCGACTATTGCTTGTAAGCGCTCTTTGTTATTAATGTACAGGTGTTAAATGTGAAATCCAAAATTTCTATAGCATCATTGCAGTCCACAATCCAGAAATGTTAAGTGTCACTTCGCTTCACAGGAACTCATTTAAAAGTGATTAATAATTGCAGGTGGGCACTGTGAGAATGTAGAGTTAAGTCTAAGTCTAGGGATTAATTTTCTCCATTTTTAGCTACATGACCCCCTCATGATTCATTCCTCATTGAATATGCATTGTTGAAAGAAGATCAAAAGTTTTCCAGGAATTTCTCTGCTTTTTATAAGCCTCTCACTAGCCTATGTTAATCTTTTGTTCTTGCTCGATGGATGGTTTACTCCTGAGCCTAGGCACACTATCTGTACCCTGTATAATATCCACAGGATGCGACACTGTTCTCCAACATGCCCGAAATGAACAGCCTTGCCATGGTTCTTAAACCACTTTCAGACACACATGCTTAACATTCATTTTTAAATCCCCAGTACTGGTGACTATAATTATCACAATGCAATAATTACATGTTTTTCACAAAATTCCATATACAAGGTCTGCTGAAACAAAGAAACTGAACTGCTGTTGAACTTTACAGCTAATAATATCTCAGAGGGCAGTCTCCCTGTTGCCCAAGAATATTGATTTACCGAAGAGGGTTTTTTGTACAGAAACATATTTTTTTCTTAATGTTTTCTAGACAGCTAAGCTGTCTTTGTGTTGTTTCAATAGTTGACTGCTTTCTTGTGGTGAATGTACAGGTCTGCCTACAAACCTTTTTTGAAGACTTTTTTTCATTGCATATCTGTATCTAAGAAGACACATTATTTTGTATTTAGGTCGACCTGTCCAGTTTTTCTTGAGAAGGACACTGTAAGCTTGCTACATTTTTATGATTCTTGGGGTCAGATTAGTTAACTTCATAAGTATTTCTTTAAAATGTCCACATGGCATATACAAATGTTAAACATTTGTTATTCTGTGCAGCATAATTAATTATGAATGTGTAAGTATGTATAAGTATGTGTAAAAAATGCTTGTTAAATTCAGCCAATTCATTCCATAATAAGCCAATCCCATACGTTTTTGTGTGCTGCTAATGTAGGCTCACAGCCTCCCAGCCTATAGCAATTATTACTGTCACTGCTATTTGCTCACTATCATTTGTGTCCAAGGCTAACCTTTCATGCTGGTAATACTGTGCAATTTTTGTAACCAAAGTATTTTGTGATGCGGTCCTTGGTTTATTTAAGATATCACATTTCATAGTTAATGCTGATGTATTTATCGATTCATTAATCTACTTGCTTATGTATTTGGTAAATGATCTCATCCATGGTAAATGACTGAGAACAAATAGGAAATAAGGGGCTCCCTAGTGAGCCAGTTGAGGCACTTGCTATGAGTGGAGGATGGGGCCTGTGGTCCACACACCATTGGCTCAAGTCAGGGCCGTATCATTGGTCTGCAGTGACATGACACATTTGCCTTCATCCTTCCAGGGGCAGGTTGGGTTAAATCCGCTGTGCTTCCTCTGGTTCCCTACATCATTTCCTTACAAGGATATGCCTCATAGGCTACCAGTCGTACTAAAATAAAATAAAATAAAATAAAAAAACTGAAAATAAGCAAGTTCAATATAGTTGTCCTTAGCAAACTCCCTGAAAAATACATACATATACACCAAAGCCCAGTGTCTCCATACCTTGAAATATTTTCTCAGCACCATGTATTGCTGTGGATGGTAATGTCAGCAACAGAATGCAGTCAGTTACCAGCCGTGTCTTTCTTTTGCAAGGGGAAATTGGAGAGCCGGGGGGGGTTTTCTCTGAGGGGGGAAAAGCAATGGCACATATTCAACTGGGTTGTGGGCGGAGCTATTTCACGTCTGCCATGTAAGCCACAATTGACATCACTATATAGGCCTCTACTGTTCAGCAAAACACCTAAAACCATATTAATGTTTTGGACCATTTGTGACCTTGAAGGATGAGATCATATTTTTGCGTCACTCACCGGTCGAAGTGAAGGAACAGCGGTCAGCAGTTTGGAATGAGGGATTCGGAATCCTCCCACTGTCTCCCATCACCCCGAGTCACTTCAAAATGCCTGATAAAATAAATGCAGCACAGATATGTTATGATCTCCAGGGCAATTTATTTGACATTAATTTATTTGGAAATAACTTTTTGAATATTTATTCTGACCTAGAGACATTTTTAAGCCTGAAAAGTTGTTTTTTTTTCTTTTCTTTTTTTTAAATCAAATGCTCACCCGGAGTGAAAACCGATTAATTGCCATCACAATTAACAACATTGCTTTCAAATGAGGGAATAGTTTCAAAGGTCAATGCTGTTTAAGGGTAATAACTGCTATATGAGGATAATCCCACAACAGATTTATGATTTGGGAAATGTCATGCCAAATATCAAAACAAGAAAATATTTTGATATTGAGAATCGTATGCCAAGCTTTCTATTCCGAATGCAGTGCTATGTCTCGTTTGCCGAATGCAGTGCTATGTCTCTAGCATTTACCAGCAATGCACGGACTGTCGAAAATAATTGCTCATCATGTCTAGAAATGGAAAAATATCAACCGCTACTTTTTGACACATTCTACACAAATGATGTATATATCATAAAGTATTGCTCAATATTTATGCATTTCTATGTATAATTATGTTATGACAGCACCTGTACTGGCAGTAATTTAAGAGGGGAATTGAGGTAAAGAGTTCACTGTTAAAATCACCTCAATTGAGAGCCTTTGGGACCCGATGCAGTCAGGGTATATGAACAGAACCCTAGATACCTGCTAAGAGCTTGGGATTGTTATCAGCACAGCATTGGATGCATCGCCATACAGATTGCCTCCAGCCAACGTTAAGCAGTATTTTCATTATTCAAGGGAGTGTAAAACATTCATTGAGCTAAAGGGCAAATTACAAGATATTAAACAAATTTTTTGTATGTGCGGTATCACGCGTTGTATCATAATCAGGTTTTCCGTCATCAAGTCATTATTTCTCCGATTTTCTAGTGTTTCGCGCATCGCTGTAACTCATCCTGCCACAGTAACTCATCCTGCCACAGTAACTCACATCAGGGCATCACTTTAGATGCCAGGTCATTGATTATCATAAGGCTTTTCAGAAAGACAGGGAAATTATGTTTGAGACACGCGCGAAGGGAAAATTGCCAGAAACTTAATATGATCTACGCTGACAAAACAGATCGAGGTCACGTCTTCTCTTTGATAGCAGGGCTCTCCAGTTGCTGCGTGTTTTAGGCTCGAATGTAGCTCTGTCACTGTTGCTCTCTGTGGTGTAGCAAATGATAACAAAAAAACATTCAATCAAAGATCTTATCCTTCTGTTCATGATCAGACCTGCTGCAGGCCACTTGTGGTCCCCCCCCCCCCCCAAACGCTTTTAACAGCCTTGGTCCATGAGAGAGATTTCTGCTTCATAGGCCCAAGCTTGACATGAAATAGTTTGTTATTTATCAAAGCCCTGGACATGTAACAGGCCTGGGTTACAGATATCGCAATGCCTTCAGCCTCCTACGTGTCTCATTCCAGGTAATGCATTAATCTTAGCACTCAGGCCTCTTCGCTTTTTATTGGCTATTAATAACAAAAGCCTAAGGAGCTGTGAAAATGATGTATTTAAATTTGAATGTGTTTTAGTTACCACGGAGTAACAAATGTTAAGGTCTGGGAAGTTGCTGTGCGGTACACATACAGCGAAATAATTATTATTGTTTTGAATCCTCTTCTGTAATTTGTATTATTTTGTCTTCTTTACATTCAAGTACAGTACTTCACCCACAGTGCCTTCTTTGTTACTTAATATATTTATGAACAGCAAACAAATGTGCTCTGGGACAAAATGCATGCTATCCATGCATCATTGTTTTATGAGGATTTTACGATTGATTTACAATGATCTAGTCTGTCTTGAAAATTGGTTCCTAGTCCCCTGGTTAATTAAAATTGTTGCCAGTTTTCAGGAATAATCCAACATTACTCTTCCAAAGCTTTAAAGATATTTTTTTTCTGGATGTTAAAATTTCTCTCCACGTATAAACCAAACGAATGCCAATTAAAGAAAAGTAATTGAAGAAAACTATGATTTGGAGGCAGTAAAACATAATGAATACTCATTTCCTTATGTTTTGGTCGTGATTACAAGGTGGCGAATAAACACTTAGTCCACATTTCAAAGAAGACCCAAAGATCTCAAAGGTCATCTCCTTTGGAACTTAATTTTCCTGTAAAATTCCTCCTACCTTTTTTTTTTTTTTTTTTTGCCAAAGGGCTTTGAAATCAGCAAGCCTTGAAGTCCCAGGTGGAATCGCAGCACAGCTCAGCAGTGACAGATGTTTGAAAGGGAAAGGTGGACTTTGATTAAATCTGTGCTCAGAAGAAGGGATCCTACTTCCTCCCCTGCACTCCAGCCATTTTATCTCCCACCTGCCAAAGACCAGGTGTGATGAACAAAGCCTGTGCTTGCAGAGATCCACGCCCAAGCGACAGCACTTCTCCTCATTGTTCATGTTCGTTTAACCACCTGGAGAGAAAACAGTGCACGTTTAGGTCAGGCTTTCAGTGTACTTGGATTTG
Organism: Synaphobranchus kaupii; assembly: GCA_029718625.1. NCBI lineage: Eukaryota > Metazoa > Chordata > Actinopteri > Anguilliformes > Synaphobranchidae > Synaphobranchus > Synaphobranchus kaupii. The sequence goes on from CM056390.1 coordinate 20,732,729, forward strand.
ATCCTGTTTACACTTCAATTGAGTCTTGCATTCTTATGTGCGGCATGATTATGTATATTATATAGCAATATCACTGTGGCGCATCGACCAACTTGATACAGGTAACCCTTCATTATTTATCCAGGTAGTAAAATGCCGCCCTTTTTCGAGCGCTATTTCTCAGCAGAAAAAAACTAACAGGCAGTCTGGGAAAGGAGGGGGAGTTTAACAGTTGACAGTGAAGCTGTATGGGGGGTGAGGTGGGGGGTGGTAGATGGTAGAAACTGTATGGGCTGCTGATAAAATAACACCCAAGGGGAAATATGAAATATGCAATTTTAGCCTTGAATACCAAATGATGATTATCATTATAATTTATTTATTTGCCAGAAACCCTCCTCCCAAGAACATTAGAAATGACTGTATGGAATATAAATAGCAAATGGAAAATTGCTGTGCGTGCAGCATACAACCATGTACCATTTAATGCAAATCCCTTGACAAGTTTAATATGCATCATGATCATAACTAATTGCCGGCAATAGTTTGTATATGCATGTTGTGTTATTGTTATTGTTGTTATTATTTGCTTTCATTGTGTAACATTTCCTTCTTGACCTTGTGGTAATGTAGGATATCTAATATTTCCCCCCTTCTCTCTATCTCTGTCTCTCTCTCTCATTCTCAACCCCCCATCAAAGATAAGCCAGTCTGTCATAAATGACCCCTCTCCCCCCCCCTCCCCCACACCTTAACCCAATCAGGACAGGGATGGTCTTCCTGTGGAGGTATTTTATGAGTGTACCGCAGAAAAAGAAGTTAGTCAATTGTGGAGTTTGTGTGAAGAAGTCATTCTTTTTGGTTCCTCGTGCGTTTCCTTTTGTTCCTGTTCCGCTGGAGGGTAAATAATTTGACAATTTTTGGCTTATCTCTCTCTTTTCTGGTATATTTCCTAATTAATGTCTGGTTTAATGTCTTCACTTTTGTGAATTATAAGTAGTCAGCCTACAATCCTTCGTGAATGTATGATTCCCAGTCATTATTCTAATTGAATGTTTTCATTTAATAAAATTACTTAATCTCAAGACCTGATTTAGACTTTGTTTTGGCTTGTTAGTTGATCCACCAGGTTACTGTTCGACTTACCTATTAACGAATTTGGCGATTTAATTGATGATTGTAATTTTTAATAATAATTATTAAATTAAATCACGTAAAACTTATTTTGAATGTAGGTTAAGTGAGGGGTTCTAGCACGCAATATCGCTTGTGTTCAGTATTCAGAGTGCTGAACGTTTTAACGAGGGCATTGTCTGTTGGAACCGCTGGACTCAGAAAATACACATTTTACCTAGTCCTCACTTACCCGACAGTAATATGGTCATGATGTGATACCCTGTCTTTTTTCCTTTCCAGAGGTCATCATTACTGTTATATTCTTGCACTTTCATCTTGTTTTTCTTGTAGTATTACATTTATTTTTATGACCACCTCATAACAGATTCCCAATTGCGTGAATGCAAGGCAAGTTTTTTAGTACATTTTTGAGTGACTGTTTATTGCAGAGAGCTACATTTCTTATGCCGCCTTTGGTTACAAACTCACTTCGGCTTGTCAGATTCTGGCTTGCCACAGACTGCTTAAAGACAGTCCATCAGGCACACAATGGCTCTGTGTGATGTGTAGTGCTCCTGCCTCATGCTGTTATGAAAGGGCTCTCTTGTCAGGTGACCTTAAAGTTCAGGAGCGTGTTCTGGGCCACAGTGCTCTGTTGGCTGCAGCCAGTGCTTTTTGAAATGATTCCCCACGCGAGACGCGAGACGCGAGACGCGAGACGCGAGACGCGAGACCGTGCGGTCAAGAGGGCTGACACTCATTCTGCTCTCTTGTTTTCTTTTACGCAAACATAGCAAATAAAAGCAGGGAGTAAAGAAATCTAAAAAAAAACACTTCTTCAAACATGACTGTATAATTCATGTCAGTTCTTCTTCAGCAAAGACATGAATTATTTTGTCAGTCTCTGACACTTTGAATAACAGTGTACATACAAATACAATCCATTGCAGGAAAAATAAATATAGTTTTATTTTTTTTTTCACAATAAAAGGACCAGTACACTACTAGCTACTACTACTGTGTAGTAGTAGCTACCTTGGATATATTTAGAACAGAAACAATTCGGTCACACAAGCAATTGTATCTCAATTTGTTCGGAAATAATAAAGAAAATGATACCTATAATAAAGAAATACTGCCTGGCCAAAAAAAAAGTTGCGCACACTAATATTTTGTTGGACCGCCTTTAGCTTTGATTTAGGCGCGCATTAGTCGTGGCATTGTTTCGACAACCTTATGCAACGTCACAACATTTATTTCCCTCCAGAGTTGCATTCATTTTTGGCCGAGATCTTGTATTGACGAAGGGAGAGTTGAACCACTCCGTAAAGTCTTCTCCAGCACATCCCAAAGACTTTCAATGGGGTTAAGGTCAGGACTCTGGTGGCCAATTCATGTGTGAAAATGATTCCTCATGCTCCCTGAACCACTCTTTCACAATTTGAGCCTGATGAATCTTGACATTGACGTGATGGAATATGTCCATTGATGGGATAACCTGGTCATTCAGTACATTCAGGTACTCAGCTGACTTAATTTTATTGCTGCATAACATTTCTGAGCCTAGACCTGACCAATTGAAGCAACCCCAGATCATAACACTGCCTCCAGAGGCTTGTACAGTGGGCACTATGCATGACGGGTGCAACGGCGACTTTATTTTTGGCCAGGCAGTGTAGTACCTATAAACATAATTATATGATAACCAATATAGCTGTCACGGTTTTTACTGGTTGCTGCCCCTGCTTTAAGTTCTCTCTCACTCCGGGACGGCGGCCGGCCCAGGTTTTCCCAGCTAATCAGCGTTCAGTTGGCACACCTGTTCAGGTGATTTTGTCAGCTATATTAACGCTGTGCCTTCCTCTTCCGGTGCTTGGTTGTTTTCGCTCATTCTGACACTAAGCCGGTATGGTATAGGTAGGCACTCTAAGGAAACCTCTTTCCTCCATCGCCTTGCTTTGGAGTTACGAGGGACTTGCCTTCTTGTGCTTTAGACACACATAGGATACACGCTCTCTTTTGCATTTTCTGTCCCTCGCTCCAGTTACCTGCCTAGTCTCTCGGAGACAGCTTTCTTTTCCGTTTCTCTCTACCGCTCTTTATTTCTTTGTGTTCTCTCTAATCGAGAGTGAGAGGTATTTTCCTTTTATTTTTATTTCTCAACCCTACAAGCCTTGTTCGCCCGATTATTTTCAGGTCCCTTTTTTCAGTCTCCTCTGTATTGCTCTTCGGTTTTGAGAGTAGGAGCTGTTTTTCGTTCTCTGTTTTCTTCCCTATTCGCGGATATCTTTCCGCTCTATTGGTGTTCATATTTGGACACTTTAAGAATCCCTTTTGTCGGATCTGGTCCTCCGAACCATTCGCCTCCTCCTTACAATAGCTAACAAAAACCAATGAAGTGATACATGTGCATATGGAAACATATGGGCCGTGTCCGAATCAGCACACTTCCACACTGTTGAGTAGCCTTGGTGAGTAGATAGGGCAAGTCGTATAGTATGCAAAGATTTTTGAAATTGCAGTATACTTCACACCCGGATGACACGCTTACTTCCGGGGTTTCGCTGAGTACATTCGGGAGCACACTTTTCAAGAAGTACACGAACATTTTGGTCACGTGAAAAAAGTGAGGTGCAGCTTCGCTGACGTTTTCCTTCAAATACAACAAAAACAACACGTGACATGGCAGCGCAAGAATGGGGCGCAGGTTTGCCAGACTTTCCAGCCAAATGGTGACTCAAAACTAGCCCAAATTATAGCCTATTTTTAACCGAAACCAACATATTTTAAATAGAAATCATCATGTTTTTACTTTTTTAAATAAGTGCGTGCTTTGCGACTTTTCATTTTTACCCCTGACTGCACTTTGAAAGTATCCCAATTTAGCTGTAAAACCGCGGACATGGCAACACTGGTGGGACGTCTTATGACCTGCTTACGACACTTCCACAGTGCGGTTGGAAAGTAGTATGGCGGATATTTTTCGCAGACTGCTAAACAGTGCACATTAAACATACATTAAACTGTATGCAGGAGACAGGGTGCAGAAGACAGAGCTCTGATTCGGACACAGCCCTGGAGACATTAATTGAAATAACAGAAAACAGTACTTAAAACAAAAACAGTACTTTTTTTTTTTTCCGATTTGGAATTGGAATCAACTATTATGCTTCTCAAGTTCCCGCTTTGCCACCTACAGCTGCATGCCAGGGGCGCTGCAGCGTGTGCCCTCCTGATGCGCTCGGCTGTGCGCCATTTCTCCTCCCTACAGCCCACGTGGTGATACAGACAGACGAGAGTTGGCGCCAGTTGGAGGAGAAACCGACATCCTGTGCGCTTTTGACATGTCATAGAAAAGAACTAGCGTTAACCTGAGTAACCCTAGCCGACGTAATCCCTCATAAAAGTATGAAGTCATAGAATCACTGAAAAACGCTGAAACTGTTTCCATACCCTACCATTCTGGGCAGCGATCAAGCTTCCCAGTGGCTCAGGTTTTTACCCCACGCTGTTGAGGACTGTGAAAGTGGTCATATTTAGCAATGCCATTATTGCCATATACTAAAGGTCTCATAGAGTGCACAGATACTAGGTGCTAGCATGTGCCGCAGAGATTGATTAAGCTGATTAAGCGCAAGTCGGCTCAGTGGATATCATTGATTACCGTTTTCTACAGAAGCATTTGTTTTCATTGGCTAGTGTTTCCTTGCCTGATTTCAGCACATCTGCGGTCGACTCGGCATTGCAGTCATTGGAGAGAGACTCGCTGCCCCTGCATATACCGCTCTGAGTGAAAGCTCGGCCTTTCACCCCGCATTGCCTCGTGCCCCGGTAAATTAGCCCTGATTAAAGAGGTAAATGTCACGCCGGCGTGTCTGGTTAATGCGCCGTTCGTCTTGTCGCCTTGGCCTTGCCGCATATCGAGCGGCGCTGAATCGCAGCATCGATTGCGCCGCGGCCCCCAGGGGTCCCCTGATGCGCCAGCCCTCTGTGTGCGGAGGCAAAGCTCCGCCTGCCCCGCCCTCTCCGAGATCGGCTTTTATTCTCGTCGGACACATCCGAAGCTTTAGCCGCGAGTCGTCCGCCTCCAGTATCAGCCACGGTCGCCAAATCTCACCCCTCCCCCTTCGCCCGTCCACTTTGTGGGCCATGCCATGTTAGACACGGAATCCCCCAACAGATGTCCACATTGGCAGAGCACGCAGTCACAGGCGTTGGCCCCCAAACAGGCGTTTACCTGTAATAGCTTAGCGCAGACTCAGTGAGCGTGCGGAAAAGCCGTCGCTGTCACTCGGCCTCATTTCGGCTGAAACTATGTGACTGGCTGCGTGTCATTGCTGGATCTGTCTCGACACAGGCACACGTGGGGCACTACAGAAAGGCCTTGGCACCAGAGCCAAGCTGGAGGGGGGGGGGGGGGGGGGAGGAGGTGGGAGGAAGGTTGTGGCAAGATGGGGCCACCACTTCTCCTCCTCCTCTCCACACTCTGTGGTAATGTTTCTCCATTACATAGAATCTGACAAGTGTCTCCTGTCATCTCCTCTGTCCTCGACACGTGTGTCCTCACACACACACACACACACACACCGGGCACTGGGCAAGGACGTGCAGAGGTACACCGTCAGTGTGCGTACCAAGGGTGCCTCTTCTGATAAGAGGGAAGGGTGTCCAAGGGCCAAAAGCCCCTCACCGCTTGCAGGGCTGCAACACAGGGAGGAGGCTGTTATCAGGGCCTTGCAGGAATGCTCAGCACTGCAAGGGAAACACAATTAGCCTCCACCTTAAGTAACCAGGAGCTCTCATCACAAGTGCCAAGCACTTCTAGTGCATTCCCCACTACAGGGAGATAGTGGGTTATTTTTATGCTGTGAAGGAGTTAAGGGTACATTGCCATGGCAGAAAGGAGGAGCAAACTCTTCTCTGGTCACAGGGTATCTTATGGCTATTGACAAAGTATATTTGGTGTGCCAAATTTTACAGTACTTTACAATATTCTTGCAATAATAATAATAGTAATAATCTTTATCTGTATAGCACGTTATCATATATAAAGCAGACCAAAGTATGTCACATGTAGAAAAGAACAAAAGTCAAAATTTCAAATGGTAATACTAATCGCATATAAAATAAGTGATAAGCACAGGATATATTCAAAACAGATCTAAGAGCCAGGCCGTTTTAAATTAAGAGGTAATTTATCGATAAAATAATGTGAGCATAGAAATTAAAAAGACACTGGACAAAAAAACATGAGAAAAGCAAAGAAATCAAATATTAAAATGTAATATAATCACCCAAAAGTTGACATAAAAAAGTAGGTTTTCAGCTTCCTTTTAAAAAATGTTATTGTCGGTGCCTACATAATATCTAATGACAGTATATTCCATTGGGGCTCATCCATAGTATTATTTTTTCTCCATCATTAGGCAAGTGTCTTTTTGTGCCTTCAGCAGGTAGTGAGTTTCATGCTCTGACACACAATTATGCATTTCTGAATAGAAAGAATGGTATTGAAAATATAATGCCTGTATTTCTCTATTTTTTCTCTACTTTATCAGCCTTGTATTCTGTACAAAGACGGTGTCTCTCTGTGGAAAGCATTCAGCTATTCACTGAAATAATCAAAATAGCATTTTCCCAATGTTACAGTCTCTCTCTCCTCTCTCTCTCTCTTTTACATAGTGCCGTAACCGATAATAGCACTGCAAATTGTTGTAATCCTGAAATAGGAAAAAAGGTGTCATTTTTACTTCCTAGAAGATAATTATTTTAATTTCTTTGCGGAATGTCCTAGTTAATGCACATTGTTGGCCTTTTTAAAAAAAAATTATTTCCCCTTAGAATTATATAGAATTAACAATAATCTTCCAGCGCTTCGCCATAAATGGCCAATAACTGGTGTGCTGTGTGAAGTAAACTTACAATGACATGCTGAGCACATTGGGAATTTATTTGTGAGTTTTTAATTGGTCTGTCTCTTCATTGCTAACTTTTGTTTTGTTTTCTGGCTTAGAATACAGTATTAATATATTTTGAGATGCAAAAACTACTAATGGAGGATGTGCTGGGGCAAGCAGCAAAACCTGCTTCAGTCCAACCCCTCTCTCTCTCTCTCTACCGCTCGGTCTCTGATTGTTATGTACAGATGGTTTTAGTATTAGTATAGGCTAGTATTAAATCTCTCTCTCTCTCTCTCTCTACCGCTCGGTCTCTGATTGTTATGTACAGATGGTTTTAGTATTAGTATAGGCTAGTATTAAATCCTGGTCCATAAAAGTTTCATGTTATTCGAGTGCTGTTTCAGAGATGGGTGGCTTAAGTACATGAGTCACCCCTTGAGTGCTTAGAAAAGTACATGTGAAGATTGCGTTTTTGACGCACGGCGTTCCCGGGAATGTGAATAGCAGCTCCTTAAGGTTCCTACACACTGCTAACTTTGGTTGCTCGAGTGGCTTCCGCGGGCTGGTGATTTTCACTCATCGAGCGGCAGTGCCACCGTATCAACCCTCGTGTTGCATTGCAATCAGCTTTCCACAGAAGAGGCTTGATTGGAGCGGAGACTGAGGGAGTGAGGCCATCAAAGACAATAAGCCCCCGCACGAAAAACATCTGGCAGTCATCACCGTCAACATGCCTGTGAGTCAGACTCATGGTGATGCGTCCCCGGCTTTGGAAATTAGCCTTAAGGCTGGCTGTGTTTGAGACCGCTGATTACAGTGTTATAGGACAGCTCACAATGACTTAAGCAAAATAAAAAGGATAGCATGTTGCCTTTGTGATAGTTTTCTAAAGTACCTGTATCCAGCATTGCAGAGCATTCGATGTTCTACACTGGTCCATTGTAGTATAAATGAGACCAATATTGTTAGTTATAATTGAATACTTTGCCGTTTGTTCAGTTCATTATATTCTTATTGTAGCAGTGGCTGCAAATCTAAATTGAAGTCTTCGGCAGACAATTTAGGAACTATCCACAGTGGAGATACCTGAAAAGACTTTAAAACTGAACTTCAAAACTAAATACAAAGACGTCTTCAAGGCCCTTGCCTTATTTCACAGCCCTTTGCTGGAGGCTATTTTGATTGGTGCCTGGCTGAGCAGCCGCTCGGAATGGCATTTCTTCTCAGGATACATCTGTTAAAAACTCACCCCTCTTCCCCACCTCAGTATTTAACCTGTTTTAGCTTTTACAGCCTTTATCCCGTGAAGTACAATGGCAGGCAGACTTGTGTGTGAAATTGCTCTAACCCTTGATATTTTCAATTTGCACTATCAGAAAATCCTTACCCTAGACGCACTGGACAATTTAGCGAAGATAATGAGAAGTGCTTTTGTCTGTCCCACCTGGGTTATTTGTTCAAACAGTAGCTAATCCGCCAGCGCCCTGTAAATCCTTGTTAATTTTACACAAATAGATTTAGTCTGTTCTCGTTCTTTAGTTTGTACTCCCAAACTACACGTCCACTTTTAGCCCTCATCTTCAGCCATTTCCATATAATCGACTTTCGCTTATCTTCACTTCACTTTCTCATGAAGACGCATGTGTCACGCAACGTGAACGAATCTCAGTGCGGCGCGGCTACCTGCATTGAAACATCGCTCAAATTCGATAAACACAAATTCCTTCCTCGGAATTTGTCTTATCGATCTACTCGACGTGTTTCTGGTGTTCCCCTTAAACAGGAAAGACTCTAAACCCTCAGACTAATGATTGGAGGATTGTGGCTGTATCCCCGCGATAGCGCCTTTCTTCCCTCCGCTATATCCCCCGCGCTTTCGGGCCTGATAGTAAGCTCATGAGATTCTGTTCGGAGGTTGGAGGACTGCGCCGTCGACGGTTATTCCATCAGCGATTGAGAGAGCAGGTGCGCGAGGCAGGGGCTGGTGTTCCTACGCAGGCTTAGTGAAAGCCGAAGCTGTGCACTGAAGAAGATCCTTTCCCAGTGCGCTGGACAACATTTAATTCCTTGCCCTGAATGAATTATTGAGTGACTCTCGCAATCTTTTTTTTCTTTTTCTTTTTTTTATCCGCGCAGGTTTGTGGGAGGCAGGCCATTCATTATTCAGAGTACCAGCTCGCTGGTCGCCGTGGTGAGGCATGCGTTTTATTGTTTTGTTTTTTTTCTCACTCGGATACGGTGAGACGCGCAGCGTTCGCCGTGTCGCCATGGGGACACCTGTACAGTGGGTGGAAGCAGACCAGTGGCGTCAGTTGATTGCTTAGCACCTGAGACAATAATAGATATGCATGCTCATTCCGTGCTTTGTTTCAGAACACCTGTCTGGTGTTCTGTGAGTCGTTTGATCCAGAAACAATTTCATGTTCTAACCGTGGATGTAATAAATGTTTACTGCGATCACATTTGCCCAGGAATACGCAATCTCAATTCTGCTTTTAACGATTCTTCTTTGCTTCTAGTCTATGGGTGCATAGGAGTGTGTGCCTTGTGGACTGGTCATGTCATGTACAAGTAGGTTACATCACTCGCAGGGGCAACTTTGCCGCCATGCATTGTACATACATCCGCCACAGTGAGCTCAGAGACGTGCCTCGTGGGAAGGAATACACACATGCAAAAGGAGAGTGACAGAGAAAGGGAGTAAAAATAGAGCGATCTTGACTTGTGGTAGAAGAGTTGTTGAATAATAACCCACACAAGCACCTTGCGTGACTCCCGCGCTGCTTTCTCTACCTGTCATTTAAAAGAAGTCCTTATTTACTGCTGATGTTTCAGGAAATCACAAAGCAATCGAATCATTTTTTTTTTCTCGCGGGGAAATGGAATCTAGTGCTCAGAAATTGGCTCGTCATTTCTGCTTCATTCGTAAGACAAAACAAATAGAAATTGCTCTTGTGAGCCGTGCAGGGAGGGAGTTTCAAAGGCAATATCATCTCTGTGAGATCTCAGACTCAACATGCCCATGAATACAGTCTTATGAAATGTGTACATACTGTATGCATGCTTCAGTATGTCTTGTGAAATTAGATGTCTGTTATGTTCACTGTCTCAGGAAGATATGGAATTTGACATGTATGAGAAATGCCAGTCACACTAGAATACAATTGACCTGAATATTTATTGAGTCTTACTCAGCTAACATAACAGGAGAATTACTTAAAGGGTAAGTTCGCTATTTTGGACCTTGGACCCTATTTGCGGTCCGTCTTCCATGAACCTGAACCATGAAGTCCATTTTTTCGCTGATCGGTCCAGTATTGAGTTCGCTACAGATTTCCTGTAGGCTCTCACTGGGCTACAATAGAAGTCAACGGGGCAATTAGAAATGTTCGATAAATGTGCTTTCATGTACAATAAATGAGACGGGAAGCTCAGGGTGTATTGTTACCGGTCTCAGTATGCTCTCCTGTGAAATGTATCTCAATCCGAACATTTTTACGTGCTTGGCATGGCTTGGAAGTAAGCATTTCTCTGTTGCTTGTTTTCGCTGCTCCCGCGGAGTACTATGTGTCGGGGGTAGGGGAGCTGGAAGGTGTGCCGGCCGTTTACGAAACTATCTAGTTGAGCAATCTGCGTTTGTTTACCTGCAGCAACGTAGGCTACAATTTCCACAAAAAAACTTGGATGATGGATGACTATAATGATTACGAAGACGAAGAATTCGATTTTGACTGACGTTACTCGCTACAGATTTGAGCCAGAATACACGGACACGGAACTACAAGAGATGGATGATAAGAGAGCAAGAGAAGAGAGAGAGGCTGAAGTTGCGCAGGTAATGTTATCTGAAGTCAGTGCGAGGTAGTGCGGTCGGAGAAATAGTTCTGTTTCAAATGGAACTGTTGTTTCAACGTTCGGTTTGCGTTTGCGATAGCCTACATTTCACAGGAGAGCATACTGAGACCGTAAGAATACACACTGAGCTATAAAAGCACATTTATCGTTGTTTTTCCATAACATTTCTAATTGCCCCGTTGACTTCTATTGTAGCCCAGTGAGAGCCTACAGGAAATCTGTACCGAACTCAATACTGGACCGATCAGCGAAAAAATGGACTTCATGGGTCAGGTTCATGGAAGACGGACCGCAAATAGGGTCCAAGGTCCAAAATAGCGAACTTACCCTTTAATGGTTAGTAAAACGCAAAAAGAAAAATAAATTGAAAAGTGTTTTTCCTCTGATTTCTTGTTGTTGCTATCAGAAAGAGCGTCTTTAGTAAATTTATGACAAGTAAATTTAAAAATCTATATGTATTCATATAAATGTATTTAATAGGTCAATAAGGGCTTATTTATGGAAAATGCCATGTATTGTGAAGTGTTTACGCCGGCTGTGAAGCCCAATGTAAAGTCAGTTGGCGAAATCGATGTCGTCAGAGAGGAGCATTAGCTGCCCTTCATTAAACGTCTTTCACACCAAGGATACCAGCATGGCGGTTCAATCGATGGAGAGACGCTATGAAACCATTTTCGCGACGTAAGACTTACTCAGTGCTCCACTAAATACTTGTTTGCTTTTCATCTGTATTGATTTCGGTTTTTGAGCCGGCCCCCCTGGGAGCTTGTTGTACACCTGTGCGGAGTAGCAGGGGCGTAATGGTCACAGATGGTCCAATCTTGTGCTGCAGCCCCATTGTGTTTTGCCCCCCCCACTCCCTTCTTCTGAAGAAAGACTTGGACTCAATATTATTGCGCCCATCTGCTGCACGGACTGCAGTCCTGGGGGACAATTGAGAGGGAGAGAGTACCCATTTCACAAATCCTGTCACGTCAAAGCCTCAAAGTGCACGCACTGTATGTGTGTCTGTGCCTACCTGTGTGTGTGTGTGTTGTGTGTGTATACATGTGTGTCTGTTGCGTGTGCTGTATGTGCATGTTGGTTTTTTCACACCTGCGTACACGGTACTTTCCTCCGCTCACCCCGCGGACCTAATTTTAGGCGGTTACCGCTGAAGCCGGAGGCGGACAGACCCCTCACTTGAGGTGTGATGTTTATCACCGCCTTTGGGGAATCTCTCTGACAAGCGCTCTTATTTGTCTCGGCTTCCCTGTTGTAGGGCCCCTGTTACTGTGGCAACTGGAGTGCTTGATAAATGGCAGTCAAATATGCAGGCCAGAGCACCAACCACATAAGAAGCCTCTGACCTTTACCGTGTCTTCCCCGGCTTAGATTACAACAGCTAGCAGGTGAGGGCTGCTAACATTTGCAGCGTTCCACAAAAAACATCGGTAGAGAGCAATGAGCGCCTTCGTCCTTTTCTCATAAATCACCTTCTCTGTGCACTGAACTGAAGAGGATTCATGACACACTGGCGCTCGGGAGAAAGGCAGCGGGGCGGTGTCGTGCCTGGCCTGCCTACACATTTCCCTGGTCTGCGTGACGTTGAGACTCCTGTCAGAAATCCGGGCAGGGTGAGGATAGCATGGAAGGCTGAGTCCCCGTTTAAACTAAACGGAAGGAAAACGAATCAATAAAAGATTGATGAAATTTTGAAAGCTCTGCCAACATAACTGCCATCTTGGCAGTTCTGTTTAACATCTTAAAGAGCTCTGATGAAGTGGCATTTCAGGAAGACGGAGGAGGACATGCAGGTAGTACACCAGCATTAAATACCCAAGAGGAAATATGTTTATATAGTGCAGTACAACTTTAACCAATATGTACATTTCACTTTCAAAGAGGCTAGATCAGGAAGCTGTTATGGTTACCATAAGCCCCAGGTTAGTAATATAATAATGAGAATTTTCTTATATATTTTTTTTATATTATATATTTATTATATTTATATATTTATATATATATTTTTTTTAAATTAAGCATGTTAAAAGTGTTCCCCCAAGCATCATGCCTCTGGGTGCATATTTATTTATATATAACAGAACTGTACAAATGCATGTGAGATTGCTTTTTCGTGGGCCTATTCAGCTTAGATATGTGGGATTTACAGGGGAAAAAAGACAACCATTGTGTTAAGCCTGTATTATCAAGAAGCAAGGCTCTTATCAGTGGCAACCTTATGTGACATTTTGCACCTGATATACCATTAGCAGTTTAGTTAGCCAGCTAAGCTAACTTATGAGTGCAGGGAATTTTCTTTAAGTATGGTGCAGAGGAGTTGGAGGCATGAAAAAGAGACAATCAGAGACACGATAACTATAAAGTACCTGGGCTGCAAGGATCCACTCAAACATGAAATTGGAAGCTACCAACAGCTAGCCTCCCACCCAGGTGAATTCACCACGGCTGACTCTGAGGCTGCGTTAAAGGCCACGGCTGACTCTGAGGCTGTGATAAGCTTCCTCAGAGGCAGTGTTAAAGGCCACGGCTGACTCTGAGGCTGTGATAAGCTCCCTCAGAGGCAGTGTTAAATGCCACGGCTGACTCTGAGGCTGTGATAAGCTTCCTCAGAGGCAGTGTTAAAGGCCACGGCTGACTCTGAGGCTGTGATAAGCTTCCTCAGAGGCAGTGTTAAAGGCCACGGCTGACTCTGAGGCTGTGATAAGCTCCCTCAGAGGCAGTGTTAAATGCCACGGCTGACTGAGGCTGCGATAAGCTCCCTCAGAGGCAGTGTTAAAGGTGAAAGGTGAGGGAGGACACCTTTCATGCTAAAATGAAGGCAGCTCCAATAGTGCAATGAGGCAGCAAAAAGGAAGCCTTCCCTGTTGTGTGTCAAAAATTTCTCTTTGTAGGTTTGTGTTTGTAATAGTTTTCAAAATGATTTTAAGATGTACTGCATTTCAAGATCGAATTACTGCAATGTATTTAATGTTAAAAATGTTTCATGCCTACCCTGCTTTTAATATTGCTTGTATTTTTCTTCCTTGAATTGCATTACAGTGTGTTTAGTGCAAACCGTAAAACACAATCTGAACCGGATCAAAAGCAAGCGTTAGCCTGTTTCTTGGATTGTTAACTTGTGTATTTGTAAACACTTCAGGGGTTTGCAGACTCAAATTTCTGAACCGTCTCTGTTCTCTTCCTGATCTGTGATTTCCTCATCCTGCAGATAGAGGACATCGTCGGCAAGATGCAGGACGAGAAGACCGGTGGCGTGCCTGTCCGTACGGTCAAGAGCTTCCTGTCCAAGATCCCAAGTGTAGTCACAGGTGGGTTGTTATCCAAAGAGGGAACTTACAATTGTTCAAGTCTCACCTTCAGCAGCACGTAGCATACCCCCCACATGTGCTATGTGTCTTACCGTGCCTGGACCATTCTATTTTATATATATATATATAATAGAAAAGAGTTGTATATTATTTGGTTTGGTGGTTGATAAACGTTTAGAGGAATGTGACATCCTGTGCCTTCAAGAGACCTGGCTAGCTAAACAAGATCTGGAAAGGCTGAATACACTACATAAGGACTTTCATGGAATTGGGGAGTCCACTACGGATCTCCGTGAAAAAATAGCCCATGGCAGGATACCGAGGGGAGTGGCTATACTCTGGAATAGCAAATACGATCCACTGGTGAAGGTGGTAAGACTGGATGTTGACTGGGCTATTGGAATAGAGATTAAGTATAATGACAGGAAATTCACTATTATAAATATATATATACACCTTACGAGTCGTATCAAAATTAAGATGAATATCGCAACAGATTAGCGTTTGTCAACGCATTCATTGAGGATAATGATACAACTTGTGTTTATGTAGTTGGGGATATGAATGCTGACATTTCAGATAATAACTATTTGCAAAATATTTAATGCAGTTCTGCAATGTTAATAATCTTTTTTTATCTAGTAAAATGCTATTGCCTGAGCAAAGCTATACATATGTTAGTGAGGCATGGCATGCAATGTCATGGCTTGATCATTGTATATGCACAGCAGATGCACATGCTTCTCTGGATACCATGGAGATTTGCTACGGATTGGCCACTACAGATCACATACCAATCGTAATGTCCTTAAATGTTGAGAATGTACCAGTGCTATCTGTTGTTGGCATATACAGGGAAGTTGGATTGGTCTAGTTTAACTAAGAATGATATTAACAATTATACCACTCAAACTGACAAATTGCTAGATATTATTGAATTGCCAAGGGATACAGTGTTGTGCTGTGGCATGAACTGTAAAAATGAACAACATGGTAATGACCTATGCTCTATGTATGATATTATTGTAGAATCTCTCAATGTCACTAGTAAGCCTTTTTATAAACCTAATAATAAGGAGCATAATAGTAAACCTGGCTGGACTGAATATGTGGCTGAGCTACATGCTGCAGCTAGAGAAGCCTTTAAAATATGGACAGTCAGGAAGGATGAGACGTGGGCCCTTGTATGAACACAAAAAAACTTACTAATGCTAGATTTAAATATGCTCTCCGCTTCATTAAAAGAAATGAGGATACAATGAGGGCAGATTCACTTGCTAGGAAGTTGCGAAACAATAGCTACTATGACTTCTGGAAAGAGATCAGAGTTATGAACTACTGTAAAACTCCCTTACGGTCTAATATTAATGGAGTATGTGGCTCAGATAAAATTGCTGAATTGTGGCGACAGCACTATTATGATTTGTTCAACTGTGTTAGAAGTGATACATTTGTGGTTGAAGATGTTGACTCCACTGAGTACATAGTAGTTAGGCCAGAGGAAGCCCACCATGTTACCATGAATCTAGATGACAACAAGGCATGTGGTACGGATCACATTACTGCTGAACACTTAAAACATGCCAGTCAAAAGCTTGTTCCTCTTCTTGCTGTATGTCTTACTGGATTTTTCATTCATGGTATTTTACCAGACTCCATGTTATCAGTATTACTTGTGCCGGTCATCAAGGACAAAGCCGGTAAAATAAATAGCAAGGATAATTATAGACCTATTGCTCCAGCTAGCATATTTTCTAAAGTGCTGGAGAGAATTTTGCTGAACAGGCTAGAAATGTATATTCTTACCACTGATAACCAGTTTGGTTTTAAACCTAAGCATGGTACAGATATGTGTATTTTTGCCTTAAAGGAAATAGTAGCTAAATACAAAAGCCAAAACTCTACCATGTTTTTGTGTTTCATAGATGCCTCTAAGGCATTTGATAGAATTAATCATAAGAAATGATTCAATAAAATGTGCCAAAGAGGTGTCCCCAAGTTTATACTCACAATTTTAGCTTTCTGGTATGCTCATCAGACTGTGCAGGTTCAATGGGGAAATGCTGTATCTGCTCTTTTCTATGTTAGTAATGAGGTCATGCAGGGTGGGATTTTATCTCCTTTCCTGTTCAATGTGTACCTGGATGACTTATCGAAGCAGCTGAACGGGTATAAAACTGGCTGTGTTGTTGGAAATACTGTTGGTAACCATCTTATGTCTGCAGACGAGTCTCCATATAGTGCTGGTTTACAACAGTTATTGAAGATATGTTCCCAGTATGGTGTAGAATTTGACATCCAGTACAATGCCAAAAAGAGCAATATTATGATTGAAAGATGTAAAGAGGATAGAAAATTAGTATTTCCTGATCTGTATCTGAGTAATAATGCTCTTAAGGTGTGTAATGAGATTAAATACCTTGGCCATTGTATTACAGATGAGTTAACAGATGACAGAGATATCTATAGACAATGTTGCAAATTGTATGCCCAGGCTAACATGTTGATACGTAAATTTCATATATGCACTATCGATGTCAAAGCCTCACTGTTCAGAGCGTTTTGTACGCCTCTGTGTACTGCTCACCTATGGTGTAGTTACAGAAAAGGCAGTATGCAGAGACTTAAAGTGGCATATTATGATGCTATGCGGTTATTGCTTCGTGCACCAAGATTTCACAGTGCTAGCCAGATGTTTATTAATATGGGTATACCTACCTGTCAAGCACTTTTAAGAAACACTATGTATAAACGTATGTGCCGGCTAGACAAGTCGGAGAATAACATTATTGTGGTTTTAACCAACCCTGTAAAGAGTTATACTCGTTTCTCATCAAATATGTGGAGACATTGGCGCAAGAGCCTCTACGTAAACTTTTATATGGACAAATGTTTTGCCCCTGTAATTTATTACGTTATTTTTATTTTCTATATATGTCCTTTGTCTTGTACTGTTTATTTTTCTTTTTATTTATTAATTTATTTCTTTTTTATCTGATATGGACCTCTTTTAAGATGAGTCTGGAATAAAAGTTGAATTTAATTTAATTTAATTGAAAAATTATGAAGTGAAGAATACGACATACCTGTCAATGGACAGAGGGCATGAAGGGGACTTGGGTGGATTGTATAGTGATATAGATTGTGTAATATACTCCTGTAATCCATCATTACCTACAAGTTTCCATTCCACTGTTGGACAGAAAAATGGAATAATCCATTTTAATTAGATACACATAGCCGAGTTCAAACAAAATCACCGCTCTGCATCACAAGCAGGAATTTTTGATGAAAACAATTACTATGCCGCAAAGCATTTTCGGCCCTAAGGCAAGAAAAAAATAAATGGCGTAGTTTTAATCACAGCTTTGTAGACACCACACCAAGCTGAGCAAATTCCATCCCCACTGCTTCCAACAGCATAATGACACAGAGTCAAGGCAAGGCAGACTGACATTAAAATTGGGTCAGACTAGAGAATTAGCTCTTCAGTAGTAAAGAGATGTTTTTACAGTGCACTAAATACAACTTGGTTAGAGTATCAGCTAACAGAAACAAACAAAGTGTAATCAGCAGAAAGAAAACAACCTAGAAAGCTTGTTCTGTGAAAAACAACTTATTTATTTATACAGTGTGTGTTTTATGCATCTCATTACTTTGTATCACTTTCAAATATCACATTAACAAAACACTGCTCTCTCAGAGTTTTTGTATTTGTGTGTGTGTGTGTGTGTGTGTGTGTGTGGGTGGGTGTGTGTGGTGGGTGTGTGTGTGCAAGAGAGAGAGAGAGAGAGAGAGAGAGGAGACAAATTGTACCCCAATAACTACCAAGGTTGTGTGAGCATAACCTGGAGAAGGATTTCTGCTGTATACTTAAAGCCCGAATACAGGGCTCCCTAATCGAACACAATGTCTTGAGTAAGACACAAATTGGATTTTTACCAAATTATTGGACAACGGATCACATTTACAGCCTACCCACCCTAATTAATCACCATGTCCACCAAAAGAAACACCTACAATTTTTGCTTGTTTTGTTGATTTTAGAAAGGCATTCAACTCCATTTGGCACAATGGATTATATTATCGAAATGATACATTCAGGTGTGGTGTAGGGGGTGAAGTGTATTACATCATCAAATCAACATATTTGGACGACAGGTAAAGTAAAGATTGGCGACAAAACAATGGAAAACTCACTCAAAGGCGTGGGGTGAGAGAGGACTGCAGCTTGAGTCCTACTCTCTGTTCAATATTTACATCAATGAGCTTGCGGTGCTACTGGAACAATCTGCAGCTCCTGGGCCTCACACTAAACAATAACAAAGTCAAATCTCTACTCTATGCAGGTGGCCCTTGTACTGCCAAAATTGTCATCTTCCAAAGAAAGCCAGATGTCAGGAGACCAGAGGTTTCACTATAGGAAACACCACGAGAGGCTTTTCTTTTTTTTTAGACTATCTAGGACAAAGAATTAGTACCTCCGGAAGCTTTGATTTAGCAGTGAATGCAAATGAAAGATGTACAACGAGCATTTTTTCCACATAAAAGGACAATTCCATGGAGTCAAAATTTGAATTAAAATACTGTGTAAGATCTTTGATAGTGTGATCTTGCCTATTGTGCTATATGGTGTGAGGTATGGGGTCCACTCAGTAAACTAAAATACACAAAATAGGACAAACAACCAATAAAGACCCTCCATGCTGTCTCTGTAGAACTATAATTGGAAATTCAATGGAAAACCCCAACAAATGCAAGCAGGGCAAAAGTAGGCAGATTTACACTAATTGTACCAGTTCAAAAAAGATCTCTAACATTTTGGCTACATCTCCATTCAAGTCCACATAACTCCCTCCAATAACTCCCTGTCAGCTGGTCCTGAAATTAACCACCCAAGTTCAATCAATCAACCACCAAATCAAATTATTATTTTTTAAATATTCCCACCACCACCCGACCAAATCAGATTCAGACACAGCACTGCTGACCAACTCAAAGCAAACCAAATCATGAAACAAATCAAACATTCCTGTTTATAACATTGGGAAACTGAAACAAAATCTCAACACAAATCAGAATGCTCTCTGGCCCTAAAAGAGAACATGAATTGGCAGAGTATCTCTTCACTGTCAGAGACATAAGGTGGAGAGTACCCTGACCAAGTACAGACTCAGCTGACCACAGTCTAGTCATAGAAAAAGGATAGAATATGTGGTTACTGCATGACCAGGTGAGGTTGAGACACTCATGCACTTTCTTCTTCAATGTGAATTGTTGTTCTGAAATCCCCAAACTTCTCCCAATTATCCACCATGGATAAAATTCCAATTGTGTTGGGAGACAGACATACAGAAGCAATTGCTGCAAAATATGTGACAATCTCCCATAGCCTGAGGGACAGTGAGACTATATATACCCTAATCTATGTGTTCTCTTGTTGATATTTGTATTTATTTATTTATTTAGTTGTATATTCTTTTCTTAATTAAAGTCCGATGTTAACGTCCATTGTTGCACCTAATTCACACATGCACACATAAATGAACGCGTGCACAAGTTAACATACACAAACACGACACACACACACACACACACACACATTTGTGTTTTGTTTATATATTTTATTCTATGTTTATTGTATTTCTCTCCAGCTTTGGCAATATGTACTGTATTTCATGCCCATAAACCTAATTTGAATTTGAATTTGAGAGGGTTGGAGGGAGGGAGAGGGTTTTAGCATTAGCCCAAAAGCAAAGATGCCCTTTTTGGATTTGTGTTAATTACTCTAGAGGTGGAGAGGACGGCAGCTGAAGGATTAGTCTGCCCGAGTGTCACAATGCAGCATGGGTAATGGTGTGTATGGTGCCGTGGTCGAGAGGAGCAGTGTGACTAAGACTTGTGCGACATGTCTGAGTCAACAGGAGCAGCGGGGGGGCCACTCCCTCCTCCTTCCCTCTGAATCTATTTGTCTCTGTCCTTGTGTGCCATCCCTCCTTTTCTTGACCCTCAGCTTTTTTAAAACTACATTTGCTGGACATGACACAATATACCAGCTGCATCCCTGCACTAAGACCCCCAAACACACGCTGTCCACTGCCTTCAAACACTTGGTCAACCTGGTGTGCTGTAACAGGCTTCTTCCACCTAGGACAAACTCTAACTTATGTTCCTTTGAGTACTCATTCTAAGAACCAGCTCATGCCATCAATGCTGATAGATAATGAGGTGAATGATGAGATCATTAGAGTATGTTTACGGACCATTATAAACTGATTATAAGCTTGCAACTGTAGCAGGCTGTAAAATTATGTATTTTAATGAAGTAACTTCTGTGAAAAATTATGCTCTGAAACATGTTAAAATTATGTTCGATTATGTAGTAAATTGTTAGTATATTATATTGTGACATATGGTTAATAACCTTTAATCAGTTTAATGGATGTGGAATATATATTTCCAGTTGACCATAAAATATTTTGGCACCAAAATTATGTGAGATATATTATTGTAGGAGTAAACCCTGAATTCATATTAATTCTATTCTATCTGTAATACAGATTTTGCAGTGAAGCATTTTATCATTTGAATCTCAAGCCTACACATACAACTTCTGCAATACAATTTCATGGCCTGATGTCACTCTGGCTGACATTATAAAAGACAAAAAAAACACTTGAGCTGGTTGCAATTCTGCATAAAGATTTATCATATGTCTCTTGTCAATAACAGGCACAGAAGTTGTGCAGTGGCTGATGAAAACCCTCTCCATTGAGGATCCAGGTAAAATCTACTCTCCTCAAAGATTACTATCAGCTACTACATGTTAAATGGAAAAAAGACACAACTACCATTAATTGAGCACATATTAACTATTTGTAAGTAGTGAATAGATTATTACAACATTATTTATTTCTTTTAACCCCTTAACCAGCACCGGCCCGTATTCGGGCCAGAAGTGGTTTAGTTTATTTGCATTCATTTTTTACAGTGAAATTTTTTAAACAATCTGGTCGCACAATATACCATTTGAAAGTGTTTGAACAGTCCAGACTGGTTTCAGACTTAATTTTCTTCTCTTGCCAGTACCAGAGGAAATATTGCCCTTAGATGTGTACATGTTCTTTTGCAGGTGAAGCCATTCATTTAGGCAGCCTCATTGCTGCCCAAGGCTACGTCTTTCCTATCTCTGATCATGTCCTCACACTGAAGGATGATGGGACATTTTATCGCTTCCAGGTGAGGAGCTATCATGGCGACTGAAAGGACTGTGACTTATGTGCCATTAATTGCTTCTAGGGAAACTCACACGCTGTAATTGCCTTTCATGTTGCTTGGGAATTGAAACTTAGGGCTTTTGATTACATTTCTGTTGTAATCAAAAGACGGGATTCAGCAGTGATTTATGTGCCTTTTTGGCAGGCATTGTGGAGTACATTTCCAGAACAGAAATCATTCTCTTCTCTGTATTTTCATGTTGCTAGTTTATACAAGTGGTGGCTGGTATATTCATGAACTAAGGAGACAATTTACTCGTTTTGGAAGATGAGGAGTTAGAAAAATATGTTTTGATATAAGCCAGAAACATTGACACATGGGAAACTTTTCTTACAAACCCCAATTCCAAAAAAGTTGGGAACGAGTATGTAAAATGCACATAAAAGCAGAAAGCAATGAATTCTGTTTTACATATATTTAATTGAAAACAGTACAAAGAAAAGATACTTTTGATGTTTTACCTTATAAACTTTATAGATTTTTCGAATTTGATGAGCATTTTATATACTGTCCCAACCTTTTTGGAATTGGGGTTTGTATTAAACAAAAACATAAGCATAGTAATATTTTTTAAATCTTCTTCTGCAAGAACTGAACAGAGATGTTTCAAAGTATATGCATGCTCTAATGCAATTAATGTAATTTATGGTTGTACATGATTAATTGAAATGATATGGACAAAAAATTCAGAAGATGCTCAAGTAATACCGTACAGTGTACACCCTACTGCCCAACACATGCCCACAGTTGTCCCTTATACAAGTTGTTCTATTGTCAAGAACCTGCTGGATCCTGTTGTACATTCTCAGATTTTACACTGCTGAGAGTGGCTAAAAGCTCTGTAAATGCATGCTGTCAGCTGATATTGCTTAAGTGGGCCATTAAATTATCAGCAAATGGACAATCTGCACCAAGGACTGGCAGAAATCGTTGGGCTGGCTTTTCTCTAAGTCACATCTCCCTTATCTACCACAAAATCTACCTATCCACATTTCTTCCCCTCGAAATTTGAACGCAATGTGCTCTCGCTCTACAGACGGGGGAGGTGGCGCGTACGTCACAGTCTACTCAATGGTGCTAAAAATAGACCGATGTTATATCAGCGTACAACAGGCAGACGTCAACAGTTGCCATATAAAGGTACCAAGACGCAATCCCCTTTAAATGTAGGCATTTGTCTCAGGCTTGACTGATGTTAGGAAAATTGCTGAAAAAGAGTTTGCCTGCATACCATACTAAAAATAGGCTTTGCATCATAGGATGAACTGAATTAATGACTATATCCAGCTGAGGCACAGAGTTGAGTAGGCAATGTGGGTACGAAATCTCCTATGCTGTTTACCTCTCTCTCGTTTGATAGTAACGTAATTTGGGTCCTTGATCACGCATTAAGAAGTTGATCAATCGTTTCAAAATTAAACCGGAGAAATGGGTAAGTCAGATCGATACGTGCCTCGGCCCAATATAAACCACATTTGTTTAAAGGTTAACATTTTAATTATCGTCCCGTGGCGTACGAATAAACTCTGATATATTGCATTCCAACTGCAATATCATGCTCGGCTCCGTGACATTAGATACGTGTGATGGATCTGTGAAATATGAATTGTTTATCGATTCTGAACCGTGACACATCAGTGACACATCGGTGACACGCGGATAGGCTGCGAAGCCTGTCAGCGAAACGTAGTGATGAGGCATTATCTTTTTAATATTCTGCTTATGTTTTGGCATTCTGCACACAAATGTGTTTAGGACACACTGAGTCAATAAGTCATGCCGCAGGAATTGATTACAGTTGCTTTTGTCGCAAATTGTTAATTAAAACTGAAGTGGAGTTGGTGTTTCGCGTCGCTCCTTGGAACACAGCACGCTATGGACTGGTAATGACTCTAATGGAGTATCGCTCTGTATTTTCCAATTCGAATAAGACACGGCGTGAATGACCATCATTTTCCCCTACTGCCACAGCTGCTATATCCTTGGGAGCGCGGTAGCACGGAGGTCGGAGAGTCCCCTCATTGTTCCTGTATCCCTGAACTCTTTACGCTACGGCGTGGGAATTGATTAGGGAGAAAACCAATCACACTTCATTGGTGAAGACGAGAGAACAAATTATCCTCAGGGAAGGGGGATAGGATTTTTTTTTCCCCTACCGCACAGGCGAGCTATTAATTACAGCTGGAAAAGTGCTGCTTAAAGGCGATGGCAGTGGAAATCCGTCAGCTAGACACACTCAGCAATCTGCTTTGTGGGCTTTTATCTCGCCTGCTAAATAAGGTCTGACCTCACCAATCAAACTGGCTTTTATAAAACTTGGGAGGAGATACATTGAAAGCAGTAGGGAACCGGAATTTCGGCACACCTCAGAAAGCTGTATTTGTAGGTGGTCCATTACAGCCAGTCCACAACAAGTTATCACTAACTAAAGAGAATATACAGCAAGCACCATAATTCATTGGAATCTAGTTCCCACCCGCCAATTCTCATAGAGATCCATTCAAATGCAGAGAAGTTACAGTATCGCTTGTAAGAGTACCAGAAATAAGATATCAAGTGTCTTTTTTATATTGTTGGAAGTCATGGCATGCAAAGGATATGCGACCAAATATAAAAAATGATTACTTTATTCTACATTATGTGAAACTGTCCAATATTTTTTGATGCCCGAAAATGGGTGGGACTATGTACAAAGGTTCTATAATTAAACGGTTCATCCGATATGGATGAAAATACCCTCAAATGAAAGCTGACAGTCTGCACTTCAACCTCATTGTCATTGTATCCTTTCAAACTCAAAGTGCTAGAGTACAGAACCAAAATAACAAAAAATGTGTCACTGTCCAATTAATTATTGTGCTCACTGTATTCTTCATCAGATAGATAGCGCCAAGGCTAAGAAACGGTTGATGAAGATTTTCTTTTTAAAGAATTAAATAAGATAGTGTAGCATATTGTAGGGATGACACAATGAATCAAGACAGCTGTGGTTCTGGGCGGGGGGGGGAGGGGGGGGGGGGGGGGGCAGAGAGGGCTGCTTTTTCACCATAGCTGTTGTTGAATGTTCCTGTAGCTCTCCAAAGTCTGTTAAGCCTTCAGGACCTTGGACAGCAGCAGCTTCACAGCAGCAGAACTGAAGTTGGTTAATAATCAGGGCCATACTAGCTCACTGGCTGCTTTGTCTTTGGGAAGGGGTGTTCATGGATTCAGCCTTTGTTTGGTTGGCAAATGAGAAATTTGGTCTCTGCTAAGTAAGAATCAAAGTACAAATCCTGAATACATTCAGATTTGTATATATGACAATAAAATCTAAAACTATTAAAAATACCATAACCTGAATTAGTGCAAAAGTTACGAGTATTATGGGTGGGGGATGGGAAGTATACCTCTAATACACAAATTGCATTACATTACAGTCACTTAGCAAACCCCCTTATCCAGAGCTTATAAATGGTGTGTTTGTCCCATAAAACAGAGCGATATCCAAGAAGGCACTGAAGGCTCATCCAAAAATGTGTAAAGTTAACCAAACAGACTCACAATTATTGTTGTAAACAAAAGTAAATACCACTATACAGAAATGCTATCTGTACACAGACATACCTAGAACATTATTCCTAAAGGAAATCCCAAAAAAAGGAAGAGGATAGCCAATGAGGGTGAGGGGAGCCATGGTGCAGTCTGAAGAGGTGGGTCTTCAGTCCGTATCAGAAGATGGGCAGGGTTTCTGCTGTCCTGACTGTAGTACGAAGTCCATTCCACCACTGTGCGGCTAAAACAGACAGACGTGACCTGGAAGTGCAGGCACCGTGGAGGAGGGGTGGGCAGGGATTCAGAGGCAGCAGAATAGAGAGGCGTGCGCTGGTGTATAGGACCCGACGATCTCTTGAAGGTAGAATTAAGTGATCCCGTTAGCCGCCCCCATAGGCTAGCACCAGGGTTTCTAATTTGATTCAAGCTGATATGGGTAGCCAGTGGAGGGAGATGAGAAGGGGAGTGACATGGCTGAGCCTGGGGAGGTTGCAGATAAGGCAAGCAGCAGCATTCTGGATAAGCCGTAATGGAGGGAGGGAGACCGGAGGAGGGAGTGGCAGTAGTCCACATGGGAAATGATCAGTGTCTGAACTAGAGAGAGAGCTTGGTTGAGTGGGTGGCAAGGAAAGGGCAGAGAGGGACAGTTGTGCAGTACCGACTCCTAGCAGATGAAGAGGGAGTCACTGTCACGTCATCCACGGTGAGTGAACGGCTAAACAGGGGGACGACGTAGCTAGAAGGTACAAGTTGAATTTATGTAGGTGATGGTTTGTCATCCAGCTGAGATGTGAGCTGAGGTAAGTTTATTGGGGAGTTTAAGGGGGGAATGAGAGAAAGAAATGTGTGTCGTCAGTGTAACAGTGATAAAACAGGCTATAGGCAGAGATGTCAGAACCAAGAGACTAAGTATAGAGATAAAAGGAGAGGACCAAAGACTGTACCCTGGGGGACAAGCTTATGAAGTCTCAAAACTGCGCCCCCTATTCAAATTGGAAGGAGCCACTATCAAGGTAGGAAGCAAACCAATAGAGAGCTGTGCCTCACATCCACAAATATCAGGGAGGACAGTGGGAGGTGGTGGCTAACTGTGTCAAATGCTGAGAGTTTGAGGAGGATTAGAATGGAGTAGAGAGAAGCTGCCTTTGCAGAGCTGAGATCCTGTCTAAAGTATGACTGTGTCTGTTGAGTGGTGAGAGTGTAGGAGGTCATTTTGAGAGGGAAAAGGAGAGAGTTGATTGAAGACAAAACATTCAAGAGCTTTGGAAGGAAAGAAGAACAGAGACATGATGGTAGTGCTGAATGACAGAGGGGTCAAGAGTGTGTTTAGAGGCTGCAGGGACAGACCCAGTAGAGAGGAATGAGTTCACCATGGTGGAGATGAATGGGAGGATGTGGGGAGAGGTGGACTTTAGGAAGTTTTAGATAGCAGAGCGGTACAGATAACGATTGGGGCAGAGGGGAGGGGTTGTCTGGGTGGAGGATTAACTGATGTGATGGAGGACTCCACCATCTTGTAGGATCGAAGAAGGCGGCAAAGTCATCTGCAAAAGTGTTGAAGGACAGGGAGGGGAAGGAGGTATTGAGAACTGAGTAGAGTACAGTTTGTGTTGGTTAGAGAATGAGTTTCTCAATTCTAGCTTGGTAAAAGTTAACCTTATGCAGCTGTGACAGAGGAAATGAATGCAGAGGGGAGGGAATGGCAGCTGGACAATTCAGCAAGGTCTCAAGGCCAAAATTATATATTGTATAATATGTATAGGCAATGTGACTGAGTGCCGGACAAGAAAACATCTACATGAAGTTCCTGATCTTTACATATTCACTTATCTTTCCCATCCAGGCTCCATACTTTTGGCCATCAAACTGCTGGGAGCCAGAGAACACAGATTACGGTAAGAGCAGCACTGGCCCTGTAACCCACATCTTCCTGCCTCAGTTTTCCCTCCTAGCATTCACCTCTAGAGGGGTTTCATTCATTTTTTCATTTTTTATTTTTATTAATACAGGGAAAAAAGATAATAGTACATAAAAGTTCTAAAATCTTTGGGCCCTACTCAGTACATTACTGGTTTACAGAGGGTTCCCTGTCCTACAGCATAAAAAAAAGAGATAAACAGAAAATGAGAAAAAAAGACAAGAGTAAGAAATCTATAGCTGTGCAGTAATTAAAATGTGAGAAATTTCAGCAAGAAATATGTAGAAACAAAGAAAAAAGTGAGTGTTTATGGAGCAGATACAGCTTGACCTGAAATGAATTATAGTCTAGTGTTGACAGATTTGGTTATTTATAAGATGAGATTTGAGCTGTTTTTTAAAGTTGTTAAAATGTATATTGTCCTTATATTTAATGGTAAATTATTCCATGATTCTGTGTTTCTATTGAAAAACGATTTTTGACCAAAATTGTTTTTTGTATCTTTGAAGTGGATTTAATGTGTTTGTAATGGAACGGGTTTGTCTTTGTTGTCGGTTATTGGAATTATGTGGCAATAGGTTGCTAATGATCTGAGGAAAAGTATTGGTTTTGTATTTTATGATAAAGTTTTAAATTCAGTAATATTTGGTAATTTTCAAAAGTGGTTCTCTTTGAGACGAGGAAACTACTAATGGGGGATATGCCAGGGTAAGCTGCATAACCTTCTTTATGCCAACCTCTCTTTCTCTCCCTTTCTCTCTTCTTTCTTTCTTTCTTTCTCTCTCTCTCCTGCAGCCATTTACCTGTGCAAACGGACCATGCAGAACAAGGCCCGATTGGAGCTGCAGATTACGAGGCAGTGAGTGGCTTGGTGACATTCTTGGTGGCTGTTAGTCATACCTATACCATGTGCGGTGGGACACGTTTGGTGGCTGCTGTTTTGATCTCCAGGATCTCAAACTGCAGCTGGGCCCTTAAGCAGCTTGCTTAACCATTTCTGCACTTGCTCTGACAGTCACTCTCCGACCCGTCACAGAACTGGGTTGCAGGAGCTGGACGTCACACAAATGTCATTTTGATGTATGCATTATTTATTCGTCAAATCGATGCCTTTGTAGGGGGGTGACTTTCAATTTCACATGTTCTGCCCAAGGAGCAGTTTAATTACTGTAACCTGCTCAAGGGTACATCGGCACAGAAGTTCTGTACTGTGATCTCTACCCTACAATGCTATGACTGAAAGAACTTCTGAAGCACATGCCAAGATAGGACCCCCACCCCTCCCCTCTCTCTCTCTCTTTCTTTTTTTTCTCTCTCTCTCTCACACACACACACACACACACACACACACACACACGCACACACACACCTCCTAACTCTCTCTCTGGGTCTGGCAGGAGAACCTGGCCCGGCTACAGAGGGCCTTTGCCAGGAAGTGGGAGTTCATTTTCATGCAGGCAGAGGCGCAGGTCAAGTAAGTGCAGTCGCTCTGGCAACAGCGTAAACATAAGAATCACCACAGGAAAGGTGAGAGGATTAACAATGGGGTGTCCGCGCAAGCTGTCAGCTCATCTTTTGGAGGAATCCCATTGACCCAGACAGCTGCAGAAGCGTTTCTGTCAGTTTGCCCAAGATTGGCTCTTCTAAACTGTGCAAGGCAGTCGTCTTATCACATACAGTGCTGTTCTTGGCGGTTCCATTTCTACCTGGCCTATTAGTGCGCAGCATTACATTACACTGCAGATGCATCTAATTCAGAGTGACTCAACATCCTGTGTTACCATCAGGAATACTGCAGTGCAGTAGTATCACAGAAAATGCCCCAGTAGATATTGATCAAACCAAAAATGAGCATTGGCAAATAATTACTATACTATTCGTATTACAGCGTACAATATGATGCCTCGAATTAATTCCCAGTGTAAGGGACTTGTGTGTTTCATACTGCCGAGTTCCGGTGCTGCAGTTGAAAGCATTGTTGCATTTTACATGCAACACTTACCCTGGAGCAGCTGGTTCTCAGGTACCTACAAAGCTAAAACTGCACACAGTTCATTAATCATCGTCGTTCTACCTGATGCTGTGAATGAACAGCCCCATCTGGTGGTGGGCAGGTTCTAGTGCATCAGATTCCAGAATTAATTTAATAAGGCATCAATACATTAAAATATTACAAGTTGAATGTAATTTTAAAAATATAAGAGTGAGCACCACAATATATCCACTGTGAAGCACTGCAGATAGCTCATTGTGAAGGAAGCAAATGATGAGACTGTCAAAAGATGCTTTTGGCGGAGGAAAAACGGGTCACAAAAGCAGACAGCAGAATGGAGTTGTAAGTCTGTAAATGTCAGTTATGTAAGACACAGGGTTTCTCTCCACCAGAAATCAGGATGCACTAAAATATACTGCGTTATTAATAAGTGGCAGAACGTGATCTAAGGTCATGAAATGTCTGTGCCTTACTTCCTCCGCAGGATCGATCGGAAAAAGGACAAGACGGATCGCAAGATCCTGGACAGTCAGGAGAGGGCATTCTGGGACGTCCACCGGCCTGTGGTGCGTGCGTGCGTGCGTGCGTGCGTGCGTGTGTGCAGCAGCAGAGCATGAGGAGTGGTTGGGGACCTAGTTCTGCACAGTCACCATGCAGTCCATGAGTGGCAGTGTGAAATGGTTGAAAGAAGAAAAAGAAGAAAGAAGGAATCTCATTGGTATAATGACAATGCACCATGCGTTTGAACTTGCAAAAAATGCCTTATTTCCTACCAACAGAGACAGTAGGCCTCAGTGATAGTCCAGCCATGCCAATGCATGTTTGTTTCATTTGAATACAAATAGGACAGTAGGGTTGCTAAGTGATTTGGACTCACATTCAGGATTCAGGTTTCAATTTCAGAAAATCTCCTGCTGCTTGTACTTTGGCTCTATAAATCCTACCCTGTTGGTGGGGAATAAAATATTTCTTCCCAAGTTCATGGTACATTCAGTAAATGTCTGGTTGCTTATGTCTATAATATATAAAGATGTAGGCTTTTTGAGTAACTCTGGATAAAGGTGTCTGCTGAGAATGTGGGAACTGAAAAGCTGCCCCCGGCAGCACAGCCATCGATGACTCCCCAATATCACCAAGAGCCTTACCATGTGACTCCCTTACAGCCGGGCTGTGTCAACACCACGGAGATGGACATTCCGCAAGTGCCGGCGTGAAAAAAACCCGCAGAAGGTGAAGAAGGTAGGCACGAGGCCGACCGGACACGCGCTCTTATGATCGTCTCTATTTATGCAGTTTTTACATAGCCCATAAAGCTTGCGTAGCGATATCGGTAGTGATTGAGTCCTTCCCAGCCCCGACAGTCCTATTCCTCCCTGTCCCTGCACTCTTCCATTCAGCTCTGTTGTTCCACAGCCATCTGGAGCAGTAATAAGTTAAATACCCGTTTCATGAGCTCTGAGGCATGGTGGTGACGCGTGTACCCCTCCCCTCCCCTGTGTTCAGTCAGTGTACGGGGTGACGGAGGAAGCGCAGTCGCAGAGTCCCGTCCACACGCCCCTCGCAACCAGCGAGGAAGACCACCAAAGAGGACGTGCAGAAGGAGGTGCTGTAGCAGACACACACAGATGCACACACACACACACACATTCACACACACACACTCACACACACACACACACGTGCACACACACACACACGCACGCACGCACGCACGCATGACCTGTGATGTAATTATTCCCATGCATCAGTCGTTTGCCGTTTTTGAATCTTGACATATCGTTTGTAAATTAATCAAATGACTCATTTTGTTTGTTCTGTCCCCCCCCCCCCCCCCCCCCCCCCCCCCCCCCAGATCTCATTTTTACACATTCAGCTGGACAGACATTGTATGAAAGTGTCCAAAGTAGCTGACAGGTGAGCCTAGACTGATATACATTCTCTTTTGTGGGAGAGACTTGTCCTTTAGACTACTAATTTGTTGTTGTTGCTCCGTCAGCTCAATTAACATCATTTACCACCCTGTCTGTTACGGTTCCTAAGCACTTTTTAAATGTGAAAATAAAATCCTGTTTATAAAACAAAGCCAGCTGTCCTTATTTGATAGCTGTGCGTTGGTGTCATCAGTGTCATTTTTGTTGAATAAAATAGCTGCTTTTTATCCGAGGCTATGTGCTGTAGCCTGCAAAATCTGGAAACCAGCAAGATGTTTTGCGCATCGACAGAAGGGATTGTCACTTTGCTGGAGACCGATATTCATTTCTGTTCTGTGTTTTTTTTCCTGTGCTAATGAAGCGCTAAACAATGGTCATGTGGTATCTCACGTTTAGCTTTCCCAACTCACCGGCGTATGGCTGATATAGAGATAGCCCAAATATAACCGCCGCAGTCCTACCCCCCCACCCCAAGCACAAACATGCCCCTGACAGCTTCCTTAATCCCGAATCGGTTTCTCTGAGAGCTCCGGTCCGGGTCTTCCCTGGTGACCGCTTCCCCCCCTCCGCGGGCCCACAGATCTAAGCTGAGATCCCGGGCTCCCGGCGGCCAGGAGTGAGATTGATTAAAACGCTCTTTCCAGCGCCGACGGCGGGAACGATACGCCCCGCTCGAGGGAGACAGGGGTCTGCTCAATTGATATGCAATTTGGGCTTGGAGCTGTTTGCGGCAGGAATTATCAGCAGCCCCGCCGACGTTGGAGGCTCGGGGGTGCGGTGGGGGGGTGGTAGCGCTGTCTGCAAATCGGCTGCAAGGCCTCCTAGGTAGCGGTCTCAGGAGTTTTGTTTCTGAGTTAGCTTACAGTCATTTAGGATTCTGTGTCTCAGACTACATATTCGTCATTCCGGTGACCCAGTTTACAATTATTTTAGTCAGGCAGCTTTTTCGCGTGACAAAAACAAACTCACTGCGTGCCCACAGTCAACGACAGAAGGGCAGGCGATGAGGTTCACACTCAGAGTGGAATGATGGACCAATCATTTACGACATCAGAACGCCGCCATTTTGTTTTGCGGATCCCACACGAGGTTAAATTAAGCTGAAGTAGCCTATCTTATTTGTGTGAGAAGGTTGAGTCAGCAAGTTTTGATATGGATTTTCCAGAAGCCCTAAAATCAATACGTGGTTCAAACACTGGAGGTTTGTTGTCTTAAAGTGACAAAGCACTAAACGTGCAATTTGACATTGAAATGTTTCTGTATTTATTTTCTGTATTCCTACATGTTGGCTACATTAGCTGTGTCATTACCCTGCTGTGTTATGGTGCAAATGAATACCAATACAGTTACGATCCTGCCAGGGGCGTAGATTTGTATATGGACAGGGAGACAAGTCCCCCTCAATGTTGTAAGGTGGGTTAATTGTCACCCTAAATGATTAGTGCTTTACATAATATATTTTTACTCACTGCAGTCCTATGTCCCCCCCCAAGTTGAAATGAAACTTACGCCCTTGGTCCTGCAAATGCACAGCTCTAGTGTAACTGGACTGTGGTGTACACTGTGATGAGATGATTGGTGGCTCTGGGTGGATTGGATTGCTCCATTATGTTTAACGGGAGCTCTGCGTCTTCTCTTGACTCCAGTCTGATGAGTTTCACAGAGCAGTTCCTGGACTACGACCCATTTGTGTCCATACCAGAGCCTTCCAACCCCTGGATAAGTGACGACACCACCCTCTGGGACCTGGAGACCAGGTGAGCCTCACTTCGGAAGGTATCCCATGAGGCTGTCCTGGGTGCCCCCCCTCCCCCATCTTATCATAGACCTGCCATAGAGACCCAGGAAGGTGGGTGAGCTGCTACACTATCTGTAACGTTACTACGCACCCCTCAGGTGTAGCATGTCTCAGTTTCAACCTCCATTTTGAATTTAAAATGCAGACTGCCCACGGTAGAAAACTCTGAGGGTGTGGTGTTCTGGCCAATTTTCCAGGTCTCTCTAAGACACGGGATCTTGAATACGTCTAATAAGGCTAATCGGACTGGTTGCCCCCCCCCAGCAATTAGGTCCAATGAAATCATTAAGATTGGCTGTAACACAGAGTCCCCTTTCCTGGAGGGTGGGGTCCTGTCGGAACGAGGGTGTCTCAGTGTGCGGTTTCTCTGCCCTCCCGCCCCCATGCAGCAAGGAGCCCAGCCAGCAGCGGGTCAAGAGGTGGGGCTTCTCGCTGGACGAGGCCCTCAAGGACCCTGTGGGGCAGGACCAGTTCCTCAAGTTCCTGGAGTCAGAGTTCAGCTCGGAGAACCTGCGGTGAGAGCCACAGCACAGATCGCCTTTCCCACCGCGGGGCCCCTGTTATCGGTGTAGCGGCCACTCTTCCCCTTGGCCAGTCTCACCAGTCGTAGCCGCGGGGCCCTTGAACGCCGTTCTAGGTGACTTAGCAGCACTGCAGAAGATAACCAAATGGGCCCGCCGCCGCATCGGAAAACCACAGACGTCGCCATCGCGGGCGGTTAGATCGGCTCTTTGAACGAGAGAAGCCCCATTGGGGGGGCATTAAGTGGAGAGAGGGCCATTGAGAGAGGAGCAAACGAAGGGAGAGGTGGGGAGATAATACGCAGTCTGTGTGTCTCCTTATATGTCCTACACTTTCCTCTATCTCCAATCGCTTTATCTCCACACGGTTCAACAGAGTGTCTTTACAATGGTAATAACTGAACTGTGGGAAGATTCCACAGTACCTTCATATAAGAGGCTCTCAGCTCGCTGGGCTGATAGTCAGACTCAGTATAATGGGTGTCGTATGCCTATGCTTTGTGCAGGTTTTGGTTGGCGGTGCAGGACCTAAAACGGCGCCCCCTACAGGATGTACCCAGTAGGGCCCAGGAGATCTGGCAGGAGTTCTTGGCGGAGGGAGCCCAAAGCTCTATCAACCTGGATTCCCATAGTTATGAGCGAACCAGCCAGAACCTCAAAGATCCAGGCCGCTACAGCTTTGAAGACGCCCAGGTACAGCAACCCCCCCCCCCCCCCCCACACACACACACACACACACACACACACACACACACACACACACACACATCACACACACACACACACACATCCCTTCCCCCCAATGCACACAGAAAACATGCCTGCCATGCTCATTGAACCCGGAGAATATGAAGTGCAAGGGGAGTTAGCAGAAATGGAGATCAAGGGGTTAATGACCCGAGTAATGCTGCCGCATCTTCCCTCCTCCCCGGATTCCCCCCAGTTCAGCCTGAATTACTGCGGCGCCCATTTCACAGTGCATTAGTGCGCTGGCTGGCTCTGTGCTTGGTTTAACGCTGGATCCAAGACTCTGTCCCGTGGGATCTCTCTCCCTCTTGCTTTAATGTGCCTGGTTTAGAGCCTCCCCGGTGCTCTGTGTTACATCATTACCCATCCCCCCCCCGGGCCTACACACACCTGCAGCCGCACGCACTCACAGTGGCACACAAACACACACTCACACCACACACCAGAGTTCCACATACTACTGTACAAACAGGGACAACTCTCATACATAAACACAGCCTCAGTTACACACAAACACGTAGTCCCCAGATGTTTGAGTCTCCCAGACTACAGTGTACACACAGACCATCTATAGTATGTCATTATGGTGTATGTATTTCTGGGAGTTTTCACAAAAACAAGGAGGCTGTATATAAATATGGTTCATTAAGTGTTCCAACTTACTCACAAAGGCCTGTGCTGATTGTGTGGGGCTATTAGCAAAAATAGCCAGTCTTCGCTATCCAGCAGACTAAATAACAAATGATGAAATGTTACAGACATTTCTGATCTGTTCTGCTGCATTTACTGTTGGGAAACTGGCCACTCCCCATTTGTTATGTTTGGACGGCATTGGATGACTTTTTTTGTGCATCGGTGGACATCAGCATCTGCCACATTTCCTCTCCGTTTCCAGTTGATAATTTTATCATTCACAAAGCCATACAGTATATATATTTTATTGATTGAATTCCACCTGTGTTTCATTGCTCTAGGCAAGGTATGTTCTGTATTAACATTTCCAGTTCCCACTTGCTGAATGTTTTTCCTCTTATGTGCAGTGTATTACACCCGAGCGTGCGTAGCGCAGGCAGGGCGTATTGTTTTCGCTCCTGTCTGTGTGTCTGTGTTTGTGTCTGTCTGTCTGTGTGTCTGTGTTTGTGTACCCATCATCCATAACTCCAGCAATTCTACTCCGAAACTTTGTGGAAATGTTGACAGTTGGGCAATGACCTGAATCTTGAATTTTTTCCCCAATCGGTCAGTGTCCGACTTCACAGCGCAAGATCACAGTTTTAGCCCCAAGCGCGGGTGTAGCATCTCTCTGAGTGCCATTCTAGTTAACTTTGCGTTTGCACCATCGTGACTTTTTCCGTTTTTGTGTTTGGACTTTGGAACGAATGACACTGTACCAGCTTCATGCCTAATTGTAACCAGCACTAATAATTTAGTTTGACTGTGAATTTAAGTACTTGTTAGTGATTTAATGAATTAGTCTCAGCCTACTTTTTTCAATTACTGTGATTGAAAAAAACAAATGTTGCTCAGCGCATCCAGCCCGCAGTTTCACGCGAACAAAACCTCACACGCGTCACATACGAACACATGCGCACGCACACACACACACACACACACACACACACACACACACACACACACACACACACACACACACACACACACACACACACACACACACACACACACACACACACACACACACACACACACACACACACACACACCAGAGTCCCACCCCTGTGGTTTCTCTTTTAGGAGCACATCTTCAAGCTAATGAGGAGCGACAGCTATGCCCGATTCCTGCGTTCCAACGCCTATCAGGACCTCCTGCTGGCCAGAAAGAAGGTGGGCTCCAGTATGACCTTCCGGTCACTTCCGGTCACAGTAATCTCCCCATAGAGGTGGCCGAGTGAGGGCCAGTATTTGGGATGACTGAAGCTGTGCTCAGATGTCTCTTTACAGCGTGTGCTTGAGCACAACCGCTGGTGGCTTGTGTTTTGTCTGAAATAGGACAGCAGGAAATATATTTCCCTGGTGCAGTAATGATAGCCGTTATGAACAAAGAAAGGATATCTGTCCTTTCTTGCTTGGTAACACACCCTCAAGCTACGCACAGCAGTCAAAACCAAACCAAGGGTATGAATTATTTTACCTTCATTCAGAAACAATCTCGGTCAGTGCAACAGTGATACTAACATTCATTTAAAGCTTGAGATTAGATTTGTATACTTTAATACTGAAAGGTTTGTATGTGTGTGGGCTAAATGCACAATTTTCCAGTTATTTACATCAGAGACAAACCAACAAACAAAACATCACAATCTGTTATATATACTGCATACTAACGTTATCATATAATATATTACATCACATATTAATATTACCATATTAAGCCGGATAACCATGTGTAAAGTGTTATGCAGTATGTCCATTATTCTTAATGCTGTCCTCACTGGCTAACTGCTATGGCTGGCTTGAGAGACTGCCCTCTGCTGCTGCATGTAGCCACTGCAGGCAACCTTTAGCCGCTGTCAGCCACCGCGCTAGGCCCCGCGCTGGCCCAAGCTGACTTGCGCATTGCTTTGTTTGTCTCCCCTCTAATCTCCGCCACCTCCGCTGCCCCCCACCCCCACCCCTCTCCCGCACTGCCTTGCCCCATGCAGCAGCCCGAGAGTGAGCAGGGCCGCCGCACCTCCCTGGAGAAGTTCACGCGCAGTGTGGTGAGTATGCCGCCAAGACCACTGCTGCCGTGGCTCCGAATGCACACCCAGCTGCACCACACTCCACATGCTTCCGTGTGCTCTGATTGGGGGATACTCCCTGTGAAGGGTATCAAAAGGCTTATTTATTTTAAAACCACAAGCAGGCCTACCATTTTTACCTGGCAGAATCTTCCCACACAGTGGCATGCAAGCTATATACCGGCCACATGGCCTAATTGACAACTCACCCCACCTATGGGCTGCTGCTACTCACACACACACACACACACACACACACACACACACACACACACAATTAACCAATTAACACTAAAGGGATTAACAAGACAATTAACGGTTGAACTGGGTGCATCTGATTATCAGCACTAGTTATTGAAGGGCTTGATAAATGGAAAAACAAAAATACAAAACTTGAACACAATACAATACCCCCCCCCCCCCAGTCCAAGTAGTGAGGGCGCTCCCTCACACTCCCAAACAGACTGATGACACTTCCGTAAAACCCCAGTGTCCTTTTGGGTCCTAAAAACCCACCAGTCGTATTAATGTGCTCATCAGCCTTTTATACAGGTGTAACTGAAGAGTAACGAGATATTAGAAAAATTGACAAAAACTGCCCCCACGTCTGAAACTAAAAACCAAGATGGCACCTTTCATTAATTGACCCAGACCGTATTCTTTTGTTATGAAATGTTGTAAATCTCGTCATTGTGAGTTTCTCCTTACCCTCTGAAAATGTTTCATATGGATAGTGGAATGTTTATTTATTTCTGCTAGCTTTGTAATGCTACATACTGTATGTTAGCTGCTTGCCCTTATGGAAATGTAATATACTGCAGTATATTTTAAATATATTGTGAAGATAATTTTGATATATTTACAATATACTGCAGTATAGTATTTTTCCATAAGGGGTTGCCACACCCCCAAGATATAATATTAGACACAGCTTGTAGGCTATGCAATACCATCTTGTAAACATGAACATCTGTGGAGTTGCATTGCCCTGAACTACAGCAACAGTAAGATCTTCAAAGATGTGTCTTTAATATGCATGAAAGTGCTATATACATGGTTGTCTTACTTCCCCACGCTCTCTTTTTTCAGCCTAGAGGTGAAGAATCAGTTGTTAATTTACTTCAATCACTTTATGCGTACGCTTAATGCTAAACACCCACGCTGCCTCCCCACGGAGCACGAGACCATTGTTTTACATGGCGGGACACACAACTGATGGATCCCCACGCACATACCACGTTAGCAATTTAGGCTACGATGCAGTTACGGCTAAAAGCTTAATGAATTATGAATAACCCGCAATACACATGATTTAAAAAGCATCCTGCTAGCTGACATTTAGTAAATGTTAGTAAATGTGTTATTTAGAAGGAGGCCACGGTGGCCAGATTGAGAGAACCCCACGAAAGGCTACTATATACGCTGTTGGGATGCGAGCATATGTGACAGCACATTTTAACATTGTATGGAATTTTTCGGTATGGAATTTTTCGGTCTGAAAATCTTGGTCTCCAAATATATTTTCTAATATTTTATGTTGGATGACAAATCAATAATGGAATAACACAGTTAAAGGTTATAAAGGGTTCATATTTGCTCTTCAAATGACAAATAAGCATATACCGCTTCTCTCCAAGGTGTATTCGTTGAATGAACAACTAGCATAGCAGTTGCACCCTCTATCTGCTCGTGCTTAAAGGTTATGCAGAAGCACTTAAGGGTCTCTGGTGTTAGCCCTTAGCTGCATGTCTTTCATGGGCTTTTTTTTCTTGTCAGATTTGGACATTGTATAATTGTACATGATTATTTTCCCCTCCACTCTCCCTTTCCAGGGAAAGTCATTGACGGGCAAGCGGCTGACAGGCCTCATGCAGTCCTCCTGACAAGGCCTGGGACCGGATTAGCGCGGAGAGCCCAGAGTCGTCGCTGTCATGCAGGGAGAGGGACGCCAGAGAGGCCGGAGGAGTGTAGGGGCCTGCAGAGGGCTGCACTATGACAGTGAGACGAAGCAGACTCTCCCTCGCCACCCTCGCACACACCCTGCACTTACAAGACAGCGAGCGAGAAGTCGTCAATAAAACAAACGGGACACTGCTGTCTCTGTAATTTATGAACAAACAGAAAACTTACTTGTTTTTGCATTTAAATCTATAAACATATATAAATCCAAATGACTATAGAACTTTGGCTCTAAGATAGTTCATACTACAAGCTAACTGAAGGACATAAACATAGATTTTATTTTAGATTCAGAGTAATTTATCATTAAGTTTATCATGACTTATTTTTAATCTGGCTGCAGACATTATTGGTTGTTTTATTTGTTTAGTTTTTTTGGAGGTTGATTGATTCAAATTGACAGTTGAAGAGGGAGTCTGAGGAAAAGTCGGTTTGCTTCAGAACATTCCAAGGGCAGAATGCCAAAAGGGCTCAATAGAGAATATAATGTATAGCAGCATGCTCCCTAAAATGTGTCCGTCTGTATTCTAGGTAAGATTGTATACAGTGAAAGGAAAGTGATATAATCATGTTGTGTGCAAAGATACACAGAAGACAGTCGATGCTGGGTTAATTGATTTAAAAAAAAAGTGTGTCAGCAGAAGGATTTATCCGTTGTAACAAAACAAAACAAAAGAACAAAACTAAACAAAAAACCCCTGCACTGTTGTATCCAACAGAAAATCAAGTTATAGTGTGCTAAGTATGCAGGAACGCGGCGTATTTACCTCTGACATCCAAATATCCATGATAGACAGGTGTCTATTGATGATGTCGGAGCTAATGAAACTTGACACCACATAAAATTATGTTCAACACCAAAGTATTTCAGTGATTGCTTGCTATGCCAGCCAATATTCATAAGGGATTGTGTCAAATTGGTGTCACGTATTGAGTATTATCTGGTCTGTAGTGTTGATTATTTGTGGCAGGATTACGAAATTATAAATTTTGAGATAAGAAATCAGTGAAAAAAGAAATCTGTGCAGTGGGCAACCTATTCTCAGCATATGATGAAATATACCAGTCTGTTTAGAACACCCCTCTAGGAATACTAGCAATACAGAGGCAGGAGATTTACAGAACAACATAAGCACTGAACAAAGTAGTTTACCGAAGTTCAAAGTGACTTGTGCAGCACCCGTACTACAGTGAAAAAGTATCTTGCCAATGTGGAAAGTCTGTTTGTTCCTGTTGTGATCCAGAACCGAGCTGTATACCCAGCTGTAAACCATATTCAATATGTAAAAAAAAAAAAATATGTTTAGCTGTGTTGAACTATTAATGCTTTATGATCCAGTGGAAATAGCAGGGCCTCGGTGGAGTTACAGCGTCGTCTGCGCTTTAATTGTAAACTGTTAACACAAGCTGAATGTAAACAGCAGATTCCACAGGTTTTAAACCCAAAAAGGACGCTGGTGCTGTGCGATAAAGAGAAAAAATGTCCTGGGACTAGAGTATGTGTCCGTCGCCTTTTAATGGCACTTTGTGCGCCACGGGACTCAGCTGTATGCTGCTGCACTGTATGTTGCATGAGAGAACTGTTCTGAGAGGTAGGCATTATACACATTAACACGACACGACGATGTACCAAAATCTGTACGCTTTTGAGCGGCCATTTGCTGAATGGATAGTCCTGTATTTGTGCATGCTAGTCGACAAAGAACTCGCCGTTACGCTAGACTCTGGCGCAGGAAACGAGCGATGCACAAGACGGCCCAGTCAAAGTTTTTATTTTTTTCCAAAGACGACCAAGCTGTCAGCCTCGCATTGCCCCAGCACATCGCCTGCCACTCTCCGGGTCAGTTGCTCTGGATTCAAAACTACACTGCGGAGCTGTAGCTGGATGCATGGACAGATATTTAATTTTAATCCCATTATTGGACTGGAAAGTTCCATCCGCATTCCTTCTAATTGGACTGTGATTTCATACTCGGGTGAAGAGGATATAAATATGAGAGGGCCAATATAATACCCTACTATCAACACACATATTCCCCTCCCAAGAGCATGCACCAGCGTATCCATTACAGAAAGCCCCAAAATGACTAAAGACAGCTTCCATGAACTACAGCTCCCTCTAGTGCACAGCCTTGGGAGGAAGGACGTCGCCAGCATAACCACTGCCAGAGACACCCTTCAGAATTATACTAACTCTGACTTGGAGGACTGCTTTGGTGACTTTTGTTTTTTAAATATTTTTTTTATTTTTATGGTTCAACTGCACTGTACAGATTCATATTGTAATTATGGTTATCATGAGCTGCTGTAGACCTCCTGGTCATCAGATAGATATGCTTAATTTATTCATGCAGACTCCAGTTAAACATAATATTTCCAACAAATGTACAGTAAAACTGCATATAGAAAGTGTGTGCTGTATAAAACCAACACATAAAAGCACAAATACTGGTATGGGCACACAACTATGCATGTGATATTCCTGGGGGATTCCTGCTTTTAGTTACTCAATCAAAAAGATGACTATTAGTGGGTTAAAAGACCCAAGAGCCTGATATCTTGTAGCCACCAAATAAACTTTTGGACTTATGTCTACCTGGCTATGAATTTCCCTCCCTGTTTTTATTATTTCCTCAATCACTAATGCATTTGTATCCAAGTCAATTAAAAATTATGCTGAATTATGTGCAATTTGGTTGTCCACTGGGTTGGGTGCTACTGATGTTATTAATTTGCCAAATGCAACAAATAACGTAGGGTAAAAAGAGATTATGAAATACTGTGCTCTTCTTCCACCTAGTGGCTACTGTGAGAACTACAGGAATGACGATAAGACACAAGATCAGTGACACTTTTATTGCATACTGCAGGTTAAGTGATAGGACCATCACAAAAGGCTTTTTGAATATAAAAGGTAAGTGTAACAAAGAAAAAATCCATTATAAGTCTGAATATATTTCACCCCACCCTAACCCTTTGGAAGTAAATCAAGAGCAATAGCCTAAAACACTTCACCCATATAATTTTCATCTGTATCAAACACACATTTCATAATTTGCCTATTATGCATCTGTGGTTGTTCAATGTGTTACTTGTCAGCAAACCATAGGGATTGCAATGAAAAGGCAGACAAAAACAGCATGTTCATTGTGTTATGTTCTGTGCACATTATTGTACCATGTCATAATTAATAAACCATCCAATTAAATCAATCCTCTACATTCTAGGTCAAGTTTGGGAATGGAAGCTACACCTGTCAGGGCTGTGGGTTTGAGTGTGAAATTTTATTTAACCAAATACCCACACTTCTGGGGTTGACGTTCTTGGGTTGAAGATTACTTCTGATAATCATATTTTCTGAATAACAGTAGCTGTAAGGGTTTAACCTAGTTATCTTTAGGTCATAGTATAGCCATTTTGGAAATGTTTTGCTCTGGATAAGAGCATCTGGTAAATGCCTAAAAATGTAAATGTAATATTATAATTGTAATCTATATACATACATAGATGACAATGTACTAATCTTACTGATCTAGTATGTCTAAACTGAATGTATCTCTTGATTTGCATGGGAATACATTGGTGGAAACTGGCTCTGGATTTCTGTGAAGTAGAAATATAGATATATTGGCACTCGATCATTAATCTGATTGAAATGAGCTGAGACCTGATGGGGAATCCAGTATCCACACACACATTATAATAATAAACAATGCCTTTTGTTAGAAAAATGTTCTCAAATAAACAATGTTAGATCACAATAAAAGGGAAACAGAGAGGCTTTGGTACCAGACACAGGGACCATAGTTTAGCAACTTATGTTATTAAACTTTAGATATTTCCAAATTGATTATGCAAAACAAAATATATGCATTAAACATGTATTTTCATATTTACCAATAGATATTTTCATCCAGCTGTGTGTCTAGATTTTTTTTTCCCACTGAACCCTGGTTCTTGGAGGATAAGAAGGACTAGCATGTAGCTAGTCATTATTTTAAATTAATTTCTCCTTAGTATTCTTAAGTTATTTTTCTTTTCTTGTATTTATATTTTCTGGCTATGGTAGTTTCTTCCCACACAGACCACTGCTGACGGAATCGTGAAGCTGCTTTCTGGTGCCAGAGTAATCCTTCATGAGCTGACAGAATAGGGGTCAAAGGCCATAGAGAGGTTAGCAGAGAATATGGCGTAGACCAAGAGGCTGGGAGAAGCTGCGAGGTTCACCCTTGACCTCTTCCCCATCAATACGAAACAGGCCCTCGGAGCGTCCCTTTTGCTTTCCACAGACCTCTCAAACTGTCGCCCAATCCCTCCGTCAACACACTATTTTTACATCGGAGGGTACTGATTAAGCTTTTGTTAAAAATGGATGCAATAAATAATTAAAGTCTTTAGTCCATGGATTATGGCATTAGACATTCTTGAAAATTAGTGGGGGGGGGGGACTGCCACAGAAAATAGAGCCTTCCATTCATTATTCAGACAAGTAGAACAAAAGAACAAATAGAAATGTGAGAATGACCAGATGGAAAATGCTCATGTAATATGTCGGAGAAGAGAGGGAAGCATGAAAGTAGGGCGAGGATGTTACAGGCAATGTGTTAGAATTTGATTGGTGTGTTGCTCTCCTAACAGTGCGGGAGCTTGCTTCCAGACACTACCGAGAAC
This sequence comes from Synaphobranchus kaupii, assembly GCA_029718625.1. Taxonomy (NCBI): domain Eukaryota; kingdom Metazoa; phylum Chordata; class Actinopteri; order Anguilliformes; family Synaphobranchidae; genus Synaphobranchus; species Synaphobranchus kaupii. The sequence continues at coordinate 20,775,978 of CM056390.1, forward strand.
AGAAATTCCACAGCAACAAGCTATACTGCACCTGAAAAGGTGCCTTTACACGGACAAACACTTGTACTCAAATATTATCTAAAACAATATATATATTTTTTAAACAAAGTAAAATCTAAAAAAAGTTCCATGAGGCAAATACACCATAAATACATATTTTGAGCTCGGGTTGGAAGGTCAATAAGGGTTCAAGGAGAAACACAGCTCTGAATAACTAAATATATCCACCACATTACTCGTCTATTTCATGATTGTCTGAGGAAGAAGAATACGAAAGTAACCATACAAGTCTGTATATCCCCTTCCAGTTCTGTTGCCACCCTTCCAATAATTCCTCTCTGTTTCATTAAATATAAAAAAACTGGTTACAGATAAGGAGAACATTTTGGGAGATTGAGGCCACAGGGTGTTACAACACATTTCTATAGTATTAGTTTATATTAAAAACTTGACTGTAAACAAAGATCCTAAAAATACAATGGTTCCAAACTACTGTGAAATTTATAATATCACGCCAAACCCTGCATGTTGCACAATTTAAATACTACAAAATATAAAAGGCAACTAAAATATATAACAAACTTTTAGAAAACACAGTTCATAACATTGGTATTACACACCAACTAAATGTTTGAAAATTATCGTGGATAAACCCGCAGTCTGTAACAGCCAAGGGTGCTATATGACATTTTACAATAATGGGTTTGCTTGATGATACCTGATCATACAGCTGTGTGGGAATGCCTGCCCTGGACATGATCCCAATACATAGACGACAAATGTGTAAGTAAGTTCTGACAGTCCTCCTGAATTAGTGTTACTATAAGGTTGAAATAGTCGGACTACGCAGTTGTGTTCACTAGTGATTGGCCTATAAGTTTGCAATACTTGGACCTCACAGTGGTGTTCACTAGTGATTAGTCTATCAAGTTGCAATACTTGGAATACACAGTGGTGATCTCTAGTGATAAGTCTAGAAAGTTGCAATACTTGCAATACACAGTGGTGATCACTAGTGATTAGTCTGTAAAGTTGCAATACTTGGAATACACAGTGGTGATCACTAGTGATTAGTCTGTAAAGTTGCAATACTTGGAATACACAGTGGTGATCACTAGTGATTAGTCTGTAAAGTTGCAATACTTGGAATACACAGTGGTGATCACTAGTGAAGCAGAAACCGTGTACCCACCCACCCATACACTGTGCTATGGATTTGTGTCATGGACCCCCACATACAGTTGAAGTCGGAAGTTTACATACACTTAGGTCATTAAAACTCATTTTTAACCACTCCACAGATTTCATTTTAGCAAACTATAGTGTTGGCAAGTCAGTTAGGACATCTACTTTGTGCATGACACAGGTAATGTTTTCCAACAATTGTTTATAGACAGATTATTTCACTTTTAATTCACTATATCACAATTCCAGTGGGTCAGAAGTTTACATGTGCTAAGTTGACTGTGCCTTTTCATTTTTAATATTTGGTCACATATCCTTTGCATGCCATGACTTCCTGATGTCTGTGACCCAACAACATCAAAAGACTCTTGATATCTTATTTTCTGGTACTCTTACAAGCGATACTATAACGTCTCTGCATTTGAATGGATCTCTATGGGAATTGGGGGGTGGGGCTAGATTTAGCTGTAAATTACACTGGAACAGAATGGAACACATGGTTGGCTAAATGGCTCTAAGTCATCAAGGGTCTGACGTATCAAACAAGCCATAAATCATCACTCTGCTGCCAGAAACACAGTAGATATGGATGGACAACTTGAAGGGTTTCTTCTCCTGACTTATTTTTTCATAGAGTTCAATAGGAAAATTTGTCAGGAGAAACAACCCTTCAAGTGATCCATCCATATCTACTGCATATCTGGCAGCAGAGTGATGGTTTGAGGCTCGTTTGATACCTCAGACCCTTGATGACTTACAGCCATTTTACCAATCATGTATTCCATACTGTTCCAGCGTAATTTACAGCTAAATCTAGTCCCACCCCCCAATTCCCATGGAGATCCATTCAAATGCAGAGACGTTATTGTATCGCTTGTAAGAGTATCAGAAAATAAGATGTCAAGAGTCATTGATGTTGTTGGGTCACAGACATCAGGAAGTCATGGCATGCAAAGGATATGCGACCAAATATTAAAAATTTAAAGGCAGTCAACTTAGTGTATGTAAACTTCTGACCCACTGGAATTGTGATATTGTGATACGGTGAATTAAAAGTGAAATAATCTGTAAATAATTGTTGGAAAAATGACTTGTGTCATGCACAAAGTAGATGTCCTAACTGACTTGCCAACACTGTAGTTTAATAACATAAAATCTGTGGAGTGGTTAAAAATTAGTTTTTAAAAACTTCTGACTTCCAACTGTAACTACAAACCCTTAAAGAAAAGAGAAGAGCTTAGTCTCCCGTTCTCATGCTGCCCAGACTATTAATGTTCTGGAGGATGTATTTTACTCGTACCAAAAATACTAATCGGAATTTAGCATGAAGATCCCACTGAGAATCTATCAAAACAAAATGCCTCCGGTAAATGGTAAAAATGTACAAAAGTAAAAAATAAAATTTTTTATAAATTCTCATTTTGGTGAGTACAAAAACCAAGGCTCACTGTTTCAAAGGGATAGTTTACAAGCCAGATTGTTTTTTGAGATCATTTGATCGATCCCACACAGACCTGTTCAGCCTGGAATGATTCATAACTGAAAAACAAACAGGCATTCCAATAAAGCTCAATAATTACAATGACTTCAAGCTGGCACTGTCATCTGTGTTTTCCCACATACTGCACAGAATGATAAAGTAAAAATGACATTTTGGTTTGTCACGTTATTGCTACTGCTAGAAAGCCAATGGGGTCAGATGTGAATAGCATGGAGCTGTCTCGGATCTGCTCTTTGGAATACAGGCAGTCTAGTTTGTATCTCTTTAAAATTGTCTGTACGTCAGCTTTGCATGGATAGTTTCAGAATTAGCCTCCAGAGCCTGTATACAATGACACTCCTGCAACCTAAACTGCTCAGTTCTTGCAAAACATGGAAGGGTAACATAAGAATTCTGGGAAATGTAGTGAAGGCATGGGAAATGTATTTAAAGTGGTTGAAAGTGGGGCTAGATTTAACTGGCAGAGAAGAATGGCAATTATTGAAGTAACATACACACGGAGTTATTACTTAGTCTTAGAATGAATGGTTTAAGTTATCAGCATGGCAACTGCTTCAAATTCCCTTTCTGTGTTAAATATGCATACAAGTCTGTAAAATGATATGCATCTCATTATTTTGAATAGAAAATCACGTTTGTTAGCCTTATATAATCCTCACTGCAATGGGAGCAAAATCATTGGGTTTAACTCTAAAGATCAATCCAAACAACAAATCACGTTTCTTCTTTGTTCTCTACAAGCATTATGTCAGTCGCACATCTCACTAGATCACACCGTTAATTATGTTTTACTCAAGTACTAGGTACATAAATGAGAACATCTGACGGCAGCATTCCAGCCATGTGAAATCTCACCTTCCCACAGTGTTTCTCTAACACTGTATCAAAGTGACACTGTAGCAACAATGCAAACATAGAGGTGTGGAGGCTATGTGGCGTTGAAGACATTTCTCAATCCTCTGCTAACATTGTGTCATGCTGGTGCTGTGTGTTTGGAGCATTGTCTATGTGCACAGCAACGCCTTTATGATTTCTCATACACTCAAATTAAAATGCAGATAAATGTGACCGCGCTCTCTACATTTCTTTGGATTCAGTGGCTAATGAATTAACTGTGAGGTAGAGTATTACTGCTCAATCCAACAAATTATGGAATGCCCTATAATGAGATTATACAAAATTACAACGTTTGAGCACCTATAGTTATCTTTGCTTTACCAACTAATAAAGGTGGCGACCAACAGTATTTTTTTTACGTGGATTTAGCTTTGAATGAAACGAGAGATATCACAATGTGTAACACTGTGTACCCACATAGTAAATGTGTGGTGTGTCTGTCAGAAGGAATTTACTATCGTGTGTTTGATAGGAATGTTGCTGTGCTGTACGTGTGTGTGTGTGTGTGTGTGTGTGTGTGTGTGTGTGTGTGTGTGTGTGTGTGTGTGTGTGTGTGTGTGTGTGTGTGTGTGTGTGTGTGTGTGTGTGTGTGTGTGTGTGTGTGTGTGTGCGCGCGTTTCAGTAGGAATGTGGTTGTGTTGGCATGTAGACGTCGGGGGTCTCTTCCCGCTATGGCTCAGTAAAGGCTGAGGCTTTGTCCTTCAGGAGATCCAGACACAGATGACAACTCCAGCTCCCTGAGGATAGAGAGAGAGAAAGAGTTTTTCTAACACCCGTCCAAAAGCAGTCGAAACGCACAGCTACATAACAACGTTGCTTCCCTGTGAAACCACCGAACTGAACTTGGGAGGTGAGAACAGCTTGCTAATCAGCTTTCAGATTATTTTGGGATTTGTACGTAGCTGCGGCATGTTGGCGGACTGTACCTTCAGGGGGCTGAGTCATGGGAGGTTTCAGGCAGTACATGTGGTATCCCCGATCACAGTCATCGCAAAACAAGAGCTGGTCCTGCCAAAGAAGAGAGAAGATTGACCAGACAGAAGAAGTAGGGGGAGAAAAAGCAGAGGTATTGACCGACTGAAATGTGAAATGTAGCTAGCTGACACATCGTACTCTCGTATTTTGTTGCAGAGCACAGCTACTTGTCAGAATCGGAAGGACGTAATCTTCAAGAAACGCGCCTAAAGGGACAAAACCACAAAGTCCTCGATACGGATAGGTTTCAGCCTCCATCACAGCTGTCTCTGTCAACTGTGGAAACATTCCGATTGGTTCAAATTCGTTCCGATAACTTTCGGTTACCCGTTGCCCACGCTAGTTGCTCTGCGTATGATCGGTTGCCCGTTGCTGCAACTGTAGCCAGCAACGGTTGCCCAAAAAGTTGCATCCTGTAACATCACATTAAGGCATAGAGGGCAATCTGTAGTGCGACTGGGCTAAATCTCTGTCCGTCTCCTGACGTAGAAAGCGGGCGTGCCGTGGTCCCGTGTGCGACAAGGGGGGAGGGTCTTACGTCATTCTCCGAGGTGCCGCATAGGCTGCAGGACTTGCACTCGATGCACTGCCACTGGTAGGTATGCACCGCCTGCATCATGTTGTCTGTGAACTGCAAGCAGGTGGGATGGCCTGGGAGGAGGAGGAGAAGGAGGAGAAGGAGCAGGAGGAGCAAGAAGAACAGTCTGAACTGAGTGGCTGTGCAGCTGAGAGAAGTCCGCTTCACTGAGCTAGTTTGGGCTTAACTGCCTAGAAATCAATCATTCTGTCGTGCCAGGGTTGTAAAAATGTACCCCATCAAGGGCACATACTCAGGGGCCGCTCAGTGTTTACTCACATCCAAGAGCGCAGCGCCCTGGTGGCCTTTTTCGTTTTTCGAAGCCAGACGGATTCGCAGGCTTTCCTCCTTTCCACGCGCCGCGAGCCTGCGATTGGCCAGCTAAACCAGTTAAATCGGCAGACTTCGGTGCCAGAAGACTTGGCTGCACGTTGCACGCGCTGCTGCGCTTTCTGCTTTGAGCGATGCAGAATTCAATCTGGTGAGAACCCCCTCCACCCCCACAGTCTGCTTTCAGCAGGTTAGCATGCCCCATTTTCTGATGTAATATGGAGATGTTTTAATGAATCTGATCCAGTGATACTGTACTTTTTATTACCGTACTACATTCCAAGCTCATGACCAGTGTCCAGCCCCACTAAACAAACATCAGTTTGGAAACAGAAACAGTCCAAAAGGCAAATATATACATTTTTCTGCTTCTAAGCTTATTTTTCAGTTTCCGGCTCTATGTAGAAATGATAAATTCACTTACCTGTGTCTCTGAGCATACACTACGGAGAGAAGCAGAGCTCCTATAGATGTTTCCATTTTATAAAATGGTCACATTTATTTGGTTAAATTAATATTTCCAGTGTACAGGGTGCATATGTCAGATCTGTGTATGTGTATGTTTGTGTGTGTTCAACTATGAAGCATACGATAGCTCTTGACATGTCCTGATCCTTTTTCTCAAGTCAAAGTCTAGCTCTCTTCTTTGCAATGCTTTTTATGGTCAACACAGAGGATACTCTGCCTCCAAGTCTAAGATATCCGCCCATCCATCCGTCAATCAATCACTTCATTTCTCAATCAAGCGTGGGATGCAGCAACTTGCGATATCTACACAACCACACAGCAGGACTGACTGTGCAGTGAATCGAGGAGGCCAAGATTCGGCTTCCTTTCCCAGCGTGTGCTATTCGCTAATTGTTCAGGAAGTGGAGGAAACAAGGCTAAAAATTGCCTTCTAATTAGTGTTATCTAGGAGATCCAGGCACGCTGTGGCCGCCTCTGATGAGCTTGGGGACCTGGAAGCATTTCCCAGGATGCCGTACGACACAAGCGTGTTGCATTGTGCTCAGCGCTTCACAATTTAGCAACGAACTGGGCCCTCTCAACTATACCCAACAGACGTATCTACGTCCATGCATTGAGACAGGTGTGTCAGAGAACATTGTGGATTTACAACTGCTGTTCATGAAAAAATCTGAATATAAAATCTATATTAGCAAGAAAACAGCAAAGAGCAACTAATTTATCCATTTGATATAAAATATGCATTGACAGCAAGGTCAAAATCATGGTCAGGATGAATGCACAATCTGGTCTCATAAATATTGACATGTAGCTATTCACACTACTTCACATGAGCCTTCAGTACTGTGGGATATCCAAAACATCAAAATGGTCAAACAAACTAAATGAAAAAGAAAGCTAACACGCTAATACAAGATACAGTCAATTGCACTAATATGCAAAAACACATCCACTTGACTCCTAAACTGTTAGAAACTGTGTAGTTACCAAATAAAATATAAACAAAGGCTCAATGGAAGTATAATCAAGACATTTTATGCTAATGACCTACCAACTGCCTTGAAGCTATTCCATGATGATATCATGCCCATTTATACCTATGCAAACACTAGCAAGTGTGCAGGAGAGTTATCTCTCAAGGTCTGCCGTATATCACAGATTAAGCCTGCCTAATGCTGATAGGAAAATACTGGGTGGATTGGTGTAACAGGTTTTAATGGCAGTTAAAGGACAAGGATAAAGACACAGCAGCATTCACAAAATGACAGTGGTATGGTTATAGTTTTTTGTTGTTATTGTGGTTATATAACTGTAATTGTTGAACAAACTGCAGCTGCAATCTTTGTAGGTATGAGTTCAGTTAAAAGGGTTTAGAGTCAGAGGTCAGAGCTGGAGCAGACACGCTTTGGGGGTGGGATTGAAAATGGCAAAGAAACCATCTAAATTCAATTGTTGCTCAAGTTATCATTAACATTTAGAAACATATGGACACAAAACTTAAATATAAACTCATGTTTAGGCCTACCTTTTCATTCTAGCCTGTGTTCTTCTTCTGTATTTTAACAATATACCACTATGAGGACATTCCCCTATGTTTTAGAGTTAATTTAACTTCTGATTGGACCTCTTCAGCCAGGTCCTGTGATTGGACGCTGGTCATGGTCTCCAGGTCCACCTGGCAGACCACACACGCTCACTTACACACCACTGACCCATTACAACACCAATAACCCAGGCGAGAATAGGAGTCTCATTCTTTATTTCCTTTTGTTACAATAAAAATAGTTTCACTAACAAAGACTTTTTTTACCATTTCAGTTATTTACAATTGAAAATAAAATCACTTTACAACGGTCATTCTGATCTCAAGTCAGCTCCACTACAACTCGGGTTCTTTCTCTGAATGAGAAAAGCCAACAGCGGAACCACTGGGCTGCAGCTTCCATTGACTCCTTTAAGAGGTATAAGGACTGTACAAGACTTCACTGAAAACCACCTGCTACCTTTAACACAGCCTCCGTGGCCTCGTTCAGTGAGAACAACTGCCGCTCACAAGTGCGCTAAACCCGTTTGTTTGAGGTTCATCGACCTTGCTAAAGAACTCACACGTAGCAAGCGAACATGGAGTTCCCACTGCCGCTGCTGAAGTATCTCCAAGTGTGGTTAAATATTTGTGGGGTTCTTGCAAATAAACACAATTTTCATCCGTGGAGGCCGGGTTTAGCCCATTTTCTCTTCAGCCCAACACGAGTGGCTGAACTCTACGAGTTCCCAAGGAAACTCGTGGAACAAGAGAATAGGAAACTTGGAGCTTCACTTCAGCTTGATCTGAGTGAGGAAGGCCATGCAGTGTGTGCTTCATTGGTGTATTTGAGGAAACAGTCTCTGTATTTGTATGTATGTATGTGTGTGTGTGTGTGTGTACCTGAATTTCGATCTGCATGGCCTTAACCTTTAACCCTCTGCTTTACAAGAAGAGCACACAGTCCTGTGGCTTACATTCTTTACATGCCACGAAGACAAATTAACCAACGGATAAATGCAATTCTGGTGACAATTCAACTGGAAAACATACCCATGAAATGATCAAGTACTTTAGTGAGTGGTCATTTCCCCCCTTGTTTATATAACACGGTGACACACGCAGTTGCTAAAGACAAAGCAATTAAATAAAAGGGGCATTGAGGCAACTGGATTTCTTTACAGAGTGCACAAGCGGACTGAATCTGGTTGTCATAGCACATGTTACTGTGGACAAAGTGGGGGTAATTCCAAGAGCTATCACTGATCTCCCCCCCCCCTCCCTTCCTTCACTGCTTCCAACTTCAGGGCAGTTCACAATGCAGCCTGGCTTTGTTGAAGATAACAGGCCTAATATAAAAACCAGACTGGAAAATTTCTATGCAAGAATCAGGCTTTCCAATCAGGCACCATGCAGGAGGCCTTCAGAGAGCGAGCGAGCGAGAGAGAGAACACGAGCAAACAGCTGCACACCTAAAAACAGGCGAGCATGACCGCTTCCTGTGGAGCTTGATGTGAAAAGCAGCGGCGCTGCGCCGTGCTTTAGCTTGGCGGCAGATCAACTCGGCCAAGCGCCACGGTGATATACGGCGCTGACAATGCCTTGCAGACGCGGAGGCCACGGCTTCCAAAGTGGGTCACAAGTCAGTTCCTGGTGCATACTTGGACTGACACAGGTTTTTACAAACAACGCAGTTGAGAGGGAAACTCGCACAGCACCGTGATGCTTTAAAAAATAAGCACTGCATAACTCCCCCAGTCAAACTGCCACTTTCATTCACTTCTACCTGCCTTCACACATGAGTGACTGGTGATTCCAAATAACGAAGCTCTGCAATGACTGGAGATTAATAAATGGGTTTGTTTGCTACTGCCGCTAGTATAGATAATTTCACTTGACCTGACAGCATTATGGAACTCAGTGTAGTGAGTATCCTGACTATCCTCTATTGACGGTGGTCCCCTATCATGGGACCTTGGTCTTTAGCCTAGCATGCTAATCAGATCTCTTGTTATGACACTGTGCACTGCAAGGGCTAATTGAGACATGCCTCCTTCACATTAGCATTGTAAAGTTGCTGAAGTGCAAAGGCAGTGGACAAGTTGGATAACTGCAGATTTCATTCGGCCCACCGGTACACCCAGTGATTGCCCAGGGGCAGAGGTGAAAATCCAGGGGACATAAAGTAAAAGTCCTGCCATGTGTTTCTTCCACCCGTAGACTCGGCCAGCTGATTTCACTAATTAGTTCTACCTCCTCGCTGAAGAATTATGTTAATGTGCAAATCCAGGTGATTGGGGCAAAATACTGGGGAGGACTTTTACTTTACGTCCCCTGAATTTCCACCTCAACCTAATAACGGAGTGAAAATGTGAACCCTACAATGGGCTAGACTCGTGTTACGAGGCTGCACTATAACTACAGCTGGGATCAGGTGCTACTGACACCAGCTGAATCTGCCAAGTGAATCAACTCCTTCACTGTCGAAGCTTGAGGTGAAATGTCCTTAACCTGTTCACAGATATGACCGAAATGCGCCAGCCCTCGACACCTCTCATCGCTCATCCGTAAACTGTTTTGGGTCACATCTTGTAATGTATCGCATAAAGGTTGCTGGCACATGCAAAGGTTGTGTTCCTTTTTTGCGCAATGTCCCCGCCACCCAACTCTTACATGTCAGGCTTTTTCCCTTTGCTGCATGTCCAATGGGCCGTGCCCAAGCTGACTGGTGCACGCAGGCTCCAGAGAGGGCTGCTCTGGAACCCGCTGACCTTTTTACAGTGAATTAACGAGGAGGAGGTCCTGACAAGCAGGCTGCAGGAGATCCTGACAAGCAGGCTGCAGTATAGCACAATCTCACCCATCTTTTGCGGTGTGCCGTCTCTGCACTTCCCCTGACTCATCAAAGGCCAGGTGTCAAACGAAGGTGAAGCTGCAGGCTTCAGCACCTGCTCTCGCACCGTTTGGCCACAAGCTTGCATGCATTTTGCTCACGAGCGGTTGGTCTTCTCCACTGAAGGAGACCTTGTGCCCTTTCCACTTCAGAGATGTGACTTGTTGTGTTAAAGACCTCTATAGCCTCCAGACATCAAGACAGAACGTGACATCCGTAACATTTTGGTTAGCATTTCATAAGACCATCGGCTGAGAAACATCTAGAATCTGTTAGAAACTTCCAATTAAATTGGCCATCCTGCAGAGGAATCCAACATAAGTCACAAGGTTCACTCTTTTCACTATAGTTAAAGACTGTAGGTAGCATAAGTAAAAATGCAATGTTTCAAATAAAGACAGCAGTGTAGCTAGTGGTTAAGGAAATGGTCTTGTAAACAGTGGGATTAAACTTCATTTTCAACTAGCCTTTAACAAGGTACTTAAGGTGAATTACTTCAGTGTCTTTATAATATGTACTTTAAGGTATGTAAGCCACTCAAGGGCAGGAATGTTTGCCTAGCCGATACAGCATTAACAAATATAATGAAATATGCTGCTTGTATAGCCACAGATGTACCTCTTTCCTTCATTGTTTGTAGGGTACAATCAGAGGCATACGAGTTGAAAGCCTTCAGAAGCTTCCCCACAGGCCGATGCACACTAAGTCTATTACATCTGTCATCTTCCACAAACCAATGACACATGGATTATTCCCGTCTGAAAACGCAATCTTCTCCGCAGCCCACCAGAGACCTCGGAGCACACTGACTCTTAATTAGACAGGAGGACACCATCTGACCAGCTTTAGGTCAGCACAGAGCAATCCATTTAATTCAAGTCAAGAAGTTTGGATTTACTGGGCGAGGGATGAGATATCTGAAATTCCATGCCTCAGCTTGATGCCTTAGAAAATCTGTGAACTGTCCTGTTTATGCTAGGCAATTTACGTTCAACGAGCTGATATTTTCCAGGGCTCAAAACCCAGGGAAAGAAAGATAATGAAAACTACACTTTACTAATCCTGAGAAACCCCAAAACCAGCACGGATAAATAAGAGCAGCAAATAAAGGAAAGTACTATGGCTCATGTTGTAATTGCAAGTATCAATGCAAACATGCAAATCTTTCAGTGACTCACAGCCTGGGGCTCTAAAACAACAGTGGTCTTAACATAACTGTCCTTATGTTTGCTCAGTTAGGAAAAACACAATACAGTTCTGTACCAGAAAATATAATATTTGAATAGCAGGGGGTTTAACAGCTACATTGTGGTCTCATTACAAGTCCACTGTTACACGTGATTAGGATTTCATTCCGTGTCATTATTATAAGCACCAAATAGATTGGAACAGTCCAGTGTTTTTGACAGCAGTGGTAACTGAGGAGGGATCTATACAGTGCTGGGTTTCCTCACTTCATTTGTCTTGCAGTTCGTCCCAATTGTGGCTTTGTTTTCACAGCTGTAGTATTTAATCATTCAGAATGCAACGTATGCATTTCCTGAGAGGAATACCCCCTTGGTATTAAAATTATCTTCCTTTGCATTCACTCTCAGGGTTTACATTTCACTGACTTTATTTCATTAAGGACCTTATCCATCATGTTTTGTGATTAGTTTTTTTTTTTTAATTCAACATACTTCCTGGATGTATTATGACATTATGCATCCTTTTCTTTCCCATTATAATGGCTTATCTTACAAAGGGTTCAAAGGTGAGTAAGCTATGCAACACTGTTGGGACTAGGAGTAAATGTGAAATGGCTAAGGAGAAAGAGAGAAAACCCTCATGTACAAAATATTGCAATTGTAATTCTGGACAGTCTATCGAGAGACAAAGGGAAGTCCTATTGTACTTTTGAACACACAAGAGAACACAAGATTGAAACTATACATTGAATTCAAGCATTCCTTATGGGAAATGTATCAGGGTTTTGGAAGACCCATTTACTTCTCATTCTCCAGATATTTACTTCTTTTGACAACTGATACATTGAAGTTTGAGCACATTTAGATACGGCACAGTTTACAGAACTTCAAAAAGTCTAAAATGCCTGAGTATCTACTGAGGTCGTGAAACAAAGGAAAGTACTGGGAAAATCTAAACAAGCTTGATACAACGTGCGAAACAAAAGTCAGCAGATCCAGCCACAGATGTTGTAGGACATCACCAGCAAGAGAACAACTGTAGATTATTCTTCAAAAGAGGCCTGGATACATTTGAGAAGGTGAAAGTTCTAGAACACAGGGTGAAAGGCAAAGTGGGTTTGATGCTATTTTCCAAAACACTTCAAATTCCTGGTACTCCTATTGTGAGAAGACTTAAATTACCCACATGAAACCAACCCCCCCCCAGCAAAAACAAATCTTGCGCCTAAGCATTACCATGTTTCACAGTGTCCACATGTACCCGCTCACAGTTATAATAGAAATATGAACTACGACCCCCATGTTTGGAGACAGGGGCCATTTTCAGCAGGTTCCCAGGAGCCAGTCTCTCTGTTGGACAGCTCGGTGACACTGTGACTGCAGGACTTCGTAGGGGGAGCAGGGGCAGATCTGGGTGGCAAGGCTCGACTTCCTGTCCAAGTCGAGGCCCAGCTCAGCGTCAAACCTTTTGACTCGGATATGTCAGGGCAGATGGTGCGGGGGCCCAGAGGAACGGGCGACAGCACACAATGCTGGGGGCACACGGTCAGGCAGTGACATTTAGGAACCGCGTCCTTAGCTGTGACCTTTCCCGATCGGGGGTAGCCAAAGCAAACTGCCGGCATTTATACTGTGCAGTGTCGGTTTGCATTTCCCATCTAGTTGGCATTTTCCATTTGGACGAGACAGGTTGATGTGCTGTCCCTGTGGATTTTTACTTTTCATTTTTTTAAACTCTGAGCTGGTCCATTACTTGCCTTGAGGAACCGGAGATCGTCTTCATTTCACAGAACTGCCTTAAATAAGCCATTACCGGGAATCCTTACAGATTTTCAAAGCAAGTTATTTTTCAAAGGCCCTTCCGTCTCTTCTGAGAAGCTTCCTCTCCCTGACACAATCCTACAAGCGTGCCGTCTCTCTCTCCCCTGACATTTCTGCTTGGGATTTCGGCTGTCCTTCTGGGGAACAAAAAATATTCTGGTAAGAATTTATGAGCAGGCAGATTCTCAGGAAGAGATGGCAAGAAGTCAAGTGGTTCACAAGTGGAGATGACAACATCGCATGGAACCCTCTATTTCTACACCTTTTAAACTGAGTTTTTAAAGCAGTTTGTCTGACAAAGGTTTGCTTCTCTTGTACAATGCTGGACAAAAAGTATTTTGACTGGCCGTTTCATTACTCTGTGTAGCAAATGAGGATATGGGCAAACAAGGAGAGAAGCATGCAGTGCAGGAGAAGCAGATGCATACTGATCCTCTTACTACGGCCTTCCAGTGACGTTACAAAATGCTCTTTAGCGTCTCTTATTTTAACTTAGAATTTCTTACAGAGGATGTCTAGAGCAAAAGACTGAAACAACCAAAAGAAAAAGTGTTTCAAACTGGGCTGTGGGCGTGGCTGCCTGAAACATGTTTAGATTTATTTTCATCATTTCTCTTTCTTTTGTCATAATGGCTTTTGTCATCTTCGGAATCCCAGCTCAGCCTGGAAGGGGGAGGGGGTATCCTTCTACTGAACACCAGGGCGTCTGGGACTTTATTGCACATTCTCGGGACAGTGTCTGTCTGTCTGTCCGCCTATCTGCAAGGGGCAGAGCAGGACAGTGGGAGAGTGCTGGAGGTTCCTGTGGTCCATGGAAGGGGGTGTGTGGGGGTACGAGGAGGCGTGGGGGGGCACGAGGGGGCCAGGGAGTGGAGGCTGTGGCTCATTCCCGTTGATCCCTGTCCCGCTGGCGTTCCTGGAAAGGGAATGGGCAGGACTCGTCTTTGAATGGGCAACATGACAATGGTAAAACAATTAGAAAAAGTGAGAGAGCAACCAGGGTGGCAAAGTTAATCAATGCATTTGTCAAGGGGCAGTTTACACTAGATATGTGGTAAACTACTGTGTGAGGAGTAGTGCATCTCATTATTCATATGAAGAAACTGAACCCTACAAGGTCTACAACTGGAAAGTCTTTAAGCGGTCATTATAAATAAACAACCCACAGTTCATTAGAGTAAATACATTCAACTGGGGGCCTTGACTATTTGGGTCACATTATTATCCTGTTAGGACAGATCTTTGAGATGCACTGTGAGTCTGTGCGACTGATCCTTTGGCAGGAAATGGCAAAACCCCAATCTGTCCTACCAACAATCCCCTGGTCTGCTCTGAAAGAGTCAAAGTGGGTTCCAGGTCAACTGCTAGTTGGGTCAAAAGTGTCCCTCATTCCCCAGCTACATCACCCTTTATAGCGGTCACAAATACGCTTTGTTTGTCTGGACACTCCTTGAGCACTAGTTCTGGTATGGACCAGATCTTTGTTGTGTATGAGAAAACACAATAGACAATAGCCATTTTTGTTTTTACATCCGCTCGTAATTTACAGAATTTTTAATGTATGAACCTAGGACTTTCAGGTCAATTATATATAGGGAGACATTCTACTCCATTTTAAGCTACTGCCTATGAAATGCTATGCAATTGGGCCTATAACTGGTGGGCTGCAGGTACAAAGCTCAGTATTGTCCAACTGTATCCATAATCTATGTAAGATGCCCTGCATAAGGACTGTTAAAACAAAATTCTAAAATATATCTATCTGGGACATTTCTTCCTGTTTTAAAATCATTGTACTTTTCGAATCCTACGGTAAATGTGGCATGTTTTAAGGCTCTCATTTCTGCTCAGAAAGCTTTTTTTGTCTGACCGAGTCCGCATTCCTCCCAAATGGAACGGTGATTATTTCTATCTGGCAGTCAGCTGATGGCTGTGTGACAGTGATCCATTTACCCAGCCTCATTCTGGCACAATGGCCACTGAAAGGGCTTTTTCAGCAGAGAGTTAAGCCCAGCTAATTAGATTGGTCAATTATATCGCACAGTAACCTTATCACCCGCAGAGGAACCCACAGGGAAAGGTACACATAGCGGTGTTGACATAATGCGCTAATGCAAAAGGCTTTCTGGCTGATTCATACATGCCGACTATATCTCAAATGGCATCATTCAGAGGAGAAACGCTCTAGCTATTGATGGGCTGGTCCTTGTGTGCAGTGTACTTGTCCACAGTGTACTCTTGGTTACAAGAGAAGTGCACTGCGAACGTGCACGCGCGGAGCTCCCTGGTGAGGAAGTTCATTGAGCTATCGTGTCTTCTCACATGCAACTCGGATCTGAGAACAGGATTGCCACTCTCAAGCTACGCCCCAGACTCCAGGCAGAGAACAAACGGCCTCGGCTGTCAGTCAGACCAGGGGGATTGAGAGCAGAGAGCTGTCAGCGGTTTCTATAAAGCTATCAGCTCTCTGAACTTCACTGAGGAGCACACAGTGCTGGGTTGGGAGATTGATTTGTGGTTTGGGAATATGCCCAAATCCAATATTCTTAGTTGTCATATTATGTTGCCCTATTAGACAAATGAAGACGTGTACATTCTTCAGTCAGTTCTAATTTAGGCAATGCAATTTGCGATGAAACAAGATCATAAATGCTCATGGCTTGTTAGACACTGGATTCCCATTTACAAGTCTGTCACATATGAGCTATGGGAATTCTGATATGCAGTGTGCCATACTGTATGTGGTTATAGCCAATTTGCTAGCTTTAGCTAATTTCAGTCACCATGAAGAGGACTAGCCAGCACTTAGTCACAGTGTTACTATCCATGTCCACCATCCCAAAGGCACTGCTGCCCCCAGTGTTGCTCAGAGCAGAGCTGGCCCGCACAGAAAGCACGAGAAGGAAACGCCGATAGGCTCTTACCTTTCAGCTAACTGCCCCCAGCCAGGCACGCCTTTCCTCTCTCCCTCCACCTGGACCCCCACTGCGGTCTCCCCCTCTCTCCATGGTAACGTCAAGCCAAAAAAACTCTCCCCCAGAAGTCACTTATTCCTTCACTTTCACATTATTGCAATCCAGAGGTAAAAACAGCGGGAACCCTCTTCTTCACCGAGGCGGGGGCCGCTGTTGAAAATGGTTCCATTAAGCCTCGTTTCCTCTGCCCAGACTTCTCCGTCACACAACAGAAGCTGGTTTCTTTTGACATTAATTACGTTTCCCCGATAGTCTTTTTTTATTCATTGTTTTAAATTAAATCCCACTTCGCTGGCAGGTCTGTACTACACCACACTGTACAGTTAAATCCAAATGTTCCATAGTTTTTATTTTTCCTTGTGAAATAACTGCATTTCCCCACCAGGGAAAAAAAATTCCAAAGAAGAGATTCTTCTGTTTTACACAGTCAGCAGACACTGTCCATTGCTCTTTGCTTTTCAAAGTTAACATAAAAATAATATTAAAAACTAACTTATTAAAAAGCAGACGTTTTCCACTAAAGATAAAAATAACAATTGCTTTCCTCTTCTGAAGAGAACAGTTGTGCTTTCCACTAAAAACAAAAAAAATCAATTAAAAAAGAAGCAGCAGACTTTTGTCAGAGGTTTCTGTCTTTTTTTTTTTTTTTTTAAAGTTTGTTTCTGTTTTCTATCTGCACCGAGGGGAAGCCGCGCTGCCGTTCGACAAGGGCTCATCGAATTCATCGTCGTCGAAGCCGTGAAACGTGGACGCGTCGCTTTCGGACGTGGCGCCAAACAATTCCTCGGCCCCGCCCATCTTCCTCTCGTCTCTCCCTCCAATGCGTCCAGCTGACATGTATGATGAATATATCAGCACCGCAGTATGGCAACACACAGCAACAACTACAAAATCATTCAACTAGGCCTCAAGCTTTGTCACAGGCCTATGCGTCTTAATTTCCAAGGACCTGAGTGGCGATAGCAGAAAGCAGATAAGAGGTAAGAAGTAGGGGATAGGGGAGGGCGGGAGCGAGTGCAGGGGCGCTGGTGCACGTCATGTGACACTTAGCTAAACCGCTGTTTAGATATGAGGAAGCACTCTGGGATACCAGAGCACCAACTACTGTATGTCATAAAGCTTGGAAAGATGTCCCTCCCTTTAATTCACCGTGAACTTGTCCACGTTTAATGGCCATAACATATCAGTCAGCCAAGTCACGCAATGGATATTGTGCACTGTGGATAACCGTATGTCCTTTCTGGAATGGGGATTGTCAGAAAACATGGTTTCCTGCAAGATTTTTCCTTTCATACCTTTGGCTATAACTGTGAGCCGCCAAACGTTTTATCAAAACAAGTTTTGGGAACTGATTCCAGGATCAACGTCTCAAAAACCACTGCTCTGATAACAATATAACAAATGAATAATGAATAACATCTTATGCAGAATGAACTGATAATGGGTGCAAAAAATGAGATCATGAAGTGAAACACAAAATGGCTCCTTTACCATCCTATAAGCAATGCACAATGACACACAGATAAACACTCCAAATATCTAATGTTAATTATTCAAGCCAACATTAAATTGAGGGGTGCATTTAGAAACTCACACTAAATTAACAAGATTTATGGGATACACTGAATGTATGATACACTCGAGCAAAGACGTGTAAAAAGGCATTCTCTAGGAGGTTTCCAAAAGCTACTAAAGAAAATTATGCCTTTATGCCCAATTTCACCCGATTAATGTGTGACCTGTACAAAAATGAACTCTATCTGAGAGGCTAAAATGTCAGTAAATAACTCAACCGATCAGAAAATAAATAAATACTGCAATAATGACTCACCTCAGATTAGGTACAAGCAATAAGGGGATATTAATTTTCCTTTTAATGGATTACACTGTGTAATATAAAAATGAAAGTTATTCCCACAGAAGAGAGAATTATGAAAGGTTTAGCATTTCTATAAGGGCTTGACTGCAAACAGAGCTGAGTGTCATTGTCTAACCCACAGATGTCAAACTCTACTCCTGAAGGGCCGCAGTGTCTGTTGGCTTCCGGGGTGTTTTCGGCACCAGTGGTTCATTTAATTCGTAGATTGGCTAAAGAATCCAAACACCTTGTTCTCAAGGCCTTAATTGGCAGTTGATCGAAAAGGAAACCACAAAAACCCACAGACACTGCGGCCCCCTGGGAATTTAGTTTGACACCCTCTGGTCTATTCTAACGCATGCAAAGCCGTGCCGTTTCCATTTCTGCATTTGGTCTGCAGCACACAGGAACGCATCTACGGCTTGCAGTTAGCGGCGCATTTCAATGCACCACACGCAGGTAGCGCACCCTCTGACTGAGCAGACATGCAACACAAGATGCACTGCGCATAAAGTATAGATTCTACACAGCAGTATAAATCTGACGAGAATAGGTCTCATAACCAAAAGATTACAGGTTCACTTCCTCAGTGCACTGCACTTTGCAAATGAGTGTAAGGTATTTATTAACCTTTTCAGTAAACATTTGGCAGTACATGGATAATGGGTACAAATGTAAGAAATGTAAGACAGGGTTGTCTGATAAGCAAATCAGTATTGCAATACAATTAATGGCTGGGTCATCTGTTGAAATCACCCGTTCAGTCAGCAAATTCCCTGCAGTGATTCAATTTTAATACTTTAAACTGGATTTGCTTTCTCTGGAAAAACAAGCCGTCAAGAAGAAGTTAACCTGCACCGAAGCCAGGTAAGTCTGCTAAACGACCTCGTTCCTTATCTCTGAGAACACGCGTGTCCCTTATATCCGGTCTACTCTCAAACATGAATCCTCTGGAAGACCCTGCGCTAAGGGAGAATTATTTAAGATTGGCCAAATCGAGCCATCCCACTTGATTAGAAATAAAATGCTGTAATAACCTTTCTACAATGAACCATTACACCTGCCTTCCTGGAGATGTTTTTTAATCAAATGGACACGCATCTCACTAATTCACTTATTACCTAGTTTACAACAGTTCTGAGTTAACAAATGAGCCTTTTGCTGTTGGTGCAATATAAAGTGTGTGGGAATCACAGTAGGATTACTGATTAAAAAACACATCTAGTGCTTTCCACGACAGCAATAGCAACTGAGTCTGAACTCACAGCAGCTGTTACTGTACCTCTGGGCCACATAGAATAGAGCGAGAACTTCCCAGCAGCATCCTCAACAAAATGTGAGCTCTTACAGAATCGCTTCGAAGCGTAAGGGAAGGGGACGTGTTTTCCATTTACGGTGCTTTGTAAACAGTCCAGCGCTTGTAGCCAGCCAATCTTCCAATCAGCTCTCTCACTATCGAGGACACGCCCAGTCAAGTAGCTATAGTCAATCTTGAAGAGGGAAAACAGCGTTTTAAGCTTGACAGTATCACCGGCACTACCGGTGGAATTAAGGTAGAACAGTGACATTCTGCCTGTTGAAGGAACCAGTGGCCTTAACTTCAAAGTGGCCTCGACTGAACTGCAATAGAAAAATACAATGGAAAAATAAAATGAAAGTGGTGGAGGTGCAATATGGTCTCTACTGACGATTTTAAGGGCAATGCCATTTTGATGACCTGAATATGACCCCACACAGACCTTCAAACTCTTATGTCCTACAAAGCTGACGTACGGTGTACAGACAGACAGGAGCTGAGGGAGTCGCACTTCAGATGTACAGCGTGAACACAAACCAAAGGATGGAAACATGAAAGCGAAGAGACCTCGTGACAGGTGGAAACCGAGCTGCCAATGAGGAAGCCCATAAAAGAAAGAAAAAAAAGCGCGAGATGGCTCCCGGATCAGTCGAGCCCAAGGCCCATAAAGTCCACTGCATCTTTTACCAGCTAATTTAATTTGCCTCGTTAAAAAAGATTGCAGACTTGCCTTCGGTGCGTGAAAAAAAGGGAAATTAGGTCACTACCGAGGTTTCTATTTTGCTCGCTCATGGACACCTCATCTTCTCTGGGTTAGGGGAAACTAGGGTGTAATGAGACTCCACTTGTACGTGCACATTAAAATGTATGTTGAATGCTAGATTGATTCATTTAGCACAGCGACTGCAGAGCTGTCATCGTTTCAACACATTGGGGTTCAGTGGGTAACGCTATTCCAGGTAAAACAGGTCCAGCATGTGACAAAACTGCAGAGGCCAGAATACTGTCAGTGAGCGAGGCAACAGTCCGCACCAACAATAATACTGAATAATCTATAAAACATGCGACACACAACACTCCTCTATAAAACAAAAACAGCCACTAAAGCTAGATCCACAACCACTATCATGCTGAGCAAAACAAGCTAGGCTTTTTGAAGGACAATCCTTACAGCTGCAACCCAACTGCTTTTGTAAGGATGGCGCATGAATGAATGCAATTCTTCGCAAACAAAACTGCACACCTTTTCATGTTACAAAGATGTGGTCGTGTCAGATACTTTTGTGACTTCATGTCAGAGAGCTGTGGCAAGCTAATTTGTATGTCCCCCCCCCCCCCAGTTGGGTCATATGAGATGTGCTCTTCTCGGTCTTGTTGGATGTATGCATGATGTCCATGTGGTGTTTTAGTACTGTATTCTAGAGGCAGTAGTGATATGTATAATTTACTGAATTGTATCTCATAATGAGCATTTGTCAGATGCCAGGTTAAAGAGATTGTGTGAGCAACAATTTTTAAATCAACTGTGTGAAAAAGCCAATGAACCAGCCTTTCGGTTTGATACGTTGCCATCCATCAGTGTAGATCTGACTTGAATCTGGACGGCAGAACTTTGACCCCTGAAGTGGTTCTACTTTGTTCGTTCTTTGGGCTTGCTTTAGACCTAAGGCCCAGATTTATTAATAATCCAGTCCGAAGAGCAAAGTGCTTCCTTTGTTCGCCTCACTAAATATTACCACAATTCATTACACCTCTGTGAAGACTCCAGTGATAAAACTGGGTCAGTGTGCCACAGGTCAGTAGTGCATCCGGTTAGTTTGTTTGAGATACCGGCTGCAGCACTCTCCAATTTAGAGTTTTTTTTTTTTGTGGTTTGGTTTCTTTGAACATTTAAAAGCCAAATAAAACTTTAACTAGGTCGTGCGAAGGTGGCTCTCGGCAAACAGGAAGTGGCGCTCTCTGCCTTCCCGATGGAAACCTCCCCTAGCCAAGCGAAGAGGGCCGTGGGGATGATGGAGCAAAACAAAAAAGCACTGGTGAGCTGCTGGCCACAGTGAAGCTGCAATGAAAGGGGGGGTAGGCAGAGCTTGGGATGCTGGGATAGCGAAACGAGAGAAAACAACTCACCGGAGCGGCCGCAGTCTGAGCAGGACACCAGCTCCTCCGCTTGGCCCGTTTTCCTGTTGCCGCCCGAGTCGCCCAGGCAGAAGTCACAGTAGTTATTGGGAATAACCGTGCCGTCAGGGCCTTTCTGAGCTGTGGGGAGGAGAGACAACAGAACCACGCCATCAGCTGGTAGATACTGTTATGGGCACCATGGTTCAGTAAATGACCGTTTCCTCCTGACCAGGCTTTACCATCCCTCAGTACAAAATACAGCAATAAAATAATTTACAGCTATGTATTACTATTTAAGTTTTAAAATACATAAAAGGTGGATGAAGGCTCTTTTTCAAAGGCATTATTGCCCTTAAGGCAGTCCCAGCACGTGTGGTAGGGCTCTAACGCAGAAGTCTCTCTGGTCTAATGCTCTGGCCCAGTGTAGTGTTTGTAACATTTAGATGCAACAAAATACATTATTTTCACATACACACACACACACACACACACAGGAGGGTTTCCCCCAGATATTAATACAGGCACTGCACCTCCACTGAATTCACGAGCACCTCCACAAACATCAGAGAAAAATCTATGAAACCTCAGACTCAGATCCCTGTGGAACGGGGGGAAAGGCACGGTGGTGCTATTTAACAAAACAACATGCCATAGGCTATACCATGTGAATACCACGGCTCGCCACTTCGCACCGCCGCTGCTTACCCTCTGAAGCACTTCCCTTACCCTCTGCACTAACCATTTTACTAAAGGAAACCCTGGAGAGTATATTTAAAAAGAGCCGTTTCAAACAAAGTGTGGGCATAAATCTATGAGGGTCATTGACACTGCCTGTGAACGGCAAGGTAAGAGGGACACGCAGGAAATATGCCTCATGAACACACTGCACTGCAAAAACCAAATCTTAACAAGCATTTTAATCCTATATTTAGACTTTAGAATCTTATTTCTGTTACATTTTTGCCAAATAAGACAAAAATACTACCAATGGGGTGAGATAGTTTTACTCATTTCAAGATTTGCCAGTGGGGTAAGATAATTTCACAAAAAGTAAATTAAGACAAGCTAATATTTTACACACAGGAAACTTATCTCAAGTCTAAAACACTCGTTAAGACGGACATTTTTTGCAGTGTGTCAGTCACCCTGAACGAAGCAGTCTTAATGAAACGACGACCAGCAGCGTAGTGAATCATCGCGATCGTTCTGGTATCAGCAGGGGAGCTGGCAGATGCCGAGCCTTCCTTACGTTTGTGGTTGTCAGAGCAGTGAGCGGGGGGAGACTGGGCTGGCTCAGAGTCTCTCTCGTCCTCTCCCTCCTCCTCCGCCAGGTGGGTGTGGGCGTAGTGGTAGCTCAGGCCCGGACGGTTCTTGTAGCGCTTCCCACAGACTGAGCAAGAGAGGTAAAAACACGCGGAAACTCTTCAGCGCCATCTCTAGAACCTTCAGCACTTGGTCGGACCAGTACCAGTCCTCAAGACCTCAGATCTAGAGCTTTCACCTGGGCAATATACAGTATGGTAATAAAAGAAAATGGACATCCATTCAAGTTTCCCAGAAATCTCCAGTTTCATAGGACCCCCCAATCCTTTTGGACAGGTGTCCTTAGATGTTGCCTGATGCTAGAGTAAGTGTGGCATAGTTCTGTGTTCAAATGTGCTATAAAAAAGGCCATTTGTACTAACAAAAGTATACTGAAATGTAATATGGAGTAAGTAGCTCCAGGAATATTTGTTTTAGTATTGTATGAGACCATAAAATTAAATGTTATTTTAAGGATGTCCTTAAATGTTATGACATTTTCAGTGTTATTTCTATAGGAGGTGATTCTTGAGATAAAAGCATTAGATGGTCTCAATATCGTGCAGGTGATGGTCATGCATGTTCCCCTGTATTTTCTGGAACAGCCCCATTTCCTCCATTTTAGAACGCCGCAAACGTCCACTGAACTGGTCATACAGCTTGGTTTAACCAATGTGCATATTGGACCAAGTGGACAGAGCCCTGTTTTTGCCTTGGAAAAGTCGTATTTCACCAAAGCCAGATTGCCTGAAAGCAGGTGAAGGCCCTGGAATGTCAGCAACAACATTCCACAACTCATTTATCTACGACAACACAGCACTAGATACCTAAATCACTAGTTGAGAGGCTTATTCTACAACTCACGGCACAGTGGAATAGGGGGTTCTAAACACAGACTTTAAAGGGATAGTTTGGAATTCCATGCTGTCCCTTCTTTTGGACATACACACGTTGCTAATGCTAGCGCAACTCTATGGCAACCGGTAGCATCCACTACCAAACGCACTTAAACACTCCACAGTGCACCCAAAGCAAATAAAATACGATGACAGTCTATCAGGGTTATTTTGAGTGTTTGTACCATCATTTTTGAAGTCAAACTATCATTGAATCCTTTACTTTGTGCTGACCTAATATTTGTATATGTCCAAAAGAAGGGACAGCATGGAATGAGCTGAAAATGGTTTCCATCAATCAACTACATCATGGGTAAGTCGTAATTGAGACGTTATGTCCAAAATTCCAAACTATCCCTTTAAGGCTTTCTATAACTCAACAGGGGAAAGGGAACACGGACAATAATGATTCTATTTATGAAAGTAACAAACTGGCATTTTATTATTAATATATATTATAAATTAATATATACTATGCACGACTTATAACTATCCCATTATACATTAAAGTGATGATAATATTTTTGGCTTCAATAATGAACAAAAGGCTGCAAAAACAATTCAAGGTTATTCCAGTTTAGCTGTGTGTCACTTCAATGCGGTGCAACAGCAATGTCAAGTCAACATTCTCCTCTGCCACCTCATTCTGACCTACAGACTAATCCTGGAGACTTAGCCCAGAATAAGAGGAACTGGTTTACTGATTGGGTTGAGAGATTAGGGCCAACAGGAAGACATTAGTGAGCAGCAGAGCAGGGTGCAGAAGACAATAACATCCCACAGGACTTCGGACCAAACATGTTTGTCTCCACAATGGAATTTGATCTTCTCTGCTGCAGTGACCAGTTAATCTACTTCGGAAAAAATACGGCAGTAGCCGAGAAACAATCCCTAAAGCTCACTCTTTAGATTTGAATGGTCCATTGGGCGTGGAGATAGTCAAGAATAGAATCATGTTGAGTGCAACCACATTGATTTCATGGTTTAAAGAAGAGAAACTTTGGCAGTCTGTGATCGTGTCCTTAATCAAGCCCAAAAATTTCCCCCAGAGAAGAAAGTAAGGCGACAAGGCCAGATACCTGAGGCCGTAGTTTTTGAGTTATGCTTTTGTTTGTATCTGTCTGAAACAAAGAAGACACAAGCAAAAAAAAAAGAAAAAAAAAGAAAAAAAAAGAAAAAGAAAAAAACAAGAGTAAGTTCACTCAGAAAGAATTGACATTACATGAGATAACCCAATCCCCCAGCCCCCTCCCCCTCCTGTTTTCCAAATGTAAATTACAGAATGACAAGATCATTTGACCGCAAAGTGACTAGTCAGTTACCCCAGATCCCTTTACTATGTGGGAAGCTATGCAAATCTACCACACATCCACTCACTCAAAGTTAAGTATCGTTCTTCTCTAATAAAGAGTGCACATGGTGTAAATATGTTCCAGAGACAGCGATCTTATACAGCCTGCCTTTTTTTTTTTAATCAGCGCATAATGACAGAACTATCAATCTCTACAGACCAAGCCATAAATCAGATTTTAATAAACGTGTTTTTCTATTTCAGGGTAGTCCCAGAGTGCTGGTAAAAATCTGTCCAGTAAGCAAGATTCAATAGGTTTTTTGTTGGCTGATTTCTTGCAGACTTCCTCAACATCTCCAAATTATTAACTGGATGTTAAATCGAAAATAAAACGTTTGACAGAAGTAAAAAAAAAATAAAAAAAATCTATAAATGCTTTAGAAATCAGGATATTCCAAACAAAGCAATCCAAAATACTGTCATGTGAAAAGGGAATTCTAAACGAAAGAGATTTTCTTTTGGTATAACACTAAAAGATTTTAATGAAGTCCTGTGCTGATGATTAAATCTTGTCTGATAAAGGACTTTTATCTGCAGTAATACTGGCAAGATACAAATCACACCAGAGATAAATGCACTAAAATTAAAAAACTTTAAAACTTAAGGGATTAAAAGAAGCCTTGAATGGTGAAACATTAACTTTTTGTTCTGTGGTACTGTCTGTTCTGTCTGAGAAGCGCCGTCTTCCCAGTTTCTCACCCGGAATAAAAGGCTGAAGAAGAATTTATTCGACAAATTAAGCCTTATCGTCAACTGGAGTACTGAGAGGAAACAGAATAAATAACACTTAAGCAGGTTGATTCCCTGTGTTGAGCTGCCTTTGTACCCCTAAATTAAACCGGTAAAAATGTCTACTTTTTTACACATAAGTACGTGTAGCATGTGAATGTTCAACAAGCGCACCAGCGAGGTGCAATATAGACTGGGAAATTAGGTGATTTAGAGATAGCACAAGGGCTCGATGCAGCCTCCACATAATGGATTTCAACTGGCAGGACAGGGCACTGTGCAGCAACTTAATTAAGGGAAGACTTCAGTGTTTTTAATTGGTGCATTCAGAATATTGATGGCAGCATAAATGACTACCAGGGACAGAGAAAACCCAAAGTGAACGAATACCACAATGTATTAGACTAGTAGGATTATTCTATTTCGAGAGCAAGCCATTATATATAATGATCTATGATAGATAATGAACACACTGACCTGTTAATTTAGTCGTCGTATTTCAGCAGCGCAAATCTTAAGGATTTTGGATAGTGTCAAAATTACCGCCTATAGTTAAACCACAGAAACTGATTTCAAATGTTAAGCGAACCTTAAAGATATCCTGAAGGGCAAGCTAGGATGTAATAATATTTTTTGCAAAATTGCCACAGGATTCTAGAGTAGATTAGTCTCCTCGGCGGGGAGCATTGCATTATCGCAGTTGAAGGTTTAAATAAGCTCGCTTTATTATGCACTCTGCTAATGCAATTCTACATGATGCATTGTTGTCGTCGGTTGGTCATTAGGTGTAACTCTAACTGCCGGTGTGTTTTTCCAGAGCGCGTGTTGTCCTGCGCGTGCAGCAGGCACTTACTGTCACAGACATACGGCTTGTCCTGGTCGTCCACAGCAGCTGCCTCCGCCTTCCTGCGTCCCGAGCCTCGCCCCTGCAGGCACAGCAACTGCACCATCAAGACAGCGCCCCCACTTGGGACACGAAGGCTACTGCACTCACACAGGACGGCAAATGTCCAGTCAAAACCACAGAGACATTAAGCGCACGCTTTTTGACACCGTTCGTCAACGGTCAAATGACACCATTTTCAGTGGTAATGGTGCATCTCAAAAACCAAATTTTTCCAGCTCTGTTCTTCAAAATGCACCATATGCACCTTTGTGAAACCTCAGTTTGGTTTCTTTCAGACTGAGGCACTGTATCAACCCGTGTTCAATGGCTTTTGTCAAAAGGAAAGCACGTTCAAATTGGAGGAATTTCTACTGGCAAAATGAAAGGTCACCAATTTCAATGTGACACTCAAAAAAAGTGTTAAAAACAATGGTGCACATGAAATCTTGACAAGACTCCAATTCTGCTTTCTCTGCAGCAAAATACAGGACTACACTGCAGAAATGTCTTAACAAGTGGTTTAGTCTTTTAGCCCACACACATATCTTTCGTGTTTTTGAGCTTTTCATATCATCCTGGAGCTTTTCAAATGTGTTCCATACTGGTTAAAGTAAAAAAATTGCTATTTTGGTCAAAGTATGCATATTTTAACGTTTAAATCCGATGTTTCAGAGTTCTTAGTAAAACGATTTCCCATATGACACAACGTATGTTTTTGCATAATTTGTCGCAATCCGAATGTGTATAGGCAGGGGGCGGGGTTTTGGACTTTTCAAAAAACCTACGTCACTGCCCTTTGCTTACGTTTTGTGGGCGTTTCAGATACTATAACCAGGAAGAGAATGCCAATGCGTGCGGGCCTTTAATGAGACTTAACATCTTATATTTATATGTCTTGAGTAGAAAATATTAGCTTGTTTTAAGTTACCTTTTCCTTGACAAGAGAAATTATCTTACCCCATTGGAAAATCTTGAATTGAGTAAAACTCTCACCTCATTGGAAATATTTTTGTCTTTTATTTAGCAAAAATATAAGAATAAAATACTTGTTAAGATTGACCTATTTTTTGGTTTTTGCAGTGTAAGTGACCTGCATCCAGGTGGGTGAATAAAGACTTATAGGAGGACTATTAAAATTGTGTCAGTTTTGATGAATCATTGTTTGCCATTGATCTGATCTGGACAGAGCAGGGAACTGTGTACGCTGGTAACTCTGCTCCTGCACACATTTGGGCATATATCATATCTGCCCTCCTCATCTCATCCCGCTTGCTGACAGTTTTTTCCCATCTTTCCTGAGAGCTGTTTGAAAATTACATATAATCAACCGATTGAGGTCAATGTGATGACTGAACATTAGCCACGCAACCAATCCCTGCCAAAGCAGGCCTGGGCACAGATTCAGAACTGCAAGAAGTACATCCTGTACAACAGCACAGAGAAGGTAGAGCCTGGATTGGATGTTAATCACACACATTAATTTTGAATTTGAGTCAGTGACAAAGGGCAATTTCTAGTTATGAGACTGAAATTTGGGGTGTTAATCATTTTACCATTTAAACCCTTAAATGATGACAACGTTCCAAACATTTTCTAACTTACTTAAATCTTTAAACATTTGACAGTTCAGTATTTTCTTTGTAAGTTCAGTAATTTCTTTTCCTTTTTATGTTGTGACAAATTCACAGATACTTCCAAGGTATTTCACTGTACTGCACTAAAGTGCCTAAAAGTTATTGCTTTACGGTTATTGCTTTACGGTGAACAACCCTTTTACCTTCTATACCAACTACCTCCCCAGGACAATAATACAGCAAACAACCCATGAACTGTCCCCTAAAGCAACTGTGATACTGGTATGGACACACAATGTGATGGATCCAAAAGGTATGGGAGGATTGGGAGGGGGGGTAAATAAATAAATAAAAAGGTAAGGTATTGATTTTTCACAATTAATGTGGACAAATAAATAACCTCTATCTGAAACATTTACCCGTCCTTTGTTTCTATGCTTTCTTTTCGGAGTGTCCACTTCAAAGTCTTCATCGTCATGGAAACCATCCCCATTTTCATCAGCCTCTAGGACCCTCTGCAAGAGATCCGAAAGAGGAAGAAAGGAATGTTGTATTACACACTTCAGACCAATACAAAAACAACACAGCTGTCCAATGGGCCGAGTCTATAATTGTTATTGAATGCGCTTTCCAGGGAGAGAGACCCTCAGCCATTACTGCTTTCGACTGTCATACTCTAACGTGAGCTGCTTTAGAAATAGGAGATGCTAATATCCCCTTCATACTGGTCTTTGAAAAAGCATTTTGAACAAAAGGGCCTGTACATTTGAATTCCACAGGATGACATTATATATGCAGGGATGAGCAATTCCAGCCCTAAAGGGCCAAACTTAAAAGTTCCCAATTCAGGGTTCCCTAAACAACACTTTGGGGACCAGATGAGTTGATTTTCAAATCCGAATTTCAGCAGATTCCATAACCCTCCAGGAGAGCAATCGCCCACCTCTCGATACGAGGATATGACTGTTCAATGGGAGGCCCCACCCTTCCATGAGTCATCCCTTTCCCCCACCTGGATCTCCAGCAGACTCTCCTCCTCCTTGGAGTTGTTGTTGCTGTTGTTGTTGCTCTTCCTCTCCAGGCTCTCGCCTCTCAGCAGCGCCTCTAAGGTGGTGCCTTCCACGGGCAGCGGCTCCTTCTTGGGCGCCAGCTCCCCCTCTGTGGGCACAGGTGGCAGAGAGATGGTCAAAATCACTGCGGCAGTACTACAGGATGCAGACACAAGGGGGTCAATCCAGCCCACAGTGCCCACGCTGAAACGGTCAGCCAGTCCGACAAAGAGTTCCCTTTAAAACGCACTTTTACCCAATTCATTTCTATAAAAATCGAACCGCTCTTGGATAAAGCTGGAATAGGCAACTTTCACAATGGTTGCAAATGTTGCGAAAACATTTCGAAAGGCATAACACCCGATGGCCCACAGAGACACCCCCCACACCACTGCTTGTCCTTTGTGAACGTACATCAGTTTCTAGCTGCGCTTGCAGGATTAGGCTACAGACTGGCAGAGCTACACTAAAAGTGTCAGCTCCAAGAGTATATCATTTATTATGTGATAATTTAGAGCTCAAAAAAACCAAGTTCCATTTACCAAGTTCAGTAGCTTATGATTGTTCTGCTAAATTCGTTAGTCTAAAGTTAGCTATCTAACGCTACCTAATGGTTAGCGATAGCTCTCTCAACACTAGCTGTACAGTTACGTGAACGAGAAAGGTCCATTTAATTGTTGATTGGTTTATGACGGGAACTGGCCTATCTCTTTGATTGGTTCACGTCATGAGCCACTTTGTTTTGAAAACAAGAATTCTAAAACCGAATCAATGGTTTTAGAATGCAGAATGAGAGGCTATAAACACAGAGTATGGTGCTGGTTTTCTCTCACAGCAGCTCTTTTTAGGACTGCTACAAACTAAGCATGACCATTCCCCGATATCTTTCTAAAAAATAAAAAAAAGTAGTCTACTACAGCTTTAACTAATGCACCAATGCACTTTTTTTTTGTGAGAACTGAGCAGCAATTGATGGGACTCAAACAAGTCAGGAAATCTGTTCCATAAGTCTCTCCTGTCAGGCTGACATGGATGTCAGAAAGAATAAAACATGAAACACACCAGGTGCAGGAGATGAAAGGATAGAGAGGGAGGGGAGGAGAGGGACATTGCAGGGTTGGCAAGCTGCCCTTACGGTTCTTTTTTTCTGTAGTCATAGGGGTCAATTCCCAAAATGAAAAAGGGGTATCAAATTCTACACTAAGGTGCGTGTATTGTATTTTTTCCCCCATTCTTTAATTTGCAGACGCTTACACCGAATTGAGAGGAACGTATACGAACGACCTTTCGTAGGTTTGAGGTGAGGGAAGCCCTTATACCTCAGCGGTGTTTCTAATGAAAGGAGGGGCGGTTTTCTCCTGTGATCTCTCATAACAGCGGGGAACGAGAGCAGGACGCGGGATGAAAACGATATGAGGTTCCTAGGTGAAGTCCGCAGATGTGCTAAGCCTTGTTTATGGAGTGCTGAGCCCCCGCTGCCTCCCCTCCTTTCCACCTCCACCTCCACCTCCCCCGCCCCCCATTGTGTCTGTGCAGGTTGACTTTCAGCTGTCAGCGACGAGACAGCGCCCCCACCCCCCCACCCCCCATCCCCCATCCCCCAGCCCTCCTCCCCCCTCCCGGAGCTGGGGACAAAAATAGATCAGCCTGTCTGCGAGCAGGCGATTCTGCATGCAGGCTCAGTCCCCAACCCCTGACCACCTCCACCACCACCACCACCACCGCCGGGAGCGCACTGGCTCCCGTACCAAAAGAGCGGGAGCTTCCGCAGACACGGCGCCCTCTTTCTCGTGACGTCACCGCTGGCGAGCCGCCCAGTGATAACGCAGCACTCGGTTTCTTAGGCCTTCCTGCCATTGCGCACCGGCAGCACTGGGCTATGGAGGGTCGGGTCCTAGATTCAGGGCCTGATGGTTGTGCGATTGAACGACTCCCAAGTCGCACACTCAAAGCAACACCTTTTACCGGCACTGCTCAAGTGTGCAAAATGTAAAACTGTAAAAGCACTGCAACTCCACCTGGACGAAGGATAATAGCACCAATGGCAACACGAATAAAATACATGAGCAGTCCCACTCTACGTTATAGAGGTGAAGCCATCTCTTCATTCCTTGTCCCCTGAGAGGATAGTGTTGGAGAACAGCATCTCATGGGACTGTCGCCGATAGGATCAACCTCACGCCTTTCATTAATTGAGTGGGGAAATGAAATAAAAAATCAATGAAAGACATGAGGCTGATCCTATCGGGAGCAGTTCCACAAGACTGCCCTCTCACGACCTAGCCTCCATGACAGGGAATACAGAGAGATAGCTACTGCTCTATAATCAATAGCACAGCTGCAGGGCTCCTTGATTCTGTCCCGAAGATCTATGGAACTAAATAACTGAGTCTGTGCAATATAGTGCGAAATCACGAGGCTCAGATGACTGCTCGTTAAGGTCAGTAAAATTTCTAAATTCACGGTCTACTCTGGGAAAATTATGTTTGGGTTGAGGATAATCGAGTTATCGAAACACTCGCATTTAAAAAGTCATTTGGAGCCGCATTTTCAACTTAGAATTTGTAGATTACCACCGTTGAACAAGCTTCTGAGAGACATTGACTATATTTTTTAGAAGACATTATACTGCAAAAATTTAATGTAAAAAGTGGCCATAGCACTTGTGTGCAGCGTCTGAATTTTAATATCCACATTTTTAGGGTGTAACTGTGTAATGTTAGCATTTTGTTGCACTTACTCATTTCTAAGATGCGTGCTAGTACACTCCACTGCACCAACCCTCTCTGTTCATACACAAAGTACATCCCAAAATAATTTAATTTTCTGAGCACGTCCAAAATGGCTCTGTATGCAGTAGGTATGACTGAGTGGACACCAGAGAATCTAATTTCACAGAGCAGGGAGCAGTGACTTTTTAGTTGCATTCTAAAAAACTTTTTTTTTTCCTTTTTTAAATGTATTTTCTAAACAAAAGCTTGTATCTAGGGTAACTAACACATTGACATTTATGCAGCTGGATACACTGAAGCAAGTACCGGGCACAAGGCTACGACAGCAGCACTCCCCCCCCCCCCAACACTCCGATCGTCCAGTCACCAGTTCACTTCTTTAACCATTTCGCCACAATGGCACCCCAACTCTGCCCACCAAACAGCTTCAGTTTAAGCTCCATTTTGTAGCCTTCTCTTGGGGCCTCATTTTACTTCCTGACTCTAGGCCGGAGGAAATCGCAAAATATATATATAGCGCCGATACTAAGCGGCACATTTAATCCGTCAGCCTTTGTGCACTTTGCATACACCCTTTTTCCTCTCAGGCTTGTGCCTGGGCTTGGAGCTGGTTTTTCTCCTGGTGACGCGTCCGCTGAATGAATGGAGTTTGTCGCTAACAGGCGCTCGGAGGAAATAATACCCGAGGAAGCGTGAGACAAAGACTGGTCTTCAGCCGTTCCTCTTATCAAGCCCCTCTCACACACTCCTCCTAAAACCCCTTCTCACAACTCAAACTCTACTCCTGCGCTGTGAGAAAGCTAACGAAGGAAGCGCCATTCTTCTAAACGAGACAAGGCTTACATAACGGATAACTTCAACTTGGCACTCCAGTATCTTTTTTGGGGGATAAATTGTGTCCTACATGACACGAAAGCTTAACTTCAGAAAAGTCTCTTTTGTCAGGGCCGAATTTTAAATGAATGTAAAACTTTCCTTAAAAAAAAACAACAAAAAAAAACTGACAGGCCTTTTTTTGCTTGAGGTCAGAGCAGTTATCTGACCTCTGCTGGGGCCAGATATGAGGCACTGTTGCCATGCCGACAGAGAAAAGGGACATTGATGAGATGGGGGTGAAACTGGGGAGGTGGTAATCAGAGGCAGATGGGGCCCAGGCTGTGGCCTCGAGCTGGCCTTGACTGAACAGACTGAAGGAATGTGCAGGTTACACTGCACTGTACAGGAGAGGGGCAGGAGTGAGTGAGTGAGTGAGTGAGTGAGTGAGTGAGTGAGTGAGTGAGTGAGTGAGTGAGTGAGTGAGTGAGTGAGTGAGTGAGTGAGTGAGTGAGTGAGTGAGTGAGTGAGTGAGTGAGTGAGTGAGTGAGTGAGTGAGTGAGTGAGTGAGTGAGTGAGTGAGTGAGTGAGTGAAACAAGGAAAAGGGAGTGAGAGGAAGGCTGACAGGAGAGGAAGTGAGCGAGCAGATGAGTGAATGAATAACAGAAAGAAAGAAGAGAGGGAGAGAGAGACAATGAAAGTGGCAAGGCAGGGGCCGAGGGAGTGAGAGAGGCAATAATGGAGTGAAAGCACGGGTGAGCGAGTGAAGGAATGAGTGTAAGAGAATGGAGGTGGGGGGGCAGTGAGCAGATCTGCAGTGAGACTAGCAGAGACTAATTCAGCTCTGTACAGACGGACAGGAAATATTCTTCATAGTTATTACGCAAGTACATGACATTACGTTGTGCTCTTTCGCCTTACTACACAACAATTACCAACAACTTACCACAAGCTGGGTAGCAACAACCACTCTCTGCACTGCAGGCTTACATCACAGGAACATTTGGCACGGTAAAACTCATTTATATCCACACTGCATATGAGTGAATGTGTAGGTGTAGAATACACTTTTTCTTCAGACTACCTCCGCAGATTACACGAAGCAAAAAGTGGCGTAAGCAGAGGGGGTGAAGTTAAAGCGGGGGTGACCCTGGATGGGGGGGGGGGGGGGCGTCTTACCAAGTCTGAGCTCACACAGCCGTAGCTGGGGGTCCACGGGGGTGTGCAACCGCCTCTTCTTCCTCCAGCAGCGGGCCGGGTAGGTGTACATCTGTCCCGCCGCCATTCCTGCGCACAGACAAAACGGACGGCGGGCTAGTTTAAGGACCACCCTGACGCTCGGTGCACCGTAAAAACCGATCGCTCATTTCTGCCGTTTAGTCTCAATGTGACTCACTCCTTCCCTCAGCTTTGTGTTTGCCTCGCACCATATAGGGCCTGACATGTGTATACATTACTCGGTTACAGCCAGCGGCACATCTACACGATGTGCAGCTACACAGCCCAGCTTGTCTTTGCTTCTCTGGCACCCCTCCGTCCTTTGTTTCAAATCCACATTTTTCATATTTTCTGTTTACAGCTTCCAAGTAGGTTTGATACAACGCATCACAAGTTATTACACTTTCAGTGGAAGCAGATGGTTCACCGAGGGGACCAACCGGTACAAATGTGTTCAAACAAGAGTCTGCCGGCCACAAAGTATAGGGTGGGACCAAGGACTTTGCAGGCTAGATGCTATTTGCATCAAATCTTTGGTATGCATACCGTTGCTCCCTTGAGCAGCTGAAATTGAATTATTATCCAGCCATATCTTAAAGCCCTTCAAAAAGTAAACACGCACAGGGCGTAGTCAGATGGTAACATGACACAGTCATTTGCAACCTGGGCACTCACAATGCTGAGAGGGAAAGTTTGCGCAGTCTGCCGATCGGACCTGCCTCTCAGCCTTCAAAACCCACCCCTCTAACTCTCATCCATGGAGGGGGTCGGATTTCATTTTTTATTTTTTTTTAATGAAGGGTGGACGTCAGGTTATTTATATAACCTGCAAGAGGAAATTGGAGTTGAGGGACCTTTTACGGTCTATAGCCACATACCTCTCCCAGAAACTTCACTGAAAACAAATTACGGGCCTAGGATGTTAAGGGTCAAAACAGCTGAGGCCTTTCCCTCAGAAACAGATTTAAACAAGTGTTTGACACACATAATCAGGGACTTGTCAAACACCTACACTGAAATTTGAGAGAATAATGTTCGCTTAAATCTGTCCCTCAAAATTAAGCACACCAACAGTAGCATTCGTGCGAGATTCTTAGACTGAATCCTTTAGTATTCGATTGGTCCATTTTATCAGATACTACAAAGGCTTTACTGGTACACCACATGAAGCTGTTGACAAGCAGGAGGTATCTCACAATCATGACAGCTTCAATTGGGTTTGACATTGTGTTCAGCCCAGTGGGAGACACGACAAGGCTGTTGATTTCCGCCCACACCCCTTGCTCACAAGCAATGAGATTTCGAGAACTCTATAATGGGTTGTAGTGAAACAAAATAATTGGTTAGGAAAACTGAGTCACTAAGGCACCGTGTAATGTATGGGCTTGCTCACCCTCCCCCTGGCCCCACCCCCTATGCTCCACCCTCCGGCTCCACCCACCTGGCCCCCGGTGGCGACGCTCCATCCAGATGTAGCAGTTGTTCTGTGCCACGCCGGTCTGGGAGTCCAGGAAGGGCAGGCGGACGCTGCGCTCAGCGCACAGACGGGCATTGTAGCTGCGACAGTGCTCAATGGCCTCCTTGTAGAACTGATCGCCGAGCCTGCGACGACACAATGCAGGCCAATGTCAGACAATGTAAACACAAAAAAAAAAACCTTCCGTCTCATGATCGCTCACGAACCCAAAGGACAGATGTTTTCAGACACTGCACTGAACACATAGCAACCCACATATCAAAAGACTTCAATGCATGATTTCCCTGTGGGGTATGTATCGAGTTCAAGCACCGTGTATTTGGTACACAATGGCTGCACATATTGTGGACAGTGAAGCTGAACATATTGTTCCTACATATTGCCATAGAACTGAACAACGTTTGATCTTTATTGCCATTATGTCACAGTATAATATAGTAGAACAATAATTCAGAGATATGGTACATCACACAAATAATACTAAGATTAAGGGCACTCAATGTGTCAGGTAAAACCTACTTCAACAATTGAAGTGTTTTTCCAAACCTCACTAAGTGCAGCTTTGATAAACCATATTTTTCAAGGTTGGGTATAATTTTTCTGATGAAAAAAGATTAGAGATTTGCACTTTTACTTTGACACTATTATTCTTAGGGATTTGTGTATAAAAATGTGATTTTTCATGCAAATAAACAAAAATATAGATTTTCTCAAAACTGGTAAAAGTGGAAACTTTGGAAAAACACTCTTCAATTACATATGTAACTGGTGCAGTTGTTATTTAAAACTGCATGCAGATAGACCCTGAGACAGCGATGGTACGACCACGTCTGCTCAGCGCTGATATTCTCTCGCCCGCTCCCCCCAGCTCCCAGCGACAGAAATGAGACAGACTGTGTCCTCAGTTGATCCTTCTCCTGGACTCCTGCGTGCCCACATTTATCAGGCTTAGAACAGCTGCCACTCACGGGCTGCAGTTTCCACCGTCTGCAGGAGAGAGCGTCTCTCCGCAGTCGATCGGCAATCCCGGCAGGCTCCGCTTTCCGCAGCCGCATTGCTGTTTTTCCCCCCCCTCCCGGTCTGGGAGCGTCGGGCTCTCGTACCGGAAAAGGGGAAAAACGTGGCGACCAGATTCGGCGCGGTCGGCCAGGACCGGCGACGCGGCTTCGGGGAGGGCGGCCGCGAAAAACGTTTTCCCGCTCGGCCGCCCTCGGCCGGTCATGCCGCTCCCCGCTGACCGCCAGTGCCTCCTCGGGTCTCCGTGTCCCAAACACAATGTGCGGGTAATTTATGGCTTTTAATCACTCAGACGCTGTGAAAGCAGATCCGTGGCAGCGGTTTATCTCCGCTGGCAGTGGGTATTAAAAGCGGTGAGAAATCAGACCGGTGGGGGGGGGGGGGGGGGGGTGTGTAGGGGTTCGAGCACGATCCCGCGGGAACCGGGGTTTTGGCCCGCGGCCAGCGGCCGTCAAACCGCAGAGAGAGGGGGCGAAGGAGGCGGACACTCTTCGCGAGCGTCTCCGCACGTGCCGCGCGGACAAATCGAACCGCCTCTCCTCATTTCGTCCGGGCCCTGTCGGACATCGGCGAAGACCGATAAAGCGGGAGGCTGAGCTGTCGCTCCAGAGAATTGGCACACGGTCGGCGACAGCGCGGGCGCCATTTTGGTCCGTCAACCGCCGTTCTACCGAACGGCCCCGAGCCTGCAGCTTTAAGGCTGCGTCGGCCGACGGACTCGAACGACCTTTCTTTGTTCGGTTTATCTCCTTGGTGCAGTACAAGCCGTGGCTTTGCAGACAGTAGACTTCTTCAGTGTTTCTCCTGGCATTCGCCTGAGCGTTGACTCCGGGCCAGTCCGCACTACTTCAACAATGTGAGCCGAGGGGGCCGGGGGTGGAAGCCTCAGCGCTGGATACCACCCTGCCCGGCAACAGCTCTACCCAAGGCCGCGTCTGGCCGGAGGAGACGGCTCCGGCTATAGCGGCGTGATTTACCGCCGGTAGAAACGTCCGAAAAGCAGCCGGCTCCCATTCAGTGTCTGCATACAAAGAGGCGCAGTGCAGGGGTGGCGTAAGGGGAGAGGTGCAATGTGAACCTAGTGGCAAAGCAGGAGGCCAATGTGTGGAATTCTGCTACCCTTTGCGTCGCCCTCCCCCCCGCCCGCCTGATTCTCCTGCACAGGCAGCAGAGCCCAGGCATCTTATTATTCACAGCGAAGTCGAGAAATCACACCTCTCTCGCTGATTGGGGCGCCCAGAGTGCCTCACATGCCAATCAGTCTGCTGCGTTAATTGGAGCGAGGCTGTCGAAACAGACGGGTCTTCCGCGGACGCTAACGACCCGGGCTCGCGGCGGCGAGGTACGAACCGAGCACAAAAAAGCACAAAACGATGACACCCCTCGCTTGCCCCGCGCTCTCGCTCTGGTGACCCGCGACGGAGAAGCAGACTGCGCTCACCGCCTCCGCCGACGACAGCGAGGGTCTGTGGAGCTAATCAGTTGGGACCACATGTTTTCAATTATAATCCCCATCCCCCCCCAGCCCCAGAGCAGCAGGCAGCCATTTTGAACAAACGCTGTCCTGTGTTCTGCTATCACCGCAGGTCCCAGGGTCTCGGCGTCTGAACCCGCATTCCTCCCCCCCGCCAGCAACAGGGAGATGCGCGGGGGGCGTCGTTGGGCTTGGGGTGATTCTGGCGATCGGAGACCTTTTTTCTCTCGCGCTCTCCCTCGGTCTCATCCCTCGCTCTGTCGCTTACTCTCCATTTCTCCCCCCACCTCCCTCGATTAGATCTGCTCTCCCTCGTCCCCACAGATACACAGAATATGTTTGGAATGTTGTGTCGGACAAAGGGGAAATCTGTGGCGGGCTCGGGGGCACAATGGGCCCCTGTGTTCTGCACCTTGAAGGAGGGAGAGAGAGTCATTGTTACCTGAGCGAGCAAATGCTGGCACAGGTACACCATGCGGAGGGGGGGGGGGGCAGATAGTGTGAGAGAGAGAAAGTGAGAGAGAGACAGACAGAGAGACAGGGAGCGAGATAGACAGATAGAGAGAAAGAGCTGTACAAAGACAAACATAGGCCCAGATACACCATGCAGAGGGAGCCGACTGATAGACAGAGAGACAGACAGACAGAGAGAGAGAGTGAGAGCACGAGTGAGCGAGCGAAACAGAGAGCGAGAGAGCAAGCGAGCGAGAGAGACAGAGAGAGAGAGATCTCTACAAAGACAAACATAGGCCCAGGTACACTATGTAGATAAAGTGAGAGTGTGTGAGAGACGAGGGGGGGAGGGAGGTGGGAAGACCAAGTGTGATCTCTAAGGGCAAACACAGGCCCAGGCATACCATGCAGAGAGAGAGAGGGAGAGAGAAACCAGCCAAAGACCACAGAACTGAGAGGTAACAACCATGCAGCACAGTGACAAAGATGTTTTTTAACATCTGGAGTCGGTGGTTGAACCACAGAGAGAACCCGGGATATGGTATTCAGCAATTGACAGTAAAACGTTTTCACAAACCCCTGACACACTCTAAACCCTTATAACAAGTGCCCCATTAAAACTGACAAAAGAAAACAGAAGAAACACCTTGCTCTCGCAACTCTGGTGGAAAAGAAATTAATTACTTGTGAAATTCGAAGATAAAAAATAAAACTATCCAGGATTACATCCCAGCAGTACAAGAAAATCTACACAAATTCTCAGAGAAGCTGCAATTACTAACAAAAGTCTCTTCAACAAAAAAGCAGCTGTCTTTTCAACAGCTTTCTCTTGCTCAGAATGTTTACTGTTATCTTCCCCATAACAACAGTCAAATGCTGGGATGATTAACAGCAGTTTCGCGCTAAAAGTCTTCTAAAAGCCACGGTTGACCATTTAAAAACAGAGTGAATGAACGAGTGATCTCCATGATCGAATGCCATTTTGTAGCACATTACTGTAATGAACTTTTAAGTGCCTGGCAAAGAGGCTTTTATCAGCACACCGGCATCAAATATGAAGAGGCCGCTTACACATGGTTTGGAGTGGGGACGTTTGAAGCCTCTTCAGATGCCCCTGCGGTGCACGGCGCACTCAGCGAGCAGGCAGCTCAAAGCTGTCCCAAGACTCCTCGCGCGCACACACAAGCCGTGAAAACTAAGCGGAGCGGACTACAGTTCCCTGGATGCATCTATCTGTCAGATCGCCCCGCTGTTATACCAAGATGAGAGGGCTTCTAGCGGCGCCAGGTAGCTTAGTCTCTTGTGGGACGTGTTGCCACGGCTTTAGTTCCTGTCTCGCTCGGCAACGGGTGTTGTTCTCCGGGTGGGAAATCTCCCAGCCGCCCCCTCGGAAAAACCACGGTAACGGTGGCGGAGCATTAGGGGACGAGCGGAGCGGCGGTCATGAGCTCTGCTTCTGTGCGCGAGTTCCCACTGGACATGGCCGCCTGTTATCTCTAGAGCTCCGCCGGGCCCGTACTGCGACTACACTGTGGCTGTTCTGTGCCTTATTGACTACGGATCACTTCAGAGCAGGTGCGATGAGCACAATTTCGCTACAGTGTCCCCATTTCAATTGTGTGCAGCTGCGCAGAGATGTGCTCTGTGTCACTTACCTGGAAAAGGATAACAAACTGTAGGAAAAATGACTGAAACAAAAAAAAATAATATTGCACTGTACCTTTAAGAAAGCAAAAAGAAAAGGCTTTCTTAAAGGCACTCAATATTAGTCCAAATCAGAGCGAATGTCTTTAGAAGTCTCACTCACCGGGAGAGAAAGGTAAAAAATCCCTTTTTATGAAAAGCAAACTAAATGCAAACCTTTTAATGTACAGACAGTATTTTCATGTGGCAGCACCAGAGCTATGCTCAATCACATCAAAATAAGCACCTGCGAGAAAGGAGCAATGAGCCCAATGAACAGCGTTGCCTTGATAGATTCCTCCTGCTGCCCAAGCCGTTACGTAGCTAACTAGCACAGTAAACCTATTTTCATTGATTGCAATGAAAATACACCCCATTGGTCTGGTATAAGCAATGAACAGAAATTCTACTTCAGATTAGCACTATGCCTGTATATTTTACTTGATACAGTAAGCTACCAGCCCACAGTAGCCTAACACAAGATGGATTATACGTCAGCTGTGACATTATTCAAAGCGCCATAAATTAACTAGAAATTGTAATAATCAAACATCCTTTAGCAGTTAACGGATAAGAACTTGCCCGGCTAGCCGATAAACACATTCGAGCCAAAAGCACTTTAAGACAGGAATGAAGTGGCGGATGGGCAGCAAATAAAATCTCGCAACAAGGTGGGGACAGGCCTAAGTCTCTCACGGGTCAGGCATCTGACCCAGGCCTTCAGCACAGAAGTTGAATAGACCACAGCGTCACATTCGGGTACTTGACGGTTCACGCCTCTCTCCGGGGGAATACAAAGGGAATTCATTCATATCAATGGGATTGCCCTGGGACACAAAAAAACAATCCCTGTATAAATAAATAAGACAAAGAACGAAAGATATGTTTTGTAATGTATATAACTAAAATGTCTAACGTTACCGATGCTATTACATCACTACCCAGCATTGAGCGGGCAGCGTACAATGTTAAATTTGACTTGATTAGTCTGACGACATGCCTCTGGCTTCAGTCTGCCAAGTTCCAGCGAAATAAACATCAACAAGTTTCTTTTTCACTGACATTTCAGTGTGGTAACGTTGACGTTACTGAGACCACAAAGTAGTTATTTCTTAAGCTACAACAGTTGCATAAAGGGTAGCTCTGCAATGCATGCTGGGAAATGTTGTCCCATCCAACAGCTTCCAGGTGGACAGTGAACCTGGATTTGTTTTCTCTCAAGAGCAAAATTACGAGAGGGTGACCAGCAAACGTTCAACGCAACTCTGACCTAGGGTAGCTGACTGGCTTGGGACGGAATGAGTTCAGATTGTAATCTAATCAGCTTCAGTGAGACATTAACAGAGCTTTATCACTGGCATGGTGGTTCACAGCAGAAAACCTATCACACATGTGGCAAACGCACCTCAAACCACAGGTTTATAGTATTCCTAGCAGGCCACAACACCTGTTCCGTTTCCTTCATTAATAAAACATGATTTTATTATAATCAATATTAAAATGGCAGGTCTTTTAAAAACACGCTCTGCTAAAGATAAGAGAACAGTCACAGAGATCTGCAAAACCTAAAAAGCTGAATTTCCAGAATGTTAAGGAATCAATGGATTTCAATTCTAATCCAATCCCATATTCGAACAACCAACACAGGCCATGCTACAGAACCTAGCAGCTCGGTGTGACTAAGTTATGCATCAGGGCACTAGTAGCGGTAGCCTTGAAGCCCTCCGCGGCCCAGAGACGGAGGTGTGGTGCGGCGACCGCCTAAAGCCCGGAAAACCGACTGCTCCGAGGAACCAGGCCACAGCTGGAGGAATGTTTCCACATAAACAACAGTGACGTGAAAAAGCACTGGACGTGTCCAAAAGAGCTTTTTCAGGCCACGGCGCATGGAGACCGAGCCCAGCCATTCCTCTCTCTATCTCCGGCCCTCGAGTTTACACAGAGCGAAGGCAGCGTCGACGGAGAGAGAGCGCCCGTCCGGCGTGAGCCGCTCTGTGTTTACGCTCCCAATGAAGGGGAATTCAAAACAGCGAGGCAGCGGAAGGCACTTATCAGCGAAGCGGAGGAGCCGCCGCCGCCGCAAACGTGGAGCCGGTCAGGTCAGAGTACCGCGCGCACAGCGCACACTTCAAACAAAGGCACGATTTGCATCTCTATACTGCATCTGTAAGTTCGTTCTAATGACGTCGGCGGGCAGAACTGAAAGTAGCCCGGGTGACGCCGCGTGAATTCCTGAACGCTTTTTTTAGTTCTAAATCAGAGCTACGCCTCCAGCCCCATCATTAGCGCCGAGGCCTTGCTCCTGTAAACAGACCCGAGTCCTCCACCCAACTGGGGATTTAATGTGCTGTACTGTACTGACAACATTGTCATTGCATCGCAGTGACATGACCGCTGCATTCCAAGGTTACTGCAGTGTTATGAGAACCGTGCTCATTGGCTTTCAGGAGACTTCTCAGCGCAACTCTCCGTGACCTTACCGTTTTGGGCCCCGCCCCCACCCCCATCTCCCACCTTCTCACATTCAAACTTTCTTTCATCCTGAACACATCCCCCCGTCTTTACCTCGCTCTCCTTTTTCCTATTCCCCAGTCTCCCCTCCCTAACTCTCTTTTCCTCCCTTTCTCCTTGAATCTCTCTCTACCACTCCCTCTTCCATTCCCCGTATCCCCCCCCTCTCTCTCTATCTCCGTCTCTCTGGGGGATGATACACGCAGTGCCCCGGTTACCTTCCCCCCCCTCGTCTTGGCTACCGAGTTTTACAGACAACCTTCACATCTGAGGCAAAGGGGCCTTATCCATCGCTGAATTTTTTTTCCCACCCACCCAGCCTTATTTACATATACACGTACAAGGTACATACATTCATTATACATGCAAATTGCTTATTTTGAGAAATGGCTTTAATGTGAGTATAGTGCATGCAAACGTTGCACCCTAAGCTTTCATCAGCACAATCTTCTTCTTTTTTTTGACACACAAAATGAATCCTCAAAAATCAAATGCGCTTTCCTCAGTGTTACGAAACAAAAGCAAAAACAGCTGTGGCGTGACTGAAACCCCCGACAGACTCCCCCAGAGTCCTCCTTCCAACATCTGAGAGACGAGCGCTCCTTATACGCTACCTCTCCGCCATTTCGAAACGCAACTCGCTCCGACGACCGAGGGTGCCGTTCACCGCAAACACTTCCTGTTCTCGGGCGACGGGTACGAAAAAGCCCGCGCCGCCTGCAAAGCTGGCAAAATAATTTTAGACTTTGGGGGAGTGTGTGGTCACCCGCGGCCGAACGAGGGGGCGGTTGCCCTCACGGCCCCTCAGACGGTGAGCCGACTTGGAAATGTGGTGGGGGAGCGGGAAAGGAACGGTAATCCATCACGGTCCCAGCCCCTTTTTTGTGCACCGGTATGAAAAAAAATCTAAGAGGGAGAGAGAAAGAGAGAGAGAGGGAGAGAGAGAGAGGGAGTGGGGGAGTGGGAAGAGGAGCTTTCTCCCCTCTCAGCACATTCAGGACAAGCAGGGAACCGCACAAACTCATTACACGCCCATTAATCCAATTGACAATTAATTATTTAGGGCCGATACGGCAAAGCAGGAGATGAGGTAAACTGGGCCCTTGGAACAGGCACCACCCTCCTTCTGCGTATTCGCCATATCGATAAGGGCAAAATATTAAACGCCGGTTGTTCAGAATTCGTAACTAACCACTGAAAGGCATGGCGTACCTATAGGCACCCTTCAGCTTTAGCATAAGCCTCAAAGGTCAATTTAAACAAACCTTTACAAATGTAGCATGTAATAGAGAGGACAAAAATAAAATCGCCATCAAAAGTCAGAAACACTAACTCTCAATGCACAACCCCCATAATAGTGACTATAGCATTGACTGCTGGTTGCCTGTGTGATAGCCAGCAGATAGCCAGATAGCCTGTCTTTTTACTTCACCTACTCTTCATCATGTGAATCCAATTATAAACACCTTGTGAATTTAAATTTTTTTTTTAAAAACAGCCAACCTTGAACCATAAGAACCTTAGAAGCCAGTAACTTAAAAGGATATTATCATACTAAATCAATATGGTAAAGATATAAGGCCTGATGCAACAAAAAACCCAAACCCAGGGCACAACCAGCAGAGGGAGAAAACACCTTAACAAAAGGTAACCGCCATTTCAATAGATTGCTTCGGAATCTCGGGTCTTGCAAGGCATGATGGGACCGCAGCATGTCAATAAAAACCTGTCCCATTAATCTCCTATCCATTAAGAAATGGCAACAATATTGATCTGCTTTTTTCCAATTTATCAGATGGAATTTGAATAGTAAGACCAGTGAGGTTTCGCACTGAGATGGGGGCGGGGGGGGGGGCATTTTTGTTGCTTTTCTCTCTGCCAAGCCTGTGCACTGTCCTCTCCCTGTCCCGAACAACAGAAGGCTGACTGACATGAAGGCGTCACGTCTTTCCGCGGGTCGACACTTCATCCTGGCAGTCGAGAAAGGCTCGGCCTTACATTACCGTTTACATATCATTTCGACGAGCGCCTTGATAAGTGAGCTGTTATTCTCCCGTGAATGACAGGACGTCAAGAAGGTACCTGAACGAACA
Source organism: Synaphobranchus kaupii (assembly GCA_029718625.1). Classification (NCBI taxonomy): domain Eukaryota; kingdom Metazoa; phylum Chordata; class Actinopteri; order Anguilliformes; family Synaphobranchidae; genus Synaphobranchus; species Synaphobranchus kaupii. The sequence continues at coordinate 20,820,841 of CM056390.1, forward strand.
GACCGCTCGTAAGTGCTTGGCTTTTATCACCCTCGCCCGTCATACACGTAAAGAATATCCTTTCCCCGCATGACACCGGGGCCTAACTGCCAATACACTTGTCCTGCAAATGTACTTCGCCTGAAACCCTCCCTTTTTTCAAGCTTGCGGTCTTATCCTCACAAATCACCGACCGTTTAAAACTCCTGAATGCGCCTTCCACAATGTCTGTCACCCCGTCAATAAGCGTCGGCAGCGAAACGGTAATCAGATTACCGCGTCCCTTATGATATCAAGAGCGTCGCGCGAGACGCCCCGCGGACGAGCATAAAGGCGTCCGGGCGAGGGGTCAGGCCTAACACGCGCGAACCATGAATCCAGGCCCTTAGGGGGGATGAAGGGTGTAACGGCAGAACGTGTTCAGCCTTTTGTGTGCGGGGCTTTTCTCTGGGACCCTGCAGAACCCCACACACCGCCCTCGTAGACGTCGACTGACAAACGGGACGGCCTGAGGGAGGAGGGGTTGTGGCGTGTTCGGCGGGGGTTTTTGGATTTTCTTTCCCTGTGGTTTTTTTTTTTGTTTGTTTTTTTTCTTCCCCACACATCACTGCGCTAATACTTGCATGATTAAAAACGGTCCATTATTTTGTCATTATTTTGTTCCCTTCATTTATTTCTGGTTATCACAGTGTTATGCACTACACAACTGCATCCCTGCTACAGAAATGCTATTCATTGGGAAGTGCTGGCAATAAAGAATCATTTTAATTTAAATGGAATGTAATTCAATTGTGTGTGTGTGTGTGTGTGTGTGTGTGTGTGTGTGTGTGTGTGTGTGTGTGTGTGTGTGTGTGTGTGTGTGTGTGTGTGTGTGTGTGTGTGTGTGTGTGTGTGTGTTTGTGTATATATGGGTGAGAGAGAGAGAAAGAGCGGGGGGCACTTAAGTGAAAGAGGGAGAGAGACCAGCAGGAGAGAGAGCAAATGCGTATTTCTTTAGACTTTTAAGTCTGTCCAGGTGTCAGTCAGTGGGGGTTGATGGGGGGGGGGGGGGGTTGGCGTGTACACTGGGGCCTCTGGTCTCTCTCACTGCCCCAGGCTGCATCACAGGAAGCCACGGCGTCGGCATGGCAACATGCTGGCTCGCGAAGCTACCGAGCATCCAGTCCAGACAACACCCTGTCACTAACGAAAACTCAACAGTGCCACATATAGTCTTGAGCTCAAGATAAGACAGTAGCCTGAAAGAATGTTGCACAAGCGCGGCTCGCCAGCCAGAGGTCACTCCAGCAGGTGGGAAACAGACTTGTACTCCAACGTAGACCACAGTCAGATAACTGAGAGCTTCACAGAAAAGCCCCATCAAACCCCCGTTCAGAGGGAAAGACGTCTCTGCTGCACACGTCTGAACAAGGAACACAGGGACTGCAGGCTCCTCAACTGGGAAGCACTGTTCCACTGGCAGCACAGCTTTACAAACAACACTCAAACCATGTAAATAAGACACACACACACACACACACACACACACGCACGCACATAAAACACACATTAACACATAAACTTGTGTTAATGAGCAAACAACTAAAAGCCAAAAGACACTGTGCTCAGCCTTGATTGGGTGCGTAATCCACCGAGTGACGTAATGAATCGAGTAAAAAAGAAGGCTCCACACATCAAAAGATGCTTTAAATTTGGAATGAGCAAACACAAACATACAAATAAAAAACACATGCCTGTGTGAGTGTGTGTGTGTGTGTGTGTGTGTGTGTTCATACACACACTGGAGCACTTCCACACAAACATGTACGGGTAAGTACACACACACACACACACACACTTGCATTTTCCATCCAACCATCCATCCATCCATCCATCAATTTTCTAAATGGCTTACTCCTGGTCAGGGTCGCGACACTTTCATTATTGAACAAACATAAACATGCAAATAAAAACATATGCCAGTGCACATCCACAGGAACACTCCTACCCACACGCATGCACGCCCGCACACCCTCACGCACACACGCAATACCCCGGAGAGACACTGCACTCGACAGGAGAGAGCCGGGACACAAACCGATGGACTGTGCATCTCACCTTCATCTTAATGCCTCTGATGCAAAAACCATCAAAGTGGTCCACATGAGCAGGCAACATCCAATTACTGTCAAGTGTGACTAATTAGGATCTAAGAAATGCATGAAATTAAGTCTGAAACGAAAGGCTGTGGCTAATTATAGCCGATTGATATAGTTCATTAGTCAAAGCTTTTCATGGGGGCACTTTCCCCTCCCGCGTACTCCAGTACGTCTGATGAAAGAGCACCGTGAGACTCCCAATAATGAACGGGGAGGTATCGCTCAATCCCGAAATACGGGCCCGCGCTCGAAGGCGGAATCGACGGCGGAGAGCACGAGAGCGGTCCTCTCGCTCGCGGAACCGGGGTCACGGACAGACGGGGGGGGGGGGGACGGGCCGCGCGCTCGAACGAAGTGCGGCCTCAGAGCACCGTCGCCTCGCCAGGTTCCGGCGACACATATGCAGAGCGGGACACGTGACAAGGAAACGATGGCGGCGCGGGGGCGGATCTGGACGCGCGCCTCGACCGTGGGCGGAAGGATCCTCAGTAAGCCCCGCGGTGGCGTCGGGGCGCCGCTGCCTCACACTGGGAGCAGATGGGACTCCCGCCCGCTCCCAGCGCCGCCGCCCCGCCGCTGCGTCTCCCGACAGATGGACCGAGGATCCCGGGAATCTGCTAATCTGCATTTCTCCCCCGCTTAAAGGCCCAGCAGCCCCGTTCCTCTCCCGTCCCAAAGCGGGACAGAAGCGCCGAGAGGTACGGTCACCAGGAGGTGCGGCGGCCACCTCTGACCAGTCTTGCGATTGCGTCTGTGTTAAGAGAACGCGCGCGGTCATCTCCGCACGGTCATCCCACCACACGCATCGGGCTGGGTGAGATACGCTGGTCTGAGCTGGTCTCAGCGCATGATGACTCATGAAAACATGCATCTTCTCAATGACGCTTACAGAAACCGCTTCCCTATAATACTGAACCTATGCCATTGTTCTCGTCGCAAGCCAAAATGGACGCCGCGGTGGTTTTCTCTGCGAGGCACTTTGTCCGGGTCACGTTAGACGGAGAGTGCAAGCGAGAGCGAGGGCCAGGCACGCCGACTTCAACGTGAACGGCAACAGCGCCACCTCGACACGTAGGCCCCCTCCACAGGAGGTCCCTGTTCCAGGAAGTCTCTAATGTAGGACAGCCCCCTGTCTGGGCCTGGAAAACAGCTTGGGCGAAAATCGGGAAAACAGGAGATTGAATTCTCTGCAAGAGCCGCCTTCCAAACACCGGCTGGGCTTTTAAAACCCTTTTGGTGGTGTTTTTTTTTTTTTGCCAGATGGAAGACACTGTGTAGAGGCTCCTATAGATGCCAGAGCTCATTCTCAAGGGCAAAGAGCCCTCTGCACTCATTCTGACAGTGTGCTCCGATAAGGAGCATGGATCGCTCCCTCTCTCTCTCTCTCTCTCTCCCTGGTTCAGCATGAGGCTCTGGAATTCTGTAGCAGTAAAAAGAAAAACTCTCTCTTTTGTCATGGCCCTGAGAAAAAGCCCTATCAGTGTGGTGGCAGTGGACACAGCTAAGGAATGCTTGCCAACACACACAGCTCCCACAATGGAAACGCTTCTTCACCAAAGATGGTGTGAGCTAACGCCATAAATTCCACAGGTCGGGACGGTGAAAGGAACTTGGAGTGCGAAAATAAATATCAAACTCATTCTGCGATCTTTGATCACTGAAATGAGGTTAGCTAAACAGTTAACAGCACATGACTTGCCATTTCACCAGTATAGTGGACACCACTGCACAAAAGCAAACAATCATTGGCAAACTAACTGTATTCCCATAGAATCAATCAATCACAATGGAATGTATGTCTTTATTCTTTCTTATGGACCCCAGAGTGAAATCCCTGGAAACGGCACATGTAGATCTTGATGGAAAAACCAGCATTGATACGCCGTTTGAAGCACAGAACACTGCGCACACAGACAGGCTAGGGGCTGTCTTAGAACATTCTCACACCCCCTAATCGGCACACACACAGAACCGTCTCTGATCTCAATCTATAATCCACAGACTGTCTCTTCCTGGTATTTGCTTTCCTGCAACATGAACAAAAGCAACTTTCTTCATGCAATAGGCTGAGAGCAGGGCTCTGTTCTTAACCTTTGGTTCTTTACAGTATACAACATCAGCTGAACTACATCCATCCATGTTTTTAAAACGCATCTCAACCACAGAAAACACATTCCGGAAAAAATACAGGAACCAATACAAGAATATGAACAGAACTATAGGTTTTCTTTATTTATTTTTTTAAATGAAGGCATGCATTTATTTATTAAGATAGTGCAAAGGTTTTCAACTAAGGGTATGCACTTCAAAGGGTTATGGGGGGCCCTTGGGATCACGGCAAATAATCACAGAAAATAACAAAAGTGAAGAGGCAGGCAGCATAAAGGAGTGCTTTAGTTAATGGCTTGTAAAAAAAAAAGGGGGGGTTGTATTCCACAACAAGGTAGAAAACCTCGGAGTTAGTTTACCTCTCATTAAACTGCTCATGCTTCTGACAGTAAAAAAAAAAAAAAAAGTTTCCTTTTTAGACGATCTTGTGACAACTTAGTTCGCGCGACTTTACAACTGCTCTTTACAGATTTAACGTCTTGTTAGTCGCAGGCAGAGCAACCTCCTATAATGTTCTGCACATCCTCGCTTCATTGTTTTAAATATATGATGCAGATAATGAGCACACTAAAGCAGACTGTGCTAAAAATATAAGATGGGAAGAAAAAGAAGAGCTCACACAGCCTCAAGCAAAACATTGAGAGCACAGGTCTTGCTGCAAGTAACTGCCTATCCTTGGTGCCAGTCTCCCTCTTTATGTTTTTCCCCACTTCAGTTTTAAACCCATGCAAGGGGAGTCAATATATATTTTTTACATGACACTGCATTTTCAGTCTGTAACTTCATTATTGTTAAAACGTGTTCAAGTAATAATAATTTTTGAGAAATACTCCTCAAGGATTTATATAGTCTGGAAAGATAATGGATGCATTTAGCTAGATTTTATATAATCACGAGTCCTGGTATTTGAAATATGCTATGTAATAATTTAATCCAACCACCACTCTTTATGTCTTGGTAACGTAATTACTTCATTAATTCATCTTCTGTGTTATGAGACTATACAATTGTTTTTGTACGATGGCCTCTCGTAATACAAAGTATGTCATTAAATAAACATTTTTTTAACGTTTAAAACAACATTTAATAAAAAAAACTATGTTGACATGTGGTTAACTAACAACGAAAATGTATGCTCAATAATCTACTGGCTCTATACGAAAGCGAATTGCAGGTGCTCTATTGCGGACGTTTTATCTTTATTCTCATCAAGTTGTTCCATAATAAAATCGAATATTGGGAATATTGGCATCAAATTTTCCAAAATCCGCCGACTGTTTTCCGTCAAATGGGCAACAACCTTTGTCACTGACACCAATATACCATCCGTTTGATGCCACGTTTTTCCTATAATGCCTGAAAGAGCCCCCAACTCATTCGACAGTAGCAAATTATTTTACGTTCACCCCGCATTAACTGTCTGCATGTCTTGTAATTAGCCTAGCCTACACATAGGCTTGCCTACGATTCGCGCTAGCGCTTTTTCGCCAAATGCTGACAGTAGGCTAAGCAAGCCACTGTTAATCGCTGTGTACACACAACCTAAACAACACTTTTCTTTCTTGTTTGACTGCATGAGTTGCATTTAATTTAATATAGATCAAGCCAGCCAACTTTAACCAAACGTTTCTGAGAAAGCCGTTGATTTGTAAGAAAAATTTTAAGCTATGAAGAACTGAAATAGAGGCGAATTCGATGAAGGAGCCGGAGCTTGCAATGACGTTAAAGATTGATTCAAATATAGCTAGAGCTAGTTCTACTCCCTGTCCAAATATATAACTAAAAATGAAACAATAAATTCATTTCTGTGGCCAGCGCTAGATGAAAGCAGTCGGCCCGGACAACACAAAACAGCTCCAAGTGCGAGGATACATTATTGCATTTGAAAAAATATTTCAATATGGGACCGTCCTGAACACCGCGCACTGTGTGGAATATACTTTTAATTTATTTCCAAGTCCTGTAGGATATCCAAACATGATTTTCACTATTACTGCAGTGCAATCGAGAATAAAAACATACAACGAACACAAATATGCTTTCTTCTGAACTCACTGTTTAATTCGCACAGTGCATCTCTATTGCATTAAAAAATAAAAACTATCTGGGTATTAGCTAGCTATCTAGCTAGCTAGACAGCTAGCTACCGATTTGTCCAGATGCATGTGGGAAAATAAAATATGCATGAAAAAATATCCAAAAAGATAAAAGAACTGTAATCGTCTGTCATACTCGTTTCACATGTGCCATCTTCGAAGGTTGATCATAAGTATAAACACAAAAGTATATATATTAAAAGTGTACTCAATTTCGTAAATTACTTACGCTTTGAGTGGATTCTGAATGACAGCCGCCATTTTGCCACACTGTAACCCAATATAGAGCAACTCCAAGTACTGAGGGGACCCTACTAAAAAAACAACCAATCAAGTCTAAGGTGCCCGGCTTGTTAGCCAATGTAAATCCAGTATTCGGAATCGAGGCGTGGCTTGTTGGGTAAACTGTCAAAACCATTTTAAAGGGTATCTCCCTTTGTACAGTACAGTGTGGCAACTGGGTGCCCACAGTTCTTAACGAAGTAGTTTACTGTTTTGCTTCGTTTAGGGTTATTATTATCCACTGAGTATCTAAAGCCCACATTTACAAGATAACAGATTCCGCGCGACCTGTTTACTCCGGACCACTGGGGGAGGAGTCTCTGTCGGCCCATGCGTTGTCTGAAGAACTGAAGTTTGGTTCTTCTCCTAGCAAATGTCACCAGTAGCAATCGCACTCCCTTCAAGTAGGCTATATAATTTCTAGGCTCCATTTACAACGCCAACTTCCCACTTCCTCTTAAACTTATAAAACAGAACAGTAGCGTAATATACGGTTTGTGGTTCATTATTTGTTTAGCTATTTATGTAGGCTATGTATTTGTTAATTATTATTATTATTATTATTTTTCTCAGGTTGTTTCGTTTATTTCTTACGTCATCCATCCAGAGCTCACTTGAAATATATTGTCGCTCAGGGTCGCTCTCTTGCACTCTAGAAGCAAGTGTATAGATTGCGACGCGTTAAGGTGATGCATGCATGTATACCGCAGACAGTTCTATAAAGACTAATTATAGTGCAGACCAATCAAATTGAACACAGGAATCACAACATAAAAGGCTTTTATAGATAGTGCAATGTGGTTGTGTTTTTTGGTCAATTCCAGGAGTTGATGTAGGCTATCACTTGCTGAGGTCCTGCAAAAGTTTGAAGGCATATGGTCATAAATGACAAACCTGTGCTCTCTGCTTAAAGCTGAATAGATAATACATAGAGTATGTGATCTGCTTGAATTGGAGATATTGAACTAGACTGTTGCCATCCACAAATGCTGTTGAGCAGGCAATAAGACTTTCAAGAATGAATGACTAAAACATGTGCAATTGTTCAAAATGATTGCTTAGTTTTACTCAAACATGTCCCTTATGGAAATGTAATATACAGCAGTATACTTTAAATATATTGTGAAGATAATTTTGATATATTTACAATATACTGCAGTATATTCTTTTTCCATAAGGGGTAGCAGTAGCCTAGTATTGTTGAACTGTTTGCAACATACAGTAAAGAACTTGGCATGTGTCCCGGGAGTGTTATGAACTGTTTAAAACTTTTAATCGTACTTGGTGGCTTGTATTCTACCTCCTTATGGAAATAAATGACGGCAGAGAACTGATGGGACAAAAGCTGCGATGCCATCTTCTCAGACTGCCAGAGGGGCAACTTAGTACACACAACTTTGCAATTATCACCCGCGCAGATCTGGCCTTGCACCTTGTCCGCATGCTGCACCACTGTCAAGTAAAACCTGCTAAGGCACCAAGTCACATGCACAAGGCGTAGGCATACACGACGAATAATGCAAATCTAATGCAAAACAGAACGTAAAAGGCAGGCGGGTTTCTAACTGGTACTGTCAATGCTAAATACCGAATGACTACAAATAGGTAGAACCTGAATTAATATGGGTGCGTGAGGTGAGGACTTAGACAAAAAATGTAACGACATCTACAACGTCTTTCATGAGCAGGTGTCCATGTTTCTCTGCAATGGAATTATATTTCCTGTTTGTTTGCGGCATGCGTGTGTGCACCCACTTTGATAGCTAAATTTAGTTTGTGGTTTCTATCTGTGAGCTCCTCGGGGGGTGTGTTTCTTAAAATAAATGTTATACAATAGATTCACAAGATAAATAGCAACAAAGTCATCTGTAGTGCTTGTAATTGTAGCTGACAGATCAACCTGAGCCAGACATGTTTAATTAAAGACTGATCACACAGCACCCCCTACATGCTTACTTTTTCCCCCAACTTTAATTCATTCATTCTGTGGGGAAAATTGTGTTTCTCACTGATTGCAGACAATGCTGTTTTAGGGAAAGAATTATAATGTTGCCATATGAGGTTCCACTAAAAGCATGTACATGTGCAGCTCATTGGTCAAGACCATTGCTCCTATTCCAGTTCACACTCTTTTGTCATGCCAGGAGTGACAGAGGAAATTCATCAGTGTATTATATTTGCCTCAGCTCCAGATACATTGTAGAAATTCCACACTAAAAATGTCCTTTCTATGAAAAAAGTCTAGAATTGCTGATAGAAATGTACAGAGTTCATATGAACAGGATGTGAAGCCACTGTGCCTTTTGTAATTTCCCCTGACCTAATATTAACCGAACACTCGCCAGGAAAGTCACCTTGGGCATTAATTCAGGGGCTCCTTCCACAAGCAAAAGAATGTTCCTCGTTCTATTTGACCCTTCTTCTTACAGTTGCAGGGGAAGCAGGGATTGGATCTGTCCTTGTATGGGTTATCATCTTTGCTGCACCCACTCCCCTCATTGCACAACAATAAAAAGCCTTTGTTACTGTTAATGGTAATGAAGGGCTTTAAGTTTACTTACTGCAGCTCTACACAAGGCCTCTCATGCTATAAACATTTTTCCTACCACTTACCAACTCTATAATAAGGCAGACATTTTCATGACTTTTTGTGGGATGTTGAACAGGCCAGTTGGCTTTGCACTGAAATCCTGTCTGGTAATGTAAGCGTGAGCACTGTCAAGTAAAAAAAAAAAAAATCCTCAATAAAAAGATACTCTATGCTGAGTCCCAGATTCAATCTAAGTGCAACGAGTTTTTCCCTCAACTTTGAGCAACACATTTAAACAGTTATAACTTCAGGTCTTACATTTCATTAATTTCAACGACTATCAAGCTGATGATATTGTGCAAGCATCAATATCAAAAATAATAAGCAAAAATAATAACACTGAAATGTGTCACAAGTTAATGTCACAGTACAATGCAGTTGGACTGAAACTAAGTTCTATGTAAGTTCTAAGTAAATGTAGAGTGGGCTTTCGGAGGACCAGTTGGGTTAGTAATTTAAGGAGCTGGTTCGAAAAGCCTGTAGCATTATTTTTCAAAATTGTGAGAACACTGAGGGTAACAGACTCCTTCTAGCAAAGGAAGTAAAAACAAGGCTAGAGAAGCTCTTTTGACAGTTTTGAGCAATCTGCCAGGACTTTGTGACCCTTTCGGACTCCCTTGTACTGTATACTTTTCCTCCCACAATGCACGGGTATTGACCATTTCTAGGACGATCCTTATCACCCTGACAAAACATGTGGTTTATGTTGCAGGTGGATATTTTGAAATGGTGAGCCCAAAACGTCCCCTTCAGAGTGCGCAGTCCGGTATTGTAGTAGATAAAGGCATTCAGCTGTGTTTGTTCTCTTTACTGGGCCCTCACACTGATCCTGCATGTCGGGCGTTTCCAAGGTGTCTGGCTGTGTCGGCCTGCCCTTCCCCTCACCACCTCCATCTGCCAACCCCATTCAGCCGGTCCAACCCAGGTAAATGAAGCTATTCAAATGAGTGCCATTTCTGTGTTTATTTTCTTGCCAACTCCTTGCACTTTCTATTGTAGCCTCACCTCATTTTGTAATTTTCCAGTGATTTGTATCAAGTAAAGGCTTCTCTTTTAATTCATTTTTGTGAATGAAATGTATCATTTGAAATTACACTTACCAACACAATAGGCCTGATTTACTAAGACCTTTAGCGGGTGCAAAAATGTTTAGCACACTTAAAACTAATAACACAACTAATAACACAACAATTGGTGCAAAACAAATACTATGACCAATCATTTGTCATGTTATTGGTTTTGCACACGCTAAAGGTCTTAGTAAATCAGGCCCAATGTGTTTAAAAATGTCCAATCTATGGCCTACACTTTCCTATAAATCAATGAATGCAGACTGGATTTCAACCCTTGCAGAGTAAAAATAACTGCCACATAAAAACATACAAAATAACACAGGGGAAATCAAACCAAGCTGCTCGTTCCTGTAGCAGGAAGAGTCATGTGACGGCTATACTGGTGCACGAGGCTGTGGGGAGGACGCCCTTGGTGTGGAAGGCATGTTAGGTCTGTTTCAGCGCTTCACCCCGCTGTGCACATCCTGTGGGATCACAACTACCCATTTTCCACTGACGTATTTGCCACCTCATATAAAATATGGAATACTCATGAGAGCCCCAAAAACATCCACAGACAAGCATCTGCTCAGTTATTAGGGGACACTCAAGTTCCACATTGTTGTAGTAGTAGTTCCCCCATTATGAAATACAAAGTACAGCATGTACTTCATCAGCAGTTCTAAATATGTAATCTCATATAATCTTGAATATGACCTCGCTCAAGTTCCACATTGTTGTAGTAGTAGTTCCCCCCGTTATGAAATAAAAAGTGGATCAAAATGTACTTCATTAGCAGTTCTAAATATGCAATATCTCTTATTATCTTCATAATAGTGTCTAATAAATGTATTTCCTGCTTTGAAATAAACTCGAACAAATTTAAGAAATACAACTGTGAACAAGCACGACTTACACAATCAACAGACAAACAGTATTCAAATGTTCAGGAGTTTAATATATCAGCATACATGATACAGAAATGATAAAAGTGTCCTATGCTCTGTCAATCATCCCTTCTCGTTTCTCAGTCCATGTGTAAGTTCAGTTTTTGTTTGGCATAACAGCTGCGCCGTTAGTCCAGGCACAGCGCCTCCTTAACACCAGCGAGCTCACAAACCCATTGAGGCAAACCAAACTCAAACAGGGTCTGTGCCAGGTCGGACGGCAAACGGCTACCTTGACGGACGGTACGTCTTACTTCCTAAAACTGCTTGCGACCCAGTGCCAATGGAAGCTTAACCCGTTGACTAAGGACAGTCCACAGGCGTAATGCAATCCTGGCACAAGTCAAGTAAAATGCTTCAACTGTACTCTCTGTAGCGACCACATCGCTAGGTGGTCAAAATAACCAATACACTGACTGCCATTTTTAAAAAAAGACTAGTTTGAATGCAACTCCATTTTAGGATCATTCCCACTAAAATACACAGTAATACAGACTATATGAAAGCAGCATTCTCGGCTACTCTTGTGATTCACTCACTTCATTAATTACATACTTGATCACTCCGGATCACAGCTTAGTAATGAGAACAACCATGGCAACGGAATGAATCTATAGGCTTGCAGTAAGAGCGTACCTGCCCTCTGCTTCTCCAGTTCCAGAGGATTGGAAATGAATGCACAACGAATGCAGTCTGGTGGAAGGGCATATGAATAACAACTTGAGTATACCGCCATTCACACGGGACTGGTTTTGCTTGAATTTACCTGTATTTTACCAGATATAAGTAACCCCCTGCTTTTTAATTTATTTTTTACCCATAAGGGCGTTGCTTGAAGGGTCTCAACCTGCAACTTTTATTATGTGATATTCCTGTGATAGTTCTCTGGGATAGTGTCAGAAACCTTTCTCAACTGGGGAATTCACACAGAAATACTATTTTCCAGATGGGTGTGTAAAGTCAATAAAAATGTGGGGACTTCAGTTCAACTTGAGTGGTAAGCTACTTATGCGACTCCTGGAGCAATGAATATAATATAGTCTTCGATGACTGAACTAAATTAAAATGAGCATACCTGTAGAGGTTAACATGTGAATGTTGACCTTATTTTTAAAACCTTTTCATATTTACTGTCTGCCTTATATGAATATTTACTAACCTACAGTACCGGGCTGTGAGTCACTGATATTTTAACAAAATCTCACATCAACCATAGTTTAATGGAGTTCCCTCTGCGTGTTTTGTGTAATTTAGAAGCACCTCAAAACTCCAGCCTGATATTTATTTTTGGATTTGACTGCTAGAGGCAGGAATTAGCTGGTGAGAAGCGGGATCTACCTCCACATTTCTCAAAATAACAAACTACGCTCCATTCCAGTTTCATTAATCAAATGCCATGTTTTCACACGCCACAGAAATACAATTACTAGATTGGCTAAATCATTCAAATCAGTCTACGGGGCAGAGGCATGGGGCCCCACTTAAGTAGTTTTTTATATCATGAATATTAGTTTTCAATGCCACTATAAAGATAAATGTAAAATTACTTACTGCTGCACTCATCAAATATATCTGAAACTGGGCCCCTTTGACAATGGGCAAAGGAAATACTTTTTGAGTTATATTACTTCCAAAACATTTTGCGTCACACGGAGATGCTCTTGGCAGTGAATTCCGTACACCAAAGGGCTTTGAAAGTGGGCTTACGATGTAGGCCAGTGATAAATCCAGACACTGACATGAAGAGGCTTTAAAGTAACTTGCATCAAACAAGTGAGTTGGACAGAAAGATAGACATCTTAATGGAATTCACTGTTCATTCAAAAGTACTTTTAAAAGTCTAGCTCTTTTCAACGAAATGTTGGGATACTTTATGGCAAATATGTTCAAGGATTTCCAAGGGCCATGGGAACGGCAGAATTCTAGAATATCTGGTTAATATATTCTGTGCACGCCCCATTGGGTATCATATTGGTCAAAGCTGTTTTAAAGTAACCAAGAGATCTTTCGGCCAGTCTAGTAATTCTATATCTCTACACACATGTTCATTGGATTTCAATGCTTCCCTACAATTTTCACCATACATTAACAATTGGCTCAGCAGTATACAAGAGTAACTTGAATATACCACACTAATCCTGTACCAACGCTTCCCAGTTCCTATATGGCATCAATACCGAGCACAAATGACTTGTTACAATGCTTGGTAGTAATCACAAATCACATGGCAAAATCCCTGCGTGTTATAAAAATTCATAAAAACTTCAATAAAAAAAATGACAATAATGAAAGCATACAGGTGAAAAAAGGTCTACGAATGGGGGGGGGGGTGGAGATCTCTTAACCACTCACTCTGTTGTGCTACATGCCTTTTCTCTGTGCTGGAGCAGACAGACAAATGGGGCGGGGGGGGGGGGGGGTTCTTCTCACTCTACAGAGGCCATAGTCTACAAATGGTGAACAGTGAAATTCTATGTGTACAGAGGACGTCTCCGCTACACACTGGGCTTAACCATTCTAGCTACGGGGGGGGGGGGGGGTGGATCACTCCAGTGTTCCATGGGGAGAATTAAAGGGCCAGCCCTGCTAGAGGTCCCCTGGTTTCTGGTTGCAGTTAGTACAGACGCGCACAGGGTGGTCCCAGCCTCTGGAGGGGACGGAGCGGCGCTCGGCGGAGCATTCGTCGCACACGCCCTGGCCACAGGCACGGCAGTGGTGTTTGGAGAGCTTGGCAGTGAACTCGCGCTGGCAGTGGTGGCAGGACAGGATGTCCTGGTCGGGCACCCAGTAGGCGGGGCGGGCAGCGTCCTTCACCAGGCCTGAGGGGCACATACAGCGACAGCGAGTGATTGAGTGAGTGACAGCCCAGCCAACCTATTACTGGCTGTGACTGTAACAGAAGTTGTTGCTCAATTTGAAAGCTGCCTGCCTCCAGGTGATATTATATTGTATTGCCTTTAAATAATCATTTAATAATAAATTTTAAGGTAATCTTAAAAGTGCAATTCACCTTGGTCCTCAACATTTTACAAAACGATAAGCCAGGATCATTTTAAAATTTTCTGTGGATCTGTAAACAAAATCAACGTCTCATACAACCACCCCGAATATTAATATTATTTATTCAATTAACACTTTTTCAAATTTATATTAGCCCACCAGGGGGCAGTATTTCTTAAACTTGTTTTTTGTTAATTTATCCACCAGGTGGCAATATTTCCTAGTCTCTCAAAGCTTTACAGGTAATCAAAGCATACTGTCACCCAGTCCAACCCAGCAGCAGAGTACCTATTGGTGGGTACTGGTCATAAGCACTCACCCAGTGGGATGTCTATGGCTGTGGCCACAGCTCCGAAGGTGTTTTGCACAGCTTCTCCAACCTTTCTGGCTATGAGCGTCCCGCCTTCCTCATCCTCCAGTCTACATCAGCAGGTCTGTACGGAAAAACCAAAGTGAAACACACTGTGTGGGCGTGGGATGAAAACCGCTGGGATGCTCACGGCTGCTGACTGACCGGGGTCATACCTGGCCTGAGGCCCCTTTGCTCAAAGCAGGCGTCGCAGACCCGCACAGGGGTCAGGCCCCAGCCTCTCTCTGGGACGGGGCGGGCCTTGGAGGAGCAGTTGGTCGCAGAAGCCCTCCCCGCAGGCACGGCAGTGGTGCTTGGGTGTCGTTTGTCCTGGAACATCTCGCTGCACCTGTGGCACGTCTGACACGGATAAGGCAGACAGGAAATTGGTCATTAAGCCCCGCCTCCAGGACCGAGCCTTATCAGTAGTTATGAGCGGGTGAGGCACTGTTCTGAGCGGGTGAACTCGAGCAAAGGGCAGTAAACAACTCCCAGAAGTGTCGACTCCGCTGTTCTCACTCACCAGGATGAGGAGTTGGGTTTCCAGTAGGCCGGAGCGATCTGGTCTGTGAGCCAGGAGGTGACGGCTTTAGCGGGCTTGACGCTGAGCTCGGAGACGGACTGCGCCATAAAGCTGACCCCGTCCAGCAGCGCTGTGCCGCGTTGCTGTTGTCCCTTCAGGAAGCCGTCCGGACTGCAGAAGAGATTGCAGTCCTTAAGGTCATACTCATGAGCCTAAATAAAGCAGCTGGATCAATTGGAACTAGATTTTAATTAACACACGCTTTATGCTGATACCCCTGGATATACAAAATAATGCTATAGGTCCTGTAACTGAATGCGGCCATGCCAATGTTTGTTATCACCCTTGGTTACACTGGACTGCTGTTTTTCGCCTTTCTTCAAAGCAGGAAATACAACTACCTTGCAAAGAATGAGCATATAAGATTTGTAAGTTTATCTACTGAACCAATTACTCAATAAAAAAAGCTAGCTGTAGGATGGTGGGAAAATATACTTGTAAGCATTAATGACCTACATCATGCAAGTTATCAAATTAAATTTGAATTCAAATACAAATAGATTTGAATGAAGTAAATTGAAGTAAATCAAGTAGTAATTCACAAGAATTTGTGAAATCCCCGTAAACAAGCACGTCCTCATTCACACTCGCTCTGGGTTCATTCCCTCACAAAGATAATAAAGCAGACTTTGCCAGTGAGGCCTATTTTTGTTTACTCAATTGACAGACCTTATCTGACCCTTTACCGCACAAACTCCTTGAATATAAACAGGAACCTCAGGGTAGGGATACACACTAGGCAGAATATGTATTAAGCTATTTTAAGATTTGACCTCTATAATTCTATATCCAACTCTCTCTCCCTCTCTCTCTAACCACACAAACACACAATCACAGTCACAAACACACACACGCACACACATATACATACACAATCACACTCACAAACACACACGCCCAAACACCACATGCAAAAGCACTTTAAGTTTGAAGCAACTGACGTAAAAACACAACAGAATAGAAATGGACAGGACAGGGAAGTCTAGAGCACAACCTCTCTTACCCCTGGCCATATGTGCTGGATCTCTGTACGGACCACTGTGTCCACAGGGTCCTGGTTCCCGTACCAGTACTGCCGGCTCCGGTAAATCACACCGCAGTTAGGACATTCAATCACATACCTGCAGGACACACCTGGATTCAGTTACAGTGCCGATGAATTTATGACTCTCAAACTCAACATTCTATTCTTTTGTACTTAAAGGTCTAACTTCATTACACATCTCAAATTTAATACGGTATTCTGTATGTTTGGGATATCAGGTTTCTGTACTGAAATGGTCTTCATTAGTTTTAATAACAGATAAAATATGCCTCTAAAAAGCGTTACAGCAAATATTCTCCACCTTCACTTCACACCTCTGCATGCCGGAGCAGGAATTTGTTCTTTAAAAGATCCTATTGAGCATGTAAATGCATAGCTACACACTCCTCAATCCTGGCTATGCTGCAGATATAGTCACTTCCTTGTACTCTGAACTAGTTTGTGTCTCACTGTGTGAAATTTGAATTTATTGTAATTTTATCAAAAGACTAGCCTTGGGACACCATTGCAATATAATGCTATAGGCAACTGGGCTTGTAACCCCAAACCAGAGGGTGCAGGG
Organism: Synaphobranchus kaupii; assembly: GCA_029718625.1. Lineage (NCBI taxonomy): Eukaryota > Metazoa > Chordata > Actinopteri > Anguilliformes > Synaphobranchidae > Synaphobranchus > Synaphobranchus kaupii. Next base: position 20,837,573 of record CM056390.1, read on the forward strand.
TCAATTCCTTGGTAGGCCTGTTGTAATGTTGAACGTGTACATATCCAGCTACAGTTGAAGTCGGAAGTTTACGTACACTTAGGTTGAAGTCATTAAAACTAATTTTTAACCACTCCACAGATTTCATGTTAGCAAACTATAGTGTTGGCAAGTCAGTTAGGACATCTACTTTGTGCATGACACAAGTCATTTTTCCAACAATTGTTTACAGACAGATTATTTCACTTTTAATTCACTATATCACAATTCCAGTGGGTCAGAAAGTTTACATACACTAAGTTGACTGTGCCCTTAAATTTTAATATTTGGTCACATATCCTTTGCATACCATGACTTCCTGATGTCTGTGACCCAACAACACCAAAAGACTTTTGATATCTTATTTTCTGGTACTCTTACAAGCGATACTATAACGTCTTTGCATTTGAATGGATCTCTATGGGAATTGGGGGGTGGGACTAGATTTATCTGTAAATTACACTGGAACAGTATGGAAACACACAGTTGGCTAAATGGCTCTAAGTCATCAAGGGTCAGACGGTATCAAACAAGCCTTAAATCATCACTCTGCTGCCAGAAATACAGTAGATATGGATGGATAACTTGAAGGGTTTCTTCTCCTGACTTATTTTTCAATAGGAAAATTTGTCAGGAGGAAACAACCCTTAAACTGATCCATCCATATCTACTGGCATATCTGGGCAGCAGAGTGATGGTTTGAGGCTTCTTTGATACCTCAGACCCTTGATGACTTACAGCCAATTTACCAATCATGTATTCCATACTGTTCCAGCATAATTTACAGCTAAATCTAGTTTAGATTTAGCTGTAAATTATCTAGTCTAATTGTTTCTGTCAGTCACCTATACGTGCATTTTAATGCTAAGACTAGATTGTAGGAAAACATGTATCAATTCATCAGCAATGAATTAGGCAGGGAGAAGATCATAATCGATCAGTATGTGGTCTGCATGTGGAAATAAGAGAAGTCTCAACTTTCACTATGCATGTCTGTTTAACTGTTAGGCAAGAGAAAGCAAATGAAAGGTTAGATTCCCATTAAAATGGAATTGCCTTGAAGTGAAATTGAATTCCACAGGAAATCTGATCGGATTTTCAGACGCAATCTGAGGGGACAGAAGCGCTGACGATTAAACTGGATTGCTTTGGCTACAACACAAAATTCTACGGCGTACGAGGGCTAGCGTGGATTCATATTCCAACCCTGACCCCCTGACCCCACTCGTGACCGCCTGTGTCTCAGCTACTCACCCCGACCAGGCATATCTGGCCAGGCCTAGCCACGGAGAGTCAGAGGAAGCGGACGTCTTGGGCACCACGATCACCTCCTTCCCTCCCTCATAGCATGCCTGCGAGACCAGCGGGGGGGGACACTCAATTCAGACCAAGGCAGGCGACCGCAGAGCAGCGGTGGGTCTGAAGGATCTGTTCCGCTAACCGAAGGGCAGCCGGTTGCCGCGCGATGCCGCTCACCTTGCAGGTGTAGACGCGGTTGTCGTAGTGAATGGAATAGCGGCATCGGTGCTTGGCTTCGTGGCACACGCCCTCTCGCAGGTGGTTCATGCTGTTCCGGCAGCCGGAGCTAGGGTTTTTTCGGAAAGAACGCGAGATGTGATGATCAAGGCCTGCGAGACAAGGGGGGCGGGGGAAATGTCCTAATGTCGGGGGCCTTGGAGGACAACTGCATTTTGAGCGGGACACCTACCCACAGCTAAGGCAGAGCTGGAGCAGGTGAAGTACTCGTCTGGGAAGAAGGAGCTGTGTGCCAGGTGCTCTTCCCTGGATGTCCCACTGAAGCGTTCGCTCAGGGCCTGGACACAACGGCATGAAAAACATCCAGCACCCAGGAGATCACCCATTCCACAGACCAAACACCCAACTGCAGCAGAAGTTCAAATTGTTGCTAACATCAACATGTTCGGCTACACACTGTAAACAGTACTCCCTTTACTGACGTGGGAAGGGGAAATGTAATATAGGCTTCTAGACATACTGTGCATACGACATAATGGCCAATATACTGTACATTTGCATGTTACAATTATTACTGTACAGTGTGAATCTGGTTGAAAAAATAGCATCTTTCATGGACGATTTTAATTTCAAGCATCCTTTACGCTGCATCTGAACTGTCTAAATGTATTGGTCACATGGCACTGCAGCCCATTCTACCAAAATACTGTATAAATTTACCTGAATTGAGATAAAATTACCAATTGAGGTCTTATTTTCACCTTAATTATTTTTTTTAACTGAAATGTATTAGGTAGACTATAGAAAAGCATACAGAGCTCAGATTTCCAATCAAAAGGCCTTTATTTAGATCATTTATTGTGCTTAATAGAAAAGGGAAAATAAATAAATGTGTGGCATCAATAGATTGTGCATTCTAAGAATGCTTTGTGTTATACCAAATTAAGAAAAATCATTCTGAGAATCTGAGTGCTTCACTACTGAATGTGGATTATTTATACAACATATAACAAGGAACAATTCAGGTCTGATTATCACGACATCCTGATTATTCCTTCAACCAAAATGCTTACAAGTGGGTTTCTCAGTAATACAATACAAATTTCCCTTTTATGACCACAAAACTATTCCAGGGATGGAAATAGCACTCAGTTATGTATAAACTGCTGAATAGAAACCACTAAAAGGCATCTTTCATTCATTTGCCTTCTTCTAGTAAAGTCAGGAATTACTGAAACTGCTCTGCATTTGAGTGATTTTAATTCTTAGAATGTAATTCTTTCCATGTTTCAAATAACCTACAAACACATGTTGAATAAACAAGATGTGAGTCCACCTACATTTGTCCACACAGGTGCACATATACAGTATATGTGCACACACACGCACACACACGCACGCACACACACACACACACACACACACACACACACAGGCTCACGTATGCGCCTACCTGCAGGGCTTTGTAGATGACTCGAGGGGAGCGTGGGGACCGAGTGGTGTTGTTGTCCAGCTGTTGCTCCAGGGTGTGCAGCAGGCCACTGAAGTCCGTTGGCGGGTTGTAGGTGCGCGTGCCGCGGTACTGGATGGAACTGAAGGCCTCTGGGAACCGGCCCAGCTTCCGGAAGCGCTCCTGTAACAGCCGCTCCACTGACTCAGAGGGCTTGTCTGTGGGGGGGGGGGGGGGGGGGTAAAGAGATATTTCATTGTAGCACTGGTGACACTTTGCTTTGAGGGTCAGGACGGTCCTTGGTTTTGTGTTTCAATCTTACATGGTTGAAGTCTTTAACTGGATAAGACATCAGATCACCTAGGATATGAGGCCTAAACTAGCTTAGTGTTAGCTTAAAGCAGGATTGTTTAAAATCCTGACACACGAGGACCACAATCCAGCAGGGTAAATTGGTTAGACAGCCGGTTAAATAGCCAAGCCTCTGTTCTCACTAAACAAAGCCCATGTAAATGTAACCAGTGCATCCAAACGTAGCGAAACGTTTCCACGAGTCGTAACCATCTGATAGCATTGGTATGCCACGCAGAGGCCGCCCCACTGACCTGAGCCAAGAAGCTTGGTATGGACGGTCTCATGGAAGATGATGACGGCCGGCCCCAGAGTGGACAGAGGCACATCCAGTCCACAGCGGGCAGTGGTGGCCTTCAGCTCCTTGGTGAAGTGCTTCAGATAGGCATCCGAGGCATCCCCGAGGAACTTGAAGAGGTCATCGTGGAGACGGTCAGCATGGGTTCGGTAGATTACCAGGTCAGAGATGGCCAACACCTTCAGCAGCAGGCGGGTGCGTTGGCCCTGGTTGGAGCTTGCCCCCAGCAGCCCCTCGGTGTCGATAACCACCACCATGTGGACGGGGTCCAGCGCCGCCCACACCCCCACTGTGCAAGACTCCTGAGTAGGGGAAGTCTTGAACACCTCCCTGCCCAGGAAGAAGGTGTGGTTGAGTGTGTGGGACTTACCCTCCCCCGTGTTGCCAAAAATGGACACCACCTTGAGGAGCTGGTCAGGATTGCAGACCAATTTCTTGACAAACATGTCTTCATCATTCACCTGAGCAGGGACCACAAGAACAAACTGGTGTGAATGTAATCGATTTAACAAGTCACCAGAGTAGTACATGATTAGAAAGCCAAACAAATTCAAATCAAAAGCTTTGGGGGGACACTGTGAGGTGCAGTCTGTAGGGTGGCCAACTCTCAATCCATATACCGATCCCCGTGTGGCCCAGGGATCAATTCCCCACCATAGCACTTTCTGAAGTGTGATCCTATCTCCTAATAATCCTGTCTGAATACAAGTACAAAAGCAAAAGGAGGGGAAATGTACAATGCATCTTGTATATTATATTACTATTATGTGCATTACACGGTGATAGTAACTACAAAAAACACACCTGAACTGCCATAGCTATATTACTATGAATCATTATACAGATGACTACCCACACCCAGCCACGGCACACACCTGCATCTCTTCATTCTCGTCCACAAGGAGAAAGCTGCAGACCTTCTCCAGAATTCTGGCCTTCCATGCCTCTACTTCATCCACCCCAGCACCAGAACTTGCCTCTACAGGTTTGGGCGGAGGGTAGTTGGTGAGAGGATGCTTTCTTTTGTTCACTCCACTGTGGGTGCGTTTCTGACAGTCCAAGCAGAGGTTGATTTTGCAGCCCTGGCAGCGGACCACCGCCCTTTGGCGACCACCGCTCATAGGGCTGCTGTTACCTCCCTTACAGGAGTCACAAAAGGGCACATGCCCCGGTCCAATTCGAATGCGCTCGTGGTTTGCCAAGCGCTCCTGGCGATGGAGTTCCAACTCACAGCGAACGCACTGCAAGCTGCCGCACTCATCACATTCAAATACAGCCTCCTCGGAGCCTCCACAGGCATAGCTCTCTTGACAAACTAAACTGATGTTTACTCCTTTTTCCGAAGACGGACCCTGGCCACTCATTTTTTCAGACTTTATGAATCTGTACAGACTACTTTAATATTAAGATATTATGTGTCCGATATATTTACGTTAATATTCAGTATTATATATAGGCTACTATAGAGTGGATATATATGCGATGTGTTATCTATAGTATATGTGTATATATATAAATATATAATTTTTAAACAGTCGAATGCATTATCCGTTTAGACTTGTCAGTAAGGTAGTATGGTGTTGTGCATTTAGAACTTTGCGGTTCTTAACTATTTACTGTAACATTTACTCTACTTACCTCCACCGTTTTGTAATAACAAATATACATATATATTTTTTTAAATTATGGCACAGTGCAAAATGCTGTTCTTTCAGTCGCTAAATGCAATTGAGGTGAAAAGATAAATGCCGAGTTTTGTTCATAAACATAGGCTACAAAATTATTACAGCTAACGTAAAATAGTTTCTGAAATGTCAAAATAAAGAACAAAGTAACATTGCCTTGCTAAACCACTTGGTTGCCTAACTACCCATCGTTTTTAATGCAACCGAATGTGTTATGTTCTCACAGAAGTACACATAAAATATTATCGTTGTGACATAGAATTTCCCTTTAGGTTACTCGATGCGACGAAAAAGCATACAAATGACATGTAAAATATTTAATATTTGAAACCAGTGTTATTTACATGCAGCTAAACAACTGAATCGTGTCTATTATTTGGTATAACCCGGTTAACGTTGAAGAGAGAGCAAATCGTTGTTTCTTCAAGTATTATCTGTAAAAGACACGAGAAAATCAGATGTTTACCCAACAACAAAAACACAGTCGCCTGGTACAAGATAGTGACTCAGTAATCCTAGCTAGCTACCGTTGGCTAGCTAGCAGTTCGTTCTCAAAATATAAGCACGGCTTTTTTTCCTACTAATACACTGCATCACCCGTTTAAAGAGTTGAAAAATTAGAGCATTATATTAAAGTGCTTTCTTAAATATTAAAGGCATTGTTTTGTTAAAGGTTCCCCTCCCTGTTAGAGCTCTCTGAATGTTGTTGCCAGGTCAGATCAGCTGATCAGATTATTTCAGTCACAGGCCATAGGTCATGGAGGAGAGATCATATGCTGTTGCATTCTGGGAATTGAAGTACTCCTTTTTTGTTTCTTCGTAGCTTTCAAGCTGGTCTGATGTAGAGGTAAATTGTTTTCATTTACAACGGAATCTGACACAATTATTATGCGTATATTCCGATGTAGTATATTAGTTGACAAATTAAATCTAAATAATTGCACAATTGCCTTTACGTTCAGGATGTATTGTTTTGATTTGAATAGTTGGCCTATTGTTTTTTAGGTCAGTAGCCTATACTTTCGGTTCTTTGTTGAAGATAATGTTTTTAATTATATATAATGTTGAAAAGAATGGTTAAATATTTATGGATGTGAACTGACATCGGATATTTATGTTTTTTATGAGCAATTTCCAAAAGGTTTTTTATAATTATTTTTTTTGGAGGACGGGCTTGTGTGCGTTAGAAATACATTTAAATCCATGAAATAAAAAATCACAATACAGGCTGTATTTACTTTACCTTGTAGGCTACTTCAGATAAAGATAGTGATACCAAGACATGTTTTATCTCAGCATTAAGCGAATCCTTCTATAAATAACACGTTTTTTTCATATTTGTTCATTTACGGTTCTAAGCAAGTGACAAACTGTTCAATAATTTACCTAAATGATTTTAGGAATGTCTAAGCAATGCGGGACAATGTTGGAGGGCAAGGCTATGCAAAACAAAGCCTGTAGGCCTATATGGTCAGTTTTTAACTTTTGTGCCTTTTATATCTAATGATCTTGACGCACTCTGTCAGAATGTTTTGTGGGTTTTAAAGTAGGTCCGGTCAAACAAACAAAAATACTTTCTTACTATTTAATAATAGTTACCCTTTTTTCCTGGTTTGAATTATAAAAACAATAAATGGTGCTTTTTTGTTTTTTGTTTTCCTTCACATTTCTTTTTCAACTGTTTGTTGGGTTCAGTGTTGAAAAACAAGTCCCATTCTCGCATAAGATATTTTATTTTAACCAACAGAGGGCGTCATACACCAAACGTGTCGATGGTTTTGAAACTCCAAGCCCTTTCCAGGAAACACAAATATTTTTGCAAGTTATCAATATTCTGCCTAATCTGGAAACAAGCTGTACCATTATCTGGACCACGTCCAGAGATATCAAGTGCTTCCCATAATAGTACATAACTTTCCTCTGTATTGTAGTATATTTTTTATGCCCAAAAACATTTATGAGGGATTACTTACTGTATGAGGGATATGATACTGTATGTTCTTGCAATAAAACTAGGCTGCATGATCTACAGTCATTTCAGGTATACCAGAGAAGGTTCTGGCTACATTTACTATTGCCTTCAGTAGCAGTGCTAGTTGTCCTTGTAGCAGTGCTACATGTTAAATGGTGGTGAATCATGGATAAAAAAATGTTTTCCCCTTGTTGAGTATATACACATATATATATATATATATATATATATATATATATATATATATATATATATATATATATATATAGAGAGAGAGAGAGAGAGAGAGAGAGTCATGTGAAAAAGTAAGTACACCCAGTATTTTTGACACATCTGGACACAAGTTTATTTTATTTTAATTTCAACCATATTGATTGATTAAGGTAAACTAATTCAACAAATGATGCTAAAAAAGTAGACTTTGGAATCACTTAAGCAATTGAAATCAACATAAATGCAAATTCCTCATGAGTAAAAAGTAAGTACACCCCTACATATACTATCGAATATATTGATTAAAATTGATGTTTGGTGCACAAAACAGGTGTAAATGATTGTTCAATTATTAGATAATAATTTGGAAGTTTGGCAGACTCTTGATATCTTATTTTCAGGTACTCTAACAAGCGATACTATAACCTCTCTGCATTTGAATGGATTGCTATGGGAATTGGGGGGTGGGGCTAGATTAAGCTGTAGATTACACGGGAATAGTACGGAACCCATGGTTGGCTAAATGACAGTAAGTCATCAAGGGTATGTGGTATCAAACGAGCCTCAAACCACCCTTATGGAAATGTAATATACTGCAGTATATTTTAAATATATTGTGAAGACAATTTTGATATATTTACAATATACTGCAGTATATGCTTTTTCCATAGGGGCATCACTCTGCTGCCAGATATGCAGTAAATATGGATGGATCACTTGAAGGGTTGTTTCCCTTGACTTATTTTCCCATAGAGTTCAATAGAAAAGTGAGTCTGAGTGTTCTTGGCAAAATTACTCTTTTTTGTATGAGTCAGAGGTAACCGTTTACCTGAGTGGCTATGTTAGAAAAGTAAGGAAGTGATCACATTGAGACCTTGCAGGAGTCATGGCCTCACAGCAATGCTTGCATGAGTCATATAGAGGTCTTGGGCAATCTGTTCATGGCTATGTAATGAAAAGCCTATATGATTACAGTCCTTGCACATTTAGTTGACGTGATTGTATTGTGCAATAAAACCGCTTATAAAGTCAAATGTATCATGGACTGAGTTTCACAGCAGTCATGACTTCAGACAAAGTAAATTTACTCAGCAGCCTGTAGGTAATTTAGATATGAATCTAGGACTTCTCAGAAACAATACCCTTATTTCTAAGATAGATACTGCCGTACAAAACGTGGCAATGGCCACGTGTGTCAAACTGAAAAAGTCAGAGAGAACACAGGGGATCTATAAGATTGCTTCCAATGTCTTTTGAATGAAAATAACCTCTTTTAATATCAGTTTGGTTAACATTTTCTCACAGCTGAAAAACGTGTTTAACTTTAAGTGTATTTTTGTCCTGCCTTACACAGAAGCAGTTCTGCTGCTTCAATCAGTTACTTCCTCATTTATTACAGAAGCACTTTTTATCATTGCATTCGTACCCTGACAGCACAGGTTTTATCTTGTCTAGCTCTTCAAGGGTACTTTAAAAAATCAAAATGTAGCCTATATGTATAAGCTCTCTATGAATGTATATATTCTGCTGGCGAAAGTATAGTGGAGAACAAGATTAGACACGGAGAACAAGACTAGACCCAAGAGAACCCTTAATCGTAGGTCAGAGCTCATAAACCCCATCATTTCCCAATCCCAGTCTCAGCGACCATTTGCATCTCCCAGCATGCGAAGCTCTGCTCTGAAGGCTTATCAAAACGTCAGAGGGGTGAAATTTCACAGGGCAGTTTTGAGCTGCCCATCAGGGCGGTGCGAAAAGTCCCCCAGCGGGATAATGATTCCACTCCGGGGTGTGAAACGGCCAGGAACTGGGCCAGAGGCGCCAACGCGGGAGTGTCCTGCTCCACACCTCGTCCGCACCGAACAATCGCAATAAACCCCTCCGTCTCTTCCCGCTAAATCTCTGCCGCTGAATGGTTTTTATCTCTGGAACGTGTTTGTTTATGGGGCCAATTCATCCCTATTTGGCCTATTCCCCATAATTTTCAGGATGATTATGATATCCTTAGCAGTTTGTCCACTTTATTGCTCTGTACTCGTCTGACCCTTTTGTGGCCTTTATGGTCAGTCTAATAATGTTGATCTGTATGAGCAACACGTAACACGTAGTCATGCTTAATGTAAAAAAAAAAAAAACCTAACATAACCTGTGTCCACTATATTTTCATCACTACATCATCCTTTAACATGAGTTTTTGATGATTACTCAAATTATGTTCCTATATTTTCCGGGCGCCTTTGTGGTTCTTTGTGTCTATGGGTGGTGCTTTTAAAAAAAATGTTAAACAGCCCTGACTAAATTTGGGTGGATTGATGGGACTGGGGCGCTGTGTGCCCCGAGGTGGGGGTGGGGGCACCCTGCTGAGTCTCTCCATCAGAAACACCCCCCCCCCCCCCCCCCCTCCCCTCCCCCAAACTGGGAGTTTCTCAGCTCAAGGAGAAGAAGGTTAGAGGAGGTATGCCTGACCTGCGCATACATCCACAGGCGATGTGATTTGTTGTGGCATTCACAAGTCATGAGAACATGAAGCAAGTAAGTGCAGGCTGGAGACAACATGGAGACCCAAGTAACTCCCAACTGCAACTTTCTGAAATCTGAGTGCCAGTGTCATTAATAATAATGATAACAGTACACACTATACACTAAGATTTCATACTGTTATAATATCCTAGTTATTTCAAGAAAAGGCATAGACATTTCTTTCTTTGTTCTAACAAAAGCTCATTTTCATTTAAATGTACGTTAATTATTTGATTTAGAAGACTCTGAATTGACTGGCAGTCATTCATATTGGACAGCATTCGAATGCAAATTGGAATATCTTTGAATTGCCCCAACTGCGTCTGCAGGAAACTCTTGAAATGAAATCCCGTCCTTGAAATTCCAACAGTGAAGCAATGCCGTGAAGCTCTAATTTTAGGCGGTTGCGTTTCGGTTTGCATTTTGGCGCCGCGGTCGTCTTCCTCGCAACGGCACACGTCCCGAGCATTGTTTCGCTCTGGCACCTGCGCTTTCTCTCGCTCAGCTTTGGAAATCACCTGAGCTGGCCTTGGGGAGTTTTGGCAGCTGCGCTCTTTCTCCCTTCTCTGTATTTGCGATTGAAAAACTCGCGCTTGCTTTGGCCGATCTGTTATTCCCGGCGCCTCCCTTTGTCTATCGTGAGTGCAAACTCGGTTCAGGCCTGGATGTGGTTTTATCTGTGTGTGTCCCCGCAGTGTGACAGAAGCTTACCGTGCTGCGGAGCGGCCGTGCAGTTGTGAACTCTCACCCAAAGAAGATCGGTTTTCATTCTATTCAAATGCCATACCTGTTGGTCCATGCACCTGTGACTGCGGTGAGGTGTATTCAGTGCAGGAAGCAGCAGTGTGGCTGTCATGCCTAATCTTGGCTGAAGCTACTATTAAAGGCCTGTTTATCTTAACATTTCATATAAAACCCCTTTGAAATGCAATTCAATCTTTGGTCATTTCATTATTTTGTTGTAAACATTCTGCACCGGAAGACAATATGTAACAAATTGATTTTGCTCCATTTCCCCAGAAATATACAATGTACTGACAATGTATATGTGGTCTAATTTGAATAATTTCCAAACAAATTATTACTCAAAAATAGAAAACACGTCAGTCATGTGCTGATTTGTAGCCTACTTGACTGAATGTTTTACATAATGTTAGTGTGGACCTGATAACGCATTTATAGCAGGCTAGAACAATATAAAAGACAAAAGGCTATTGGGATGCTAAGGCAGTCAGTCAATGACAATGTGACCGATACTGCCTGTGTTGGTGATGAACTGACCCAGATCAACTCTTGACTGCAGCAGCCAGGAAAGCTATATGTAGCGTAGCCACTCATCAACAGTCTACTGAGGCTTAATGATCTTCAGGATCAGGATATTCCTGCATTGAAAACTGCTGAAGTGACTTTTGTATGTTGCTGCATTCATATTAGGTCCTGTACAGTAAAAATGTAGCTATTGAGAGTGCTATATCAACTATTATCTCACACCTCAAATCACACCTAACTTTATAGTAAGCAATGCTCCAACATTATAAGCATCTGTCAGATTTTCCTGGCAAGAAACAACATGCATCTGAGAGTGTGGCCAGCGTAATCCCCTGATGTAAAGCTAACAGTGTACTAATGCATTACTCTGGACCAGTGCATCAGTCAGTCGTTAGATACCATGATCATGTACACATGCTGAGTTGCATGTAGGACTCAGTGCTAGATCATATGGCTGGCAGTTTGACTGTGACCCTTGAAAGCAGCAAATGGGTGTTATGAGACATTATAATGTTAAAAATATTGATGCGTCATTATTTGACATCCTTTGATTTGATAACAATTGTGTTTCTTGGTCACATTAACTGGTTACTAGCACTGCCTTTGGTAATATAGCAAAAGCAAGCATAGCAGTTTTGCACTAAAATGCTTCTGCTTTACCATACTGTAAAATAATACTATTCTGTGAAGGCCCACATTTCTACAAACATGAGTGAAGAAGAAGCTCACTGTCACATCCACCTTTTGTTCCAGCACAAATAGACATTAGAACTCTGTTTGTGAGAAGCCAGAGACACTGCATAGGGATAGCACATCACAGGCTGACATCATTTGCATTAGGACCTGTCTTGCCACTGTGGAAATGTTAATGCTTTCTTTGAAGGAGAGGGGAACGTTGACAGTGATCCAGTGGCATAGGCTACTGCTGTTTAAAAGTAGCTCAGGTGATCAGCTGGTTTTCTTTTCTGACTAATGTGGCTTAGCAGGAAAGTGCCCATCCTGTCTGACAGGCTCTTGTGACTCACTGACTAGGGGCTCTGCTCTCGTCAAGCCGGTTGGATGAGAAAATGACACACACATAATCTAGGACATGAGCTAAGATAGTTTAAGCACTGTGTACATTTCTCAGGCTTTAATTATATATGGTACCTTACCTCAGAACCTCTCTTGCCTCCTATTACTGCCTTCTGTGATTGCAACCATTCTCTAAAAAGGGCAAAGCTATGGCAAAGACAATGTAAGGCACTGTTACATCGTTTTAAATGATCACTGTCCACCATGCTGTTTGTTTGAATACAGTGCTTAATCTCTTAACTTGTCCTTGGTGAAAGTTAAAAAAAAAGAAGAAAAATGTCAATTAGAAAATAATTCATTTTGCAGATATGATAATGGTCATTGTAAAATAAAGTACAGATGGTTTTTAGGGAACACCCTGAACTGCTAATGTGCATTCGCTGTTTCTAAGTAAGTAACCAAACTTGATTTCCTTTTAATTCTGTGGTTACAAAAGGATCATATGTAATTCATGCTTGCGTTTGGCTAAACAGGCAATCAGCTTTATACAATACTTTGTATTTTATACAAAGTATACATTTATACAATGATTTTGTATATAAAATAAATGTTGACGCTGGATCATATATTCATTGGCTTTTCCAATACATCTAAACCTAAATCTAAATCTAACCTCCAGTTAAGATGAAATGTGTATGTTTAAGCTTGTGCTGAGTGTATATTTATGCATTTTCCCTGATAAACCCTAGGTGTTCTCATTTGTTAAACATGCACACACATGAACAAAACCAGCCATTTTCAGTGCGGGGAGCAGCTTTAATTCAATTAAGCTTTTATGGTTTAGGAACTAATTTAAATGGCTTTTCTCTTGTAAATTGCTTCCTCAATGCAACAGTAGGTGACCGACTCAAATCCCTGTGTGTAGAATGACAGAACCCTGCGGTGCAGCTGTTGTGTGACCCCTGTGTTTTCCCTCCATTCTCTCGGTGTATGAGGCCTTACTATCCTTGCTTCCTTTCTCTCTCACTCTCCCCAAGGCCCCTGCAGGAGACCTCCCTTCATAACATCTAGCAGGTTGTCTTTGACTCACGTTCATTTCCCACACCCCCATTGGTTAATGCGGGGATGACGAATGGCATGTCTCTACACTCCTTTATGCTCGGTACAAGTCCTCTTTCTGCAATGTTTTTGTCCATTCAGTTGCGACACGCGCAAATTCTGCACCACTTTCATATGAATACATTTTCTCTACAACTCATCTGATAAGTAAGGAACTAAGTAGGCCTACATCACTGTGGCAGAACTCACCCACGTGACCCCCCCCCCCCCCCTTCAAAATACAGGGATGATAATATCAGCCCTCCATTTTCCATAAGTTGTAGTGAATTTTATGGTTGTGTCATTATTGTTGGGTGGTCAGATGGTGACCACATACCCCCCCCCCCCCCCCCCCCCCCATCCTGCTGCCGCGCCTCTTCAAAATACAGGAATGATAGTATTACCCCTCGGTTTTACATGAGTTCCAGTGAATATTTTTTGATTGCGTCAATACCGTGTTCAGTTGGTGGGTGCCCGGGCACTAGACTCCCTCTCCCCGCTACCCCTACTCAAGCCCTACATCATAGCCCTAATAGCCCTACGTTTCCCATGTTCTCCCATTAATATCTTATGATTGTGTCACTATTCCATGTTCAGTACAACAGTGCACACGTGTGCAGACACATGCATACGCACACAAACAAATGCACACATACACACACACACAACACACGCGCGCACACGCACATACACACACACACACATTCATTATTTATACGTATAATGTGTGTCATAAGTAGTGGATACACAAAGAAAAAGTGTGGAATAAGAATAAAATAAGAATAGAGGTTCAACATGTGTTTTAAAAAAAAATCAATGTTATCATTATTATCAAGTATGTTTTCAGTGTTATCAAGTATTCTTACTGGGAAGCATAATGAGCATTTCTGCTGCCACATGTTTATGAATTTTCAACTTTCAACCTCAATTTTTCAACATATTTCTCATCAGAGGCCTCCTACAATAAGGCTTTTTTTTTTTTTTTTCAATGACATCAATGTCTGGGTCTCACAGGGTTAACATATTGTACACACGACAAGCATGCTCTGATAACACAGACTGACTGAAAAGCCCCAACTGCCCATCTCAGGGCGTGTGGATTCACCTGCTGCTCAACATTCTTAGCCTGTTCAAACTGCCATTGGTATGATGTCATTATCTAAGCAACGCATAGCAGAGTTTCTGACCTATCTGCTAATGATAGTTCTGTGAAAAGTATTCCAAGGCCATGTCATCATTCCATCATCTATCGCACGTGTTTCTGAAATTTCCAGGCTCACTACTCGCTTGAGTGAATACATTATCTGTAACCCATACCTAACTTGTAATACATATGCACATTTAAAAAATATACATCTATATCAAAATAACAGCATACACTTACTAGTGCATTTAGTTTGATGTATAGGGTATGGGTGTGCTGTGTTTAGGTGTTTGTTTTTATATGTCCCAGGTCACACGTCAGGTCATTTCAACCAAATTTCAACCCAGACCCCACAGTTTTGATCTGCAGGGTCAGGCCAAATCAATATGGAATATTCCATAATAGTGGCACTCCAGATATCCCTTATGGAGAAAGAATATACTACAGTATATTGTAAATATATCAAAATTATCTTCGCAATATATTTAAAATATACTGCAGTATATTACATTTCCATAAGGGTATGTCTTTGGCCAAATCACTTCATTCTTTTGCTTTCTGCTTATTTTCATATAACCCCACACGACATCAGTTGGTTTCTTGCACATTCCTGTTTTATATATAATCGTTAGGCCTTGCTGAGGTCCCAGATATGTTTTCTGTAAAATTATGTTATGTTTTGCTTTATTGGTTGTTCTTGTGGTCAGTAATGTTGCAATGCTTTGTGTTCAATGCGCATTGATGTGTTTTAGTATATTATTTTCCCACTATGTTGTAATTTGGATTTAAAATAAACTGTCTTGGGAAACCAACTGCTTATATTCTGTCTCGTTAGAGGTTTTCTGACTCATGCTTTTTAAGTGGCAGTAATTAATACAAGTTAAGAAGTAAATTATTGTTTTTACTGAAATGTTGCCACCGACAAATGTATTGTACATCACATATTGCTCAAGGCAATCCAAAACAAAGACCAAGTTTAATTGAGCTGTAAATGTTTTATTCTAACATTTTGGTGTCTTGTTCACGACACACACCGTATACGATGTAGCCTATATTGGAAGAAATAACCTGACAGATGATTATAGGGTATGTTTCATTGTGAGTAAAAGTATAGTCAATGAATGTAAACACAACTAATAGCTGTGACTAGCCTACTTTCCAAGTTATGCTCATCAGTTTGTTCTTGATGAAAACCTCACCACATTGTACAGTTGTGCCCCATGTAAGCCGAGCAATCATTGTTAAACTGCAGTAGAAGAGGAAAGATTCTATCTTTCCTCTAAGATTAGTGCTTGCAAAACACCGACCCAGAAACAAACACAAGACACAAGTTAACATTGCACTTTATTCATTGGTCACTGTGCTTCCGTTCCTGCCACTGGGGTGGAGTCTGTCGAGGATGGTGGCGACTGGCGGTTCCTTGCCCCTACTTGCCAGTGCGCTGTTGTGCTGGAATCATCTCATGTCACAACACCCCCCCCCACACACACACCCTCCCTCCCACAGTCAGTGTGAGAACACAACACCCCCTGGATTCCCAGACCAGCACACCCCCACACAATTGCTCCCAGCCAATCACAATTTATCCCTTTATGCAAATTATGACTATAGTAAAGACTTGTCAGTGAGCTGCCTTGCTCTGCATCCTAGTTCACCCTGGCCATAATAAAAAATAAGATAACAATAAAGCAACTCAAAACTGAAATGTTTCTGGTTGGACAAACACTTAACCATGTGCATGACAATGGGGAGTCTTTACACAGGCTTTGCACAGGTCAATCTGGTTTATTATCTACAGTGATGTGGCTTTACAAGCAGATCAGAAACATATTTTCAATTGACGCTTTTGTGGTTTTGGTTAAATTCGTTGCTGAAAAGATTATCTCCCTGCTAATTCTGCGTGCACATTATCACCTTTTACAGTTGTAGTGGCTTAACGGAGCCGTGAGCCGTAAATGCTGATGATAACATTTTCGCTAAAACGCAATAGGACTTGCCTTTCTCACCTCGCGACAATTAAAGGGATGCTTCATTAATCTAATCACGTGAAATTGCGCATGCACATGGTGTGGGTTTAGGTGTGAATCCATAGTCTCCAGCTCAAATTCCTCCCTGGATGAATGTTTCAGGTGATAATCATTCCGTCTTTTCTCTTTGTAAGTCGTTAATGTGAAAGGTTATTTCCACAGCCACATTGATGCAATTGTCAGAGCTTGATTTTCCAAAGAGAATGTTAATACTCTTACCGAGGGCTAGAGTTTTTCCAACTGTTATACAATAGTTTCCTTCTTCCTGAATTTCTTTCTTCCTTTTTCTGAGAATAAAATTACTTTTTAAAGTAAGTAAATATATTGATAATGTTGCACATTAGCTATCTATGAATTTTGGATGCAGAATATATGTGCATGACACAAGGGCCTTCAAACAAATAATTATGCAGAAAATAACATGCAAAGTAAAAATAAAGGATAAGCTGGAAGCTATTTTTGTATACATTCTATATGTAGAATGTATCAGGACTATGCCATTAGACATTTCTTATAGAATTTTGTATTATTGATCCAATAAGGTTTGTAGTCTCTGTATGCATAAAAGATTTATATATGTTTTTCAAGATTGACATATTATTGTGATGAAGGTCCACACAGGATCGAAACGTTGTTTAATGAAGGTGTGCATCGAGTTCCACTGTGCACGCTCTACTGAATTGTTCCTGTTGTTCTCGCCCAGCCCAGCATCTGGTTTGATCTGGTTTGTGTATAATCATCACTCCCTATACATTTAACCTAATCCATGCAATAAAAAATATACTGTACATAGAACTGTCAAGTACCAGTTAGACTGTTTGCGATACTCCACTAAGGAGCCATTTCCATTGAAAGATTTTAACAACAAAGTGGCTTTGTTAGATTTATCAAGTGGCCGCTAACAACAGTAAAATCATTTGGTAGTGATGTGTAACACGATACACAAGAATAGACAAAGGGGTTCTGCAGGTGTTTTATTTATGTGTGTTTGTGAAGGATTTCAAAACTAACTGCTGGACTGTTAATTTACTCAGGGCTGCAATGCCAGGCAATGAACAACCTACTTGTAAGCTTGAGGTTCAACTACTGAAAAGCTCTGGAAGAAAACAAATGAGCCTATAGGAAAAAAACTATTCCATTCCAAAATAGAATGCATTAAATCAACAAAAATAATTAGTGAAAAGCTACATTATTGCTCACTATAAAACCATGGATGTTGGCGTGCCCACTTAGCAGATTCAAGTATTGCTTTTCTGCTTGTTAACAAACTTAATATGAGCATTACAAAAGCCTCTGGCAATAACTGTAGCTGTTGGTGACCAGGGCTAGGCTCCACTATGAACAATAAACCCAGAGGTGAGAATAGACCTGTCGGTTCTCATGTACGCTGCCAGTAAATTGCATCAGTGAAACTCTGAAACTCCGAAACTGGCGAAGCGCCAAGGCACCCGGTAATTTCTCCGGATCCCTGGGAAAAAAAAGAAGAGTCCTCCTCCGACGAGAGAAGGAAGACAAAAGATGACTAAACAAACCCCAAACCACAGAGTGAGGGAAACACTTCAGTGCTCACCTGTCCAGTCGGGCTCCTATTGCTCAATGTGCTCCTCGTTCTGCAGCACGCACGCACCCAGTCCTCCCTTCTGCCAAAACGAAAGGCACCTCACCGGAGAATCTTTTCCTGTTCCACGTAAGGGAGTGAGTGAGTGAGTGAGTGAGTGGGTGGGCAGGGGAGTGAGTGAGTGAGTGGGTGGGTGGGTGGGTGGGCAGGAGAGTGAGTGAAGGAGAGAGTGAGTGGGTAGGTGAGTGAGTGTTGAATGAGGGGGTAGGCGAACGAGGGATTGTTGGAGCCTGCTGTTCCCTATTCCTTAAAGCTTGCAGTTTTCCCAAAGTGGGAATCTTTTATTACTTAGAGATCAACAAGTGGCTGAAAATATTGCCGCTAATGACGGCTTCGGGTGCAAAAAGATTTACATTTCACTTTATTTAAATAATCATTCTTTCTGTCTCTCAAATGCCATGATTTGTCACCTGTAGATTGCAGGATGAATACCCAGGTGAGGCATTGTCTTAGTACACTTGAGCAAGATACCTGGCGAGGAGAATATCTCACAGTATTACCTCAGTACAAATCCAGCGATGTAAATATGTAAAAATGTAAATAGACAACATGTAATATCTGATAGCTAGGAAATGTAAAAAGAATACACTGCAAAAATAAAAAATAAATCAACCTTAACAAGAATTTTAGTCTTATATTTAGACTTAAAATATTATTTCCAATAGGGTGAGATAGTTTTAGTCATTTCAAGATTTGCCAATGGGGTAAGATAATTTCACTTGTCAAGCAAAAAGTAACTTAAAACAAGCTGATATTTTCTACTTGAAAGAAGAAAAAACAGATCTCATTACAAGAATAAAACACTTGTTAAGACACATATGCATATCTGTTGTGGATGCTAAATTTGAGCAGATGAAAGGCCTACGCCATTGATTAGCGTAGATCTCCATAGTTACCTGTAGAGGTAAACATCCCAGCCTTTATTCCCAGCTCTACTACAACCGTGACTGTAACCAAGTATTAGAAACAAATCACAACCTACAAACAGTGAAGGGTACGCAGATGTCATCAACAGCTGAACACCTGTCAGGACTCTTCTTTCGTTTGGTTCAACAAACATACATTTCAGGGTAGGGGAGAGGAGGGCTTGTGTGTTATATAAGCATCATGTCACATCTGTACCCATGGAGTTGAGCTCATCATGTCGAAAGTGTCACTTTGGATTACAGAATACACTGCCTGGCCAAAAAAAAAGTTGCCATTGCACCCATCATGCATAGTGTCCACTGTACAAGCCTCTGGAGGCAGTGTTATGATCTGGGGTTGCTTCAATTGGTCAGATCTAGGCTCAGCAATGTTATGCAGCAATAAAATTAAGTCAGCTGAGTATCTGAATGTACTGAATGACCAGGTTATCCCATCAATGGGCATATTCCAGGACGACAATGCCAAGATTCATCTGGCTCAAATTGTGAAAGAGTGGTTCAGGGAGCATGAGGAATCATTTTCACACATGAATTGGCCACCAGAGTCCTGACCTTAACCCCATTGAAAGTCTTTGGGATGTGCTGGAGAAGACTTTACGGAGTGGTTCGACTCTCCCGTCGTCAATACAAGATCTCGGCCAAAAATTAATGCAACTCTGGACGGAAATAAATGTTGTGACATTGCATAAGGTTGTCCATACAATGCCGCGACAAATGCGCGCCGTAATCAAAGCCTAAGGCGGTCTAACAAAATATTAGAGTGTGCGACTTTTTTTTTTGCCAGCAGTGTATATTCCCCTGAATGTGTGTAGAAATTGAGGTGTAATTGAGGTCTAGGAGATGTCCCTTTGATTTGCTGCTTCTAGTGTTTTACAGTGCAGGCCATGATGGGCAACAAACTGGGATGCAGAATTGCTTTTCTAAGAGCATCATCGATGAGTATAGCCTTTCTTTTCTGTGCTAAATACATGAATTCATGTGAATTATATTATACCATAACTCAAGTTGTTTGTGGATATAATATCAAATAACTGTAAGAGGCAAGTGCGAGAGTTTGACTTGGTATTTTAGACACAAAAGACATTTCATGCAGATTGAATATAATATTGTTCACCGTAAATGTATTTATTACTATTTAGGACCATGTGTTACTTATTTACTGCATTTTTGAGCCCAAAAGGGTTGCATCAGACTGTAGTGCATCTCATTATGTTATACAGATTCCCTGACTTGACATGTCGTCCCCAAAATCATATCACGACCTATGCCAATATACGCAGTGTATAACGAAAAAGCAAACGGACGCGCCCCTCCCTCCTCGAGTATCAACACAGTTTAATCAGTGTCTGAGCCGGAGATGAAATGCTGCTATCAGGCTGGTTCACTGTGCCTACACTTCCCAGCTGTCTCAGGGACTACATCTAAATCCAATTACTACAGCTCCATTGATTACCAAGAACCATTTTATTTAATCTTCATTGTATCTCATTTACCTGATAATCTTATAGGAGTTCTTGAAGCTATAATGTCATCAACCAGACACATCTCGGTGGGATGTTCAAAGTGTAACGGGTGATATTTGAATGCCACTGCCGCCCCTCCCACCATAAATCCAACCCTGACATTGCGCCTCTCTCGCCGCTTTTGAATATTTAAGCATCGATTTCACGATAAAATTACGGCAATATGTAAACATATTACAAGGAGACTGCGGATTTTATTTTTGAATTTATTTGTTTGCATTTCATATAAACACACACCAAAAATGCTATTCCAAAAGAAACATAAAAAAGTATGAAATGTTGGGGCAAAAAGTTAGAGAAAATCTTTTGCACTGAAAAAAATAGTGTGTGTCTAGGAAAAATGCTATAAAAAGGAATGTATAAACAAAAAAGACAGTTGTGTATGCCATTTGTTAGAAATTAGCATCAAAAAGCTACATTTCTCACGGTTAAACAAATAGTATTGTTTACAAAAAATACTTAAGACGCTTCCACAAGAAGCATAAATAGTGTTTTCATTCAAACAGGTAAACGGTTGGCTGTCTAAATTGTGCACAAATTTGCCTATTGTGATGTGATTCCTGCAGAAGCCGTGCATTACAAATAAGGACAAATGGCTGGCAGACAGGCTCTAATCACGAATACAATGTCTGTGGGTCAATGTGCGTCCACCTCAGGGTAGCCATTCACACATAAGAACAACACCTCCCATAATCCTGTGTCTTTAACTACTTTTGCATGACAAAAACTTGGCCCAGCTACACAAGGCGGCACGATGTGAAATGGCTAATAGTTCTGGCACGGATTGCTTCATCTCTTAAAATATTGTCGAGCGGACAAGTGGGCAGTAAATAGTCACGTGGAACTCTAAACTGAAGTAGAGTTAATATTGGCAGTCTCATGTCATTTTAACAAGAAGAACTGAAAAATCTCAATTTGACGTGCCCTTTGCACTCAGAGAGTTAAGACTAAAAATTGGCTTCATAGAGGAAACCCCTCTCAATTTTAAATCAAGACCTCCATTTTGTTTTTGATGCAATATTCCCAGGAGCCGTCATTACAATTTGCCATTTGCCAAACCCAAAATTGTTAATCCACACCACCCTTAAATACCATCACAAACAAACTGTGAGAAAGTACACTTGCCCCCCATCATTCAGGAGTTCCCTGATTGACTGAATCCATTCAGCAAGAAACCACAGAATGTCTCCAGCCATTAACTTTGTCCTTCACCAAGAACCCTCTTCTTGAGGGGATAGCATACCCATCAGGGAGGCTCAAATGTTCAAGTAAGAATAAATTAATAAATAATAGTTTTTAGTGTCGCTCAGCCTGGTCAGACAAAGCAGAAGAACTTCTTCCAGCCACACTTGGAAAAGGTCCTTGCACGGTCGGAAAACTTCATTTTCCTTTCCTTTCGGGCCTTGTGCTTGATGGCGGCGAAGATAGCCGTGTCAAATGCCTCTTTCAGGTTCTTCTGCGTTAGGGCGGAGCACTCCACATAATCCTGCGCTCGGATCTTCTCTGCCAGCCCTCGGGCCCGCGAGTTCAGGATCGGCTTGACCTTGGAATGGTCCAGGTCGATGAGTACGTTGACGTCATGCCGGAGGTCTGACTGTGTCCCTACCAGGATGATGGGAGAGGTCGGATTGTACGCCCGAATTTCTGGGATCCATTTCTTTGTGATGTTCTGGAAGGACGTGGGGTCGACGACACTGAAGCAGAGGAGGAAGACGTCTGTCTGAGCATAACACAGGGAGCGGAATCCATCAAACTCCTCCTGAAAAAGTACAAAATCCAGTTTATTCACTTCTGGTTGCACAAGTTAACAAAGTCTTTCAAACTACAATTAACCAGATTATACCCAGAAATAACCTATTGAATGACAGTTTTTGATTACAGAGGACTAATTGAGAGTTAGTCATAGAAATACAATACTTCCCTGGGCTTGTAATACAACACCTCTTAAAAATTACATTTGTTACTTTTATATGATATGACTAATGCTTGTCATAAGCCATCCTTTCAAATGAAAAGTAATTTTATCATACATTTTCAGTTGTTTGAGATTTACATTTTTTGATAAACCATTTGGAAGGGTTCCAAGCACAGACTAGGCTATAACATTAGATCTCTATTCAAAATACTTTATTCAAATCACAGGTTACTTATGTGCACAGAAAGGGATCTATCACTGTAGAAAACAAGTTTAGCCTAATCATACAAAAGGTCTATGCAAATTATACTTTAAGTGTTTACTTCAGGCATTGGGCTTTTAGTATAAAATAATTTGACAGCAAATAGAAATAATGTGTTGCACAAACCTGTCCTGCAGTGTCCGTCAACTGGATGCGTACTGGTGTCCCATTCACTTGAACCTGCCCTGAAAAAGGAAACATTATTTTAGTATATTTTAAAGTTTATTACAAAGGAATGATGAGGTTTCTGTGAAGTCCTCTACGTTTAAGTCAATGATTACTGCTAATGGTCATAGGTGGCTCTCCTGCATCCATCACTTACAATGAGAACTTAATTAAAATTTTTGCCATATTTCAATAAAAGTCAAATACTATGAAAATAACAGAATATCATGAAAATGAAAATTAGAATTGTCAACAGGGTAAATTTAGCCCTTTAGAAATAAAATCGCATTTCATAGGGTCTGTGTTCTTCTGTTTGTCACCTGCTCTGTGTAGCCTACCAACAATTTCTTAAGAATTGTTAGAACAGAGAACTCTATAACTCGATAAGCTTACCAGAGAAGACGTCAAAGGCAGTCTGTTTATATTCCGTGGGATATCCATTGGTAGTATAACTAATGATCATGCTGGTCTTTCCCACGGCGCCATCTCCTACCAACATACAGCTGACAGCCGGCTCCTGAGGTTTCTCATGCGCAATACACACGGACGGGACCCTGCTCTCTACGTAATTGTACTCCATTTGAGGTGGCATTTCTCCAAATTCGATGACCAGACTTCAATTGCCACAACACGTCCACTGCGGATAGTAAAAGGAAAGACAGAATGAGCACGGGACGCTGGTTTGCGTGGCGCACTGAAACGGACAATGGGTTGATGCGATCTCATCACCTCAAAGCCCGAGAGAAATGTGTCACACCCCTTCCCTCTGTTCTCACATTAGTACTAACTTTCCAAGCCAACATTTGCATGGCCACTCCCTCTGACCAATTGTCAAGTCACGTTCGTATTTTCAAATGATTTGAAACTGCTTTTTTTCTGCTTCACTGGAAACTTGAAAGCCGCGAGCTACATGATGTAAACGCATTGGAAAAGTTTCTATAAAAATATTTATTACCTACTACATTAATCACATGCAACGGCTATTATTATTAGCTACAGTCACAACCGTGAGGATATTGCGCGCGCGCAAACACACACACACACACACACACACACACACACACACACACACACACACACACACACACACACACACACACACACACACACACACACACACACACACACACAGTTGTGTCAGAGTTAAATAATTAGAAATGAGATTATAGAACTGGACCTGTGAATAAATACAGTATAGCCTAGTGATGACAACTCAGTAGGCCTATTACTTGTGTATTAGACTGAACTAATGTGAACAAGTGAATGTACGGTGCTGATTATCTGGATGCTGGTGTCATTATTTATTCTGTGTAATGGCCTAATTTATTTAATTTATTTTTTTAGTTTAAAAAAAAAAATTTGTTTATTATTTATAATGTGCATGTTTATCTTTATTTTGATTTCTTAACAACACAACATAGTACCTGACATTAAAATAAGCATTTTGTGGAAAATTTAGCAGATGAGGAGATGTTATGCACATCCGGTAAATTTTCAGGTGTTTCTTGAGGTAGGAGGGGCCCCGAACAAGATTTTGAATAGGACCCCCATAAAGCTAGAAACGGCCCTGCTGTGATTTCATAAAGTATTGAAGTTCTTCCAAAGTAATATACCGTATTCATACATTTAAAGGTTACTTCGGACAATTATAGTCTTACCAATTAGCTAACACTAAATAGGCTAGGCTATCCGCATAACAGATTAAATGCATTCTTCTTTTTTTGTAACAGGTCCCCTTGGAAAATATATGACAATATCACCGGGCTCTTTCGTGGACGGATGGATGATAGATCGATGAGTATGGATGGATGGATGATAAAACTCAAAGCACCTTTCATGTTTAGCCACTTTCTTCTTGCACAAAAACAAAAGTGACTGAATTCCGCCACCTGGTGGAATAGTAAAGTTAGTGCTCCATTAGTGTCATGTGATGGTAGGTCACCTGACTACTCTCTTGCTTAGCTTTCTTCCGCTGCAGGTTCTTCTTCAAATTCCGGAAAAACACGACATTTTAAACTAAAACGCGGTATTCATGGATATTAATTGTTTTACTACAATATGGAAATCACCATCTAATAACCATCCAGTAACGCCATTGGGAGAACTGAACGATGAACTAAGCCAAGCCATATGCACACATAGCCTGTAAGTTGACTAGAAAGTGCGAGTGGCGACTCGTTATTTTAATACGAAATAAAAGGAGCGACGGGCAGGTTTGATCTCTTCCTCAGTCGCGACATAGCTGCTGTCTCAATGGCGTCTATACTTGATGAGTACGAGGACTCGCAGAGCACCCGGCACCCTGCTCAACGACACACCCGCCTCTCTGCCTGTAATATTGGGATTACTCATTCAGGTAAAAGTGGGGCCCAAAACTGCAACAAGGGAAAGTCTGCCATGAATTAACACATGGATTGTGTTTTGTTAATACCAAGTTAATACCAACGTGGAAATATTTCAATTAAACGTATAGGGGAATTATCATGACTTTATTGCGATTTTAATGATAAGTATAAGCTAAATTGTATTCAAAATTATTCTAACTATGGGTTACCATTGCACATTATTCAGAATAACTCCTTTTAAATCTTAATAATTTGGCTACAAAATTCATTGGTTTTAGGACCGAAATCTATCAATAAAACTTCTCGGAGAGCAGTTACAGTCATTGTCTTTCTCCCTTCTTTAGGTTTCGTAAATGTACGACTGGAAGAAGAAAAGCCAATATTCAACAAGCAAAGGATTGATTTCTCGCCTCCTGAAAAAATAAATCATTTTGCCGTCTGCAACAATCAGCTATGCATGAGTTTGGGGAAGGACACACTGTTCCGGTATAGTTGCTATCATACAATAATCACATTGTGTCAAAGTCTTCAGTGAACAGAATATGCTTTAGATTGTGCTGAGTGGCCAATCTGCTATTTATGGAAGTGACACTTAATGCAATATTCCTCTGGTAACTGATTGTACATTTCTATTTATGATTGTCTTAGCCAAATTATGTGACATTGTTCTCCTGAAATCTGTGCACTTCTTGAGGCAGAAGCTATGCATGTTTGCTTTCGTGTACATGTCTCCTATTGTAGGGCTAAATCACTTACCTTGATATGCTGACTGGCTGTGTGTGAATTCATTGTGCTGTAGATCAGGAATTAATAAGGTCTCTGAGATATTCTGCTCTGTGTGTCTTAAACTAGGTTCCCTAAAGTCATTTCTCCAAGTGTCTATATTTAATTTATGATTTGAGAACCCTTTCCCTTTTTTTAGGATAGATCTAGGAAAGCCTGACCAACCAAATCAAATTGAACTAGGCCGGAAAGATGACAGTCGAGTGCACAAGCTGTTCCTTGACCCTACAGGTACTGTAACAAAGGTGTTGATGTTACTGGAATGGTCCTATTGTTAGAGGATTATGCCATGCGTTGGTAGGTCCTTCTACCTAAGTGTGCAATTACACAGCATCTATTGTTGCTGTCATTGTTGCTGTCATCAATAGCTCCTCTGATGAGATTTTCATAGGAATTTAGCAGCAATGTGATCACTTTTGTCTCTGACTTGTAAATTCTTGAATTGGAGCTAGAAGAATACTGTCATACAGACCAATTAATTTGTAGTTCATTTCCTCTTAGATTCAAGCCCTATGCAACGTATACTAACATACCCAGACACACTGGGATACGGCCTATGCAAAGACTGTAATGCTAAGTTACATGGAAATGAGTATCCTCTTCCTTAGTAGCGATACATAAAGGCACAGGCATATTCTAGGAGGATTTATGATGCATGGGAAGTTACAACCACAGTATTCCTGTTAAGATGAAACACCAGTTCATGTCTGGTTTCAAACAGGTATAGTAGTATTATTGATGTTGCAGATAACTTAAAAAGGTCATTATATATATATATACAGTGCCCTCCCACTATTATTGGCACCCCTGGTAAAGATGAGTAAGAAGGGTTATGAAAAGTAATAATTGTCAATCATCAAGAAATAATTATTTTTAACAAAAACGTGTGCCACAATTATTGGAACCCCTGCATTATATATATATATAGAATAAATTAATCATTTTTTAATATTTGGTCGTATATCCTTTGCATGCCATGACTTCCTGATGTCTGTGACCCAACAACATCAAAAGACTCTTGATATCTTATTTTCTGGTACTCTTACAAGTGATACTATAACATCTCTGCATTTGAATGGATCTCTATGGGAATTGGGTGGTGGGACTTTTCTGGATTTTTCTAATTTTTTCAGTGTGAGATTAAGCTAATTCACCAAACGGTTAATTTTTTAAAGCCTTTTTTTGCTCATCTTTACCAGGGGTGCCAATAATAGTGGAGGGCACTGTATATATTAAACCACTGGATGAACATTTTTGTTCCTGCACTGGCATGGTGTCTACTGGTTACAGCAAAACCAGGTGATTGTTTCAATTTGTCCTTTATATTTGTATTGAGCGACAATAGTCGTTTAGTGGTTCGATTTTGCATATGCCCCACTGACTAAATTATACAAAGTAACGGGTGGTATTCACAATGCTTTGATACCAGTAACAGGGTCTGCATGACAGTTAATGAGAAACCCATTCTATATTCCATTCGTATGAAATTAGGTGTGGAATAATGATGCTAATGTGTATTGTGCTTTGACATTTTCTCTGCAGGGTCTCACTTGATGATCTGCTTGAACACAAGTGAGTGTCTCTACCTGAACAGGAACACGCAGAAAGTGCGAGGCTTGTCTCGATGGAAGGGTCACCTGATTGAGTCCGTGGGCTGGAACAAGCTGCTGGGCACAGAGACCAACACCGGCCCGATCCTGGTGGGCACCAGCCAGGGGCTCATTTTTGAGGCTGAGATTTCCACCTCGGAGGGCAGCCTTTTCAGCAACAACCCTGACCAGTACTTCAGGCAGGTGCATGAGCTGGAGGAGGACGGAAAGCCGGCGCCAGTCTGCTGCCTGGAAGTCGAGCGCGGAATGGAGTCCAAGTACTTCATCATTGCCACTACACGCAAACGCCTCTTTCAGTTTGTTGGGAAGGTGCCGGAAGGCTCAGAGCAGCAAGGCTTCAGCTCCATCTTCAGCCAGAACCAGGACCTTCTCCCCAGCTTCCAGGAGTTCCCGGTCAATATGGGATACAGTGAGATTGCTTTCTACTCCACCAAGCTGCGCTCCAGCCCCAAGGCCTTTGCTTGGATGATGGGTAACGGTGTCTTGTATGGCCAGCTGGACTACGTCCGCCCCGATTCGCTCCTCAGCGACGTGCAGGTCTGGGAGTACACGCCGGACATTGACTTCAGCTTCAATAAGCCGATATCCATTGTTTTGACGCAGTTCCATTTCCTGCTCTTAATGCCAGACCGGGTCAAAGCGGTGTGTACATTGAATGGCCAGGTGGTCTACGAAGATGCGTTCCCAGAAAAATACGGTCCCCTGAAGAAGATGGTCAAAGACCCCATTGGTGGCCTGGTGTGGATCTACACTGAGAAGGCAGTTTTCCGGTACCACATCCAGCGGGAGGCCCGGGATGTGTGGCAGATGTACATGAGCATGAACAAGTTTGATCTAGCTAAAGAGTACTGCCGCGACCGGCCTGAGTGCATGGACATCGTGCTGGCTATGGAAGCTGACCACTGCTTCCAGAACAAGAGGTACCTGGAGAGCGCCAAATGCTATGCCCTCACCCAGAACTACTTTGAGGAGATTGCGCTCAAGTTCATCGAGGCAAAGCAGGAGGAAGCCCTCAAAGAGTTTCTGCTGAAGAAGCTGAGCAGCCTCAAGTCCAGCGAGAAGACGCAGACCACCCTGCTGGTCACTTGGCTGACGGAGCTCTACCTCAACCGCTTGGGCCTCCTGGAGGTCGACTACTCCAAGAACACCCTCTTCCAGGACACCCGCGAGGAGTTCCGGCGCTTTCTCAGCAGCTCCAAGCACAAGGAGTGCCTCTTCAACAACCGCAGCACCATCTACGACCTGCTGGCAAGCCACGGCAACGTGGAAGACACGGTCTACTTCGCTGTCATCATGCAGGACTACGAGAGGGTCGTCTCCCATCACTGCCAGCATGATGACTTTGGCGCAGCCCTGGACGTTCTCGCCAAGCACTGCGATGCGAAGCTGTTCTACAAATTCTCCCCGGTTCTCATGCAGCACATCCCCAAGAAAGTTGTGGATGCCTGGATCCAGATGGGGAACAGGCTCGATGCCAAAAAGCTCATTCCGGCCCTGGTGAACTACAGCCAGATTGGCAGCACCCAGCAGATAAATGAGACGATCCGGTATATGGAGTTCTGTGTGTATGAGCTGGCTGTGAAGGAGGAGGCTATTCACAATTATCTGCTGTCACTCTATGCTAAGTACAAGCCAGACTCCCTGCTGTGGTACCTGGAGCAGGCTGGAACGCATTCCTCCGACATCCACTATGACCTGAAGTATGCCCTGCGCCTCTGCGCTGAACACGGGCATCGCCAAGCCTGTGTCCTGGTCTACAAGATAATGGAGCTCTATGAGGAAGCGGTGGATCTGGCTCTACAAGTATGTTTGGTGCCATCTGTTTTATTTTGAGTAATACATTGTAGGGAATGCAGAGCGGCTGTAATGTTCTGTAAAAGTACACTATTAATTAATATTTGTATCATTAATATGTATGTACATTGAGGAGTGCTTGTAATGTACTTAATGTGAAAGATGTGTCGTGCTATTATGTTAATGTATATGTTCAGTCAAGCCTTCCAGAAGTTTCTGAAGTATAAAAGAACATGTATATATTTAAAAAAAATTAAGTACAAAATGAGGAGATGCCACAAATATCCTTGACGTGCATCTGAATATCCACTTAAAGATTTGATTAAATTTGAAAGTGCTTGCTAACATAACTGCTTGTGTCCTGATGTCCAGGTAGATGTTGATCTGGCCAAGTCGTGCGCCGACCTCCCTGAAGACGATGAGGAGTTGCGGAAGAAGCTGTGGCTCAAGATAGCCCGTCACGTGGTGCAGGAGGAGAAGGACGTGAAGAAAGCCATGAACTGCCTCTCCAGCTGCAACCTGCTGAAGATCGAGGACATCCTGCCCTTCTTCCCTGACTTTGTCACCATCGACCACTTCAAGGAGGCCATCTGCAGCTCCCTGGAGGAGTACAACAAGCACATCGAGGAGCTGAAGCAGGAGATGGAGGAGGCCACGGAGAGCGCCAAGCGCATCCGTGAGGACATCCAGGAGATGAGGAACAAGTACGGGGTGGTGGAGTCCCAGGAGAAGTGCGCTGCCTGCGACTTCCCCCTGCTCAATCGGCCCTTCTACCTCTTCCTGTGCGGGCACATGTTCCACTACGACTGCTTGTTTCAGGAGGTCAGCCCTCACCTGTCCGCCTACAAGCAGGCCAAGCTGGAGGAGCTGCAGAAGAAGCTGGCGGCTGCCAGCCAGCCCACCAAGGCCCGGCACCGGCTGAAGGAAGACGAGGCCGCAAACCTGGGCAAGGGCCAGCCGAGCCGCGAGCAGATCAAATCGGACATCGACGATATCGTCGCCAGGGAGTGCGTGTACTGTGGGGACCTGATGATTAAGTCCATTGACAAGCCCTTCATCGACCCGCAAAAGTATGAAGAGGAAAAGTCCAGTTGGCTGTAATTTAAATCTGTGCGATATACTGTGGTGTGCTTTAAAATGGCATTCGAAGTATAGCTGCATCTGGTAGCTGAAAACGGGGTGTGTGCCACTAAGTAAATATGAGGCATGAATAACTTGATTTCAGTGAAGGCTGCCCTCCATCTTTATGGACTTTAGATTTGGTTTTGAGATCTCAGTATCCATACAAATTGATATCTGCAGTCGTCCACTTCAGAATTCAGGATTCAGTTAATTTAGTTGTTCAAACACATATATTGCAGAGGTGTGATGGTACCCT
The DNA here is from genome assembly GCA_029718625.1 of Synaphobranchus kaupii. Classification (NCBI taxonomy): domain Eukaryota; kingdom Metazoa; phylum Chordata; class Actinopteri; order Anguilliformes; family Synaphobranchidae; genus Synaphobranchus; species Synaphobranchus kaupii. The sequence goes on from CM056390.1 coordinate 20,868,427, forward strand.
TATGTCCAGGGAACAGATCTTAACTCACATTTGAGACAATAACCAGAACTGTACTGATGTGGTGTTGTTTGTATACTGTTGTAATAATGTATGACTTGTGCCTATCTTCTTGTTCAGTCACTGGTGGTGAACGCACTCTAAAACACAGGTTTGGTAGGCTTCAAAGATCGAGTCTATTCCGTACTAGTGTTGCTAGTAAGCAGTAACTTTTAACTTGTGGTAGCTCAGTTAGTGCTACAGATATCTCAGATACTGACAGGCTTGTTTTTTTCTACATTTGTTCTTGTCAATTATCAGAGGCCTTTATCCAAAGCAACTTACAGAAAGGCATTAAAAATGTTTGGAAAAGATCCAAGACAATATGAAGCATTTTCTGAAACTTTTTTTATACCTGGAGACTGAGTGCTCAAGTTCTCCTAATTCAAATTACACCTTTTTTGTTAGCTAAGCAGTCAGCTAGTTCTACCATGTCGCATAAGTCATTATATACGTGCTGTGAAATGTCTAGTATGCACTTGGTCACATACATAAGTTAATGCTTGTTCACAACTAAGTGGCACTAACAAACATTGTTGCTAAATTGCTTCCAGTGGGTCTACACCTCAACTGTATTTGGGCCTTGTGTGCCCAAGCCATATGTGTACATTCTTTAGAGTGCTGCCACTATTTTAAAATAGTTAATCAAAACTAAAAATTTTAAAGTGGCGTTATATTGAATTTTCCAATAATGCTAAACGTGCATATTCTACCATTAAGATGCAACGTATAACGAAGTTGATTTTATTGTATTTTAGGTCCGTCTTGGCCTAAAAAATTGTTTTGCTATTGTTATATCAGGCCTTATTTTTTATTGCATGTGACACCTTTTAAATTATTCGTGTGCATTTTGTTTAATTATTGATTTTAAATGTGCAATGTACACTGGTTTGTTTTCCTTGCATTTACAAACATGAAACAAGTGAACAGAATATTATTATTATATTATTGCGTGTATAACAAAATACAGGTGAAAAGATTAATAAAATGTCATACTGTAGTTATACAAAGAGGTCTTTATCTGTCATATGGAGAAGTGACATCTTGTGGTTTAGTGTTTAACAAATATAATTAACGGCTGTGTGTATTTAGTACGTGTTTGTGAGCATGCCCGCAAAGATCAGAAGGACAGTCTGGAAAAATGCACTATTAAGCTTGACCTCTTCTATTAACTATTACGTTAATATTTGGCATTTATCAATGGTGCGTAATTTTTTCATTATACCACCACAGGAAAAATGCTTGTCAGTACAGGAGCTGAAGTCACCATGGCTCTCTGAGGGCAGCCCTAGGAGCTTGTCTCCTTGTACTAGTAATACTATTACTATTCCTTAATAATTAATAATAATAACAATAATATTTCTTAGTAATACTATTATTATTCCTTGTGCTAGTAATATTAGTAATACCATTGTACTAGAACAGTGTTCTCATTGTTTATATTGAACTCAGTTTGTGCGATGCTTGTTAAGGCACTTAAAAACCATGTGTGAACAAAATAGCATATTTTTTAGTTATAAACAACCAAATACAAGTAGTAAATACTACTAAGCACTTGTTATTCTGATGTGTTTTCATCCTGAACGCAAAAAAAAGTTATTATACTGCCCACTGCTGGAGGATTTGGTATTGGTCTTTGGAGTCCTTGTTTGTGATATCATCAGCAAGGTGATTTACTTAAAATGTTTATTCACCAATAAGCTGTGACGGAAAACTGGATGACAATAGAAATGTGAATGTGCCCGTTTGTCACTTTTTCAGTATTGACTACCATAGGGACTAGGGCCTGGGCCTGTAGGGGCATCGTGGCTTGTATAAACGTCTGCGTAGGCATGTAAAAATGTAAAGAGTCATTTTCACAGATTATCACTGTCCCGTTCTCGGAGCAGCGGAAGGACGTTCTGTGACGGCACAGGTTCACCACGCTGCTGCAGCAGGGCAAGTTCCACCTGGACCGTGAGGTAAAGCTCAGCCTTCACCGCCTTAACCAACCTCTGCTGGATGAGGATCCTTCCGCATTATGTGATTTGTCCCCCGAAAATTTCTGTATAGGTCCACAACACCCCATAGCTCTGTTCTTGTCTTTTAGCAGCAACAGTCTTCAGGTCGTACAGCTAAATTGTGCAATAGGAATCATTTTTACGATTTTGTCACATTAATAGCTTTATTCCTGACCTGGTCAGTTTTAAAGTCTCTACACGTCAAGGTGATGATGCATAATAAATTGCAGGACGTCCATTGGTGGCCATTTTGTAGTTTCTATGAATTTTAGCATCACAGCTGATTACAGCAGGATATGTGTGGCAGGGACATTAGTGCCTTAATCTACTTAGGAGAATTAGGTCTTAACAGTTGAAGTGGACAAAACAGCACTAATGTCCATCACTTTCAACTCAAGTAGTCTATGTAATTGTAAGGGCATCAGAAATTCCATAATGTATTGCAACAACAGTTATATAGTACTTGAAGTACATTAGAAGTGCAGAGAAAGCTTGCTTATTGTTTTTCTTTATCCTGAACTATAAGGATGAGGGAAAGAAAGCTGCCTTAATCTATTGTGTTTATTTTGCTCTCCCTATTTCTCCCTAGACTAATAATACATTTGTTTTTATGGAAAGACGTAGTGTTAGTGGTGGTTAAGTAGCCAGCCATTTAGCTAACACAGCACCACATCAGTGTTATTATTAAACTACTCTTGAATATTTCTCGTGTTCCGCCTTACCACGAGGTATAATGTATAGCCTAGCTTTTACCTTGTTTGTTTTGTTGTTTGGCAACCCCTGTAGCCTTTTATTTGTAAGCCAATGTTCCTAGATGTTTGCAGTGTGTTAATAATGGTTGTTAATATGGGCGAGTTTTTAAGTTCTTGCCTTGTGCTTTAGGCTGGCTTGTTAGAATTTACATGAGAGCCTCATAGCTGCTTAGACTAAGACAAGCTGCTCACAAGAATTACAAAACTGACCTTAGGGTTCTACAGTGCATCTATTTTAGGAGCATTTGCTCCCGGGAATTGATGTGTGCTAACTGGAACAATAATTTAGGAGCGCATTGGAACGCATTAATGTGCTCATAAATCTTTCAGCTAGGAGTACATATGCTCCTTGGAGAAAATGTTCGCATAGAGCCCTGGACCTGACTATCATGCAACTCAATGCCAGCCTGGCATTACCATTGCCAAAAAGGAAGGACAACCCCAATGCATGATGGGTATTTCAGCAGATTGTTGCTTGGTACTTTTCACAGAACTGCATAAGAAGTTCATGTACTGTTCTGTGGTACTTTCTTTGTTCACCGAAGACACATTTATTACATTGTATTGTCCTCCTCTTTATAGCCGTTCAGACAGGAAGCTGCTGCCCAGAACTTTGTCTTGATCAATAACAAAAAGGTAGCTTGCTTTCCTTTTTGTTCATTTGTCAATTTTGAAACGCCACGCAAATAATTTTAAATGATGATTAGAGGTAATCATGTTCCTCTGTGCTTATTCTATAGACAGAGGTAATCAAAAACTATGCAATCTTGTCTAAATTAAATAAGTATGCCTTTATGATATAGGTAATTATATATGAATGAACGCAGCAATATATAAATATATACATTGTGAAATTATTTTCACAACAACATTGTTGCATTTATTTTAATTTTATAATAACCGGTTTTATTTTTAAAATGGCTTTTTTCAAAATAGTACTTATTTAATAAACGGCACATTTCCAAGCTTTTTTTTCAGTTCATGGGAAAACTTAATTTCAGATTATAAACAGAGATGGAGGATTATCACATTTTAATTTCAGTTTCTCAATGGACGCTTTCTTTATTGAATGCATGAATTATCCTGGGTATAAGTTAGCTGTTAGAAAGGGTTGTGAGGATATACATTGTATATTAACTGTGTATGTTATATGTAAGTGTCCATGCATTTACTTCCTGCTATTTTCGCTGCCTGTTTCTGCTCAGGCTGAGTTTCACCTCAGTTCCTATAGAGGGCAGCGTTGCTCCAGGGCTGGACCATAGAATGTATAAACATGGGCTGGACCCAGGCTCCCTCAGTGCACCCGGCTCTGAGTGCGTCTGTGCAGGCCTGCCTGCCTGCTGTTTCCTCTCCTCAGGCCCAATTGTGAGATGTAAATAGCAGCAGTGTTGAGTGGGGCATTGTGGGTCTGTCAGCAGCTGGCCAGGGACTCCCTGCTCGGCTGTCAGGTGCAGGGAACTGCTACTCCGCTCCCCCGGCCCACACGGCAAACCTCCAATCTGCTGCGTTGGAATTATTTTATGCAGCGTGGCTTCCTAATCTGACAGACAAAACCCACCTGCTTGTGGGGGTGGGGGGGTATGGGGGCACGGGATCTGCTTTTGGTCCTCAAGGTTTTTGTTTTCGCATGAGTTGTGATGGGTATGAATAGACAAGAGAACCTTAGTTGTGTGTTACATGCTTCATAGGTGTCCGTGTATCATGAGATGCCGAGATTTTGTAATTCAGACCCATGTGGTACTGTAACAGTTTAATGTTTTTTTTCTCAGACTGGGAGCCGCTTCAAATCTCTGAGAGAGAGAGAGGGCCTGAAAAATGCGGAGGAGGCCTACCTGATGCACCAGGCTAGAGTAGTGTCAGTCCCCAGATCATGCCTCTGTGCTCGCCTGCATATACACATGCATCAATGGTGTGCAAAATCTGGTGAATGTAGCCCCCAGCGGTGGCAAATGTCTGTAAATCTAAAAGGACCCCCTTATTTGCATGGCGGTATTTAAAAGCCAAAGAGACCTTTGTCTTCACAGTAGTAAATAGGAGAAACTGCAAGCCTTAGAAGGGTTTGGTAGAATTTATACAGGGTCAAAAATAGACGCAGGCACCTCTCATTAATCGTTCAAGAGATATTAAACTAATTAAACGAACTAATTAAAAATGTTGAAAGGCCAGACAACACAAGCATTTCTTCAGCTGTGAAAAATTAAGCCAACAGATGTGACATTTGTGATGGTAATTCGGTTTTTAATCAACTGAAATACCTTGCGGTCGCCGTCATAATCCAGGTCGGTTATCGCAGATAATCCAATCAAAAGTCACGAGAGGCACAGAGGGGGATCAATGGCTGCATCGTACGCCTCACATTAAATAAACAGAGTAATTAATGAAATCCTGTGGGATAAGGGAGACAAACTAATGAGTAAATAGGTACCAGTGTGCCGTTAGAATGCGCTCTTATAAAATATATGCGTTGTTATCGGTTAAATTCTACCCAGTTTTACAGCTGTCACCAATTTGAATTTGAATGTCTTGGAAAGTGTGAGGTCTTAGATAGTGAATAGTGCATATGGGTCAGTGACTGGAGTCTGTTTACACGCAGAGTTGGCTGCGTGCCACCTTTGGACCTCTTCTGCTCATCAAAGTTAACGTACCAGTGAAATGTGTTTTATTATCGAGACCGCTGCAATGAGATGGGTTTTCAGGCACCCCCATCTTCCCTTGCTTTAGCAGGACTGCAGTTAAAATCATTGGGAGACGCGTGTGATGTTTACACAGGACCGCAGTAAAAGTAAGATCAGCGATTGCGTTTGGCCTGAGGCCCCCGAGTCGTAGCGCATGGTGCTAATTTAATTGCGCGGGGGAAATGAGCTTCGACTGCAGGCCGATCCAGCGGGAGATCGGCTCGGCGGGGCTTTCCGCAAGTCTTTGCCGCCCTGTCAGATGGCGACCGTCGATCTGACGGGGTTTCAATTAGGGACCTGTCGAAACGCAGGACGTCCTGGTTGAAATTAAATTAAGGGAGAGTGAGGAAAAGTGTCTGAGCCGCCTGTGGAATGACGAACGATACAACGCTTTTGTGTTTGTGCCTTTTTGTCTTGCGTGTACATTGAATCACATTAAACCGCTTGGTTCAGTAATCATTATATCACTGACAGATGATGGCCGATGCCAGGAGGATAGCTGATTTTATATTGAGCAATTTTGCAGGTTGAGATGAAGAAATGGTGTATTCTGGGAATGCAAAGATCACACAGGAATCTTTGTACCTCCCAAAAACGCTCCGAAAAATCACTCCATGCAAATACTGCCGTGTTAAATCTTGCATTTTATTACGTCCCTAAACTATCCAGGAATATCCAACCGAGCAGAATCTCTATGAAGCTGTGTAGAAGTGTCAGGCTGGAAATGGCTCATTTTAGGCTGTGACAGAGTGGCTGTGCCGTGTGCCTTTTTCTTTTTTGCCCCTCACACTAAGTTGTTTGAGGAAGAGGTCAAAGGGCGGCTGCTCTGCCTCGCTGCGTGTGGCCAAGGACTTGTGGTGGAGCTTTGGCTACTGCTACACCCAGCCTCTCCACCACTTCCTGCAGCCACCCCTCAACTGCAAGCTCAAGGGCACCTGAAGGGCATGAACTGGCTGACCAGTCTTTACAAGCAGGCCGCTAAGCGGTTGCCTTGGCCACAGAAATTGGGCGTGGAGCTACACCTCTCCCTGTCATCCCTAAGGGCATCACCGGGAGATTGGATTGGAGAAGGAAGATGATCCAGAGCTTCACCATGCTGGTCCACATGCATGAGGTGTGTGATCGCCATGGCAGTGGGGATGACGCTCCCTAAGGGAAAAATTAAGATGGTAGTGAAAAAGCAGAGTGTGATTGCCCTTATCAAGGCTTAATGGTCTGTCTATAGAATAAGCACAGAGGAACATTCTGATCCTCGGATTTTGCCTCTTTAGAAGAACTCAAAAATTGTAATGGCAATTAAAGGAATTTATTTTTCTTTTCAATGTCTTTTAGAATAAAAGGAATTTAATCACCAATATTAGCTGTTTGCTTTTAGCATTTGTTTTATTCCAGGGAACACTTGAATCTGTATTTACAGATTTACTGGGTTTGTAGTTAGATTTCGGTTGGGTCATATCCTGCTTGTCCGGTCGTTTTATTGGAATCACCCTGCGGTGCTGTCCGCGTGTCTGCGGGAAGCATCGAAAAGTCTTTCCTTAATCCTTGGTTACGGAGCTATTTCTAAGGACAGAGGAAATGCATTTAGGGGAAAATGTAAAATTAGACGACTTTATCTGTGAGGAGCTGCAGGAAACACAGTGGACTCCAAGCGGTAAGGTCAGGGCTTCCTGTTTTCCGTTGTTCCTCCTTTTCTCTCTCTCGCCCACCTGCTGTGTGATTAATTGTGGATTTATTCCCTCTTCCACAGTGTGACAACATCCGGGGCCTTTCTTGATCATATCCCCTGCTTCCACACAAACCGACTGACATCAGGAATACTCTCGGTTTGTCCCAAATTCAAGGTAACTGTGTTGCACAGGAAGTGGCTCACTCCCTTTCAGGGAACTATTGTTTCCACTCCATTTTTTATAAAACTTTTTGTTGTACTTTTATATTGCTTTTTGAAACCCTGCCCAGTTGACGTGGAGGCAAATTAACTGGTTGTCCGCATTAATGAGTTTTTCTAATGTTATTTGTGCATGAAGTTTAATTAATGTATGTTGCCTTAACTTTTTTTCACATACTCCAAACATTAACAGGACATATGAAATATGATGACTTAGCTACAGTATTTGCATCACTGGTTTTCTGCATGTTGAGTGTTTACTTAGCGTAGGATAGCTTGTACTTCTGAGTTTATCTTTACGCACATTTGCTGCTAGAGAAAGGGTAGTTCAAATTATATGAATGATTGCAATGGAAATCCACTGGAATGTGTGTGATGTGTGATTAAACAGTACAGTGGTAGGTGGATCTGAGTTTTGACGGCCAGCAGTACCTGGTCTAACCTGCATGGGGAAGCAGTGCTCTGCTCTGCCCTGCCCTGCCAATGACTGAAGGCTTTACCACTGTTTTTGTGGCCATGAGCTGTGCAGTATCCAACTGCAATATCCTTTTCTTTTTTTTTTTGTTAGTTTTTTCCAACTGCAATATCTACGGCATGTCTAGGCTGCTCAAAAGGCAACAACTGTGTGTCTCTGTCTGTGTGCATGCATGCGGGCGTGTGTGTGTGTGTGTGTGTGTGTGTGTGTGTGTGTGTGTGTGTGCACGCGTGCGCGCGCATGCGTACACGCTCCAGATACCCTGCCATTTTGTGCTCCACCCTGGTCAGGAGAGTTGATAGCAGCCACTAGGAGTGGACAGCTCTAAAATCCTCAGACACAGAGAACTGTATCCTGACATGGATTTGGAGGAGTAATCTGCTTAACTGCCCCAGTGTAATGGCCTCCCAGCAGATTTCTACAGACTACCAGGCCAGTGCTCAAGCAGCCTCCAGTAACATTCCACACACATAACCCACTGGCATACAAGCAGCTTAGCTGGATACATTCTGACATCATAGGCCTATTCTATAGATTCTGTACCACTACAGCTGATACTCGAATTAAGTAAAATTCCTTAAGCCGAAGAGTTAAAAGCATAATGAAGAGAGAATGGGGCAGAAAAAGTGAAAGGACAATTAAGGAAGACCGCATAAGGAGTTGGTGATGATGACTAACAAGGTATAATAGCCGCGTCTGAAAAAGCGTTTCAGTGTCTTGCATGCTTCAAAGGGACTGTGACCCCCGCTCCCGCTGCAGCGAGACCGGTTGGTTCTCACGGCCGCTCGCTTCTTCCCAGAATCCCGCAGGATTTGCGCAGCCACGGGCTCTAACAAATCAGATAGGTTACAGCCTCCTCCGGGACCCCCCATTGTGCCTGAGAGGCCCGTGACCTGCTTGCTTTTGGGGAATAGCGGCGGGATTTGGGCTCTCCAAATCCTCTTTCCTCCGGGGGGGGGGTCACGCGGGGCTTCCCCCTGCGGCCTGAAGGTGTCGCCCCCAGCGTCCCACACCCAAACTCGGGGTCATTGTGTCTGCTGTCTCCCACCTCTCTGCCCCGTTATCCCCCAGCAGAAAGGATTATATGACGCTAATCCAGGAGCGACTGCAGCTGTAGGGCCGTGACTGTAAACAGCACCTCCCTTGGAGGCGCATCCTTTGCGCGCCCTGTGAAAGGTGATTGGCCCTGTCGGTAAAGACTGCAGTGTCACCTTAGCTTTAACCACTCTTCTCAAAATGGAAGAACGAGGTCAGTTTAGTAAAAAAGGACTTAAAGGCTATAACATTGCTGTAGCATTAATTCTTAAATGATCATCCGTGAGGTATAATAACTGGACGTTTTTATGCAGTTCTGTTTTTTGGAGAAGTTGGAGCTGCAGTATGTTTTGTTGAGGTCGGAACATTGGACTGAGTGCTGTATATTCACATCACCTGTAGCATTCTATTACATCCTTAAATAAGCACATTTACTCCTTACTCCCTGGTTGCAGAATGTGTGAAAATGCACTGTCCATTTTGATTAAACAAATTTTTAGGGTGATTTGTCTTTTTTTTTTTTTTACATTGTTGTGCATTTATTCAGCTGGATATTCCCTGCTGATGCATTCTAGAAGTTCCAAAATATTTGACTTTGTGTTCAAAATTCTTATGTATTCAAAGATACTCTCTCACACACACATGCACACACAAGCACAAACAGGCATAAATTGTATCACATGTACAGAATGTTCAACACATAATTGATAGCGTCAGCATCTGGAAAAAAAAACAGTACTGTTTACAAGGCAACATAAATCATTCAATCCATCCAAAGCAAGCTTATACACAGTGGTTAAAATGGTGACAAAGAAAGTGTTTTCTAATCCCGTAGCACTTGCCAAGTACCTATCAGAGAATCACAGGCAAAAAAATAAGACCCTCATAACAATAACACAACATCAGGCTTCGTTCCAAGTTTGATTTTGATATGTCAGGGTGTCGACTGTTTGATTTGAAGGGGATTGTTGTGCCAGCACCCTCTGTGTTGAGTGGAGATCTTGGAAAACTCCCATCGCAGTGTGTGTTCTCTTGTTTTATTGATTGTGGTTTTTCCGGCTGTGGGTTCTGCTGCACTTCACTGTACCCACCTCGTTGGACTCCCACAACCGGTTCAATGAGTGGTTCCCTGAAGTCATCGAAAGCCACGGCAAAAACATGTCCGCCGTTGACAAGAGTTGTCTCCTGGTTCCGCCACATTACAGTCTGGTGCAGTGCAATGTTCCATAGTTTTAGTCCCAAAAAAAGTTATACTAGCAAACAATGTGGGAATAAAATGGATAAACTTCACTAGGAACACAAATGAGTCATTCTGCCTCGTTAGCTGAAGCAGAAAACAGTTCTGGGTCTCATTCATAAGGGAAGAGCGAAACCAACCTTTTTTTTTTTTTGGTGACCAAATAGTAAATTTTGAGATTATTTGTGTTGTGCTGTTCATACCAGAATAGCCCTTTTCTTAAAATGAGAGGGGAAACCAAGATGTGGGAACTATAGGCTTTGAGACTGGAACGTATGCGATTCCTAGTCGATATTTTGAAATCCGGCTGGCCTGTACAATGTCCTGATTACATTACATTTTACATTAGTCAATTAGCAGACGCTTTTATCCAACGCGACATACAATAAGTGCATACAGAAACATCATCGAAGTCACTACAGAACAGATAAGACAAAGCACATCCTTCCCATAACGTAGCAGCTATCCCTAGTTATGAACATTGAAGGTAGTTCACAGTAAGCTGTGGGTAAATCAGCTATACTACAATTCTATTCTAAATTATATTATAAACTATAACAAACAGACAAGAAAACACAGGGAACAAGTATCATGAGAGGTCCTAGATTAGTATGTCAGTCAAGGTGGAGTCTGAAGAGGTGCGTCTTCAGGCCGCAACGGAACGCAGGCAGGGTTCCTGGGCTGATGATTCTTATTCTGCTTTTTAGTTGCTTCCCAGACAAACTGTCTCAGTTGCACATAATTCTGAAGCCCTTCATGCTGCGGCTAATAAAAAATAAATAAAAAAAAACATGAAGAAGGAGCTCTCTGATTGGGTGCTGTTGTCAGCACGCTGGAGCATTGTTGAGTGGGAACGCACAGTATGGTTCGGACTCTCAAGGCTCTCATAATGCCCATGAGCTCAGAGAGCTCTTACACTGATGGACTTTGTGTAAAATATTACCGGCATAACACTAAGGCCGTGAAGAAAAACAACTCAGACGAGCTATAAAACTAGCACCATAGTACCTCTCTGAGATATTTATTGAGATCACACTGGGCCAAATATTTTTGTGCCGTCTCATTTGTTAAAGTGGAGAGCGTAACAATGAAGCGCGGCGATGCCAGGCTTTGACAGGTCCAGAACGGCGTGGGCAGCCCAGCGCTGTGTTTCATGGGCAACCCCTGGCGCTCCCTGGTCCCCGGAGCCAGGATACAGCCCTTTCCCAGGTTACCCCTTCTGTTGCCCTGGGCCTCTCTCGGCAGTCTCATGCTAACGTGCATTCCCTCAGCAGGTTGAGATCCTGACATGCTGCTGCCTGACAGGCCGGCAGAGTCTGTTGTAGCGGGCCTTGAAGAACAAGACCTCCATCCAGGACCTGCTGCAGGCCTCCAATGGGACCTGCCCAGGTGGTCCAATGCACCACCAGCAGCCTCATGAACCTGGTCGTGCAGTTCCAGAAGGTGGCGGCGCTCTGCTGTACTTTCAGAGGGACATATGAGTGTGTAGCCCAAATGTTTCCCCCTAAATCTTTGACCCCTAGTCAGAGATAAATGATTATCGGGGGGGGGGGGGTGGGCTGGGAAGTAGCTCCACACGCAGACTTAAAAAGTTCTGATTCAAATACCTTCAGGAAGTCACATTATATGGATGTTTTTAAACCCAATTTTAAATCTGTTGTTGCAGAACCATAGTGGTAGTGTGGATTACAAGATGTGGCTGTAACTGTTACCAGATTTAAATGACTGGAATGTTCTGGGTAATTTCCATGGCATTTACTAGGGAGGGAAATTAATGCACTGGAATGTGCTGTCTCCTCCTGTACCATACATATGAATGCTTCTCTGTAGGTTTTTAGCCACCTTTCACACGACCCTGAAGCCTTACGTGATGTCCACGTTCCTCTTTCGTCAGGGCCTTATCTCAGCCTTTAACCAGTGGCGCACCGGGCAAGTGGGCCTTACTGGATTGGTACCTCATGTAATGTCACAGTAGTGACATTGGGTTGCCCCGACATCATGACAACATCAAAGGATCCTCACATGATAACTGGGGTCAGAGGAGCTTCTGCTGCTTTCAGTAATTTTGCCAAAATCTCCCCAGCAATAAACGGGGTACGAGTCTGAGTCGTTGGGTGTTCGAGTATTCTGTAAGGTGACTGAGAAGAGTTGAGTGTACTATAGGCCAATATCCTCCTCTGTTTGCCAATTAAGAGATTAGAGAATTCTGGTGGCCATCTGCCTGCCTTCTTTTCCCTTTCAGGGTGGGTCTCAAACCGCATGAATGAACATCTACTGAACCGTCGACGTGTATATTGGCCCCATTAGAAGTGCAGTAGCTTTGCTTCCACATGGAAGAAATAACTGGGAATGTGTTCATTGTAAATATTTTAAGCGAATATGTAATTCCAAAGGAAGCCATGTTTGATATGAACAGATTAGTTGATCTGATCTGAATAGCCCACCATCTTACGAAAGAGGTAAACCTATGACAGTTGCGTCTGTCGCATGCCCTTTCCCGAAATGAAGGCGAGGCCTGGTGTTGGCACGGCTTCCTGGGCACTCAGCTGTGGGTGGAGCTGAGGTGGAGGTCTCCAGGCAGCCGGCGTGATGTCAGGGTCGGGTCTCTTGTTCTCTCCCTCTCTGCTGTTCTGCTCCATTAAGCCCTGGCGTGGGTCCACTCAGTGCATGGTTAGCTGTTCAATCCTGCCTCGGCGGGAAGGAAGATGGGGGGACAGGTAGAGGCGGCCCCTGCTGAGCCCTGATTCCTGTTGAGGTGTGATGTGCCCCAAGCACCACATCCCCCTCAGGGTAATTAATCAGCCCTGAACACACTGCAGTCAAGGCAGCGCGCAGAGAGTCTGAATGTATGTCGGTCTGTTTGTGTTCCTGATGGATGGTGGTGACATCTTACAGTAAAAGGGTGACTATCCTTTTTTTTGCCTGGGTTCTTATACCGGGGTCTTTCTCCTGAAGTAACACTCCTCATTCTCCTTCCCCCGCTACCGTCACTCAGTCTGTTTTCCACGGGACAGGTGAGTCACCCCCCTCGTGAGCCCTCACTGAGAAACTCCAAAAAACCACGCTGTCCTTACTGTTCCCACAGGTCACTAGAGCGGCAGTTGCTTCTCATAGATGATGTCCAACGTCATGGCCCTGGCCAGATGGGTGCAGGGTTGGTTAGCCTCTACCTGTGTTTGTGTGTGATCTTCTCCCCTCCTGTAGTTTCTCACAGGGCTCTTGTCTCACCGCCCCCACTAGGTGCTTAGCAATTCCTCTGACCCTGAAGTCCCCTTACCGGCTCTGCCAGCATCAATGAAAATGTTATTCTTTTGTAGGGTCGTGACTGTGCCACAGTCAGGCTCCTCCATCCAGCAGTTATCCTTTAATTGGCTTTGTTAACCAATTATCCTTGTCTTCACACTTTGACCCTATCTTGGGGTTATGGAGAGACCTTCTTAATATTGACTTCCTGTGTTATATTTGGAAAGGATGCTGATTAACTATTTTTACAACAGCCCATGTTTAAAAAACAAAAACAGAATTAGCAAGCACATTTAAATCGTTATAGCTTTGAAATGTTTGGGAGTGAACTCAGGGGTTTTGAGTGGCTGTTTGAATTCCTTTGTGGTATGACCAAGGGTAGAGTCTGTACAGAATCTTTTGTTCTTTTTGGTTATGGCGGTGTGTCCAAAGACATAGGACCTTGTGTTAATGTGCATTGCCTGGAGAAGAAGTTTTTCAGAATGCAGGGCTTTGACTGACCTGCAGCGTTCCCATAAGGCATCGGGAACAGGATCCTGATCTGGTGTTAACGAGGGTGTCTCCACCTTGAAGCATCATATAGAGTTTCTGTTGAACGTGGCTGACAATCAAGGGAGAAACCACAAGGTTATGAGCGCGCCACATCCCCCACAGTCCTCACTTAGCACTAAGATGGACCAGGCCTCAGGCTGCCATGAAACTCTACCCTGACAGCCCATAATTTTACACCAGCCACCCCGCCACCCCTCCCTGCTCCTGAGGGAGCGTCTCCCAGCTCCAGCCTGCCGTGTCCTGAGGGGAACCCGACACCCCTCATACGCGGCTCCCTTGGCAGTTGGTGAGCCCGCAGGTCGACCGGCTCCGCAGAAACACGTCTGGGACCAGCGAAGCTGAAACCGGACACGGCCAAGGCTTCCAAAACGTCCCCAAAACCAAACAAACAATGGAGGTGGAGCCGCGTGCTTTTCAATCCTGCCAGCGTCCCTAACCGTGCAGGCAGCTGCAGAGGCAAAGGTGACGGGAGGTTTAGGGGATAGTACAGGCAAACATATCTATCTGGGCATAAAACTGAATCCCAAACGGTGCTGCTATTGCCATAAACCACAAGCATGGTTGTGGATTAGCCTTTGCTGTTTTTAGTTTTGGTAGAAAGTATCGAGAAAGAAAGATACTGACAAATGATGGAAAGCTTTGTTTGCTTTTACTGTGGAGCATCTAAATCCCTTGATCCCAAACCGCATCCAAAGGTAGCCATCTCAGGCCTATAGCCTTTCCCATCCTCACGTTCATGTCTGAAACTGAACAACCGCCGGCAGTTTCCCCCCCCATTGGAAAAAAAGTTGGCAGGAGGTGGGCCCCGGGCCTGGCCCCAAACTCTGCGGTGTGGTTTTCGACCCGCCTCGGAGCGCTCCAGACTGTCGGGCTCCCGCTGAGATCCTCCGCGTCTCCAGCCTCCCCCTGCCCCCGATCCCATCTCCCCACAGCTCGTCCGTCACTTCCCCGCTGCCTTCCTTGTAATGGCAGGAGGCGTCCGCGAGATCCGGCGGGATGAGCCGGGAGGGGAGTTCATCCCAGTTCAGCCTCCCTTAAACAGTCAATGAGCTCTTGTCGGGAGTGAGCAGGATTATTACAGCTCAGTGTTGGTGATTTAGCTCTAAAGCCCATTGGCGTGGGAATGGTAGTGTCCTGTGGGGGTCAGTAGTGCGGCACTGTGGCCCCTTCCTGTAAATTGTGTCCTGTCCTTTCGAAACGTTTGGGAGAGGGGTTTGTTTACCGATTTGCCACTAGGTGGAAGTGTACCTCCATGCGGATATCACGTTGTATTTTGCTCCCTTGTGGATTTCACTCCGTTTGAGTCTGTTGTGAAGCACAACTGCACACATGCACACGCGTTCACACAAACACATTAGCATTGTGTCATAGCGTAGCATTTTTGATACTGCTGAATGGTACGGTGAAAAGGTACTCCTGTCTCCGGTACTGGCAACAGTACCGGAGATGGTCATAAGTGAATTGCACATGAGTATTGGATATCGCCTGTATACTGTTACTGTTATACTGTATACTGTTTTTTTTGTTTTTTTTGTTTGTTTTTTTTCTAATTCTTTTATATTTGTCTTT
The DNA here is from genome assembly GCA_029718625.1 of Synaphobranchus kaupii. Lineage (NCBI taxonomy): Eukaryota > Metazoa > Chordata > Actinopteri > Anguilliformes > Synaphobranchidae > Synaphobranchus > Synaphobranchus kaupii. The sequence goes on from CM056390.1 coordinate 20,883,886, forward strand.
TTTCAGTTTACTTTTTTTCTGCAATAAATGGCAGCAGTTTTATACTCTATACTATTATACAGTGTTTTTATTGACAACCTTTTTTCTTTTCTTTTTTTTAACCATTTTCCAGATTTCAGTAAAAAGATATTTTGAACCCATGATTTATTCTTTAATGGTTGTAAAGTCCAAAATTTAATAGTATAGAAACACTGTATTCATACTATGTTTCTTAATATCGACAGGGGGTTTGGGGGCATAGATTCCACAGTATGTGGACGCTGATCTATTATTTGCAATATATGGCCTGCCAAGCACATTTGAATCGTAGGCTATGTGTGTTTTCAACATCTTGTGGACAGAATAGTGGTTTATTCTGATTTCTGATTTATATTTAGGCCTCTTCATATGGCCCTAAAAATTGGTAACGGAACAGCCCTAATACACATACACACATGCACCTCCACACATATTGGTGACCTGTGATTGCTGTTTTCTAGGACCTTCACCAGCCACCGGCCCGAGTTGGTCAGCCACGCTAACATCCTTGTGCGCTGCAGAAGGGCGATCACCTCTGCCGACCAGGACACTGGACCCCCCAGAGCTCCACTTCGCCTCTGTCCCCAAGGTAAAACTCACTCTTATCAACAATCACAACTGATCTGGGATCGGGGGGACAACAGGGCGAATGGAGGGATCTGCAAGCCCTACTGTTTAGCCCTTAAACCAGGGGTAGGCGAGGTGGACTCTATCTGTTACAGGATTTCAACTTCAACTTCTACTCTTAATTATGCTACTCTTGTGTCTGTTCACATTTTACTCTGGTCTAATCTAAGAGTGAACTAGCATTAGTGCATAGAACTAATTGGTGGACCTGCATACTAAAGGACCTCCCGTGCCATCTTTGCCGAGGGTCTCTCATTGGATTCTCCGGCCACCTCCCGTGTCCTTAATACGAACGTGATGAGGCACTCGACAGCCCTGTGGGTAACGCCGTCTCTGCGTTCGCCTGTCCTGCCTGAGGATTTGGTTTCATTGTGAAGGTAATCCCCCGTTTAATATATGCCACATTGCGGGTCTGCGCAAGACACAGATGGTGTTATTCACCTGCGCGCGTGTCGGGCCCGCACCTGGCAGAAGGAACGGGCAATAAGAGGCTCGTAGGGTTTCCACAGACGGCTCCTCTATCTAGGCTAGGAACTTATCGTCCCTGCTGCACTGATTACATGTTAAGAAGACAAACAGCATAATGCACCTCGAAGCTCTGCGGCTGCGGCGAAGGTTAGTGCCCAGCCCATCTGTTCTCCCTTCAATTGCTGTAATCAGGTGCTGGATGAGGCTCCGTAGATGGGGGGCGTTATGAAGCAGTCAAGCCCAGATCAGGTTTGCTTTGCGCCCCACGCTGTTTGTCAGGGGGGGAAATGGTACCCTATAATCACAGGCGGCGTGTGGCAGCCCGGGCCATAAAACCGAAGATTGCAGGTTTCCATTGTTTGTCATTTGCCGGGTTGCTACGAGCTGATGGTGGCCGCAGGTGAGTTTTATTGCTTCTCAATGGCCCTGATTTGATTGTTGCGTGCGGGAGGGCACCATCAAGCCAGGCGCTCTGGCTCCCAGAGATGCAGAACAGTGCTGTTCTTATCTGGTGAACATGTGTGTTTGTTTGGTGAAGGGGCCGCAGGATTTGCGCCGAGCTATGTGGGGCACCGCTATTGCGAGTCCCCACCGCTCTGAAACAAAAACTTTCGGCTGAAAAAGGCCGTCCTTATCTTTGGCCCCATGTACACCCTGTTTATTTAGTTTCCTTTTCCCCCCCTCCACTACCATTTTCCTGATTTTACTGATTGCCGTTCTTCTGTAAACAAATGTAACCCGCCTATAAGGCAGTATTTCAAAAGGGATTATTGGCTTCGCAGTTATCATCAGAGTTATCGAATCTCTAGTCCTTCTTGTGATTAATTATTTAAACTACATGATGAGTTTGGGCAGAAGAAGGTCACGAGAATCCTTGCTAATGCTTCGTAAAGATTGTGATATAATGCTTGTGTTGAATACATTTGCTCAAGGATCATTTGCTTTTCCTTTCCTTGGCTTTGACGTTTTTGATTTTTGCTTCCCACTACTAAGAATTTATATTAGCAACATCTCATGTGCATAAGTGCATGGGTGCATTCTGGGAATGTGATAAAAAAGACTAGAAAAAAGACCCTGGGGGCAGGGCCATGTGAGCTTGTTTAACAGTAGCCTTCTTCAGACGAAACATCCCAGCACCAGCTTTTAGAAGCATGATTGAAATCAATAAAAATGGACAGGAAATCTCCCCAGATCGCCGATCACTCCCATATCATAAAAACTCCTCTTTTTTTAACAGGAGAACAAAGAAATACAAACATAAATTGCTGGTGGGTAATTTATTCCTCCGGTGAAGTGGTGTCTGAGTTTATTAATTATTGCGGGAAATAGCCAGCTGTAATTCACAAGGAACGAGTCAGTTATGAGGAGGCTGTATTTCTCTTGGCAAGCTCCCTGTTGGAAAGTGGATTTTGAGGTGAAACTTCTGGCTTGGGATGCAGGAAATGTTGAGGGGAGCGTGACATTGACAGATCAGGCTGGCTCTGCCCATCCAAAACAAGTGCAAGTCGACTGGAACCATCCGGGGATAATAGCGCTGGTTTGCAGAGTGTCGGGGGCGTGGGGTGGGTGGGGGTGGTGGCTGGTTAGAAACTCTTCACTCTTCATTCTTCAAAGCCTCGCATTATCAGTTGTACACAAGTTTATTTGTTTTTTCTCAGGAAAGAAAAAAATGTTTTTGTGCTACATATGGTTTTAATAGTGCTGCACGGTTGCCTCCTAGGTCTCCTGCGTGTTTCACACGATGCATGTTAGCTAGAGCAAAGCACGGAAAAGTGTCGCTTTGCTGCGTCTATTCATTTTGTTTCCTGTGAAAGTGTGAGGCTCCAGTTGAAATTTTCCTCACAAGAGTAGATTTGTCACAGCATTGGTTGTTGGCTGAAAACTTGACACAGCGCTGCTGTATGGGACAGAATCACTGAGAGAAAAGGGCATGGATCAGAGAAACAGTTCTCAGTTCGGCTCCATTCAGGTACCATCAGCCTGACGTGTGAAGAGCTGTGGGCATGCGATGACCGTTCCTTTGACTTTTAGCACCTTGACTCCGGACGTGGGGGCTTTCATTTCAAAGCGCGAGGGGAAAAGCGCTGTCCTCTCGGTGTCCAGCAGGTCCCCGTGGTTTGTTTGAAGTGGGATTTGTTTGAGCAGCGTTATCTTGAAGAGCTCATGTGACCTGCGAGAGAGATAGCAGCAAACCAAAGCCATCAGTCCTCTCCTTGCCCCCCCCTCCAACACCCTTATCACAGGCAGGACAGACTGTACAGGCCCTGCCAGGGCTCAAGACTCGTAAAGGCAAAAAAAAACCAAGCCGCTCAAAGCTGACAAATGATGCATCGTGTGCACTCTCGCTATCTGGGTGTCGTCAGCTAAAATCGGGCCTAAAAGGGGAATTTTATTTGCTGACAGGTTTCACATATGGCAACGTGCAACCCAGTTTGCAGTGTTCGCTGGGACCGTCGCTATCCCACGATGCTGTCTGTACTCTCGCTTTCCTGAGACTTCCGCCAGCCGCAACCCCTGGCGACTATCTGTCAGGCCGCCGAAGACAACGCTGCTGCCGTTCCCATTATTGTATGTGGAAGACAATGCCTCCAGCGCTGTCTGTGTGCATAGGTGTCCTCTTGACCCCCAGGGTCGGCCCCTGTCAAGTGAGCTCAATTCCAGGAAGTTTGCGCTCCAGTGCGGGGGGGGCCAGGGGGTGATGGGGGGAGGGTGGAGTGGCGGGGGAATGCTGGGTAAGGGGGAGAGGTAAACGCAGGCTTTCCAGGTGACCAGACCCATCCCCAGAGCGGTGTCTTCCTGGGCAAGGCCCCCACTTCAACCGCCGCGCTTGTTTTCCCCCGGGCCCTTGATCCTCCGCCACCCGACAGGCCCCTGCGAGTACCTGGGCGTGAACGCTTCAGAGCGCAGGGTATCTGTTGCCAAAGGCAATCTCCAGGGTCATCTGCCCCGTCTCATCGGTCGGCAATCCGTCATCGCGGCCCACTCAAGTGTTCAAGTGGAGATAATGCAGCGGGCCGCTGTCTCGGGCCCAACTGTCATGAGTCATGGAGAAGTCGTGGAGCATACACAGCGTGTGATGGATGTTTCTGGAACAAACTGCTTACCGCTGGACAGAAAGAAGGGAAAAAATGGTTAAGCAGCTCCATCAGCATATTAATCACAGTGAACAAACACTAAGGTGACAAGAACATGCACTTCCAGAGGAGTACAGATGTACGTTTAGGTTCTACAGATGTACGTTTAGGTACAGATGAACGTTTAGGTTCCCAGATCTCATCTGACTGTAAAGCACAGACACCTTTGGTGGAAACGGCCTTCAAAGGGACTTCGGTACTTCAGTAGTTCAGTCTTAAGCACCATTAGGCTAAGATTTGCTGCTTAGCCTAATGGTGCTTCATGAGCTTGAGGCAATGCCTACTGCTGACATGTGATGGTATATGGAATGTTTCTGTAAAAACACCTGGGTCCACTCAGTGATGTCACTTTTTTCTGGGTAGTAAAGGGAGTTCTTTTGAGAGCATGTTTTTGTATTCTGGGTATTGAAGTCATTACAGGCAGAAGGAGTCATTATATGACATGAGTTATGCACCACACAGAGTTCCAGGCCTGGAGGCTGGTCACTTGTATGCAGGTCTCTGCCTGGGAGGTACTGGCTGCAGATCAGAGACAGACAACTCACAACTTCTAGCTAGCCCCTCCAAATCCAGATATGAGGTAGTAGGTAGTATTGGAGTATTGTGATGTCCTGTTCATGACTGGGATCCCTTTGGTATATATGAAAAGTACACCAGCACACTGCTATTATGCTACCAAGTGATTTAGCGAACCTAATCCGTGAGCACTGACGTTTCAACCATTCGTTAGGTACTGGCCGTCGACCTGTCGACGCGCTGCCCCCTGCTGTTAGAAGCCATTAGCGGCAGAATAAGGGCTCAGACTTTGCTTTGGTTTACTCACTGTGGCTGTAGGAGCTGAGGCCTGCAGGAAAACACAGCTGGCTGCCAGACTGCTTCCTCTGTCCCAGAGCACACAGACAGAAGGCCAGTGAATTCATCAGGGGGCCGGGCAGGACCTATCCCACGCTGCACCGCTTCCAGCAGCTTTCTCCCCGATAGGTGTGGCAGCACGGCCCCGGGCTCTTTTTTCCAGAAGGGGTGTTGGGATCTTATGGAAGGGGGTGAAAAGAGGAACCTCCTACTTGTGCTTGAGAATGCCTCTTTACATCAATGAAGCAGATGGAATGGTTTATCAATTGATTTAATGGTGTTACGTGTTTCTATGTTTAATGCGCGCTGTGTGCTTTTTCTGTGTCGGGTCATGATTTGGAATGGCCTTGAATTTTAGGCATATTGATTGGGAAACTGTTTTTAACCTGAACCTCTTGTATCCTGACCTTATCCCCACCCCTTATAAACCCCGGTCTTTGTAGCCTAAAGGGTGAAGGTCCATGGCAGGCTGTGGCCCTGCTTTTAGACTCCTGGATGCTGTAGCCACTTTTCCAGCTTTTTAAAATGAGAGTATGTAAAAATGCAAGCTTGGCTAGCTGCTCTGAATAAGGGCATGTCTTTAATAGTGCCGCACGGTGCCTCCTAGGTCTCCTGCGTGTTTCACACGAGGCATGTTAGCCAGAGCCTGTGGACAAATAAAAAATCTAATCATTTACAAGTGGCAGTGGAGTTTGAACAAAAACCGAGCCCTGCTAGCCTGACGTCGTCATGCCAGGCTTATCTGACTGAATCCCTGTCCCCTGTCCAGCCCAGCCCAGGAAATTCTGTAATGCCTTTAGAGGATTTCTGCTGATGTTTTAGCGTAGAATTGTTTGCGAGGCCAGTGAAGTAAGGCAGGAAAAAGCAAAGGACGTTTTGGCCCTGCCATTGGTGATTGTTTTTTAAAGTAGCATTAGGTAAGAGCTGTGTGACAATACACCCTGACTCACGCACAGGCTCAAATCACATGAACTGGGGTGTCCTTTTCCGCCTCTCTGGTGGGTTCGGGAAGGAAAACACATGATGCAATACTACTTGAGTTTGTTATCAAGCTGTATCTTTATTCACAAGCAATATAATTATTCACCAGCCAGCTGAAAGACTGCTAATGCATTGTTCTAGCCCATAATCATTCTCGGTAGCCTTCTCATGGTGTATCTGCAAACATTTATTTCAGTGCGTAGTTGGATCATACGATAAGACAGCTCGTTTTTGTAGCAAATCGGTCTTATCAGTAGGGCCTCGATGACTCAGATATTCTGGCCAAAATCAATTGGTTTAAATGCAATTCAGTTGGCTGCTGCGGTTTGACTTCTCAAAGCTTCCCATGATGAAAACCTTTATGTTAGATAAAAGAAAAATGCCTTGTTGATTAAGCAAAAACAAGCAGTATGCATAAAACAAAGCACAGTAAGGCTTTTGTTTCCCAAACAGTAATGAGGGGGCTGGGCGCCCCAACATAAAGACCCCCTCACAATGGATCGGGCTTTTGGTTTATTGTGCGCTCCAAATAAGACATAGAAACGGCCTGTAAAGGCATTGAGATCTGCTCTCCGCAAGTCTGTGGGAAACATTCGCTTCTCTTCCTGTTCTTTGAAAGAAAAATGTGCTCCAGCAAAATAGCAGGAAATATCCGCAGCCTTTTGATATTAGCCAAACAAGCCGGGTACATAATTGTTTACAGTTTGCGTCTGTCGTGACCATCTTTATGGAAAAACACAGCCGCCGTTTAACTCTGCTCTTTACAGGCCCAAGCTCTGGCCGGCTGACTGCGAGCTTTGAACACTGCCATTACAGAGACCGCCAAAATGCATGTTACTGGCCGTTTGGAAAAATGCTAGTTATCTGAAAATGAAGGCAAAATTAGAGAGAACTCCAAATGCTCTGACAAGTAGGGTCACCTAATCGCCTAGTTTAATATCTGAATATCAATATAGTAATAATAATAATAATAATACAAACCCCAATAATACAAACCCCAAAAAAGTTGGGACAGTACGTAAAATGCACATAAAAGCAGAAAGCAGTGATGTGTAAATTCTATTTTACATATGTTTAATTGAAAACAGTACAAAGGAAAGATATTTAATGTTTTGCCTTACCAACTATAGATTTTTGTAAATATGCGCTAATTCCGAATTTGATGCCTACAACATGTTCCAAAAAAGTTGGGACAGAGTCAAAAAAAAAAAAAAAAAATACTGGGAAATTAAAAAAAACAGCTGTTTGGAACATTCCACAGGTAAACAGATGATGCTATCATGACTGGGTATAAAATGATAAAATGATGTCAAAAGACTCTTGATATCTTATTTTCAGGTACTCTTACAAGCGATACAAAACCTCGCTGCATTTGAATGGATCTCTATAGGAATTGGGGGGTGGAACTACAGTACCAGTCAAAAGTTTGGACACACCTACTCATAGAACGTTTTCTTTCCGTTATTTTTACTGTTTTCCACATTTTGGAATAGTAAAGACATCAAAACTATGAGATAACACAAATTAAATTATGCAAAAACCAAAAAAGGGTTAAACAAATAAAAAAAGTCTTATATTTTAGATTCTTCAAAGTACCACCCTTTGCCTTGATAACGGCTTTGCACATTCTTGCCATTCTCTCAAAGACTTTTTTTTATTTGTTTAACCCTTTTTTTGGTTTTTGCATAATTTAATTTGTGTTATCTCATAGTTTTGATGTCTATACTATTCCAAAATGTGGAAAACAGTAAAAATAACGCAAAAAAACCTTCTATGAGTAGGTGTGTCCAAACATTTGACTGGTACTGTACATTAAGCTGTAAATTACATGGGAATAGTATGGAACCCACGGTTGGCTAAATGGCTGTTAGTCATCAATGATCTGCGGTATAAAACGAGCCTCAAACGATCACTCCGCTTCCATCTCTCTCTGCCACTGACTGCATGTACACTCAGCCATTTAAGTGTCTTCAGACATATTTGTATTTATACGTTTTATCTTGAAAACGCTGGCATGCTTTCACTTCACTTACTGATTATGGTTGTTGAACGTCGGGGCACTCTTAGAAAGGACCCCAAATTTCCAGTGGCCAGTATCCCTTAAACGAACTCCTGCTACATTGTGATTGTTGTGGTATTCTTCTGGACCCAAGACAGTGCAGAGACAATGCACCATTGACCCAACAGGGACAAATATTCCAGAAGCTCTCGCTCCCCATTGTGTGCTGGACTTCCTCTGCGTTCTGCTTTCCCCCAGTCTTGTCAACAGGGGGAGCTGTTGATGCTCTGATCCTGCATCCCTCTCCCTGGTTGTCTTGGTGGAGATCACTCTGCTGTGTGAGCTTTACGGGAAAAATGTGGGTTCAGCTCTCTCCTCATTTCCATGTCAGCACTCTCTTGTATATGTTAAAGAACCCAGACTGGCCCCACACTAATCATAATCTCTCTTAATGACAGCATACCCAATCCCGGGGTTGTAGCACTTGCGTCCCCATTATGTTGTGGTGGGGCTTCTTTGCTTCCCAGAAATTAAACGTTGCCCTGCAAACTCAACACATATTTGGGCAGTCTGCACTGCACAGCAGCGGAGTCTTAGGCAGCAGTGTGGAGCAGTTTGAAGTGGTTATAGGTTCAAATCCCAAGGTTTTACCTCAGCTGCTCCAGCTACAGCCAAACTTTCAAAATTGTGTGTAGAAAAATGTTATACAAAATAGGTGAGAGATTAAATGCCATCTCCAAACTGCCCTCAAGATGGGTATTCTTTGCTTAACTTTCATGGGAGTATCACGGTATAATGCGACGATTACTGCAGACCTCACTGGGGTTTCTGCTGTGCAGATGGGGTCCAGCAGTGAAGGAAGTGTGAGTAAAGGGTTAAATCCCGTGAGCCCGGTCACAGGAAGTCGCACATCCTGCGCTGCCCTGGTATGGGGAGAAGGGGGCTTCCATGGTGACCTGCCAGCCAACAGGACCTGGCAGCAGAGCCCACTCCCGATACTGGAGGGTAACAGCGAGAAAATGTGCTTTAAGTAGGGCTTTATCACATAGCGCATAGGCTGGCCAGTTTGATCATTCTCAGTCTCACCACAGTGGCTTAACTGTCAACCCTTTCGGATGGGTGTCTTTTCAAAGCTTCCAAACCCTTATAAATTCATTATAAATCTTATAATGATAATGAATACACAGCAGAGGTTCACACTGCAGAATATCCAAGATGGCTGCACCTCAACTACACAAGGATAACACTTTAATTATATGAAGTCGAGGAATAAATTGTCTGAATAGTAATATTCCATGCACATGGTTTGACTGACAATGAAACCGCAATGGCAGGTATGCAGTGGTTGTGCTTGAGAGTGCCAAGCTACACAAAATTCTGCACAGATCATCATCTTTGCTGGGCCCAGTCAGCAGACCATAAATGGCAGTGGATTTATACGGCATTTGCATAGTGCAACACCCTCGAACCACACCCATTGTATTACAGAGTGACTCGCCCCCTCTGACATCATTGACGCTCTAACGGGGGCCAACGCCACACATCGTAAACAGCGGCAGCGCGAACGATGCCTGTGGTTTTGTGCACACCCGTGATCCACACGTTCATCCCAGCCGGTGGGACCAATCTTTACAAATCGGTTTGATACCCGTATACCCCCCCCCCCCCCCCCTTCCCCCCCCTCCGGGGTGAGAGAAGACCTCAGAGAGATGATCTCAAGAGCCGTTTCCCTCAAGGGCCCGGTTCCTCGCCTCACACTCCAGACCGCGGTCGACTCGCTGCGCTTAAACCCCAAACGAGATTATTTTAATGGAATTAGGCGCAATGAAAGCGCCATTCCGCAGCGGTCAGCCGGGGCAATTAGCAGGCGACGGCTCTCTGGCGGGCCCTTTAATTGGGTCAGCCGCGGGTCAGGCCCCAGTTCTGGCTGTGAGAGATTGGATTACGTGATCCGGGGGGCTGTTTGTTGTGGAGGAGTGATGCAGGTGGTCCAGGTTTTCGGACCACTGTGCACCGCATGCAGGGCCTACTATTTTCCTCTGCTCAAGCCATAGTATGAACTGTTCCTGGCGGCACTTTAGCCTGCGGATAAAATTCATCATTGATAATGCAATGAAATGGCTTCTGAAAAAAAATAAAAAATTTGTTCAGTTCACAGATTTCCATGTATTCCTCTATGCATATTGAAGATGTTTTAAATGTGGGTAACCTGAGGCAATATTTGAGCTGTTTCATGTATTTGTTATAGTTGTTCATGCAACATCTGAGTCCCAGTTGAATCCTGGACAAAGCGGAAGAAATATGAGTGATGACTTGAACTCCCACTGCTTGCCGTACATAGTGGTGCGGTTGCGAAACAAAGACTCCGTCTGCCCCAAAACCGCCGAGTTACTCTACACACCCAATAGAATCCTCTCTGGAACACATCCTGCAATCCCCACTGATGCCAAGCCAGTTGTACGTCTTTGATGGTACAACGTGGTCTTTGTCATACAGGCCCACTCCGAGCAGTGCTTTTCACCCCACATTAAGCCCCATTCAGCTTAGAGGATATACACACAGAACGCGGTCTTGCACTGAGCCGTGTCTGTAGTATGCGGACGAACGTTCGCAGTAAGGGAGAATATTCCCCTTATTTGAGGCTGCGGGACGCTCATCGCGTGAGTGGAGTGTGCCGCTGGTATTCGGACTCGGTCATTTCTCAGTGGACACTGCAGTGACCTCGTGGCCACCCCGGGCTGTGGGAAGCAGGGTTCTTATGTGCTTAGTGTTCATTAGTGCCCTAATTAGTTTCTTTTTAACTCACTGAGGGAGTGACCTCCGCTCTTCGGCCTGACCCGACGGGGTCAAGCGTTGGGGTTCAGCCCGAGTGCACATTAGCATGCAGGTGGAAGCGGGGTTCAGAGCAGGGTCCGCGGCGTTTCTGTTGCGGTCTGTTGAAACCTCACCCCGTCATTTTGACTCATGAGTGAAATGATTGGCAGACTGTGCCTCTACCCCAGCCTGACTGACAGCGCAGTTGACCTGCGCTCACAGGAGAGCTGCTGTGAAGCAGAGCCTGGGTCACCTGGGTACTGTAAGATGCAAACAAGGGCTTCCATTGTATTTCAGGGTAAAATGATTACCTCACTCCAGAACTTAGAGTGACCTGATTCGATGTCACGATCCCCTCAACAGGACAGTGACCGCAAGAGTAACTGGGTATTTGATCACACCACCACCAGCCCCTCCTCCTTTTACTAAATAATCAATCCCATAAATTCTATTCAGAAGTGTGTCCTTAACTTGCTGAGTCATTATTAACAGATGCAGCATGGTGCATTGATGAGCACTGCAGTCCTTGGGCTGTCTTGGATGCAGAGTTGGGGGTTTGGTCCTGGGGTGGGCGGGCTTACTCTCTCCTGAGGGGGGCTACACAGCTGATCACCATTGACCACTCCTCCAGTGTCCCTGGCCAGGGCCAGCTGGGCCCTCATAATGATGAGGTTCCTCCCTGACCTTGTGACCCTGACCTCAGAGTGAGGGCACCATAGTGTCACCCCTGCACCCCAAAGCTGATCCCACAGAGCAGTTGATCCCCTCACATTGTACTGTTATTGCTCGGAGGGGGTTAATACCTCATTAGTGGCATTACTGACTATGTGTTGTCACAGAAGATATTCACATAATGACTCGCTATCCCTTCTAATACTCCCTTTTCCCTTCTAAATCTTAAAATTATTGTTTTTCTACAGTTGAGAGATTATCCGTTTCATAGTATAAAGCGACACAAAGCTGTGGTGGCTTGTGATTATCATGTTAATGCTAATTAACAAAGATTGAACGTTTTTTTTGCTTTCTCACAGCGTTAAAAAAGACCACTCTTCTGGATAGCACAACTGAAATCTTGTGCTGAAAAAAAGTACAAGTAGAACAGCACTAGCAAGCCCCTCCTTCATTTCATGGTGTAATAGGTGGCTGCTCTTTGGTTGGATTGCGATAATGAGGTCTATCGTGTGGTTGGACGGTGGTAAAATTAAAAAAGGCTAGTTTTTTGGTTCTGTTTCGGACAAGGAGATGCTGTTCACGCTGAGCAGAAAGTTACCCACGTTTGGATCTCTGATGACACTGCTAAAGGCCCAGGGCCACTGCACCCTCTTGTACTCTCAGATGACCCTTAAGATTGACCTGCTGGGGGTAAAGAGTACATGCCCGTCCTAACGTCAATCACTATTGCACCAGTTGGTTAGACCGGTGCTATCTAGCTAGTGCTATGGAACTACCTTTACCGTAAAACCCAGTCATATCACTCGGCCAATCCTGTAAATAAGAGATGTAAAGCTAGATATTTTTCCAGTAGGTAAAGATTAAGCAAACTTTTGTTTGTTGGATTAAGCTGCTAGAAGAGCCATCAGTGTGGATATATGCTACTGTATGGCCTCTTGGCTGTGGAGTGGTACGTCACTCCCTCTTGGCCAAATCTGCCTCGAAAAAGAGATTCCTCATCGTAATGACTTCATAGTAATAGGTTAAATAAAAAATAAAATCTAAATAAAATCACACAAGTTGTCTTTCAGTCTCTCTGATCCCTGTTTGTTTGTTGAGCAGTGCATGAAACCCAAACTTGTTCGTAATGTGGTTTCCTACCGACAGACTTTTGGGTCGTTCTTTTGTGGTCTCACCACTAGATGCCGCTGTGTATTTCTGTTTCATATGGGAAAGTATCACCCTATACATCATCCACATAACCTAGGTGACAAGCAGTGCTCAATCCACTTCGTGGAACAGGAGTCTCAACAGGAGTAATTGCATATGTTTGTTAGTTCAGTAAACTCTCTTATCCATTATAATTGCTTTTTTAAATTTTTTTATTAGAATTGGTCGGACTGCAGCCAACACTATTCTGTGACAGACTGTATAGCCTGGAACTGAAAAGATCCAGGCTAACAATCCATGCATTGTAAGATTTAATCAAACACAAATAGTCTACGTCTCACAAACTAATCTGTTCATTCACTGTGTCCTCACCATTTGCCCTTAAAATATACAAAACCTTTCTGAGAGACCTCATTGTCCCCCCTGAGTCAATTAACACCTTTTCCAGAGCAAAAGCCTTTTGTTCCTTCAACTCGGTTGTGTCACTCATGGGCAGATTTGAATGTGAACATCTCTCAAGGTGATTGGTCAGAAAAGTTCAGCTTCTGTAGATGATTGGCTGTCCTGAAACAATCACCTTGAAGCGATTGGTGCTTGGACAGACTATGGGATGATATAATATTGTGTGGGATAGTGTGCAGGAGGTGAGCCGTCCAGCCACCTTCAAATGTGAAACCATCCATTTCTTTGTCCCATTTAGCACTGGAGTCACAGCATACATTGAAGGGCAAGCTTTGTATGTTTCTCTGTTGTTTCTCTGCAATATTTTTTTATTCCTGTTACGTCTGTATCATTGGCAGTGTTTCTGATGCAACGCGAGAATCTAAGTAGGAACTAATACTGAATTGAGTCTGGTTTTTTTTGGGTATTATTATTTAATTATTTTTCTTACAATGTCCACTTCTGTCAGTTGGTGTGCCGATGCCTTTCAAGGGTCCACCTCAGCATCTTGTTTGTGCAGACGGGGTTTGGTTTTACGTTGTCTTTTGTGGGCAGCGTATTGAGTGCACGTTTGCTGGCTGCATATTTGGCGTGAGGCCAGGGGCAGGCCGGCGCTGCCACACTGCAAAGAGGGTGCAGCGGGGGTAGGGCTCGAGGGGTTCATGCCACGGCGGGTAATTAGACGCTTCAGCGGCAGAGAGAAAGCATGAAGAGAAAGAGATGGACGTTTCATAACGTCTTTAAGGTTACAGAACTCCAAACATAAAATATTGCTCATTGTTTGGCGTTTACATGATGACTTCTAGCTGTGTAATGTTCCCTGTCTCTCAAACTGAAGCCAAACTGAAGTTGATTGCCATTCCACATAAATTATGGAAAACAATTGATCTAAAACTCTGAACATTATGGATGGATCTAGTGAAAATAATCAATGAATATGCAGCGGGGTAGCATTATAGGAAGTAATGTTGTGTGTTCTTGTCTGTGCGTGTGAACGCATATGCCTTTCTATGTGCCTGTGTGTGCATTCTGGTGTGTTGATGTAGGCCTGTGTGCCTGCGTGTTTGTGCATGAGTGTGTACAGTGCTCAGAAAAGTAGTGTTTAGAAAATATCCCCCCCCCCCTATTTTGTCCTGTGACACCTTAAGATTTTAATGTTTTGACATTCTTCCCATTCAGAAACACAATAAATTCAACACATCTAATAAAATATTGTTCATTCAACAACATTGTTTTTGTAGATATGCCATTGACAACCATTCTCAGGTGCAGTATGTCTTTATGAATTGTGCATGTTTTTTTTACATTTTGGAACTTTCCCATTGCTCCATGCAGATTTGCTCAAACTCTGCCAAATTAGACAGAGAACATTGGTGTACAGAAATTTCCAATTTTTATATGATGGGATTTAGGTCTGGGCTTTAGTTGGGTCGTTACAGAATACTGATCCTCTTTTTTCCTTTGTAGATTTTCCCCATGTGCTTTAGGTCATTAATTATTTTATTTTTTTAAAATTAGTTTTAAAATTTTTTCTCCCAATATGGTAGTCAATTGTACCCTAGTAGGAATCAATTCCCTGTGTACTACTGAGACTTCGCCGTTACACGACCCCGTCGGCCGGTGGTAGGAACTTCAACTTCATTAGGCATATGCCTAATGCGTGGCAACCTCTTATTCAAGGCGTGACTCCTCGCGCTCCTGACCATGATTCCAGCACAGCCGAGTCCCTCCCCCCCACCCGGCCCAATTTGCAGCTCCCTCAAGGCACCGGCCATTCTCGGATCTGGCAGGACCGGGGCGTGAACCTGGGCCCTCAGTGTGCAACTGCATTGACTCAAAGTCGATGTTGTTACCGCTGCGCCACCGCCGCGCTTGCTTTAGGTCATTAATGTCCCGTCGGATAATGCAGTCGGAACGGAATGTTCACCCTAAATGCACTTCTCTTGTGGACTTGAACCGGTTCAAGGATTTGCCTGTATTTGGCTCCATAAGTCCATCTTGCCCTTGATCGCAACAAGCTCTGCGGTCCCTCCTGCTGAAAAGCGACCCCATAGCATGATGTTGCTACCACCGTGCCTGTCGGTAGGGGTGGTGTTACCTGGGTTATCGACTGCGTTTGGTTTGTGGCAAACAAGCACTTTGCTTTCAGGCCGAAGAGCTCAACTTTAGTCTCATCAGACAACAAAATCTTCTTCTAGTAGATCTCAGAGGGTGCGGCCCAATATTCTTCACTTCCCACCTCCCTTCCTCCACTCCCCCACTACCACTCCTCTACTACCCAGAAGTATGCAAAACTGCCTGAACGTTTTGAGTGCAAGTATTTGCATGTACAGTATACAATGTACTTGACATTACAGTTCGTGTCAAGACATGAATTAATATGTAACCATTAATACGTAGTTAAGATGTAATCAGCGACATTAGATTAAAACACAAAGATCCGTTTCCGGGGCACGGAGTAGAGGAGGTGGTAGTGGAGGAAGGGAGGGTGCATTTTTCTAGTATTGGGACGCACCCAGAGTAAACTCCAGGGGTGGCTTAATGTTGGCCTTTTTCATAAGTGGCTTCCGTCTACCCACTCTCCCAAAAACGTTTTCACCCAATGGCCAGAGTGGCCTGTGGATTCTAAAAATCACCAGCCATTTTCAACATTTTACCAGCCACATTACCTTTTATTGGAACACAACCTGGTTGGTTACCAGCCAAAGTGGCTGCTAGAGTAAAAATCTCACCAGCCACAGTCAAAATTTTACCAGCATTTGGCTGGTGGCGGGTGTTAATTTTTCACACACACACGCACACGCGCACCTTGCAAAGAGGCCAAATATGTTAAGTGCTGAAGAGATTGTTGACCTCTGGACAGTTTCTCCCATTTCAGCTAATGAGCTCTACGACTCCTTCAGTGTTGTAACTGCCCTCTTGGTCAATTCTCTGACAGTTGACCTTCTTGTCCAGTTGCTCAGTTTCATATAGGTTAGCCTGATCATAGTAATGTCTAGGTTGTGTAATACTTTTCCTTTTTGTTGCAATGGACTTAATTGCTCCTAGTAAGATTAAAAGATTTGCCAGTCTTTCTTCAGATTTCTTCAGCCTCCTAACAACTTCATCTTGACGTTCCACTGGCAGTTCCTCGGTCTTCACAACAGCATGACTGAAATGATCTGCTGTTTCAGTTGTGGGAGCTCACAAAATCAGGGATATTCTGTAATCGTGTAACTGAACACGAGTGAATTCAAAACCAACACAGGTGGACCTTGTTAATGTAAGTGTGATCTGTGAAGAACATGGAATACACCTGGCCCAATTTAAGTTATTCATGCAAACGTGATGAATACTTATCAAAGTAATTTACCAGTTTTTATTTTCATATAACTCTGAAGACATTTAAATACTTTTCTTCATTTTGACATTATAGAGAGTTCTCAATTTAAACGTAGAAAAATAAATATATTTTAATTTGGGTGCTGTGGCAATCAGTCATCATAGGGAAACGGAACGTTCTGGAGCACTGCTGGAGTACCTCAATTACATAGAAGAAATACGACTTCATTACCCAATCTCCCTTAATCGTAAGACTTTCTGTATTATGTCTCAGCTGCACAATTGCAAGATAAACTGCAGGTTTTAAGCTGTAGTTGTGCAGTTTGCCCATGGCGGTGAAGCATGAATCACTGGGGCCTCATCCAGCCATGGCTGATACAAGCGGTTGTGTGGCTCTTTTGTGATAACCCTGGTTCCTTCAGACTACGCACTGGACTTGTTTTACTATATCGGAGGAGAATGCAAATATCTACTTCCTCTTCATTGTCCCGGCAACAAAGACCTCATAGGTTAGTTTGGCACTGTCACTGGGGCAATTACAGGGAGACCTGAGAGTCAGAGGAAACAGACGGGGTGTAGGCCGAGTCTGTGACTAAACAGTATCGGCGTGGGAAGATTGCTTTCTGCCACATAATTCATAATTACAGTCTATTCAATAAGTGGCTGAAAAGGATTTATTTTTCATTTAAGGCTTTGAATAGATCTTATGTGTCAAGAGATTAAGCTGGACCAATATCAAGATCAAGATAATATATAATTAATTTATATATATATATATATATATATATATATATATAAATGTTGATAATTACAATATAATTATAAAATGCAGAATTCACTTTTGTTGAAGAACGTCCACAAATATCCACACGTTTTCATTCTGCATTTCAGAAGAAGATACAGCTGACATTGCCCCAGGAGCTAAAATTAATTTAATACAATTAATTAATGCAGTTTTGGGAAAATGAGAACTAATCTGCCAATGTCTAACCAATGTCTCTTCCCAGAGCTTAAAGGGGAACGCACGGTTATTTCTTAAACTTCTATATCGATTTTATATGTTTAATGCGAGTCTTCAAGCTTACCACACTAGAACTGTGCCTCCCGGTTCCCTTGTTTCCAGATGCGCTGCGTCACGCTGATCTACGTCAGTGGTGGTTAATTCCAGCTGCATGTTTATAATGTATACTGGAAGGTTTGAAATTGATCAGATTCGCTGATAGATGAAAGTGTGATATGACTAAAGAGATGCCATCCTCATTGTCTTCAAGTTCTTCCGAGTTCAGCAATGTACAATTTGGCTATGAAAATCAAAAACGTTGTATACGTATAATATTGCAATCAAAGTGAAGTTTCAGAAATCGACTGAAAATGCTTCGGAAACTTTTGACTACAATATTGTATCCAATTTTCATAGCTAAATTATACATCGCCGAACACGGAAGAACCTTGAGTAAGCACAAAAACAGCGCAAGCTTCAAGCTCAACACCTCTCTGCATCTTACTCAACACCTCTCTGCAACACCTCTCTGCATCTTACTCAACACCTCTCTGCATCTTACTCAACACCTCTCTGCATCTTACTCAACACCTCTCTGCAGTTATCCAGCTAACTCAGCAATCCTGCTTCGTAGTATACCCCCTTGTGGACAGAGCTTAGGGACTACACGGTGACGTCCTATTGGCTGCACGGTGAGAGCCGTTTGAACGTTGTCACTGTTCGTGAAAGCCCTAACAGTCCCATTCTTTCATAGCATTATGTGCATTTTTACCCTGCCTGCATTCCGTCGAGGCCTGAAGACACACCTCTTAAGACTCCACCTTGACTGATATTCTAACCTAGGAATATCAGTTCCCTGTGTTTACTAGTTCCCTGTGTTTTTCCTGTCTGTTTGTTATAGTTTATAATAGTATTTAGAATAGAAGTGTAGTATAGCTGATTTACCCACAGCTTACTGTGAACTACAGTCAATGTTCATTACTAGGGATAGCTGCTACATTATGGGAAGGATGTGCTTTGTCTTGTCTGTTCTGTAGTGATCTTGATGACGTCTCTGTATGCACTTATTGTACGTCGCTTTGGATAAAAGCGTCTGCTAAATGAATGTAATGTAATGTAATGTACCAGTCCCAGGTATAATGATGGGAGTTTTCTGAGGGGCAGAAGGGAATGCAGTACGGGTGGCCTTGCCCTCAGTGCTGAAAGCTCTTGCCTGCAGTGTGGAGAGGGAGCGCTTTGATTCGCTGGCTGAGGTGATGGGAAGCATATGGGGATCCTCCGTAGCACTTACACTTCTCAGGATAGAGACGGTGATGAGACGGTCGTACTGTTTTGCAGAAGCCAAAGGAAAAGAGGTGTGGAGTACACAAAGCAGATGTGCAGTCAGTAAAGGGTTTTACTCCCCTTTAAATTTTACATTTTTATATATTGTTTTTATATTGAACATCAAAAGAAACTCGGAACTATATATACACTTTTGAGATTTGGATATATGTGGTTGGGATAGTAATTTTTGACACAGGTTGATTAATTATTGGTCATTTGTGACCTACCATGATTAATTATTAGTCATTTGTGACATACCACGATACACTCAAGTGCCATTGTTAAGTACATTGCATTAACTCATTTATCAGAGAGAGTTGATAAGGTGATTTAATTTGTTGAACATCATGGCTGAAGTCATGGGAAAAAAACAAAAAACAGAAAGCCAATAGGATCCACAGCAATGTACCAACATGTCAGTATTTTAGAGACCAGTTTGGTTTTCACACAGCCAAAACATGCTTACAAAATTGATGTATTAAACAAAATCAAATGTGTCTTGTTATTTGTGGTATGGTTAAGTCATGTTGTGAATGGAGGCATGTCAGGAGATGATAAACAGCACTGGGATGCAGTATCAAAAATGGATTTGCAGCTAAATAACCAGAAAAGGAAACACTAGCCACTAGCAGGTAAGCAGGTAATGTTAAGGATCCAGCCTTCTGGGTCATAGGAGAGATGGGAGAACAGTTCGTTAAGGTATGAAGGACAGAAAAGGCCCCTTAGATGTACCCAAGCAAACGAACCCATCCTTGAATGTTAAGGGCTCCACCATAGACCTCCTGCTCTTTCTCCTACAGTTGCCCACTATCTGAGCCTCCACTCCTCAATGTGGTTGCATTCAAGGGCCCAATTACATACATACCACAAACACTGGCGAGCACATGCATATGTGTAAGATCTTATATGACTTCCATGTATCCCATGAAGGGAAAGAACATGATAACTCTAATGAAGTCTGTTTCTTACTGGAGCTGCCAGGCCTGTTGGATTAGGGTTATTTTCCCCAAGTCATCTCCGTCTCCACCTTTCCAGGAGTACACGGTTTACCGGAAGCGAGCACGCGCGTACGTGAGACTGGACGGGTCATCCGAGATTTCGGAGCGACGAGACACAGTGGCGGACTTCCAAAGCCGGTGAGCGGACAGGCCGGGGCGGACAGAAGTAGATTAGGACCGCGGGAGGAACCGGGTTTATAAACCCTCCGGAATCCTCAGGAAACCGGGCTGAACAGACGCATACATAAATCTCTCTCTGTTCAGAGCGATCAAACGTTTTCGTTTCCCGTACGGTCGGCGTATGGGAAAGTCTGCTCTGATGGTTTCCATTAACACTGTGAATTATTTAACCCTCCTCATCCACCTTAAAATAAATGTTTGCTTCATACTGCTGTTGTATTTTTCAGATGGGGTCCCGCCTGTTTTTCATTAGCTTGAGTTTCCACAGCTTGGCTGCGATGAGTGCTGTTTCCAAACAGCCGGTACGCAGCCTGCCGCTCACAGCTGAGCTCTTTTTCCACATGCAGGGCCTACAACTTTGCCTTCCCCCTGAGTATGAAGGCTAGAGAGCTGGACATGAGCCTCACCACGGGCGACAATGTGAGCGTGTGCATATGCACCTGATTGCATATATGTGTGTGTGTGTGTGTGTGTGTGTGTTTGCATATTTGTATGTATGCGCGTCGTGCATGAATGTGTACGAGTGCATTTGTGTGTACATACATGTGCGTGCGTACGTACGTGTGTACGTGTGTCTCTAAGAGCCGTTCATCAAACAGCAGGGACATGAGACTGAGAGAACCAGGAAAACTAGGCCCGCATTGGAAAAGGAAGGAAGCCGACTGTACTTTAAGTCATGTGATATCGGCAACTTTTACAAATGAACCTGCCCCTGAGCAAGGCTCTCTAACATCAATCAGGCCGAGGGAAACAGGATAGGGCCAGCGCGACGCGGTGACAGTCGGGCCTTGAGTAATGCGATCCCAGCGGCCATTTTAGCCGTGGGCTGCGCTGACCCCTGGGGCGGAAGCTGCGGCTACGCTACAGCAATGCTGTCATCTGAGAGAGGCGGAACCCTGTTCTTGGAGAGAACCCCAACCCTAACAAAGCACATCTCATTGAACAGCTAGAGATCTCGTTGAGGTGCTAATTGCTCCAACCCTAACAAAGCACATCTAATTGAACAGCTAGAGATCTCGTTGAGGTGCTAATTACCCCAACCCTATCAAAGCACATCTCATTGAACAGCTAGAGATCTTGTTGAGGTGCTAATTACTCCAACTCTAACAAAGCACATCTCATTGAACAGCTAGAGATCTCGTTGAGGTGCTAATTACCCCAACCCTATCAAAGCACATCTCATTGAACAGCTAGAGATCTCGTTGCGGTGCTAATTACCCCAACCCTAACAAAGCACATCTCATTGAACAGCTAGAGATCTCGTTGAGGTGCTAATTGCTCCAACCCTAACAAAGCACATCTAATTGAACAGCTAGAGATCTCGTTGAGGTGCTAATTACCCCAACCCTATCAAAGCACATCTCATTGAACAGCTAGAGATCTCGTTGCGGTGCTAATTACCCCAACCCTAACAAAGCACATCTCATTGAACAGCTAGAGATCTCGTTGAGGTGCTAATTACCCCAACCCTAACAAAGCACATCTCATTGAACAGCTAGAGATCTCGTTGAGGTGCTAATTACCCCAACCCTAACAAAGCACATCTCATTGAACAGCTAGAGATCTCGTTGAGGTGCTAATTACCCCAACCCTAACAAAGCACATCTCATTGAACAGCTAGAGATCTCGTTGAGGTGCTAATTACTCCAACCCTAACAAAGCACATCTCATTGAACAGCTAGAGATCTCGTTGAGGTGCTAATTACCCCAACCCTAACAAAGCACATCTCATTGAACAGCTAGAGATCTCGTTGAGGTGCTAATTACCCCAACCCTAATAAAGCACATCTCATTGAACAGCTAGAGATCTCGTTGAGGTGCTAATTACCCCAACCCTAACAAAGCACATCTCATTGAACAGCTAGAGATCTCGTTGAGGTGCTAATTACCCCAACCCTAACAAAGCACATCTCATTGAACAGCTAGAGATCTCGTTGAGGTGCTAATTACCCCAACCCTAACAAAGCACATCTCATTGAACAGCTAGAGATCTCGTTGAGGTGCTAATTACCCCAACCCTAACAAAGCACATCTCATTGAACAGCTAGAGATCTCGTTGAGGTGCTAATTACTCCAACCCTAACAAAGCACATCTCATTGAACAGCTAGAGATCTCGTTGAGGTGCTAATTAGTAGAAATGAGGTGTGGGGGTTGAAATGAAAACCTACAGGAAGGTAGATCTCCAGGAACTGGGTTGGAGGGACCACTGATGTAGAGCATGGGGATCTCAGGGGAAACCTTAACCTAAGTTTGTTTCATGCGAAGTTGCACATTTTGTCGTCAATTTTATCCCACTATCCCATGATGTATGGTCGGGTGAATAGTTTGCTATCACCCTGTCTGGGTCGATAGGTTTTGTGAAAAAAAACATTTGGTTCACGTTTGCCTGTTCTGTTTCCGTGGATGTCTCCTGCTGTCCTGCTGCTAACTCAGGACTAATGTCACTGTGCCAATTAGAATCAGAGACAGCGGCAGTCTCACCTGCCTCGGGTGCCGATCGTGCAGTCGTTTATGCAGTTTTTGAACTCCCCAGCAGATTTCGACCCCCCTTCACATGAATGCGCTCGTCAAGCTACGCGTCAAGCTACGCGTCAAAGTATAAATACTGACAGCATATTAAGAGATGGATCGCAGCAAGTCGCACCTATAGGAGAATTAGATTTTTTTCCCCCAACCTCTGCCTGTCTTTTAGCTGTCTTTACAATGAAAAGGATAGTGTTCAACATTGTGACACTTGACAATTATTCCATGGTCCACCACAATCAATGGAACAATCTATGATTCGTGGTTCATATAGCTATGCTTGTACCACAATCCACAGTATAATCATTTTAAGTTTAACTGGAGAAATTAAGCAGAAGAAACGCGCAGAGCGTTCATAGCATAGGCTATCTAGCATAGGTGTTGATGTTCACAGTGACAGCATGGGAGCCACAGAAGCATGTCAGATTAGTATGTAGATCACTGGCGGTCACATGCCGAATCTATGTTTACACCAGCACTGTCTTGTGTGCGTGCGTGTGTGCGTGCACGTGTGTGTGTGTGTGTGGGAATCTTCCTGAGCAGTGAGCTACAGCCTGTCAGCAGTGGTTTACTGGTCATTGTGGACAACGCCATATTCTCTGCCCTGCAATCCTGCACAACCAACTCTCTCCACCTCCTCCATTTCCCGCTCCAAGAAACAGCGAGGGTTCTAAGTTCATCGGGCTTGGAGTTAAGTGGTTTGTGTATTTGCTGTTAAATTTGGTTATGAAATGAAGAAATGAATATGCAAACAATGGGTAGATGAAGATGAAGTCTCAGTGTATCCGTCGCTCTAGTAAAAACAGCTTAAAATGAAATCCCTCCTTGTTCTAACAAGTTAATTAGGGATGTATGTTGCATTTCCAATGCCAAAGAGATAAATAACAAAAGATAATAATAATTAATAATGAATGATTAAAAAGATATTTCTGAATGTCCCAGAAATCTCCAAATCAACTGCGCAAATAAAAAGTACCGATCGACAAATGTGTCACTGGCCATCTTTCTGGTTCTGTTCACCCATTCCTGTCTCTAACCATCTCCAGGCGTACCCCACCAAGACACCTGCAGCCAGGGCTGGAACAGGAGCGGACATGGCCATGGCCAGCCCAAGGGCTCTGGAGGTGGCAGCAAGCCGGGCCGGAAGGACCGTGGTGGAAAATGAACAGCAGACATCCCCACTGCCTCAGCAGCAGCCTATGACCACTGCACGTCCAAAGGTAGGAGTCTCCTACACACTCACAATGGAGAAATACTCTCAATTACCCTCAACGGGTATCAGCCCTTTATGGCCATGATAAGATGTATTGTCTCCACTTGAGTTGCTGAGAGGATTTTAGGTGTAAGTTGCCATAGGTGACGAGGCGTATCTGCCGATAATATAAGATGTGGGAAGCTATGTTCTTAGCTTGCAACATGTTCTCCCAAGACAATGTTTTCCCAACAACTGTTTCTAGTCTTAACAGCAGCTGCATTTTAAACCTATGCTAGTGCTTAGTTCTGCTCTGTCCATGGCTCTTGATGTGATGGTCAGTCAGCAACCTTGATTGCCCCCCTGTAGCTCTCTGCAGTCCACCCCCTCAGCTTGTTTTAAGTAACTTTTTTCTTGACAAGTGAGATTATCTTACGCCATTGGCAAATCTTGAAATGAGAAAATATATCACCTCCTTGGCAATCTTTTTGTCTTATTCAGTAAATAAGATCTAAATACTGTATATGACTAAAATGCTTGTTCAGATTGACTTATTTTTTGGTTTTTGCAGTGTTTAGGTGCTTTCATGCTCAGCAGCACCAACACTCCACTCAACACTCAGGGTAAAGCCTGGCTTAGACCCTTGGCTGCAAGCTTCACTCGCAAAACCATAGTGCTCCACCCAGCCGTGTTGACAGACCGTGTCAATGTTGTGGTGTTCACTGGCATCTTTGAGGATGATGTAACTCACCACCTGTGGACAATAATATTGTTTTTGTGGATGCAGAGCAGGGATATGAAGTGATAATTGTGTAGTTTCAATTAAGGGCTGAATTCAACGAGATAGACCAATAAAACTTCCGCAAACATTCAAATGATGCCTTTATATTACATTTGAAAATCAAGGAGTGAGAGCAGCAATTCCCTTGAAAAATAGGTAGTAATGATGCAGTTCAGATCTAAGATGCTTTTATCAAAGGAAAACTTTGCCAACTAATTTTATATAATTTTAGATTCAGTAAAGCAATCATCTAATTTATCAAACGCTGCCCCAGGCAAAATGCACAGATGAATGATCAAACCCCCATGTTAAAAAAAAGAAAAAAGTTTATCCTTACATTACTTAATGGTTTCGTATGAGAACAATTGTTTTTCTAAAGAAAATTTAGTTGATGTTCTCCCCAAATAGCATGCAGAGATAGGGTGCAAGAATGAGAAACCTGCTGTCCATATCCCATATATAAGTCCCCTCGTGCGGGCGGGGATGGCATCTTTCCAGCTTTGATCACATGTCCGCTTTCTGCCTTACCGAGTTAAGCAAAAAACACAAATGGAGGGCAGATGGTCCACTCTCCTCTGAGGGAAAAAAATAAATTTGTAGGACATTATCAATTTGTTGTTCTATCACCTCTCAAAATTAGAAATTAATTGTTGATTATGAATTGCTAATGTGTATCTGTGATGGAGGGGAAGGGGTCGGAGAACCAGATGCGACAGTACGGGGATCAAAAAGCTACCCACCAAAGTGGAGTAACCACAATACAAAGGGGGGAATCAGGAAACATGAACAGAACAAAAAAACTCCTTGAGGAGATAACCCCCGGCATATAAGCCAACAGAAAACAACCCAGAAAAGAGGGCAAATACTAACTCGAGCAGCAATAGAAAGTAAGAGAAAGAAAACCTCCAGCTCAATCTAAAATAAATGAGCTAAAATAAAGGAGGAACAGGAGAAAAGGATAACGAAGGTTACAGCCTCAAAAAGAACTGAAAGAAAACCGAGGAAAGAACTTAGATTTGAGAAAGAAAAACGATAAAGAAAATCCTATGGAACTAGTCCTATAAACTCTAATTTACAGAATTTCCTACGTATCTTTCAGGCAGAAAAGATAAGTAGTCTTCAGAGGTCCTATACCGAAATGACCAGCTAGAGCATAACCAAAGCTTACACTGAAGCATGAATCTGAGAAAGTGCCCAGCTTAAGTAGCTGCAAGCACCTGAAACTAATCAAAATGAAATGGTCTCTGAAGGTGGAAAAAACAACAAGAGTGCCCTCTCGCGGCCCCGAGTAGCAACAACTGCAGAAAGATAAAAGCAGGCTCCAAAACCATGACAGTATCACTGTTGAAATTTCAAAGTTGGGGAAAAAAGCTAATATGTAACCATGTTAAAAATGCTGATTTATCTTTGGGGATTTTGTTCGGATTCTTTTATTTTTTTCTCCCGTTTCACCTAAAATTCCCGTGAGCTGGTTTGGCCTAGAATCACCAAACTTGGCAGACTTATTGGAAATGCCAAACTCTTGGATCCTCTATATTATGATGCAGATTGATCACCTGGTGGCACTGTAGTGCACATGACAAAATTTTGACATTGACACGCCCACTGCCGACGCCCCGTTTGACCTAGAGGCACAAAATTTGGTATACAGGTCCCTCTAGTCAGGATGAACAAATTTGCCTCAAGGAACCATAAAGTCAGCCATATTGGATTTTCCGCTAATTAGCACTTGTAAAACAATTAAAATGCTACTTCTGCTACAGAATTCGACCAATTTGCATGTAACTTGGTGTGTTGATAGGTCTCTTAACAGTAACATCAGGACTTGACCTCTGCAGTTTCAACCCAATCGAACTATGTGGTGGCGCTATAGAGATCCAAATATAAGAAAATATTTAGAAATTCACTAAAAATCATTGACACGCCCACTACCGACGCTCCGTTTGATCTTGAGTCACAAAATTTGGTGTATAAGTCCTGCTGCTCATGCCCAACAAATGTACCTCAAGGAACCATGAAGTCTGCCATCTTTGATTTTCCGCTTTAGCATTTTTTGTAAAACACTTAAAATGCTACTCCTCCTACAGAATTTGACCAATTTGCATGAAACCTGTTCGCGGGACTCAGCCCACAGCCCTTCATTGATGCATTACTTTTCTAAGGCATATGTCAAAAAAATGGCCGAATGACAAGCCAATTAATTTTTAATTGGGCATGGCTTATCACAAAAATGCTAGTAGTTCTAAAACTGTTTGACATAAAGTTCTGAAACTTGGTGGGTTGATTGAGAGTTAGATCAATACTTGAGCCCTGACGTTTTAACCCAATCAAGCCACGTGGTGGCGCTATAGAAATACAAATATTGGGATGGCAGGTATGCAATTGCCAAGTACACTTTCTATGCTTACCAGGCTGTCTACCTACTGTACAAACTGTCAAAGTTCCTGTAGCTTAGTGGTTAAGGCGTTGTGCTACTATGTGTTAGGTTGGTGGTTTGATCCCCACCTGTTCATAACTTTTTTTTTTGAGGCACACAATGTGCACGTCATGCTAAGAATGTTCTTTTAACATAAAACAAGTTATTTTTGTTGCAAAGGCTAAGAAATTTCACAATATTAACTGTTAACTGTTTTAATTAGGAAGTCAGTAAGCCAACACAATCTGATACCACAGTCTTATTTAGCCTGCTCATTTCTGTTAACCTGCTTTGCCCTAGTGGATATAATCTCGGCTTTCCATGTGTGAGGTCAGTTTGATTCCTGCTTGGTACCAGCCCCGGTTCTAGACTGCTGTGATTGGGGGGGCAGACAGAAATTTAGGGGGGGCACCTTTTTATTTAGGGCACTGTGTGTGCCATACAGTTCCCAGGCTTTTTCCCCTCGTTTGCATATATTTGTGTGTGTGTGTGTGTGTGTGTGTGTGTGTGTATCCTTGCAACCACACGCACGTGTGTCTAGATGGGAGCAAGGCCTATGATATTATATACGTAACATAAATGATGGATGCGGATAGATGCGGATATTGAAAGTACATTAGTTAAATTTGCGGATGATACAAAACTGGGAGGTTTAGCCAACTGTCTGGAAGCTAGTAAGGTAATCCAAGAAGATTTAAACAAATTCCAGAAGTGGACAGAAACCTGGCAAATGAAATTCAATATAACTATATGTAATGTTCTACATGTGGGGAATAAAAACATAGGGCACGTTTACTTTATGCGGGGTACAAAACTAGAATGTGCACATGCAGAAAAAGACTTGGGAGGAATAGTCGATCAAAGCCTATCAGGGTCTGGTCAATGTGCTGTAGCGGTAAAAAAAAAAGCTAACAGGATGCTGGGATACATAGCCAGGAGTATTGAGTATAAATATAAGGAGATCATACTCACACTATACAGTGCCCTTGTCTGACCACACTTAGAGTACTGTCTGCAGTTCTGGGGACCTTACTACAAGAAAGATATAGAGGCGCTGGAAAAGGTCCAAAGAAGGGCAACCAGATTGATCCCGGGTATAAAAGATAAGTTTTATGAGGAAAGGCTTGAAATGCTAGGACTTTTCAAGCTTAGTAAAAGGAGACTTAGGGGGGATTTGATTGAGACGTTTAAATTTATTAAAGGGATCAACAGAGTGAACTACAGGAAATTATTCAAGTTGAGCTCGGTTAGCAGAACGAGGGGGCATAAATGGAAACTGGCAAAGAATACATTTCTCACAGACACTAGGAAATATTTTTTCACACAGAGAGTGGTCAATACGTGGAATAGCTTGCCTGAACATGTGGTGGAGGCAGAAACACTGGGGGTGTTCAAGGCCCGGTTTGATTCAGTGTTAGACACTATTAGTACAGTTTAGAGGTAAGAATAGACAAGCATTGCTGGGCTGAATGGCCTGTTCTCGTCTTTCCTTGTTATGTTATGTTATGTTATGTGTGTAGGGGTGTTCAGAGAGGGCACTATTTGTATTTCTTGAGGCCTAATTATGCGTGTTTGTATTCAGATAAAAATGAAGTTAGCACAGTTTGCAGCTCTGCAACAAAAAAAGAAGGAAACTTGGCAGACAATACTGTTTTTTGGCACTGACATTCCTATTGTTGGAATATTAAATCATTTAACTCACTTTTCTATAATAGCCTAACATAATATTTGAAGTATAACAACAGTCTTACATGTTAGGCAAAAGTAGAAGGCTAACAGCAGAGCTAACTATTGTATACCACCCTGGCAAATGACAGCTGCTTTATGCAAATAAAATGGGGTAAGCTCCACAAAATTAATTATGTTGTACCAAAGTGAAATAAGGTTATCCCTTTAAATAAAAGCTGAGTGTGCTCTTTAGCTAAATCAAGAAAAAAAAAGTATTTGTCCCAAACACGGAGCTTACAGTTGCCTACATCACCCATTCAGTGATTACGCTGAACTACCACTACACCGAATCTCAGGACTGTTTTCAAGAAATAAAGCAGCAAGCACTTTACAAACAAAGATAATGTCAAAAAAAAAAAGATTTGTAGGCTATGGTTTCTCTTAAAACTGTTGGAGATTTCTAACAATATGGTTAAAAGAAAAAAGAAGGCCTAGCTATTCCCACTGCAAAACACAAAGTAATTGCCTCAAAGCATGAGTCTTCTGTTTGTTTTCATAAAAGCCCTAACAAACTCATCCAAATCAATACTCTTGGTTATTAATTTTTCATGTGCCAGAATCACCAAATTCCTTTTTCTCTCATGCAGCATTGTGCGGCGGAAGGGTGTTAGGACACGTGTCAGAGTGGAGAAAGAACTCTCACATGATGCTGAGGATACTCCAATCACCAGTGCAGTTGCATACACTGCATGTAGCTCTGGAAAGGCTTCCTTATAGCCCTGTATATGTCGACACACTGTTGACAGGTCCGCGTCAGTGGAGAACTTCTTGAGCAACATGTATTTTGCCACATCAATTTCATTTTTCAGACTATTGGTTGTTGCATCAGCACCGGCAAGTAGCTGCAGCGGTTTCAATAGGGCCAACTCTAGAAAAGACGTAGACTGGGGAACAAGACAGCTTACTGCCCTCATCAGGTCAATATTTCTCCTCGAAAACCTGTCCTCAATCTCTGCAATAGCTCTGTCCAAGATGTTTAGGAGGGCTCTTCTCAACGACTGGCTGGGAGTGTTGGAGGAATCGGACTCAGTGTGACCAACGGTGGAGAGAACAAAACTGTCTATGAGCTGTTTGCTCATTGTTCTCCTTCTTTTTGTAGCAGTGGGGCTGTCTAATATCTCGAAATTATCCCATGAATCATCTTCTCGGATATCTTTTAAAGCTTGCAGTGAGGCACTGATAACCTCCCCAGCACTGCAAAGATCCACAGCCTTAGCCTGCAGAATAGAATTTGCTGGCTTCAAGACACCAAAAATTTTGATGAGGAATTTACCAATTTCAAAAAAATTATGCTTCCTGAGTTGTACTAGGAGCCCTGATGCCTCTGTGCATAAAGCCATTGCTGCCACACTATCTTCAGAAATCGCTGACAAAATGTTCAAGATGGCATCCTCATTGTCTACCAGACATTTTGTTACATCATAATGACTGGTCCACCGTATCTCGAGTAACCTTTTAAGAGAGGGTGCATTATAGTTCTGGGCTACTTAATGATGGCGAACGAAGGAATGTAGTGAGCCGGAGAGTTCAAAGAAAGTTTTGGCTCATGGCTCTTCCTGAATGGCATGCACCACTGCTAGGTGCAGCTGATGGTTGTAGCAATGTACATAAGGAATGAGCCTGCCAAGCTTCTGTTGCAACAATGCTTGAACCCCACCCCTGATCCCACTCATGACTGATGCGCCATCATAACATTGGCTGATTATATTATCAGCACTGTAACCTTCACTGGACAGGTGTTTGAGCATTTCTGTTGTTATATATTCTGCATCCAACCCACTCAAGTCCAGTAAACCAATCAAATGCTCCTCAGGAACCAAATTACAGACAAACCGAATCACAAGTGAAAGATTCTTAACATTGCACCTGTCTCTGGTTCCATCACATTTGATGCAGAACCCTACTGTATCTGCATTATCATATTTTCTTTTCACCTCATGCAACACCATACTGGCTAGAGTGTTAATTATCTCATTTTGAATGCCTTTTGATGTGTACTTTGCATTCTGAGGGATGTTTTTTGCTATTTCAGCAAGTTTGGAATCCTTAACCAGAGTGTACTCAAACAATTTCAGGAACTGCCCAGCAGAGATATCACTGTCATCGTTTATTTCGGACTGACTTTCAGTGCTTCCACGAAAAGCAAGTTCGTTCACAGCCAGAAACTGCACCACTTCCCCTATGCTTCTGATGTAGTATCGGTGTTTCTCAACCTGTGTTTTTCCCAAGAGACATGATATAGTGTCACCAGTTTCCACTCTCGTGTTCAGTTCTGTCCATGATCGTGCAGCATTCAAATGGCTATGGCTAGATGCATGCCTGTATAATCCCCTGTCCTTTTCTAATGCCGTTTTCCAGTTAATAAACCCCGTCTTGGTAAAAACTAGATCTCTGTCATTTGTGCTTGAAAACTTGCGACAGGGGAAGCAGAAACATGCATCTAGTTTCACTGAATATTCTAGCCATGATCATGACTGATACCAGCTTGGGTTGAAAGAACGAGCCTTTTTGCCAAACTCCCATTTGGGAAATACTTTTAGAACTGGCTGAGATGGTGTGTTATCATTTAAATCGTGGCCGAGATCCACGGAAGCACCCCCGACTGCCTTTTCTTCCGAACTGGGACCGGGCACAGGATCCGATACTGAGCATGAAGATTCTGAACTACTGGTATGTACAACTAGAGCTGCATTTGTGTTAACATTACTGTGCTTTGGTTTAGTAATCAAAAATCGATGCATAATGATTTAGGCTAATACCGTATAAGCAAGTAGGGTAACTGTCACCAAAAGGAAAGAAGAACCGTGGAGCACAGAGAATAAGAAAAGAAAGAAAAACACATTAGCGACCTAACCGTTAGTTAGCTTTAGCTATAACGGTGACAATTAGCTAGCTAACAGTTAACGTTACCTAGCTAGGTTAGCTAGTCTAACGTAAACTAGTACTGTAGCTAGCTAGCTAACGTTGCGTAAAACCACCACCACTAAGCCCCTCAGACAGTAATAACACTAAACCACTAAAATGAAACAACAAGACAAGACTCAAAATACACAGGCTTAATTATAAACTTTTAAACAGAATAACTTTTAGACCTATATTATTTTTATTTATTTTTGCTGTGGGCAAACGTTAACCTCTTCAAGTGACAGACAAACACCGACAAATGTAGAGTGACAGCAGATCGGTCCGTCTCCCAGTTTTAAACTGCTAAACCAACCAATCAGAAATACATTGCCAAGTTGTTGTTTTTTGATATTTTGAATAGAGCATTATGATTGGCTAAGTCTCCTGAACTGAGAAAGAATGCAAAATATCGGTTAAAAAAAAATTATAATAACTTGGATTTTTTCTAGGGATCGATCAAAGCAATTGATTATTTTAAGTCAATGGTCAAAGTTTTGGGGGGGCACAGCAAAATATTGGGGGGGCACGGCCCCCTCTGGCCCCCCCCCTAGATCCGGCCCTTCTTGGTACCAAAGGCTAAATTAACGTTTGGCAAAACTATTGTGCAAATGCAATTTTTCTTTTAATTTCACAGTAACGAACACTTTTTTTATTGCAAAGGTTAAGGAATTTAACAGTATTAACTGTTCACTGTTTCACTTGTACTTAAAAGACGTGAAAAGCCACCGAAATGGTCCAGTAGCCTACGATACTCACTACCAATGAAAGATTTACCACAGGTCACGTTTATCCAGTAGGCTATGGGAACAAGTATCCGTTTGTCAGACACAGAAAATAAAGTTCTCACACAAAATATGATCTGGTAAAGAGCACGTTGTTGCAGTAATGTAAAAAAAAAAATTCATAACTGTGCCATTAGCTACATGTTTTTAACAAACATTTATTTTCAAATACTAGTCACTAGTCTCAATCTCACACAAAAGCCGACAAAAACATCAGTCTATGTGTAGGCCTACCTATGTTGTCCTGTTGCAGTTTAGCGGCCAAGATTTCTTTTTTCATTTGCGACAAAAAGGATGTGCACTTCAGCTCTGTTCGGGTTACGGTGTTCACACATTACACAATGTCACCATAAAAATGAAGTAGGCTACTAGAAAAATTAAGAATTTAGGATAATACGCAAGCCCTGATGGGATCGGGTTTAGATACCATCAACAATGACGAAAGCATGATTAGAAACAAATATTTGCTTTTTGGGTCAACCCTGTCTAGAGTTGTCTACCATTTTGCAGTCTCTGAGTTTGACAAATGCTGCTCATGATGCTCGGTCCCCGGGAATCGCTATATTTTAACTTATTCTTGCACTGGCCCTTCCATTTCCCCAACCCCCCCCCCCCCCATTAATTTCACCCAAATATCATTGTAATTTCCTGCACATTCAAATTTTATTTTACATGGAGGACTACCCTCCATTAGTTCAATCCTGTCTAACCAGTTTGTACCCAACTATATGGTACTCTTCCAAGTATTCTTAGCCAGTCCTTAATCCTTAATACCAGATTATATCATAACCCTTATTTACTGCAGCAGCTTTAGTTCTAAAACTGTGTCTTGTGCCCCCCCCCCCCCCCCCCCAACAAGAAACAAGCTAGGCTACTACAAAGAGAATCAACATGCATTATAGCCTACATTCATTGCACTACAGAAAACTAAACTAAACCTAGCTGTCCGGTACCAAAACATTTCCCGCAGGTAACGTTCTACACTACCGGGAAAAAAAACTGCTGTGCAGAAACTCACTAGCTCGCTCGCTAGCTCGTAGCCCACACATGGAAGGTTGGAGTTACGCATCCGGCAATCCAGTGTTGAATAGCCTAACGTTAAATGTATTTCATAGAATACTAATAGCCCTATTTTAAAACTGATTTCCATATTTTACTGATGCAAACTATTTAGGCTGTACTAGCTTTTTAGGCTGTATGTCTTTCAGCTAGAATGTGTTTGCGTCTTCATGTAGACTTGGTTCATTAATTTACATGCTTCTTCATGATCCATAGCTCAGGTGGTGCTGTTCATTGTATTTCATTACACATTAAATACTGCTCATCTACAAACTCTTTTAATGTAATTGTGTGCTGTCTGTAATAGGATAACTGTTCTCATTCTTGTCAATAGAGGGTGGTATGGTTAAGCGAATGTCTGCATACATTTCTTTGGAATGCATGTCTCTCTCCGTGTTTATCTTCATGCATTATTCATCATTAGCTAGCTATAAAAAATAAGTGATATCAGATCAAAAACGTCTATGACGTAAAAAAAAGCCAAGTTACTCACGCATAACCTACATAGCGCTATCCATAAGTTCTTAATTCCAACTTGCAAAAACTAGGCCTGCCTTTAAAAGTCTTGATATCAAAATGTGGCCAAGTTACAACTAACAATATTGCCTATCGTAGCTCACACTAAATAAACTAGCTCTATTCCAAAGCAATGCTATCCAAACTTTCCTAAATTATTTAATGCAACTTGGCCCTGTGTTTCTTCATCTTACCATGTGCCACATCAAACTGCAAAATGAAAATAATTTATAGTGGAAATACTCTGATTCAGATGTGTTGCACTTAGAAATTAAACAGAAAAATTACTACACTATAGGGCATGTTTGAACAATTGTCTGCATCCACTGCTTTGGGTCTATGAAAAGCACAAAATGAATAAAATTTATTATTATTATTATTATTATTATTATGTATTTATTTATTTATTTATTTGGATTTCTATCAAAACCTGTGTGGTCCTACAGAGCATAGATATCCTTGTGTTCACAAAATTCTGTTTGCAAATATCATAAATACTATTATGTTAAGAAAATTGATACTATTACTTATTTGCCACCATCTGACCCACAAACTGTCATGGTTTTGAACCCTGTTTCCTATGCGGTCGTTTTCCTCGGTGGCCACGCGAGGGCGCTGCCCTTTTGGTAGATGCTTGCTCCGCCCTGCTGAGTTGGCGGAGCTTCTGTTAAGCGTTTACACCTGTATGTAGTCACCTGAGAGATACTTAAGCCTTCCGTTTCCTTCGTTCGGGGCTTCGACATTAATTGTTAATTGTTCATTGTTTAGTACTGTGGTGTTTTTGTTGGCTGTGAGTTCTCGTACCATTTTGGCTACTCGCCTATTTTTAACGTCTCTTTGTTGAGGCAGGGCTTATTTCTTGCTGGCTTGGTAGTTGATTATCTCGTAGAAGTTTGGGACCGTAAATCTTTGCTCTATTTTGCCTTTTTAGTGCTTTTTCTCCGTGTATGGAGTTTTGGGCGATTCTGTTCGGAACAGTAGTTCTGTTCACCCTTCGGCACATGTCTTCCCATAGGGAGATCAGGCGTTTCGCTTCTACTTAGTTATTTGCTCGTAGAAGTATAGAGTAGCAGTTCTTTGTTCCTTTTTCACCTTTGATTGGTCTTTTTACTGAGAGACCTGGCGTTTTGCTTCTACTCATTTCCTTGTTACTGTGAGCCAGTAAGTAGCTTTGGTACGTTTATTTCCCTGTTTTTTCTCCTTCTCGTGGACTACGTTCCCCTTTGTTGTGAGTCAGGATTTTTGTGTTTATTGAGAGGCTGTCGTGCTATTTTTGCGTTGGTCTTTGTTGCAGCTGTCCTCCGTCCTTTTTACCAACGGGACGATTTGGTTCGGAACTATTGTTCTGTTCGTTTTCCGGGTATGTTTCTCCTTGTGTGGAGTTTGGGCGAGGTTGTGGACATATTTGTGTGTGACTGCGCGTAGCATAGGAACGTTAGCTCTCTGTTTTTTCGCTTTGTTACTTTCTTTTACTGAGAGGCTAGGGCGGTTGTTTTATATTAAGCTTGCGTTAGTCTATTTGGATAGGAAAGTTATGGGACAACGGTGCTCCGTCGGCTCACCTGTAAAATGTTTCTCCCTCCTGGGAGATCGGGTGTTTACCTCTTGTTTTCTGCATTAGACTGCTAACTTATTAAACTAGCCGTGGAACATTAAATCTCTGTTCCTGTTCGCCTCGTTACATTTCCCCTTACTGAGAGGCAGGGCTTGTATTTGTGTTTGTGCTTGTGTAAGTCAGTTAGCCGATAGTTTCGGTGCAGCTGTCCCATCGTCTTTTGTGCTCTTTTTCCGTGTATGGAGATTTGGGCGATTCTGTTCAGAACTTTAGTTCTGTTCGCCCTTCGGTGCAATTCGTCTCTTAGGGAGACCGGGCGATGTTGTGGACATGTTTGCGTGTGACTGCGAGCCTCTAAGCCTTGGAACATTAATTATCTGTTCCTTCGCCTCATTACATTTCTCCTGTCTGAGAGGTTAGGGCGTGGCTCTATTTTAAGCTTAGTCATTTTGCTGGTAAGGCTATGGGACTGCGGTTCTCCGTCGGCTCGCCTGTAAAATGTTTCTCCCCCCTGGGAGATCGGGCGTTTACCCCCTTTAGGTTCTGCAGGTGACTAAAACGTTATATCTGTTCTTTCGCCTCCTCTTAGACTCATTTCATTCTGCTATATTTGTTTGTGTTTTATGTTTGTCTTTACGCTACTCGCCCATTATTATGTGTCTCGTTACCGAGACAGGGCGCGTATTATTTCTGGCTGTTAAGAATCCTGTCCTTGCGCTCTACTTGGCGTTTGACAGTGAGCCGGTTAGTAGCGTCTGTAGTGGTGTTTGTTGTTCCTTGTCTTGTCTCCTTCCCTTATCTGCGGGTATCCCGCCTTAGTGGCCTAAGGGCTTTATGAATCCCCTTGCTGCGTTTGGCTCCTCCCATCTCACACGTCATGCCCCATTACACAAACATGTCTGGATACGTTTGTAAAAATGCTTTATGTACGCTATTTTCTAGGTATAAATATGACTCATTTTTATCTGCATTTATTTATTCATCACCGCTTTCTCTATTGTACATGATGTTTCTTCATATAAATGTCTGTTTGTGAATTGTAAAGAATGCTGTAGCAGCAGTTAACATTTTAAAACCTGTACATTTTCTAAAGTACAACCATATCCTTTCTGGAGTGTAATTATTCAACAACTGTTAAAAACATTCATTCAAATCATATGTTACATTATAGGCATTTAGCAGACGCTCTTATCCAGAGCGACTTACACAACGTTTTAGCATTTTTTACATATTATCCATTTATACAGCTGGGTATATACTGAAGCGATTCAGGTTAAGTACCTTGCTCAAGGGTACAACGGCAGTCTCCTATCTGGGAATTGAACCTGCAACCTTTCGGTTACAAAGCCAGTTCCTTAACCGTTATACTACACGACCGCCCCATGTTGTTCCATGAGGCGCAATCTCTTCACATGCCAAGATGAAGAAACACAGGGCCAAGTTGCATTAAATAATTTAGGAAAGTTTGGATAGCATTGCTTTGGAATAGAGCTAGTTTATTTAGTGTGAGCTACGATAGGCAATATTGTTAGTTGTAACTTGGCCACATTTTGATATCAAGACTTTTAAAGGCAGGCCTAGTTTTTGCAAGTTGGAATTAAGAACTTATGGAGAGCGCTATGTAGGCTATGTGTGAGTAACTTGGCTTTTTTTTACGTCGTAGACGTTTTTGATCTGATACAATATATCACACCGAACATTTGAGTAGGCTACCTGAAAATAACGCATAGGCTACTGACTGTATTCCTATTCATTAGATGTAACAGGTTTTACTTTACGTGCATGTTGAGACTGGCAAAATAAAATATGGGGTATTACCCAGCAATCCAGAATGTGGCAGGTACACTGCCTGGCCAAAAAAAAAGTCGCTGTTGCACCCGTCATGCACACTGTACAAGCCTCTGGAGGCAGTGTTATGATATGGGGTTGCTTCAATTGGTCAGGTCTAGGCTCAGTAACATTCTGCAGCAATAAAATGAAGTCAGCTGAGTACCTGAATGTACTGAATGACCAGGTTATCCCATCAATGGGCATATTCCAGGACGACAATGCCAAGATTCATCGGGCTCAAATTGTGAGAGTGGTTCAGGGAGCATGAGGAATCATTTTCACACATGAATTGGCCACCAGAGTCCTGACCTCAACCCCATTTAAAGTCTTTGGGATGTGCTGGAGAAGACTTTATGGAGTGGTTCGACTCTCCCGTCGTCAATGCAAGATCTCTGCCAAAAATGAATGCAACTGAAATAAATGTTGTGACCTTACATAAGGTCAAAACAATGCCATGACGAATGCGCGCTGTAATCAAAGCTAAAGGCGGTCCAACAAAATATTTGTTTTGGCCAGGCAGTGTAGCATACCTGTGTGATTATTCATCTTCATGACATAGTTTTTGTAAGGTAGGGCTGCAATGGAAATTTACCTGGTTATATTTTATTGCTTGTTTTGTCATTTGACAATGCTGTGTCCTGGAGATTTGAGGGAAATTAGCAGCAAGGGCCTCCAAGAAATACCTTTAGCCATGCAAATAATACCTTCATTCTTCTAAATCAAATCAAATCAATATTCTAAAATAGGTGGAGCAAGCCAAGGAGAGGACTGCGGGCTTGACATCATTCAAATTGCTCAGAAAGTGGCTCTAACAGTAGCTGAAATCCATTCAGATATACACCGGTTCTGTGTTATGCTCGTTTCATGGGTAGTGAGAAAGGCAAGGGACCTCTCACGTGGATGAAGAATCATCCAAGTAATGTTTTGTTTACTGTTTTGGCTTCACATTGTACATGCACAACACAGAGTTTCTGTGTCCTGTGGGAAATAAATAAGGGTAGTATAACAGAATTCAGTTATCTCAAACTACAGAGATATTCTTCTAGAGAAGACAAACGATACATTCCAGTGGCAGTACTTTGATTGTGTTTATTTTTTTCTAGATCTTTAATTTGTTCAGTTAAGAGAGCACTACGTGTGCTTTATGCCATCTGAACCCTGCCCCCCCTCTCCGGCAAAATACTCTTTCACATCCATGAACTTTCACCCAGTTCAGAATCGTTTCTTGGAATCCTGATTACGTTTCTTCCTGGAGAGCGTGGCCCCTGTGAGGTATGCACAATATCGCACATGAGATCGCTACGGCTGGGCATGCATGTGTTCCAGCAACGTGACTGAAGTTCACTTGGAGAGGGATCCCCTCCGGCCATCTATGCTATGCACAACGACGACATAAACACAGTGTGCTCTTCAGAACAGCATGTTCAATGACTGCACTCCGCAAGTTCATACATTTGTGCCTTAACACTGAATATGCACTCTCTTATCAATACAGATATGTCAAAGGGCACATCTTATGTGTGAACAGGCAAAATTGTCCTATAAATGTTGATATTATTTAGAGAAAGTTGGAAAGGTCGTTCCAGCTATGAGTTCTTTGGAATATTGCAAACATAGTGATTCCATGGGACAGCCTGCCTTGCAACCAATTACATAACATGGAATCTCTTTGATGCCTGAGACACATCCAAAGAAAATGGCACGTTTCTCAGTAGATGTTATCAGTTTACAGCCACACACCAATGAAATAGTTTTAAAGTCATGGTCTGTGCAATCTTAACAACAATATACCATATTTCGACTTTGTGCAGTTTGCTGGGCCATGTACATAACTCACATGTACACTGTTCCAAAAAGCTTGACATTCTTTATATAACTGAATTGTTACTATGTTTGGTCTTATCATAACTGAATGCACAGGGAATTTTAATACCCTATTTCTAATTCTATTTTCTAATTTTTCCACCCACTTCTAATGAATCACACAGAATGGATGGCCACCATAAGCAACATTATCTCAAGGATATTGCACAGGTTTCCATTGTGGAATCTTTAGAGTAATATTTCCTCCTCACTTCTCAAGTTAATGTGGGAGCTTCTAAACCACGCTAAGAAAATCATAGAAAAAAAGCCGTTTTCAACACATGCACGGATATGAAAGAGGCCATAGTCAAATCCAAACTTTATTGCAGCATGTTATTCATGATATAGAAAAATAAAGATGAAATAAAAAAAATAAATATTTTCTTTTCCAACAGAAGACAAATAACTGCAAAGACGGTACAGCAAGCATACACAAAAAAGTTAAAGGACAAAGCACAGCTGTATCATTATGTATACCATCATACATACATACATACATACATACATACATGCTAAAAGTATGACCACTGTCCATATTTTCATGTGTAGTCTGCACCATTTCCAGGATTACCATTCACCACACCGTATTGATATTTCATATAAACATGTATCTATATTGCACCCTGCAGTTGGCACCACATGTCAATTACAGGACCTGCATATAACACATCTGTGATTCATTTGATGTGAAATGTATATAATTACTATTGCACCATACCCAAAACATATTTTACAAGCATGTTAAAAGACTGGTAAGAACACTATAACTAATTTTATCCTGTAACATAGTAAAAGGCATTTGTTTCTGTACCATTTAGAAAGGCACCGTATTATGACTGTCTGTTGTGTGTTTGCAGTGCATCTGCTGTGTACCTCATTAGTAGTGTATTACTACTACATGCATAAGGACATCATATGTGGATAGTAACAGAAACACAATACTGTGGCTCACATTATGACTGTGTTTATGTTTTGGAGTAATGTGTCATTTAATGTTAGTGTACTTTCAGGCAGTTGCAATAGCATGTATGGCCTGCTTGGACCCCAACATGTAAGGCATCAGTGATAGGGTGGCAGCCTCAATGGAAAACAGATGTTCATCCTCCACTTCAGGGCAGTACAACCTCATGAACTGTACCAGGCGGAGCAGGTACTCAATGTTATGGCCAGTCTTGCCCCTGCAGGTGGTGATCTGGGCGGCGATCTCCTCAGGACTGGCGGGCCCCAGGTAGATGGGGTTGTCACAGGTGGCGATGTAGACCAGGGCCAGGTGTGGCAGGTGGCCCCCATCACGCGGGATGAACTCTACAACTTTGGTGATGTAGCCCCCCAACACGGCCTCCCTCGTGTTGAGGTACTTTAGGGACTCTTCAATCTCGGTGCCTTTAACTTCGTAAGCCACACCCCAAGTACACGCCTACAAATTGTAGAGGAGTTTGTGAATTTTAGTCAGGAAATGCCAGCAATTCTTCAAATGATAAGCAAGTGCCATTAATCAAAAATGTAGTCATAAAGGCCAAATAAACACCTGCTTCCAGGTGCTGCTGTGTTTAAATAGTTTTAATAAGAATATATCTCGACGGCTGGAGTGCAATATGAAGCTAGTCTATAAAGGGTACTTTTTGCAACCATGTTACTCCTGGGTTATACAACAAGGAGATGTGAAAACATGCCAAGGAAAAATCAGACAGAGCCACTTAATGAGTTACCTAAACATATTAGCTCAGTTATTATATATTAAGAGGAAGAATAAATAGTACTTACGTCGTCATCTTCCACGAGAGTCACCACTCTGCCAGGCTAAATAAAGGAAAGAAACCCGGCTCAATTGTATAGGCTATGTATTCAATACAGTAAACGAATTTGGCAAGCTAGGAGATTCATTTGTCGCCTGCAATCCCCTTGGTATATACAACTCATAATACTCGTGTTGTCTACAGCAGGAGAGGTCAAATTCTCTGTCTAGGAAACAAGTGAGACATACATCAATATAAATGTTTCGCTGGCTTGCTACCTAACAAGATGCACAAATAACAAGATGCACAAATTAGCTAGTGTGTATCACGTACCCATTAGTATGGACGCATTACGCGGTGCTCAAAAGAGTCTTACCATATCTTTATCTCCCCTGTGGAAATTGTCACCGTGCCAGAAGCGTCTCTTGTAACCCTGGATGTACCCAACTTTGCTCATTCTGAATTTGAAATCCGGTTTCCATACCAAGGAACCGTAGCCAAATATCCATAAACTGGTTTTCTCAGGCATGATGTCTTCAGATGTCGTTTGGTTCATACTTGTGGACGGAAGAGGATGGTCATTTATAGTGCAATAGTTTTATTTCCTTATGTCAAGGAACAGGCTTTTAATAATATTTTCTATGGTATTTAAGCGAAACCGCAATGCAGTTTTTCCGCTGTAATTTCGCGTTGTTTTTTTCACTGTATGATGCATTCCGATGCTTAGAATTATCTGCCTTTAAATCATTTTTCATCCATGTTTTGTCTTATAAAACAATCTTAACTCCACTAGTAGTCTTCCCTTTTGTCCTTGGCTTATTTCTTATTGTAAGAACTTGGGTAGCCTAAGCAGCCAATATCTGACTGTAGCTATAGCCTAAAAAATATTTGCACGTCGAGCTAAAAACTGTAAAACCTCAAAAGATGGTACTGTAGCCTACCTATCACTGTTGGTTAAGCAAAATGTGAACGGTGTAACGACCTGACTGTGAACATATTTATACTCCGAATGAACAGGCACGTGTTTTTGTTGTGTTAAGCATATCAGACCAGCTTGTTGTACACCAATAACATCACAGAAAACAATATGATTGAGGTGTAATCTACCCAATGAGAGACTTGTCCGTTATCTTCATTAAAAAATAGTAGAATTTGACGTTCTTATTTGTGTAGACAGCTAGTTCAATACGCCTCTTTTCATACTGATTGGAAAACAGAGATGTCAGTCAAAATAATTCGAGTTCTGCCTGGCTCTGAATCCTATCATTGGATCTATAGGGAGGTGCATCTATTAGTTATACACTCGGGTGATGCAACCATAGACTGTATAAAAATAGGATGCAACGAATAGCTGGCTGCCTTCTTTAGTCTAGACGTAGGCTATTATAGGTCTGTGTTTTGACCATCTGAAGACCAAAATGAATACGATTCATAATTAAGCCATATGAAGGTGACAACAACTGAATTTTGTCCGACACTTGGAAAGCCATAGGCTATTATCTCGCCGGGATCTTCATTGACTATTATTTCCAACGATAACGTGACATTTAAACTGCAAATATGAATATATGTATGTATCCAGAGCAACTTGCACATCAGAGAATAAAAGTCCTATTTGCGTTTCTTACAACACACTCTATTGGAGCAATGCTCCAACAAAATGTTTTTCAAGTAAAACGCCAGGAAGACCTGCATTCGAGTTGACCCAATGGGTTGACTCCTGAACATCCACTCCAAATTGACCACATTCAGTCACGAATACAGCAATTGCATTTTTATCTAAGAGTTTGGTATGCGCTCTTATCTACTTAAAAAATTTACATTATTACTGGATCAGGCCTATGAAATACCAAATAATTAGCTATGACAAATTGTTCACACTAAAGAAGAAAATAGGTCTTGGTGATGAATATTAACTCTACCTATTCATCAATTTACACATAGACATTTAAAATATCAATCAAGCAAAATTTAAATATAGATTTTATCCAGAGTCAATTTCAAATTCACACATTATTTAAAGTATGATGTTATGTTTGTATTTAATTAGACAGAATCAACTGACAGAATGACAGAATCCTGATATTATCTGCCAGAGGGTCACATCAGCTAAAGACAACTGTTTGTATTTTGTCTGTGTACGCTGTAAGAACCAGGGAAAAACACACCCACTCATGTTCTGTTGTCTGAAACATGCTGTGCTCTAGTCCCGTTGATTGGCCATGACGTCAAGA
This sequence comes from Synaphobranchus kaupii, assembly GCA_029718625.1. Taxonomy (NCBI): domain Eukaryota; kingdom Metazoa; phylum Chordata; class Actinopteri; order Anguilliformes; family Synaphobranchidae; genus Synaphobranchus; species Synaphobranchus kaupii. The sequence goes on from CM056390.1 coordinate 20,926,986, forward strand.
GACGCTGCTCTAGTGTCCAGTGTGAGGGTTTCTAGTAGTCCTGACATGCAGGAAGCTATTAATCCACTTACTAGAGGGACTGGAGCATGGATATTCAAATTTGGACCTCAAATCCAAATCTGGCCCTGGGGTTTTCTTTCTACCAGGTAATTAGCTGGACAATTAGTGCTCTGATTGGCCAGACTGTCTTCACACCTGGCCCCCAGGTAAACGGAGGATGGAAAACCAGCAGTTGTCAGACCTCGAGGACCGTGATTTGAATACCAGGGGTCTAGAGGCAGGGAGCCTTAGGGAGTGTGCTACCCTTTCTGTTGGACAGGCTCTTGTGATCCGCCTTAAACAAAGGTTTGATTTTGTATAACCTGTGCTGGCAGGTTTGGTTCTGCATGTCTAGCCATTCCACATTCACCACAATATTTAGGGATTTGGATTTTATAGAGGGGGGGGGGGGGGGGGGGCAACAAAGATATCGTTTCTAGCTCATTTTGAAAAGAGCATCAACACTTTCAGTATATCCTTGAGTTTTAACAGCGCTTCTCCTGCAGTTAATGCTAGATTATCTATAAATAGAGGCATTAGCTGGAATCATGAGATACAGGCGCACCCTTAAGCTCCTTAAATGTCTGTACCTTGTACAGGTATGCCTTTAGCACTCCTCTATAAGCTGCTATAATGCCTGGTCATCAAGGAGTGACAGTTTGAGAAGCCTATTTACTTCCTTCCTTCTGTGACCTTCGGCAAGAACAATCATGTTATGCTTTTGACCCGGCATGCATTGTATCTGACGCAGTGCACCTTGGATCAAGACTGATGAATTGTTATCATGAAAAAAGAAAAGTTAGTTTACATTGCTTTTGCGTTGAAACTCAGCACTGTCCCTTCGTGCTCAGGCAGATTTATCCCTTTAGATGTACATGTTTGACCAGCACCAGCGAGAGGAGCGTTATCGACCCGCAGCAACAACACGCAAGGCACTCTGCATGAAAGCCACAGCCACCCGATCCAAAAACAACCTGTCAAAATGAACTGCTTTGCTCTGCATTTAAGTGGCCAAATGTTCCCGATGCAGAACAAAAGCTTAACAGGTTCCGGTGCTGGAAATACCTGGAAACAACGTTCACATCTCAGTAAAACGCACACGTCAGTATAGAAGAGGCCATTTCGTGTAACTTGCATGCCTTACATACTGGCATAACAAATATCCTTTCCACACTGACTATTTATACCACATCCCACTGTAATTCTTGATTTAATCATTTCTGAAAAAATGTATATGATGATCTATGAACATGCATACCTATCTCTGGCTTTAAAACAAATGTAATATATTTTTTGTGACACTTCTGTCTAAAAGACATCTGCTATTGATAATTTGAAAGGGTTTTTGAATTAAATATTTAATTACATTACATTACAGGCATTTAGCAGACGCTCTTATCCAGAGCGACTTACACAACTTTTTTAGCATTTTTTAAATTTTTATACATATTATCCATTTATACAGCTGGATATATACTGAAGAAATTCAGGTTAAGTACCTTGCTCAAGGGTACAACGGCAATATTACACAATAATTAAGTACTTTTGTATTCACACAAGTGCCCCCCTGCTGAATGGATTAAGGTAACAAAAATGTGTATGTATATATATACACTGCCCGGCCAAAAAAAAAGTCACACACTGTAATATTTTGTTGGACCGCCTTTAGCTTTGATTATGGCGCGCATTCGTCGTGGCATTGTTTCGACAACCTTATGCAACGTCACAACATTTATTTCCGTCCAGACTTGCATTAATTTTTGGCCGAGATCTTGTATTGACAACGGGAGAGTCAAACCACTCCGTGAAGTCTTCTCCAGCACATCCCAAAGACTTTCAATGGGGTTAAGGTCAGGACTCTGGTGGCCAATTCATGTGTGAAAATGATTCCTCATGCTCCCTGAACCACTCTTTCACAATTTGAGCCCGATGAATCTTGGCATTGTTGTCCTGGAATATGCCCATTGATGGGATAACCTGGTCATTCAGTACATTCAGGTACTCAGCTGACTTCATTTTATTGCTGCATAACGTTGCTGAGCCTAGACCTGACCAATTGAAGCAACCCCAGATCATAACACTGCCTCCAGAGGCTTGTACAGTGGGCACTATGCATGACTGGTGCAACTGCAACTTTTTTTTTGGCCGGGCAGTGTATATATATATATATATATATATATATATATATATATATAAATTCTATATAGAAAATAATGAGTAGGAATTTTCTAAAGTGACTGAGTGAAAATGACAATAAAGTTAATTCACGTTATTGTCATTTCACTCAGTCATTTGCAGACTATTATTTGCAGATTGATTGCATAACATATGTAATTCTATGGAAATATGTTTGTCTATACTGTGGTAAACACAGTTTCCCTTTCCTCCACTCCACTACCATCTCCTCTCATCCGTGCCCTGGAAACCCTTCTTTGTGTCCTAATCTAATGTTGCTGATTAGGCTACATATTAATTAGAAATGGTTACAAATTGATTAATTTCTCGATGCAAACCGCAACGTCAGGTACATTGTATACTGTACATGCAACTACTTGTACTCAAAACATTCAGGCAGTTTTGCATACTTCCGTGTAGGAGACGAGTGGAAGTGGGGGAGTGGAGGAAAGGAGGTGGGGAGTGACGAATATTGGGACGCACTCGCAGTATTAGGAATGTTATGTACTGCCCCCTGGTGATAATTAATTGTATTACTACAAAAGGAAAGATTTTAGGAAATCCTGGACAGTTGCTGAATATTCTTCTGGCATCTATTGGGTTGCTTTGTGTTCTGTATTGTCTGTCAATCATCAGGGATGACCATTTCATTCACAAAGGTGCTGTTTAATTTCCTCTGAACAATTTCAAAATGTGTAGGGTTAGAAAATGTGTAAACATAAATCACTGGTGTTTATTGAATCTCCATAGAGTAATGGAATTTCAGTTTTTGGTGAGTATGTTTCATTGGAGCTTGCTGATTAATATGTTTTCCCATCTGTTTGTAATTTGTCCTGAAAATTCCCATTACCATTACCGTTACCATTTTCCACATGATGATGTACCATTAGCATAAATCATTTTCTTCAATTAAAAAATTGAAGAAAACGATTCATATTAAGAACATTTACTCCTTATCTGCTACGTGTGAATTTCCTTTATGTGAAGCATCTACAGGAATACAGTTTGTAACAGAGATGCGTGAGAAACAGTTGGCCAGTGTGCTGTGCATTTTAATCAGTCAGGAAGTAGGAAATGATGTCACTTGGTAACAAACAGGATGCTGTGATTATAACACAATGAAAATGCTTGGCTGTGTGATTGAAACCCAAAAGCCAGAGAATGGGCCAGAATGCAGATGCAGCCCCACTGCTGTGGTTGCAGCGCAGGTCGCAACTCAAAGGTTTTTACCAGATGACTGATTGTAACATAATAACAAGTGTTTTAGCCTGGTGCTGGATGAAATACAAAATGTGTCTATAGCGTTTCTCCTTTTTTCTGTGACCGGTAAAAAAAAAGAAGGATTCTGTTGGCTAGCAGACGTGATGCTGATGCTGGCTCTAAATGCTAGATTCACTCATGAATTCATTTTCAATTTAAAAGTATTTAAAAAAAATGCATTTTCATATGCATCACATCGTTTTTTTGGCATCCCACACTACTGTCATTGAACCGCTTAACGGCCGAAGACTTCCTGAGGCTTATTTTGACCGCAGATTACAGAAGACAGTGGAGTGTTCCTTATGTTGGTGCAGACTCATTTTAAATTCAAAAGCCATTTTGACTTAATTTGCATGTATAGTTTGAAGCATAAAGCATCTTGATATATCCTATCCTTTTATCTTCTTTCGGGTTGCCTCCTTACACGTATACATCTCCTCTCTCTGGGATGTTATGGACTTGTACAAGCCAATTATGCAACGACAAATTAAAAGCAAGAACAAGTGAAAATCTATGCATAATTAGGCACACGATTCCTGGTCCTTGATTAGATGCACAATGCCTTTGCATTCCAATCTATGGAAAGCCTGCACAGCACATTATGGGTGTACCAATTCTAAAGGGTGTTCATTTTAAACCATAGCACGTGCACGGGTGCAGGTCTTTCTGGCAGTCTATTATATGCTCGTGGGTATTGTGCTGGTTGATTTTTTTTGTGTGTGCCAGTTGTTTTGTGATGGATATTCACCAACTTTCAAAATGGTTGTATATTTGAGGGTAGTCGATGGTGTAATCGGGCCTTGATTTCTCAAAAATTTGCTCCAAAGTACCAGAGGAGCATCCCACTGTGTCTTTGTAGCATTGTACAGACCGAGGTGGAATTTTTGGCAAATGGGAAGGCAATGCAAACCCGAGCTCCTTGGATCGTGCTGTGACGTTTTTGAACGAAGACCTCCGCGATAACTGCGTGAGCCTGTTATAGGTAACGTACAAATTTAAGCATGTGCGATGTAAACAATCCGATCACCACCACATTGCTTTTTTGGACAAAGTCGGTTATTTCGCTTTCTTTTAAAAAAAAAAAAAGGAAGCGAGGCAAGAGCACTTAAGAAGATCATAGAGATAAGACATTTTTAAAAAAGTCCATGTCAGGGGGGAAAATCTGTATTGCGGGAGAGATTCTTACAGTAAGCAGATGCCTTGAATTAACCTCAAAAGCCCATCTGTGTCTGCCATTCTTGGGCTCCTTGTGTCTTTGTCGTGTGCGGAGGAGGGAGAGAGAGCGCTTGGCTGTGATGTTGACTCTAACCCTGAATGGTGTCTGGGGGCTCGGTGCTGGTCTCTAGGAGTGTTTTATTAGGGCCTTGTCCCCCAGTTCATGCTCACTTGGAGGGGAGGCATATGCTGGTTTTCATGGTACTGTGGGGTCACACCCCGCAGCATCTGCTTGGCTTTGTTAAGTAGACGCTTTTTTTTTTTCTCCGTCATTTTCTCCTCGGTTGTTTTTGTTTCAGAATTCCAGCTTAAGGGGCTGGTATCCAAGGAAACGGATTAAAATTTCGGGCTAATTTAAAAGTACACGGACCGGAGGGGAGATGGGAGGGGCTTCGGCGATGCAGGGATGGGATGCTGCCTCTCAGTAACCGAGCGCTAATATCGACCGCTGTGGACAAGGGGTCGCGGACGGTGTTAAAAGCTTGGCGTAGCTTAAGAAGTCACGATCTCTGTCATTTTGATGGATTCATGTTAACATCCCCATGCATCCCTGGTAATGGGACTGTATTTTTGGCCGTTTGGTTCTAAATCAGTTACCGAATGCACTGGTATATCGAATGCAGGGCATTTCTGTGTATGCTGCACCGACTCAAATAACTGCGATCCGTCCTTTTCCGTTAATATTAAAAAAGGATTACAGCTCTCAGACTAGCTTCAGTTGGATGTGTTATGCACAAGCAGCATGTGATAGCTGTTTTCTGTGTGCATTAATATTTACTGAGATTCATTTGATTGATAGGGATTCCATTTAGGAAATGTTGTGCATTTGCACACAACCCCAATCTCTTCCCAAAAAAAAACCGACCACTGTATAATTTTGAGGACGTGACTTTCACATAGCTGATGCCGTCTCCTCATGTTCATATTATGCGATTACTATAAGTTATAAGAAAAAAGAAACGTTATCCATATATCCGTAAGCCACTTCTCCGGAGAACAGGACTTAACCGAACGAACCTTTATCGTTTGCAAAGAAAAAATGGATGAAGTGATCAGTCTGCAGTTATCTGATCATTCAACATTTAATAAGACTGACAAACAACAGTGTACCAGGAATGCTTTCATTGTAAAAAAAAAAAAAATCAAAAAAAAAATCAAAACAATAAAACAAAAATAAATTCATTTTTGCAGACATCAAAATTAAAAACAGTTTGAAGGAATAACATGTACACTTCAGACATTTGTCCCTTATAAATATACATTATATACAAAATAATTTTATAAAACATAGAAAGATCAGTGCTTCATAATATTTAAATTAACTAGTGAAATGCTAATCTTAAAAAATAACATTATTGGTTCTGTAATTTCAATACTAATTATAGGCAGTCCGTGGTATGATAGTCACTTTTAACTCTTCTTCTTTGTCTTTATTTATGGGCAGTGTTGCATAATAAGTAGTAAATTGTACTTGGTCTCGAAAACCCGCTGGCACTGCACTGTGTATTGTGGTCCCGTGGTTTTCTCTCAAAATCCCTTTTGAATAAAAAATAATCCCTTTCATTTCTGTAGTGCAAAGGATCCAAGACAAGCGGGGCACAAATTTAGCGCTTAAACCCATTTTTTTTTTAAGGCTCTGTGATTTGGGCTGCATACAATCTTTATCAAAGTTTGGAAAATAAAAAGTCATTTTACACACTTGACATACATCTTAGACATTCTCCTAAAAAAAAAAAATGAACCGTCTCCAGTATGTTTTTTTTTTTTTTTTTTCTTCAAGAAATATTTTGTCGTTTTGTTGTCCCTAATTGGAGAATTCAACTCATTTCCATGTTATTCTTGCATAGCACTGGGAGCTCACTAGACGTGTCCTGATCCTCTCTCTGTATTGTTGGCTGTTTGCTCGGTGTTTCGCCGATCGTCACACCAAGGTGGAGCATCTTCTGAGGGGAACTCGCTTTGCTTTGTGGGACATCTGCTCGCTGTAGTAGATGTACAGTTTTCCTGTCACTTCTCATAGCTGCGGGTCCATCGCATGAGCACCCAAGGCGAAATGTCCAAGCGTTTGTCCCGCAATTCAGTCACTCGTGAACAGTCTAACTCTTGTTCAAAGATTAAGTCCTATTGCATTCACAGAGCAGATAACTGCTCCCTCCAGTTATCAAGTTTTAAAGAGCAGCATTTCCATTTAAATAAATCCCAGTCTCTTTTTTTATATTTGTAAACAGTCCAGAAGATATTCCTCCTTGGTAATGTTTTCTGTTTCATATCTTCCACAGTTTTATCAGTTTATACCTAGAGAAGCGGAAAGGGAAATGTGTGAGATTCAAGATAACTGATGAGAATAAGGAAACCCAAGTATCCCATGATACAAAAAACATGCTGGTTATTACAACTGGTTATTGTAATTGTTGTTTCTCTTTACTGGGTATGCTTTCATATCCTTGTTTTTATTGGCATAGTTATGACTTTATGAATTCCTGTCAGCCCCATGGAGTTCAGTCACAGGACAAAGACAAATTAAGAGAAAGGTTTCTAAACATACATGCATTATACATGCACACATGCATGAATATCTACATAAGACAAGCATAGTTTTTTCAATTCGATTTTAATTGTAACTTATATTTCTTTTCTATTGTTAAATATTAAGAAGGAAAATAAGTAGGAAAACCCTTCAGAATACAACTGCTTTTACTGTAGGATGTTTGAAAAACTCATATCATTTCCATTCACAGATTTATGAATTTGACTGCTCAAATTTTTGAGTTGCCTGTAGATTTACTTTCATATGATATCATGATATGCATGAATATGAATTGTTACACCAAAAGGAACCATGCAAGCACAGGATGCATTATTAAGAACCGTTTTGTGTAAACTGGACAGTGCTAAACATCTTAGGTTCAAGCATGCAGACATTTGGCAAAATGTAAAGAAAATCAGTGTTTACCTCAGTTGCTATGACACACTCATTCCTCTCCTCCGCTATTACAAACACAGACTGGTACATTGAATCTCTTGGGGAACATATCGTTGATATCCTACACTCTGGTTTTTCACTGCAAGCACAAATCACAAGGTTTTATGTTAAAACACAGAATAACATCACATGCCACCGCAATTTTCTGTCCACCAATGGGAACAAAATGAGCTCATCCAAAGTTAAACAGCTGTCAACTTAACCTCTCTCTCAACCGAGTGGAATATGATAGGCTTCCTAGAAGAGCTAACAGTTTAAAAGAAAAGCCCATTGGGAAGGGCACATAATTGGACAATTCAATATTTTTAAGAAAGTGAGACAAAACATAAAAAATATAAGCATAAACACAGGTTATGGTTAAAGTGGCCAAATGCCTGTGTGGAATATCGGTTTGCGGCACTGAGGTCAAATGCACAAGTGTGTGCCAAGCCAAATGTTGCACTATTATAAGGTAATTCCCCTCATTCAGTCCTCATGACAAGCTATGGGAATACACAGAACCCATTTGCCTTATGAGGTTTTTAAGTTCTAGATCCAATAATTAACCTGATATAAGAATCTTGTGGAAAATTGTGTCCCCTTACCTGTACATTCTACTCAGTGGTATTTTCTCTTCTAAACATTTTTCACAGTTGGGACTTTTGTCCTCTTGGGACGGATCGTCCTTGAAGTCCTTGGAGGATTTGTAGTCCAAGTGGTGGTAGTTGTGTTTGTAGTTGGTTTTTTCTAGGGCACAATCCACCTCCAAGTCCACCTTCTTGTTGGTGTTTTTCAGCTGCGAGGCAGGTATCAGGTTGTCCTTCTGGAAGTCCGAGAGGTTGTTCATGTTTTCCGAGTCCTGCTCCTCCCGACTCCTCTGCCGCCGGACGTGCCGGAGGACGGTGGCCACCATGCAGAGGAGCATGATGAGGACCACCAGGCCCACGCCCAGCGACACGGCCGCCCAGTGGAAGGTGTCGCCGGATTTCCCGCCGGAGGTGGGGCTAGGCGTGACGGGCAAAGGCACGTTGTAGAACTGGCAGTGGGGGCCGGCGTAGTGGGCGGGGCAGACGCAGGTGAAGGCCTTGCCCCCGCGGCCGCCGGCGGTGCAAGTCGCCCCGTGGAGGCAGGGCTGAGAGGCGCAGGCGTCCAGGGGCGTGTCGCACTTGCGGCCGGTGAAGGCCGGGGGGCATACGCAGCTGAAGTCGTTGAAGCGGTCCAGGCAGGTGGCGCCGTTGGCGCAGGGGTTCTTGGCGCAGTCGTTGACGTTGATCTCGCAGCGCTGGCCCGTGAAGCCGGACCGACAGTGGCACATACGCATGTTTCCATGGAGAACGCAGCGGCCACCTAAGCAAGGGAAACCGCAGATATCACACACTGGCAGCGCTGTGCAAGACCTGCACAACATAACTAGCAACACTGAATGTGCCAGGGGACCTCATTTAAAACAGAACATAATGCTTGTGTCTTTGTTTCTGAAGAGATCCTGATCAAAGACTGTCGTGCATAAATACAGAGGAATGATGAACAGTAACGCAGAAAAGTAACACAACCTGCCTTCAGATAAAGAATGGTAAATCAAAACTTAACAATCAACAATGCCACAAACTAGTATCTTTTGGATCTTAATTCTACAGTCTAGAGTCACGTGAAAATACGTTATCATGAATAATTATTGACCTGAATTTTTAGTTTTTGCAGAAGAACAAGGTGGCACATTTTCATAAAGGTGCAGCTTTTAAGTCTGAGTACAGCTGAAGTAGTCTTGTCTTCCCTAAAAGCAGAAGCCAATTTATGGCCTGGATTGTTTAAAACCAGTGGTGCCCAATGATGTGTCATGGAGGGTCGAGAGTATGCAGGTCTTCTTTCCAACCAATCACGACAGCTGATGATTTCACTAATTAGTTTCCTCCTAGCTGGTTGCAGCTGTATTAATTAGTGAAATCAGCAGGTGTAGTGATTGGTTGGAATGAAGACCTGCATACTCTCGGCCCACCATGGCACATGACTGGGCACCACTGGTTTAAACTGTACAATGGCTTGTATTTAATTCCGTTGTCAGAATGTCCTGAAGGAAGTATATGTTGCGTACCATTTGCACATGGGAGAGACGTGCAGTTGTTGACTTTCTTCTCACAGTTGAGCCCAGTGAAGCCGGGGGGACACTCGCAGACGTATCTCCTCCCGTTGTCCTTCTCGTGGCACTTGCCATTGTGGAAGCAGGGTGAGTCGGCACAGTTCAGCAGGCTGTGCTCGCAGTGCAGCCCCTCGAACCTTGGCGGGCACACGCACGCGTAGCCATTCTCTAGGTTCTGGAAAACAACCAGACAGCCATTAGAAATGACCCCTTCCTCACGGTAAAACATCCCGTGAAGACTCGCAGCTTATGAATCGTCGTCGCCCTATTTTGCGATATGCCCGTGAAATCGCGCTTAAGTGAAGCGGCCGCATCGCCGGACAGGGGCGCCTGCGCGGTGAGGCGATGCCGGGGCAGGAGGTCACTTGCTTACATTCTTTCGCGTCGGCGGAAAAGGTTTCGCGCAGATGAGCGACAAACAAAAACAGGAAACTCGAAGCCGCGGGAAACGCGAAGCCGCCGGGCTTACCGTGCATCTCCCTCCGTTCCGGCACGGCTTGCTGTCGCACTCCCTGACCTCCAGCTCGCAGTCCACGCCCGTGAACCCCGGCTGGCAGGCGCAGGTGTAGCTGCCCTGTCCCGTGTTCATACAGGTGGCTCCGTTGCGACAGGGCTTGTGGTGGGTGCAGTAGTTCAGATCTGCTCGGACACACCGGGCGGACGCGTCAAAAGGTGACTCGCGCAAAGAGGCTAGACAACTGTGACCGCTACTCCACTGCCGGTTTTTCAAACACAACTACACTACTAATCTGGACATCAGTATTCACTGGAGGTTGGGCACAGGCATTCCAAATGTTGCTTAAGTGTACAGTAGTATGGAGGTGCAGTGCTGGTATGTGTCCATGCTTTTCCATGTGTTTTCTCTTTCACTGTGGTGGAGTATACAGGCAAAGGGGACCGATGCCTTACCCTGGTCACAGAGGAGTCCTCCCCAGCCTTCCTTACAGTTGCACTGCCCAGGTTGTTGGCAGGTGCCATGTTGACAGGCTGAATGTCTCTTGCACTCATCACAGAAGGTCCCCTGCCAGCCCTCCCTGCACCTGCAGGAACAGATCAACATCCCATTACAGGAATCCAAAGGCACACATCCATAGCCTCCCCAGTCCCTCCTAAGCTTTCATACAAGAGGGTTCAACGAGTTCACTTTCTGTTTTTAAAAATATATATTATTTCAGTTTTAATGTATGTTTTGATATTGCCCAAACAGTGTGCCGTGAACTATATTTGAGATTTTTTACAGAAGTTTCTGACAACTTACTGTCTTTAAAAGTACTGATATATGGGCGTTTGGTGTTTGTGGTCTAAAGCATGAAAATACACTTTTGATGATTGCAAAATAGCTTTTACAGTGACATTACGCCTCCAGAGGTTGTGCGTGTATATTACTGGATTATTCCTCAAGGGTAATGTTTAATCTTATTTTTGGTTGGAACCATTTCCTATTGTGCATGCAACCTGAGAAGGAAAGAAATACGGGTGCAATAGAAGACTAAGTTCATAATTGTGAATACATGCTGAAAAATCTATCTGCTCATATGTATAATCTCTGGAGATATAACATGACTGTACAAACTGATTCTTGGGGTTACATGAAACGTATTTTCTCGCTCTAGACCACATACCCCTGAGTTCTCCAACAGCAACCTTGGTAAAGCTGGCACATCCTCATAAACGTCTGTAATTATCTAAAATATCCTTCATTGCACGTAAAAACTGGCAACCAAAAAATATGAAGTCAAACTGAAATCATATCTGTAAAGTGAATTATAACTTTAAATACTTGCAGAGTGAAAATATGCAGAATGCTTCTCTGAAAACATCAAGGGCATGACTTACTAAGACCATTAGCATGTGCAAAACCAATAACATGACCAATGATTGGTCATGGTATTTGTTTTGCACCAATCATTGATTGTGTTATTAGTTTTTTGTGATCTAAAAGGTTTTGCACATGCTAAAGGTCTTAAATCAGGCCCTGAGTATTTTAACATTGTTTTAAAAAATGCTTTTGAGTGAAGTTTCAATATATTCCCTGAGTGCTTTTTAAGAGTCTTTCAAATAATTTCTATGTGCACAGCTATAGTGAGCATTTTACAGATTAAACAGAAATAATCAAATGTAGATATAATAAGGTTGCATTTTAAGGGTTTATCCTCTAACTAGGTCAGCCCTTGTGGTGGACTGGAATGGTATTACAAGAATTATGCTAGTATATTGAAAAAGAAAATTTAAACCCAAGACCAAGCAGACTATTGAACCCACAAATAGGATGCGGGTATTTTTGGAAAATTGTTTAATGAACAAAATGGATGTATGTGTTCAGATTGACAGGACACAATTGCATTTGTTAGTCCTGTGATGAATTGGCATTCACTTTATATACTTACACACACTCCCCTGGCTGGGAACAATTTCCATTTCCTTTGCTGCACCCTTCAAGACAGATTGCTATAATGTAAAAGAGAGATAACCAGACATTAGCTTTGCCTCCAAACCACAATTAATCCATACACAGACACTCCAAAAAGGTTTGCTTACGTTTGGGCTATCATTACACTCTTGAGCATACTAAACATATATTTTGTACAGGTTCTGGCTTTGCTTCGATTTATTTATACCACATCGTTATCATTTCTCTATAATGAAACGGAATCGAACCTGTTATCTTAGCCAAGTATGCTAAGGAAGCCTGTTAATTTGCTACTGCCGTGTTGGGTTGTATGTGACATTGATTTTGCATGGTTACAAGACTAGTGTTTAACGGCTGGTTAGCCCTGAGCAGATGCTTGCTCTCAAAAGCGGACAGCTGCTCCATTGTTGTTTGTAGGCTGTGCGAACCATATTTGCAGCTGCTGCGCTCCCACTCAACAATAGAGACCGCAATTTAGTGGCGCGTGGCGGATAATAATGCCGCGATTAACCCGGCGCGTGCTGCTCTTCTAATAGAACGCTAGCCTGGGATTAAGCAACCCCGCACGCGTTCAAAAAGGGAGGGAGAAACCAGAGAGGGAGATGGATGGATGGAGGGGAGGGGAAGGTTTCTCAAGCGCACATTTGCGCTTTTTTATAGGTAGGTAAATAGTCCGGTAGTGAATCGCAAAAACTGGACTGCAGCGTCACAGATTTTTGATTTGCCCTGGCGTCACATTCAGAAACAACACATTATAATTATAAATTCACCACGAAATTGAACATGTCTGCTGCAAGGACAAGGGCAGTTTGTCGGTTTCCGGTTGTTTTTTTATTAAGGTAATAGCAAGCACCGACTACATTTCTGTAGGCTAGGCTACGTGAAACCTTATCACAGCCAACATAAACAATCGGCTACATTTCCAGTCCCACAGATGCTGTTTTGCCAAATATGATTTTACAGTGTTACACCCACGTGTAGCCTAGGCCTATCCATTACGTAGACTAGCCTAAATCTTCCTCGACCATGCAAATGCGTAAAACTATATTCATTCAGCTATCTCCTCAAATTGTAGGCTAACAAAATGAAGGCTTTTAATATATTTTAAAGACATATTAGGCTTACTGCACTCCCCATAGCCCGAAGGACACATCATGTTGCATGGAGTTACACCACATCAGTTCACCAGCAATGTAAACAGGTAGCAGCGTATAGGTACCGCGTGACTTCCACGATTAATTTCGTACATTCTTGTGAATGTGTAGTGGTCGCGTTAGCCCTGGCTTTCATTTAGCAACTTTACCTCTTGGTTTAAGTGAGAAAAGCACAACTAAATGCTGCCATGCCCACGAAACTAGGGCAGTCCAGTCTCCAGACATTGGAAGAATCCGTCACACTAACACGGCAGGTAGGCTATACGTAAATAATCTAGGCTAAATGATGCATCATGTTAAAATATATTAAACCTTTAAAGACACGTGATGTTTTGAAGCAAACCAAGTACTATTAGGCCAGTAGATTGTTCTCTCCGGTTGCTTACGTTCTTCGCAGTATGCTCCCTTCCAGCCAGGGAGACAGGATATGTGCCCATCAGAGTTGCAGGTGTAGTGGCCAAAACGGTCGTCCCTGGGCGCGCATATTTGGGAACAACGTTCGTCGTAGTAATTTTCATTGCAGATGAACCGGTAAGAATACCTTAGCTCCGTTTGCTTCCCGGTCTGAACATCCCGAGACCACTCATCCCCTACTTCCAAGTTTCTTTGGATGGCAAAATAGCTAATCAATAATTCGGGCTTGGTTCTGTCTGTAAAGAAGGGGACAAAATACAAACGAAATTAGAGGTGCATTTAAAGGCGTGCTGATTTTATTCCAGTGCACATGGTTAATGTATTTGTAGATGTCCTTGAATGGTTGGTATAAAGTGTGGAACAGCTTCTTAAACACATTTTCACTTGGATATTCGAATAACAGATGGTGAGCTGGTCGAACACAGGGTTTCATTTTGCTCCATATCAAAGCCCATAAGCCTTTCTTTCAAGTGCACAGTGTGCTGCGATTGAAATTTCCTCTTCCTTTATGTCAGCAAAACATTCTCAAACCATTATTCCCTTTCCAAAGGGCGGAACAGAAAAAGGTGTAAAATACAGGAAAGGCAGTCAGAAGGTTTTTGGCAAGGTTTAAATATTCTCACCAAAGACCAGCTCACTTTCCCACGCCAAAAATAAACTAGAGGAAGTGCAATTGTGTTGGAGTATAAGAATGAAAAAAAGTGTTTTGCAGCACGTAAGAACAAATAACGTGAATAGTTACTGATGAAATTTCATTTGATTTAAGATTGGAGCTAAACTAATTAAAACGTAAATACACGTTGATGTTTGAATTAAGGCAATTTAAGTAATTTATAATTCTCCCCACGGCCCTTGTTTATAGGAACTATGGAGACATGTCACCCTCTGGTGGCGAAAAGTTTGCTGTACTTACCTACAGTTCGGTCTGCAGAGGGAGAATGCCAAGCTTCAATAATTAAAGAAAAAGACCCCTAAAAGCAGAAGCGAAGTTGGTCATTACAAATGAATAAATGTAGAGCAAAACAAGCCCACAAAATAAGCAAAAAATAAAAACACTCGAGTCTGTAAAACAAAAATTGTGAAAATTGCAGTAGCCTATATAAAATGATATGTTTCGTCAAAATATTGTCCTTGTTTATCAACAAATATAATCTACTTCTAAGTAAACTGACTTTATTTCCGTTGTTGGCCAATTAAAAGTGCTGGTAACAATGTAACAATGATTAGGCACGCGTTTCAGAATATATGCCAGTTATTTGTAAATGTCAAGTTATAGTTTTGCTTTATATTGTATTCCTAATTGTTAAATTTAATATACGGCATCAGGTATCTTACCAGCCATCCAAAGTTGATCGGCAGGCGAATAGGTTTGCTGAAACTGCCACCCTCCACGACGCTGAACGAGTTCGTCCCCAGTACAGGAGTAATGACAGAGCCGAATACACAGTTACCTGGTGACACCACAACCTGGTAATTCTTCAGGCAAACTCGGAAAAAAGTCCTGCAGTCAGGTTTGCACGCACTGCCATTCGCCAGTAATCCTTTATTATTCTTAAATTCATGAAGATCGAGCTCGAATACTCCGAATCCCAAAACCTTAAGAAAGAATAAAATATTGAGTAATATGCTACATAATTTTACATAGAGCGAAAACACAACATAATGATATGTATTATTCCTAAAACATTTCCAAGGATCCGGAATACAGAGGGCATTTAATTTACCTGTGCTGATATCGTTATGCTAAGTGCAATGGTAAAGGTGAACCAAGCTGCCATCCTTTCAGTTTCTCCTTGGCAGCTGTGCGTCGCCTTCAAAATAACCTGTTCCCTTCACGACGCTCCTATTCCAAGTGGTCACGATAAAATAAAAATAAAAGTAAAAATATATCCTTCTTCGAGCTCACTTCGCAGAGCCCCTTCTCAGTAACTCCAAACCACGCGGAGATTCTAAAAATCCTTGTTATCCAACAGTGCAGGTTGAAAAGATATGAGAACCAGTATCCAGAGCTTGACACCCCCCTTCGTTTCGTGTTTGTGTTCACTGTGCATACACTCCAAAATGTTATTTCATTTGGTGTCGTGTCGATGCCACTTGTGTTTTTGCTCATTCAAAAACGCGCCTCTTTCCTTGTAGTGACAATAGCTGCGCAGTGGAGACGCTACTTGTCAGGCTTACTATTCCTAAATGGAGAATGCCTGTCGCCTCCCTCAGTTTATATACTTGCTTCATGTCCGTGCTGCTCATTATATAAACTGTCCATCAGTAAACACCGCCCACTTTCCACCCCCCCCCCCCCCCCCCTTCCCAACAACACAGTCATACCCAGATTTAATACCCCACCGCTATGCTGACCACCAAAGGAGACAGACTGATTATTAACAAGCCGAGCATCTGTTGATATATTTACAGCACACAGGGGAGTGCATATATAAATTTATGTGTACATGTATGTACACAGGCTACATATTCAATACATATACCATACTTATATGTAATTGAATTAATATTTAATGAGAATCACAGCTCATATCTTTAGACTTACCCTACGTCACATTATTGTATTTGGTCTTATTGCATTACATTATTGTAATCTCACATACACTGGGATCATATGGAAATTTCTGATCCTTGAGTATGAGTAATACTAAGTCTTTTGCAGGGTTTTATTTTTTGAGCTGAGGCGAAGAAGGGATATCAATCCATAGAGCAAATGCGCCACTTTATATGGTATTATATAATTAATTTAAACATTTTTTAGAAATTTAAATGGATTACAAATGCTCAATTTAGCAGCTTTTCTGTATATTTATTGAAAACAAGAAACTTAAAAACGTTGTATTAATTTTTATAGGAAATTAAAATTAAAGGACACAATATTACAGAGCTTAGTTTAACTTATTAAAACCCAAATCAACACTGTGCTGTATATTTTGTCAGCGTGTCCGTGTACTGGTCCTGCTAATGGATTTCATATGCAGAGTGAATATCTTTCCAATTTGTAACTTAGGTTTACAGCCTATTCTTGTTTGACTGGCTGCACCGTGCGCCCCTGACGCTCACCCAAGCGATTGCCGCGTGCCTCTTATTGTTGGGTCGCGTGTCCCTCATTAAATCCAAGCACAGAGCCTCTTTCATGCGGCGTTTTACTTAAGATTGTAGAAGCGATGGGGGGATAACTATTCAGCTGTATGATAATGAGCTCCAATCAGAATGATATGCTACGTAAAATTATAAACCCTTGTGTACCCGTGGCTAACCGGGAATTTTAAGGACAGTGCGCAAAAACGCAAAGCTTCTTTACCTATTCCTGAATTTACCTAATAACACAGCATAAAATAGTTATCTATTTATTTCATATGTTCAAGGTTAGAGTAGTTATTACATTTACAGCTCTATTGAACTAAAATATCTTAAATAGTAGGTAATGCGATGATGATTCAATTATTGATCACCTTCACAATTATTCTATTATTTACCGGAATATGTTTACATCGTATTTATATCAAAATGAAAAGTGCGTCATAATTTTGACATAGGCTACTTCTTTCATTTGAATTCTCCAGAGATAATTATTTACCATACATAGGCCTACGTGTAAATATGTTATGGTGTAACTATATCATAACATACCATTCAGTCTATGAATAATTATGTTGTTTAAGGTCATCTGTCAAAAATCAATCTGCATTAACCAATTATGTGGTTTACGGATTAAATGTTTTAAAGTAATTCCGTTCGCTTTAAGTCAAATAGGTTACGTCGAGTAGGCTAATTAGTCTCGTTTCAACAATGAGAACACAGGGATCCGTTGCTTTTCACTTCTTGTTGATAAAAACTAGCCTATTGGTAGCCTATTGTCGGCGTTCAAGACAGGATCATTTAAAAACAAAAAGCCTCTTTTCCAGGAGTTAAATTGTAGGGTAGCAAATAGTTAATTTGGCATAAAATTGTTGCAACATTTTCCTATTTTGGACCGACTGTTTTATTTGTCTGCTTTCGCACGTGAATTTACCCCACCCACCACCTGGCGGAGGGTTGGGCTTGAGCGAGCTTTCTCTTTAATTAACAAGAAACACACGTAAACGCCATTAACTTGTTACTTTAAGTCTTGATGGAGATCATGTATGAATAAGTGCGATTGTTTATTAATTGTGTGAAAAATGTTCTCTTTGCAAATGTATTATTTATATTTCTTTAAGACTGCAAAATCGTATGATAGGTTACATGATCGCGCTCAATATAGCATAAAAATAAATGTTGCTGAATTATTCCTCACCTGTTGCTGAGAGTGCCAGTTTTACCGACGCACAAAAATGTGATATTTAGACAGAAATTATACAAAGAGATCAACAAGAGGTCAACGGTAGGTGAATCAGGGTAGTACAGGTGATTTTAGTTGTGAACTGTTTTGATTTCATTTGGGGTAACATGGATGAGAGACTATAAAGTTGCCTTTTCTAAACGAAGCGCTGCCCAGTATAGCCTAGCTACTATATCGTCTTTGTGCAAACTTGAAAAACAGGCTACTTACACGAACATAAGACTAGCAAATAATTTAAACATATTTTATGCAATGATAATGTGTAACACCCACATGGTTAGCAATTTTTTACTGGAATCAATTAAGAACGGGATGAGATATTAACGAGATAATATGATTTACAGAGATTAATATAACGTTGACCATTTATGTCATGGCGATGTTTACCATTTAATGACCGCAATAGTAAAAGGAGAGGCTTGCGCGCAGCTGTGCATTGTGCCCGTGCTTATCGATGTGAGACCGACGCGTGCTGACATGCTGAATGGAGATGCCACGCGTCTGAGCCGTGGGGAGTGAAGGACAGATACTCCGATAAAATTGACATGCTTTTTCTTTTCATCACACATAAAGGCTGAAATTGAAGAATCTCTTTGAATGAATCCTCAGGACGATCAAATCGTTTACGGATTGATCGAATGTATTCGAAAACCGCTTTGAATTACAATACTGTGAATTAGCATCCCAAGTTACTTAAGAAACGACACTCCTCTTTCTTAGATATCCCATGACTGAGAAGTAAATTTTAATCAGGTAAATATTTCTAATTTTGTTATCCCTTGTGCATTGTCCGCCATAAGGTTACGTGTTTCATTTACAGTGCATCCGGAAAGTATTCACAGCGCTTCACTTTTTCCACATTTTGTTCTGTTACAGCCTTATTCCAAAATTGATTAAATTCATTTTTTCCCTCAAAATTCTACACACAACACCCCATAATGACAATGTGAAAAAAGTTTTTTTGAGATTTTTGCAAATTTATTAAAAATAAAAAACTAAAATTTCTCATTTACATAAGTATTCATACCCTTTGCTTTAACGTATTTTTAAAGTATCATATTTCATATTTGGTCGCATATCCTTTACATGCTGTTACTTCCTGAAGTCTGTGACCATCAACATCAAAAAACTGTCGATATCTTATTTTCAGGTACTGTTACAAGCGATACTATAACCTCTCTGCATTTGAATGGATCTCTATGGAAATTGGGGGGTGAGACTAGATTCAGCTGTAAATTACACTGGTACAGTATGGAACACATGGCTGGCTAAATGGCTGTAAGTTATCAAGGGTCTGAGCTATCAAACGAACCCCAAACCATCACTCTGTTGCCAGATATGGAGTAGATGTGGATGGATCACTTTAAGGGTTGTTTCTCCTGACTTTTTTCCCCATAGAGTTCTATAGGAAAATGAGTCCGGAGAAATAACCCTTGCAGTGATCCATCCACATCTACTCCATATCTGGCAACAGAGTGATGGTTTGGGGCTCGTTTGATAGCTCAGACCCTTGATAACTTACAGCCATTTAGCCAGCCATGTGTTCCATACTGTACCAGTGTAATTTACAGCTGAATCTATAGTCTCGCCCCCCAATTTCCATAGAGATCCATTCAAATGCAGAGAGGTTATAGTATCGCTTGTAACAGTACCTGAAAATAAGATATCGACAGTTTTTTGATGTTGATGGTCACAGACTTCAGGAAGTAACAGCATGTAAAGGATATGCGACCAAATATGAAATATGATACTTTAAAAATACGTTAAAGCAAAGGGTATGAATACTTATGTAAATGAGAAATTTTATTTTTTTATTTTTAATAAATTTGGAAAAATCTCAAAAAAACTTTTTTAACATTGTCATTATGGGGTGTTGTGTGTAGAATTTTGAGGGAAAAAATTAATTTAATCAATTTTGGAATAAGGCTGTAACAGAACAAAATGTGGAAAAAGTGAAGCGCTGTGAATACTTTCCGGATGCACTGTAAATTGTGCAGATTTGAAGTGTTTATTTAGATTACCACCTTAAAAATATAGTTTTTCTAACAAAAGCCTGAAACGCTGAACATTAGATAAGGAGAAACATAGCTGATGAATTAAGAAATACATTGTCAGAGCATTGTTGATTGACAACAGAAGCATTAAATGAATTCCTTGATGGTAACTTAACCAGATGCTGCCTGCACTTCATGGGGCACAAAAAACTTTCTGCTAATGAGGTGGGATATTATTCATAAACATGCCTTGTGTACATGGTTGTCAATATGAGCGTTGACATGTTTTTGTTAATGTGTTGTTGCTACAAGATACTATGTCCTATAACATTTTTGAACACTAAATTCATGTGAGTTATAGGGTAAGCCAGTTTCTCCTTTTCCTCACATGAAAGTGTAGTTAGTATCAGTGAGAATGGAACTGAAATGAAGAACCAGCAATGAACAGGCATTCTCATCCCAGCCAGATATGCAGTGTATGTACAAAGAGGGGAAAGCATTGAGGACACGTCACCCCAGCTGATCACAAGGTATCTGAAAACAGAACTCTTCCGGATGACATCATCTGCGGCTGCCAGCCCCCTCTGAATTTTGGGTCTGAGAGTGTCGGTGGAAGGTGGTTCAGTTGTGCGCTCAGACAATAGTCTATTTCCTTCAAACGGCCGTTGTGAGTAAATGGCGGTCAGGCAACCCAGAGGTTCTTATCTGGACTCTTTCCCACCATTCACTGTGGCGCTCAGATCATCCAAGGGGAAGTTCCAGTGAAAGCCCATAAACTGAGACCCTTTGCTGGGGGCGCAAAGGGAAGGGAACGTCGCGGCTGTTCCCCCGGCCTCCTGCACTCGCACACGTCAGCTGAGGGAATGGAAACATGCAGGCCGCATGCAGGGTGCCCCTTCTGACGTCCCTGCCACGTGCGCTATCCTGCAGCAATAACAGTCATTACCGTCATCACCCGTCATCACCGTCACCATCATCACCATTATCACAATGCAAAAAGTCAGAATTGACACACGCGCGCGCGCACACACACACACACACACACACACACACACACACACACACACACACACACACACACACACACACACACACACATACTTCCGTACACACGCATATAATTTATGGGGACGTACATGAATACCTTCCTTTCACAACTGTCCTCAAAGGTGCTCCTATATAGTTACCTTAGCCCCCTCACGCCTTTTAAATCCCCCCCCCCCCCCCCTCACAGACGCCATTAACCTTAAAATGAGGTGTGCCATCTGCCCATTGCTGGCACTGCCTCCAAATTAAAAAGCATGGGGCTCTTCGTCATACAGACACAAGATCGTTTTATCTCGCATTGGTACAGAGATCCTTTTTTCCCATGATGCACCACATTTACAAGACAGTAATTGAATGTCGTCAGATGTTAGGGCAGAAGACAACCCACTGCCTACTACAGGTATCGTTTATGTTTTTCAATGACGACAAGAATACAGATGCAAAACAGACTGAGTTATTCACATTTGTGATTATTCAACATGACGTGTTTTATTTTTTATTTTTTGGTTATGCTTCTATCACATAGAAGATCTGATCTCAAGATCACTCAAAGCCCGTGTTTTATTCAACATGACAAATGGAAGACGGAGATCTGTGTGAAGTCTGTGTGCGACCGTGTTCCCCACACGGGAGTTTTGTTCCAAATCTCCTCCCCTGTGTCTTTCTGAAAGAGGATTTTGTGTTCCTCCGTTTGGAGTCTGTTGTTCCAACCTTATATTTGGACGTGTTTAAGTCTTAAACCTGAGACTAAGCTAATTGTGCCCCATCACTGCAGACTCCCCGATATTTCCAGCTAATGACATTAGCCCTGGCTTAAGCTAGTGATGTCTAAGCTGTTGTGCTTTGGCTAACTATGCCACTAAGGAGCCCTTGTGTCTTTATGTTAAAGGAAAGTGAGTGTGCGATGTGGAAGGGTATTAAGCAGCTGAGTTTAGCATTTGACTTGACTTGGCTTTGGGATTGCTTGTACTTTGTCTTTGCAAATAAAGCGGTACTGATGTTTGGTCTCACTGCCAATATTTTGCTACAACATCTGCCACTGGACAGCACAGCAGGATGGTTTGGTCTTAACTGTCAAGATGTGTTTAGGGCAGTGTTACATTTAATCCAGGATCAAATATTTTGCAAGTCAATGACTTAATTAATGCTAAACTGCTTGACACTTTTATAAGGTCTCAGAACTGATCAGATTAAATATTATTAAACCTTTATTTTAGCAGGGGGCACTGAGACCGAAATCTATTTTCCAGGGGGGCCCTGCGGCAATACAAAGTTAAAAAGCATATACAAAGTTAAAAAGAAATGTATAATACATAAAACTTACATACATACCATACATACACATACAAACATGTCAAAAACAATTACAAATGCTCTTTTTTCCCCATGTTTCAACCACTAGCTCTTTAAAAATCGTATAAGACACCAGAGAAGATTAGTTGTATCTTGGAATTCAAGGGGTGCTGAAACACTTATATCTGGGCGTTGTTAGGGTGATACAATCCTGAGATCTAGTGGCATAGATTGAGAAGTTAATTGATAGAAGACTGGATACATACAGAGGGAGTTTAGCAAGTAAAGCTTTGTAAATAAATAATATATATAATGCAGCTTCCTCCATAGATCTAGAGAGAACCAACCAACTGTATGATACAGGGTACAATGATGAATCCGGAACTCGACGCCTGTAAAAAATCACAGAGCACTATGATAAATGGCATTTAATGGCTTCATAACAGAGGCTGAGGCATGCATATAAAGTGTATCACCATAGTCGACAACTGGCAATATTGCAGATTACCCCTGTATTGTTATTCATCGCATATTATTGTGAGATTAACTTTCTTTTACTTATTTTTGTACGACAATTTTGTTACACCTGACAAGTGATGCATGTGTGTCGCCTCTCATGTGATTTATTGTCTTGACTTATGATATTGTCCAGAGTTGCCATAGTTGATAATATTGTTTTGTACATAGACTGGATTATGTTCCTGATTTGGCATGTCTCATTGTCATCATAAGTTCACATATTTATATTTACTTGCAGCTGTCTTTTACATGTATTTTCTTTCATGAATTTTTTGCCTTTTAAAACTCAGAATCGAGCCTGAAATAATACGCCATAATAGCCACCGCCCCCGGGGGCTATTTACCCTTGGCCAACGCAAACAATAGCCTAACTGCTGCTTTTCATATACAGGCCTTGTGTAAACATGCCCTTGGAAACGAGACATTGCCCCTCCATTATTCCATCTGCAGTCCTTTATTGCCTTTCATTACTCTTCGTGGCAGTGTTTTGTAAAGCGGACTTATAATTGCTCTCCCGTTTTCAGCTTGGATCCGAAATCCTTAAAAATAACATTTTGATTGGGAAATGAGGACTGAAGGGACTGTGTTGCGGCGACGGCGTTTGTATCGGGGTAGTCCGTATCCGCGTTGGATGTTACACTGAGGCTTTTAAGCACTGCCACACTATTAGTGTCACTAATGGTTACAGTGGCACCATATTATCTTTTCCTCACTGTTGCCGTTGCTTTTCCTTGCAGTGTCGCCGTCTTCGGACCCTGAGATCCTTCAGGTGGCGTGCACTTTTCCTTCCTTTCTCCAGCGGCAGGTTTTGCTTCCGTTCAAACTGCCTTCAGCTGCCTTTTTAGGAAAACTGAAACGTAGAACATAGTGAATTGGCCTAATCACGTGGTAGATTTCCCTGTCATTTAAGACACATCTAGAAGGGCACGGTTTGAGCTAAAGTAATTGCCTTGGGTTGCACTGAGGTTGTAATCCCACTTACCACCACGTCCCCTTAGGCTTCCCCTCGTCACAGCTGTCTACATTCTCATTGGTAATGAATACGTACACCCATTGGACGTGACCTTGTCCAACTGTCCATCTATCATAGTCTATCTGCATGTTGATCTACCTATAATGGATGATTGGTCGGATCTGTGTTCATATTTGACCAAGTCAGCGTCTTAAAAGAACTGAAAAATTAAGCTGTGTGTAATGGAAGTGAGGAGCTTTCACATGGCCTTCTTCAAAGCTATTCTTGTGTTGTGGGAAAGACCTGTAGAAACCATGGAATAATCTCATTTGAGGGCAGTGATGGCTTTAAAACTAATAGCTCAAAGTTATGAAAGCATACACAAATATAGTGACACTGTTTGTGTTATGTCAACAAAGATTATACATATTTCCAGAGCACTTCTAACGATTGTTGAGAATTATGGTTGAACCGTAAGGACTTAATATGTTTCAGAACTCTCCTGTCACAAAGTTCATGTGCCCAGTCATTTAGTTGTCATGGAATCAGAAAATGCATCATTATGACAGCCTGGGATAGGTCAGGTGACGCAACTGTGTTTCGGTAGATTTACTGTAAATTAAACCACATGTTGAAGTCCTATGGTGGCTATTGTTTTTTTGAACATGATTTGATCCTATAATTTTTTGTCATTAGAGAATCTTTTCATCATTATCTTCTGATAAAACATTTACACTAATAGAGGCTTGTAGTGTCAGTAATGTGTTTATTATGTTGGACAACTTCTGTCCATTTAGGTTTACTAAATTATTTAGCGCAGTTTGATTTGTATGGCTTAAAGCTGATCTTCAATTTTTTTTTACACAATAACACCTGCATAGCTGTTACTGGTTGGATTCTCCAATTTGCTTATGTACTGTATATATGGACCCTTATCATGCTACAACGGATGCTTAATAATATACAGTAATAATAAACGTGAGTTTGTCCAAAAACCTTGTTTTGTCTATATGCAATAAATATCTGCCATCTATAATCTCTGGAAATTGATAGACCTTCATAATTAGCCAAACCTTTTTGGCCTGGCTAACATTTTGGTTTCTATTAGACCACCAACTGTACCCAGGTGTGTTTGGATACATATGGCTATGAGTCACTCACATCCTGTAGGGGCTTTTTTCAGCATCAGACTCATCCAGCCTCTCCTCTTGCTGTATTTCCTGTATCCCTGGTTGGGGTCTGTGGTGTAGTGTGAGGACACAGGCAGCGGTTGTTTCCCCTCTGCTGTCTGTGTGGTCACCCTGTGCTCCCTGGCTCTCTCATGCCAATGTGCCCCAAGAGCAAAGGGCAGCATGTCATAGTTGGGTTACATGGCGGTATGGTTGTTTGTGAAGTTTCATTTCATGATTCTTTACTGAAAACGGTGCAAACACCATGTTAGGACACCAAAGTATCTATCATTATGAAAAGTATGTAAAAGTCTTGTAAAGTATGTCCTGGAGTCAACCAGTCATAATGTTTGTATTGAAGCTCTAGATGGGGACAGAAGAATCCTGTAAGCTTGTTTTAATTCATTCCAGTGTCTTTAATTATTATTATTATTTTTGATACTATGTATTTGTTCAGTAGACATTTTGCAGAGCAACTTAAAATGTTTACATTTTGGATGTATGTCATCCATATACACCACACTGGATATTTAGAGAAGCCTCTCAGATCAAATACCTTTCGCAAGATTTCAGTACCAGTGCCTTGCTTGAGATTTGAACCTGCAACCCTCTTATTTATAAGACCTGTTCCACACACCGCCCGCGCTTTTATTAAAAGTGTGTTCAAATTTAATCAAAGGATTGAGTTACAGCTGGAGGACAGGACACCTTCAACTTTGTTTTTGTCTATGTAAATATTAACTGGAAACCGATCTCGTTCTGATGACCCAAGTTCTCTGTTGTATCAACTGTTGCTGTCAGTTGCTTCAGGGATGACGTCAGTGCGTCCTGGTTTTACAGTTGCGTCCTGCTGGATCCCATTGATATTTTGGACAATTTACTGGATATTGGAAGCATGTTATTTTCATCCCCAATGATTTGTCTAACATGGTGCCCGCATATACAGGAAGTGTGCGACTAACCATACAATCGCTAATTTTATATAAGCTATTGTATGGTTAGTCACACACTTACTGTATATGCGGGCACCATGTGAGACAAATCTAAATCTTACTGTGAAGTACAATATACCTTATTTTCTGCCCTATATCTGGAGTTAAATAACATACTGACGTATCATGAGAAATAGGACATGAATCCACCTTTCTACACCCTTGGCTATGTTGTGCAGAATCCCCCAGAACAAACCGGGCTTGTTTTAATTGGACAGATCGCTTAATATACCGGGGAAACAGACGCTCACTCTCAATTATCCACAGACGTAGAAAACCGCTCCATGTATGGCCTCTCCAGCTCCAGGTTAAGTGATGGACCGTGAATGCTGGCCACTGGGCACGTGCAATGGGAAATTAGTTACAGTGGCAGCAGATGGCCTCTTTTTTTTTGTGTGTGCTGAAAATCTGCCCCCATTTAGAGCCGCATGCGTTTAACACTTCTTAATGGTGTATTTGATCTCTGAGCGACAATCTGTCCCCGGGAATCAATAGCCGCTTTTTGATATGCGCTGCCAGCAGGTCTCAGTGAGGCATTATTGCTCCGTCCTGAGAGAGATCACCTGTTAGAATGGTTACGGGCCTGCGTTTTGTTTGCATTCGCCTGCACACTTTATTACCCCCCAATCATGGCTGTTTGATGTACAGCTGCTCTCCGTTGTAAATTTGTTGTAAATCTTGCTGCAGTATTTCTGCACACGTTTCCTCTTTCAAGGAGAGCAGGTTAAAGTAATAAATAGCACACCAGTCTGCCGTGCATTTTAGAGTAGAACAAATATATTTAGAACATACAGAAGGGTGACAAATTAAAGGAAAAAACCCCTACAGTGAGGGGGTTCGGTGGCTCTGTTATGCTGTGGAGGGCATTTTCCTGGCATGGTTTGGGTCCACTTGTCCCCTTAGAGGGAAGGGTCATGTAAATCAATACAAAGTGTGATCAACTTTATCCTATGATGAAACATTTCTATCCTGATGGGAGTGGGCGGCAGTGTAGTATAATGGTTAAGAAACTGGCCTTGTAACCGAAAGGTTGCAGGTTCGATTCCCAGGTAGGATACTGCCGTTGTACCCTTGAGCAAGGTACTTAACTTGAATCGCTTTAGTATATATCCAGCTGCATATATGGATACATGTAATGAAGTTGTGTAAGTCGCTCTGGATAAGAGCGTCTGCTAAATGCCTATAATGTAAAAGTAGTTTCTTCCAAGATGACAATGCCCTTTTCCACAGGACACGAGGGGTCACTGAATGGTTTGATAAGTATGAAAATGATGTGAATCATATGCTATGGCCTTCGCCTTCATGTTGATTTTTCCCTTAATTTGTCACCCGTCTGTATATATCGACAGTGTGAGATTGGAAATTTATCTTTGGCAGTAAAAACCTGCATCTCTCCCATCTTTCCACTGGATCTGTAACTGTTGTGGCCCTAGTCAAAGGTTCCAGCTTAGTCTCCCCTGAGGAAAGGGACAAGTCCAAGTAACATTACTGCTGTAGCCTGTAGCCCAGGGGCTGACTGATCATCGTTACAGTCTACTCATTAGGTTTCACTTTCGGGGAGTGTGTGTACTGTAAACCGTACTCTCTCTCGGGCAATTTTATTGGGCAGTTAGTTCTGTGTATATAAATGCTTGGCACTGACAAACAGCTGGTCCATACGAGTTTGGATCAGATTGCATAAGAGCAACAGTGAGATGTGAGGATGTGGCTGTCAGATGTTCTGGGATGGATCTGGAATGGTATTCTGCCTGGGAGGCATACCAAGCCAAACTTGGGCCACAGCCATACTGATTTATATAAGCTGAAGTAATATTTATGTAAGTTATTAATCCGTATGGAATGACTAATGGCTCTGTATCCTAAACTATGCCTCAGTCCAGTGCCTAGTTGTTCTAAATATCATTTATCATTTATCATTTCTAATTTATTGCCTTGCCTAGATTTAAGAGGAAGTCCTACTTAAGATGGGATAGCTGCACCCATAGATATAGAACCATAGATATGACATATGTCATAGTTAGTGGCACAATTTTTGAGACCATACCCAGGTAAGATGGTGGCCAGTAACCATGGTTTTATATCTATGAGCCAATCATCAGCTATCTGGCTTCTGAGACCTGATTAGTACATGAAACTTTGCCATAGGTTTCTATTATAGCTGTACCCAGGTAAGATGGCTGCCAAATTGTTCCATTTCAGAATTCCAAATTACGATTACATTACATGATATGTCATATCTATGGTTCTATATCTGTGGCTGCACCATCATCTGAGCATGGACGGGCCTTTCATCAATTTAGAGTTTCAGAATGTCATTGTAGCTTTGTAATGCTGATGTCAAATATTAAAGAATGCCTCTGGAACTTTCCTACAGCCGTCTTCTTGCATGTTTACAAAACAGCAACGTACCAGCACCCCACCCCCCCCCCCCCCCCCCCCCCACCCTTATGGCAGTGCACAGACAACATGAACTGTTAAAGGTGTTTTGAGCTCTGTTTCAGATTGAGGTGACGCTGACCTGGAAGGGACTGGTCTGACGATGTAACCCAGCTGCACTGGCTCAGTTTTTCAAACTTTCAACTGCCACAAGACCCTGCCTGAAGTTAGTCATGAATCTGGATGAACCTCTCATTTCTACTTTTTTGCCGTCTCACTTTTTTTGTCGGCAGCGTTTTTATACCTGGTTTTATTGAAGTAAATCAATGCACTGTAATACTTTCATACTGCATTTGATATTCAAAGGAGTATATAATATAAGAATTATGATTACAAGCAAATAACAGATTAAAATTATTTTTTTGACAGACAAGCAAAAGGAACCGACTGTGGGGACATGCATAGATTTTAAGTGCAACTTGTTCCTTGGAATTTCCTTTCCTTTTTTAAAAGAGAGGATATTCAAAGACATGACATGAGTATTAATTAAGTTTGAATTAAGCTTAAAGCTTAAGGTTTTCAGCGAAAATTGCTAAATCATATGAAGTTAATGTCTGGCACAGAAAAGGTCTGATCAAAGGAAAGGTCGCATTTCAACATTCAATTCGATTCCCTTCCACAAAAACCTTTCACTTATCATTTCCTTTTCAACTTTTCTGTGTTTTTAAAGGTATTTTGTGTATGATGATCTTTAAAAAAAAAACACGCATGGCACTATAAATTTCCACATATTTATGTTGCTTGGCACCATTGATCCACAGACCCCAATCCGCTGGTTATGGAGCATGCTCCTGGAAGCAAGCCCAAACATGAGTCTGGGTAATCTGTTTTACAGATATACTGGATTTTCAGCCATCTGTAGGATGATGGTCAGCAGCCAGTTCAACAAGTGTGGAATATGCCCGCAAAGCCATGTGAGAAAGGGCCATGGCGTTTCCTCGCCCTCCAGGTGCAACTTGCTCTACGGACGACTGTCCCACACCTTAGGGCTTATGAGGTCATCAAAATCCAGCCCCTTGGACACATTGAGAAGGAGAACTGCTCTGTTGTAGACCAGCGGTCCCCGATCTTGATCGAGATCTACCGTCCTGTAGGCTTTCACTCCAACCATAACAATGCACACCTCGTTCAACAGCGAGAGATCTCATTGTGCTGCTAATTAGTAGAATCAGATATGCCAAATTAGGTTTGAAATGAAAACCTACAGGACAGTAGATCTCCATGAACAGGGTTGGGGACCACTGCTGGAGACATAATCAAACTATATTCATTGAATTGTGGCCCCTTAGTGTTTGGTCTGATGTTCTGATCTGATGTTCATTTGAAAGAAGATGTGTGTTTAATCATACACTGAACCACAAGTATGTTTTGAAGGGGTAAAACAATACCTATATGACGGCTAAATTAACTTGTTTCAGCCTAAACAAAATCTCTGCAAGGAAATGGAAATGGTGTTACCCCTCCCCCAGAAATAAAACACTGCTTGAAGCCGTTCAAATGCAAACTCACGATAGGCATTCGTTGGGCTCTCTTTGTTGGCCAGGTGTGCTGAAGAAGATTATTCTGGCAGACGACATTAAACAGATTACAAGGATCTCAGGGAAAAAAGGTAAGTTCCTGCTCTCTGTGTTGATAACATTTTACTACTACTTTTGTCATAAATCCTTTGTGTATTCTGTCATCAGACCATAAAGCTTTTACAAAGCAGATGGATTGGACACTGGCTTCTCATTTTGACATTTTGATGGCAACAGCAACACAGTTAAATTGAAACAGTGTTTCACTGAATAAAGATCTACACAACAATAGTTAAATACAGTACCTTAGTTAACCCTCATATTTTCCGATTCAGTGTTTGACGTCTCTTAAGAACCTTTTTTTTCCATCTTGACACTATATGACTTTTCCTAATTTGCTGGGATTAAATAGTAAACATGCAACAATAACATAATGCTATGTTTTCAAAAGTCCTGTACCAACTTTGTATACAAAGCTGTTATGTGGGGTCATTTGTGGGGTAGCTGTAAAAAACATAAGAAAATATACAACCTTTTTATTTTTTATCCCTGATCTTGTGTGGGTAATTCTGGTGTCACTTTCCCATACAGGTTTTAAACTTCACAAACTTTCACTTACCTCAGGCTCTAAAATGATTTTTAATATTTAGGAATAAAAGGCTAGTCAATTGGGAGACACAAAAAAGGTAAACAGAAAGTGTCAAGATTTTTCTATTACAACAGTTTTGTGTCAGTTTCACCCCAAACATAAAAGGTGCCATAAAAGTCAAGATGATATGAGGGTTAAGCTTGTTTTCTGCAATGCTAGAGATAAGCATGATTTCACTCCCATTCCGATTATGGATGTGTCACTCTATCACAGTCTAGATACAAGCAGGCATTAGTACTAAAATTAGCAGCTGGTGAAAGTAGTGCAATTACTGGATGGTAAAAAATTCAGCATGAGCTGTGAAAAGCATCAATCCCCCTCATAAGTTTGGGAATTGGGGGTGGGCACAGGGTGTGACAGCTGCCCCTGGATGGGCCGATGTCCCGTGGTGGTTTTCCCCCAAAACCCCAGCAGACCGATCCATCTGCAGAAACAACAGGGGCGTGGCACTGGACGTCACTTCTGTCACCCTGTGACAGATTGCAAGAGCCGGGACTGCGTGATTCTGAAGGCAAAACATTGATCACGTGCAATCTGGTTGTCACTTGTAACATACAGTGATTCCAGACCTTGGCACACTTCACCGGCCCCCAAAGTTACTTTGTCATTTGGGGCATCTGTCACATCCCGTTTACACAAAAGTGGTTTGTTTTGCGTATCACTTCGGATTTAAATGTCCGGTGTGTTTTAGCCGGCCTTGCGTTTCCCCTCAGCGCTGCCTGATGATGCCAATAAACAGGTGTTCACCCAAGATTTGGAAGTATGTTTGCATCTGCTTCTGTTTGTCTGATACATGAAGGACGAGCAGATGAAAGCCGCACACGTTTTATTTTTGTGTTGCTATATTTTTCTTGACAACAAAGCTAATTGTGTGTGGAATCAGTGGATCGAGAGGAAATCCTTCCTCGCAGAGGTCAAGGCATCCCTTGAAACGATGGATTTGGTAAAAAAAAAAGAAAAAGAAAAAAAAAGCTTCAAGCAGGAAAAGGAAGGAGAAAAACTGGACTTCCATCTGGAGCAGAAGAAAGGCTATCAGAATGCGTGAAGAGGGACAATCAGGTCACCCCCGCCCCAGCCTGTCCCAGGCTCCCAACACTCCATTTCTCTTGCATTTCTCCCAGTATTCATACAGTGTTCACAAAGAATTTTTTTTTTAGCATGTCTGCTTTCATTAACATTAAATCTTTACATCAGGAAGAGCAAGAAGTAATTCTGACTATTGTGGCCAAGGAGTAAAACATGTTGTCACCAGCACGGAGATATCTTTGCCCTACATCGGGATGCGTGGCTATCGAAACAAAAGCAGGAGGCCTTTTGTAAAAAATTACCAGTAATCTTCCACCCCAATATTTGAGTAGGCCAAACGGTGCAGTCAGACGCACGTAGTGAACAGCCACTTGCAGAGTGTGCTACTGGTGACACTCGGGGGGGGGGGGGGGGGGGGGGGGGGGGGGGGCTGAGGCTGACAAGAGAAAGAAAATCATTTAGGAAGCAGAGGTCAGGGGAAACGGCCAAAGTGCAGCAACCTATAATTACTCAGAGGAATGATCTGTCAGTCACCGTGACATCCTTTGTCACTGAATTGTCCATGTAATCATCGAGCTTCGTGAAAGCGCGTCGCGCAGCGCGAGTTCCTCCCGCTGCCAAAGCTGGCAGAATGGGGGCGTCAGCAGCAGCGCGCGGAGACAATGTGGCCTGGTCTTTGCGGCCTGCCTCGCACCTCATAATGAATAACGAATGAAGAATTCTTACAAGCAATGAATACTGCACGTTCTGATCGAAATTTGTGAAGTTGTTCTTTAAAGGGATGTGTGAAGACGGCATGAGCCGAAACATGTCCGCCTTGAAACAAAAATAAACTACAATAAGCTTAAATATCTCGCAGGACTAATCATTGGAGTGCGGGCATCCGTGCGCCTTTTAAACTGTGTGAATTTGGAAGGCCGACACACCACCTGTGTTAAACAAAGTGCAAGGTAAAAGCTTAATTGTTCAAGAAATGCTGGAAACACATTATTTAATGAAATGAATGGAGGTTTGGCAAAAAAAAAGAAAGGTGAAAACGTTCAAATTAAATGTGTACAAGCTATTTTCAAAACAGACAGAAGGCTATATGTGTTCTGAAGTCCTCCTCGTGTGATTGTGTGCCACAGAAAGGTGTAAATACATGTGAGATTCTGGCATGTGATTAGGGCCTGATTATTAAGGAAGCTAATGAGCCCTAATAAGCCGTCCTGCCTGAACGTCCTGGGAAATGGCCCTGGGATGGCCGCGCCGTTGAGTAATAATATTGCTGTTTATTTGCAGTGATGGGCCAGAGGTATTTTTGGAGGGCCATTGTTTTTTCCTCTGAAATTTCAAGTTCCGGGTTTTTCCTGTTCCCAGCCAGTGGACGCTGAGGCCACTTCCTCCCCCTGTTTCCTATTCGCAGAGTCTTGGGTGGCGGAGGTGGTGGTGGTGGCGGGGGGAGGGGGGGGGGGGGCGGTTACGCTTTCAGAGAGACTGAGTATGAGTGTAGGGCCCGGTCATGGGTTCAGAGTTATGTGAACAGCTCTACAAGTCACATATTTTATAGCTGTCAGATAATGATGTGGTGCAACCCAAGGTCTTACTATCCCTCTGCTGCAATACAAACCTCCTGGATCATTGCTATCAGCCTCAGTGGCTTTGGCTGTGAATGGGGTCTGATAGATAGATCTCTTTTAATCTCAGAATAGACTTGAAGGGCAGTGAAACTGACAGTGAAATGCAGATGATTTACTGATGATTTGAACATTGTGTTTATTGTACTGAGTGAGTTGTGAAAGATGTGCTTAGCACACAAATCAGGCTTGTAATGGGGGTTGGCACAGTATTTTGCCTATGCAGTCAAGCAATCCGATAGATATGAGGTTGTATAAATCATGAAAAGGGATCATGCTTAAAACTGTGGTCTGGAGAGCATTAAGGCTAAACTGGCACAAAGGACTAGTGCTTGTAGTCAAGTAGGAAGTCAATGGCTGTGGCTCCGTCCATCGTTGAAAATCGAACTGTGACCTCCGCCCTGGCGGGTAACTACTTCCCCCCAGATGACAAATGGTCTTGTTAACATTTCAAAGGTGAAAATCTTCAAGCGCATTTGCTTGCAATGACAGGGACCAAGATGAATGGTTCGTCCTTATTAATTACCTCCCAGCCTCGCGCAGACGGCATCGTAGGAGCGCATAACCAATGTGCGCAGCTGAGGAGGACAAAAGCGGACCTCTTAAGACCCGCGCGCATTCCTCAGGGGAGCGAGTTAGGATTAATGGCTTATGATCCGACCTGTCGGATATCCCAGCTCCCACCTCCAGGACCCTCTGCCTCGGTCACAGGCCCGCGTCTCCATCTCTGCCAGAACGTCAAGCGGCTAGAGAGGCAAGGGCCCCGCCCCCTCTTTCTCGTCAGGAGACGGACGTCTCGTCGGGCGTAGCTCTGATTAAATCTCGTCTGGCAGCCGGGCCCCGGGGCGGAGCCGCACGCGTGCGTCGAGAGTCTGGTGTTGTTGTGAAAACAGCAAAAGGACGCAACCTGCACGCCTAACCACAGGTGCAGCTCCCTGTTTGCTGTACAATCCCAGAGGCTCAACCTGTTTTCTCTCTGGCGCAGTTCAATGCACACTCAGAAACGGGTGAGCTTCCTTTGGTTGTAAAGCTGCATATGTCATAGAGTTGAGACGGGAGAGAAAACTAAAATCCTTCTGGGGCTTCTGGGGGGAAAAAATCGGGAAGACAGCAGCAAGCAGCTGCTACACTGGAATTTGGCCTTTACTGAAGAATAGTGAACATGCTACAATTCTTGAAAATTGTGTTGAATAATGAACCAGACATTAAAAGGCATGTGAGCTACTGCAGCAGTAGGGGGGCTAACACACACTTATCCTACTTCTGCTGTGTTTCATTGTCGGTGTTGAAGGATCGCTAAAACTAAACCTTTGTGCTTTTACCAAGTTCCTCATCTTCTGCTTATGTCTAGAATGTAGTTTCAGACTCGCGCTCGTGTCTTTCACCTTGCGCCTTGATAGGTTGGTTTACAGACGCGTGCCCCATATTGGACCCCCTGAAGGAGAGCAGACTGTGTTTACACTGCTGGCAGGGAGTCAGCAAGGTCTGATAAAGAAACAGTGCAATTGCCCCAATAGGACTGCAATCATTCTGCTGCCTCTGCGGAATGCTCCCAGAACTACTGAGTTGAAACTGCTTTACGTAGCCTTCGGTGTTCCATATACAGTGTAATCATGTATGGTGTTGTTGGAAAGCCAATGTCATGGTGAACAAGTTGGTGTCATTGATGGTGTGGTATAGTGGGTGGTGAATAAAGAACTTGGAACACCATTCAAAAGTGACCGGTAGGTAATGCAAAGTCAAAGTCAGCAGCTCGTTGTGCTACAAATGGTTAACATAGTGTGACAAACTTACAGATAGCGCCAGCTTGGGGCCATTGCTGTTACTGTCGTTTTGTTGTGATTGGGTCTTTCTTTGATGGTTTTTCCTTTGATCTTTGGGTATATGCGGGGAAAAGTGAAATGGTTTGAGGAGACTCATCAATACGACCTCCTGTGTGCCAATCACGTATAGCCATTTCACTACACTCTCATTTTGCACCATTGCATACTCTCAATATTGAACATACTAGATAATAAATTGCATTCACTTTAACCTGGCATTCTACTTTGACTCTAACCACTACACACCTAGTGGTTGTAAGGTCCTGCGTACGAAGTGCGTCAAAGCGGCTGAGGCTGAGACTACACTGAACCTGACAATGAACAGGAATCTACAAAAATGTAAAGCTAAATTTCACGCTAACAAGATGAGTAGTCATATAAACAGGCATGCACCACCATATTTCACAAAGATGATACTGAACTTAAACAATATATCAAACTAATACCAAAATTGCAATAGAAATGAAAAGAAGGCTAAACTCCTGCGTGAAACAAGGTATTAGTATTAGAGGTACAGTTGCTTATAGAGGATGTTCAATATTGTTTTTGTTCACCGTAAACCTGATCTGATGATGTACTCAGTGACAAAGAACAGTTACAGAGAAGCTGTATACATAAGCTAAATAAAGAGCACTTATACAGCCGTTACAGCACTTAATGTAAAGTGTTGTTGATGGCTCTGTTCATATCTATGTCCTTATGATCAAGAAAATATCAAGGGAAATGGCATATTTTGCCATGTAGCATCATTGGAAGTTATTAGTGGAAATTACTACACAGATATCTCTAATTGGCTTTTAACAGGACTAGACACATAACAGCACAGGTGTGATTTCCCATATTTTCTGTATTTTTCTGATGTGTGGTGATAATGATGTTTGTGGTATCTTGTTTAATATTGTTTTGGAAGAGATACCATTGAATTTCTTGAAGTTATTCTATTAAGTTAACTATGTCAGGAATAGATACTAAGATTTGGTATGTATTTCAAAGAAATATCAAACTAATTATTTATTTTGTAGAATAATTCTTCACTACAAAAGAATACCGACCTGGCAATATCATTGACTTTTATCCCTGCCAACTTGGAAAAAATAAATTGAAAAAAAGTGGCCAATTGAAAATCAGAGCCTTGAGAATCTTTTGGCACATTTCATAGAACCCATTTCATAGACTGGTGCCGAAAAATTCATTTACATAGCGATTATGAAAACATTTGTTACATTTTATGGCATAAATGCAACATTTTTACGTTGCAGCTACACAGCACTTATAAGAGTTCAAATTGTCTCTATCACTTCTTCATCTGTTTTTGGCTTGGAATTTTCCCTTGAAGCTGCTGCCGTGGGGGTGCATTCGTGAGTGTTATGAGTGTAAATGTTTATAAGGGATACGTTCTGGAGTGAGGTGATAACAGACGGCGTGTGTCTGTGACATTCATGTCATATGCTCATGGACTAATTCCTCTCCTTAGAGAAAACTCACTGGTTTTCTCACAGAGAGTTGACAATACAAACT
The DNA here is from genome assembly GCA_029718625.1 of Synaphobranchus kaupii. Classification (NCBI taxonomy): domain Eukaryota; kingdom Metazoa; phylum Chordata; class Actinopteri; order Anguilliformes; family Synaphobranchidae; genus Synaphobranchus; species Synaphobranchus kaupii. The sequence goes on from CM056390.1 coordinate 20,963,627, forward strand.
GTACTATGACAAAAAATATAACTCACAAAAAAAGGAATGTGTTAATGCGTAAAGTATATCCCTTGCTGTGACAATGTTTGATTTATCGAACATAAAAAGCATGTTTCTAGTTCCCAAACATTTATTTTATTAATCATTTTCTCAGACACAATGTCTACTTGTTTTGTTGCCCTCTCTTGGGACGTCTTGGTCTCAATTCAAGCTTTTGAGTAAAATATCCAAGATAATGTGATCCTTAAATAGCTGTCAAATATTGACCTTTGGATTTTCAAAAACTTGGCCTTTCTTTTCAGAACTTTCTGTTTGACCTCTTGCATACTCCCTCCTGTTCTTGCCTCCATCTTCAAAGGCCCAGATGCAAATGAAGAATTTCCATGTAAATCCTATTCAATTAAATGCTTGTGTTTTTGCCAGTTCAATGTCCAGGAATTGGCTGCTCTTCCTGACATTATATAAAGCAGCTCTAAATGCTTCACTCTGCTCACGGATTTCCACAAATGTAACCTTCTCAACTTTCCCACATGCATTCTGCTGCAATTCATGCGATACGGGTTGTATTTGTAATATGCACTGAAGATCAAGCTGTGTAAGAATTAGTATATACTGTATATATCCAACACTTGAAGTGGAAAGAATAAGTGTCGGAACTCATATGAGCGAAATGTAGAAGTCCTGGTACAGTCCGTTCTGGAACTTCCCATTTTTGAGCCAAGTGAACATGTTGAAAAGACAGGTTCCCATTGCAGAAAAGCCCTGAGAGAGCAAGAAAGCAGGTAGCGGTAAGCCTGCTTGTATGTCAATGGGCGGGCACACTTATGGACTTAATCGTTATGGACTACAATGCAGTGACTGTTGTGGGAATGAGCAAAAGAGACTTTCAGGGGCGCAGAAATACTGTGTTCATAGAACTTGAAGGGTTTCTTCTCCTGACTTATTTTTCCATAGAGTTCAATAGGAAAATGTTGTCAGGAGAAACAACCCTTAAAGTATCTATTGCATATCTATTGCATTTCTGGCAGCAGAGTGATGGTTTGAGGCTTGTTTGATACCTCAGACCCTTGAAGACTTACAGCCATTTCACCAACCATGTATTCCATAGCATTCCAGCATAATTTACAGCTAAATCTAGTCCCACCCCACAATTCCCTTAGAGATCCATTCAAATGCAGAGACGTTATAGCATCGCTTGTAAGAGTACCAGAAAATAAGATATCAAGAGTCTTTTGATGTTGTTGGGTCACAGACATCAGGAAGTCATGGCATGCAAAGGATATGCGACCAAATATTAAAAATGATTACTTTATTCTATATATAAACGCAGGGCTGTCAATAATTGTGGCACGTGGTTTCGTTAAAAATAACTATTTCTTGATGATAATAAATATTTCTCATAATAAATTAACTTCAATTAAAGGTTGGATTTTTCTCATTTTTTCAGTGTGACATTAAGCTAATTCACCAAACGGTGAATTTTTTACAACAATTTTTACTCATCTTTACCAGGGGTGCCAATAATAGTGGAGGGCACTGTATGTGTAACGTGTGTAATGAATGTGTTGTGAAAGTGTGTGAGTGGATGAGTGTGTGTGTGTGTGTATATAGTAGTATTTCTGAGTGTAATTTTGCTCCAGGCCTTTCCAAATAGTGGAGATCAGGTTTAGCATAGCTCTGTGGACAAAGCTGACGCACTGTGTGAGACGCCCTCCTCTGGTCTGTTTATGTGGTGTTTGCAACCCCTGTTTTACAATGAAGACAAATGGGCCAGGTGCCCTTTGTTTGAACAGCTTGTTTTTCCAACACCACTGCCCTCAAACGTAGGTAAAAAAAATAAAAAATCGTTTAAACTTGTGAAACTTCCTGATTGATCTGTACCTGTTAAGTTGCTTTGTATGATAAATTATGATCCACATGGCTCATTGTGTGATCTATAGTGTAAGATCTCCATAGCATTGGGAGTACAGTGCATTTCTACAAAATATGAAATATCCAGCTATTTTCCCCATTTGTGTGTGACCTCACAAACAGGGGCTTAGGTCTTTCTTGACAGCTCATGATACCCAGACTACAAAGTGAGCTCATATTTCCATCAATCATTCAAATGTTTACATAGAGTTGTACAACGTTGGATTTTCTGCACTTTGGCATGATTTGTCCATTTGAAAAAAAAAATGGAAAAGGGAGGGGGGGGCGGGTAGAGCGGATGTCGGTGCTCGGCTGCTGCGAGATAACGGCAGATTTATGAAAGAGCCATCGCTGCCCACAGGAAACTGCAGAATTGCATTTTCCACGAGTGCGCTCGAAGCCCACCGCACTTGTCGCACATGAAAGGGAAAAGGTCTCCAGTGCCCGGCATCCCCCCGTCTTTGTTTCCACTGCCATGGCTGCGTGGGACCGCCTGCTGTCAGGTGTCCAAAAGCCGTCCGTGCCTTGGCGCACGGGCTACGAGACACTGCCCTGCACCTGCCGCATGGTTGGGCACGCCCTTATCAACAGTCAGCTCAAGATACTACAGGGCCTTTTCCTGACAAGGGACGCCAGGTGGACCGGTCTTGCACCTGGTTTTATTTACGGTTTGGTGATTGGGTTGCGGAACAGCTTGAGGCATTACAGTTTCTCCACAGGTGAGGAAGTTGTTTGGAGGTGGGAGTTCGGATTGGGGTGGGGGTTCTGCTGAGGCCAGTGCAGATACCATGCTTTTGTCCCGCGCATTGTTGTACACACTCAGTTCATACCGGCGTATCTCTCCAAACTGACCCGGGAGAACAATGTGGACACAGCCGCCTTGCTGCCACTTTTTTCCACCCGGAAGTGGTCGGGGAAATGATACTCACTCCATGTGTTCCATTCAACTAACAATAATCTGACTGAGTGGGAAAAATGAGGGAAGGGAAGCCCCATGGAAAGAGATAATTCTGTATAAGCAGTGAATGACTACAATGGTTCAGCCACAAACTTACTGCTTCTCATTTATAAAAGAATATGTACACTGCATAGTCTCCTATAAAGACATATAGTCACATAGATATGCAGTATGTATATGTGTTTATATATTGCATGTGTGGTAATCTGTTTATCTATATATCTTGCCTAGTGTGCTCATATATGTCCAGTAGGGACATGTGACAGATATGAAGAGTTCACTGAGGCTTGTTATGGACCAAGACACCAAGTCTGCCAAGTGCACCAAGACTCCTGTCTCATGCCGGATTTACACCAAAAGTGTTTTGCCGTGGAGCGTCGCGGGTGTGCGTCGCTGGTACTGAAAATGACAGCGTTGAAGTTTGCAAGGTGGGCGTTCCCTTCTGGTGTCAGTCAGGTTCAGAGGAGATTCACTTCAGATTTCATTATCTTTCTGTAGCTACAGCATAGTTAGTTAGCAAGCTGGTTTCGTTAGCTAGCTATGCAAGCTGAAACATAACTTAAGCAAATTAGAAAGATTTAATAGTGTAAGCAGTTTGAATGGAAATGACGTGTTCTAAGGAGATGGCCCTCCTTTCATATGATTGGTTTGCGCACTGGCTGGTCATGGCGATTTGCGCAGAAATTAAAATATTTTTAACTTGAGCGAACAGTGCAGTACTCGCTATTTGTGCCGCTGCCAGCAACACTAGCAGAATTGCACCTTGTCGCCCTCTCTCCATTGGAATCGAATGACTTCCAGCTGGACTGACGCGGGACTGCTGTTCTTGGTGTAAATCCGGGATTAGGAGGTCCCCTCACCTATGTGTCTTCACCCTGTCAGGAAATTGGGCTTGTAATTCGGAGATTGTAGGTTCGATTCCCTGGTGGAGCACTGCTGTTGTACCCCTGAGCAAAGTGCTTAACCCGTATTGCTTTAGTACGTGTACGGCTGTATAAATGAATTGTATGTAAAAGAATATAAGCTGTGTATGTCACTCTGCCAAATGCCTTCAATGCAAATGCATACAACTTTCCCCTGAAACAGGCATGTCCTAATCCAGAGGGACGGCAACTGCAGGGGTGAAGGGTGTCGTGACGGAGGGCTAAAACCATGGCCTGAGGTGATTGGGTGGAAGGACCAGTACATTGAGCTACCGCTGATGAAAGCAGGTTGAAAGGTTGGTTGTCAGTGGGTGGGCTGCTGTTCATGGGAGCCCGGGTGTGTGGGGAAGTGATGTATGGGGCCGGCAGTAGATCTGGCTCAGAGTTTGCTTAGTTACAGAGCTTCAGGTCTGTTATTCTGTGATGATCTTGAGCCCGCTCTCAGCTGAGCAGCGCTCCACTGCGCTGTAAATCTGAGCCCAATTCAATGGTTCCAAAAAAATACCCTGCATTTTTCTCTCAGCTGTACAACCGATGGTGGTTTCTTGGTGACAGCAATGCCAATGGCTGTACTTGAATAGCTTTATAAAATATAGTCAGTTAAGTTATCTTTTTCCAGGGTAAACTTTCTCATACATTCCCAGTGATTTATAAGCCAGCGTGATGAATGACACAGATTCCATAAGTACCTACCCAGCACATTAAGGTCCTGTCTCCCGGTAATTTATTTATCTTACCAAAGAGATCCAGCACTATTTAATTCCTACTTCCCTTTCCGTGACCTCTCAAACAGAGGTGGGATTTATTAGGTAATGCAGACATGTGTGTTTTATACCCAGAGAGGAAATGGTCTCTGCCCAGATAGGCCCTGCTATAGGGCTATACGCCCCCCCTCCCCGCACCGCCTCCTGTGTTTAGGGGTGTCACTTTATAAGTGGTCTGAGGTCACACAAAATAAAACTTCAGCTTTCACACTTTTTTGACAACTTTATCTTTGCTTTGAAAGAAGGATTAATGTTCACTTTGTGTTTGTACTGTAAGCATGTCTTTGGTCCAGAATAAATTTCTATTGTTTCCAATATCCATATACTATATGTAAATGAGACTGGTCAAAAATATTGGATCCAATGATTTAAAGGGCAAGTACACAAAAAAAAGAAGTATAATTTTTCATTCAGTTCTCTCCTTTGGTGAAGGAATTTGATGAATGTTCAAAAACATTACAGTATTTCAGGCACTGATCCAAAAAGGAGCCACAATCCCATTGCAATTCTCAAATTATTTTTGGCGCATTACAAAGCAAATTTTTGGAAATTTATAAATCTATTCAAGTTAGGTATGCCTTTTGTCCCACAGTGCACATTTTAAGGTCCTTATAATAACAGCAATTGTGTCAACTGTGTCCACTCAAATAAAAGGGATCATCACATGCTTAGCAACTCACAGCGTTTATTGGACTGATGAAAGTAAGTTGAGAGAATAAAGACGAGCACAAAAATAGAGAATAAGATAACACAGTAACAATAAAGGAACTAAGAACTACATAATCTAAAGGCAGTCCATGTGCAAACATTATTAAATATTCAATTAAAAAGTACAAGGAAAGGGGTTGAAAATGTCTTGTTCAGATTTGAAACATTTTGGATATATAAAATAAAAACATTTTTACTATGTAATTGAAAAATAGAACTGGCAAACAAAAATAGACTAGAAATAAAATTAATCAATAGGTATAATTTGTTCTCTTTACTCTTGAATTCCAAAGAGCAGGTGTTATGCCAGAATTATAAAAGTGTAATGTCAGCTTTATAGTGTATCATTCAAGTATTACCAAAAGTAGTTTTGATAACACTTTATTTGACAGTGGTTTTGGAAATGATAGCGTCATTACCATGACATAATATCTGTGTCTATGACATAGTGCCATATCTGCAATTTCTGTTATGACACAACTGACATAACAACCTGCATAGAAGGCTCACTATGACTGTATGACAGGGGTGTCATAACACTGATTCACCATGACATTTGAAAATGACTATGTCCATTATTTGTTGAAAGCAATGCCACTATGTGACAGCTTGCCAAATAGTGATACTTCATGCAAAAACACATTGTCATGAGTATATATTCTTTTGGTTGGGATGTTAATGTACAATGTTAATTTGCTGTGAAACATATCTTAACCTATCTTAACCTTAAACATATCTTAAGAAACAGATCTGAAATTCATCCCTGCAACGACTGCTTTAGATAAAATCCTAAGTCATTCAATATAACCTCTGGGAATCAATGAAAATGCTGTAGCATTTTGAAGCCTTTCATTTAATGTAATTGCTTATTGTACACAACTGAGTTCAAGACTTGACATAAGGGGCAAAACAGTTGGCTGTTAAATTTGTTTACAGAAAAAGAGTCAGTCAGTGTAACCAAAACAATCATTCAGCGTGTAACCAGAAATTCCAGTTGCACAGTTGTGTCAATGGTTAACAACATAGTTCTTTGTTTTAAGTAATCTCTTTAACTTTTTACATACAAAATGCTTATTTTTATGTGCATGTGTTTGACATAAGATTTTGTAAGATGATGTTTTGAAAAGGGTGATATATATATATGATGTTTTTTATCAGTAAGGTGCTTGGTTCTTCATTCAATTTATTCTGTGGTAAAACAGTTATTAAATGTCCCATATTGTTCCCCTGCATGTTTTCATTTTTGTGCACTTCTGAGACAGAACTTGCTGAAGGTTTTCCGCAAATTTTATATTTTTGTAACAGCTGCCCTGGTAGGCTACTTGCGACCGCCCTGATTGCACTTGGCATTCAGAGCAAGTGGTGCAAGCAATTGTGCATTAATATAGCTGCATTAGGAAATTGCATAGAAGGCTGAGCTAAGGCGGTTAAATTCAAATCAAGTTTAATCAAATCAAATCACTTTTATTTGTATAGCAGTTTTTTACAGAGAGCTGTCACAAAGTCGCTGTACATAGAAACAAAAAACAGAAGGACACAGAATCGGAAAGGCTATAGGGACGGCTGACACTACTGGCTATAGCCTGCCCAACAAATTACCTAACCGGCTAGCCGAGTGCTGCTAGCAATGGCCCATAAAACATGTTCTATTTCCGGCTATTGGGCTGTTAAATCACTGCACACCCTTCCAAAAGATCCAATTCTGTGACAAAAGTGGATCTATTAATTTTGGCTCCATGGACGGTTAACACTGTTAGCTCACGCTCGAGTATGCACAAGACATTTCCCTGCTGAATGCACTAAAAACGAAGCTAAATGCTGGCGTCGTAGAAAAATCGATTCTGAAAAAAGGAGCTGCTCCGTCTACCAGGGACCCTGCTGGAAGCATGGAATCTGTAAATAGCTAATCATAATTTATTATCTAACCTTCTGACACTGGCATTGAACTTTAGTGCTGTAGCCAGCTAACGTTAGCTAGGCTATCTATCTACCGGTATGTTAGCTTATGTTTATGGCCTTTATTACAATAATTTTGTCTTCACATCTGCTTGTAAATAGTGGCGTTGTCGATCTTCCGGCTGCACCGAGGTGTAATGGCTAGGAAAGCTCTCTGTTCACTATCATTACTTCACCCCTAGTGGTTGAGACGCATGCGTCTCAATTACAGTATTCATGTTCATCTGAAAATATAAACTACAGCTTTAAGAAAACCCCGTAAATTTTGACGCAGTATTTTTTAAAACCTCGAAAACCTCAGCTTCTCCAGTTACACTGCAGTGCAATAAATTAGGAGGGCGTTATTAATAGCCCAAAGCACTTACGACCCTCCTCTGGCTACAGCCACAGACTGTAAAATGCATAAAATGCACCGTTTCTAAGAAAATCATGTTCACGTATAGAAACAATAATATTTTTTTAAAACGTTGTACAAATGAGCAATCGCCGTTTTCCCTTGCTTACTGTATACAGTACCTGATGCACTTTCGGTTTAGAAGACACCTCATTTTTTTCTCAAAAATCTCTCGTATAAATATGTTTAAGAAACCAAGTACTTACCAGTATATTCAGCTACAGCTGTTTTGTGATGAACCCTGAAGAGTTTATCTTGTTATATTTCGCCCCTTACAGTCGACATTTCCGCAGCGACCACCCCTCGCACTTAGGGCTGAAATACGTTGCTGTACTTGTGTGAATACACACGCGCTTTCGTACGTTCTTTTTTAAACGTATTTAAATACATTAGGCGGCATATGTTATGGTTATTATATATATATACTGTATGTGACTATTCTGAAATAAATGTATTCTGTAGCAAATTTCTGAATTATACAGCTTCTTCTTCAGTTCGAACTTAAAACCATGGATGTGCAGGGAATATATTTTTAGATATTGACATTTAAATAAAACTAGTAGAAACCAGGAGGAAATTGCCTCTGAAGGGCCAAAGTAAATAGGGTTAACCCCATGGATTAACCTGAAGTACGATGTAGCATTAGCACAACAAAATAACACGTTGTGTGCATTCTGAATGTGTTGTAGCCTAGCATGGTGAGCGTACACATGTAACGTTATGCTATTGCTAGCCGACTGAATGTTGATAGTTACCTTACGGTTCATAGGTTACAGTGACAATACAGTTGCAGTTATCAGGATTTGTTAGTGGATGAGTTACTACAATAATTTTGTAGTATAAGAAACTTGGTTCCATAGACTCACGTGAATTATGTGAAATTGCCCGGAAGTGACACAATATGGGACCTTTAAAGAAAGTCGGTTCAGATTCAGAATATGTTGAGCTCTGTGTGTCTTGTTGCTGCATGGCCTACCTGCTCCAAAGTCACTGACGGAAAAGTCCACTTCCCCCCTGGAGATGTCCCCTCAAAATTCTTTATTAAAAGCAATATCCTATTCACCCTTCACCACCCCAGCTTCCACCTGTTGTTTGGATCTGCTTTAGTAGGGGGGGGGGGTTTCTGGTCATCTCCCATTTAGCGGGGGGAGATGCCCATGCTCCAGAGTAGTACTAAAGCAGATCCATTCACCGCCAAACCAAAATAATTATGCAGCACATTCATTCATTAAAACATGTTATTTGAATATGTGAGTTGTCCTGACAGAAATATAATTATGTTGAATTTTATCAACAGCAAAAACGTATTGAGTGGGTTTACAGGGTATCAAGTGTATCTGCGTGACCTCCACAATTTACATGGTGCTGAATTATGCCAGTTGTCATTTGATAGTCACATGATATAACCAATATATTTCCTTGTAAAATATATGAATTTTGTTGACTTGGGGGTACAGAAAGTATCTCAATTTACAAGAAAGCATTTTTCATAAAAGCAATGTATGATAAAGTTTTTCAGGTAATTTTAAATCTCTGATGTGATATACCTTTCTGCTAGACTAAATATTGATGTGTAACCCAATTTGTTTATGCATAATACAGAAAATAGATTTATGGCTACATGGAACTACATGGGGGAGGGGGTAAGTAAACTTGTCACTCTAATACATTATTGTTATTATTTTGTTCTGATTCAAACAAATATAAAGGCATTACTCAAGTCAACATAAAAACATGCTTTTTTTCTCTTTGTATATTCTTGCCCCTTTGAAAACCTTGCTCATCACTGACATTCATAGAACTCACGTGTATCCAGCTGAAAAGAAACCTTGTTCTGTTAGTCACTCAGCAAAATCAAACCTAGGAGTTAAAACTGTGTACAGGCCTTAAACGTTTAATATGTAAAGGAGAATCCTGCCAACATTTTCATAGGCATTAAGCCAGAGACCTCAATTACTTAAAATAATGAAAATATTTTCATGGGCGCATAGGTTTTTATTCAAAATTAATTGTAGGTTGTTAGGTTATCAGAAGCCCTCAGAATTTTTATTGATCACCTCCCTTTCAGGGAAGGACAAAATCTCCATTCACAGCCATGAACCAGAGAGAGGCTGTCTCTGTGCCATGAATGTAACATTTAACTTTACATTATTGCTAAATATAGCCCAGAGATGTTTCAGCTACACATATGATTGTGCAGCGAGGGGCATGCGTTTTGTTTAGTTAATAATTATCTGAATAATCTGTTTGCAAGTAATCCAAAAGTTCTCGCTCAACCGTCTCCTGCTGTGGCATTGATTCTTCTAGTCTGTTTAGAAAATGTAACACGCTGAAAGGTAAGTGGAGTTCAATTCAGTAAAATCAATATAATAGTTTTCTAGTATGAACTACTCTTAAAAGGTACAACTCTCAGTTATCTGTATTTTGCACTGTGCTAGCAATGCTAGCAAACAATCTGCAGAGCTTTCCTGTGATACACAAACAGGATGAATGGATCGATTGCAGCAGATACACTTTGAGTTCTGGCATGGAGAATGAAGCCTATCCACCCGTTTTGTGGACAGGAGGCAAGTTTTCAACACAGCACAATATAACCAACACATTGTCAGAAACCTTGTGCAATTATCACGTGACTAGAAGTCAGATTTTCTTTAGACAGAGATTTATGTTTGCATTGTTGTTGGAAACCACGCCCCAGCAAGGTGTGAACGCATCCCAGTTATTTTGTATGCTACCTATGAACATGGCAGAGAACTCTGCACATTATTTCAGAGGCAAAATGCATTCACCGTAGACTACAAAAACATTATGTGGAATCTGCCAAATATTCCAGGTCACATTGCTTCATAATCTAAATATGTCCAAAGTGAGAATACATGAATGCATGTCTCCTCATATTTGCCATTTGCACTGTCCCTCTTTATTTGTGGCTGGTCATCTCTGCAACATTTTCTGTGCAGAACTTCAAAATAAGGGATGCAGCTTGCTGCTGCGCAATATCCTGTTTATTGTTTCATTCATGGCCACAAGATCATCACAGACTCGCATATTGTTTGCCGTTTAATTCAAGGTGAACTTTATCAGTCAACAGATTAAAAAGCCAAACCCCCACGTCAATAGTATAGGGAAAGCACAGTAGTCGCTGTAGCTTACCTTGGAGGGCCACCAATATACAGATCCTTTCCAAAAAATTAGAATATCATGGAAAAGTTGTTTTTTTTTCCATAATTCCATTCAAAAAGTGAAACTTTCATAGATTATAGATTCATTACACGCAAAGTGAAATATTTCTAGCCTTTATTTGTTTCATTTTTCATAATTTTGGCTTACAGCTCCAGAAAACCCCCAAAACAGTATTTCAAGAAATTAGAATAGTGTGTCGAAAATCAGCATTTACTTCAGTTATTTCAGAGAATGAATGTTTTAGACTGAGTGTCACACTCTAATCATCTAATTTACTCAAAACACCACCAAAGTTTTTCTACAGGTGTGTCGTTAAATTGGACAGGTATCTCAGTTTGGTTCAGTATGGGGAAGACTGCAGACTTGACAATTGGCCAGAAGACCATCATTGACACCCTCCAGAAGATGGGTAAACCACAAAAGGTAATAGCTAAGGAGGCTGGCTGTTCACAGAGTGCAGTGTCCAAGCATATCAATAGAAAGTTTAGTGGAAGGGAAAAATGTGGCAGGAGAAGGTGCACAAGCAAAAGAGATGACCGTAGGCTTCAGCGGATTGTCAAGCAAAGACGATTCCAAAATTTGGCGGAGATGCAGAGGGAGTGGACTGAGGCTGGAGTCAGTGCTTCAAAAACCACCACGTACAGAGTGTGACACTCAGTCTAAAACATTCATTCTCTGAAATAACTGAAGTAAATGCTGATTTTCGACACACTATTCAAATTTCTTGAAATACTGTTTTGGGGGTTTTCTGAGCTGTAAGACAAAATTATGAAAAATGAAACAAATAAAGGCGAGAAATATTTCACTTTCATAATCTATAATCTATGAAAGTTTCACTTTTTGAATGGAATTATGGAAAAAAAAAAACTTTTCTTTTATTCAAATTTTTTGGAAAGGATCTGTAGCTCCTGTGTACGTATGTGTCTGTTTAGTTCTGTCAAGTAATTGAATTATATATTTATATTATAGTTTTGTACTCCTGGATTTAAGTCAATTAAGATGTTTTTTTCCAATTTTATAGCACCGATTTAAGATATTTTTAATATTTCAAAAATGTCATTTTAAGTAAGTAAATCCACCGTTAATATTAGAAATGTATTTAGGAAGAAATGTATCATTTAAAAAAATGAATGGGTCAAGTTATATCTGAGAAAAAAAACCTGTGAACCTATATCTTAAAGCTTGATTTAGGATTACAACGTGATTCACACACTTACATTTGGCACTCAATATAAGAAAATGAAATGTATACAGCTTTACTGTGGTCAATTCAAATTGGAAGTACAAGTTATGATTCAAACAATGTAAATAAGGTGTTGGAGAAAATGAAAGTAAAAGTAAGATACTATTAGCTTTTCACAGAAATGCAGTATTTTTCGAGCATACTGTTTTATCTTGTGTTAGGATTTACCAACAATAATAAAATCAAAAAAATAAATAAATAAGTATAATGTTATTATGTAATTTTAAGAATAATTCTTACTTAATAATTATTACATAAAAATATGTAATGGCATGGAATATGGCAGGTTTGGGTTTCAGTGTAATATTCACATCACAGGTGAATGTCAGACAGTCAGTTCATCAATCATCTCTAATATCCTGGTACAGGTCAGTTATTACCCTGGCAGAAGAAAAAAATTATGAGGTGAGATTTTGTATCCATACTAAAGGTGTTAGAGCAATCATGTTGACTAAACATCCACTACAGAGTAAGACTACTGCAGTAGCCTATAGGCACAATCCGGCCTATAGCTCTGTGAAGTGTGCTTTCTAGAGAGCTGTCCAAAGACCACTACTTATCTATTCTGTCTGAATTAATTTCCTTTTCTTGAGAGTATGTAAGTCAAAATCTGCGGAATTATTGCCACTTCCATTGATCATTTAGCGGGTATTTAAATAAAAAGTGCAAGTATAGTGCAAACAAGTAAGGCTACGAACTGCATATTTTCTGTCATAAATAATGTGTGAACTGCATTTTGCATCTGCCCTTTGGTATACAAGACTCAGGGGAGAGACACAAGTTTCATGTTCAGTCCCCCAAATCCTATTTAAGTATCCAGAAAAAATGTAAACCGTGTTCTTCATTTGGTGCCTCCCTGGTATTTACTGTCAACGAAGGATTAATTGAAAGTGAGCTTTCCCACAAGCATCGCACATGCCACTCATTCTTCTCATCTATGCTTGCATCAATCTTTTACTTTGCGCTTGAAAGTAGCATCTGTAAGAAACGGCGCACGAGAGGCCCTTCTGCGTTCACTACAGGGGATTTAAGAATTCAGCAGCGCTAATATTTCATGCGCTGTCTGTTTTCCTTCCAGCCTGCGTGTAGAGGGCATCGGCTTCCCCTCTCCCCTCTTGCCTGCACAACTCCAGCCTCTTTCCTGATGTCTGCGGCTTTGTCGGGGGGGGGGGGACTTGGAAAGCCTCAGACTGGGAACAGTCGAAGTCTTTTTTTTCCCCTCCCTTCGATGTTTTGGTTTTGAAAGGGCCGTAATAACAATAACGCAGCTGTCGTGCAAAAATAAAACGCGAATCCGCATTATTCCCACGTCGTCTCGAGGATAAAATGAGGTGTCAAAAAATTGAGTTTGGCCAAAGGACCCTATTGGTCGGATTGTTGTTATCGTTATTGCTTTTTTTAAAATTTTTTTATCCTCGGACTAAAGCGCGCCCTTCGGCGGCTCAAGTGACCGCCGCTCGGTCTGCGGGCCCCGCGGCCGCGCCGTGCCCCGGCCCCGTTTGCAGAGATGTTTCCGGCGGGGCGGCGTGACGGCCCACACGCGGCGCTGACGAGAGCTCGGCCACGAGCGAGACGCTTTTCCCGTGCGCCGCGTGAAAAACGTTGCCCGCCGTCGAAAAGATGAACGCGTGCTCGCAGCGTGTTGTTTGTGCATGCGCGTGAATCGCGTCTGATCAGATGGTGACGGACTGCGCCCTACGTGCCGAGCTTCGTGACGATGTCGCGCGGCGGTTATTGGAACGGGCAGGCATAAATGGGCAGTCTGTGAGCCTCAGAACAAACTTCGCATGATATGTTGGTGCTGATAAGGAGCTGGGAGCAGCGTGGTGCCGGCCCTCTCACGGTAATTACAAACACAGCCCAAAGAGAGGCTTACATAATTCTGCGCCGATTCCTTTCTTGCCGTACAAGGCTCTGTTCGGACCGTGTTTGGCCTTGTTATCCTCACTTTACCACCCCGTGCTTTTTGCGAAGGTGTGCTGACAGGTGGTGTTCTATTTACAACACAGTGCTGTGTGTGTGTGTTTCCACCCGCCCCCTGTCTGCTCTTTAGGGCCAGCAGCTGGTACAGGAGGGCAGCGGGGCTCTGTTTCCTTGTACAGTGCGTTTCCCAGACGAGGACTACTGTATGGGCCGTTGAGAACCGAAGGATACCGGAGGGGACACTTATTTAAAAAAAAGTATGATTACATCTCATCACACTGATCATATGAAGCGTATGCCGCACTAGGTTCTGTTTAGCATGTCCAGTCATCAGGCAAGATGGTTGCTTCTGGAATACTGTTGTGATTGGTTGTGCATGCTGATTAGATGATGATGCTGCATTGGACGTGGTGGGCGCTCAAGGTCATTGTGGCATCGTTTTGGATCGGAGCGATTACATATATTTTTGTTTTGTTTTCATTTATTTTAAACTGCCTCTAAATTCTGCTTAAATAAATTAAAGGAAACTTGTTTTCATTCATAGTGAGGGAAAAAACCTGAGAGAGAATAAGAATTAGAACCTCATGTTTATACTGGGTAGGACAAAAGTACATTTATTTTTCTCTTTTTTATGAGAAGGTGACGTCCTGTTTTAGAGCTGTGAGACGAGATGAGATGAGATTGGAAGCATCATTAGTCTCTGCCCCCCAGCCCCCCCTCACCCAAACTAATTTGCTTTGGAGCACATTTATGTTTCCATAGATACTGTGTTCGTGGCAACAAGTGTCTGTTGGATGAAATGACCCCCCTGCACGCACACACACTTGCGCACACACACTCCCTCTTCACCCCCCCCCCCCCCCTTGGCCTTACCCGAGCCTGGGAGCGGAATTCTGGGAACATTTTTCCATGTGAAACACCGAGGTCCAGTCGAGGGGTGTGACGCCACTGCATTGTTCGCGCAGCAAAAAAAGGAACCGCTCGTGATGAGGCCAATTCCTGTTGGGTCCAAAAAAACAGCCACTTTCTCACACCGGCTTCCTTCCTCACTGGACAGCACAAAACAATCCCAGACTGGCCAGCCGAGAGAGGGAGAGGGGGGGGGGGGGGGGGAGAAAGGGAGAGAGAGAGCAAAGGGGAAACAACGCTTTTCTATCAGTCTATACAGACTGTTTATCGTCCGCTGAAAACAAACAAAACGCCGGCGCAATCTACGGGATCCACCTGACGCGCCCGCCACAAAGGGACCCGCGAATTAGCATTCTATCAGTAGGCACAGGCCCCGTGGATGAGCATTTGCCTATTAGCCGCACAAGCTGTCTTGTTTACAAGCAACAAGATGTTCTTATCCTCAGAAGCGTAGGAAGCCCGGCCAAGGCGTCCCCTGGTGAATCTTATTTAATTGAATTAAGCCAAGCCTTCCTTGTTGTCACCCACAAAAAAAAAAAAAGTGCCAGAATGGGATGTTTGGACAAGTTTGAGAGGGTGGGGCGCTGTCAGACCACCCCTCCCCCCTTGGAGAGCGACACTAGGATTTCCTCCGCCGTGTTCTACCAGTCTACTCGTATTCCAGCTGCTGAAAACATGTTCCACTTCACCTTTTGCGCAAACACTTCCTTGGCAGCCCCACTCATTACAGTTAGAATTATCTTACACGATGCAGACAACTTCAGTACAGTAATGTGAGTTTGGTGTGTTTCATAGACATTGTGTGCTATTGTACTCTTGCTGCATATGCATAATTTGCAGCAATAACTGTCCTTCTGAGGTAATTGCATGCTTTGTACACATGCATGTAAAACGAGACAAGGAGCCTTTATATCTGACGGCTGTTGTTTCAGTTGCACCAACTGAGCACGGAGGTTACCGAAGGCAGGAAGTTGTGCGAAAGACGGGCTGAATGCAACGCTCTCTGTCCGCCTGTCCCCCTTTTTGTTGGTCAGCTGTAGTGTAGCGCATGGCCGCAGCCTGCATACGTGCACATCACTGCACAAGCTCATCTGCCTCGCTGGGGGCAACACGCTCTGATTGTCCTATTGTTATATTGTGTGATGCATTCATCACGTATGGAATCTCTGACACCTGCCCCCTCCCCCACAACCCACTGGGTTTCCCACCGTCCAAATATAGAAATCACGCTGCTTCACTGTTCGCGCCTGCAAGTACAGTTCTTGGAAGGGGGAGGATATCAGGACGAGCAGGCATCTGAGAGATTCCAGGAGACTGTATCAGGAAGATACAGCATCAGAGACAAACTGAGAGACTAGGAAAGATAAGGTATCTAAGACAAGCTGAGAGATGGTCTTAAAAAGATGTTTGAATTTGAGGCATCAGTCCTTTTTGTGGTCAATGTTGGTGTATGATGGGATCACCAAACTCTTTTAAAAGATAAATCATGTATTTAGAAGCTCATCTTAGCAGTGGCATCGATCTTATTTGCTTTTCAGAATGATGCATCACTTTTTCTAAGATGTTTCACATCCATGTTTGAGGAAGTGTTTGCAAAACAACAACAGGACAGACTCTTTCCTGAGGGGGCTCAGTGAGTCCAGCCTTTCATCTGGGAGACACATCACGGCAGAGGCTGCTGTGCCTTTAACACAGACTGTGCGTGTGTGTGTATGGGTGTGTGTGTATGTGTGTGAGCGTGTATGTGTGTGTGTGTGTGTGTGTGTGTGTGTGTGTGTGTATGCGGGTGTGTGGGATTGGTGTGTGTGTGTGTGTGTGTGTATGCGGGTGTGTGGGATTGGTGTGTGTGTGTGTGTGTGTGTATGCGTGTGTGTGGGATTGGTGTGTATGTGTGCGTGTGTTTGTGTGTGTGTACGCGGGTGTTTGTGATTGGTGTGTGTGTGTGTGTGTGGGCATGTGTCTGTGTGCATGTGTGTGTGTGAGAGCGAGAGAGAGATCGAAGGAGAGAGAGTGAGAGGCCTAGAGAGAGAGAGAGCGAGAGAGAGAGAGAAAGAGATAGCTAGAGAGAGAGAGACAGCGAGAGAGTGAGAGAGAGCGAGAGAGAGTGAGAAAGAGATAGCTAGAGAGAGAGAGCGAGAGAGAGATAGCTAGAGAGAGAGAGAGAGATAGCTAGAGAGAGAGGGAGAGAGAGAGACAGCGAGAGAGTGAGAGAGAGCGAGGGAGAGAGAGTGAGAGGCCTAGAGAGAGAGAGAGCGAGAGAGAGTGAGAAAGAGATAGCTAGAGAGAGAGAGAGACAGCGAGAGAGTGAGAGAGAGCGAGAGAGAGTGAGAAAGAGATAGCTAGAGAGAGAGAGCAAGGGAGAGAGAGAGACAGTGAGAGAGAGTGAGGGAGAGAGAGAGAGACAGCGAGAGAGTGAGAGAGAGAGAGCGAGGGAGAGAGAGAGAGACACAGCGAGAGAGTGAGAGAGAGAGAGCGAGGGAGAGAGAGAGAGACACAGCGAGAGAGTGAGAGAGAGAGAGCGAGGGAGAGAGAGAGAGACACAGCGAGAGAGTGAGAGAGAGAGAGCGAGGGAGAGAGAGAGAGACACAGCGAGAGAGTGAGAGAGAGAGAGCGAGGGAGAGAGAGTGAGGGAGAGAGAGAGAGACAGCGAGAGAGTGAGAGAGAGAGAGCGAGGGAGAGAGAGTGAGGGAGAGAGAGAGAGACACAGCGAGAGAGTGAGAGCGAGGGAGAGAGAGACAGTGAGAGAGAGAGAGACACAGCGAGAGAGTGAGAGAGAGAGAGCGAGGGAGAGAGAGTGAGAGAGAGAGAGAGAGAGTGACATTACAAAGCCCTGAAATGCCAAGAGCTGAGCCCAGAGAAGAGTCCCCTCACCCAGCTGGTCCTGAGGCTCAGTTCACTAACCCCCACTAACAGCATCCAGCCTCAGGACAGCCCCTTTCCAATTAAGCCAATTAGAATCAACCAAACCATAACACAGCAAAAACAAAATTACATTGCTTATTGGGAAACTCAAACAAAAAATCAAAGCAAATTGGCATGTTATCTGGCCCTAAATCGAGAATACACTGTGGCAGACTATCTGACCACAGTGAAAAACAACAAACATAGAAAAACATTGACGAAGTACAGACTCAGCGAGCACAGCCTGGCGATAGAGACCGGCCGACACCGGCAGACCTGGCTGCCCAGGGAGGAGAGGCTGTGCTCACACTGCAACAAAGAGCAGATAGAGACAGAGCTGCACTTCCTCGTTAATTGTGGGAAATACAAAACAATTAGAGAAATTTTTTTCCCAAAATTCACAAAACAAATCCCAAACTTCCCTAACCTACCTGAACCAAAGAAAATTCTAATTCTCCTTGGAGAAGAAAGGTGCTGCCAAAATTTGGCCGCACAATATGTAGCTACCTGCCACAGCCTGAGGGACAGTTGCAACCCTTAATAACAACATCTAATATTGTCAATTGGTTTTAATCATTATTATTTTTCATCTTATCATTGTTAGTTTATGTATTTGCATGTATTTGTCATGTTTAAATAAAAAAATAAAAAAAGGTACATTTATTTTATTTACATATTTCAGGACACATTATGGTGTATTTTATGTACGTTGTAATATGCTTCTGTAAAGCTTTGGCAACACATAATGCAATATGTCATGCCAATAAAGCATTTTGAATTGAATTGAATTGAGTGAGGGAGAGAGAGAGAGACACAGAGAGAGAGAGAGTGAGAGAGAGCGAGGGAGAGAGAGAGTGAGGGAGAGAGAGAGTGAGGGAGAGAGAGAGAGACACAGCGAGAGAGTGAGAGAGAGAGAGCGAGGGAGAGAGAGAGACACAGCGAGAGAGTGAGAGAGAGAGCGAGGGAGAGAGAGAGTGAGGTGGAGAGAGAGAGACACAGCGAGAGAGTGAGGGAGAGAGAGACACAGCGAGAGAGTGGGAGAGAGAGAGCGAGGGAGAGAGAGTGAGGGAGAGAGAGAGTGAGGTGGAGCTGATTGAGTGTGCAGTTACTCAGGAAGCACCTGCCTGCGCGGCCCGCTGCACGTTTATCTGGCCCTGCTCACATCAGGTGGTTTCCTTGTTTACGTTAGCCGTTAGCCGTTAGCTGCAGCTCCCCCTGGCCTGGCCTTCATTGGACCAGGCAGCCACACCTTTTTCCACCGCGTTCATTGATCTTGAGAGACTTTTTCACTTCCCTGCTACTCTTTCCCAGCACATGGGCTTCAGGGGATCCATTTGATCCCGCCAGACCAGTGAACTTCCCCTCCCCGCCCCTCCTGTGGCATTTTCGTCTCCAGGCCGATGCGCGTCTGCTTGTCACTGGAGCTCCTCGCGGCTGCCGGTGTGGGCCGCCCTGAACCCTCTCACCCCTGCCTTCTCAGGGTAAACAGGGGAACCTTGAAGGCCTCTTCCCTCTCCTTCCCCTTTCCCATGTCTGGGCAGCTGAAAACAACTGACACATTAATCATAGTGAATGTGGGACACTCAAGCACCAGAGTCCGCATCCACACCAACCATAACTTAAGAATCATATATAAATAATTATAGGTAAACTCCTCAATTGAAAAAGATTATTATTTTTATTATTATTATTTGGTAGACTTTTTATTTGGTAGATTTACAGACAGCCCCTTATGATATATACCCTACAGGTATAAATGACCATGTACCTCGACTCCCTTTTGTCAGCTGTTTCCTGAGTCTTTCTTGCTCCCGCCTCCATCGTTATCCATCTTAAATGTGCTCCTCTCCCCTTGTCTAATGATCAGATGCAATCCCTTCCTTGGACTCAAGGATACAAGATACATTACACCAAAATGACCTAATGCAATGTAATGTGTGTCTTAATAGACCCTTTTCAAATGTTAGATGTCAATATTCTACTCAATAATACAAACCCCAATTCCAAAAAAGGTTAGGACAGTATGTAAAATGCGCATAAAAGCAAAAAGCAGTGATTTGCAAGTTCTCTTTTACATACATTTGATTGAAAACAGTACAAAGAAAAGATATTTAATGTTTTGACAAGTTTTTACCTTATCAACTTTATAGATTTTTGTAAATATACACTAATTCCGAATTTGATGCCTGCGACATGTTCCAAAAAAGTTGGGACAGGGGAAAAAATTATTTCTTGGGAAGTTAAAAAAAACACCAGTTTGGAACATTCCACAGGTAAACAGGTCATGCTATCATGACTGGGTATAAAAGGATATCAAAATACTCTTGATATCTTATTTTCAGGGACTTTTGAAGGGTTGTTTCTCCTGACTTATTTTTTCACAGAGTTCAATAGGAAAATGGGTCAGGAGAAACAACCCTTAAAGTGATCCATCCATATCTACTGCATATCTGGCAGCAGAGTGATGGTTTGAGGCACATTTGATACCTCAGACCCTTGCTGATTTACAGCCATTTAGCCAACCATGAGTTCCATACTATTCCCGTGTAATTTACAGCTTAATCTAGTCCCACCCCCCAATCCCCATAGAGATCCATTCAAATGCAGAGAGGTTATAGTATCACTTGTAAGAGTACCTGAAAATAAGATATCAAGAGTCTTTTGATATCCTTTTATACCCAGTCATGATAGCATCACCTTTTTACCTGTGGAATGTTCCAAACAGGTGTTTTTTTTTTTTACTTTCCCGTCTTTTTTTTTGCCCCTGCCCCAACCTTTTTGGAATGTGTTGCAGGCATGAAATTTCGGAATTAGCGTATATTTACAAAAATCAATAAAGTTGATAAGGTAAAACATTAAATATATTTTCTTTGTACTGTTTTCAATTAAATATATGTAGAAGAGAATTGGCAAATCACTGCTTTCTCCACTTATGTGCATTTTACATACTGTCCCAACATTTTTGTAATTGGGGTTTGTAATAATAGTAATAATAATGTCCCCAATATTTTACGTCCCCATTATGTGCATGATTGGGAAATAATTGATCGAGGTGCAGTCAAAAAACGTGCATGTCTTCAGACAAAATGGAGGTCCCCTTTTTAATCTAACTTTACTGGATGTGCTGTTTGTTGTTACTTTTGAAAAAGTATAAAATATCCTTTTATATAAAAAATCTTCAGTGAAAGCAACTGTGCAAATGTCACTGCACAAATTAAATAGAGTAACACCTGATGAAGCTGGTGGCTATGATTGTAGCCATCAGATTTTGTGAAGCATTTTCCTTCATACCGTTATAAGGATACTTTGCCATAATCCATTTTCTGTAGCACCATTCAAGGGAACTATAATTACACGTGTGCTAAATGCTGCAATTCACTTATCTTTGTGTTGTCGCAGACATTATCCCTGGAGCAGGTTTAATTATGACTAATTGCTGGGAGTGTTCCAGATAAAGAATGCAGGTGTTCCCTGTGCAGGTCCTCGCCTTTAATTACTGCCTTTGGAATAAAGGAGATCATAATCCTGATGCGTTCACCTACGTATTATATGTGGGCTAATTGCACGCAGGGCCCTACAGGTTGTGATCCTTCGGAGCTGTTGCATCGAATCCTAAAGCACTTAAGGATCTCAGCGTTCTTTGCAATGGGGTTCATGGCTAACCGCTTGCACATGCTGGAACGCGACACTTGCCGCGCCAGTTTAGGCGGAGAGGGAAGGATTTATTTAAGCGGCAATAAGCGATGAACAAAGAGTCAGACAAAAAGAAGCAGACTGTAAATTTGGCCGGGCCACCGCTCACTCTGTTTGTCATTGACTGACATGTGATCTTGACCGCTGTGAATCTGCGTCGCGGTTTGAGCTCAAGCCAGAAAGATACGTGTTTTAGGTGCGTTTTCACGCGCATGCATCGCAAAGTGTGTTTGCGTGAGCTTTACCGTGACCTCCTGTAAGCACGTGCCTGCGCATCGCTGTCCCCGTGACACGCAGGGGGACCGCCGTAGATCTGCTGATGAAATGTTTGAGGGTGTCCTCTCTGTGTGTTCTGGCTGGGCCCAGACTGCCAATGTCACAGTTCATCTCAGCAGAGGCCTAGGGAGAATTCTAAATTAGGTTTGGATTTTGGATCCCCAGTCAAAATGGAAGACATTCCAGACAGGACCGCCCCTCCCCACGCCACGATGCCCCCGCTCCCCCCATGCTCGGCGCTCTCTGATCCGATACTCTTGCGTTTGGACAGGCTAATCTGAGATCCAGACCCGTGTCTGCGCTCCTTATCGTCGGCTACGCGGCGCGGGCGCCGCTGTGAACGTACTGTGTACACTGTAGCGAAGGAAGAAGCAAAGGCTCTGTCAACAGCCTCCCCTGTGTGAAGATGCTCCAAGATGCTTGTTGTGCGAGGCTTGGTAAACACCCGGCCTCCTGATTGGAAAACCATGCACGCACTGTCAGAAATAGCCCAGCCAGGAACCCGCCCCCCCCCCCCCCCCCAACCCCTCCAACTGCCCCTGGTCCTCCCCCGCCTCCCCCGCCCTCCTCTCCAGCTTCCTCCATCCAGTGCGCTCAGTGCTTCAGCACCGGCCCGGCTCTCCTCACTATCTTGTTATCTCAGCGAGCGCTTCCTTGAAGCCCCTCGCGCCCCTTTTCCCAAAAACCTTTTTAAAACTCGCCCTGTATTACGTCCGCGGCGGTGCTGTTCTCCGTCAGCTTGAACGGCGCGAAGCGACTGGAAACGATTCGCTAGACATGAGAAGAGCGACGAAACAAAAGCAGCAACAGAGCCCCTGAGTATTCCCGCCATTAAACCACACCACTCAGATATGTTAATGGCACACTCTTTTCTAATTGCTGCAATTTAGGCCACTAAGAAAAAACATAATGCTGAACCCGAAAGATATCGGGTAATTGGCTGGTGTTTTCTCATTTTATGCCTCTCTGGGAATGTTTGACACCATTTGTTGCCGTGAATGCCATGTGCTCTAATGGTCTTTACGGAGCGCGCTTATTCCCATTTGATGTCCCCAGAGGCACTCGGTTTAACCGCTCCTCCGTGGTAGTTGTTATTCATACCCTATCATACAACATTCAGGTAATCTAAATGCTGAATGCTAATCAAAGCTGTACATTTGGTGCTCGGAATTAATGCACATTGAGTGAGGATAATGCCGTTTCGAAGTGGGCTGATCAGGGGTCATTCAAGCGATGCAATTGGCAGGGTGTTACCAGAGGCTGCTGCCTACTCAGAGAATATTGTTTTCCCAGTCCTTGCCATTCACAAGAGAACACTGTCTGCATGCACTGTATAGCTACAGTACACATTGGTGTTGTATTTATTTTTTGCCTTATAGTTTTCTTGCCATTTCTGTATGTCTGTTTCTCCCAGACATACAGTTTCAGCATCTTAATTATCATACGCAAAATTATCATTTTGCATTTTATAAATTACAAAAATTTACATGATATCCCGATGAGCTAAACCTTTCCTTTCATCAAGTGTAGAATTACACCAAAGGAGAAACCATTTATAGCAGATCAGTATAACGTGGAGGTTTAAGTACTATTACAAGCAAGGGAAGTGGCAGTGTGGTGTGCTGGTTATTCACTTTGACAAAAGGTTTCAGGTTCGTATCCTAATCATTGCTTTACTGTTGAACCCTTGAGGAAGGTAGACTACTAACCTGAACTACCTCAGCAAATACGCAGCTGTGTCCATGAATGGATACTATATAAAGTCACGTGGCGCTGTAATGGCGACATGTAGTCCAGCTATCTCTCGTTTTCGTGTTTGTTAATTTTAATGTATTTTGTTTTGTCGGGCTTTTGTCTTTTGTTTTTTTCACGCGCTGTGTGTCTGTTGTGGGACAGGGAAGCGGGCTGGAGATTGTTCAGGGCACTCCTACTGCTCGTTTTGACAATATTGACGAATTGTATAATACATTTTGTTTGTGGTCGTCACCATGGAGACGCATTCGCAACATATGTTCGGGAATGTCCGTTGGAGCTGCAGCTACATAGTTTACCATCGCTCTTCACCGGAGTTGAAGATGTCGGGACTGATCTAG
Source organism: Synaphobranchus kaupii (assembly GCA_029718625.1). Taxonomy (NCBI): domain Eukaryota; kingdom Metazoa; phylum Chordata; class Actinopteri; order Anguilliformes; family Synaphobranchidae; genus Synaphobranchus; species Synaphobranchus kaupii. The sequence goes on from CM056390.1 coordinate 20,987,453, forward strand.
GACTGCAGACAATCTTCAAAAGGCCACCAGGGAAGGGAAGGAGAAGATAATGTGGGGGAGGAGTGAGGCGACGAGTGGGAAGGCTGACGCTGTTTGGTGCTCTGTGTTGACAGTAGACAGAGACCGCAACACTGCGTGTATGGAGGAAAGTCATGGAGGCGGAGTTTGTGTGTTGGTCTGCTTAATAACACTGGACATCTCGGGACAGCGGGGGCTATTTTTAATCATGACGTTTGGCTGTAGGCTATTCCACTTTGATTTTGCAATGATTAATGCAATGATTCTATTGAATGTCTTTGTTTCATACGTTTGTTTGTGTGTTGTGGGTCTGCCCCACTGTCTATGTCTTTTTTGTTGTTGCTGGTGGCTACAACTGAAGTTCCCTAGTGGGAAAATAAAAGTTATTCTATTCTATTCTATTCTAAACTGCGAGCCATGGTAGTGGTAGCTGCTCTTCATAGTGATGTTCACTAAGCGGGTACATATTTTAACATGATACGAAAACAAGTACACGCAGTGCTACGACACTGGGAAGATTGCTCCGCGTAGCAGTACACAGTCTGACAGATATTTATACGTCCCTTTATGTGCCCCTCTGCATATTTTACCCAACCTTAATTCCACATTGAGGGCAAGCCCTCCTCAGGGGTCTCAAGCCATGGACCTTGTTCCCATGCGTGGGGGAGATCTCCTGGGAAGAACGGCAAGACACAGAACAGAGTGTGGCAAGAGCAAGCGGGCACTGCATCATCTGTAACGTAAAGCCTGAGCACCAGTGACGAAAACACGCAATAAACCATTCCCAGGAGGGGAACCTTATGAGAACCCCCTTGCCCTAGTTTACTGTTACCTCCAGAATGGATTACAGCCTAGAAGATTCCGGAAAAGGTCCCACCATCCCCCAGCTACTGAAGCGGCACAGTTCCTCTCTCTGACCTCGATGTTCTGGGCAGAGCAATTGCTGTTTTTTTCTCTCATTTAAAACCCACAGTCCACAGCTGGGTAATTCCAGAGTAAACTTTTAAAAAAAAAAACTAACTGGCTCACTTTCAAACAACTATATCTCAGATATCTTTGACTGGAGGGGACACTTTAAGCGCTGTAATGAGGCATGTCGGTATCCACATCCTGATGCTAGTTTCACTATTGCCTCGCTTGTTTAATCATCGTTACGTTGCTGAACATAACATTCTGAAACTCCTACAGTAGGGTGTTTCTTCACTGTCAGGAGGAATGATCTGGAGTTTCCAGCTGACGTTCTGAAATGGCTCACAATGCACAGGAAGTACATCAGATATAGATGCATAGGCCTGATTTACTAAGACCTTTAGCGGGTGAAAAAACTAGCAGACACAAAACTAATAACACAACCACTGATATGTGCAAAAAAAATACCATGACCAATCATTTGTCCTGTTATTGGTTTTTCATGTGCTAAAAGGTTTTGCACATGCTAAAGGTCTTAGTAAATCAGGCCCATAATGTCTCTACTCTCCTGCTTATCTACCAAACTCATGTAGTCATGCCAAGGTGAGGAAAAATAATTCCTTCTCCTCTGTGCTAGAACATCAGATATGGAATATAGAACAGGGACAAAGTCATCCTTAGGGGATTACAAAAGTGATTTTAAAATGTTGTTCTCGGTCAGAATATCGAGTCACTAGAACGAATAACCATACCACACAGCTAACAAACTCTCTCTGAACCTTGCTATGATAGATAATACTGCTACCAAATTACAGAAACAAGAAAACATCGCTGTCCACTGACTGTGTGCAGAATCTATACACGTTTAACATTCAGCTTACTGTATTAGTGGATTCTCAGGGAGAAGAAGACCCCAGCTCATTTTTGCACGATTTGGAAAATGTCAGACGCCAGCACAGTTCTCAAAAGATGTAAGGCCGTGGATGCATAGTTCTGCATTTGATTGGGAGCCAAAGAATCATGAAGCACGGTCATTTTCCAAAATTGCTTTGATAGTTAAACATTCCAGACTTGGGGGGGACAGCGCTGCCTGCTGATTGTGGGGAACTTGCCAAGAGAAATGGCCCAGAATCAGAAAAAACAATGTTCAAAACGGGAAAAAACTGTATCGTTGCAAGAAGAAGAGGAAACCGAAAACACGGAATTAAGTTCCTTTCTGACAAGAAAGTGAATTGTTTCTTGGCTGTCGTGTTATGTAAAAGCAGACGTGTGTTTGCTTTGTATTATGTCACAATGTCTGTACTTTAGGTGTGGTTAAGCACTGGAATAATATATATGGCCCACAGAAGGCATTTCACATAATTGTCAAGTGTACATTTATTTCCTCGAGTCTCTCTTGGCTGTGTGAGAAGCGTGGCCAAACAGCCATATCTCCAGTTATATTCTAACCACAAACCCATCGTTTGGACAATGAGATAATATTTTACAATTTTTTAAATGTAATAATAATGCAATGCAAAAATATGGAAAAAAATGGTCGGTTTTAAGAAAAGGAAGAACAATTTCCCTGACTGAGTCTGCAGGTGCATGATATTTTTAAAGCTGCCACTCGATTGTTTTTCAGAGATGAATTATCAAAACTTGGAAGGCGCTGAATACTAAATCAGGCTGGGCTATGCTGGCTTTGGCCAACACCGCTACTTCTTCCAACCCCATTGGTGATTTGGTTGTTGCATTTTGTGTTTGTTTAAAGCCAGTTTTGAGGTGCCAGTCACTCCCGTTCTGCAAGTAGCCAGCTGCAGCCGGGTGAGTGTGTGTGGAGGGGTGAGTGTGTTATCCAAGCTGGCCCCTCCTCAAACACAGTGAGTTAATATTTCCTCCTCCTACCCATAGTCAGCACCTCCACCATTGTTCTCTGCACCTGCTTGCCATGGCAATGTAGGTGGGGTGGGGGTGCGAGTAACAATATGTACTGTATTTACTCGATTGGTCCAAAGCTGTGGTTACCATAAATCTTGTCTGTTCAAAATGGCATCCTGAGTATGAAGTTCTCGATTCACAGATAGCATCTATACATTTTTTTATTTGATTTGGAACATAATTCTAGTTCCAAAATGACCTCCAGATCATGCAGACATACCGAACAGCTAAGTGGAAATGTTTTAGTAACTGTGAATGCATTAGTTTGACAAAAAAAGAGTTTAATTTCCCTCAAAAAGACATGCAGATATGTGGACTGAGGCCGTCACTGCAAAAAATGTCTGTCTTAACAAGTGTTTTAGTCTTGTAATGAGACTTAAAATCATATTTTTTCCCCTCAAAAGTGGAAAATGTTAGCTTGTTTTAAGTTACTGTTTACTTGACAAGTGAAATTATCTTATCCCATTGGCAAATCTTGAAATTAGTAAAAATATCTCACCCCACTGGCAGATAGTTTGTTTTATTAAGTAAAAAAGTAACAGAAATAATATTATAAAGTCTAAATATGAGATTAAAATGCTTGTTAAGATTTGTTTTTTTGCAGTATACATACACAGTGTAGTGTTTTTCTATGCTGTGGGTCAGCTGGATTGCATACCTCTATGGACTTTATTGAACAGAAAGACTAAACTCTTTCTCTGGAGCCAGATAGTAACACTGGCAACACAAGTTGCTCTATGTTCAATTCAACGTAACTTACTGCTTCCCGTCCTCTGAATCATCATCGCTTCTTCTTCTTCTTCGAGTCCTTTGCAATCTTAGATGTCATTCTGCCAGTATCTGGCGCAGGACACAGCTGATGGAGTCGGTTCAGCCAGATCCTGGGGGCTGCACTGGGGGGCGTCGTCACATTCCAGCAGGTGGGACATTGTCTGTACTGCTCCACAGCCACACGTGTCCTCTGTGTGGTAGTTCCATGTCTTCAGCAGTGCTTTGCACCTCCCCTGCTCCACCCGCAGTCTGTTGAGGGTCTTCCAAGTCGGCCATGGGAGGTCGTGTCCGCTGGCGAGGCATTCAGTTGGTGTTATTCCTCTCTCCATCCATTCTTGGGCTCGGGTGTTTAGTTGGTGCCATTTAACCCTCCAGATGTTGGTCCGTGCCGTTTCTTTGGTGGACTGGAGAGGGGGGACTGTATGCAGGAAACTGGCTCTGGATTTCAGTCTGGATGGGGGTGCTGTGTGTCCGTACAGGGGGTGCCTCATGTCAGACTCCTGTGCTCTCCGCTCATCTCGGGCGACGATGGAACGTCTGGTGTGAGGGGGGGCAATGCCGGCTAGTGCATAGAGGCACGGGACTGGCGTTGTCTTTATGCAGCCCGTGATGATGCGGCAGGTGTCGTTGAGGGCCGTGTCTACCAGTTTGGTATGGTGGGAGCGGCTCCAGCTTGAGCAGGCATACTCAGCTGTGGAGAAGCACAGGGCTAGGGCCGTTGCACGGATGGTTGGTGGATCAGCGCCCCACTTTGAGTTGACCAGTTTGCGCAGGATGTTATTGCGGGTGTTGACCTTGGCTTTGGTGTTCTGAAGGTGGGTTTTGAAGGAGAGTGTCCTGTCGAGTGTGACTCCAAGGTATACAGGATGGGGATGGTTCAAGAGTTTGTGGCCATCCCATGAGATGTTCAGTTCTTTTCCTGCATCTCGGTTTTTCAGATGGAAACTGCATAGCTGGGTTTTTGATGGGTTGGGTTTCAAGTGGTTGTTATTGTAGTAGGTGGACATCTCTTGGAGGGCACTTTCCAGGACGGGTTCGATTTTATGGAAGCTCTCTTGTTGGGTGGTGATGCAGAGGTCATCAGCATAGATGAAGCGGCGGCATTGTGGGGGGAGTGGTTGGTCGTTGGTGTAGATGTTGAAGAGGAGAGGGGCCAGTACACTGCCTTGTGGTAGGCCGTTCTTTTGGGCTTTCCATTTGCTCTTCTTGTCGTTTAGTTGGACGAAGAAGCGCCGGTTGTTGAGGAGACTTTTTATGACTTGGCAGAGGTCGAGGTCGCCAGTCATGTCCAAAAGTTTCCTGATCATGGCGCGGTGCTGGACAGTGTCATAGGCAGCGGTGAGGTCTATGAAAGCTGCTCCGGTGATGAGTTTGCACTCAAAACCGTCCTCAATGTGTTGGGTGAGGTTCAGTAGCTGCCCAGCACAAGAGCGGCCAGGACGGAAACCGGCTTGATCTTTAGTGAGCTTGGAGTCTATAAGTGGTGTTAGGCGTTGGAGTAATAGCCTCTCATAGAGCTTGTAGGTTATGCAGAGGAGGGAAATTGGTCTGTAGCTCTTTGGTGATGATGGGTCCTTTCCGGGTTTGGGGATAGCGACAGTCTTGGCTTTTCTCCATACGGGTGGGATGGTTTTCTTTGCCATACATGAGTTCAGCATTTCTAGGAGCCAGGACTTTGCTTTAGGTCCCAGGTGCTGTATCATTTCCGCCAATACATCATCGATTCCTGCTGCTTTCCCGGGTTTCAGCAAGCACAGTGCTGCTTCAAGTTCTTCTGGGTCGAAGGGCTTGGTAAGGGCACTTGCTGGTTGTGGGTGGTCTGATACCGCTGTCCGGCGGTATTCTCCTGTGGGTCTGCGGCGAGTTTGGCTGCGCCCATTCAGCACCAGCTGTGCTGCAACCGAGTTTGCTGTGACTGTTGTGAGTGTTGGTGGTGTGGTATGGTCTGCACCAAGGCGGCGAATCGTGGCCCACGCCTTCCTTGCTCTATGTTCAATTCAACGTAACTTACTGCTTCCCGTCCTCTGAATCATCATCGCTGAAATGACTATTGGTCTGCTGTTCACAAATGAAGCCGGAATGGGGTAGGCCAGTCGCGCTGCACAACAAAACATGGGATTAGCTCACTGAGGTAAAGACCGTAGGTCCTCATAGCCGAGAGAACCAATCACACTGCTATTGTAGTTCTAGGGTGTGAGGTAACCTGTAGTGGATGTTTACGCGATCACCCCAGTTGCTGAACTACACAACCGTCACACAATCTGCTGCAACAGGACATCCTCATTCTAACCCTAGGAGTTACAGGGACTGAGGGGTTTAATGGTTCTTCCCAGATCCAAAATGCTAAGTACTATCCCTTTCTTTACTCGGTCATTGCAAGGTAACAAGTGGCAAGTAGGATTGTCACTGTAACCAAACCCACAGAAGTCACCTCTTTCCTGTGTACAAGGTCATAAATGAAAAGACGAAGCCGCATCCTGAGCTGACCCACACAGTAGTTGCCTCAGGCGGTGAATGGAATTGAGTGAACAGACCCTCAGCCTGACCATCAACATGGTGCTGTTGGGCGTGCCAAGGCCCTACAGACAGCCCCTGCTTCCTGATCTGCCCCTCCACCGGTGGGGTACGCTCCCTAGCGCCTGGTCCACATGACCCGCGCATGCACCGTTACCATGGCATCCTGAAATTTTCAGCCTTTCAGACAAAATGGTTAGAACAGACGAGTTTTTTTATCTTTTGGTTTTGGCATCGGGTGCCTAATGTTCTGGCTGGCTTTCCCATCCCTGTGGTGCAGGTGCGCTTGGAGGGGGGGAAAAAAAGGTTTGGACTGGGAACGTTGCTTTGTACACTGCTGGCCATGTAGGTATGGGAGATGGCTCATCGTCAAGCTCTAAACTTTTATGGGCAGCATTGTGTGAGGGTGGTGATATGAACAAAGACATACAGGCAACATTCAGGAGAAGACATATCAGAATTTGAAGCACTTGCATATGGGTTTCTCTGTATGTAAAGATGCACTCTGTAAACTCATTGTCGTACGGGACACATGGTTTATCAGTACTCTTTTGTTGAAGGTGCTAAAAATAATGCCACGCTTTCATGAAGTATGAAGAACACGTTGATTAGAATTCAGTGGACAATCATCTTATCACATGCTTATTTTTCCATCATAATGATACATTCAGTTTGTATTGCCCCTGTCAGGAGCCCATTCCAGCTGCGCTGCATTTAAGGCACAATATAATATCCTATATCCCCCAGAAAGCACTGGGCACTAAGAAGGAGCCAAAGTGCTATAAAGACAATATGGCACTGGACATGTAATTAACTAAAAGTTGGATGTGGGTGGATCGAAGATCTTATTTCCTGCATCTTGTATGGGAAGCGTGTCGCCACCGATTGCTGGCCAGCGTCACATGCCAGGTCCCCATCATTAGGGGTGTAATTAGGGAGCTGCAATGCAGATTTGGGATGGCTGGAGGTGTGGATTTAGGAGCACACCATGTGGGTGATCCTGCAGCCAGATACAGCCCTCTCTCAGGGAAGCTAATGAGCGCAGGCGGCCAAGCAACTGTCAGCGGCTCAGACCACAACTCCACAGGAGTAATAGCTCGACTAAAAGCTTATCTGGCAGCCTAGGACTGGATGGTCACGGTCCTCATCTGTATTGTTTTTTTATTGTTTGTGGTTTTTTATTGCTGCGTTGCTTCATCCACATGAGTTCAAATAGAAGGGTCACTTCTGAGAATTTACTTCACAATTTTCTTTTAGGTTACCTATGTCTGGGTATGAACATTTACAAAGGAAAAGACATTGGTCCAGCTAAACTGAAGTACAACACAATTACATTTTCAGAGCAGGCCCTGAAAGGGACGGCTCTGAAGGGCCTGAACAATTCAGTTGAAGACCCTGGTGCTAAAAGTACTGAAGTACAAAATGTCTATTTTGAGAAAATCAAATCCGAAAATATCATTGATCCATAAAATCAGCCATTAAAAGTTTTGCTGTTTTTATGCATTGCTTAGGCACCTTTTCTGTTAACAATATTTATAGGGTGGACTTAGCTAAACAAATACAACAGGTTTCTATGCTCAACTTGAATTGTCTAAAAATGTGACTTCAGTACTTTTAGCACCAGGATCTTCGATTAAGAAACATTTCAACATAACAGAGCATAACAGTTGCACTACAGCCGACCATCAGTTCATTTCTCATTGAAATAATACAAATAAAAAAACCTTTGTTTTTGTCGAATAAAATCTAATCTTTTCCCTGGATCTTCTGTCAACATTTATTTGCTGACATCATTCAGCTAAATTGTTGACCATAAACAATAACAATAGCGAAGAATTACCCCTGGTCCCTTGGTCTCTGCGTGTCCTTTTTGACCTTGTACACGTCTCTTGAGAAATGCAGTTTGCTTTCTTCTTAAAACTGGGACCTTTACATGTTGATGGTGATGACAGCTTCCAGCTGGAGTGCTTTGTTTTCCCACTATTTCATCATAAATACAGCATATACCAGCCAAAATGTAAATCTGCCCATGACACACATGGGGAATAGAGATGCAAGAAGGATTAAAGATACTGCCAGACATAAACATGTATATATTGCTATATTATTATTCTTATTTTGGTGGATGCCTTTATTCAGGATCCATCTTTCAGGATTAATTCAAGCAATAATACAAAACGCTGTATACAATAATTCGTTATGATATGATTGCATGCAATTTCCAGAATTATGATTTACTGGTTAATTAAAATTCAATTTAATTACCAAGAAATGAAGCTATGTGAGATACTGCATTATTACATTAGATTAGATGGATGAACAGTTTGCCTGTTCACAAAATAACAATTGTTGACAATTTGTGCTCTCAAAGTATTATACTGTATCTCAAGAATCCTGACCGAAACAAATGGCTATAAATACATAAATAAATAATAACAATGGAACTTGCTTGCTTTTACACTATGAATAGATATATTCTTAACCAGATTCATCTGTTGACAAAACAAAGTACAGCTATCTTGTATGGTATTGTTGGCATTACCTATTGTTTTAAATATAGGAAATTGTTTTAGATTAACAAATACTTCTATACAGAAATGTTTGCTGCCTTTATTCTGAGTGAAAGTAACCATAGCCATTGTTTTTTTGTCTTGCCTGTTTGTATTGAGCGCTTATCGCACGTTCATTTTGTGAATACCTAACGCATTCACCATAGTAAATAGCTGTTTCACCTCAAATCGGTTGCTCTCCCATTTTCTTTTATCTCTTACACCTCTTTGCCATTAGCAAAGCAACCTTCATAGCCTATCCACCATTTTATCAGATTAATTTGCAGAAATGTTGAGAATTTTTTTTCCTGGAATTGCTGAAACACGTAAAATTGCTGCTGATTCTGCTATGGGATGCTGAGCAAGAAAAACCTCACAATTAATCAGTCTGGTGTCGGCAGATTAAAATCCATTGTCCAGGGTGTTCTTCTCACGCTGTGAAACATAAATGCAATTTGCTAACACAATAAACTGAGTAGTCTCATCTTGAATAAGTCATTATAACGGAATTAGAGTTAGAAAGTAAAAAATGTTAAATAGCAGTGAATACTTGAACAGATTAATTTGCCCTCCTCAAATGATTCAAGGCAATCCATTTCCCCAAACCATTTAATTGAGCTCTTGTACAGTGCATGTATTATGTAAATACTAGGTGATTATCACATCTGCATTTACTGTACAGTATCTGCTGCAGGTGGGGTCAAAAACCTCAAAAATTCTTTCTTTAAAGGGTCAGTAAACCCTAAAACCACTTTTTTTTAGCTGATTACTGATATATTTGGTCATATCCATGTGCTAGAGATTGATCATGTTGCAAATCGTGTCATTTCATCGCAATGTTTAGCATCATCTAGGAAGAGTAGTGTATTTTGGCTAACTAGTGCCACGGTGGTGAAACGTAGACTATTGCAGTTGTAATTTAATATTGGCTGTTGATCAGTATATTTGACGTGGCAGTACATGTAATGTCACACTAACTGTGTGCATCTGGCTACGCCCTTCCACCTTACACTATAAATACTTTTTTTTATTTTTATTTTTTTAAATCCAGCGAGTTGTGGACTGTGGAGACTGAGGAATATTTGTGTGAGTGACAGGCTATTGATAGAAAGAGGATAGCATAGGTCTCGACTCATACAGTTTGCCCGTATGAAATACGCTTTTCCAACTTTTCGAAGGCAAACGGGCTATAAGGTTATGATACGGGAAATCTAGTCTAATACGTTTTTTTTTTTCAAACGTTTCTCCATCAACCTGCCCAGGGACTACTACAGATGAAAATGAGCCCCAATGGCTAAATCTGGCACATTTTATGTTACGTTTATTAATGTGCATTGTCCCTTTTTTAAATAAGTAAACCTAAAGCTATAATTAATTTAATTGCAGCAATCACATTTTCTTTCTCCCCCTCGGCTATTCTCTCGATTTGTGAGGCCATGGGAAAAGCAGGTCTGATCTAAAAATGCACTTTATGGAACGAATCGAGGACACAGTAGCCCACAAGATACCTAGTACGTTAGTTAACTTAGCTAACAGTTAAATGGTTATGACTGGACAATGTTCGTGTTGATGCAGCTTTGACCGAAATTAGATAATGTTCTTAAAGTTTTAATGTGGCTATATGACCTCAATTTAGCGAAGTTACTACACGTTTCATTGTAAATTAATTCATGGCTAATTTAGCAGTCTTTAATAACGTTAACCGTTACTAGAAAATTATCCAAATTAAGATGAGAGCTTAACTATATGTTTAACTATATCTAGCCTAGCCTACATTAATGTTAACGTAGCCTATTTGTATCTAAGGCCATCAAAGCTGTTATGTAGTAAGATAGCAAAACTGCAAAAAAAGTGCCTGCCACAGGCTCATACCACATGACATAATTTAGGAAATTGTGGTATCCGTCTATGCATCTCCTGCACTGGGTGTTATGAGAACCGATCGGAACCACTCGCGGACACCAAAAGTAATGAGAATAAGGCTTTATTCGAGGTCAATAGAACAGGGTCAAAGTCCAGCAAACAGTGCAATAAAGGCAAAGCAGATTCGTAGTCAGTTCCAGGCAGTGGTCAGAGTCCAGCAAACGGGGCAATGGAGAATAGGCAGAAACGAAGTCCAGGACAGGCAGGGGTCAGAACCGGGAGATCCGTCAGAGCTGGAGAACAGGATGGGGGAAGGGCTGGAACAGGGCTAGGATGGGGAAGGGCAGGCGGGCAGGAGGACTGGAACAGGGCTGGACAGGAACATTCAAGACAGGCAGGAGAACAGGAACTGGATGGGTAGACACAGGACTGGAAACAGGCAGGGAGCAGGCAGGGGAAACCGCTGGAAAGCACAAATGCAGGGCACAAGATGATCTGGCCAGGACAAAGAAACAGGGGAGACTATATGACAGACTAACGAAGAGACAACGAGGAACAGGTGAGACGAAACACATGAGGAAACACAATTCAGGTGTGGGGAAGCGGAGACACGAAATGGGGAGAAATGGAAAACACGGAACGGACTACCAATACTGAAAATACATATAAACGGAAAAACCAGAAACAGACTGGGACGTAGAGACACAGGACGTGACAACTGGGTTGTAAGTGTGTGGGGTCAGTCCAGGCTCAACAGCCGGAGCGAGCGGCTCAAACAAAACTAATTCTGGCTGTGAATGAGCATGCACGTGAAAAAAAAAGAAAAATAGGCGTGGCTTGTTAACTCGAGCCCAACCCTTTCATGAGTATCTTTCCCACCCCCAATTTTGGCATTTTTTGAACCGCAAACGGAGGCGTGGTCGCTCTAAAACAGCCCGTTTAGTTACCCTTTAATAGGAATATGTCAAATATGCAGTCCTTGTTGAGATTAAATCTAAATTGATGAAGAATTTATTTGCAGGTATGCTACCTTATTCAAGCTATTAAAAGACATTGTTGCATCTTTACAAACAATATAGTTGGCTCAGGCCATGTTTGGGTATACATTCTCTTTCATTACTTACCGGACATTGTGATGGCCATCAGTGTAACACGGACACTAAGAAACATGACACTTTAGACCTGGGGGAGCTGTGTTTGATTTATGGCTATGGCATCCATTTTCTCTGACTCCTGCATACTTTATCTCCCAAGGTTGTTAAAGCAAGGAACAGCACATTTGTAGTGCCACAGCTATTGATAAACTCCCAGAAACAATAATCAGGAACTATTGTTTATTTCTACATGCAACCTGCTGGTTTCTGCTGCATGACATATTGAAATTGTGCATGCAGCTAAACCAATAACTTCAGAATTTTAGAGCAATATTTCCTGGCCTGTCATACCTATTCAATAACACTTTCAATTAAATACATATATCAATTTCCCAGCAAGGCTGCTTGTTAAATTGTCATGCTTATATGTTTAACAACATGTCCATTTAAGAAAACATATAGCATAGACACAGTTATTTAGAGTCTAGATTAAACATATAGTTATATTTCAGAATACATTTCCAATATCATGTTATGTTTCTTTTAGAAAATTATTATCCAGTCAACACAATGGATTATGGCAGTAATGTATAAAGTTCTGGGGCCACATGTATAAACAGTGCTCAGCAGAAAAATGCCCTCAGAAAGCCGCATAAGCGAGTTTCCACGCAGAAATTCAGATGTATAATATAACACGTGCTGTGAGAATCTACAATCTACCTCTGCACACGATGGACACCATACGTACGCAATGATTGGAGTCCGTGTGATATGGCGACACCGTGACAGAAAGGCAGAGGTAGAAAATGCTAAACTTTTTTTAAGCAGATTTCCGACTTTCACCCTGAGCATTCTTTTACGCATTCTTTTACTCAGAGTTTTATACATGTGGCCCCAGGGCTGTTAAAATTTAACATTTAAAAAAAAGAAGAGGGAGCATCAGCCGTAATGTCTCAGCTGGCACATTTAAAACGCTCCTTTCTTCCTCATGTTCAAGAAGTTCAGAGACTCTATAGTTTGATGAATGAGGTGAGATCAAGCAGGTCAACCTCTCAACCGCTAAGGATATTCAGTAATTCACGGTCTCCTAGTGGAGTCACAGCAGACGTGGAAGCGTCATCAAGCCTGGTGAGATTATACTTCCCAAAAATGTGAATGCCATCTCGGAAAACCCCATAGCAAGAAAATAGAGTATGTGACACCAACGAGGCTGAAATGACTGCCATTTCCAGAAGCATTGCTTTAATTAATCTGATGTGCACCGCTTACGAGAAGCGTTCGGTTCGCTAATTGGGAGCATGCAAAGAGCGTAATCCTAGCAGGAAAACCTGTTGGGTATGCAGAGATTATATCTCAAAGAGGGATATCTGTCTGTAATCGTACCGCAACAATTTCAAGCAAAAGGACAATGAGAAACAGCATTTTTTGGTGTTGTTTACGTCAGAGTGGCAGTTTATTCTTTTGATGGTCCATGAATTTGAGATTAAAATCGGCTAAGTACTACACAGGTATATGGAAATGCCTGCTTGCATGTCTTTATTGGCACAGGCTTTTTCATCTGGGAGGAATTTAATTTTGAGCCGGTAAACCAATCAGAGGTGTGTGGAGAGATGTCAAATGCGGTCTTCTTAAGACCATCTCCTCAAAACACAATGAGACCCTTCCAGGCAATTGTGGGGTGAGTGCCTAACACAGACACAGCGCAATCAGAAACAGAGGTCACAGGGACAACGTTCACGCTCGTTGACATCCTGTCTTTTATCAGGAAGTGGGCTTCGGCATGCTATTTGAATTTAGAGGACACGACCACAGCCCATCTCCTTGCACAGGTGGTTTCCTTTTCTACAAGGTCAAAATGTTTATCCCGAGTCCATAAGTCTGCCAATAATGTGCTGAGAGGACATTTAATATGATCTGGTGTTTCAACACTAATGGCGCACATCCCTTTAAAAGATATATATAAAAAAACCTTTAAACCTTTTTTAACTTTAGTTTAGTACAGGGATAGTCATTTATGCAGCCAATGTTTATGAGGGGGGGGGAAAAAAAGGCAAGGACTGGATTGCTTTTTATTCGGCCAATTTAAAAACAGCAGCTCAGCCATTAATCATAAGGGTGAAATATTTCAAAATGGTGGGACTCGTACATTAAAAGGCCTCTCAGGCAATACAGTCAGGCAAACGTTCCGAACTGTTCCTTTCAATCAAGGCTGTACGAGTTCTCTAAACCATCACCATATGTGCCCAGTAACAAGCAGGGACCGGACCCAGGGCTGCAAACCAAGGCAGTAATAACGCAGGGATTTATTGCAGGGTACTGGGCTACGATGAGATTTCCCTTATAAGGCCAATGGAATACCTTACACATGGAATACCATGAACACTCCACGTCATTTCCTTCGCCTGTGTTCCTATCTCTCTTCGCTTCCACTGCCAAACGGCCCTATTCACAGAGCCATGTCTCTGTGACTTCCTATGTGTCATGCAGCACTCACTTTTAATGGGAAAGGCTGATATGAATGAGCAGTGGTGGGCCACAGACAGGTGAAGACAGGACGGAGCACATATGTTAATGCAGAACAAAGTTTATGCACGTACTGTAGGTGCATGTGTGCTTGTGTGTGTATGTGTGTGCATACATATACGCGTGCGCGTGTGTGCACTACAAAAATAGAAAAGGAGAAAATGTACCTCCACAATTCAAAAATCACCTCACACTGACGTGGATGGCTACCCATCACCTGAAGCTCAACCTTGACAAGACAGAGCTCCTCTTCATGCCGTACAAGACCTCCCCACTACATGACCTCTCCATCACCGTTGACGGGACCGTGGTGGCTGCCTCCCGCTCTGCAAGGAACCTGGGGGTGGTCCTGGACGTCCGGCTGGACTTCAAAGAGCACATCGGGGTGACGGCATGGTCCTGCAGGTTCCTCCTGTACAACATTAGGAGGATTAGACCGTACCTGACCACCTACTCCACCCAGCTTCTTGTCCAGACCATGGTCACCTCACGCCTGGACTACTGCAACTCCCTGCTCGCAAGCCTACCAGCCTGCACCATTCTGCCTCTTCAACTGATCCAGAATGCAGCTGCCCGGCTTGTGTTCAACCTCCCGAAATTTTCCCATGTAACCCCCCTGCTGAGGTCACTCCACTGGCTGCCAGTTGCAGCCAGGATCAGGTTCAAAGTTCTGACCCTGGCCTACACTGCAGCCAATAGGACAGGCCCCGCCTACCTGCAGGACTTAATCCAGAACTATGTTCCTGCTCGACCACTTCGCTCTTCTACTGCAGGGCGACTCGCACTTCCCCCCCTCCGTGTCAACGGCTCTCGCTCGTCCCGACTGCGGAGCTTTTCCACCTTAGCTCCTTAGTGGTGGAATGAACTTCCCATTCCCCTACGTTCTACTCAAATCCTGCCTGCATTCCGTCGAGGCCTGAAGACACACCTCTTCAGACTCCACCTTGACTGATATTCTAACCTAGGAATATCAGTTCCCTGTGTTTACTAGTTCCCTGTGTTTATCCTGTCTGTTTGTTATAGTTTATAATAGTATTTAGAATAGAAGTGTAGTATAGCTGATTTACCCACAGCTTACTGTGAACTACAGTCAACGTTCATTACTAGGGATAGCTGCTACATTATGGGAAGGATGTGCTTTGTCTTGTCTGTTCTGTAGTGATCTTGATGACGTCTCTGTATGCACTTATTGTACGTCGCTTTGGATAAAAGCGTCTGCTAAATGAATGTAATGTAATGTAATGTAATGTTTGACATAGTATGTTTTAAATGGAACTTTAAAGGGGACGTGAAGCACTCGGTAAAGTGGCTCTGGTTCGTTAGCTTTTTACCTTAAATTAGATATGACCCTGTGTTCAAATCTCAAACCGACTTGTATTAGTTGGAAAAAGAAGTTAAAATTAGCTTTTTTTCCCACTAGGGCGCAGCCATCTTGGACCAACTGCGGTCATGACGTCACTAGGTTGGGCGGTCTCTGCTGTTCAATGTATTACTATGGGAAAATAGCTGACTTTCAGTGAGCTCAACGATGTATTGTGAAGAAAAAATAAAACAAAAAACGCAGACTTGAAAAAATAAAACAAAAAACGTCTTTTTGTATTACCCCGAGATGCTCAAATGAGTATTTGATAAACGGTTTGGGAGCTAAAGTCGCGTCCAGCTAATGTTGCCTATAGAAAATAAGCATTAGCTTATGATGCTAGGTCGTGGTAGGTATATATTTGCAGGCTGTTAACTAATATATCAAGGCAATGCAGCGGCGTTGCTGTTGCCGGCTCGTCAGGCCACAGCATTAGCTATGGTCAGAAGCAGTTTGTGGAAATGAAGTTTTAAATGAAGTTTTGTTTGGTAATACTCATTTGAGCATCTCGGGGCAATACAAAAAAAACGTCTGTGCGTTTTTTGTTTTATTTTTTCCTCACGATACATCGTTGAGCTCACTGAAAGTCAGCTATTTTCCCATAGTAATACATTGAACAGCCGAGACCAACCAACCTAGTGACGTCATGACCGCAGTTGTTCCAAGATGGCTGTGCCCTAGTGGGGAAAAAAGCAAATTTTAACTTTAACTTTTCCAGCAAATATGGGTCGGTTTGAGATTTGAACGCACGGTCATATCTAATTTAAGGTAAAAAGCTAACGAACCAGAGCCACTTAACCAAGTGCTTCATGTCCCCTTTAAAAAGTGTGTGTGGGTGTCTGTACATGCGTATGTTCTGCAGGCAGGTTGGGGGGGGGGGGGGGGGGGGGTCATTATGTCATAGCTGAGCTTTCCTGGCCCCCTGACGTGTGGGCAGCTGCATGGTCTTCTGTGAGATTGAGAGCAGTGGGATTAGCCTGGTGTCCCCCCTCTCCCTGAGTTCCCACAGTCCAATGCCACGCCACATCAAACAGACTGCACTTTCACTGCACTCTCAGTCTGATTAAAGTAATACCTGGAAGCCATTTTACATCCTGTTTTTTTTTTCTCTCCCTCTCACTCTTTGTTTATAATAATGGGAAATTGGCTCAGCAATGTTGCCACAGGGTTTGAGAGAATCGGTGGAAAACAGAGTCAGAGGTGAGGACGAGGTCTTGCTGGGTATTTCACTCCTCCCATCCCCCCATCCCAATACACAGCACAGAGACCTTTCTATTTGAAATTACATTATAGCAAGTGGGTGGAGACATTGGTTCACTATTAAAGCTAATGATATTTGGATGATGAGGCAACTGGCTTTGTCAAAATTAAGCTCTACTTTTAAAAATGGTCAGACCTGATTGGTTTATCGTTTCACAAATTTTCCCAATAATAATGAGGCACAATCTTCCTACCATGCAAATAACCAGTTCATGAGAATGAGACAAAAGATTGTTGACCTTCATAAATCAGGCAATGTAATGGCTATATAAAAATAGCTTAATGTCTGAAACTACCTATTTCCATATATTTAATTATTGCCCATTATTAGGGCAATAATTAAGAAAGCAACAGAAGCTGTGATGAACCTGTCTGGAGGAGGACACAAGTGTAGTTTTCCCCCACACAGAGTGAGGAGGATGGTTCGAGAGGCAAACCTTTCTCCAATGATTACAGTTTGAGAATTACATAAGTCGGTTGCATCCTGTGGTCCCCAAGTCTCCAAAAGTACAATTAGACACCACCTCTGTGCCTCTAAGCTATTTAGAAGGCTTGCCAGAAGAAAGCCTCTGCTGTCATCATACCACAAAAGTAAGTGCCTGGAATTTGCTAATTGATATTGGACTTTAGATTTGAACTGGGTGCTATGGTCAGACTAGACACAAATAGAGCCTTTTGGCAATAAATACCAAAGATGGGTTTTGCGCAACAAGAGGCATAGTCATGCAGAAAAGAGCCTTATCCCCACTATACGTTAGTTCGTTAACGTTCTGTGTGTAGCCTACGTTATATTTCCACACAAGCTCTCCCCAGGCAGGAACCTTGTCGTCACATATGGCACCACTAACAGAATAGCCTACTTATTTTGCTAGGCCTAGGGGGAGAAAGCCATCGCTGGGGCAAGACCTCCAGTGGCCAGCATGCACTAGTTTGAACTAGTCTTGTTTTTTTGTGGAAAGTGCAGCAGGAAAATGAATGATATTGATAGTTTCCTGCCTTGGTTTGGCTGTAGATTTGGATTCATGGATTTATTTTCCTTCCAATACTTTTTTTACATTTTGATTTATTAAATGTGAGGAAAGACTACGCAATATCTCGTCTTCCTCATATAATGCACTGGTCTTACGTTTATCCGGGTATCCCAGAATGCACCAGAGCTTGACGGGTATCTCCCTGACTGAACTTCAGTCCCAAGGCAGCTATTTCTACTGCTGTCTAGTTCAGCATAGAAATAAATAATCTCTCATTGCAGATGTGAAAAGTATATGCCATTAGTGTTGTGTTTTCCGCATCACAGCCTGCCTGTTCTATGTCAGTATTTCTATTTCTGGAGGTGTAAAGACAGAGAAGCAGAAAAAAAACCAGAAGGGGTGTAAAGGTGCTAATGAATTTTAAATACGCCAGTTCTAAGAATGAAAAGGCAGCAGATGTCAGTAGTGGGAATTTTTCTCCCTGATTTTAAATTTAATCTCGTGAGGACCTTTAGATATAAATTGTGGTTGCGGTACAGTTCTGTATACCACTTGCACTTTCAACCAGCAACGCGTGGATTGACTCCATTAACACACTGATAAAACTCACCCATGGCATTGCGCAAAGCTCCAGCCAAAAACACTTATAGATAAGAACACATTTGCTTGCAATATAATCCTGTTAATGGCCTGTATTAAATAGTGCCGTACATTACTCTTCACTTTTTGTTTTAGGCACGTAGCACTTTTGTTTTAAGCAAGCCAATAATAGTAGAAATGGAATCATATAACCGGAAAGTGCTTCTATCTGCATGTAGTTGGATATTTTGATGGTTGACAAGAAGCTTTCTGTTTTACTCTGTAATTGCCTGTGAAATGAAAAGGTGTTTTTAAGGGAGCTGTGATGACAGGCGCACTGCAGAGAGTGCCAGAAGCATCCGTTTACTCATTTGGGGGGAAGGCTTGCTTTCACATTGACGTACACTCACACACATACATTCACAGAGGTGTACATCGCATTGTGTACACCACATGCACATACTAAGCACGCACACACACACGCATACACAGATGCATAAGTTCTGAATACACACAGATGGAGCAGAGTTAAATAAATATATCTTCTGAAGCACAGGTGAGACTGATCGAATATGTCACCAATTTCTGCTGGGAGGATGAATGTAAGAAGCTCCCTGTTTTGATATGTTCTACAGCTATGCGTCAATTACAGCCAGTCAAGAATAAGAGAAATGCCTGCGTTTACTAAGGCTTATGTTACTCACTTCTGTTCACCAGGTAAATGTGAGTCTAAGCATGTGATCTTAGCTTGCTGACAAACGTCACCCAGAGGTCAGTCATGTTTTTTTTTTCACAAATAAATGCACACATTCCTTCTTCTAATGCCAATTGTTTTTATTTGTGTATGAAATTATTACTTTTTTATGTGTCTGGGGATGCCCTACCGCATTGCATTTGTTGTGATAAACTCGGCGGAAGGTCAATATAATGTAGAACAGCTTGTTTTGCCATTGATTCGGTGATCTGAAATGACAGACCCAGTCACAATGTAATAAAATACGCTTCGCCACCAGTGATGAATAATCCAAAGATTGGTTATTAATTATAATTAATCATAGGCCAGCAATCCAGTTATACAGCACTGCCTGTGATATTGATCCATACAGTAAATCCTGATGCTGTTTGCCAAGGCCCTCTGGCAACTGTCAGTTGGTAGAACGTTTATACGGCTTATTTTCTGCAATGTACATATAGTTTTCTATTCAGGCTTGGATGCCATTTACCCTAACCGCCTGCACCTCTGATGTCATATCAGCCCAGTGGTCTCACTGCTATTTCTCTCGTACCATCTTACCACCGTATTTGGCTGATTGATACAAGCCATTAGGATACAGTATAGCGAAACTGGTGTGACTGATTGTGCAATACTGGAAGCTTTCTCTAATCTCTAGGCTTTTGACTCTCAAAGACTCTTTCATAGTTTAATGTGGATTAATAACCTGTTAAATGAAAAGGTACAGTTGAGAAATCCCAAGACGGTTGCCTGGTATGAACAAGAAACGTGGACCATATGCTTTGTGAAAGCTGAGTACTTAAATCGTTTACTTTAATGTTGCTGTATGGCGGACAGTGGATTGTAAACTGTAAACTATTTGTATCCAAAAGTGTGTCATGTTTGAATCCTAGGAAAAGTATTTGTATGGTAACCTTGAATGAGGTTGAATTACTTCAGTAAACATGCAGCTCTATAAATGGACAATGTGTCCAATAAAAGTAAGCTGTGCAATTTATCCTCGACAAGCGAATAAACTTTGTCATTAACATTTTCTCTATGAGAAAATGCACTATAAGATAAGCAAACCATGTGCAGGAGCATAGCCATCAGCCCCGTAATCATCAAGGGCTCAGTTTGCATACAGAGACCATCTTCAGTCTAGAGTTGGATTTATTCCCTAATCATCTGACAGACATTAGCGCTGTTCTGGGGAGGGGGAGTGCTAATATCATTATAGTAATTTATTAGAAAAAGGAGAACATTTGCACATCAGGGGCAAAGTCTGTTATACATACGTCATGCAGTACTAATGCATACATGCTCTCTCTCTCTCTCTCTCTCTCTCTCTCTCTCCCTCTCTCTCACACACACACACACACACACACACACACACACACACACACACAGTGCTGTCTGTATGTAATATGAAATGCAAGCTACACATTTCATATCTGAAAGGTACATTTTAGAAAATTCTAAAACTACACATATGACATGATTCCATCAATTATTATTTATTACATTTGCACAATCCGAGGAATAAATTAATCTTTATCGTGTATTTTTGGCAATGAGATTCAAAAGAATGGCAACGAGACTGCTTGTAATTTCCAACCTACATTCTGCAATCTTTTTTCTTGTCCTGTATTCCATTAGCGAATAGGGTTTCATTAACTGGTCTCAATTTGTCATGCTGTCAAAGGGCAGTAGTGTGGGGGACATAATATGCTTCAGATGTGAGTCAAACACGTTATCCCGGGCCTTCTTACTGCAGAACAGCTCTGATGGTGCAGTGCGCATGTGCAACAGTCCTGTGGGCTTTTAGGTGCATGTTGCTTGTCCAAGCCATTTCACCAGCTGTTTAATTGAAAGTAAAATGTAAGCCATTGTCCGGTCAGTCCAGAACAGCCATTTCAGCACCGCCATTCCCCGTGAAGGATCGTTTCCATCCAGACATAGTTTCAGCACCATTGGAGGCCCAGACGTCAGATAAAGCCTCACACTGCCTAGAACAAATAAACAATCAGCTGATTATTTCGGTCGCACACGCCTTCCCAAATTATGATAAATTAACGGGGCCGTTTGAAGCAGTGATAAGATACCCTATCAGTCTCAGCCAGGACATGTTTTCTTAATGGGCTCGACTGTGTGCTCTTAGCCAATTTAATTGCCTTCAAAATGTGCTCAATCTATTATAATATAAAACTGCCACTCTGCCTCCAGCATGACAATCAAGGACTGGAAAAGACCGCACAGATTCAGGACAATTCAGTCCGCATTGCCTCAGTGTTTAAAAACCCCATAGTTATCTCTTGGTCAAGACCTCAATGCATATTTTGTCTTTCAGCAGTCACTGGTGTTCATGATTTTATTCTGTAATTTAATTTACTACTACATCCTTTAGGCCTGAAGTTTAGTTGTTTCTTGTTACAGCATTTCACAGAACTGGTGAAACCAATCCCCAATGGGAGCTATTAGTAGAATTTACTTGGAACAATTCTTTGTTCATGAGTAAGAGCCATTTCCTCGATTTCCTGTGTAGACCTTTGTCATATTAAGCTCAAGCATGCGCATTGTGTGATTCTGGCTGAATGGCACGGCTAGTGGCTTTTCGGGCTATGGAACAAGGCGATTATCAGAAGTAGTTTTGTTGCGAATTAAAATCGCACTTGTTTACTTTTGTTATAGTTATGATGAAAATAATCCGGTCAATCATACTGAATCATATCAAATCGCATGGAGCCTTTAAATACCAGGCTTGTCACAGGATTGCTTCAAGTTTGATTAGCTTCAACCTTTGGCCTTGTGTGAACTCATCACTGTCGTTGGCACGTGTCTGAAATAAGTGCAGTTTTCTGATTTCAAACCCTGATTAGTTTTTATTCTTTTCAGATTGATGTTTGCACAAAAGATTGTGTTGTTTCATGATTAGCAAGAAAGCTAGGACGCATGCTAGTAAAAACACCCAGCGCTGTAATGAACTTGTTATCGGCCGTCACTCGAGTCCCTGGTCTCTGGACAGGGGCTTTAAAAGTCGATGTTCCGTTCACCATTAGCCAGGGCCCGGTATCTCTCCCGCCCTGGCTGTTGTTGCGGTCGTGGCCCTGCTTCCAGCTCGTTGCGATGATTGAGTGGGCCGGGAGTTCACTTTGATTCCAAATGGCTCAAATAACCTACTGGAGAGCGGTCGGCGACCACTGCCTTTAAGCAGAGTGCGTCCCCATCGGCCTAGAGGACCCAGCTTTGATTCCCCGAAGAACAGGAAGTAGTTTAATAGGAAAGAGGAAAGGAAAACCAGCCTGATGGGAGAGAGCCAGGTTGCCTTCCTGTAGAACTCGCTGCAGTTATTGAAACAAACAGCTCATGGAGACCCTCGCTGTGAGATCAGCCCCAAGGTGCTTGCCAGGTGCACCTTTTTAATGGTCCTAAAAGATGATGACAATATGAGAACCGTAATATTGCTGTGTAAGAGTCAAGCCCTCTGTTCCCTTTTGAACTCCACATGCTTGTTTACTAACGTAAAAAAAAAAGGCAACTGTTTTTAACGTAAAAAAAAAAAAGGTAACTACACTTGCTAAACTTGCCAAATTGTAAAAGAAAAATAAATCTTGCTTTTAATTGTTTGTCAAAGTTCAAATGTTCATTGAATCCCAGCCATTCCCTTAAATGTTGGGAAGGCCGTAATCTCTGTACTGCTTTATCACATTGTTGCCTTAGTAAGGCTTTTTATTAGTTTATAAAGGTTTTTCATGCTTAGTTTACAAGTATTTTCTGTGAGCTGCTATCTCTCTCTACAAGGCAGTTACCCCAGCTGCGCAGACTCAACAATGATGGCTGTAGAAGAACTCACAATATGAGCTACAAGATCTGTCCTTTATGTTGGCTGATAGCAGCGTCATATTGTCAGCTCATAGTGTCTGTAAGAAGCTATGTAAAACGGGTTGTATTGTATTGTACTCTGTACATTTCATTGTCTTACTGCTGGTGATGTTCTAAAAAATGTGAATGCTATTGGAACGTGTCTATTATCTGCATCTGTATTTTTTATGAATGGCCTTTTAGTCCCGAAGTATGTTGTCAGTGGCCAGAAGCCATATTTTTTGCTATGCGAGATGAACCTATGGAAGTGTCAAACAAAAATGATAAATATTAGACTAAAAACTGTCTATAATGCAGTTTGTTATGACTTTTTGTATAGTGATTTATGATGTTGGTATTACATGGTGTTAAACTTAAACCAGGGTACTTAGAACTATTAAAATGCGAGCTGTGAACTTTTGCCTTTAACTTCATAGACATGCAGCCTTGTCAGTGTGTAAAGATATAACAGGTATTTATGTCAAGCAGAAAAAAAAGGCTTTGTATAAGGGCTGATAAAATATATCTAGTTGGGAAGTTACAGTCGCTTTATCGTTACTGCAGTATGGCAAGGCAAAGGCCTATGGAAAACGTCCATTGATGAACATGTTTCTATGCTAATGTATGCTAATGTCAATGAAAGCATGAACCTGTACATACGTTTTTAGTATGCGCAATACTTGCCCTAGATTTCTAATACTCTGACTATGGACTCATCTTTAAATTAAGGGATTACTTCCTGTTTTTTCAGAGACTTTTAATGTTTTGATTTTTAAACTTGATGAACTGCAAGTCTGGGACATTGCTAACAACATCAACAACGCACCTTTTCCTTTGATTATGCTGTATGAAGAATCTTATGAGGCCAGTATATCCAATCAGGTATTATTGTCCCTCTTCAGGATGGATACATATCAGTTAGGCAATGTAACCAGAGGTTTCTACATCTCAAGCAGGATACTGCGGTTATGAGCTCTTGAGCCAGGTACTTAACCTGAATGGCTTCAGTTGATATCCATCTGCATAAATGGATGATAACACAATCTGCGGAAATCTGCCTGGATAAGGGCTTCTGCTGAGCAAATGCATAATAATTGCAATGGCCCATGCTGCTACAGAAATGGGCACCGATTGCCTGAAGTCAACATGCATCTCCTGTCTTCCACCAGGTTGTGTTTAATAGCATCCTAATGTGATATAGATGAATTAGGTCAAAGCTATCTCCCCGTGGACAGTGCAGAATGTGGCAGGAGGAGCAGGTGGCAGGTAGCTTGGGGGCACTGACTATTTTCACTGCCGTTTTGTGCCAGACATTAACCTCTCCAGTCCTCTATTCCATCAATATGACAAAGCCATGCCACGCAGTTCACTCCCCTCAGCTGTGCTCATATCTGCAGGAAGATCAGCATTGTCTCCTATCTGGGCCACCCAATAGATCTTATGCATTACCAACTCTCAGTCATAACAGCATTCTTTGGTATTAGCCATGCTATCGGATCACATTTTGACCAGAGAAAGACAGTGAAGATTCAAGAACAGGGGAAACATTTCTATTCTCCATTTCTGACCAAATTCTAGCAACCACTGTTTTATTACAATAATATCCTGAGTGAATTGAACTTAGTGCATTGTCATTGAATGTGTACAATGAAAGTTACGTATGCATACTGCACCTCATAATTTGGGCTGCAATAGAAATTATAATTGATATGTAACGTGGGACAAACTACTGCATGTAATTGTAGCAATGAGATGTCTGTGGGGAGCCTTGAAGGCCTGGGGGGGGGGGGGGGGGGGGCTGGGGGCAGCTTATCTGGTGTGTGTGAAATAAGGTGATTAGAAAGCAAACAACAAACCACCAAAAATAAATCCCCGTTGAATTCTGGGAAAGACTGAGAGGGAAGCAGAATGGCACACCTTGCGCTGTTACATTACACTTGTACCGACATCAATTAACAACACGAAGGCTCGGCGGCGCACAGCAGGCCCTCAGCCAATGGCGTGACGTCAACTGACACCCAAACCTGGAACATCGCTTCATCACAGGGAGAGCACCGTTTTTGAAACTTTTTTGTTCGAGACTTTTGCAGAGGAAGGAGGTCGCCCGTAGTCCTTACACCCATCGCTTCATGGAGCGTGTCAATTCAACAAGATTAGGGCGGTTTACTGATTTTGCCAGAGGAGTAAACGCCACGTGCAGTTTCTCAGATGCTGTTGATGCAAAACAGGATTCTGGGCCAAAGCATAGTCACAATGAAGCGGTCAGGTTCTATATCTATGGAAGCAGTTGTGGAGAGGATTAAATTGTTCTAAAATTGTACTCAATTGTGCAATGCGGTGCAGGGCTGCTGTAGATTACGTTAGATAGCCTCCAACCAGCAATGACGTGTGGAATGTGCCTACGACGTAACCTGATGCAACGGGGCTTTTGGGAAACTCAACCAGGCCCGTCCAACAAGGGCAATTAATTATTTAAGGTACTTTGGCTGAAAACATGACAATCTTCCAAATTCATCAGCTGTGGCAAGAGCTATTGCTTGTAACTGAACCACAATGAGATTTCTGGTGGCAGCTGGGAATTGACTGCTCTGTAAGAGGAGACGGGCACTCTGTTTGTCGCGTGTGTATTTTACAACTCTCAGATATGCGACTACACCACAAACGCCTCAACTTTGGCAGAATGACCTGCGATATGTACTGTATACGTGTACATGCATGCTATATATACCGATCTTTTCCATTCATATGGGATGACCAAGAGTTGTATTGAAGAGTTAAATTTCAGCAGGGGGTGTGAATGTGGCCTCCTTGGCTACATATTGATGTTAATCTCATATCGACAGGAGCCAGTGGGAGCTCTCCAATGCCATCCATATGGGTGGCTTTAGTCTGGCACCGCTGACTCCAAACATACGCGGTAATTAGCTGTAACACACTTTACCCCATGACACCCAACAACCATGTCCCACAGCATTTACAAAACCATTTACGCCCTCCCATTTCAACAACAAAACAAGCAGAGGGAGGGAAAAAAAAAACTTTGCCTGCAAATCCTCAAATCCCTCTCGGCACACTGACGGGTGTTTCGTCTTCCAACTGCATTTTGGGAGGAAAGCAGCGACCATCTGCTCTGTCTAAACAGTCCCCCCCCCCCACTCCCACCGCCACCCCCCCCCGCCACCCCCCAAAAAAACACTTTTAACCATGGCAGAGGCAGCAAGTTCATTACCAGCAAATTACTCCCCCAAAATTACCTTCCTTTCCATGTGCAGGGGGGCCTGGTTTTTTTATCAGCCAAGTTTTCTTGACCGACTGTTTGAAAGCGATGGTTTCCCTGTTGCGGTTGCGGGTGGCCGCAGCCGGGGAGCTCCTTCACAGTTTATCTCCTGCCGGCAGAGAAAGACTTGGATCGGCATTGCAAAATGCTGGGCAGTTGACAGTGACTGCCACCCAGGCTGTGCCTGGAACAGTCTGGAGGACATCTGCACACTGTGGGCTATTTAAGCCAGCCCACTGTTCTGTGTAGACAGACTTTTAAAACTTTGTGGCAGTCCCTGTCTGCACTTTTACGCTCAGTTTACAGCTTTCATTCTGTGTCTGAGCAATACACTCCGCTGCAATGCACTTTGATTGCATGTTATGCTATTGCACCCTGTATGGGTCAAGATGGTACAAGATGTGAGGTAGTCACTCTAGCAGTTAAGGAGCTGGGTTTTTAATCCGAAAGTTGAGTGCCTGAATGCTATTTCGGTCTTTGCTGTGGTACTGATTGAGCCAAGTACTTAACTTGAATTTCTTCAGGTAAACGTAAGGCTGATTAAATGGATAATATGGAAAAAAACGATAGTCTCTGTCTGCCATCCTGGATGAGAGCGTCTTCCAAGCAGATAAATAGCGATGATTTCCACATTGCAGACATCCTGTGAAAGCCTGCTGAGGGATGCGATGCAGCGTTCTGTATGATTCTTAAATCTAATCCAGCTCGAAATCCGAACTCTGCTGCAGTATGGGGGGTGTTTACAATTCAGCGTACTTAATTTAATTGTGTGTTTGCAGTGTAACGTATTGCTTTCTACCGTCTCCCTAAACATGTAATTTAGGTAACAAAACCCCCATGAAATCGCACCAGTAATACATTAAAGGAGGAATTGTCGCTCAGACAATTACGCGGGCCTTTCTGGGACTCCCCAGTGGCTGTTTCTCCTCCTGGCTCATGAACGCCAGGGATGTGAGGGCTTGGCGTACGCGGGACTCGCAGAGCGGCGCTGGAAAGGGCTCTGCCCTGGGCGGGCTCACAAATGTCCGGCGGGTGTGTTTGAACGTGCGGGAAGTTTATTGGCTTCAGGTCAGGCAAACAAACAAGGCGTTAATCTGCACTTTTTATGAATATTCAGACACAGCTGTCTGTTACGGGGAGATAGCAGCTGGTGTGCCCGGGCCCGCTGATGCCCCAGTGCCATCCCTGGATGGGAGCCTCTGCAGCTGGCCCCGCTGTGAGCCAGCCCCCTCCTTCCACAAACCCAACACCTCAGCCCCAGTCACAGCGCTCCTCCCAACTCAGTCGGCCACGCCAGCGATGGAGGCTCGTCCTTCTCGGCTTCCTGCAGGTCAGCTGACTCGAGGGGGACACATCTGCATCGCCGATCAAGCCACCAATCGCGCGGCGCGCTTTTATAGGCTAACCATTGCCGGCATGTATCAGCAGAATGGAAACATTTGGAAACAAACTGAGAGAGACTGAAAGTTGGACGGCGGCAATCCTTGAGCAACACTTTAAAAATGTGAAGTGCGGAAGGATGATCGCTGTTAAATATTTAATTGTACAGTCCCGTAGTTAACCTGTCTGGCACATACAGATCCTTTCCAAAAAATTAGAATATCATGGAAAAGTTTTTTTTTTTTCCATAATTCCATTCAAAAAGTGATTATAGATTCATTACACACAAAGTTAAATATTTCTAGCCTTTATTTGTTTCATTTTTCATAATTCTGGCTTACAGCTCCAGAAAACCCCCAAAACAGTATTTCAAGAAATTAGAATAGTGTGTCGAAAATCAGCATTTACTTCAGTTATTTCAGAGAATTAATGTTTTAGACTGAGTGTCACACTCTGTACGTGGTGGTTTTTGAAGCACTGACTCCAGCCTCAGTCCACTCCCTCTGCATCTCCGCCAAATTTTGGAATCGTCTTTGCTTGACAATCCGCTGAAGCCTACGGTCATCTCTTTTGCTTGTGCACCTTCTCCTGCCACATTTTTCCCTTCCACTAAACTTTCTATTGATATGCTTGGACACTGCACTCTGTGAACAGCCAGCCTCCTTAGCGATGACCTTTTGTGGCTTACCCATCTTCTGGAGGGTGTCAACGATGGTCTTCTGGCCAATTGTCAAGTCTGCAGTCTTCCCCATACTGAACCAAACTGAGATACCTGTCCAATTTAATGACACATCTGTAGAAAAACTTTGCAGGTGTTTTGAGTAAATTAGATGATTAGAGTGTGACACTCAGTCTAAAACATTCATTCTCTGAAATAACTGAAGTAAATGCTGATTTTCGACACACTATTCTAATTTCTTGAAATACTGTTTTGGGGGTTTTCTGGAGCTGTAAGCCAAAATTATGAAAAATGAAACAAATAAAGGCTAGAAATATTTCACTTTGTGTGTAATGAATCTATAATCTATGAAAGTTTCACTTTTTGAATGGAATTATGGAAAAAAAAAAAAACTTTTCCATGATATTCTAATTTTTTGGAAAGGATCTGTAGATGTAAGGAGTTTAGTATCAGAATTCAAGTTCTTGTCTTAATTATCTTTGGCAGATGACAAGGATGATTTAGGTAGCTTACATATTACTACATCCATTTGTACAGCTGGATACAGTACTTACATGAAGCAGATAAGGTTAAGTACTTTTGGATCACAAGGCAAGCGAATCTAGAGCCTTGAACAGCAGAAACCCAGAAAGCCGCACACATTTCCCCGCGACTAGGATGCTGTTTTATTCTGACAAATCCCGCATGGGGATATAAGCTGAACTGCCTTTTCAAATGCCCTGCATACTATGTCTTTTTCACATGAATAGGAACATTTATTTGTTAACTGACTGATAGATAGAATGATAGAATGTATTATTGCGAATACAATCTTACCTCTTTTATTATTGCCCATGTGCTACCTGTGAAGCAGGTTGCAGTTGAAGCCAACAAGGCTGCGACACTTTATATGGAAACATTGTCATGTTTTAAACGTTATCATATAAATCAATTTCTTACCAAATAAGGCTATGAGGACACGCCATTTAAGAGACACCAATTAAAGATGTGGCAAAGCATACAGGTTACACTGGGCAAAAAAAAACTATTACAGTAAAAAGTGAGCTTTTCGTATTCCGGGAATGCTTGAATCACTAGTATTAGCTGTCAACAGAACAGTAAAGAACCAGCCTTATCCCAGCTGTTAAACCCTAATCCTTACAATGGTGTTTTAAAGAAGACGGAAAGATGTGGGTGATATAAGGACAGAAGAATAAACAATGGTTCATATCAGCAAGGTTGAATACAACACTTTGGGGGTAAACCTATGCTTGAAGTATGATGGAGTGAATCGAGGTGATGTTTATCTGAAAAAAACCATCACAACACATCCCTGAACACTTACAATAAATTTAGGGGAGACGTTTTCTTTTATTTATTCCTCATGTCAGGACTGAAGAAAGGATATAAATCGGTCTAGGTGAGACACGTTTGTTGAATTATAAACTGTGTGGTCTCAATTTTGCTTTATAGCCAAGGGTCAGTTTAGTGTTGAGTCATATAAGTGTTTCCTTATAAGTGTTGATATGATTCAGATTTTAGTCTTGCAGATTGTCAAGTGGCAGAAAAAACGTTTATTTGCGCACTGATCCAATGAAACAGCAGTGATATAAAAAAATTATAGATAGAACCAGGGGACTGCAAAGGGAATGGAGACGGTTGTGTTTTGTCAGACAGGCTGCGGTGATGGCCGAGCCCACCCTGGCAGCGAGCCCCTACAGGCTGTCACAGCGCCAGGCACGAAGCACGGCCGCCAGGCCCAAACAGCAGGCGCTAATTCGCCCATCTGCAAGGAGCCACGCGCCCCCCACCCCCGGACCCCCTCCCCTTCTGCCCAGCCGCTCCCCCATTCACGCCATACACACTGCCCCTCTAATTACACAAACTCAATCAGCAGGGCCTGGCCAGAACCTAATCTACCGTTTTTTAATCAAACAAATTTGTAACGGGGGCAGTGCCAATGGCCAGTCAACAATGCCCAGGACATAAACACCTTTTCTAGCCCTCAAAACCGCTGTCACCCAACCTTCCCCAACTAGAGAGTAAAGTACTGTTGTTGCTGTACTGCTAGGGCTACCCTCGCTGAAACCAGTTGAAGAAACCTGTCTTTTGTGGGGGCTTGTCAGTGTGGGCGTGGTAAAAGTGTTATCGCCACGATAGCTGGAGCACTGCTAGAAAAGGACGCTCATCTTAATGTGTGTTATTTTCAGATGTGTTGTTGTCTGCTGTTCAAACGTGCCCGCAATGTTTGCTTCACCTTATGAGTGGTGTGTGTTTCATACCAATTTACAGATCACATTACACATTTGCATTTCGTTCTGAGAAGTAAACTGGCAGAAGAATCATGTTCCATAAGAAATAAAGCCATTGTTATTCAGATGGTTTTCAACTATTTTTAAAGCAGATACTGTACTTAAAAATGTTATATTGTGATGTGATTGGTAGTACCATTATGTGCACTTCCATTACTTATTTTTAATTATGTTATTAGTTATTTGGCTTACAATTTTGCTTTGACAAAAAAAAATTGGCATAGCCTAGTGATAAAACAAATGGTTTATTTAGAAGCAATCTAATCTACAATGGCATTATTTAGTTCTGGTCTAGAGCCAAAAATCATCTTACTGTGATATTTATTGCATACATTTTAATAATTTGGCATGGTGTAGGTATCCGTAAGTGTCAACGAGGTGTTTGAAAAGCTACTGGCTTCACGCCACAAATTTGGCATGTGCTCATCAAAAAACTCAGCCAGCAACCCCTGCCAAAAGATATAAACCACTATAATTTTCCTCTCTGCATCAAAACCAGACCTCTCCTGATGACTCAGAAGAACACGTACACGTGTGCTATTTGTTTTCTTGACGGCGTCCAAATCGCAGAGGGCCCTCGTGATGCCACTCAAACCGCCAGCCGCTCCAAGACGCGGGCCTAGCACCAGCACTTTTCTGCCACTTTGCGTGCTAATTAGCCGCTGCGACTGAGGGGAGAAGGGAGGCTGTTGATTGCACAGGCCCTCTAACGTTCACTTTGCATTCCATTAACACAAACCCGTTGCCCTCGGCGCCGGTCTCAGATGGGCCCGCCCTTCCCATGGGTCTGTCAGAGATTCCGTTCACCCTGCCCCAACTCAGCACACCTGTCCCCCTCTGGACCAGTCTCAATGCCCTTGCTGCTGCGTCAATCAATTCCCGGGTCGACCTCAGCAGGACCGGTACCCACTATTTCTATATCGCCGCTAATTGCTTCGTATCAGTGGATCGGCTAATGAGAGTAGTGCAGAGGGATGGCAAATGGGGCGTGCCATTTTTTGCTGTCCAGTATGTTCTTTCGTAAAGGACTGCTGAGATGTACGCAATGCAAACACATAAACACGTTCATCCCAAGTACATACATCAGCACCTTCTAAACACGCTAATGATGATGAAGATAATTATGCTTCTGATGACTCAGCCTGGACATGAAAACACTCAAAGCGGAGAGATTTTAAAGATTGGACTGGTCTAATATTTACAGCATTCTTTCACAAAGAACCGCCTCTTCAACAACTTCACAGAAATAATTGTGAAACCATGAATAAGTAACAGTCGCTTTAGGAAGTGTCTGTAAAGTAATGTTATGATGCATTTGTTTCAATGCATTTTGATGCAAATAGCAAATCTGCTCAAGATCAGAGAATTTTTCGCAAGCTTTTCAGCTGGCTTTGGGGGCTGATTTAAGCCAAAAAAATTGTGTGAAAAGATGTTACCAACATTCAGTTTGCTGCATTCTGTCACTGAGAGCCCTTATCTCTCCCTTTGGCTCTCATAATAATCAGCCAAAATCACACAAAATAACGTGTGATCAAACGGAAGAGGGTATAATTTAATTTCGCAAGTCATTTGCAAAGAATATATTGCTGATTAAAATGAATTGTGGCAGATAGCATAGCAGGTCTGGTCATGTGTACTACGCGCTCATAACAGTGCCCTGACACGTATCCACTTTCCCTTTGTTCTCCCTCTCCTTGAACGGTGGTCTTCAGGGAGGTGGTGATACCTGATACGCAGTACTAGTGCCTGTTTCATCATTAAGCAGGCAGTGCGTTGCCCGTTGAGGGCCTCAAGATTTGGGTCTGGCCCCTAAGCCCGCGGCTACGTGAACCGACAGCAGAGCCTTCGTGCCGCGGGCTGGAGACCACACTGTGCAGCGAGAGACACCGTGTTGAGCGGTCAGCCTTGAACCGGTTTGACAGCTCTCAGGAAGCTCACCGCCAAAGGAAACGCTTCGGGAACGTTTGAAAGATTTTCCTTCAATGCAGCCATTGTGATTCCTCCCCAAATATTTCCACTACTTTATTTTGGTTTCTGTTCCCCCCCCCCCCCCCCTTTCCTTTCATTTTCAGTACCGTTGAACAGTGAGGTTTTTTGAATGCAGTAAAAAAACACAAAGACAGTAAGAACGCACAACTATTCATCTCTCAGATGCCTCGTCAAAAAAAGATGGCAGCTTATAAATAAGAAATATCCACACGCTGAGCACCAAGAAAAGGGCCTATATACTGTATATGGAATAGACGTGCTGCTAACAGAATAGAATATTTTGAAACTTTTGCCTGTTCATGCTGAATAAAAACACTTTTCTGAGAGGTTAAAATCAGTATGTGGATACGTACACGAGTATAACTGTGGAGCGGGTGAGTCATGTTAATGTCCTGTTCTCCCAGGTCCCCTGTTAATCTCTAAAGCTGGAGACTGGCCCTGGAACAGCGGAATTGGCATGTGGGTAAAACCTCTTTTTGTAAGAAAGAGAAAAAAAAAACACGTTCAGTCCTAAATAATTTTTAACTGTTTCATCGGGTGCGAGTATTAAGAACGTTTCCAACTAGAAAGACTGGCTAGTGAGGTATTTCTCTTTAAAAACGTTTAAGACGGCGATGTGCATTAGCTTGTTTATTTAATGCTCTTGTTCATTTTTGACAGGGAATACTCCCAGTGGATGTGAGACGTGTGGTAACCAGGGGGAGAGGCCACGCGGGACACCGAAGCGGTTCTCTGTTAGGCAGTGGTAAGAAAAGTATGCTCACGATGTAGGGGGAAGGGCTGCAGCTGACGCTTCGACCCCTACTAAACCTCTATTTCGGTTTCACACTGAGTCATGAGCCTTCGCCTCTGCTCCCTGCCCGTGTGCCGGTTTTCTTTTTTGGAAGGGTACCACTTGTCCTCCAGTGCTGGAGAGTCTTGGTGCACTGCCACGGTTTCCATTAGCGAAGGCCTGCTGGTCTCTTTGCTCCAGCCTTTGTTTCTGCATCTGTAGGCTGAGAGAGCTGTGTGGGTCGCATCAAGACCCTCTATCGACAACTGCTACTCCCATCCCCTCCAGTACAACGCTATATATTTCTGAAACAGATTACACATATACTGTGCTGTGAATTGGCATATACCATAAGTTTTTTTAACTTGGGAGTTAATCATGCCTGTTGTCCAAGAGGGAATTTTTTGTAAAGCTGGGAAGGTTGCAAGTTAGAGTCCAGTGTAGACCACATAGGTCACGCTGGTGCCATGTCCCACATACTGAAGTGTTCAGTAGACCGCATGAGTTTATGGGCAATAATGTGACCACCAGGGCCAAGACAACTTCCCTCTTGTGATGGACCTGGGTCTTTACTCTGCAATAAGTATACTTTTTTTTGAGACAAACATTAGGATGGCGATCAACCAAATAATGAAAAAAATATAAAACTCAAAAGAAAATATTTTAATTGTATTTGTAGGTACAGAATATGCCTAAAGGAAATAACATTTTTGGAGTATTTTATATCGTATGCCATTCGTATTGTGTATAAGGGCTTATGTGTTGTGTGCCCTGAGATGGTGCAGCTTGCACAGACTGGCACTTGGGTCATTTCTGCGCCCAGGTGGCAGAGAGTATGATTTATCCCCTGTCCACACAGAGCGGGCAGTCCGCAGGCCGTCTCTGTTCCCGATGCCCTCCCCTTCGTCTGCTCGTTCACCTGTTACTCAATCTGTCCTCGCTATCTCTGATCTAGGCTGCAGCTTGCGATATACCACCATGCTTTGCTCTAGCGGTGCTGGTTTGTCCTGTTACGGTGAAATATGACAGAAGGAGCGGAAATAGACACAAACACAGATGTGCTGGCGAATCCTGCGACGATAATGATGGTAAATGATGACGACGATAATGATGGTAAATGATGCTTATGTCACAACGGACGCATTTACATTTCGGTAAAATGCATCCAAGATGATCCAAACCCCAACCATTCACCATAATCGAACACTCAGAATATCTTCTTTAGGCAAAAAAGGAATTATGATGTCAACGGTTATTTACACGGGATATTGGTCACTGCTGTTGACCGAAGGTGAAGAGAGATGACCCAAAGACGTGAGATAAACATGGCATGGTGGTCTTATCAAGTAACTGCATCGTTCAAGGAAAAAACTATTTCACAGCCTTGTGTTTGGCTTTTGTTCCGGGAAGCTCATCAAAGCTTTCCTCTTCCTCGCAGTAAAACAAAAATTGCTTTGTTTTCATGTGCAGTACACAGCGACATGTTCCATCAAAGAGTAAACACACACACAGACCTGTGAGTGAAGCTATAAACAGTGTGGAAAAGCAGAAAGCAACAGAGGCAGTTCTGGTAAGTCCCTGTGTTTTTACAAGATTGCTATGATGAATAAAGTGCTCTGTAGTACATTTAAATGGATCTATCATGTGACATGTACATTATTATTTCCACCTTTTTTTCCCGCATTTTATTTTTTTACATAATCATACATAATAAGCAATTTTTCTTGGATTTGCCTTTAGGATTTGGTTTGGAGTTATACTGCATGACAAAATAGCTCATAATATGTGCATGTACTGATGGCGCTTCTTTTAAAGAATCCACTATTTAATTCCCAACAAGAGAGCTCCGTGTGTGTGTGTGTGTGTGTGTGTGTGTGTGTTTGTTATGGCTGATGCACAGCCAACCGCACCCCCGCTGTCAAACAAAAATCCCCCTACGGATCCCCCTAGTTTAATTTCACATTTCTGCGCT
Organism: Synaphobranchus kaupii; assembly: GCA_029718625.1. Classification (NCBI taxonomy): domain Eukaryota; kingdom Metazoa; phylum Chordata; class Actinopteri; order Anguilliformes; family Synaphobranchidae; genus Synaphobranchus; species Synaphobranchus kaupii. Next base: position 21,022,717 of record CM056390.1, read on the forward strand.
CTGAAAAATTCCTGGCACATAAATAATCCTCACTAAGACCGATTTCCTGAAAATCAATTTGACGGTAAAAAGAAAGACTTACAAAAACAAAACACAATCTACAATGAATATTTATATTGAATAAAACAAATATGAATGTGTAAGTCAACAGAACACACTAATAAATACAAACATTTTGTTTGTAAAGGTCTGGACTTGCCAATGTAGAGGACACATGCCTACATTGGGCATACATGGGGTGCTAAGACATTACCATTAAGGCAGTTAGCTTGAATTGCATCTATACTGTAAATATCTTGTCTTGGAAATGGATAATATGTAAATCATGTAAAACCCTGATGAATGTGAATCGAATGAAGCATGCTGTCTAATACTGAAACAGGGAGGAATCAGTATAACACACATCATGTGGCTGTGGCCAAAATCACAGAATTATCCCTTCTGTGTATTCTCATTTCATAATGTGCGGATGTATGGAAGTGGCAGTAATTGCTCATCAACACTCTCTGGAGTCTGGACAGCAGATCGTGTATTTGTGTGTTGAGACGTTCCAGTGGCACAGTAATAATTGCATAATATTTGCCCCATTCTAGGTTTGCTCGGGCCCCGGCGCTGGGGTAAAAGGGGGCGTTGTCCAGCGCTGTTCTGCTGTCCTATCCGGGCCCCAGATGCCAGGCGAGCCAGGGGGCCCCGCACCCTCCAACCTGTTAGGCTGCTGTTTAATATGCAAATGGGGGAGATGTTATCATTTGTGCTCATTACCTCGAGTGCCTTCTGCCATCTGTCGCCAGCGGCGACGCAAATATTCATCCCCCAGATTAATAATTTATTAGGAATTCTGTCCCCACTCTAAGAAGTGTGTGCATTTGTGCGAGTGTGTGTTTGCATGCTCACGTTTGTGTTTGTGTGTGTGTGTGTGTGTGTGTGTGTGTGTGTGCGTGTGTACTCTTGTGTTTGGGTGACCGAATAAGGGGCTGCAGTAAATGCAGTCTCAGTTCTCAGTACACTGCATGGGATCTAGCTCCTTGTTTTGTTATTAGTTTAAACAGTAGTATAGCTGCCACGGGAGGAATTTAATTAAGGGTGATTCTGCAGGCAAATAATGGCAACACCCAGGCACAGGGAGAGTCATTGTCACCCAGCGCTGGTTGCTCCTTTGAGTCTGATGTCTCATTGTTGAGTGCAAGAATACAAGCAGGAGATCTCCATCACTCACTCTCTCAAAGTCACAGGTCCCTGCGTCATGACAAGAAAAGACATTTATCACAACAGAGAAGACAAGCCAGGACAATATTGATGGTAGAAGCACCAGTTCCATTCATATACGTATCTCATACATACAAATAATGTTGATGCTGATTAATTGGAATCAACCCACTCCCCACCCAGAACTCCCTTGCATTAAAACGTGTGTGGACAGTGCAAAAATGAACAGATTATTGTTCATAATGGTTTGGCTATAATATAACTCGTACTTCATACTTCACTTCATTTGGTCTATGAGGCAATAGTTTATGATGTAAGGTAAAGTCTTTGGACTTGATAGAATCTGCAATAATTTCAATGAATTGTAAAGGAAAGGTAAAGAAAAAAGTTATTTTAGATGAGGCAAAAACAGTACACAAAAATAACTTGTAAATATTGGGATATTTTGAGTATTCCATGAATTAATGTGTCAAGGAGGGCTACAACAGGTCATTATAATACTTTGGGGGATTAAAATGTTTGGAGCCACTCAGACTAATACCGTACATTTGATCTGATAATTGTTCTAGCCATTAAGTCATTATTGTGATGATGATGATGATAATGATGATTACGTTATTATTAAAACTGTAAGGGGCCTGGTTGTATAAAATGTAGCCATTGGTATTTAAGCAGCAAATATATCACTCTCCTAAATTTGAACCAGAGCTGTTTTTTTGCTGCCCTCTGCTTTAGTAAGAGGCTGAGATATGATCATACAGTACAAACTTAAATTCCTTAAAACGTTTACTACGACTCATCACGTTGAAGCACGTCAACTGCATTTGACATAGTAGAAACCACCAACACAGCAATACGACATCAGTGCAATATTTGTCAGAACATTCCTGTACAGCACTAGGAAACATGTTTAGCAGCAGATGTGTATCTTTTGCAAATCCTCTGACTGATCTGTGAGACTGTCATAGCGCAGCTAGAATGAGCTCTCGAAAACTCGCACATTTAAAAGTCAACAAAAACACTGATTGCAGAAACATTTTGAACATAGTTATATGGAAGAGTTCTACATTTTCAGTTCATCAGGTTTGGAACAAATGGCTAGCGTGCTAACGCGCAGCCAGACATCCACTTCATATCACGGAGATAGATAACAGTGAACTGCCTTGGCCCGTATCACTTCCATAAATCATTCCTGCTTTGACAATCCGACGTTTCCCAGATCCTTTCCATTAAGAAAAGGGAAGTATTTGAAATAGCGCAGCGCCGTCTGTTGCGAAAATCTGTAGATGCCAGCGTGTTTCATAAATCCTCTGGAATTATGCTAAAGTTGGCTGAAAGTGTGAGGTGTGACATAAGGGCCCTGACCAGGGGAATCTGCGCCAGCTTTACCATGCGTTTCATCTCCCTCTGTCAGCTGGGGGTAGCGCACGCGGCGCAGCGGCGCAGTCTGGAGTAAGCTGCCGCCTCGCGTGCTCATGCAAATGTGTCGATGTTTCACAGAGGTCCAGATATAGCGGTAAACACTGGGCGGCTCAGAGGCCCCCCCGGCTACAGTCGGGTGAGCAGGCCGAATCAATGCATGGCTGCGGCTGAGGGGGACCGTTTCTGGCAGGTCCCGATTTTTGCTCAATGGGCCTCTACAGGTGTTAGTCACAGATATGATGCCATATTCTATCATCTCTCTTCTGAAGGGCTCAGGAGGGAGCCTGTGTCTGAAATGTCAGGGAGAGCATGCAGCTTAAGATGAAGTTCCCCTTCATCTGTTCCAAAAAAGGATTGAGGTATTTTGTTTATCCAGTTTGAAGACCCACTAAAATTACCTTATCTAGGCAAGGACAGCTCATTTTTTTCAAAATGTGCATTTACAGATTGAACTCCTTCTATAGATGGGTAGTCAACTCACATGAAAAATATCTTATGTGAACAAATATGTTTTTTTCACAACTGGTACAAATCAGACTAGAGCTAGCCCAACTAGAGTTCTGTGCTGACTTGTTCATCCTAACTTGCACTTTTCTTGGTCAGTACTTTTGAGTGTCTATGTAGTCAGCACACATATTAATTATTTATGACATTTAAACTTACTCAATAAAAATATTTGCTAACAGCTGTTAGCTATGGACTGGTTATTAGTCTTATGATTACGCTCTTTCATAAGGTCAAAGTAAAAAGCAATTTTCTTTTTGCTTCTCTTTCACAGTTATTTCAGAGTTTCAAAACATTTCAGAGTTATAAACGACCCCCGTTCCTAAAGGTTTAGTATCTCTGAAGTTTTACCCGAGTTGACAGGCAGGCAAACACTGGCGCTTGTCCTTGTGTGCAAGACAGCCAGGTGTTTCTTTGCCTTGTGTTGTGTTTGTCGTACCATGTGGTGTAAACAGATATCCCTCCCTTCTGTTGTGGCTGGTTCCAAGCAAAGGATGTTTATCTGTAGTGTGAGGTTTGGCAGAAACGCCCATGCCACTCTAACCCCCCCCCTCCCCCCCCCATGTCTAGTAATATGGATGCCCTGTTGTTCTCAAGGCTGTGATGTCCCCACCACTTCCCCACCGGGCCAGTCTATATCCCAGGACGAGTTTATTGTTTTCCTCGTCAACTCCCCCAGATCACACCCTGTCCTGTCAGTGTGTCAGCATGTCCCCTGCGACCCCTCCCCTACGCGGACCTCAGCACGAGGACTCGTCCCCAGTAGCCTGTTGGGGCTGTTTATTCAGGTACATCCTCCTTGCCGTCGGCGCTGGACTCGTCATTAAACCCTTCGCCGCCTAACCTGGGATCGCTCCTCTGACTCAGAGGCAGGGGAAACAGAGTACGCGCTCACCGCGACCGAGCTTAGCAGGTGAATTTCTGCTGGCAGCAGGGCTTTCCGAATGGAGAGTGTTCTCTGGTGGAAAGTGTACTCTGAAGCATTTCCAGGGGGAATGAGACGTGCTTCAAGCACACTGCTTTCCGTAACCCGTGTAAATATAGAGGACTGAAAGAACACACGACTGGTTCAAATGTCTGTATTTGGCCACCTCTTTGGAGAGAGGAAGGCACTGGCGAACCTGCACCCAACAGTTAGACCTCCTGGGCTGCGTTCGGATCCGAAATGTATCCTTTCTTCCTGTCATTCCCTTCCCTTGCTTCAAGGGGGGACTCCCCAAAATGCCAGGATGAAATATGGCAGTCACATCAAGTGTGATTCGGATCCAATTTAAGAAAGGGGAGGGAGTAATTATATTCCCTCGCTCCCTCGTTCATCCTCCCTTCCACCAAGGGTATAAAATGCAAGCTTCCAGCAAGAAGGGAATCCCGCAATGCTCCACATGGAAAAAGTGGGCGGTCACCACAGAACTATGTGGCGCTCACATTTCAACTCTATGGTGCTGCACTTCCGAAATGTTGCGAGGGCGGTTCGGTTCCGTTTTTGTTTGTTTGCTGCACGTAGCAAATTGCGTCACAAGATAGCTCCCTCCAGGGAAGACAGCAAGATAAGGGAGCGTGTTAAATTGGATTTGAATGCAGCCCGGCTCTGACGTGCATTTCCTTGTTCTGTATGTATAGAGTGAGTCTTCTCCCCTTCCTTGTTCTTCATGTTTCCCAGGAATACCAGTGCTCCTATTGGAAAGCTGTGCTGTCCCCAGCAAAACTGAAATTGAGAGCACAACGGTCGCTCACTGCTCTTTGCCAGTGCATGGAGATCTGGAGAAATTTATGGACGTTCATTTCCACCTATTATCCTTCATAGTTCATCTATTCCCTTAAATGTCTACGATTGTTACGCTTTAAGAGATTGAGTGAATGATTTCCTTTTTGGATCCTTTTCTGTGGTAGAGCCTTGTGGAGTCAATTCAACTGAATGTCAACTTCACTGCGTCTTTAAAATCAGCATAGTGTCCCATCACTACTTAACCAGATACTGTCTCTTTCACACTATCGATTTCACCCCCCCCCCCCCTCCCCCTCCCTCTTCCACTTTTGTTTTAATTACTTTTATAATAAAAATATTTTCAATTTAGTCCTCATTACCACTCAGCAGTCACCCATTGCTAGTAACCTTGGGCTGTAACTGCCAACTGGATTTTTGATTGCCTGCAATTGACCAGATCAAAGCAAAACCTGCTGCCACACCCACAACACTGGCTCAGTTAGTTCAGCCTTTCCATATCACAGCCATGGCCATATCACCCCTCCTGCTCGCGAGTGATTTCAATTATTAACCCAAATTAGCGGTCAATAATCAAGGGATGAAGAGCCTCTCCTTTTACCAAAAGCCTTCTGCTCATTCATTGGCCGCAGCCGTCCCCCATTCCCCCCCCCCCCCCCCCGGGAACCTGAGCCCCATACGCCCGCGTTGCAGGCCAGCACGCCTTTACTGGAACACACTGAAATATTGATGACTGTGTTTTGTGCTCATTTTTGCACTACCTGAACAGGGGGGGGGCATCTTGGCCAGTTAGGCTTGTTCTCATGTTAAATATTAATTCCCCACTGAATATGACAAGTGCTGCACTGCCGTGACTAATCTCATTACCCCGGAGAGCAGGAAGGCTGGACGGTGGCCTGGTGATATAGCGCGGCTGTAATGAATAGGTTATGAAAGCAGATGGAAGACGTGGGATGTCGGAGTCATTGCGGAGTCTCCCTGTTTATACTGTTCTATCCCCATTCCCATCCCCGAAAAAAATACACTGCTTAGGCTAAGAAAATGGCAGAGGCCTGTAGATCTGCATAGCAGTGCTGTGTACATTTCAACTTGACAAAATGGAGTTTGTTCCCTTGAATGGGAGACTTCCCGCAAACAGTATTTAATCCCCATAGCCCCACCTAAAACAAACCTCCGCTCACTGCTCCTGTGGCTGTAATCCCATCCCCAAATTTAAACCTATCCTTTTAACCTTTTAACTCTCCCTATAGTGCTGCCTGTTTAGAGGATCTGTATAGCCCCAGCCTTGTAACCTTCATCCAAGCATAAAGCCACACACTGTAACCCAAAACCCCTCCCCCATGAGCCACGCATTGACACTGGCCCTGCAATCTCACCTTTCAATGTCAATATAACCCCCCCCCTACACACACTCACACAAACAATCCACTTCTTAGATGTATCATATGCTATAATGCATTTTACAACATTCACTCACTATACTTTTATTGCTATGAATTCATTTGTGCATTAGCAACAGAGTTACTAAGGCTGACAGAGGTGGAGTTGCCCTCGTTATGTGGAGGTCATTTCCTGTGGCCTTTTCTTGGTCAGATCTCATCTCTGAGTCTCCTCTTTGATGGGTTTCAGTCTATACTCAAGCTCATCTGTGATTCACCGCAAAAAAAGTTGCATTCGATTAAAAAACTACAATTTCGAATTATTAATCATATTATTGATAATACATAGCAATAAAACAAAGGCGTATGTACAGTATGTGTATGCATTTGTATGTGGTGTGTAGTATATATGGATGTGTGTGTGTGCGTGTGTGAGAGAGAGAGAGGTTTTAAGGTGCATGCCTGTTCAATTATGTTGGCATTGATCTACAGTGGTCAATTTGATCATCCCTTTGCTGTCACACTTTGTCCTCCACCTTCGCTGTTACCTGCAAATTACCCTTTTTTCCCCCTCCCCTGGGCACACAGAAAAGCGGTCTTGTCTTGGCTGAAGGATGGAAAACCTTGTGATGGTTGTTGACCCCTAGTGGTTGGAGGAGGAAGTGCAGTGTATTTACCTCCACCCCAAACAGAGCCAATAATCAAACTGATGCTGTGGTGGCTTCAGAGGTAAATAATGAATAACACAGCTGGTGATGTTGCCGTTTCATCTGTCTTGCAAAACTGCGGAGAGCAGATAACAGATGTGCTGACTCACATCTCTTCCTCGTTAGCCCGCGTGAGTCCGTCAAACGCCCCGGCAGCAGATTGTAAACCGTCAAGTAAGGCTCCCGGATCCCTGGGCGCGCAAGAGCCGGCTGAGCACCCCCGCGGCCTCATCAAAGGCTGACAGCGCAATCATTCTCTGATTGGCTCTTTCTGCGGCGCCGAACGCGCTAATGCCCCGGAGGAGGGACGGCGTCCGTCAGGTGCTCCGCCGTTGATGGCGGCGAGACGCGAGTGCTCTTCGGGTCAGAGCGCAGGGCGTATAGAGATTACCTGATCATCAGCGGGAGGCCCCCTGATTAGCGCCAAAACGATGCGCCGTCAGGGCCCGAGGAGAGCTCAGACGTGGGGAGATAACAATCAGCGAAGACAGCGGCGCTTTTTTCACCCGCTCCTCTTTCCGCTTAATCAACCTAACAACTCGGTAGCCCGGGAGAAGGCGAGCACATGCCCGGGCCGTGTGAATATTAATGACGGTCTTGGCATAAATGTGCTGAAGAGGGAAAACCAGGATGGCAATTGACACTCCTAATAAGGGAAGGGGGGGGGGGGGGGGGGGGGGTGCTTGGGTGGGGGGAGCGGAGGGTGTGTGGGGCATGTAAATCATCCCCTCTCTTTAATTAATAATTCATAATGTCCCATTAATTATGAACCAATTTGTAACCTAACACTAGTGAAGTAGGCTCCCGGTTGCTTAGGAACGGTGACCCATTTTAAATGGCACCCCGCGCGCTCCATTGTTGTCGGCAACCAGATCCCTCCCGCGAGGGCGCGAGGCTCCCCGTATTGTCGTAGAAAGTAAATAAACGGGGAGCATATAATAACATTTGTTTTGGGTTCGATCACAATGGGTAAACAAGCTCGGCTCATTAATGATGCAGCGGTGCCCGCGTGGAGAAGCCCCTGCGGATTCGATGAATTCCTCCACCAGGGGCACGCAACATATTCCCCCGGACGCAAGAGCACGTTCATTGATTGCAACAGAACTGCCCGCAGAGAGTCTTTTAATCAAGTTCCTCTAAAGCCACCTGTCTTATCACAGTGACGGACACAATCGCTCGTTGGCCTTGTTCAGTTGTGAAACTTGCAACGGGGTTCAGCTGAGCATTCAATGCTTGCCAGCTGAAAGGCGTACACTCCTCTGGTACACTCGCTAATAAGCTACTGACTACAATGCATTCAACACAATGTACAACAGGAAAAGCTATTGTTGTAGAAGAGAGACATTTCTAATAAAAACTGGTAACATTTGAGTACCAGGTAAGTAATGTACACACAATAGCAATATGATGGAATGGACCCCCAGGAAAACTTAAGCCCCATCTTGGTAGGAAGAAGCAGCTAATTGTTTCTTGCCATTCTTGGCTCCTGGTCATAGATAGCTGATAGCACAGCACAGACATAACAGCTTTCAATCTGTAATTATTATTGCAATCATTATTGTTGTGATCCTGGGATGTAAAGTTGCACATTCCTGCCTCTTCTCATCGTTTTGTCCCGTGTCTTGACCCATTTTTGATAGCTGAGAATCAGTCATCACACTAAAATAACATAATACTGACGTCCTCTGACCAGGAAATGGCACAGCAGAAAGTAAACAAAGCCCATAATTTTAGAATGTTTATGACTTAACTACCTTTCTGACACGTATTAAAAATAACCCTTAAATTTAAAAAAAAGGTATGTATCAGGAGCACTTCCTGCCACAGTATAAGGGGCAGTCACCTTCCCACAGAAGGACACACACGACGTGGGTTTAGAAGGCCGGAGGAGGTAGGAAGCCCTGACTACCGTGTGACCAACCTTCTGTTCCTTCCTCACCAGCCTGAGAAACAGGAAGTGGAACTCATTATGCATTATTGTGACTGACAGGAAATGCAAGGTCTTCAAGAAGAAAGCCACTCAGCATCAGTCAACAGGGGGCCCAGCCGAGTCGCCGTAGTCAGCGCCCTTTTCCTCTGCGGTGTTACATCGATACGGGGAATTGGGGGGACACAAAAGATAAGGAGGTAAATGACAATGATGTTGTTTCACGACTCCCAGATCCCCCTTTTCCCCCCTCGTTTTTTTTAAAGTGTGGAAAGACTGGCTGGCAAAATCTAAGTCAGGGGGGCTTAACACCGGCGATGACAGTCTTTGTGCTGCCTGACGTGAGGAACTGTAAGAGTGAGACGCATGCTATGGGCTGAGATGCACACGCCCAGTGTCTCACGCCAGAGAGGGTCACCGTGTAACACAGTGTGTCCCATCCCGTCTCCAACCACAATGCTAGCATTTTACTTCAGTTTCTCTAGAAGCACAACAAAAAAATTCTCACAACCCTGCGTCAAGGGTGAACGTGAGAATGTTATACATTAGTACGGTGGGTTGAGGCTTATTGGAAGCGCCAGTATTAAGAATGAATGGAGCTCCAGCAACACTTTCTCGACCATTTATGGGAGTTGAGGAGGTGCCAGTCGCTATGAGCGAGCACGCTCTGTGTGTGGCTCCCTCCCTCTTCATTAAAACCCCACTTTATCCATTTCATGCTTTCAATTAATGGTCTTGGCAGAGGCCCAACCCTCTACATGAAGATAACCACGGCGATAAGATGTGATGAATGTTTTAGCCATTGGTCTCAGGCCTCCCTGCATTACTTTTTTTATGCTACAATATCCTGCTTTGGTACCAGAAGGTGATGATGTGTCCAAAATGACTGTTCACATTTCTCTGGCCGTGTTAAAAACTTAATTCAGGAAAAGGATATAGGAAATTGATAAAGCGTGGCGAGAGTTGAGCTTTAGATGCATCAAACCAGATAAATTTGTCCGGCAGACTAGGCATCATTAGCAGTCGTGTCAAAGGCGACACAAAAGCCTCAAACTGTAATGGTTTTCCAGGCATCTGTCAACGCAACAGCCTTCCTTTTATAGAGGCGATCATGTTTTCTTTAAATTAGCACTTAAAATCCATCAATCTTGTTCTTTGAACCTCTGTTACCTCACCTAGCAACCAAAAAGCCCAACATAAATCAGTCATACATATTCTGACACAAGGTTTTGTAATGGGTTTGTCGCATTCTTTCGAATGCCCTCTGCGATAAGATTAGCAGAGCTGCGAAAAAGCACTGTGGCATTGCAACTGCCCTGAACAAGGGCTGTTCAAACAAATCCCCTTAGAGCAATAGTGTACCTAATCTTTAAAACACTTTATTTTTATTCTTCATTTTATGGAAGGTCCAATTGCGGTTTTAAGCCTGCTGAATCGCCTCAACGCCCTCCCAAAACTGAATGGCCACCACATTCCATACTGCAGTCCTCCAGCTAAGCTGTGCACACATTGCACAAAAAGTAAGTAAAAATTCACAGCTGGTGCAGGCAGATTGCAAGCACCCAATCAACCAGAGGAGTCACTATAGTGTGATGAGGCAGGGGAAATACCGTCAATTAAAGCCCTCCCTCTCTGGGTCACCCTATGGCCAATTATGTATCATGCCACATGACTCCTGGCCAATTAGCACTGGCAGTCATGACTGAATTATAGAATATTGCGTCATCTGGATTATGCTATCTATGGTGCATTATTTATGGATAAGCCATCTATGGTACATTGTTCCAAATGACTGGCAAAGTAGTCTTTTCTCACCTAACCATTTCATTATTGAAATTTTGTTCCAGCACGCCATGCCATTTTTCTCTTCTTGTGCTTTTTGAAATGCAGTTAAACTGCACAATTAGTACATTTAACATGGGGACCAGCCACAGGGACTGCAGGTGAATCACTAAAAGGGCCATAACCTTCAACAGAATTATTTTCCCTTTTTCCATCAGCGGTCTGGCAAGACTTTATCAGACCGGAGCTGCTACATGTTTTCTTATTTTATAAATTAGCTTTAATATCGGTGGACTAAAAGATTACCATTAATATATGCCAAGGATCTCATTACCAAGTTAAATTACTACACTTCACACAGATCCCACAAGTGCAATTAGCCACACATATCGTGTGGAACAAAAAAGGGGAAAGGAAACTGGAACTGATTTTAATTCACAAATTTTTTGCAACAGGTACGAAGTAAAGTGTTGCGAATGAATCGCAATAACACACAAAAATTAAATGGGACCAAAAATGCACCATGCAATCATGCATGACAAATCACGCTTCTACTATGATACTACTATGTACTACTATGTATAAATGACTACTATGATTAAATCATGGTATTTCTCCAGCTGCTGTAGTCATCCAATATTATATGAAATTAGTCATTTCTGTGACAAACTTGAAAAAAAAAAAAAAAAAAAGATTAATATCCAATATACACCTTCCCCTCCCTCTTCCCTGGGCATTGATCTAAGAACAAGAACACAAGAACTCAACTGGCAGGTTCAATATCTATACTTTACTGCCACCTGCTGGACAATCTTTACACAAACGTTACTTGTCAAACCACTGACAACGCCGTCCACTAAATTAAGTATGTTAAACATATCAAACATGAAAGATATACTTTTTAAGTGAACATGGCATAGCGGGCACTACTTCACTGACAGGTCTTCCTGAAGGAACTCATGCAGAGGGTAAACTGGGATGAAGAACTGGCAGGTTTCTGGAAGAACAAACCCCTTCCTAAGGAGACTATATTCTCCGGCATGGTTCCAATGGGTGCCACCCTCCCAGCGAGGACTGTTCCCAGGGGCGGCGCTCCCCCTGCCCCCCCGGGGAAGGCTACTGGACCCTGTTGGGGAAGGGGGGCTGGGGTCTGGGAGGCATCTGCCGCCCGCCCCGTAGGCTGGGGCCTCCCAGCTCCAGGAAGCTCCCTGGAGACGTGCGGCGGTATCTGAAGACACAGGCCTCTTCCTGCGGGGGGGGCAGGTGGCGGCGGCGGGCGCGGCCTCCCTCTGCGGCGGTCGCCCTCTCCCCGTCGCCCCCTCTGCGCCCGCCACCGCAATCTCCAGCGGCCTGGCGCCGCCCGCCGGCGCCGCCTTCGCTGGGGTCTGAGTCACCTCTGGGCTTCCTGCTGGACGGGCGCGGGGCGACGAGGGGAGATCAAGGCTGGTTCTGACGGGGGTGACATCACTGGGGCCCTCCTCCCCAGATGCCTGAGGCCTAACCGGCGGGCTGCCCTCCCCGGCCTCTCCAGGGCCCGGTCGCTCAGGCTCGTCCCAGCTCCGTGTGGCGCGGCGCTCGCTCGGCCCGCTCGGCGGGTGGGGTCGGCCTGGGGCTGGAGCGCACCAGGAGGCCGTCCTCAGTGACGGGGTACCTGGCCACGGCCCACTCCCGCCGCTCGCGCCTCAGGCTCTCCAGCTCCCGCAGCTCCGCGGGGAGTTCCAGGCCGCTGCTCTGCACAGAGGGCAGGGCACACAGTCACAGGCCCGGCCCCCTTCCCACACCACCTTCAGATGAGATTCATGGTCTAAAAAGCACAGAGTGCAGTCGGCTACAGTCCTCAAAGCATGAGCCCATGAGCCCGCTTAAATGCACACAAAATATAAAGAGGAGACATGAAACTCCCATTCCCACATTAATCAAAAAAGGCCAGGTTGCCATACACTGCAAAAACCAAAAAGTAAGTCAATCTTAACAAGCATTTTAGTATTATATTTAGACTTAAAATCTTAATTCTATTACTCTTTTGCTAAATAAGACAAAAAGATTGCCAATGGGGTGAAATAGTTCTACTCGTTTCAAGATTTGCCAATGGGGTAAGAATTTCACTAGTCAAGCAAAAAGTAAGTTAAAACAAGCTAATAGCTAATAGTTAAGACATTTTTTGCAGTGTACTAACATTTCAGTGTTCCACTTAAGTGCCACTGTATTTGAATACGTTGTCGATTTTAGCCTTGCTTGATGATGATTACCTCCTCTACAGAGGGTTAGAGGGGACGGGCGAGGGTGGAGGCGTGTCTCACCGTGCCGATGCTCTGCATGTCCACAGGCTCTTCGCGGCTCAGGCCGAGGAAGGAGTCCACCCGATCCATGTAGTCGGCCATGAGCGCGTCCAGCAGGACCATCCGCAGGGACTGCAGGTGAATCACTGAAAGGGCCATCACCTTCAGCAGGGACACGGGACAGGGCCGTACATACCACACCTCCCTATCCTCCTGCACACGCACACGCACACACACGCACACACACGCACACACACACACGTAAACGCAGACACACCCACCGTTAGCAGGAGTAAATAGAGCCTTGTGAGTTAGAAATTCTTACCTCTAAACTGACCATTTGTCCCAACCTTATTTTGCTAGATTAATAAGCATGTTATTTATTTTAATACTTTATTGGCAAGCAATCTTATTGGCAAGTGTTTTCTTCATTGAGCACCCTACATTTATCCATATTCAAATAATCTGTGGACATCAGACAGATCGATAGATAGAAAGACAGACACTTTATTGATCCCCAAGGGGGAAATTAGGTTGTCTTAGGGCAACACAAAAAGATATCACAGACAATGCTAAAAAGAATAAATAAGAAATATCCCAAGCCAGTACAACACATCATTTAAAACAATCAGTCAATCAATGAACCTATGAATCAGAAGTTAAATCGGTAAGCATTGCCCTTATGCCATTAAAGGTGTGAATTGCAGCAGGTATGAAAGAGCACCTAAACCGTTCAGTGGTTAAAGGTAAAGTTTCTGCATCCTGTTTCCTGTTTCATGAGTCATAACTGCATACAGTAGAGCATGCCACCAGCGCATGCTGATCCTCGTGTCTGCATACCTTGGTGAGCTGTGACTTGATCTTCAGGGAGGCCAGGCATGAGGGAGACATCTTCAGGTGGAGACCCACCACCTCCTGCAGAGTACTGACCCGGTCTGGGAGAAGCCCGCCCGTCTCAGTATGGAAGTGCATGACGTCCGCCACCTGAGGGGCAAAAGATCAATGACATCACCAGCAGCCAGTCGGTCTACAGCAAGGGAACTTCCCCTATTCCTCCTTCAACTGTACCTGAGTGTCAAAGACGTTGCGGAGGTTCACCTCGTACTGAGTCCACAGGCATCCGGCAATGCCACGGCAGTCATGCGTGACCTGCAGAAAAAAGTGAAAAACTTGTGAATTTCTACCTTTATCCGTTTTTTAAAGGTGAAAAAAAGAGGAGTCACGGACGTTAAAGAAGAGAAAATGCATGATTCCAGGCTGCACTACTTACTTTTAATATGCGGTTACTTTCAAGGATCATAGACAACCCATTCTTAAAGGCCCTGGCTCCAAGCAACAGGATGTCAAAAAGGTAAACCCTGGTCTTGGTGGCAATCTGTGAAACAGACATGGCATTAGTGATTTTACCAGAACAATTTATTTGATTTCTAGATCCCCGGTATATTTTATATATTACACTACCGTTCAAAAGTTTGGGGTCACTTAATGTCCTTGTTTTTGAAAGAAATTGATACTTTTATTCACCAAGGTAGCATTAAATTGATCAAAAAATACAGTCCAGACATTGATAATGTTATAAACTACTATTTCTATTTAATTCTATTTCTACTTTTTGCAATTGTAGCCCTTTTTACACATAGTTCCCTTATTTTAGGACACCAAAAGTAGTTAACATAAATTTAAATAAAGTCATTATATTTAATATTTGGTTGCATATCCTTTGCATGCCATGGCTTCCTGATGTCTGTGACCCAACAACATCACAAAACTCTTGATATCTTATTTCCAGGTACTCTTACAAGCGATACTACAACCTCTCTGCATTTGAATTGATCTCTATGGGAATTTGGGGGTGGGATTAGATTAAGATGTAAATTACACAGGAATAGTATGGAACACATGGTTGGCTAAATGGCTGTAAGTCAACAAGGGTCTGAGGTATCAAACAAGCCTCAAACCATCACTCTGCTGCCAGATATGCAGTAGATATGGATGGATCACTTTAAGGGTTGTTTCTCCGGACTCATTTTCCTATTGAACTCTATGGAAAAATAACCCTTAAAGTGATCCCTACATATCTACTGCATATCTGGCAGCAGTGATGGTTTGAGGCTTGTTTGATACCTCAGACCCCAAACCTTTGAACGGTACTTTTACTTTTTTTTACGGTATCTTTACTTTTATTTCTGAAGCAATTCTGGTAATGGAACTTGCCCAACGATACCTCACTCAACACAGGAAGCTGCATTTATAAAACATTAATCTGCCTAATCGCCATTCAGAAACAGTAATGTATGTTTTTTGAAAAATGGTATTAGTCAAAGCGCCAACAGATTTTAGAGTGAAACCACCTTCATGTTAAAAAAAAGCCTGTGCAGCACAGAATGCAGCTATCCCTACAATTCACCGCACGGTGAGACTCATTTCACAATCTAGTGCAACGAGGGCCGCATCCGTTTCTGGTTTTCATGCCAACTTCTGGCCTTTATTACCTAATTAGCCCTAATATTTACACCATCTGACATTTTAGCTACAAGTCTTAATAAGCGCATGAATGACAGCCGAAGACTTCTTGCGCCCCTATATGAAACATTTTAACGTGATCTAATCTACCAGTGTTGGTGTAAACAGCCAATTAGCTCATTTAGCTGGGGTAATTTGTGGGAACAAAAACCTGCATACACACCAGCCCTCCAGGACTGGAATTGCCCACCCCTGATCTAGTGTCTACTGGCAAACATTTAATATTGTTGCAATGTGTGTCTTGCAGATTCACCTGCAGCCAGCAGAGCCTCTCGTGTTGGGAGACCCCGACTCCGTCAGTGCCTATTCCAATCACCTGCTGCTTGCGTATGTCCATCACCTGTGGAGAAAAGAGACATCACATTATCCAACACATCACATTCGGCAGAGAGGTGAAGGCTGGTCAGGAGAAGATCAGATACTCATACTACAAACCAGAGGTCCTGACCCCTGGTCCTGGATACCCGCAGGCACTGTTGGTTTTTGTTTTCTCCAGACCTTAAAATCAGCAACCAATAAAACCCCAGGAAACCTGGAGAAGTGAGTTAATACCATAGGTCAGGGGTCTTCAACATTATCCCGCAAGGGACGGTGCGGGTGCGGGTGCGGGCTTTTGTTCCAACCAAACAGTTACACACCTTATTCCACACCTTAGTCTTTTCTAAGGACCTTGATTAGTAGAATCAGGTGTGCAACTGCTTGGTTGGAACAAAAGCCCGCACCCACACCGGCCCTTGCGGGATAAGGTTGAAGACCTCTGCCATAGGTGGACATTCCAGGTTCAGAAAGTAAGAGTCTGCGCCAGCATTTTATTCCAATCACCTGGATTTGCTAATTAGCAAAAATAATTTGCTAATTCTTCAACTGAGTTCATGGGTGGAAGAAAAACATGGCAGGACTTTTCATTTCTGACCCCCTGGATTGTCCACCTGAATCAGCACAGTAACCTAAGAACAACAAATAATATAAACCAATGTGGACGATTAAACTTCTCCATGTCCGAGAGATTTCATGGGTTATGCACAGTCCTGGGAACCTGATTATGGGTGCGCCCTGTGTTTATTTAGTATTACTTCCTATTTGATTCTGTTCTACACACTGGAAGCTTTATGGCTTCCTTTTTTCCCAGGACAGTTTGATTGTCCACATGAGAGGGAGTCAGCTTAGCTGTTGTGATCTACTCCGATGCAGGGTCAATCACCAACACCTACTGCACGTGGTGCAGACAAATTCAGTGGGCTTTTACAGACGACTCACAGCAGGCCCAAACTTCTCGTAAAACCCATCAATGACCACGAAGTCCACATATTCGCCTTCATCGTCGTCGGCGTCTGGAAAAGCAAATGCGTTTTTTTTGCTCTCAGAGCTGAACAATTCAACTTTCAAGTTAAATTAAGCAGCAACATTGCTATAAAACCTACAGTGTAGAGCACTATCACATTTTAAGTGGATGCCCAAGTTGGGTAGAAAAGACTTTTCCACAAGCAATTCCATAATCCATCCTTGGAAAATGGTCTCACTAAAAGCAGAGCAATTATCTGAAAGTAGTTTTTCTGAACACATGCCACTTTGTTCAATTTTATGTACATGTATAAGTACTACCTGCATACTTTGATTAGTGTCAGATGGAACGTTTACTGTGATAGTTCTGGGAGGGGCTGTCTTTATCTAATGATGCTAAAGGTCTATTGTGCTGGGAATTTCTAATACATTTACCGTGACTACTCTTGAATCTACAGCTGACTTACCCAATTTTATAGTCTTCCTGTATGGCTGAAACTCAGCCACAGGCAATTGACCTTCAGTGCCATGGTTGTAATCCTCTTTGTTTCTGCAACAAAAAATGAAAATTTCCAGGAAGTCACACAATTGCATTGTGCAATTTATAAAACAATACCAAACCATCAATGATCCTGTTTGCATAGGGCTCCTACATGCAGTTAAATGCAAACGTATTGGGACAGTGACACAAGTGAGTTGTTTTGGGTCTGTACTCCAGTACATTGGATTTGAAATAAGAATGTATATGAAGTTAAAGTGCACACAGCTTTAATTTGAGGGTATTTACATCCATATCGAGCGATGTAAATATACATATACAGCCCTTTTTACACATAAAAGTTTGTAAATAGTTGCAAAATAGTTTGCAGCTGAAGAATTATAAAAAAGAGAAGATGCTTGGAATAAAAGTTGTGAATGTTCAACTGAAAACTCGAGTTGTTTAAAGCACATCCGTTGTTTAGTTACCTGGCCATGATATGAGTCCAAATGGTGGCGAAATATGTTCGTTAGGGGTGATAATCCTGGGGTGATAATCCAGAATAGGGTATTTGTTGCTGTCCATTCACTTCTATAGGGCAGCTAATACGGTCTCAAAATGACACTTCTAGCACGTATACGAACGCGAACGAAGTGGATTCTGTCAATACAAATAATAACCAGTCCTCGTACATATTTTTGGAATGTAGATCTGGTAGGTAATTCTTGCGCCGATGTGTCAGAAACCACTCTCTAAATTTCCACGGAAGCACGCGTTCCTGGTAGTATAAATCTATGGTAAACAAACCAACCTGCCAACATTTTCTGGTAGCTTGCTAACAACATTGAAGAAAATAGTACTTTTATCATTTTAATTACACTAAAAAAATATGTACGAGGACTCGTTATTGTTTGTATTGACAGAATTTGCTTCGTTCTAGTTCGTATACGCGCTAGAAGTGTCATTTTGAGACCGTTTTAGGTGCCCTGTGGTGCCGTGGTTTATTTGTCATGTGATCAGGGTTTTTGTGAGCTGGTTGATAGAAACATTGTGAGTTTCTCTGCAACTTCATTGAAGGTTTTGGTGATTCATTGTTTTGCTTGTGCAGTGCATAATATTTGTTTGTACGCTGGTCAATCCCTAACAAAAATGAACTATAGTATTGCTATAGTTATCTTCTAGAAAACTATAAGAATATTATAGTTTTTTCGCCCATTATAATAATGCTATAGTATTTGTCACTATAGTACAATAGTATCACTATAGTATTTTCACCCCCTATAATTCTTTAGTATTTATCTCTATAGGACAATAGTATATAGTATAGACTATAGTGTGTATGAAAAAACTACAGTAATACTATAGTATTTGTATAGTATATGCTGTCGAAATACTATAGTTTTACTATAGTTCATTTTCATTAGGGAATTTCATTATAGGTTTTGTGGATTCTGATGTCACAACTTTCATACCACCAGATCATGTCAATGAGCCATTTTCAGCGATTAACAAGAGTTGTCTCTCCAAACCCTTATCCCTCAATAATGCCTGGAGCTCTGTCAGCACTATCTTGTTTAGTGTGACATCCATCCATTTCTACAAATCTGGGATAAAAACAGATGTAGGTTGAATGGTACTCTGCAACAGAATGTAAATTTCCCCATCTAGTTTTTCTGATTGACAGATATGTTGTCAGTTGTTTCAATAAGTTTTTTTCAAGTTTATTTGTCAATTTTTATTTTATGCAAAGTAGCAGTCTGCTCTGTCACGCTGACGGTCACGTGGTGGAAAGTGGAAACGAACTGGTGGCCTTAGTTATGTTATACAGGCTTAATACATACCCTTGCAAAGGCTTTGGTGCATTTGGCAATTCCACTAAAATAGAAACAAAACAAAGATCATACAGTCTGCTTATGAAGTTGGGAGAACAAGAAAAACAGCCTGGAGCAGGAAATATTTTTGCTTTAGAGGTTAGCTTGCTAGGGAGTAGGCCTACAGTAGGTGCACGGAGTGTAGCCTACGCTAAACACAAGCATTCGGTAATAATTCAGTGCTAGAATTAACGTTACCCCTAATTATAAATCAAGAGGGATTGGAAAAAATATCAAAACCCAATTCGATCATTCAGACAATTAACTAAGTAATTCAGATTTGCAGTAGGTCTATGCTATGTACGTTATTTTAAATGGCTAGCTATACAGAGAGGTCAGCAACTAGCCTCTTTACCATTCAGAATTTCATGACCAAAGAAGAGTTTCACTCCGGCGAATTTTCTTCCACTTTTTACATCAACAACTGGAAAGAAAGGGGAGAAACATAATTGCCAGCTAGCCAACGATATCATACAGTCATTTTAAAATAACGATTTGAAAACAGGTGGATAACAGTTTGCATAATTGTAAGCCAGTTATCGAAAAAGATCGGAATAAGAAAGCACAATGTTTTTTAGCCACCTAGTTTAGTAATTTGCATGACTAAATTAAGCAAGCGAATGTAGGTTTGATCAAGACGACAACACGCTATAACAAAATATCGTTGCATTGCTGACTTTGCAACTAGCCTACACATAACAAACACGAATGTATTCGCAAACTGGCCATCGACATTGTTAGCTCACCGTCTCCTAAAAGCACTGATTTATTCAGGTTGATACGATGAACAATTCCAGCATATGTCGCAGTCCTGAGAGTTAATTGTATACGTTTCTTTTTAAAACTGTCTAAGAACTGGTAATCGTCCATTGTTATCTCTTTCATTTTATATATTTGTTCAAATAGGCCTACAACTTGATCCTGGTTTATGTTTCTTTTCAACAACTATTTTCAATTAATAATTGCCACCAACGACTACAGAGTCAGACAGAACAAGAGTTGGGGGCACCTGTAAGCCTAGCATACCACGTGTAGAAGTATTGTTCTATCAGGCAGCGTTTACGCCATCAACATCTCTAAAGTGATTGGATGTTTCAATACACAGCCTCCCTTACGCATAGTGAGGAAAACGATTTCAGAGAAAAAATCGACCCAATGTCGCCTTAAAGAGACAATGAATTTTTCTGGAGCTTTTGATATAATTTTCTAGTTCTAGTGTATGTTTTCTATTTGCCCTGGCAGTTTTGGTATGGGATGAAGGATATTGTAGATACTCACAGAAGTTTCTGAAGACTTTACAGTGGTTGAGGGCATTCGTAGATTTGTGGTTTAAACTTTAAAGCACAAAAATACACTTCAAGTGACTCCAAAGCAGCTTGTCCTACAATGGAATGCCTCCAGAAGGTGCATGTGTGTATATTACCAGATTACACAAAAAGAAATATGCTATTTTCAGTTTCAGTAACTATTTCCTGTAATACATGCAACCTGAAACCATGCACTGTAGCCTACTCAAGGGAATAACTATATATAAAACACATATTTATGTTTAGAATTGTGAATAAATGCTATGAAATGAAGATATTGTACAGCCTCTGGAAACATAACATTGTTGTACAAGCTGCTTTGCATTTTGTTGAAGTGTAATGTGAATGGCCCATATACTGTCAGCCATTGTAAAGCCTGCAGATCCTAAGAAACTCCTTTCATTGCACACAAAATGTCTGGCCCAATCGAAAGCATACACTAAAACAAAAATATTAAATAAAATTCTTCAGGAAGTGAACTCTCCCTTTAATTTGTACATGACCAAGGGTGTATTATGGACTGGGAAACAGGGAACATGCCCCGGGGCCACACACGGCCCCTTAAGGCCGTGTGTGGCCCCGGGGCCCGTGGTTGGTAGATCATGTACATGACCCTGTGTTTCTTTACTTTGCAGCTGTAAAAAAGCAGAGGAAATATCCTGGGTTTGAGGCTTTATTGCATAGTATTTTAAAGTTGCTTACATTAGGCCAGAGGGTACAAAAGTTATATTTTTGAAAGACTGAAAGCCTGTGGTAATTGTATGCATTTTGATAGAAGAACCTGAAAGGTGACAAACAGGTATGCCTCAAAATTTTATAGATGGTACATTTAACAGCCATCCCAATAAACCCCCACCCTCCCCCAATAGATAACTGCAATAAATGACGTACATCCATGATGTGGATGCCAATTCCCTCGGAAAACCTCTCTTGAATGGGAAGCAAGATGACAAAATGTGGATTATTGCACATAAACTGGGAGATGAGCTAAGCCAAATGATTTGGCAGATGATTTGTAACTAGTTTTTAAAATTTATTTAATTGCTTTGTTCCCCAAAGGGTTATACAACTTCCCTCAACAAAAAAAGGTAATGTTCAGCTAATGTCTAAAGAGACGTTTTCTAGCAATCTCCAGATCAATGATGATTTCTTGCTCACATTATAATATCTAATTATATGATGCTGGTCTAATACTATTATAATATAAAAAGTGTGTTGTTGGGCAAGTAGGATCTTGATGCCATTTATGGTCTGGATCCTGCCCAGTCTACTATTAATTATTCCCTTTTAACAGGCGACCACTCTGAAACGTAGACAAAGGGAACAAGCAACAGAAGACCCCTAAATGCCATGCATTTATTAAAATATTACATAATTTCAATTAAAAATAATAATAATAAGAGAGAGAGCAACCTTCCCCTCAGTGGTCATAAATACTTCACCTTGCAGGGACTGAGGATGTTGACCCTGATTGGATGATGCTGAGTTGAAGCACTGAAGGGGGGACTGGGTTCATTTATGGCCAGGAACGGCTTATCTAAGAGTTAGCTAAATTACCTTTTTTACAAGTTAAAAAAAAGTTGTTGAAAGCACAACTAAGCACCATAATATCACTATAAAATGACTAGTTTTAACCTCTTTTCATGAGAGCAAATATTAATCAGTAATTCAGCTTAGCTTATTTATTACCTCAAACAAAATGCTTAATTTCTGCTTTTCACAACAGATGTGATAGCTGTTGGTAATAATAAGGGCAGTGGCAGGAAACCTGAACAACGCCATTGTAAATATATGCTTCCTGACTAAATATGTCTTAATCTAGACATCCTTCTGTCACACGAACCAGTGTGTTTGTGTATATGAAGTTGAAAGCATCAAAAACCTACAAAATTCTGAATTGGCCAATTATAAGTTAAATGTGGGCCTTTTTATTTAGGTCACACAGCACTGGACTGAGATGCAGACATACATGCAATTAACTCCCCAGTATAGATTAACAAAAGGACTGTAAATGTTTCCAGATTATCTTCACCAAAGGTCATAGGAGCTGGAAGTAGCGGTGCTGAGGGTACGGCAGCACCCTCTCTGAACGATTACTACAATATATTAAATCTGTATGCAATACATTTACCAAAGGTAATATAAATACAGGGAAATAGTTCTGTATGTTTTGTATCATAGTTATGTATGATACAGAACAACTTAAAATCTCCATTGTGTTATAGCAATCAATGTTCAAAACATCTTCCCGCGCCTATGCCAAAGGGCAACTCATCTAGGAAAAATCCAGATAAGCTTGTTTGAATCAGGTTAACAAAGGAAAGAAGTGAATATACATTTTATGTTTACAGACAGATGCTGTACATGTTTTTAGGATCTTACTTGAGTTCCTCATTTTGCCATATACAGCCCCAGACAAGCATGTTACTGTTCCAATCAAAAGTGAGTTTACAGATGTGTGCACTTTGAGAAGTGCATACTGTTTTTTGCGTACACGCTATTCTCATATTTTTAGAGGCAATGTTAGAATTAATTCATTAGTGCAGTGAACAAACAAGTAAGACTACTGTTTTAACACTCGTTTTCAATACTGGCCCTGTGGATTCTAATGATCTAACTGCGTTCCCATTGGTTGGAGGCGATGTCAAAATAAACTGCATGCCGTTGCATGTCATAACTAGTCTTGGATTATGGCTCTCTGCATTTTTACAAGCTGAAACACTGAGGATAGAGCAAAACACTTTCATCTATTTTTACAGATGCGGTATGTATCTTTCTTCTTATGAACCATGGTTCATTCATATACAAAGCAGGAAGTAACTGCAAAACAAGTTTTACTTCAGCAATTTTTAGGAGAGAAGTTGTATGAAGTTTTAAAAAAAGGGGGGGTTTCTAGGGAGGAGGGAACTACTGAAGCTGCAGGGAACTATTGAATTTCACAGCCACTCGTGATTAAAGCTTGATAAACACATTATGCTCTCTTCATTTAGCACGGATAGACTAGATTTGGAGTGAGACTATGGAGTGAGAAAAGGTAAGATTTGTTGTCATTGTTTTGTTGAAATATATATGGAGAAAGGTTTAAAAATATTGGGATTTTTTTGCCATCTTTCAAGTGGATTCTGTTCTCATGGAACAGTGTCATTGGGATATGTGTCTTCCTTAATCACAGTGAACTGGATTCCGTAGCTAGTGTATCATTATATACTATATTGACGTGACATTGTTGACCTATGTATTGTGCGTAAATGCATTTTAGGAGGAATTTAACATACAGTATATGGAGAGTAATGATTTAGCACCTGTTTGTCTAAAATTAAAGAAGTACATGTGTAACAGTTATAGTAAATAATTATAAGACTGAATAAACTTTTTGAAATGTGCTATTTCACAATTGAAATTAATGCAATGCTTTATAAAACAATGCAATCTTATTGTAGCCAAGTTCAATAGGCAGTTCTCACTTCCTTTTTGTTTTCTTTGGAGGCGTCTTCAACAGTTATGTCTATAGGAAAAATTATTCCAAAATCTAGTCTGTTATGTAAGGTGAAATTACTTTATATATAAAAAGTATATACTTATTTAATTATGTTTAATGTGTGTTCTAGTTTGTATTAGCGTTTCAAATTTCATTTCAAATGCAAATACATTTTGAAGTGAGTGCAATATCATTTCTGGCCACAGAGAGGCAGACAATAAGCAAGAGCATCAGTATCATAGATAAAATCATGGGATTCACAAATTTTTTCAGTTGTATAATCTAAAAGTATATATTAAAATTTTTTTAAGTTAAATGGGGCTTATGAACTAAAACAATGGTGTGTAAAGCTTGTGACATCCAAGTCAAACCCAACCACTAGCACAGTCAGATGTCAAAGAAGGCCAAAAAAACAAAACAAAAGGGATTCAAAGCCACAGGTTTAATAATGCAACAGCACATTACTACAAATAGGCCATTCCAGTTAGTTTGTTCCGAATACCGTGTAGTGTGATCAGTCTTGTGAAATGCTTAATCTATAGTCCCTATAGTGTTGTGCTGAAATAAATATAATTCCACTTTATTGTTTTTCAGTATACTGCTCAAAACGTATTCAAATTTTGAAGTTATATATATTACATTACATTCATTTAGCAGACGCTTTTATCCAAAGCGATGTACAATAAGTGCATACAAAGACGTCATAAAGATCACTACAGAACAGACAAGACAAAGCACATCCTTCCCATAATGTAGCAGCTATCCCTATATATATACATTGCCTGGCCATGAAAAAAGTCGCCGTTGCACCCGTCATGCATAGTGCCCACTGTACAAGCCTCTGGAGGCAGTGTTATGATCTGGGGTTGCTTCAATTGGTCAGGTCTAGGCTCAGCAACGTTATGCAGAAATAAAATGAAGTCCTGAATGTACTGAATGACCAGGTTATCCCATCAATGGGCATATTCCAGGACGACAATGCCAAGATTCATCGGGCTCAAATTGTGAAAGAGTGGTTCGGGGAGCATGAGGAATCATTTTCACACATGAATTGGCCACCAGAGTCCTGACCTTAACCCCATTGAAAGTCTTTGGGATGTGCTGGAGAAGACTTTACGGAACGGTTCGACTCTCCCGTCATCAATACAATATCTCGGCCAAAAATTAATGCAACTCTGGACGGAAATGAATGTTGTGACGTTGTATTGTCGAAACAATGCCACGACGAATGCGCGCCGTAATCAAAGCTAAAGGTGGTCCAACGAAATATTAGTGTGCGACTTTTTTTTTGGCCAGGCAGTGTATACATATATATATATATATATATATATATATATATACATATATTGTTAAACGGATATGTATATGTCAAATTCCACATTCCCACCATAATTTGGAATGTCCAAGTAGCTA
This sequence comes from Synaphobranchus kaupii, assembly GCA_029718625.1. Taxonomy (NCBI): domain Eukaryota; kingdom Metazoa; phylum Chordata; class Actinopteri; order Anguilliformes; family Synaphobranchidae; genus Synaphobranchus; species Synaphobranchus kaupii. The sequence goes on from CM056390.1 coordinate 21,047,997, forward strand.
TTTGCAATGACAGCCAAGTTCATGCATGATCCCCACTGCTAATTGGGGAGAATGTAGACATAAGACACGTGGTGTTGCCAGCCTGCTTCTTTTCGCAATGAAGCCCACAGCCAAGCTCGCATAGAGTGTAGTCGGAGAAGACCCCAGATATGTGGCTTTGGCATGCAGTCACCAGTGACGGTTGCTAGAGAGCGATGAGATGCGGACCCCTAACCGACTGCACCCTCCCATACCCTGGGCGACACAATCACCAATTGCTCCCCGCCCTATAGAGCTACCAGCCACAGTCAGCACGGGCACGGTGCGGTTTTTTAGTCAATGATTTATGGGTACCATCATAACCTGGAAAAATATTAGTTTAGCTGGATATTAGTTTTTCATATAACAATCAATAATGACAATATTGTTTATTTTACATAAGTAGTCTTTTTACTACCAAATTATTTTCAACATGCTAAAATAATACATACCTAGAATTACCCACACAGATCTTTGAAGTGGAGAATATCCTGGATGCCGCCGGTGTGCCAAGCACAGGGGTGGCGCGCTAAGTAATGTAGAGCTGAAAATGTCTGAAATACTCCGTTTATCAAGAAAACATTTTTGAATCTTGCCGGAGTGTGGGCGGGGCAAATGAGTTGTACTTATTAGCTCTCGTGGCACTTTGCTCCATGCTGTATTCCGCTGTGAGCTGTTACCGCATTCTTCTGAAGAGCTGCTGAATTATGCATGTTCTCGAAAACCTTTCACTCTCACCTCACTCCTACTTTCAAACATGCGAAAGACGAGAGGAAAGCATTGAGTCACTCCGATTCACATCCACTGTCTTTCTCTGCACTTTCTCTCTCAGAATTTCACTTGGTAGCTCTTTTAATACATTCAGGGCTTGTTTGCATTCCTGAATACCAAACTATGTTATACGGTTGAATGCTACGTGTAAGAAGTAAACCTGACTAAAACTGCACACTAAGGAACAGAATGTCGTAATACTGGGTCTTACATAAGACTGTGAGTTCTGAGTGCAGGCAATCACAACTAAAGGGATGAACAGGGACTGGGTGATAAATTAAGTCTGCCAACCAAAGATATTGAGTCATAGGCAAAGGGCTCCTTCACATTGAACAACAAGCACATTACACTTGTCAGCTATTGGTGCACTCTGAGTAAAGATTCTGCAAAATGAAGCTTCATCAGTGTTTGCGTAGGTTTTCTTTTTTTCAGCTTCAGGGTCGAGCCAAGACGCAGTGCCAGTCACCTGCTCAGTCTCCACCTTTTGTTCCGAGTGGCTTAAACTCGATGACTCACACTTCACCATCCGCAGATGGTGCAAAATCAAACTAGAAAATGAGTCCAATGAATTTGTCTTCCCATAAGGCCTTCCTGGGGGAAAAAAAAAATATTTCTTATGAATAGCTGATGTAATCCTTGGTTTATTCACACAACAATGTTTTCAAGGAGATGTTGCCATCTCACAATGGACAGAGGAGCAATCAGTGTGCCACGACAGTGGCCTTTAAGTGGCACAAAAGGCATCTAATCGGTTGGAGCAGGAAAGGGTGTGGTTGTGGGGGTGGGAAGCTAAGGGTGCGCACCCAGATATTTTGGGTCTTGGGAATTTTATCTGTGTGTTTTTCTGCAGCCCGTAACTCACACAATGTCAGTACGAGTACATCTGTCATCGGTGAGGCTGTAATGTCTCAGTTCTGACTGCTCCTCTCTTAAGAAGAAAGGGAGGACTGCAGAACTGGACTTGTGGTGATAAAGCATTAATGTAAGATTAATGGCACTTACAGGCTTGTTCGAGATAACCATGTGGTCTTAAAATAAGTTAAAATAATAATTAAGAATATGTTGTTTTTTTGAATTGCTTAAAACCTACTTGAGTTGTGTTGTTCTTAATCTGTGACCTGAAACCTACTATATAATCACCAGGTTAATTCTGAAGAGCTGGGTCACAACTTGTTTGTAATTGATGATATTGATCATTTGATACACAAAACTGTCCAAACGGCAGTGTTCACTGCAGGCACTGTCTATGGACAGAAAGAAAACAAGTAACACCTTGAAAATGTGATTAAGGTTCTCCTTTTGTGGTGAAAAACTAATATAGTTTATCGGTAATATTTAGTCGAATGTAAGGAAAAGTAAGAAATTTTAAAAGAATTGCTTGCTCTTCAAAATGGAACCCAAAAATCATAAAATGTAATACCCCTAAAAGATTTGCTTTTACATCACTCTGTGATGGTTTTTCTTCGGTTTTTTTTAAACTTCCATTTACACCTGCCACTCTTGGATGTTAAGAGTTTAATGAATTCTGCGGGTAATGAGCTCTTTCCAGCTGTGATTAGGAATCTCCAGGGGCCTCTTCCATTTGCACCCTGTGATAGTGCTGGAAGGCTCCCTTCCTCAGGGACCGGTTGAGGTCAGTGAGTGGGAACATGTGTTTGGGGCCCAATGGAGACATCACTATCATGTTTCTCCACATACACTTTTAGTGGGAGCTCGGCGCGGTCTGGAAATGTCCCTGTGAGGCGACTAACAGAGCACACACTCAGAAAGGAAGACCCCTCCTTTCCTGGTATGCAGTCTGAGCAATGCCTAGAGCTATGATGGCAGCCATGATTACGGGCAGCTTGGAAAAAGAAGAAGAAGAATTAAAAAAACATCCTGGAAAAGGCCAGTGCTGGCTGTGATCTGAAATCAACAGACTGCTTGTGAAACAGCACATAAATCATTTCACTTTGCCGAGAATTCTCATCCCTACACCAAGCCATAGAATATATTTCGCATGTCTGTTTGATTATATTAAAAATATCAACAAAATAAATTGATAATTTTTTATAATTACATTATACAGTAATTGTCCCTTCCTCAAATGATTGTAAATTTAAGATATAAACGGGCAGCCTATACTCACGATAACGAGCGCAAAACCGCAAACAGAAAAACAATAAGAAAGTACACTAAATTAGGAAACATGAAGTTGTCTGCCCTTTACCGAGACGGTGGCGTTTATCCTGAGAAAACAAAACAACTTTGACAAAACCGTCATAGTGCGTACTCGCCCACTTCCTTGGCTGAGCACGATGCATCTTAATTCGGCGTTCATTCTCATTGAGAAGTCAGAACAATGGTGAGCGAACATTCACGGGACAGAGCGCGCTATGACAAGCACACAGTGAGAACAGCCGGCATGGATAGTCTTGTTGCTCCGCTTGTTGCCCAGTATCTTACGATGGGCTACCAGTCAAAAGAAAATGACCAGTGTGGAAATGCGAGTTTAGGAACAAGCGGAAAGGAAAAAGAAAATACGTAAGTAATTAGGCTACTAACTTTTTCCGCATCTTGGTGAAACCGGAAAACAGACTTATGCAGCAACCTGTTGTAGGCATGGAGTGTGGTGCTACCGTGGAGCATTCTAATTCTTTGGCTATTTCGCTGCAATTTGGAATTTATTTAATATAGGGATTAGAGTAACAATATCAGTGTAGGCTATTCATTGTTAAAGACCTTTTGTGATAATACGAACTATTGTTGCGGTTTTCCTGTTTTCGTACGATATACCAAACAAGGTTCCGAATGTAGCCTAATAGGTTCTTTGGAAAGGTGATAGTTCTACAGTCTCAGATTTATGACCCGCAACATAACAATAATGTATCACACAAGTGATCGTTTACATCTGTGGAAAGTAGACTAAATTACAATGCTATGGAGCTGTCAACTGTCCGTCAGCGGTGCCTTCGGTAACACGTAGCCCTAGGCTAGGTCTAGTAGGACTTGCCTCTAAATCACGCAATTTTTAGTAAAAGTTAGCAGTTATTTGTATTCCCTTGTTATACTCGTAGGTGTAAAAGTGATTTTGTAGCTTTTTAGTCTTTTTCTGTAGATAGCCATAGCCTTGCAGCATCTTTATTTCGCAATCATAATTTGACAAAACATTTTTTCTGAATGTATTTTGTACGCACAAAAATATTTCAGATAGGTTTATAATGTCCCTCTAAATAGTTTCATACATGAAAATGAAAGTAAATATTTGAAATGTATTTTTCTTGAGGCTGCAATGAATAGGTTTCCCATTTACGTGAAAATAGATTGCGTGTTAATATTTTAGTTTGGTAAGTTGCAACCGTTACTCCCAGTGACAATGCCAAAACTTAATGTAATGTTCTTCAAAGCACAAATTCCAAAAATAGACGCATATATTTGCGTTTTCATTTGGTGGCAAGGGCAGTATTTCATTAAAAAACAGATGTTTTCAAAGCTATTGTCTTTAACTGATAATGAAATAAGGCATTTAGAATATGCCTTAATGAGCTGCTTTTGATTTAAGACTCACATCAAGTTAACATTTGTTTGTCTTGCATTTCACTAGTGTCTTTAACGATATTGATAAATTGTACTTTAAATCATCCACTATTTTACAATACAATCACAGAATAAAAATTATCGGTGTAGGCTATTTTGTTGATTGTTGAATTGACTGCTGTAGTGTGTATGATCATTTCTTGAAGGTGATACTTCTGTCAGTTCATATTCACCATATACCTCCCCCAACTTGGCAACTTGTTTTTGTGCTGCAAGATTTGCATATCTATACTCCTCTCTTCCCCTGTATAGACAGATACTATTTGGTTGGTTCAGTGGTAGGGTAAGCCTCCGCCCTCCATGGTTCATTGCCCCCAACCTCCGCACCCCTTCCCCTCCCATCACTGTCATTTAATCTCCCTCTCTCTCTCTCTCTCTGTCCATCGTTGCTCCTACAGGCGGCTCTCTTCAGGATGTCCCTCTGGGTCTAAGGTCGCCTCTCACTTGCGACCCCATCGCAACAGGCCCAGCTTGGCCCAGATTACACAGGTCAAGGTCATGATGTCCCTGGGCCAGTTCACCAAGGGGGCCAGCTGGGAGGAGCTGTTGCAGGCCTGTGTGCAGTCATTCGGTGAGTCCACCTACCCCAGGAGTGGCACTCTTTGATCTGCCATTGCTTACTTGTGTGAACAAGCTAACATCATCTTTTGAATTCCATGGTTTTCAACGCTGTTGAATTTTCTCAGAACATGATGGTTTGTGTAGAAAATGATGAGAGGAAATAGAAATTATTCTTCAGTGAACTATCATATATAGTTTGTTTTGAAGTGAACCTACTTTTATAAATTCACGTCGTAGATGAACTGACATTGACCAACAACTAGCAAGCTTTATGTCTGTCTGTTTTCAATAGTAAAAGGTACTTTATGTTGGTTTATTTTATTTGCTCAAGCTGTCCCATAAGCAAATGCAATTGTGAGGTAAGGTGCGATGGACCCAGAAATTGATATGATGGAGTTTAAAAATAAATTCATGCTTTGGGGATAAATACATGCAACAAGTATAGTTTTAGAGAATCACTGCAGAAATAAACAGTACTCTTAGGTACAAGAAGCTCTTCAGAGGGTCTTTCAAGTGGCAAAGCATAACCCCAGTTTATTTGAAATCAGTCGTGGAGCAGTTCCAGGAAGCACCTGCCCTCGCTCAGCCTCACTGTTTGACTGTTAGTCTTTAAAACTTTGTTTTTTCGGCAGTCAGAGACTAATTGCTGCAGTACAGTACAGTGTCCCAATGAGTACAAAGTGAAAATGAAAATTCTATGAAAAATACCAATATAAATGTTTCGACTTACTCATATTAAGAGCTTGCTTGACAGAGCTTAACATTTTGATCTTCGTAATGTGTAGTCATATGACATCATGCCTACCAGGCAATGCATCCACAATCATAATTCAAATTCATTTCATGCTCTCAAATGGGGGCCAAGAAGGAATCCAATCTAGATAGTGGATAGTGGCTGTGTCTCAAACGGCAAAGGCAGCATTTGACGGCAGGAAGGCATCGAGTCGTGTCTCATTCGAAAGTTTGCATAAACTGCTGCCTTCTAAGGTGCCTCAGAAGGCAGCATTTGAAGGCAGCATCTCATGTATCCTTGATGATATCCCATAAGCCTTTGCGATTACCTCAGGGTTCTCACTTCCGTTAAAATAATGGCGGCCGAAAACAGCGAAGTGGTAGTTTTTTTTACCAGAGGAGCTTTTTTACAGTTTGAATATACAGTAAACTCCATAATTTGTTGTAGTTCTATCTAAAAATGCATTTAAATTATAGTGTAGCTGATGTTTTTAAGCCTCTGTGAGCTTCCCATTAACTAGCCAGCTAACTTGCTGGAAAGCTAACGTAGCGTAATGAACAACCGTAAACACTGATCTCACGTGACATTATCCTGTCTTCGAAGTGCATCCCAAATTTGTTGCCTTTTGAGGTACCTTCAGAAGGAGCAAGGCAGTAAGGCAGCTGCCTTCCGTTTGAGACACAGCCAGTATGTCATCTCACTGGAAATTAAACTGTGCTTCTACTTACATACTAACAAACATTTAAGCAATACCTATATACTGTATACATACTAATTACTAATTATAAATAATACTGTGTATACTGTGTGTGTGTGTGTGTGTGTGTGCGCATTTGCATGTGTGTGTAAGCTGCAATTAGTTTCTGTGTAATTATTAAGACAACAAAAATGAGGCTGTTTAAATCATGACAGGGACTGGTGATTGACAAAGGCATTATTTAACGGAACATCATGTGTCAAAGTGGTAGAGTCTGTAGTGCTCCTAAAGTTAGAGTGATTATGGCTTTGAAGAGGCAAGCATTGAAATTGCTGTTGCCAGGAGACAGAAATGGAGTGAAATGAATGCTAAAGAATAGGCACAAAAGATTTGGATCGGTTTGTGTGAAGCTTAAATAATTCTTGAAAGAATATGAGCATAATGGTTGACAGTTTTCTTAGGTTTAGTGATCAACTGGTCACTCGAGTCTGCTGGGTCTTGAGCAGCTCAGTGGCTCTACGCCGCTCCACACATGACATGTTGCGTGCGAGCTAAGCCATCTTCTTGAGGTCTCCACCACAAATCACAGATGATTAACGTTGGCCTTGAGTGTGGGAGCTGGGTAAGGACCGATGCTCTGTTTACGACAGACTGCTCTTTCCTTGAACGAGATTTTATGTCTTGCACGGAAATCCCACGCGTAGAATATGGAGAGACGGCCTTATCGAGTCCTGGATGAAAGCCGGACATGGGATGGAGGAGCGGTGGTCGGGGCATGCGGGCCCCTCAAGAGCCGGCACTCCCCAGCTGCTCCGCTCCCACATCAGAAGATGGCCTCGGAGGTCCTGGGGTTCAGAGGCTTTTAAGTGTGAACACGTACGCTGGGGCTGTTTGAAGGATTAGCGTTTGGCTGTTTCGATCCGCAGCGAGCCGAAAGGTCACCTCCCCAAACGGGGCTCCTCAGATGACGGCCCGCTCTTTGAAACACGGGGCGCTCTGGGGCGCGGATCAATGCGGTCTGACATCATCGCTCTCCCCGTCCATACACTCTGAACCTTTGCCAGTGTGCCTGGCCTGAGCCAGCAAGGTTTTCACTTTTGTCTATGCGCTGGCCTTAGATACGATACAGTTTACACATGCACCCCTTCCGATGTGACTGCGTAATTTGCATTGATGGGGTGGAAGGACTGCATATTTTGGCACTGTCCGGTCGCTTATTTTGAACAATTGTTTTTTGGCCAAGTACTTCAGATGAAAAATGTTTGAAAGAAAGGACATAATGCTCAAACAATGTGCTCAAAGGTGGACCTGTCTTGGGACAAAACGTCAGTTCCGAGCATAGATTTCCTATTGAGTGCTAATGAGAAAATCATAACACCTTCAAAAACTGTCAAAATGTGAAAATCCCACCTCATCGAAGCTAAAGGGAAACCCTTGTTTAATGGTCTTCTAGCTGCCCAAGGGAGTCGATCAGAACTGAAGAAAGCTTTTATTAAACCAATAGTGGGTATAGATGGAGCATGAAATAATCCGAAAAAAGGCCAGTGTGCATAAAAAGGGAAACGTCTGAGTTGTATTTAAAATTACAAGTTAACGTATTTATAAGACTTTCAGGTTTTTCTCAAGAACAAAAGCATTCCAGAACTACACTATATTCAATAGCTGACATAGGCTTGGCTTTTGCTAGCATTAACAATATGCAAAAGCACGCTTTTGAAAACATTGTTGCCTGAAGCGCTCGCATGTATAAAAAATCAGCTTTTTTCATTTTGTTGAAATAAGCTTTATAGGGATTTATGGAGAGAAAGGGTGAGAAATGGTGGCTGTCGCTTGATGGTGTAGGCCTTTCTTCTCCTCCTCTCTATTTCTCTTTGCTTCCTGCTAAACCCCCACCCCATTTTTTTTTGTTGTTGTGAGCTTTGTGGTTTTAGTTTGTAGAGAACAGGGTTATGAACAGGTTGAGCAAAAAGGGCAACATCGAGGCTGCTAACAAGCTAAATTTAGTCCTTCGAAAGCAGACGTTGTGTAGTGTGTAAGTGGTTTTATAATTTGCTGCATGTGAAACAAGGACAGAATATGAATGCATACAATGCCAGAGAAAAAAAAAATACACCTATTATTGGAGACCTATTATTTGTAAGTACAGAGCTAACAATACCCGTAGAGCTATGTATCGAATATACAGTTGCCTTCCCATCAATCCCTGTCCACACAAAAACGCCATTTCTACACTCTTGCCATGCTCACAGAATAAATGTTGCGTGTCAGCGAAATATGGGCCTGACAATGGTGTCATGTTTGATTTCAAAACAGAAGCAATGATCTGTCCCGATAGCCCGGTTACCTTTGTCAAAACAAGGAAGGATGCCTTTTAAGGGCATAATTATGATAAAATAAAGGCGCCACGAGCAGGGTGAAGGTTTGTGCAGTGATGTCTGTCAACATGTGGCTCCCCGCATTCCTTCTGCCCTTCTCTGGGCCTGGGTGCTTTCCCAACTCTCCAAAGTGAGCAACACTGGGGATTTCGTCTCTCCACAATAAGTGTTTCGGGAGCGGTTACAGCCCGACTGTCGGATGGAAGCGAGGTTTTTGAAGGAGTGCGTGCGGTGACTGTTTTGACGGTGATTGTGAGCAACTGTTTGGCTTGCAGTGAATCAGAAATGCCACCTGTTTTTTTTTTTTCCAGCCGTGACTGTGCCCTCCAGAGCATATTTTAATTGAGGTTTGTTGTTGAGTTTGAGGTTGCTCGTGCCTATGAAAAAGAAAACTCTCTGAGCGTGAACAGTGTGCACTGTAAGAGTGACAGAAGGAATTGTAACTATTTGGGCCTTCCACAGACACCAGGGTTTATGCAGCAGAATTCACTTTTCGGTGAAGGTGAGTTGCGGAAGACCGAAGCCTGATTTGAATACAGAACAGCCATAATGCACTGATTGCGTAACACTGTTTGGTGCTCTCTCACTCACTCTACTCCCACACATTCTCAACACAATGAGCAGTAATGAGTGCCATTATTTAATGAGGAGATTTCACCCAGTGGTTTGTAAGTACCTGGACACCTTTTCCCTCAGGCTACAGAGCATACCCTGGGCAGGCCCACAGATCGCGATGCCATGTACTGATAGGCACTGCTAACGGCTCCGATTGGTTGCCGTAACAGGAGTTATTTTAACCAGCATTAAACAAGCAGCTAATATGTAAGACACAATTTCCAAATGGGTTTATTCAGGGACCTGTAACATGACCCATAAGGCCACTGCTGCAACCTGTACATTCTTTATGTGTTTTATGTTATCTTTCTCTGATAAAGGTTGTCAAATTTGAGTTCACTAATCTACCTAAACAGATTGGAATGAAAACAAGGACTGGCCCCTTTTTTTTAATATCACACACACAAAGTGATCTTTGTCTTCATTCGTCAATATGTACAGAAGCTACTGTATGAATCACACCCAGGATTTGTTAGATGTCACACCCAACAGAACCCTGAGGGCTAAGGGTCAAGTTGGTTGTGTGTGGCAGGTAGGGTGTGACATTTGTAATGATGTAAGGTTTGTTTTAATGTGGTTTATTTAGAGTTTTATTAAGGTGTGTGTGCGTGCGTGCGTGCGTGCATGTGTGCGTGCGTGTGTGTGCGTACGTGTGTGTGTGTGTCTGCATGTGTATGCGCATTCATGATACATTTCATTATTATTATTAAATATGTAGTCTACTCGCCAACCTGCAGGGCCACATGAGCAATAAAACACAAACTGGTTTATTCATTAATTAAAATGGTTGCGTGGATAATATATAATAATTGTACAATGGACCCATTTTGGGATCTGCCTGAATGTAGTAAGGGGACATTGTCATGAACCTCAAAAGGGACAGCTATAATGTGATACAGATTCACTGATGGGAGTATTTCTTTGGTTCATATAACAGCATATGGTAGCTCCACAAACAATGGGTTTCCTCAATCCTCACTTTGCCATCAGATGAAAACACTGCATGCTGTACATATTTTGTAGCTGAAGTAGATCTGTTAGAGGTTGAATTATTTATTATTAGTGAATGGTGTAAGTATATTTTATATTTAATATCTGCAGTTTTTTCTTTGTATGGATGGTAATGCTTTCAAAACACTATTTTCAATAGTCCACTTTCACTGACATTAATGTGTTAATATCACATTAGGAAATGTTTTTTAACTTGCATAATGTAGAATGCTTGCCAGAATACCAAGCTGAAATGAAAATAGAGATCTTGAAAGATTTGAGAGTTGTGATTTTCAGTTACACAACATATGTCATACCTGTTATTACTGTCAACTATTGGAGGTCATGACAAGCTCTAACACATTTTAGGAGAACGAGGTGGCTATAGAGTTCAAATGTCTGGTCTTACTAAGTCTGGCTTGCGTACTACCAAAACCAAATGCAAATTATAGTGACTAAAGGTGAATTTCAAGAGTAGAGTAGCAGAGTTTAGAATGATCTCTTACACACACACGCACACACATTTTTATTTTTAATTTGAGATGGCAATTAAATGTACAACAAAGGGCTCCATTTTTTATGCTTAAGGGATGTCTACATAAAATAGGAGCACCTTCTCCAGACTGAGAGGCTACCCACAATATCTGAAACAGAGCTTGCTACTTGTTCTGTATTAGTTTTGAACAGGCTTGCAAATAGCAATCCTCTCACAACTAGTCTATGTACGTGCCCCAGCCTCCCAAAAATAAAACGGTTAAGTTGGCACTTAGTTTAGATGATCCGTCTGGTCTGCCAAAGCTTGCTATTTCAGGACGTGTGTAAGATATAGTTCTTCCAATGATAAAGCAATTACACTGCCTGCTTCCTTTACAAAAAACGTCTCCATGGTGCACACGCACACAAACATGGTTTACATACATATTTAATATATGGTGTAAAAGTAATTCCTGTAAATAAAAGATGATAATGTGAATCCATTTGATAGAATTGTCATTTATTTTTTATGATGCCAGCATAAATTGAATTGCCATGTTTACAGTATCGATTAATAGAGTTTGAACACCAGCCAATTCTTAAGCTTCATTTCGTGTGCGTGTGTGTGTGTGTGCGCGCACACGTGTGCATGTGGATGTGAATGTGTGTGTGTATGTGTGTGTGTGCATCTGGATGTGTATGTGTGTGTGCATGTGGATGTGAATGTGTGCATGTGGGTGTGTGTATATGGATGTGTTTGTGTGTGTTTCTCACTCTGAATGTTGAAAGTGAAAGTAGAATATTTTCAGCAAACAGGTGAATTGTTTGTATCTTTCTATTGACAGTTGTGTGTAAGCCATAGAATCAGTGAAAACCTCCAGAGAAATCGATGGAAGAAAAGATCAATGAGCTTGTCACTTTCTTTACCACAGCTAGTGGGCTAAACATCTTCATCAAGTAAATACTTTTAAATGCACATCAAATGTAGCGTACATTTAACCCCCTTGGGTGTCCTTGGAATCATATAAACACCCTAGTGTGTTAAATGTACACCAGCAGTGTTAAATATTCACTTTAACAGTTTTGCTATGTAGTGCTATACAGCTCAAAGAGATTTTGAAAACCTGTTGAATTTGAAACAAATTGGAAACATTTTCAATATTGACTATGAGCAAGGATGTACATAGAATGAAAATGAAATGAAAATATTCAGAATATAGTTCTATAGGCCTATGGCAAGTAAAAATATTGTTATTGTGAAAATTCAAGTCCCCCAGGATAAGTGTATTGATCCAATAACGATATCAAAAACAGTTTTGTTTTTTTATGAGATTGATGTGTTGCCAGAGCACTGCAATGGCTTAATATTCTTAAGTTTCACTGCCTACTCGGTAAAGGTGAAAACATAAATAACGCCATTAAATATGGAAAATCAGGGAAGGGTTTTTTAAAAGCGGCATAATATGAGGTGTTTAACAGATATGGGGGTGTTCAACTGTAAAATGAACTTCAAGCACATTTGTGATCCATTGTGAATGGTGGTTATGAAACAAGCCTTCCTTTGTTCTAAGGCAACTTATCCACTGTGACATCAGCAAGCTCATGAAAGCCATGGCAACAGCTGCAGGAACCTGTCCTCGCAATGAAATAGCTGCAACAATTTTTTGCCCCCCCCCCCCCCTTACTGGGTTTACTTTGAATTCCTCAAATAAGTGTGGGAGGCAATTTCGTTTTTTTTTTTTGCTCATTTGCTGTCATAGCCCTGTTAAGCATAAGCAGCGTGTAATGTTCTTGCATTTCCTTCCGTCACAGTCTTGTGTATTGCGTCTTGCTCTTGCTGGGATAAGGAAGTGAAATGAGCGGCCCAAGATATGAATAGAATAGTTTTACGGCTGTCCGCCGTGGCTGTGTGTGTATATAGCTCACATAGATTAAAAAGAAGACCGTTGCCATGGCTTGCAAGCATTTCAGGAGGCCAAGGGTTAAGTAGAGTGCCATGGAAACCGCCCTTGTGCTCGTATAATGACGGTTTCAGAGACAACGTTTCCAGCCCCTGTGCGGTTCAAAGTTCAACACTGTATTTTTGTGGTTATCAAGCACTCGCCAGTGTTGGATTTAGCATCAGCTGTGTTACTGGTCATGACTCATGAGAAGCCCATGGAAACCTGGCTGGGAAAGTGTGCGTGTGAGCGCGTGTTTGTTTGCGTGTGGCCATTTCTTGTGTGACTGTAGATGGGCTAGATATGGGCAGGTTGGAAAAAAAGTTCTCGCAACATTTCTGTAATATTACGATAGAAGAGAAAGTTGTGAAAGTGTTGGCTGGAAATCTTGCATGTTAGTCGATGCCATCTGGTATTCTGGAGCTGAGGGTACAGAAAGCGTTTGCATCACAATTGGACCCTTGTAATTTAATATCGTGCTTGAATGTATTGGCGCACCAAAACTAATTTTTCTATAACAGAGAAAAACTATAGACTTTGGAAGTTGTATATTTTTGTATGATTGTGTCCGGGCATAATAACAAAACTAGGTATTGCGTTGCTTTAATGGAAATTAATATTTTCAGGGAGTTTCACAGTAGTCTACTCATGAATTGCATGCAGAGCCTGAAAATGGTGCTGCCTTGGCTGGATACAGGACCTTTTTTTAACTGACATTTGTCTTGGATGTTGCTATACATACATAAATACTGCCAGACTCACATCACTACAAATCCATTGCAAACAATGTTGCTTGCCTAAAGAAGACTAGATAGGTTGAGTCATGCTGGTGCAAACTAAGCTGAATGCAAGTAGCTATAGTCAGTTGTTTTCTCGTTGTCCTCAGTACTTTTGTGTACTGGTAATGCATTCTATGTCGTGCCTAGTGCTGTTCAAAGTAAACAGATGGCAATCCTTGTTTCATCACGTACAGGTTGCTTGCGTTCTTTCTTTATGGTCACTATATCTTCTTACCACATGTCAGCGGCCTACGCATCTCCACCATTTTGATTGTACAGCCAACAGGCCAATTAACAGGAGAACTGAATAAATACAATTTAGCATTACAATACCTGCCAAGTTTTAAATAAAAAGCCCCTGTCACAAGGGGTTTCTGTGTTGGCCCACAATGGGATTTTGCTGTATTTTATAAGCCATTTTTGACCACATCCTTTCTACCTGAGGTAGTGTATCTATTTTTACTGCCAGCTCACTGTTTGCCTTCAAAATCTGCTGATTCCAAATTTCCCACGCATGGCGGTGAGGCGTGACACGGAGACCCCATGGACGGGCTACCACGCATGCGACATGGGTAGACGGCAGGTGTGCCGTTAGAGGCGAGAAGGTGGGCGGGGGAAGTGTGTAGAAGTGTAAGTAAGCAGAGACAAAGAAGGAGACAGACAATGTGCACAGGAAGACTGATGAGTTAAAATGGACTGAGTGCTTTCACTGTGGTGACATGATGTTGACCACAAAGTTTGTTACTGAGCGAGGCCTGCTTATCCTTTTCACCGCGACACAGTGCATCACCTACCATGCAGCCAACAGTTGTGTACGTTTCACCAGCTCATGCACTGTGAAAAATGTGCGATAATCTGAAGAGTTTGCATTTTGCAGGAATTTATGTTTTTGAGCCAGTGAACTGACCTCCATTGACTAACCTCCAGATTTAGTAGCATTAGTGTTAAAAATCAAGTACATTTAGCAACAGGAAGATACTATAGGTAGCAGACACCCACCAACCAGGTGTCTTTCTTTTCAGAAAAAAACCTATTTAGAAGTATAGAAATACTCAGAATAGGCAAACATAAGCCTCAAAAAGAAGCAGGAGAGAACTGTGTATATTTTCAATGTGTACTTTTTTCCTGCATGAAAATGTTTGTTACTAATCTATTTATTTATCCAGCTTTCCAGCTATTCAAGAGCCAGCAATGACAAACATGTGGCACAAGTTCAGTGACTACTGTTTCTCTTATATACTGTCTAATCTTGCCTGAAAATAATAACTCGATAGTTCAGGTATAGCACTGACTTTCAATCAACATACGCTTTATGTTAATATGCTGGCTAAAACATGTTGTAAAATGATGCCCATCCTGTTGAATGCTGATCATTATTTGACATCTCTACATTTAATGCAAGGTGCACTTCTGGAATTGGGGGTTCAGTGGTTCCTGTATTGGTATACTTAGAGCAGGAGGGCCGGTGTGGTGCAGGTTTTTTGTTTTAGCCCAGCACTAAGACGCCTAACCATGATTAGTTAATTAGTTGAATCAGGTGTCGTAGTGCTGGGCTAAAACAAAAACCTGCACCCACGCCGGTCCTTTTCGTTGAGTAAAGTATGGACTTAAATACTGTATGCGTATGTAGCAAGATTTGAGCATATACATGTTTTGTGTTGCTGCAATTGTGATTCACACTTGTGGATTACAGAGTTGTATCTGCCAAAACAAATATTTGCAACTTGTAACATAATGATTTGTCCCTGTAACTGTACAACTCTACAACAGAGCTTGCTGAATTGCCAACACTTTTTGAGGCTGAGCGGCAGGTTAACTAGCTAGCTGTATCATGTAGTGCAATCATATAATACAATCTTACTTATTACTTTTTACTTTTGTTATTTATTTATTTTTTCTAAATTCTACAAAAATTAAAGTCAAGAGGAGAACGATCGAGGAAATTGGATAGTCACCATTTGAGTCTATCCAGGAGAGGGCTGAGCAGCAGTTCCTGAAAAAATAAATAAATAACAAAATAAGTAAGATTGTACTATATGATTGCACTATATGATATAGCTAGCTAGTTAACATGCCGCTCAGCCTCAAAAAGTGTTGGCAATTCAGCAAGCTCTGTATTAATTAAAACATAGCCAACATCTAGATATAAATAATTTTAAAACTTACCTTGGATGAGGTCGCTGAAGTTTCAGACATGGTGGGCTTTCGCTGTGCAGATTCCTTTGGCAGTGGATGGAACCTGCTAGCTAACGGTTTTTCAAGCTGCGCTTCCCCCTCTGCCAAAGCCCCCGTTCCCGTCAAAGCCTGCGGCTACCGACCAATCAGGTAAAGAATTGACTGGGCCCGGCGAGTCCCCCTGCTCAAATCTTTTTTTTGTCTCTAGTTAAACGCAAGAACAGGGACCAAATTTGAGCGGGTAGATGGGAGAGGCGAGCGTGTAGATGGGAGAGGCGAGCGCGCAAAAAAGAGGCGAGAGAGCACAAATGGTAGATTTTGAAAGCACAAAGTTTTAATCTACACATTAGAGTTGTACAGTTACAGGGACAAATCATTATGTTGCAAATCTTTGTTTTGCAGATACAACTCTGTAATCCACAAGTGTGAATCACAATTGCAACAACACAAAACTCAAATCTTGCTACGTACGCGTACAGTATTTAAGTCCTTAATTTACCTTCATAGTAAAGTACGAGCAGTTGCACTCTGTGACTAGTGACATGTTCAGGGTGTAGTTGTTCTTTAAGAAATGTGTGGCTGTGTTTTGTCTCTCCTGTAGATGCGGAGGGGAGCCTGTGCAGAAGCAACCACTTGCTGCACATCACCCTAACCATGCACCGACTACTCATGTCCTCCAGTGACCTCCTGGAGAAACTCATCACTCTATATCCTTCAAAAAAACAATTGGGACAATGAACAAAACAACAAAACCTATAAATGTCCTAACCCTTACAAAAATATTGGCCTTCAAGCAAATTTGCAGCAAACCTTTGGCATTGTTGCCACATGTTTGTGGCAAGCTCATATTTTCATATGCAAATTAGCTTTGTGGGGACTACCATTCACTTCTGGCAAAGTTTTTAGTTCACCACTACTGGCAAACTCTGACAAACCTCTGGCAACATTTTGTGGAAAACAATTTAGTTTGCGCTACATATTAGCTGCAAGTTTGCGGCAACTATCCAGTTTTGTAAGGGAAGTGCCATTTACTTGGAAAGCTAAGAAAACATATATACCCCTTTATTATCAAACATTCCACTGTCATTTGGTATTGCAGAAAACCAATGCGATAGTGTTTTGTCAAAGCTGCACTCCATACAACAAACCCCATGATTCATCCCCTTGAAGACTCACCCAAAATCTGCATTACAGAGATTGTATGATCCCTGCACATGCACCACACATAGTAGATTAGCATAGCAGGAATTCCGCACCTTCTGGTCCGGTCCTATATTCAGTGGTAGCACTGTTCTCAGTCACCCCAAATTTGAATCACAAATTGCACTCTCGGAGTTACTGCCGTGTCACCATAACCTCCGCAAGAATCGCAGCAGCTGAAGTCCAGGCCGTATCTCTCACTGCTGACAGCTGGTAGCCTGTGGGCGTCTGGCGAATTGCTTGTTGCTTAAAGAGCTGGTAGCTCAGATTGGTAAAGCCAGTTTTGTTCTGCTACTGTGGACTCTCACTCGTATATCATAATGATACAGCCCAGGCCTGAACCTGCGATGCCTGTGGTGTACACTGGCTAGCCACGCGCCCGTTACTGACCGGGCCTCGGTAGCCCCGTTCTTATCTTCAACACTCTGCCTTGCGTTCGTTAGATCTCATTGTCTGCTTTTTGTTTGTCTCAGCCGCTCTGTGTGCTTTTTTTTATTTTTATGACCTTCAGCATATCGCACCATGCCACTTGAACGCTGTGTAAACAAGGCCCTTGCTTTGTTCCTGGATCTGTTACATTGTGAATGAGGAATCTGGACCGCCTTTCAGCAGAGACCCAGTCTCGAAGCCCCGGACGGCTCTGTGAAGGGAGCCGCTGTTGTAGGTGTTAATTACGTCTGCCCAGAAGTCGTTTTCAGCTATATATAAATGTGGGCCTCACAATGGCTAAGGAGCCCTCTTATAAAGTCTTGCGTCAGAATACGTGGAACACTTTATGTGCACTCTATTTTTAACCCACCCCTCCCAACAAGCACACACATACACCCACACGCGCACATATGCGCATGCACGCACACACACACACACACACACACACATACACACACACGCACACGCGCCCAGATTTTGTATAGAAGACCCTAAAGGATACATCAAACATTATAAAGTGTGGTTAGGATCACAGAGTAGCACTAGACCCATTAATGTCTTTTGTCATTAACACACTCTGGGAATGTGTAGGCAGCACTTCAGCTCCCATGACGCAATTTGCCTTTTTTGTACAACACTCCACTCTGATCTCTGGAGGCGAAATTCTGTAGAGAGAATGCTTGTAAGTGTGGGGGCTTTAATGTAGATTCATATAATGGGGGGCAAAACATTTTTTAGCCCCTATGATTCTGGCAAACCCAACATGTTTCCCGCACCCTCTGCTGTACATGGGAGACAGTCGGCCAGCCAATGAACGGCGCTCTCGCCACCAAGCCACGGTGATTCAGAAAGATGGCGATGGCACCACGCTTCAGCGGAGGGTGTGGGTGCTCATGGTTTTTATTTGAGAGATAAACATGCCTTGGATTCCGGTACCCTCACCTAACCTCAGAGAGGGTTATTCATTTAACCACCTACTCAAAAACTGTTCCCTTTAGCAGGTTCCTTGCGCCGTGCAGTGCTGGAAGCAAGCATCCCATGCTGTTTCTGTGCTTGTTAAAGCACAACTGAACTTTGGTAGAACTTTGGGTTGTGTAGTTACCTGGCCACGATATGAGTGGATTCTGTCAATACAAACATGTGTAATTAAAATAATTTATATAGTACTATTTTCATCAATGTTGTTAGCAAGCTACCAGAAAAGACTAGCAAAATATTGGCAGATCGGTTTGTTTACCATAGATACAGTTGAAGTGAGAAGTTTACATACACTTAGGTTGAAGTCATTAAAACTAATTTTTAACCACTCCACAGATTTCATGTTAGCCAACTATAGTGTTGGCAAGTCAGTTAGGACATCTACTTTGTGCATGACATTAATTTTTCCAACAATTGTTTACAGACAGATTATTTCACTTTTAATTCACTATATCACAATTCCAGTGGGTCAGAAGTTTACATACACTAAGTTGACTGTGCCTTTAAACAGCTTGAAAAATTCCAGCTTGGAAAATTCCAGAAATTGACATTATTTGAGTCAATTGGAGGTGTACCTGTGGATCTATTTTAAGGCCTACCTTCAAACTCCTATCGCGGAGCGATACTTTACGTTACCTACGAATGTAGTGCCGGCACTGGTCGACTACAACAACAAAGAAGAGCAACAAGTTGCAATGGCCATGTTCGCTCCGCCGCTGTACTTCCACAGAGAATATAGGTCAGCACAAAGTAAAGGATTCAACGATAGTTTGACTTAAAAAATGATGGTATAAACACTCAAAATAACCCCGATAGACTGTCGTCGTATTTTATTTGCTTTGGGTGCACTGTGGAGTGTTTTAGTGCGTTTGGTAGTGGATGCTACCAGTTACCTTAGAGTTGCGCTAGCATTAGCAACGGGTGTATGTCCAAAAGAAGGGACAGCATGGAATTAGCTAAAAATGGTTTCCATCAATCAACTACATCATGGGTAAGTCGTAATTGAGACATTATGTCCAAAATTCCGAACTGTCCCTTTAATGCTTCTGTTCTGCAGAGGACAGTTGTTGAAAGAATCATGGGAGTTGTATTCTGAAAGACCCTGATCCTTCAGGCTCTTTTTAAGATGCTTAAATGAGCTTCTACGTCCTTCTTGGCACCTAGACGGGTCCTGTTTCCTCACACAACCCTCCTGTAGGGTTGGTACCATCGGGAGTACCACACAGTGGCCTGACAAGGACATGTCACAGTAATCTTATGGTGGGCTGAATGTGTGCTACGGCATATCACTGAACACCTGGGAATTCCTGCTGCTTACCACAGAAACATTTGCTTCAAAGCTGCATGGAGTGTTGACGGTATTGCCAAACAAATGGTCAAAGGATGAACATGTATGAAAACTGCTTTTCCTGCTTCTGACTCATGAGTATGTTGCACTCTTCCTTAACCCCCTATTTCACGTTTAAAAGTGCAGTGGAGAAGGAGAGCCCCACAGAGTGTCAGAAGATCTGCTATTTCATCAGGTAAGTGCATCCGTCTCCACTGGGACTGATCCCAGACATCTGGCCTCCTCAGTATAATAGGCTTTTACCTCCTATCTTTGGCAAACTGAACACGTAATTAAAGCTCACTCTGCATACAGCAACTTCTGAATGAATATGAACTTAACTCTACTGATATCAACCTACATCCACAATGAGTTGTAATTGGCCTGGAGGATGGAGCAAGGAAGAACTCAATGTACGGAAACACTTCCTTTTACAGCCATGTATTCTTACATGGTAAGAATAGCACATAATTGGGTAATTACCACTGGTAAAAAAAAATAGGTAGATACTTAAAAACTAAAGCTGAAATACACCTCCTCTCTTACCTATCAAGGCAAGTGACTTATCTTGGAGTTATAATAGGTTTAGGCTGGTGAGTGCAATTGTGTACTTCCTCGGAAATTAGACAGTACTTTCTTGGAAACATCTCCTCTATTGCCAATCAATTTAACAGTTATTATCTAAGATTTAGGTTGGTAATAGCCTGTTTAATTACGTACTTTCTAGGAAGTAAGGCAGTACTTTTACTTCATAGTTCATATTTACTTCATATTACTTCATAGTAATAGTTTATGGTTACACCCTATTTTAAGGGTTTATTAGACCTGCATATGAAATTGTTTATTTTTAAGAGATCAAAATTATTGCAATAACAATTATTGAAATAACTGGTAACAATTTCCAAAGGACCAGTACTCCTTGAGTTTCACAGTATGTTTTCTTATTTATTTGCTAAATTCTTATAAATATGTGTGTTTTTTTTTAATGGAGGGTCTACATAAACACAAGTACTTGTTTGCTATTGTGAGGTACTTTCCATGATGTACAGATAGAAATACAACATCTCGTATCCCTAAAAACATGTGCAACTGTATGATTAAGAAGTACCTTCTCATTTACTAAGCCAGTCAACTGAAACAGGACTGTAAAATTATGAAATGTTTACTCCCATGGTTCTAACCACATTCTTTCCAATCAATGAGTGAAAATCTTTTCCAAGTATGTTTCACAAAAGCTACTAGGCAATAAAACACACTTTACCGAGGAAGTCTACTGAAACGGGACCGTGAAAGAAAGCAGCGTTTAATCTCATGGTGTTACTGAGTTCTCAACACATCCTCTTTAATGCTGTTTATTTCCTTTCCAGTCAATGAAGGCAAATCTTTACCAAGTACGTTACACAATGTAACTTTTTGAGTAAGTGAACTGAAACTGTACTGTAAAAGGAAGTGATGTTTAATCCCAAAGCATTGCCAGGTTTTAAGAAACGGTGGTAATGTTCCAATGCAAAATTGTCAACCCATGACACGTACAGTGTTCCATTATGTTACTAAGTAAAATAATCTGAATTACCAGGCTTTGAAAATGAAAGGAGACCACACAATTAAGCAATTTTTAGGTCTAGATAAATGGAAGCTACCCTTTATCAGAGAATACAAAAACACAGATCCCAACAGAGCCTAACCTTAATACCATAAAGTTTAAAATGTGAAAATAAACACACACTTCAGAGAAAATAAGAAAATGTACCATGAAACTCAGGGAATTTTGGTCCTTTGAAATGTGTTACCAGGTAAGTATTGTTATAATTTTGTGAAATCTGACATTCATTAAAACTGACAAAATGGAGCCCTGGCAAATATACCTGTAACATGTCTGCGATGTCTCCCTTTGCTAAGATACTGGATCAGGGAGTTTTGGACAATGTTCCGATTGCACAGTAGTCTCTCGGACACTATAGAGTGCTTCCGGGATCTGATGAGAGAACAGGGGCAGGAGAGACTGTGCCCCCTTCTGGAGACTAAATGGCTGTGAGTATCTTTCGTGACCCGTCACCTTTTTTTTTTTAAAAACACCTGGCACTGCGCTAACTGCAACACTGCTGCACTGTCCGTTTGATTTGACTAAAGCCCCAGTCTGCGATGAGTCATTGTGTGTAGGATACTGGCACCCTTCCCTTTGGCATGCCTCCAGACCACCACACACACGCAAAGTACACACACACACACACACACACACACATACATACATACATATACATACATACATACATGCAGATACATGCGGTTAGGTCTCTACCGTGACAAGGGAACTGCAGCTCTCTGTACCATGCAAGGTTATCACAATGTTATAGTACTCTTCCTCAGACGGTGGATTTTTTTTTTTTGTGCACCTTGAGCACAGGCTGTGGGCTGGACCACAGTGTGACTGCGCAGTCGCTCAGTCCTCAGGCTGCTTGTTTTATGAGTCACCGCGGAGCGAGGCTGGTTTCTTCCACTGAGGAAAAAACTATCCAGACGCACAGAATATTCATCAGTTCAGTACCGCGGGCAAGAGACGTTCTTTCTTGAAAAGATTTTATATTTCCGTTTGCGATCCTGACCACCGTAACGTGGGCTATAAAACCGTAGAATGCCCTATTCTGATATTTACAATGATTAAAATACAAACAGCTCAATCCGTTTATTTGGTTTATTGGTTTTGCGGTTTAGTTTAGTTTATTGTGTTTATTTGTCAGGGACCATGTAAAACAAACATTAAAAGAGATGCTTTGCACCAGATTTTAGCTACTAGCTAATTTCCATCTGCAGTCCCAGGGCAGGTAGATGTAAAACATCTATGACACGGTGAAAATGACAATGATGTTCTAACTTGATGTGAGAAAAAATATTTGAATTAAGTATTTAGCAGTTATTTCCCTTGTTCTGTAGAGTGTGCACACCTCCAATGCACTAAGCATAAGCCAGGGACATGCTATATACTACTACAGCCTAAACATTACACAGGACAGCTAGCAGCAATTGAAGTAGAACCATACAGTATCTCTTATTATCGGACAACAACTTGGTGGCCTGTGGACACCTGATAGAGGTAATACTCCTGGTGGGTTAAAGGGACATTTTCAACATGATTGTCATCACATATGCTTAGCTGTCCAATCATGCTAGAGGTCTAACTCATACCATTGGCCATTACATGACGCTACGAAGGATCTCTTGACACCCTCTGTGATTTCTGTCCGCAGAAGTGACAGGGACTGGTCACGGAAGGCCAGTCAGAAGATTAAGGCCAACAGCAGTAAGAAGAGGAAAGTGTCGCTGCTGTTCGATCACCTGGAGCCCGAGGAGCTGGCAGAGCACCTGACCTACCTGGAGTTCAAGTCCTTCTGCAGGATTTCAGTGAGTTGCCACCTTTAGAGTATATAATATGTAGAGACAGCGACGTCAATAGAAACCAACGGGGAGCACATCCGAACCAGGAAGTTTTCATTTTGCGCTCATGTCACGTGCGCAGTTGTGTCCTTAGAGTCCACATGTACAACGAGGATGGCGCAGAAAGTGACGAAGACGGCTACTTCAAAGCCTTAAGAGTATGTGATTGGTTGCCAACTAGCGCGCAATTCTTTAAGAAATGTTAATGCACAGAGTTAACGTCAATATATGAGTGGAGTTTTTTTTTTTGCTGTCAAAAATGGAGCCCAATGGGGAAACTAACTTTTTGAGCAAAATTGTAAATATCAGCAGAGGTCGACATTATAGCCAGTGCTGAGGTTCAGAGCCGAAAGCTGGCCCCTTGGTTGCCACCTAGCATCCAGCTATACAGAGCAGACCACATTATTTCAGGGGTTTCTCTAGCTCCAAATCCATTTTCTGTGATTGAGGGAGTTCTTTCCTGATTGGCCGTCTGGATCAGAGTTTTGATTCAGCATGGCAGAACGCTCTCCTGCTGATTGCAGCCCAGCTGTCCTGATAGTCGAAACGAAGCTCACGGCGCTCTTCACGAATGTCCATGCCTCATTCAAATTAAGACCCTTATTACCAGCTTTTCTTGCGACATATGGTTAATTGTTTGGAAAAAAACCATTCAAATGAAGATGCTATAATAAACCTATGCAGTTAATGATATTTTGGGCTAGAAAATCATTTTCCATTTGAGCACGGAAGATTAACCGCTCAACTGGGGAACACATTGAAAGCTAATGGATATAGACATTGAATAAACCAACCAGTAGCCATATACAGACCTCAGGGTTACAGACTGACCGGTCAACAGAACAGGGTATGAACACGGAAGTACCATTAGCAATTACTTCATGGTTGATGCTAGATTGGATAGCCCGGAGGGACCTGGGCGGGACCCTGGGACACTATCTTAACAGTTCGGGCATGAGCCCGAGTTACGTGAACTGCTGTGAGGTTATGTTTAGGGGTTGGTGCTAGGTTAACAACCAATAACAGCAGAGCATCCCTCCCAGGGTCCCGCCCAGGTCCCTCCGGGCTATCCAATCTAGCATCAACCTTACTTCATTTCTCAATTTGAGCCAGGGATATATGGCGCAAAAGGTGTGTAAGTTTGAAGGGGGGATGTCTGCATAATTTCCTCCGCGTTACAGATCACAATACTGAAGGCAGCTCTGTCAGTTTGCAGATTACCAGAACTACATACGCAGTGGCTGCATGAAGGATAACCTGATGATGGAGCGCTCCATTGCCCTCTGCAACGGGATCTCCCAGTGGGTCCAGCTCATGGTCCTGAGCCGGCCAACTGCCCAGCTCCGGGCTGAGGTCTTCACGAAATTCATCCACGTCGCTCAGGTACCCCGCCCCCGACCCCCGACCCCCACCGCCAACGCAGCCTGCTGCTCTATATCAAAGCGATCCCGTGATTACCAAGAGCTACTGCTGGGTCTGTCTGTAATCACTGGTGCTGGCAGACAGGTGCATGGAGTGCCGCCTGTTGCATGTTAATAAAACTAAGTGGGACACTAATGATTTTCAAGTGCTGCGTGATACGCTTTTAGCACATCAAAGACATTCGCCAGTACAGAGAAAATGGCAGCCCTGAATATTAACCAGGTCTTGGCGGTTACTAATGGATGCACTGGTTAAAAACGCCGTTGCTGAAATGCAAGCCGCTGAGAGGCGCGGTGCGGCAGGAAGAACTCGCGCTCCAGTCGGGCAGGCGGCCTGCGCTTTCTTCGGAGCTGCAAGGCATCGTTCAAATGCAGGGGCCCAGAGACCGTGCGTCAGGGTGGGGTGTGAACTCTGCGCTCAGCCGACGGAGCTGGGGAGAGTGTGAACGGCGGAGGCCCCCCTCGCAGTTTCGCTAATGCTCCGAGCCGCCGTGTCTACACAGGCAGCGCCATCTACCCCAGGAAGCACAATGGCCTTGTGGGGCGACTGTGAGAATCACTGTGACTGAAGCGGCGGTGGGGGCTTCGGTGGAAAAGTTAAGCCGCAGGCGCTTTTGCTTTTGACTGGGTTTGGTGTACGTGTGTTTCTTTTTGTTCACGTTGTGTCTGCGTCTCTGTCACAGAACCTCCATCAAATGCACAACTTTAACACACTAATGGCGGTGGTTGGAGGCCTCTGTCACAGCTCCATCTCCAGGCTGAAGGACACCAGCTCGCACGTCCCCAGCGAGGTCACCAAGGTATCCGCAAACGCCTCTTTGCGAGCGCTCACCTGAGGTTGTATTAGACTTGTGTGAGATGCACCAAAAGGTTCACTAGCCATGCCGAAGTCCTGAGTTAACCAGCTTTACTGTCATCAAAGTTTAGACGTACTTCAACTTTTTTTATTTTGAAGCAATGCCTGGCTTGGCTCTCATGTACCAGGCAGGAATAATACTATTAGGATGTGCATCATATTGAATTATACGGTGTGTCACACCCGCCAAAATTATGACACAAGTGAAATGTCCTCCAAAAATGATAAAACCTCTAAATCTCTGACGTTATTCTATTTGCTGTGATGCTGTGCCAGATGGCATAAATGAGTAAATGCTTCTACACAACCAGTGTTTCATACAGAGCAGTTATTTTGACAGAGTCTTATTTCTTCCCAGGTGCTGAACGAAATGACGGAGCTGCTGTCCTCCTGCAGGAACTATGACAACTACAGGCAGGCCTACAGCAAGTGCACAGGATTTAAAATCCCCATCCTGGGCGTTCACCTCAAGGACCTCATCTCTGTCAACGAGGCGATGTCCAACTACGTGGACGACAGCAAGGTCAACGTGCAGAAGCTGCAGGCCCTTTACAATCACATCAATGAACTGATTCAGCTCCAGCAGACGCCGCCGCACCTGGATGCCAACAAGGACCTGGTCCACTTACTGACAGTCAGTACACAACCGCTCTTACACACACAGAGTCGTAACGGTCACGGCTATGGTTGTGCTAATGGCCTTATGACTGCTACCGTTGGTACCGTTGGCTGCTAACTTGGTCCGTACTGTACCGAGGACATGGTTTGGTGCTGTTAAAGATCTAGTGTACGTAGGGAAGGCCTGGGGCCAGCTGCACCATCTGGGCTTAACGTCAGAATTTGTGTTTTGATTTTACGCCGGTTGCACCAACTGGCTTTACCAATCTGGTGCGCACATACTGTACATGTGAATAAACATGCCAAGCCTTCCACCTGCTGTTTTTTTCCTTTAAAAATACCAAAGGTATGTTAACCCATGTAAGACCATACTGACTGCCAAACTCATTTGAGCATCTCAGGGCAATACAGAAGGACCGTCCTTGTTTTATTTTTTCCTCGCGATACGTCGTTGAGCTCATTGAAAAGCAGCTATTTTCCCATAGGAATACATTGAGCAGCTGAGACTAACCAACCTAGTGACGTCACGACCGCAGTTGGTCCAAGATGGCTGCGCCCTAGTGGAGAAACGGCAAACTTGTACTTATTTTTCCAGCAAATACAGGTCGATTTGAGATTTGAACGCATCCCCATATCTCATTTAAGGTGAAAAGCTAACGAACCAGACCCACTTTACAGAGTGCTTCATGTCCCCTTTAATTCCCACTCTATGTGAAATCTTTAGCAGGATTTATGCCCAGGCACAACATAATGAAGGTCATGAGCTCAGGTAGTGCAACAGGCGTAATTGTTATATCTGACTGAATGCTCTGTTCTACATTGAACGTACACTACAGCAGTGTTTCTCAAATGTGTTCACTAGTGCCCCTAGTGTGTTTTGTTTTTAATATTGGTTATGAACAATTCCAAAACAACCCCACGTTAATAAAATCACTTAAATTTGGATACTAACATTCCAGTTTAATAAATCTTTTCTAACCTTTTTTATTTAAAAGAAAGCAATGAGCATATCACTTGCCAATTGCCAATATAAGCTTAGACAGAAACACCAAACTTTTGTCAGTATTTATTTTTTTGTGCTGGTGAAGGGGGTACTCGGCTGAATAGACATATCTTAGAGGGGGTAGACTAGTAAAAAACAGTTTGAGAACCACTGCAGTACAGGATTAAACCCGGATTATTTTCAGTTGGGGCGACAGACCCCTGGTCCACTTAGTGATGTGTAACATTCTTCCACCTGGCTCTATTGCAGCTGTCTGTGGACTTGTACTATACCGAGGATGACATCTATGAGCTGTCTTATGCTCGGGAGCCTAAGAACTGCAAGGCACCGGTGAGTGACCCCGGGTTCGTAAACTACGCCCACTTAGGTTGTATCCCCTACAACAGAAACGACTACCCTGCTTTCCGCTTACAATATGAATCAGTCTTGTGTAGGAGTGAGCTCTTATTATTTACTGTGCAATTGCACATTGACATCTGCTGAATGACGGTTAATTACTTCACAGTCAAATGGGGGAAAAAAGCGCAGGACACGACTGTTAATTTTGTATTCACGCTGTTTTCCCATCAGCCCGCTACCCCCTCAAGACCTGCAGTGGTTGTGGATTGGGTCTCGGGCGTGGCCCCGAAACCAGACCCCAGAACCATCAGCAAGCACGTTCAGAGGATGGTGGACGTGAGTCTGGAGGAATCCTTCACTTTGAGACTGAATCGTGTTCCTTGCTGACACACAGCATTTAGCTTTTGACTTTGGTTTTCAAGATGGGGAAACTAATGAGAATGTGGAATGATTTAATGTGGTAAAGCAAGCGTAGCCCTTCACGGGAGTGCAGACGGGAGATGACGAGGGAAGAGCTAGTTTAACCTCTGTCACTGGATGTCACCTTCCCTCCGCTCTGTTGTCAATTAGCCTTGAAAACGGAACGATGCCTGTTGGGAAAAAACCTCCCGCTCTGTGAGATGCAGTAGCTCCACTGTTCCACCAGGGGGAACCAAAATACTGCGCCTCCGTAATGTGACATGCAAAAAAATCTCCTCTGCATACTAGCGTCTGTCACCATGTTCTAAACTACATGCATCTTGTCTTTGACAGTCTGTGTTTAAGAACTATGACCACGATGAGAACGGCTATATCTCTCAAGAGGAGTTTGAGAAAATTGCTGCTAGCTTCCCCTTCTCCTTCTGCGTGATGGATAAAGAGAAGTGAGTCCTTGTGAAATGATTTGTCGTGCGCTGTGTACGCTGTGCGCTGTGGTCATGTAGGGTAGATACTAGTGTATGGCTATGAGCCTGAGGTCAGAATGTCAGAAGGAGGTAAACCCTTATGAAACGTAGCCCGTGACCAACGAGGGCTGAAGCCTGCGTGTTTCCAACGAACCCCCCCCTAGAAAAAAATACCTTGGTTCCTGCTTCCATTTCTCTTAGTGACAAAATTTGATGACCATATACAGTCAAGCCGGAAAGTCTCCCCACCCCTTTCACCTTCTCCACGTTTTATTACGTTACAGACATATTCCAAAGTTGATTAAATTCCTTTTTTCCCTCAAAATTCTACACACAACACCCCATAATGGCAATGTGAAAAAAGTTTTTTTGAGATTTTTGCAAATTTATTAAAAATAAAAAAATAAAATTTCTCATTTACATAAGTATTCATACCCTTTGCTTTAACGTATTTTTAAAGTATCATATTTCATATTTGGTCGCATATCCTTTACATGCTGTTACTTCCTGAAGTCTGTGACCATCAACATAAAAAAAACTGTCAATATCTTATTTTCAGGTACTGTTACAAGCGATACTATAACCTCTCTGCATTTGAATGGATCTCTATGGAAATTGGGGGGTGAGACTAGATTCAGCTGTAAATTACACTGGTACAGTATGGAACACATGGCTGGCTAAATGGCTGTAAGTTATCAAGGGTCTGAGCTATCAAACGAGCCCCAAACCATCACTCTGTTGCCAGATATGGAGTAGATGTGGATGGATCACTGCAAGGGTTATTTCTCCGGACTCATTTTCCTATAGAACTCTATGGGGAAAAAAGTCAGGAGAAACAACCCTTAAAGTGATCCATCCACATCTACTCCATATCTGGCAACAGAGTGATGGTTTGGGGCTCGTTTGATAGCTCAGACCCTTGATAACTTACAGCCATTTAGCCAGCCATGTGTTCCATACTGTACCAGTGTAATTTACAGCTGAATCTAGTCTCACCCCCCAATTTCCATAGAGATCCATTCAAATGCAGAGAGGTTATAGTATCGCTTGTAACAGTACCTGAAAATAAGATATCGACAGTTTTTTTGATGTTGATGGTCACAGACTTCAGGAAGTAACAGCATGTAAAGGATATGCGACCAAATATGAAATATGATACTTTAAAAATACGTTAAAGCAAAGGGTATGAATACTTATGTAAATGAGAAATTTTATTTTTTTATTTTTAATAAATTTGCTAAAATCTCAAAAAAACTTTTTTCACATTGTCATTATGGGGTGTTGTGTGTAGATGTTTGAGGCAAAAAATGAACTCAATCTATTGTAGTATAAGTCTGTAACGTAATAAAACGTGGAGAAGGTGAAAGGGTGGGGAGACTTTCCGGCTTGACTGTATATGCAAAATCTGTGTACCATTTTGACACCAAAATTTAAAGTAATATTTTAAAACTGCACATCTATACTCAGTACTGTACATTTGGTAATACATGGACATCAAGGCCTTCCTTTAGCGAGCATTAAATAGTTTCCAAACTACCTGTCTCTTATCCATTTGTACAACTGTGTATGTACTGACTGAGTACACACACGTATACCTTGTCAGTATGTACTATATGCACTGACTGGGTACATACTGATTAAGTACCTTGCTCGTGGGAGCGATAGCATGGGGTTGGAAATTTAAAGCTAAAGCCCCTGTGATCTGGTTACTTTAGAGAGGGCCTGATC
Source organism: Synaphobranchus kaupii (assembly GCA_029718625.1). Lineage (NCBI taxonomy): Eukaryota > Metazoa > Chordata > Actinopteri > Anguilliformes > Synaphobranchidae > Synaphobranchus > Synaphobranchus kaupii. The sequence goes on from CM056390.1 coordinate 21,077,916, forward strand.
AGCAGGGACGAAATCACAGCGTACTTCATGAGAGCCAGCGTCATCTGCTCCAAGCTGGGCGTCGGCTTCGTCCACAACTTCCAGGAGACCACCTACATGAAGCCCACCTTCTGTGACAACTGCTCTGGATTTGTGAGTGCCTTTCGCCGTCCGTCGTTTCCGCCGTTGTCACTTAATTCCGCAGTGAATGATCGACAATTATTACAGCCACCCTTATGAACGTACATAGATTGCACTACATTGTACTACACTGTACGTATAATCCACACAGTGAGTGAAGAAGTATGGGTTAATTACCTCGCGCAGGTACGCGACAGCATTGCGCCACTTGGGATTTGAACTTTCTGGTTACATGTCTAACGCACTGCTGCCTAGACTTTTGAATCTGTATCGCTGAAATCCTTCGTGTTTGTCTCTCGATGTAGCGCCGCATTTGTTTGACTGCTTTTAACTTGTTGATTTCCTTGTCTTTCACAGTTGTGGGGTATCATTAAACAAGGCTACAGATGCAAAGGTGATTCTTCACAGCTGCTGTTGCCCCCGCCGCTCCCCGATGTTATTTACCTGTCCCAGTCGACTGTTGAGAGTATTAACCGTTACTTTTGTTGTTATTGTGAGGTTCATTACAGCCTTGTTACCGTGCAGTCTGAGTGCATACGTGTATTACGAAGGATAGTGCTTTGTGGGAGAAGCAGGCAGAGTGAGTGAGCACGCTTGTAAGCACAGCGCTCGCTGGCTTAACTGAGCTCTCAGACGGAGGCGCCTGTAGCGAGTGAAACTACGCAGCGCTTAAGAAACAGTCTGTGGGTTCCGTAGCACGGGGCGCTGCCTGAACCCGGCAACAGATGAAAGGCTCTCGGATCTACAGCTTAAAACCACAGAAGATGCGCTTCCCCCCCACTCGACTCTGCATTCAGTTGTTGTCAAGGCTGTTTGCATAGTAACACGCACCTGAGGCCTGTCGGCTCTAAACCTTCGCGGTGTAACTAATGCTCATTTTAGTAAGAGGGATTAATGAGAGGATTTTTGGTCAAAAGTAAAGGCGGCGTAGCTTGCTGGGCCCCTTGATCTCCTGTTGTTTGCATTTAAAGTCGGCGGATTAATTGGCGCTCTGTTGATTTTTACATGCGATAGCCGCTGCCGCGTACAGCGCGGCTAGGCTACGCATACGGAGCGCAGCTTTGATGCGCGTGCTCTCTGTCGGCTTTGCGTGCAGACTGCGGGATGAACTGCCACAAGCTGTGCAAGGACCAGGTTGCCTTCGAGTGTAAGAAGAACATCAAGACCAGCGGCGCCACAGACAGCAGCCCCACTGCTAGCTCCACTCCCACCACTGCTGGTCCCCCAGGACCCAGGAGCTTTGAGCAGGGTAAGGGTGCCCACAAACACAACCCCCCCCTCCTCCTCACCACCCCTCAATAAATAAGAAGGCTAATATGACCTGATATCACAGATAGGGAGCTGTTAGAATCACTGCTAGTTGGCGTCAAGCTGAAAATCAGCAAAAACAACAGAATCGGTCGCGCCTCACAATTGTTGTTAAAAACATGTAGGCTATCGTAACATATAAAGGAAACAATTGAGATGATCTGTACTCTACGGTCCTGTGAATTTCACAGCAGTCCTGTACAAGGAGAATAATGTCCTTGAGAATTGAGGTCCTTGAAGAAGATAGTTGTTTAACATTTTTTCTTCACGTGTTGCAAGCCGTATTGCTAAACGATTGTGGTTTTAGTCTTGGGTCACCGGAATCTGAGTTTCCTATCCAGACAGATTATCACGTGGATGAGGCAAAACATCACATGGAAAATAGGGGTGATACTGAGTTCTATTTTACTTCAGGCCAATGGGAAGGAAATGTGGCAAGTTGACTGTAATGGAACGAGCCGATACGCCGGCCCCACCATTGAAACCTCAGCTAATTTAAAAGGCTCTGGAAAATTCCCCTAGTAATGTCATGTACACGTGTAAATACCACCACCCACTGGCTGCAGTGCAGAAAAATAACAATTAAACTCATGCTGCAAACACAAGGAATTATTATCCTAGTTTTGGTCAGCAGGTGGCACCATTATTCCATAGAATACCTTTGAAACGTGTCATTCTCAGTATCTTATTAGTACACTTATAATGTTGAGCAGGATCTGACAGACAGTCTTCAGCCTGGTTTTTTGTTTCCTGTCTTTGCATCTACACCTGAAATTATTACTATTTGGACACTATTTGTGAGATTAAAATTAGACCTTAACTAGGTTCTGATTTTACATTTCTCTCCAACCGAGCTGCATTGATCTGCAGAAACTGAAAAATTGCCTATGGTCAGGAATGTATTTTTTAACATTACTTTTGTTTTCATATAATTTCAGTTTCAATTTGTGTGCTGAGGATTTTATAATAATTACGAGGCACAGATGTGTGAAACCCAGCATTCTAGATTCAGTTCACTCTGAAAATAGCTGAAGGATGTCTACTGCATTTCAAATGTGACACCAACAGTTCAGCTCCATTCCTTTAATGATAAATGCAATCAGTACATCAGCTATAGTTTCTGTTCGTTGCTTTTATAGGTGCTTGTTGGCAGTGAAAACATTATGCTTCTATAAAGGCAAAGCGATTTTAAGGATAAAATCATTTTGAACTCACTATCAGACGGTTTATAGTATGCTCACATCAGACGGTTTATAGTATACTCACTATCAGACGGTTTATAGTATACTCACATCAGTGGGTCACATTTCTTTTTGCCAGACACTGATTTACTGGAACTTGTCAGAGAAAGGCCTGCTGGGTAATTTCCCTGTGTGGGTGGAATAAAAGGTCACAAGCTCCCCCTACCGTAAAGGTGAACAAGGAAACGTCTCACTTACTGTAACAAGAGTATATTTTCAGAGGCATCTGACAAACGACTTGAAGAAAACCCAGAGTTGTATTTCTACGTAGATTTCTATCTTTAGAAATATTGCAAAGGCCAGGACTAGAATACAAAGCGGCTCGCGGGAGAAACGTATAATCCCCACGGGCTCTTCATCTGTTTGAAAATTCCCCATCCAGCGAAAGCTTGAATTTTATTGGGCGGCAATCTCTTTGAAAATAAAATCCGACGAAAAAAGAATGTATCGGGTTGTAATGTGTCACGCTGCCTTACCTTGCCTTGTCTAGGTTCAGAAGTGGGACCGTTCACATACCCTGCTGACGAATCTGCCGACAACAGCGAACGGGGAAAAGACTGGCACCCCGTCTCTCCCGCCACCCCCAATGTGAAAAGCCCCATCGTCCTGCTGCGGCCCCCGGGGGTCCACAAGAGCACCCAGACCGAGGGGCCCCAGAGCCCGGAGACCGCCCCTCCCCAGACCGCCCTGCTGAGCCCTGGGCCTGCAGCCCTCACTCCCTGCCCCAGCCCGGTCCCTGTGCGCAAACGGGCCTACGCCAAGTGGGAGAACCGGGCATCCACGGTGCAGAAGCCGAAAGAGGAGGACGACCAAAACAAGCCAACCTACGAGCAGCTGGAAAAGGTACACCGAGAACCGACATCACTCAGAGCCCTTCTCTCTGTTTGAGTATTGAGCGGCGGGTATATACCAGCGGCGGCTCTTGAGCCGGACGCGAATATCTCACCGTTGAATCAATCGCCGGTCGTTGTTCTCATTTATTTTTTCACAATGAAGCAATTTATGAGCTGAAAAATCCATATCAATTCTGTGTTTCGGTTTTACTTTGTGGGAGTATCGTTTTTTTGTTCTTTCCGCACAGTAAATACATTATGTGTGAGCAGATGCCTGCACCCTGCAAAGTACAACAGCTGCTTCTCATCATGGATTTGAACCCACAGCCCATGGCTCCAGACATTTTGTGCCCTAAGCGTCACTGCACTCCTGGTGAAACAGCTGGCTAAATTGTTCGGCAATATTTCCTTAGGCTCTATTTGTCGATTCTCTTGATCTTAGGTTTTTTTTTTTTTTGTTAAGTAAAATTAGTTGTGTCTGTTTCTCAGGGGTACTATAGTAGGGGTTTCATTTGCAAATCAGAAATGTACATAAGCCAAGGTCCTTCACCACTACACCACTCTGCATCCCACTTGCATTCTCATATCATTCCATTTAGACTGTGTTGCTCTGACGGTCTGACGCGTGTGGATCTGCTCACAGGAGAAACAGTCCCTGCAGAAGAGCAACGAGACGCTGCAGCGGAAGCTGCGGGAGGCGGAGCGAGAGGTGGAGATCCTGCAGACGCTACTGAAGAGACACGCCCTGCACCCTGTGGAGGAGGACTCGTCGTCTTAATGAGGGCGGCCCCACCCTGTGTACAGATGCACTCGTACCGTCAGAGCTGGAGCTCCACCCGCTGACATCACCAGAGCCACTCGCAGCGACAAGGGGCTGGAGCTCCTCCCACGGATTGGCCGAGGCACGCGCGGGGAAGAGGTGCAGAGGCTCCCGCAGCGCGCACTCCCGGTCACGCTGGCAGGGGCCGCGAAGGACGCGACCCCCACGGGTCAGAGCCTCTGTGGCTCTCCCCAAAAGCACCAGAGCACCTCGAACCGCGAAACATGGGGCAAGAGCTCCGCCCAACAATGTACAGAAGCATTTATATCAAGAGTGGCTGACGCTCCATTAGTAGCTACATCTATTTATGTCGAGAGGAAACTGAGCTCCATCCAATAAGGCCACATCCACACAGACCAGAGGGCCTGAGGACTCTCCCATTATTGTGTCACTCTTACAGACGTACTGCAGTGGGAACCATTGTTGGTGGAAGACTGTGTTTGAGATGGAGAGGCAGTTAACCAGAGAGCACGCTTGGCTTCTCATGACCTGAAAAGTGGTTAGGATACTTCTGAAACCCAGATTCAGTGTTGTGTCTGTGTTGTCTTGTCTTTGCATATTAATATACAGAAACAGAATTAGCCTATTATTTGTTTTAATGTTTTCTCATGAAGTACGTTCTGTATGTTAGATTGCCTTCTTGCGATATTTACTTTAGAACACTACAGGAAGAAAGGTATTGTAAATAACTGAAATATGAAATGGATAATGGTCATAAATTTACAAACAGGTCATTATTAGTGTTGAGGGTTATTGCATTACATTAGATTAATTTGAATGAAATCCCAGTCCATGAGCACATTTCTGTGTGAGTATGAAGCCTGTGTAACATGAAGTGACTCACAGCCAATAAAATAGCAGGATGGCATTATGTGATATGTATTATAGCTAAGGCTGGATGTTTGTCATGGAAAATAATGGCTAATGTCATGGAAAAGTTGTCAAATCACGAAAACTGAAAAAAGTGGCAGAAATCACAGACTGTTTTAAAAAAAACACATTAATTTATTAAATTAACCAATAGATCTCATGCACAGCAGTGGGGAAACAATTGAAATAACATGCAGAACTGTAGCAACAGTAACGAGTGCTTGAAGTTTCAAAAAAATCAGCGGGCAGTTGCAGCTAAGAACAAATATGAGTAAATGCATTGATAGGCTGGTGCATTTAATCGCATTTAATCACGGAAAGAAAGAGCAGAACGTTGTTAGAAACAGAGCATTCTCAAATGCGTCAACACTGTTGACATGGGCCGTCAAATTGGAACAACTGACAAGGACAGGAAGCTTTAACCCAGCGCATTCTAGAATCTGTGTACATTGTCACTCTTTGTTTCTCCCAGCATTAGGCAATATGGTTAAAATGCTTAGGCCTATACAAATCACACTGTTGGATACATTAGGGTTAACAGTTATCCAAAACTGCCAAAAAAATCACACAAAGAACGAAAAACAGAGGCAATCAAGGAAATGGCAAAAACTGGGTAAGTCACGGAACTGCCAAAATTCTGCAAAAATCATGGAATCCGTGACACCCGCAACCTCCATGACAAGCAGACAGCCATAATTATGGGCAATGAAAATGTGATTTAAATTGGCAGGATTTAAGAACTATCTAAGCACATTCAGTTAATATCATGTTCAAGTAAGGTTTCTGTTCTTATCTGTGCATAGCTATATGTATGCGTGTTAACAAAAAGGTTCAAGCTAAAGTGAATATTAATATTGAGATCTGAGACACGTATTAGAACAAACATGAGTAAAAGCATAAATTAGGTAGGAGGAGTCATCACATCCTTTGATATGTAGCCTACAGTATTTGCATGGATTGGATATTTAAAAATTGCAAGTGCATTGCATTGACTGCATTGTGCTGCAAGGATTATTATATTGCATTTCATGTTGCAAGTGTGTAAATCACTTCCTGTGACATGGGCTTTAGTCTGGTTTATCTACACTCAGCATTGCACACAGAGGTTACCGTCTGATTAACCAGGTATTGTCATTGTACTCAAAATAACCACTGATGCCAGTAATGGCACTTTAATGACCAGAATCCAACAGTGAAATTCAATGGTGGACTATGTGTACGTACCATTAAAATACATTGTGGATATGCCTCCTGTATATAATGATTGTGCTTATGTATAATCTTACCGAGCTCCATGATCACGGTCCAGTTAAACTTCTTTGTTCACAAAATAGCTTAGCTACTTTTGTCTGTTAATAGAAAGCACTATCCTGTACATTAAAGAGAAAAATAATGGGAAGGCCATCTTAAAATGTGGAATGTTCCGGATTAATTGTGTCCAAATAATAGGTTCTGTAAAAACGGTGGTTATAATAATTGCGGAAAAAAAAACTTAAATTATCCACATAAGTGCTTTTCACAGAACTAAAAAAGCTGAAAAAAGCTAAATTACTTGTCATGCTTACAGGACTAAATAAGAAAACAAAGCAGAGTTTACCACGCAGCTACAAAATGAAAAAATCAAGAAAAATTTATCAAACATCCAGCAACTCTAAGACTCCAACTGAAAAGTACAAAGGTAGGTGTATTTTTGAGAAGGAAGAAAAAAAGTAGGTCTTAAAAGCAGATTCTGAAATGATTTTGAATTGATAAATGGCTCCATATGCTGAGTTGCTGACTCTTAATGTTTGCCAGAGCAGAGAAAATGCTCAGAGCACAGAAAAGGTCAGAGACGGAATCAGTCACAGCCAACGGGCCCGAACACCTCTGCGTTTCCTCCACTGCTTTCCAGCAACCGCTAATCTTGCTAGTGAGAAAGCATGCTTTGAGTAATCAGCACTAAGAAAACTATTTCACTTGGTTCACAGAGTAGAGTAGTGTGCACTTTTTTTTTGAGATTGACTTTTTTAGAAAACTGGACAAACTCCCAAGGATCTCTCCCAGGAAGCGGTGGCTCGTCCACTTCTGCTTCCCCAGGGGGAGGAGCTCAGCCATCTGGGAGGATCTCGGAGTAGAGCCGCTGCTCCTCCGCGTTGAGAGGAGTCAGTCGATGTGGCTCGGACATCTGGTAAGGATGTCCTCTGGGCGTCTCCCTATGGAGGTGTACCGGGCACGTCCAGCGGGGAGGAGATCCCGGGGTAGACCCAGGAGTCGCTGGAGGGATTATATCTCCCAGCTGGCCTGGGATGGCCTGGGGATCCCATTACATTACATTACATTACAATTATTTGTCAGACGCTTTTATCCAAAGCAACGTACAATAACTCCCCCCTGGGGAGTTGGAGGAAGTTGCTGGGGTGAGGGATGTCTGGGCCACTCTGCTTGCCCTCTTGCCCCCCCAACCCTGACTTGGATTAAGCGGTTAGGAAATGGATGGATGGATGGATAAAATCCTGTCAGAGATATGAATACAGGGGGCAAACATAAAATGCAGCCCTTTCAAAGCCAGGGAGTTTACTAGATTAAGGATTTGGGTCTGGTTGATAGTTTACTATGCCTCCAAAATTACACTATTTAGTCAGGGTTATTGAGTGGTACGGAAATTCAACTATTGATGGGAACCTTGGTTGTGTTTTCTGTGCATGCTGATTGATTAGACAAGCCCTCCACCTGTGAAACAAGATCTTATGTGTGAAAGATATTGAATTGAAAAATGCAAAATCAAAATCCTCAAGTAATGGATTTTGGAGTTCAGGCCTTTCACCAATGTCTATGGTATTTTCCATGTTAAATTAAGATGTGTTGGTATGTTTATTTTTCACTTTTATTTTGTATTATTTTTGCACAGAAGGGAACAGTAGGCAATTGAGTATTGAAACCAGGACTGCTGGGAAATAATCAAGAGGGCAATAAAAGCCTGTGAAGAACTGGTCACGCACTCTACCTTGGCTAATTTGGCCCCCCAGGAAAAAATATCACAACATTAATGTGCATTGCTGTTCTCAGAGAAGTCGAAAATGTAATATAGTACTTTCTGATTAATCAGAAAGAAATGAAAATATGCTCCCTGTTAAAATAATAAATATAAAATATTTAAAAACAAAATTCCGTAACAACAAAAAACTAAACAAAAAACAGGGTTTGAAAGCACAACAGGCACAACTCAGCATCAAAATGGTGGAGGTGTAGGCTGCTCATCAAAGTGCAGAACGCTAAGGCATAAACCATAAAAAAGTAACCTTGTATTGGGTATGTTCAGGGAGATTAGAATACTGACTGTTTGCTATTATTTAGTACTAAACATAGGACAGAAGAATGAGTAGTGCTCAGCAGCTAACAAACAAACGACCAAAGGCTATGGCTAATTGCAGACAGATTCCACATAAACTGGAAGCATCCATTACTTGTTCACTGGCCATCTTGAGCTCTTCTTAAGTAGCTTTACTGTGTCCCAGTGTACCTCACTTTATTTATTTATGGCTTGTCGGAAGATAACTTGTTGATACCAGTGCACATAGCAGAGGTGGATAGTGAGCTACACTCAGGGAGGGGAATGCATTTACGTACATGTTAATTGTTTTAGAGCACTTTGCATTAACAAGCTGGCTAATTTAAATAACTGATGTGTGCTTAAACATTAAAGTGGAAAAAAACATGGGACAACATTTCCATACTACCACATAGGACTGATATGACCAGCTACATACTGTTTTCAGGAGAAAAGAGAAACAAGAACAGTCAAGTAAAAGATTAAACAGGATTTTGAAAAATATATATTTTAAAAAATCATTGAAATCAAGGCACTCCTACAAAAGTGAAGGCCTCCTAGATTATCCTGCTTCTGAACATTTTATTCTTCCAAATGTACCTACAACCAGAAGGGGGCATCCTTATACCTTGAAGGGTTACCTTCACTGTTTTTGGTCTAATAGAGAGAAAATTCATTCTGGCCATATAACAGTTGAAGGTTTTTATTCTCTACCCAAAATACTGAGTTCAGAATTTTTCTTTGTTCGGTCATGTATTAAGTAGGAATAGCTTTTTTTTTTTTTTAATCAGCACACAAATCACTACAGTGGCCTTTAGGCCACACTCATGCCTGTATACAATGACTGACATGTGCAGCCCATAACAGCAGTTTCTTCATATTATCATTCGTTGTGCCTCTTCTGAGGGTGTGAAAAGAACCTGCAATGCTCAAATGATGCTGGTTAGTACAATGTTACTATCGTGGACCTGCACAGATGATAAGAATCGATAGTGGTGCCAAGGTATATTTCCTATTTGCTTTTCTATGCACTGGTGTAATGTAGCCACGCGGTTAGTTCAGTTCTCCAGGGTGTGGATTTGCGATAATATGGTGCACCGTAGTATTATAACGGTATTAATAATAATAATACCTTGCATTTATATAGCGCCTTTCTCAATACTCAAAGCGCTTACAGTGATGAGGGGGAAACTCGCCTCTACCACCACCAATGTGTAGCACCCACCTGGGTGATGCAGCGGCAGCCATTTTGCGCCAGAATGCTCACCACACATCAGCTGAGGTGGAGAGAGAGAGAATGATTATCAGCCAATTAAACTGGGGGATGATTAGGTGGCAGATTGAAAGAGCCAGGTAGGGAATTAAGTAACCGGCAGGAAGAGTTGGTTTAAATGCAAGGTAATACCACGTACACAACATGTGACAGAGTATGTGATTTTCCCTAACACTGAACTGCCAACTTGTATCCCCCTGTATACTTATTCTGACAACACTGTGTGTTCTTATCTGTCCACCACTCACAGGTGTTTGCACGTACGGTACATAGTAACCCTTTACTGTTGCTCACATAAATCATTTGGTGATGTGCATACACTGTTATGTGCTTGAAACTTTTACAATTTACGGTCACTCTCACGGTTTATTTACGGTCTACCTCAGCTCTGTGCCTGACAGATGAGGTACTGCACCTTGATGCAATTGTGTGGAAAACAACACATTCATGTATTCCTTAACACACACACACACAGGCACGGGCAAAAGGAGACACGTCACAGCCTATCAACATTTACACACAAACACCTATGCATGTCATTATTTAATTTACTAATCATTGAACACTCTACTAAAACACCACATATGATTGCTGCCCCATTTTATAGTGGTGGTCCCCAACCCTGTTCTTTGAGATCTACCATCCTGTAGGTTTTCACTCCAACCCTAACAAAGCACACCTCATTCAAGAGCTAGAGATCTTGTTGAACTGCCAATTAGTAGAATCAGGCGTCCCAAATCACAGTTGAAATGTAAACCTACAGGACGGGAGATCTCCAGGAACAGGGTTGGGGACCACTCTCATCAATCAATTGTGGCCCATCAATTGTTCTATGGCAATACCTGTTCTTCACCCATCTCTCCCTGCTTTCATCCTTTCCCCTTACTCATTAAGGGGTCCTTTGTGCCCAGGTCTTTTATGAACCATCTTCCACCCATCCTGGGCTGCGTTCAGATCCAACTTAACACATTCCCTTCCCTTGCTCTCTTCCCTCGAGTGAGCCATCTTGTGACGTCATTTGCTATGTGCAGCGAGCAAACTTAACAGGTGCTCTGCAAGGGAGGATTGACGAGAAACAAACAAAAACAGAACTGAATCGCCCTTGCAACATATAGGTGCAACACCATAGAGTTTAAATGTGACCACCCACTTTTTGCGTGTGGAGCATTGCATTGTGGGATTCCCTTCTTGCTGGAAGCTTGCATTTTATACCCTTGGTGGAAGGGAGGATAAACAAGGGAGTGAGGGAATATAATTACTCCCTCCCCTTTTTTAAATTGGAACGGAATCCCACTTGGTGTGGTTGCCATATTTCATCCTAGCATTTTGGGGATTGCCAACACACAACTTCAAATAACATGCACTGGAATGGAACGGTTCATAATCAAACATCATGTGTTACCAATTAATCAATTCCCCATCCCTCAGAGATCAATTTATCAGTAGTATGTGCATTTGTTTTGTTCAGTGCATGCCATTGTCCGTGCTGATGTGTATGATGTGCTTTAGTGTCATATATGTGTTTTACTGTAGGTGTGTTTGTTCTGCCCGATGCATGCTATAGTCTATGTTATTGTGTCTGCTGTAGTGTCTTATGTATGCTGTGTTTATATGTGCATTTGTTTTGTCCACATGCCATTGTCTGCTAATTTCATGTTTTATTGTCTCTCTTGAGTCACTTATTTAGTTTTTTTATCTTTGTAACGTATGTATTTTAATTCTATTTTATTATAAATTTTTATTTTAATTTTAGTTTGCCTTTTAAGCATCTGGCCAGGGACAGCAGATGAAAACTAGCCTTTTAGGCTAACTCTGACTCATTTACAGTTTGACTGTTGATTGGTGTGCATTGTCCCTGAAAAATAAACCAATAAATACATAAATTGCATTTAATGTAATATTTCAAACATGTACCCATACAGGTATGTATACATGAATCAATACAGTGTCACAACCTCACAGAGAAAATCAAGATCTCCAAATCACATGGTGGCTATGAATCAAAATATAAATCCAAGTTTGAGGGAACCTGCAAGGTGTTTTCTACATGGTAACACAAGGGCAGGTAATCACCAGTAGCAAACCTTTTTCATTTTTGAACAGCTACATGGAATGCTGGACGGACAGCGGATGTCCAAGGGCCAAGATCTATGCATGAATCAATGATCTTAACACTGCCATATCATATGTATATCCAAGTTACAGCAACATTATTATATTGTTATTAGCAATATCTAATGATACTTTGTCTTGTTCATGGATTTGATATGGCTTTACAGTAAATCAACATGGTCCATGAAAAAGGCAGCCACTCCATGGGAATGATGTACTGAATAAAAGTGGCAACAAAGTAAATTAATTACCTCCTGGAAAGTATATGCTCTTTGCATTGTGTACTGTTAATTTCTCCCAGTGAAATCAAATTAAACTGACTCGATGCTTTGTGCAGGTTTGCTAATTAAATGTCAATGCATTCAATGTGTTACGATCCTGATACGGGACGAACCCAAGTGCAACGACCAGGAGACAGATTACAGAAAGTGGAACTTTATTAAGCGTTGGGGTGGTCCCAAAGCTGTACACGGGAGCAAAACAGGTTAGTTAGTTAACACAGGATAGCGTCCAACTGAGGACTGCTCCAAGCCGGAGCTGGACTTGAGGAAACACGGAACTGTTCCAAGCCGGAACTGGACTTGAACGGAGGTGTCTCAAACACCGGAACTGGACTGGAACTGGACTGGAACTGGACTGGAAACTGGATCGGAACTGGACTGGAAACTGGACCGGAAGGTCCACTCAGGAAACGGGAACGGCACGGAACTTGTTCCAAGCCGGAACTGGACTTGAACGGAGGTGTATAAAACACCGGAACTGGACTGGAACTGGACTGGGAACTGGACTGGAAACTGGACCGGGAGATCCACTCAGGAAACGGGAACGGCACGGAACTTGTTCCAAGCCGGAACTGGACTTGAACGGAGGTGTATGAAACACCGGAACTGGACTGGAAACTGGACTGGAGCTGGACTGGAAACTGGACCGGGAGATCCACTCAGGAAACGGGAACGGCACGGAACTTGTTCCAAGCCGGAACTGGACTTGAACGGAGGTGTATGAAACACCGGAACTGGACTGGAAACTGGACTGGAGCTGGACTGGAAACTGGATCGGAACTGGGCTGGAACAGGACTGGAAACTGGACCGGGTAGCTTGAGTAACCGGGCAGAAAGCAGAGGTTAAAGGCAGGGTGTTGTGACAGGACTGTGGCTGGTGAATGCACCGCCGAGTTGGAAGGTGCGGCGTAGCTCGGGCAATACTGGCGTAAGCCGGCTGGCATGCAGAGGTCCTGGTACTGCAACACGAGTACGGGAGGTACGTAACACGGGGAGGACAAACACAGCTGCGGGAAGACTGGAACTGCGGCGTCTGGAGGTTTTGAAGGGAAACAGGTAAATGCATGCAGCAGCGAAAGATTAGCAGAGATAGCTACCAGTCAGGAAACCAGGCGAACAGGTATGAACCAGCAGGTTCCCAAACACTGGACCAGAAACGGGATACGAAACAAACACGGTAGGTTAGTCAACGAACTGGCGCTGAATAGCAGCCAGCCAGGGGTTTAAATGGTGCAGGAAGTGAAGGAGAAAACGAGAAACAGGTGTGATGTTAAATCAGGAGTGATTGCCGAAGCACAGCAGTGAGGAATGTGAGTAACGAGAGGGGCGAGTGATAGGCGGAAGCTAAAGTGGAAAATGAAACCAAAAGTACCCGAGGGAGACGCCCAGTCCACAGCCAGGAGGGAAACACGGACAAGGGATCCAACATGACACGGAAGGAAACAAGGAAAACATGGAAAACGGACAGGACGGGAACGGAACGTTACAGTACCCCCCCCTCAATGTACGCCACCTGGCGTACCCGGAGGCCTGGTCTTGTCAGGGAACTGTTCGTGGAAGTCTTGGATTACTGAATGGTCCAAGATCAGGCTCTTGTGGAGCCACGACCTCTCCTCAGGACCGTACCCCTCCCAGTCGACGAGGTATTGGAAACCCCGGCCCCTGCGGCGGATATCAATAACACGGTTCACCGTGTAGGCCGGGGCGTTGTCAACAACTCGGACGGGAGGAGGCGGGATGGTAGGGGTACTGAGGGGGCTGGAGGAGACAGGCTTAACCTGGGACACATGAAACACAGGGTAAACCTTGAGGGAGGCGGGGAGGGAAAGTTTAACAGACACCGGGTTAACTAGACAAATGATGGGGAAGGGACCAATAAAACGGGGCTGAAGCTTTCTGGATGAAGAGGGAAGGGAGATGTTTGCAGTGGAGAGCCAGACCTGCTGACCGGCCCTATACTGTGGGGCTGCGGTCCTGTGAAGGTCCGCCAGACGTTGGGAGCGGGAATTGGCGTGAAGGAGTGCGGTGCGTGTGAGTCTCCAAATGTTTTTACAACGAAGGACATGGGCCCTAACAGAGGGGACAGCTATCTCGGCCTCCTGGGTCGACAGAAGAGGGGGTTGATAGCCTAAAGCACACTCAAACGGGGATAGGCCAGTAGAGGCACTCTTAAGGGAGTTATGTGCGTACTCGACCCAGGGGAGAAAACGGCTCCAAGAGGCAGGATTGCGCACTGTAACGCACCGCAGGGCGGCCCCCAGGTCCTGGTTCGCCCTCTCTGCCTGACCATTAGACTGGGGATGGAAACCCGAGGAAAGACTAGGAGAGGCACCCAGGGCTGCACAGAACGCCCTCCAAACTCGGGAGGAGAACTGGGGCCCACGGTCTGACACGATGTCAGAGGGGATCCCGTGCAGCCTGACCACGTGTAGCACCAAGAGCTCAGCGGTTTCAAGGGCGGACGGGAGCTTGGGGAGGGGAACAAAGTGAACCGCCTTGGAGAACCGGTCCACTATTGTCAGAATGACGGTGTTACCTTCTGACAACGGCAGACCGGTTACGAAGTCCACACCAATGTGACTCCAAGGACGGCCAGGGACGGGGAGGGAAAGGAGAAGACCGGAGGGAGGCTGGTGGGAAGCCTTGCTCCTGGCGCACACCGAGCAGGCCAGGACGAAGGCACGGGTATCCCCTTTAAGGGTAGGCCACCAGAAACTCCTCCTGACGAGGGCGATAGTTCTGGCGACACCTGGGTGACATGCCAGGCACGAGGCGTGAACCCATTCGAGGACCTGGGAGCGGACGGAATCGGGGACAAAAAGACAGGAGTTAGGGTTATTGCGGGGGTCCGGTTGGGAAGTCTGGGCGGCCTTCACAATGCCCTCAATCTCCCAGGAGACCGCAGCCACCACACAGGAGGCCGGCAAAATGGGCTCCGGATCAGCAGGACTGGAGGGAGGGGAAAAAATGCGGGACAGGGCATCTGCTTTAATATTACGGGAACCAGGGCGGAAAGAAACAGAGAAATTAAAGCGTGCAAAAAATAACGACCATCTAGCCTGACGAGAATTGAGCCTCTTGGCAGATCTTAAATAAATGAGGTTTTGATGGTCGGTAAAAACAAGAAAAGGGGTACCTGCCCCCTCCAGCCAGTGGCGCCACTCCTCAAGAGCCAGTTTTATCGCCAGCAGTTCCCGATCCCCGACATCGTAGTTCCTCTCGGCGGAGGACAGCCTCCGGGAGAAGAATGCGCAGGGATGGAGCTTGCTATCAGAGGCGGACCGTTGAGACAGAATGGCCCCCACGCCGGTGTCGGAGGCATCCACCTCAACGACAAACTGCCGAGAAGTGTCAGGGTGAAGGAGGATAGGTGCTGAGGAAAACCGAGCCTTGAGTAGCTCGAAAGCTCGCTGGGCATCGGAATTCCAACAGTAAGGCAGGGCAACGGAAGTGAGTTTAGTCAGGGGAGCAGCAATGGAACTGTAATTGCGAATAAAGCGGCGGTAGAAATTTGCAAACCCCAGGAACTGTTGAAGGTGCTTGCGGGAGGTGGGTTGGGGCCATTCTGTCACCGCCTTGATTTTCACAGGGTCCGCCCGGATACTGCCCTCCTCGATAATGAAGCCGAGGAACGGGACCGTGGAAGCGTGGAAGGAACATTTCTCAGCCTTAACAAACAGCTGATTCTCCAACAGCCGCTGGAGAACCTCTCGAACGTGACGGACATGCTCCTGCGGGGATTGAGAAAAAATTAAAATATCATCGATATAAACAAAAACGCTCCTCCCTAGGAGGTCCCGCAGGACGTCGTTCACCATGCTCTGGAAGACTGCTGGGGCGTTAGTAAGGCCGAAAGGGACCACCAGGTATTCGTAGTGGCCCAACGGGGTATTAAAAGCAGTCTTCCACTCGTCCCCCTCACGGATACGCACCAAGTGATACGCATTCCGGAGGTCGAGCTTGGTGAACGTCACAGCTGGAGAGAGGGCTTCAAAGGCGGTGTTAATGAGGGGAAGAGGGTATTTGTTACGGATGGTGACCTGGTTGAGGCCCCGGTAGTCGATGCAGGGTCGCAGGGAGCCATCCTTCTTCCCAACGAAGAAGAACCCTGCACCGACTGGGGATGAAGAGGGACGGATAATACCCGAAGCGAGGGAGTCGTGGATGTATTCCTCCATGGCTAGTTTCTCCGGTCCAGACAGACTGTAGAGGCGTCCCGATGGCAGTTTAGCTCCAGCCAGTAGGTCAATGGCGCAGTCATACGGCCTGTGAGGAGGTAAGGACAGAGCACGTGATTTAGAAAATACTTGCGCGAGGTCGTGATACTCGCTGGGAACATTCGTTAAATCCGGTATAGGTTGCATGGAACAGGGTTTACTGGGCCCCGGAGGGGGTAGTGCAGAACGGAGACAGCTGGCTAGACAGTGGGCACTCCACGCCAGGATGCGACCGGCTTTCCAGTCAATATGGGGATTGTGGAGGCGAAGCCAAGTCTGACCTAAAACCAGAGCAGATTGTTGGGAGTTAATCAGTAATAGCTGAATGGACTCCCGATGATTGCCAGATAGAACTAATTGGATAGGAACGGTGGAGTGGGTAACCAACCCCAAACTCCTGCCGTCCAGAGCTAGAGCTGAAATGGGTGAAGTGAGACGTTCCGTGGGAATGCCGGCCCTCCTGGCGAAGGTGATATCCATGAAGCTGGCGTCAGCTCCGGAGTCAATTAGGGCCGAAGAAGATAGGGTCTTGTCCCTCCAAAGGAGAGTAGCCTTGAACATGAGGCGGTCCTGGGCAGCATGGTTGGGAACGATGGGGCTCGTCAGTACGCCCAGTCTTACTGGCGAGCCCCTTCTTTTGGGCGAATGGGACAGGAGGCGATCTGATGGCCAGGCTTGCCGCAATAGAAACAGGATCTGGTGCGCTGACGGCGCTGACGCTCCTCGGGATTGACCGCAACTCTGCCCAGTTGCATGGGCTCTTCCTCGGACCCGGCCGTAGGCGCCCGAGATCCAGTGATGGAGTGTGAATGAACATTAGAGACGACGGAGGGCGAATGACGCCCGGAACTTCCTCCCCGCTCCCGGGCCCGGATGCGGAGACGATTATCGATGGCTATAGCGAGGCTGATGAGGCTATTAAGGGAGTTGGATTCCTCCCGAGTGGCAAGCTGGTCCTTGAGTTCCTCGCTGAGAGCTTGGCGGAAAGCCCCCTGGAGGGAGGCGTCATTCCATCCTGACTCCGCGGCGAGGGTACGAAACTGAATGGCCATTTCTGCGACACTGCGGTTGCCTTGGCGAACTTGAAGCAGACGCTGGGTAGCGTCACGTCCACAGGTCGGGTGTTCAAACACACGTCGCATCTCTGCCGTAAAGGCTGCGAAGTTGCTGCATAACGGAGCCTGGCTGTCCCAGATGGATGTAGCCCACTCCAGGGCGCTCCCTCCCAGGCTGCTCATAATGAACGCGATCTTGCTGGAGTCAGAGGCGAAGGAGGAGGGCTGCATCCGAAACACTATGTCACATTTAAGTAGAAATTCACGACATCTCCCCAACCCCCCGCGATATAACTCGGGGTGTTGTACACGGGGCTCACGGCTGGAAGTGGGAGCCGGTGCCTCCGGATGGGGTTCGGGAGAGGAAGGAGTAGGGTTGGCTGGAATCCGTAGTAGCGGTTGGTGGAGCGAAAGTTGGGATACTTGCTCCGTGATGCCCCTAACTACTTCCAGCACATCATCCAAACGGCGACCCTGTTGGTCGCTGATCGCAGTTTGGCAGGAGAAGGCGTGGCGAATCTGTTCCAGATCGGCTGGGTCCATATTGTTGGCCAGTTCGTTCTGTTACGATCCTGATACGGGACGAACCCAAGTGCAACGACCAGGAGACAGATTACAGAAAGTGGAACTTTATTAAGCGTTGGGGTGGTCCCAAAGCTGTACACGGGAGCAAAACAGGTTAGTTAGTTAACACAGGATAGCGTCCAACTGAGGACTGCTCCAAGCCGGAGCTGGACTTGAGGAAACACGGAACTGTTCCAAGCCGGAACTGGACTTGAACGGAGGTGTCTCAAACACCGGAACTGGACTGGAACTGGACTGGAACTGGACTGGAAACTGGATCGGAACTGGACTGGAAACTGGACCGGAAGGTCCACTCAGGAAACGGGAACGGCACGGAACTTGTTCCAAGCCGGAACTGGACTTGAACGGAGGTGTATAAAACACCGGAACTGGACTGGAACTGGACTGGGAACTGGACTGGAAACTGGACCGGGAGATCCACTCAGGAAACGGGAACGGCACGGAACTTGTTCCAAGCCGGAACTGGACTTGAACGGAGGTGTATGAAACACCGGAACTGGACTGGAAACTGGACTGGAGCTGGACTGGAAACTGGACCGGGAGATCCACTCAGGAAACGGGAACGGCACGGAACTTGTTCCAAGCCGGAACTGGACTTGAACGGAGGTGTATGAAACACCGGAACTGGACTGGAAACTGGACTGGAGCTGGACTGGAAACTGGATCGGAACTGGGCTGGAACAGGACTGGAAACTGGACCGGGTAGCTTGAGTAACCGGGCAGAAAGCAGAGGTTAAAGGCAGGGTGTTGTGACAGGACTGTGGCTGGTGAATGCACCGCCGAGTTGGAAGGTGCGGCGTAGCTCGGGCAATACTGGCGTAAGCCGGCTGGCATGCAGAGGTCCTGGTACTGCAACACGAGTACGGGAGGTACGTAACACGGGGAGGACAAACACAGCTGCGGGAAGACTGGAACTGCGGCGTCTGGAGGTTTTGAAGGGAAACAGGTAAATGCATGCAGCAGCGAAAGATTAGCAGAGATAGCTACCAGTCAGGAAACCAGGCGAACAGGTATGAACCAGCAGGTTCCCAAACACTGGACCAGAAACGGGATACGAAACAAACACGGTAGGTTAGTCAACGAACTGGCGCTGAATAGCAGCCAGCCAGGGGTTTAAATGGTGCAGGAAGTGAAGGAGAAAACGAGAAACAGGTGTGATGTTAAATCAGGAGTGATTGCCGAAGCACAGCAGTGAGGAATGTGAGTAACGAGAGGGGCGAGTGATAGGCGGAAGCTAAAGTGGAAAATGAAACCAAAAGTACCCGAGGGAGACGCCCAGTCCACAGCCAGGAGGGAAACACGGACAAGGGATCCAACATGACACGGAAGGAAACAAGGAAAACATGGAAAACGGACAGGACGGGAACGGAACGTTACACAATGTTCCTCCAAGTTCTATCTAAATAGAAGATAATTATGACACAGTAGCAACCAGTTTCTCAGTATAAATAATTATATATTACAATTTCTCAGTTCACATTGATAGAAAATGAAATACACTCAAAAACAAAATGGCTGAGTCCGAATCAGCACCCTTCCATACTATTGAGTAGGCTTGTTGAGTAGACAGGATGATAAAGTAGTTAAGTATGTGAAATCTTCTCTAAATGTAGTATACTTACTTCCAGGGTTTCGCTGAGTATTTTCAGGAGCACACTTTTCAAGAAGTGCGCCAACATTTTGGTCGCATAAATATCACACGCAGCTTCGTTGACATTTTCCTTCAATAACAACAAAGAGAACATGTGACATACATTGCCGTGTAAGGGTGGGACGTCTTACGACGCTTCCAAAGTACAGTTGAAAAATAGTATGGAGGATTAAACAGCATTACAGCACATATCTGCCAATGCACAGGAGACAGGACACAGTAGATAGGGCTCTGATTCGGACACAGCCAATGAGTCGATTGCAGCGGGCCTTCAGCTTTTAGTACGCAGCTGCGTATTAACACGGGTTTCAAAAGTACCTACTAACACGGGATTTGCTGCATATTAAGCTTAGGAAGGTCTTGATTGCAGCATGCAATCGGAGTTCCTTATTAGCTGATCCCCAGAAAGTTTCCAGCTCATCCCGAAGTTCACTGCCTTTTATTTTGAGAGATTTAAAGGTTCTAGGTACCAGTTCTGTGGCAGACACAGCGAACGCAGAGAATGGAAATGTTTTAATATTTCATGTGGGATCATTTTTTCAAATTCCTGAAACATCTGCGATTGTAGTGATTACAACACAGCGCCCATATAAACAAAATGAGGCACCATGTTAAAAAAGATAAACATTCTTGCTAAACTTTCTTCTAAGTTTGGGTGCACAACAACGGCCGATCTGTTTCAGGACTTTGTGCCAACTTCTGCTCTTAAGTATTTAAATGAGCTCAATCATATCTTGATCTGACATTTGTATAAGCACCAGATACAGCTGCAGACTGCAAGTGTATCCTAAAGATTTTACTGTGCTCAAGTACAGGAGTGAAACAGCATAGTTTATATGCACTGTATATAGCATAGCTGTCA
Source organism: Synaphobranchus kaupii (assembly GCA_029718625.1). NCBI lineage: Eukaryota > Metazoa > Chordata > Actinopteri > Anguilliformes > Synaphobranchidae > Synaphobranchus > Synaphobranchus kaupii. The sequence goes on from CM056390.1 coordinate 21,098,451, forward strand.
GAAAACTAAACTTAAGGTAGGGCCCTAATTGGTTGGACCGAAAACCAACATGCAGACCAAACCTCCAGGACGGGAGTTAACTAATAATAATAAAATAATAATTCCTTGCATTTATATAGCGCCTTTCTCATACTCAAAGTGCTTTACAATGATGAAGGAGAAACTCAATTCAACCTCCAACAATGTGTAGCACCCACCTGGGCGATGCCCCGGCAGACAATTTGCACCAGAATGCTCATCACACATTTGCTGAGGTGGAGAATTTTTAGCCAATTAAACTGAGGGGTGTTTAGGTACCAGATTGAAAGAGCCAGGTTGGGAATTTAATTAGAACAACAGGGAAACCCTTGGGCTGTGTCCGAATCAGAGCCCTACACCCTTTTGAGGGTGCATATTTGAGTCCACTTTGTCAAAAAGCTTTTGAGTGGCCGACTTTTTCTCACAAATGGGGGCACTTAAAATACCAGGATGAACCCCTTATTTCCGGGGTTTTGTTGAGGGAATTCAGGAGCACACTCATCTGCAGAACTGTGCACTCACCCGACAATTTCAGTAAGTAACTCGGAAGTAAAAACGTAAAAGACGTAGAGCGTATATGCATATCTATGGTACAAGAGTGGGTCATATTACGAAATACTCTTTTTTATTTTTGTTAATTCTATCTTCATTCATAGTGTACACTTTGTAACAATTGCCATATGTTAAATGATTGATATTTTCAATAAAAATTAAAAAAGATATTACGAACTACTTCCTCACTAGTTTGGAAAGAGTTTTGCGGGATTTCTTTCGCACACTGCTTGCAATGTGAGTGGACAGGGCACATAGTAGACAGGGGTCTGAGTGGACAGGGGATAGTGGACAGGGAACAGGGCTCTGAATCGGACACAGCCCTACTCTTTGCGAGAAGTGTCAAGTGTCATGTCAACGGCAGAAAGAGTCAGGATCTCGTTTTTTTGCACTGGGGTTTATTTCACCAAAGGGACTACTGGCCCCTACTGGTCCACCAACACCACTTCCAGCAGCAACTTAGTTTTCCCAGGAGGCCTCCCATCCAAGTACGAACCAAGCCCACACCTGCTTAGCTTCAGCCATTCAGCAGGAGCAGAGCACATGGTCGTATGGTTGCTTAACTCATAACTAATATAATATATATATATTATACACACACGTATATAATATAATAACTAATGTAAATGTTGTGATTACCAATTATTTGCCTCTCTATTGGCATTAGAATGACATATGAAACTGATCATTAAATAATTACACCTGGTAAAGACACCTCTATCCAAACATCAATTGCTATAGTTAATACTGGTAACTTTGATATAATTATTCAATTATCAGTATACTCCAGGTAACTGGTTAATACTGTTTGGACTCAATGACAACAATGGCATGCTGATTAGAGAAACTATTTCCAATCTGAAACACATGCAAGTTATTGGTAATCAATCAACAGAATAATGAATAAAAGCTGTTGAGCAATGGTAAATTCAATTATCAGTAATGTCATCACAGTTGCTGCAATGCAGTTGAATGAATACGCATGAAAATAAAATGTATGGTGTGCAAACGGGACGTTATTCAAGTCACCCTTAATAAGAAATCATAGTAAATAACAGTAAAGAAACTACAAATTTTATCTGCATATTCTATGTTGATTTGTCATATTCTATAAGATTTCCAAATTTAATACATGTATATACAATCAGCTGTAATATATTTAACATAATATAAACCCCCCTGCATATACAACTTAATTGATAGATAATTCCAATGGCCTATTATCTAAAACATAAATGCCTTGACAGATGGATGACCTACAGATTCGACGATGCATGTGGGGTTGTGGGAGAAACGCGACTTTGAGAGTATTACTCACTGTGCATGTTCTGTGCAGCGCGATTTCCTCCTGGTAATTAGCACTGCATCACCATTAACACTGACCTCTCCCCGAGGGTAATTACAGGGGCCACTCTCCTGTGAGATGGAGAAAAGAAGTGATTCAGAGTCCCGAGATCCACGCGCACCTACAAGGAGAACAGCGCTGAAAGCGCGAGGCCTATATTCAGGAGGTATTTCAGGCAGCGACCAGGCAGCCAAAATCATTGTGTCATTAAGGCATGCTTGTTTGGTGTTGGTGTTTACAGGCTAATGGGTGGAAGGACGACAAAAGGTTCAGAACCTTTCACTGATGACGTACGACTCCGAAAGGCATGGAAACATTTTGGCAAATTGCTTTCGCAATGATTGACCAATTTGTTTGTAGCGAGACTGGATAGTCCATTAGTCAACCACTCAAGCATGATGGCCATAATCAATTAATTGCACCGCCATTTTAGCACAAGTCCATAAGTAAGGGTAATGACAAGAATGGGCTATTCAGGCTATTCCACTTTAGCTCCAGAGCAAATGCACATTTCCCCTGCTGTTAGTCCGACATATGGCACTCCATTATGTCTTCATTATGGTATTAAATGACTGCCATGGCAAAATTGTGCACTATACTCTAGTCCAGGGGTTCCCAAACTGGTCCTGAGTACCCCTGTGTATGCTGGTTTTCGTTGCAACCACAGTTGCAATCCCAGAATTTTAACAAGACGTTACTTTTTCTTAATTAAGTGCTTTTCATGTTTGGAGGAATTATTCGCCCTCTTAAGCCACATTATGTCAGAAATAGCTATGCATGCCATGTAGAACAAACTCCCCATGTTCACGTTGTGCTTATTGTGCTATATTGCAACAATTACATAAAAAGAGGTTACAAAATAATGTATTTTCACTCAAATTAAAGAGTGAAGTGAATCAATAGGCTCCTAACTAGGTTGTTGAACACATGTGTTTAACTCAATTTTTTCACAATGCAGGTTTGGCTCGTTATCATTTGCTTTGTGTTTGAATTCTTCATTATCTACCAAATGGTTAGTTTTAGTGGCCATGTGTCCACACTTTCACCAATTAGGAGCCTATTGATTCAAATCAGTCTTTAAATGGATCTGTTAAATAATTTTCTTATCTTTTTTAAATAATATAGCACAATAAGCACAATGTGAACATGGGTTGTTTATTCTACATGGCATCCATCGCTATTTCTGATAATGTGGCTTAAGAGGGTGAATAATTCTTCCAAACATGACAAGCACCTAATTAAGACTGTGGTTGCAACGAAAACCAGCATACACAGGGGTACTCCAGGACCGGTTTGGGAACCCCTGCTCTAGTCAATCAATTTGGCTAAACATTTAAAATTCATTTTGAGCATTCAAAACAATGAAGTAATGTATTTATGTATATCCTTTACACCTCTTTTTTCAAGGGCATAATAGTAATAATAATATCCTGAGGGAACACTTATTCAATTAATTAAAACCTACAAAAGCCACTGTGCTACAATAACAGCTAGATAAGTTACCTTAAATGACTAGCTGCTGAGCCAGTTGTAATGTGAGAACAGGCATTTTTCTTTTTATAGCTGCTTTAAAAGTGTGTGCCCTCCTCAGATTCAGTTTCACTGTAATTAATTGGTCCTGAACTATTTTTGCAGTTTTAAAACAACATGCATATACTATATCGACAGCCTCATAACAAAAGTGCCTAAGTCATTTTTTGTAGTTTTGAGAAAAAGGCAAAAAACTGCTGCAATTCTACGTCAATGAGTATTTATTAACTCTTTCTTAGAGTGGTTCAGGACGTGCACAGCGACCTGCAGTGACTTGAGCATTTTTACACTGTTGACGAATGATAAATCAAGTGATTTAGGCAGAAAATCTCAAAATGTCCAAAAAATGACTTTTGTTATGAGGCTGTCGATATACTAGTTTCCAGTACTCATACTCTCACTAGACTCAGCAGCTATAGAAAGGTGCGCTGATACATTGTCTGAAACAATGAATTTCAGGATGTTTATTATCAATACCATCAAAGGAGGAACTATGAACAAGTACAATGGTACGACTCAAAACTCAATTGAAACAATCCACATAAAGAGTTGAACAATGCTCTGTTATGTCATTTGGAAGTGTAAGATTCTGCAAGCAGTTTTCTTTTGTACCTTTACCAAATAAACAATGGTGTCATATCATAAAAAATTAATTACTCCACTTTGCATGTTGACAAAAACTGTACTGCCATGTACAAACTGATTGATTATTTCTCGTTCACTCTTATTCAGCAAGAGTGGCCATTTAAACTCTAAATAATAATAATAATAATAATAATAATAATAATAATAATAATAAAAACTTCACATTTTTAAAAAATTAATGGATAAAGCATCCATAATAATATAAGATGCAGGAGTTGTAGTCACATCTGGAGAACAGAGGCGTGTCTGTAGGGAGACTACAGTCACAATTCATTGGGAAGTTGTTATGCACAAGCTGGTTATAAAAAAAGCCCTGTGTCAAAATTCCGTTTTTCACAGAAGCCTTCACGTTGGATTTGTCACAGAGCTCTTGTAAAGCACAATAACGATGCGATTACAAGACATTTAGATGTTAATTATAATTACTAGGTATTTTTACAGGGACAATACACCGCTAAGTGATGTAATCTAGTTACAAGTGCAGGAAAAGAAAGCATCGACAAGCTAACACAGACCTTTTCTAAGCCACCTGAGATAACTGCATGACAGTGTGAGCAGTTGCAGTCTAGGATTATCCAGAACATGTATAATTATTCAAAGTACTTCTCTAAGCCCTTCTGGCAGTCCTCAATACACCAGCATTCATGGTAAAAAAAAAAAATTTAATCTGTGAAGCTGTAATGAAATGTTATCATTGGGTAAGCATAACTGCTTTCAGCATAGACCTTGAAATAATAACATTAGAATCTGTGATGTGTTCTAGTCTGACGCAATTATACCTGTGTCTGAGTGAAGCCACTCTCCTGTGGTTCAATCAATGTGCTACATGCCCAAAAATAACAATATCAATAAGCAATATCTAATGCAATATATGACAAAAGATGTGTGCCTTTCGGCCCTCGTAGGCAGACATAGTAATGATATTTGGATATTGAGGTGAAGTTTTTGCCCACATCTCCAGGATAGGATGGATGATTGATCACTGGATAGTTGGCACGAAATAGCGAAGGTACTGTATGTGTATGTGCATGTTCCATCCTGCAATTTGATCAGTGCCAAGCTCACTAAAGCTGAGTGTCGAGAAAAACAGAGAAGCAAGCTACTTTGAAAATGCCCTGATGCTGAGGCTTCAAGTCTCAACAAGGGTGACATTTTGTTTCCTTTAATTTTCACTCTGACTCGCTGCCTTAGGTATTCATACGCAGCGGCTCAACTCCACAAGGAAGCTCTTCTAAAGACATGGCGGCATTGATAGCACACGCATTACCCTCGCACTCCACTACAGAGCACAAAAAAAAAAAAGATGTGAATTTCCTCGAGAATCTCCGCGTGGGGGAATGAGTAAATCCTCAACTTTACTGGGGCTGGGGATACGATGAATCTCGGAGTGCAGGAGCGCTTGGCTCACAAAATCGGTTGTTATTTGCGAACAGATGTGCCATTGCGGCAGTGTTAAAATCAAAGTGTGAATCAAAACATGACAAAATATTTATTGGAAAGATAAAGGGGAGAGAGCACACCTGCGCCTCCGCTGGAACACGTTCACGGTTTTCCCGTACTTCCTGATTTGATGAAGCGCACAACAAACAACAAATAACAAACAAGCCGTTTGCGGACTCACAAAAGCGGCTGGCACTATTGGCTGTTCCTTTTTTGCTCGGGCTACGTTTCGCTGCTTTGATAAAGGACTGGCGCCCTTTTAAGGTGTAGACGAGGCAGTAATTGGATTTCGTAAAAATTATTCAAATGAGCGCTGAATATTTAATCAAACATTGCCAGAGCCCTTAGAAAACAGATCCAAGATCTGCCCTCTGGTGTCATCTTTCATAAAACGTGACCTTCGGATTGATTAAGAGGTTTATTGTGTTACGTTTACAGTCTCTGGCGTTCCAGCCTCCTGCATTTCCCTCACTGCTTCAGCTCTGGGTGTGTCCTTCAGTGGGGGGGGGGGGGGGGGGGGGGGGTCATTTCAGGGCACAGGGACCTCTAGAAACTGAACCAATCATCACACACACCATCTCTTGCTCTGTAAGAGGTTTTTTGAGAGGGCACTCACATGCTGAATAGATATTAAAGTTAGTCTCAAACCACGCCATTGATTGAAACCTCGATAAAGTCATTACCCCATGTTTATATGAATGTGACACGCCGTGACCTTCGCACAACCCAAAGACAGTACGCACCGTATTATGCCGATGACTTTACCTGCACGCTACTCTTATCTGGGCTGAGCTACAGGTAAGTATGTTATCGGATGCAATTTTTGATTGTGAACATAAGACCCTTAGGTCCACTGTGTAGTGTACAAATCACTAAAATACTACAGGGAGAATAGTAACAGCAACATTGAATAAAATAAGGAATATCACTAAGGTAAGGTCAAGAAAAACGAAAAAAAATAAAAATACACCTTCCACATCATGGCAAATCAATTGCACACAAATGCACATATACTCTACCAGCCAGGCCTCCTGCTGTACTCATTATTGTGAAACACTGGGCTTTCAAATCAAAATAGCAATAAAACCACAAGCCACCCGGGGATATGTGCCTGATGTCTCCACTAAAATTGACATATTTTCACGACTGCAATCTAAAAATTACATGCGATTAACTGCTGCGGACAAAAGGCTTGCATCAGAACTGTCGATTTGTTCTCTGTTTTATCACTGTATACTTCTGTTTTTTTCTTTGTTTTTGCTGTTTTTTTCCTGACTGCTTTGCATTTAGACTTTTCTTGCTCAAAGGAGACCACTTAAATAAACCATAGAAAGTATTCAGCACCAGGATCTCTTGGGTCTCGTGACGATAATGAGGACTGAAGAGTCACTTCCCCTTCCCCTCTCCACCAGATGCATGATTAAGCGGTCCTCCAAGGCCAGTTTACCAAACTTCTACATAGACACACTAAACAGGCACAAAGCAAGTGTCCACTGCTCATGTATGAAACAGAAGAACAGCGCGTGTGATTGGCCACTGCTTCTTGCTACACAAGTCACATCGCTTTGTACTTGTAGACACATTATCTCTGGGTCTTTGCGAATTTTATAAGTGCAATATTGTTACGTTTCTTGTATTGATTTGAAAAATGCACATTGTCTGATCATGAAAAGATAAGGGGCTTTAATCTTGCTTTAAAGAACCCTTTGATTCCCTTTACAATACTGCCAGAGATGTCTGGAAAAATCACAACACTTTTCTGTGCTGCTGTCGCTTGAGCACTTCACTCACACTCACACTATCGCAAGTAAATAAATAAATAAATAAACATTGCATTATGAAAAGTGAATTAGCCTTGAGGCAAATAGTCCTGCAACACTTTTAAATCAAATTTGTTTTAGAGGTGCCTTTCTCCCGCTGCATTATGAAAGGTTTGGAAAGAGGAACGACCGTGTTCTCAGTCAAAATGATTAATTAAAGGGGTCAGCGTTTTAATTGAACTATATTGGCTTTCTCTTTCCACTGCCAGCCCTTCGGAACCTATGGATCCTATGCCTACTAACGGTGTATTAGGGGTTTGCCTACATATTCTTCACTGTGTTATCAAAATCACTGCTATCATTCTATAACCTCTGATCTGCTCCCCCATAGTTATCACAACCTGGATGCGATGGCTGAATCGATGCTAATTAAGACTAAGACTGGGGAAATCCTATTTAGGCACTTTGGGACAAAGATAAAAACAAGGCAGAACTATTCGTCACACTAGTGGGAGCTTCAACCAGAGCCGAATGTCGCGGAAGAAACCACCACTGGAGAAGGAAAAGCGTCATTATGAAAGATCCTTTGAGTCACTTAATTATTGACATCAGTTAATTTCACAGAGTTAATTAAGATCTGACGATGGCCATGGGAGCCCGTGGCAATTGAGCAAATGAGATACATCACGTAGCTTTGCTTTAGGCAGCAAATAAGCACCATGTAGCAGACTAGTGCTTTCTAATTAACGGTGTGTATTATTGTGTCTTGAAAAGGGACTGCCTATAGGCCAGGTACAGAAATGGATCGAGACTTCATTCGCTACCCTCTTCTTGACCTTCCTTTCTTATTTTCTATTGTCCTTCTCCAAGGATGTCTACGTTCAAAATCTGGGAGGTCATAGGGGAAGAAAATAGTCCGGCACTGCTTTCTCTCAATCCCTCCCATAATGAAAAGCTGGTCTCTGGGATATGAATAGAACTTTTGAATCATGGCTAGCGTGACCTTTTGCATGATAAAGCTGTTATCATCCAGCCGCCTCCCTTGCAAGGTCTGAGGTGCCAAAAAACCATCTTAGACGTGGTGATACATTCGCTACACAAATTTGGGTTCTCGAAATTACCTTATAGTTAACAAGACAACTTTGGGGGTTTAGAGTGCTTGACTATACTAACCCTGACTTTGTGTCCTGGTGTGGATTTCGGAATAAATTACATGAATTGTAACAAATGCCCAATCAGTAGCATTAAGCCTCTTAATGAGTTTTCCTTATGCGTGTTCTGCTCAGGCACTGCTGAACTCCATGGGTAAGTCTTATAGGGATGACTGCACCAGCATGGAGCAGTGAACGACTCCTCCAAAGCCCTGAGTTTTGAGGGTAACCCGCTGGAGCCGTTAGTAGTGTGATTTATGAAGGCGAGTGAAGATGGAGCTCGAACTGACCTGCTCGCTCTCTATATAACAATATAATCTAATAGAGTGACTTTAAATTTAAGATGCTCTTTTTTTGTTCTTCAGTCAAATCCCTTGTGAATCCCCGGATTGTTCTCATACCAAAATAAGGACAAGGAGAATTAGACTTTAAATTTCTGGAAAAAAGAGACTGTCTGCCACAACAGTCCCCTCTAGACCGAATTTGCATTTGGTTTTCTGCACCAGCAAAGACCTAAAGGCCGAAAAGGCATGAAATGAGCATTTAAATGTCTATTGATGGAATATAGCTTTTTGATTATCTTACAATGGAGAATCCCTTTTCTGCAACGAGTCTGAAGTTTTCTAGGCAGGCGTCACACCGGCTCGTTTGTCATCATCAACCACTTCCTGTCATGGCCTCTTTACACAGCAATGGCAGACTGATCTTTCTGCTGCCACATTCCATTTGACTCACTAAGACACTGGAACAATCTATAAATAGTCTCATCTTTGGGCAGGCGGAGCTTTCACTCTGCTTTACCTGTCAATCACCTGTCTAATAACAATTTCGTCCTCTTAGCAATGAGCTTAATTTTTCTGCAAATCTGTCAGCGCCTGTTTTTCTTGCCAAATCCTTTATTAAACCAATAAATTTAATGAGAAAGATTTTTACTTCAGATATGAGGATCTATGATATTTACATGGTAGAACATTTTCAATATTGTCGATATCAGCAAAATCCTTTAATTTATTTTACCACCGATTTCTATCTGGAGGTAAAACATTTAGTGCAATTAAAAAAAATGTAAATAGTATTGGAATGAAAACAAAATCAAGATCTTTCTTTTCTCTTCTCTGGGGTGAGACTAGTACTTCATCATATCCTATGTGAAGTTTAATAAGTTAGTTTTACACACTTTATATGAATATGCATGGTCACATTTATCTTGCAGATTATTGTTAGGCACTATATATAAGATAAATATCTATATTTATTAGAGAAGATAGTGTTTTCTTTTATGATCAGATTAAGCTCTATGTATGAAATGGTCTTAGCTAAATGTCTGCTTCTTTGTGATGCCTCATCACAAATGTGTTGCTTATGAAAGTATTCTGTATACCCTTGTTCATGCTGCATTTATGAGATGCACTATACATGTCTTTCCAGCAAGGAAGACCTTGCAAAAGGCTTGTACATTGCTCTGGATAAAAGTGTCTGCGAAATAAATAAATATAAATAATAAAAACAACAACAAAGATAGTGTCAACAACAACAACAAATATTTACAGCGCAAACAGCATAATCCCAGTGAACACTGTGTTTACCGCAAATTTTCACATTGTTACTATGGCGCAGATATGTACTGAGACTATTAGCGTTGTGCACAGTGCTCATTGTGTCATTGTGTATTATGTGCTTAAAATGTTAAGGGGGAAATTGTGTATGTAAGACTTGACTAAAAAGTGCTTGTGTATTATTTAAGTGCAATATTTACTTATTAGTAATTGTGTAAATGAACATAGCCGCAAAATACTGTAAATGTAAATGTTTCTGCTGTTATGGAAAGAAAGAAGTGACAGCACATGAGATTTCAGCTTCTCTCGTAAACTTAGCCAGAAGCTAAGGAGAAGTTCAGCATGAGGAGATGCTTCCGTGTTGTAGGAATGGTGAGTGTGTGATCATGCAGTTCCAGGAAACATTATACAGTGTCTCATCCAACATCTCTAAAATGTCCTCAGTTTTCATAATCACAGATGCTGACAATATTTCCTTCTAGCAACAATAGCAGTGAAATTTTAATGTTCTCATGCCTGTTAAAACCTGCTTTCCTTAGGCAGCAGAAAACACACACACAATTATCTTTCCTTTTGTGGCCAGCCTTGATAAATTGAATGAGGTATTTCATGTGAATTTTCTCCTCCCAATGTTTGCACTCTCATATAGGTAAGTCAGCAAAATTTAATGGGCACCACTTTTATGGCATTTCATATATACTAAATGCAAATGCAAGTGCACCAGCTGTAAATATGACAATATCGCCCAATATAAGCTTGCTGTTTGAGATTCTATGATAACCTCCCCCAGAAAAAATCTGATTGAATGTCCCCATGTGAACTGCATTGCACCCAAGCTTATACACATAGTTAAATGAAAATGTATGGAACAGTTTTGTCAAACGGATTATCTTTCCTCTGAATAAATATAATTTATATTTTCAAATCAAACAATGACTATGAGGTAAAAGTCACAATGTCTGCATGCCCCATACATTTGATGGCTCCACCGAGTCTGCGACTCATGGAAGTCTAGGGGGTTAAATCTGGTGACTGACTGGGCCATGTCAAACACTTCCACCTCTTCTTCCTCCTTGGTTAAGCTTGCTGTATGTTTTGGGTCGTTGTCTTGGTGCATGATACACTTTCGTCCAATCAGTTTGGTGGCATTTCTCGGAATATTACAATATGTTTCTGTACACTTCAGCTGTCATGATACTGCCATCTGTGGTTACATATGGTTACAAGACAGTTGAACTGGTTCCAGATTGCAGCCATGCAGGCCCAAGCCATCACACTGCCTCCACCATGCTTGACAGATGAAGTAGCATGCCGAGGGTCCAGAGCAGTCACTCTCTTTCTCCAAACTTCCACCTTTCCATCACTTTGGTAATATTTATCTTTATCTCATCTGTCCATATCACTTGTTTACAAAACTCGCCAGGCTCATCTTTATAATTCCAAACTCACCTTTCTGTTCTTTGAGCTGATTAGATGTTTATATCTGGAAGTATAGCCTCTGTAATTTGCCTCGCTCAGTCTCCACCGAATGTATGGAGATCATTAGCAATTACTCGAGCTGACAATTTAGAATTTTTTCCATAGCTCTTATAATCATCCTGTCATCTCTCTGATGTCCTCCCCAGACAGTCTGATCGCTGGTGATTCATAAATCCTCCGGTAGTTAGTTTCTTCTTTAGGACATTCCATACTGTTGACTTTGGAATACACAAACATTCAGCGATAGCTCTAATTTATTTTCTTTCTTTTATACTTCTTGGTTGTCATACTGAGTTCTCTGGCCCTTACCTGCAGTTTTCTTGTCTTGCTTATAAAATAGACTCTAAACACTTCCAAAGGATATAACCCATGCCCTGACACTCACAGCTTTCCATTTATATAAAAGAATAGAGTAATATGGTAAACCTGCGACATTTTCCCCAATACTTATGCTGACTTTGGATAGGGGGACTTGAGTCATTGAATGGCATTGTTTTCATATATGTAGTTCAATGTCTGTTTTTTAAACCACATGAAATAAATGCAGACATTGTACATTTTACCTCATAGTCATATTTGATTAGTACAGAGGAAAAACAACCAATATGACACAACTGTCCCAATTCTTTTGCATTTCACTGTATATTCACATAGAAATGCATCCCCCTAGACACTGTTTCTGGCAAGTGTTGTGTCAGAGAACACTTACCATAACTGGCCCTGCTGTTGTTATGTGTCTGTTTCATGCATGATCATGACATTACATTATTATATATTTGCTTAGCAGTCACTTGTGTCTGACAGACAAATGTGTCACCATGGAAACTGGTGCTACTAACTGTTGAATCAAAAAAGAGCAATAGGCTGCAATAGCTTAATTGCATCTTTATGTATTTAAGACTATGTTATTATTGATATGCTTTGCACACATTCTTAATCAAGGCAGGCAACTGACATAGCTTACCGTTTTCTCTATTACATATGAATTGAATGCACAGCCTTCTGGGTACAGGTCTGTAAACCTTATACAGTTGCCCAAACCAACAACCACACAATATGCTGTGCAAATTTTAGCTTTTCTTGATACGAATATCTCAGTGCCCTCTAACTTTTATTAGCAAAAGAAAGTTAACTAGGTCATTAGCTGTTGCAAAAAATATATAAATAAATAAAATATAAGTTTGAACCCTGCCTTTGGGCTTGTTATCAACAAGCTACTCTGAAAAGTTGGATTCAGTTTCCATGAAACAGAGCAGGACGGAACTTAATAAATGGAGGCAAATCCGGCTGCAACAGTGCATTTACGGACACAACGTCTGGCCCACGTCCACAACATCTGGCCCACGTCCACAACATCTGGCCCACGTCCACAACATCTAGCCCACGTCCACTCTGTCAGCTACTAAGCAACTCCAAAGGAATGTAGTAAACAACAGCAAAGAATCTGCACAGGGCGATCCAAACTATTTTGACTTAATGAATGAAAACCAAAAGAAGGCACCTAAAGTTAGTAACCCTCAGAGAAAAGCTGAGGATGTGACAATCTTCTCTAATTAGACTGTGGAGCCAGTGAAGCATATTTCTTGTTCATTGTATTGTACCTATTCCTTATAGAAGAAATTGCTTGTTGTTTGCATAAGGCAAGTGGCTGAACAAAGGTCCGACATTCTGGCATCAGACCAATAAGCACCATGTCAGCCACGTACATCAGCACTGTGTAGAGGTCTTTCATGAAAGGTTATAAATGTAACCCTCCTTTTCAATGAGCACCTTTAGAGAACCTGAGTTTGAATTCATCACCTGAGTTGGAAATTCAGTATGGTGCCCTTGCTGAAAGATGGGTTCACATGTGCGGTTTGTAGCTAAATGGAACCCATTCTACAGGTCAAGTTCATCAAGAGAAACAATCCCACTTCCTCTACATGCAACACATCTGCTTTGTGAGAACACATGGGTGTGCTCAGTGGGTGTCCAATAAGCCTTGCAACAGGTTGCAACAGTATCGTACCAGTTAACCCAGGCGGTATTACCATATAGATTAGGCGGCTGTCAGACCAATTTCAATATTGATGGGACGAGCACAGACTCTGAGGCAGGATGTTATATGATACTCTTGTAATATGATGGGCTGACTTTGGAGGGGGTTGAGCATGGGGGAGGGGGTTGGGGTGGGAAGTGACTTTCAATCCAAATAACTGAAGGTTGTAAACTGAAAGCACACCTCCAACTCCTGGCTGGCACTGGATCCCAGCCAGCTGATGACGCGCAATACTCAAGAGATTGATTTTCACAGGTCCGCAGTGACAACCAGATGTGTTGACAAATCACCTTTTAAAATATGTTTTGTGGATTTTATGCAGCACCATGCATTAAAACAGGAACTAATTCACATACTGGTAATCTGCTTAATTTGTTTAAGCAGTGCAGGAAACATTACTTTGGTCAGCTGTTCAAGTATCTGAATTTTTCAGTGCTGCATTATCAACATTTTGCAGACTCATCGAATACTCAATAGGGTCATTAAAAACATATAAATGAAAAAAAAACATATAAAACATTAAAATATTGAACAATATCAACTGGTCAACAGGGTTAGGGTTAGTCCGCACATTGAAACAATATTTTGGTCAGGCATCCAGCTGTGTTGTCTGATTTTCCATCCATTCCCAGTAGCTGCTTTAAGTGGCAGGCCAAACAGGATGAATATAAAGCACCTAAATCTATACATTTTTTTAGCTGGTAAAAAGGGTCTCTGAAAAGACCACTGCCTGTCAATCAAAGTCATTCTTCCCATAAGAGAGAGAGGGAAATGGAGACCCCCCCCCCCCGTCTGCTCATTCACCTCCCCTTCCAGAGGCCACTTCTCCCATTATACCAAACATGCACTCGCGCAGGTGGACCTGTGAGTTGGTATCATTTTACATTAAGTTGCAGCTATACCTGTGTAGTTAAATTGTAACTAATTGGTAACAAGATGTTATTACTGAGTCACTCCAACATAAGTAACGTGGAACAAAAGTTAGCTGTATTATTAATTACACATGTTACATAACATAATGATAACTAACACGTAACAGGAATGGACTCATTTAATAACCTCTTTTTACCAAAATAGTTACAATTTAACTGCACAGGTATAGCTGAAACTTAATGTAAAGTGTTATCAAAAATATTATCGTCCTTCAAGAATAAAGACAGAATTTCAAGATTAAAGTTGCAATTCCTCCGTCTGAACAGACAAACTTTTCAGGACAAAGTCTGTAAAGTACTATAATATTATAGCAGTATTATAATTCTGTGCTCATGGACTAAACGAGATTTTCTTGGTTATTGAAACCAATTCTAAAGTACAATTTCACCAACTTCTCAAAAGAAGGCATATCTATAGCAGAAACGCTACTGACTACTTTGACATTGGCCTAACTATGCTGCTGCTACTACTTTTGTCTCAAAAATGTTTACTTTATTCTTGAAATAACATTCAGATTTAATATCAAAATTTCAACTTCAATCTTGAAACTTTAATCAGGAAAGTTTATTCACTAAAAGACAATAAATATATATTTTTTCTTCTCATGACCCTATTACTCTTCCATATACATAATACGATAAACAGACATAAACACAAATTAAACCACAGTCAGGATCTACCAGGTACAGTATATACACATAGCATATGTATTGCATACTGTGTGTGTATGAGACAACGTATTCACCTATAATGGCACTATTGCAGTTAATAAAATAATTCTTGCTGGTGTGTGCATTTACGTTTACTATTTTCTGCTCCCAAATAATCCAGAGATTTTTACCCTCAGTGGGGTTTTAGCAAAGTGATTCCACCCCTCCTCAGGGTGCACGTCCATTGGCTTAATCCCTGTTCCACTCCGCTGCCCCCTACCAAACTGAAATGGATGGGAGCGCTGGACTAGTCAAATGTGGCCGCTTATGTCAGCGAGGAGGGTACTTATTGCATTATTATTTGCCCGCTTCCCACATCTCCAAGCAGAAAGTCTCATAATGGACGGGATGCTCGACGACCACGGTGGAAAAATCCATAGGCTCCACGCGGCAGATCATTTGTCAGATTTACGTCGACTAACCGGAGACCTTGCGCCCCGATCCTCTCGGGTTTCTGCCTGTCTGATTCATGTTTTGCGGCACAAAAAGGACACAAATCATTCAGCGGGCACGGAGACACGCTAATTGAGGTTTTTGTCGGTCAGCATTCTTGTCAGAAGGAGGGGAATGTTTTTATCATTGACACATGAAGGCGGAGCGTGACAGGGTCAACCAGTTTGGCCTTCGAAGAAATATGATATTGTAATGTCTTTTGACATTAAGAATGGTTCAATGTGACCTCTTTGTCAAATAGATTGTTTATTGTCTCATAATAGTACCCCCCTCTCTCTCTCTCCCTTCTAGAACTAGCATAGTGCACACATTATGATAGTGATTGTACTCCTAAATTAGTTATAGTGTGAGTCAGGTTTACTGGCAGTTCACTCACCTTCTCGTTCACTCACTTATAGGGGTCGCCATATGTGTACATGGCTTTTGGCTTTTATTGAGTCTGATGGCAATGTGCCTTATATCCTTAACTTTGAGCACTAGCTATACGAAAGTGTTGTATCCAAAGCTGTAATGTTAGCGGACATGCTCTCTAATAGCAAGGTTCTCAAATGCATTAGTAAGGATTAGAATTTGGAAATCAAGCTGGTTGCTGATGATGATGACACATTCTCACCCTTGAGTTGTTCAATTAATTTAATACATGGACATTCTTTAAAATCAAGGTAATCCAAGAGACTTGTCTCTGCTATTGGTTTACATGGTTCCATGTAACTCTGTGGTGTTTAGAATGCACCATTTCATTACCATGTTGTGACAAGGATAAGAATCCAGGTTTGCATTCTGATATCTAACATGAGTAGGTGGTTAATGATAATAATAATAATAATAATAATAATAATAATAATAATAATAATAATAATAATAATAATAATAATAATAATAATGCCGTGCATTTATATAGCGCCTTTAAAAAGCGCTTTACAGTGATGAAGGGGAAACTCGTCTCTTCCACCACCAATAAGCTGGTTAACATGGATAAGGATATTGTTGTAATGTGAAATATATGTTTTAACCAATGTTGCAAAATATTCTGCGGTTAATAGTTACAGATTGTGACTTGGTATCGGGTTTATTCACATGGATGGCAACTGACCCTGAATTTAATTAAAGCAGTTTCACACATAATCAGGTCTTTTTCTTGCCTATCCATCGGGGAGGAAGGAGTACAGCGATATTGATGGCTTGAATTGAACTATTTTGCGACAACTGATCATTTTATCAAGCACCCGAATAGACCTCTGACTGGCCGCTCTTGCAGGTGACTTTAACTATCAAACAGAGCTGATCTTTGTTTAGCTGAGCCTCCTGCATCACAATGCAAAGGTCATTTCAGTGTCAAATACCTTTAAGGAAACTCAGACTAATATGCAAAGCTTTTCCTGCCAAAAAAGGTAGAATAGCAGACATGCTGATGATGCTAGAAATGGCGATTGGCAAGAAAATGGCAAGAAAAGCAACTGCGTATAGTGATTAATATCCACTTCCTCTCAAACTGCTTCAGTGAATGTTCAGCTTTAAATGGATAAAGTATAAACTGAACAATTACAATAATTGACATGGCAGGGTGTCCGCAAAGTAGATAGGCCTTCATTTTAATGACATAACGCATTCTCTCTAACCCCATAAAATGGTTGAGTTTGGATTCATGCCATTATCAGTACCTTTTTACTCTGGGAACAGTCTGGGATCCTTTCTTACCCTCTGTCAGAACTGTAGGAGAGCAGTGACAGCTTGGCCGTTCAGTCACTTGTCCAGGGCCTGGGATCTTGCCCAATCACGAGCGTGAACAGCAAATATGTCGAGCCTGCTGGCATTTCGATCGGATCAATGCTTTTCTATTTGTCCTCAGCCTGCTAAGATCGGTGCAAAGCCAGCACTGGAAAACGCTAATGACTGCTGTGGCCTGTTTGATAGGGAAGCACATCCACCACAGGTGTGCGTGGCTTGGGAAGATAAATCCAAATGGAGATAGATGATCAATCAGCCGGAGTTTCGCGGTGGAGAAATGGAAATCGTCTTTGGGCGAGGACTCTGCTAAGCCCACTATCTGTCTCCGCCCCTTTGGCGAGAGAGGAAAATGAGAGCAACAACAGCAGAATAGCAGCGTAGCCATGCCGAAACGGTTATGATTTTCTCTAAGAACAGCCTTCCAATCCTTCCAAAAATCTGCTTAATTATTACTCAAGCTTGGGAGGAAGTAGCACACCTCAACACTCCTCAACACTACAATGAAATGGAGCACAGACCAGTCTTTCTTGTAGGTTGCAATTTCTCATCCACGAGTGCCCGTCTCCGCCTTTCCTACATACACTACTCACAAAAAGTTAGGGATATTTGGCTTTCGGGTGAAATTTATGGAAAATGTAAGTTCACGCTACAGTGATATTATACGTATCATGAAAGTAGGGCATTTAAGTAGAAGCATGCAATGGTGATTTCCTCATCTCAAACAATTTATTGAAACAAAAGCCAACAACAGTGGTGGGTATACCACAACAAAAATGTCAATGTCTCAATAACTTGTCATGTGCCCTTGAGCATCAATTACAGCTTGACAACGACGTCTCATGCTGTTCACAAGTCGACTTATTGTCTGCTGAGGCATGGCATCCCACTCTTCTTGAAGGGCGGCCCTCAGGTCATTGAGGTTCTGGGGTACAGAGTTACGAGCCTCTACACGGTGAGTCAGCTGATCCCATAGGTTTTCTATGGGATTCAGGTCTGGAGAAAGTGCAGGCCACTCCATTTGAGGTACCCCAGTCTCCAGCAGCCTTTCCCTAATGATGCGACCTCGATGAGCTGGAGCATTGTCGTCCATGAAGATGAAATTAGGCCTGTGTTGTTCATGCAGGGGCACAATGACTGGATTAATGATGTTATTCAGGTAGTATGGGCTTGTCACTGTACCATTCACAAAGTGTAGGGCAGTTCTGTATTGACTAGACACACCTGCCCACACTGTAATACCGCCACCACCAAAGCGTCGTCTGGTGACAACAGTGGCTGATGCATAGCGCTCTCCTTGACGTCTCCAACATCGTTGGCGGCCATCATTTCTGCTCAACGTGAATCGACTTTCATCAGAGAACAGCACTGAGGCCCACTGGTCCCTCGTCCAGCGTAAATGCTCCCTGGCCCATGCAAGACGATGACGCCTGTGCCTGGTGGTGTGGTCAGGTACCCTTGCAGGTCGTCTAGCACGCAGACCACGCTGATGTAAACGGTTTCGAATGGTCTGACGTGACACTTGGGTGCCTCTCACCTCCCTTAAATGTGCCTGGAGTTGAGTGGCATTCATCATCCGGTTCCGCAGGGCACTGTTCACAATGAAGCGGTCATCAGTGTGGGATGTGGCCAAAGGACGTCCACTTCTATGCCTTTCTGTGACTCTTCCAGTCTCTCTGTATCTCTGTTGCAACCTGCTGATGACACTCTGTGACACTCTAAGCTCAGTGGCCACTTCCCTCTGAGAACATCCTGTTTGAAGCCTCGCAATGGCGAGGTACTGTTGATCAATTGTTAGGTGTCGTCTTGGTCTCATGATGTCAAAATGTGAACAGCATGGTGAAGAGGACTGTTTAAATACCAATTCTAATTGAACCAGGAAATTTATTGGTCGATTCATGGATCAAACACCTGTTGTGAATTTTGCCGTTCAGCTCCTTGTTAGAGAACAGCAAGTTGTGCAAAAAGTACTGAAACATTGAATAGTTGGACATGTGCATTCAAAAGTTTAGAGAAGGTCAAATTAATTTCACCTGTAAAGGTTATAGTGCATTTTAGGTTCATCCTGAAATTTCACCCGAAAGCCGAATATCCCTAACTTTTTGTGAGTAGTGTACATGTATCTTCGACGGCAGTGTAGTATAACGGTTCAGGAATCGGCCTTGTAACCGAAAGGTTGCAGGTTCGATTCCCAGGTAGGACACTGCCGTTGTACCCTTGAGCAAGGTACTTAACCTGAATCGCTTCAGTATATATCCAGCTGTTTAAATGGATAATATGCAACAACAAAAAATAAATAATAATTGTGTAAGTCGCTCTGGATAAGAGCGTCTGCTAAATGCCTGTAATGTAATGTAATGCTTATCCACGTTGGGGAGGATTAACAGCGAGCAAGCTGCAGAGCATTGACCCAAGAACTAAATATTCAGTTTGTCAACCGTTACTGTTGTTTACTGCTGACTTTTTTTTACTCTGTACGTTCTACGATTTATTATGAAGTGTCAAAACATTTTTCTTTGCGCTTAATTTGCTCAAAAGGCCCTGACCCTGGAATGGGTTGTACCTTGCGGAAAGTGCAGCTAAACCAGGGAAACTTCCCCTGGAGTTCATTTTTAAAATGCTACTGAAGTTTTCCAGAAATATTCTAATGGATTTCAGTTTTAACTTGACAAATATATTCGCTAAACATCTAACAGTCCTAACCTACATACCTGCATTTAAACAATTTCTTTTTACCACCTACCGGAATGTTTGAAGCAAAGCAGTGTGACCTATATGCTCAATAGTTGAGTGCAACCTGGTAAGAGGGAGGAGACGGTTTGTATTAAAAGTTTGTAGGGCAACAAAACCACAGCTGCTATGTCTGGAAAGATATGTCAGCCTTTCAGCATGTACTAAAGGTATCCACTGGATGATTTACCACACAATACAGAATTGCAAACATTTTGGGAAGAAATTATTGCACACCTAAAATACATGCACCAGAGTCTGCATCTGAACTGCAGAGGACCTTTGCTATAGATATCTAGAGTAGACTACTTGGGAATCATTAAACGGTGTTGACAGTGTTATGGTGAAAAAGAAAATTGTATTGCTGCGACACATGCATATAAATGTGGTATGAACTAGAAATCTGAAATCCGAGCAATAAGATTTTTCTTTTAATACTGTGATATATATATAATTTTATTATATTTGACCACCTGATTTCCATCTATTCCTTTCAGAAA
Source organism: Synaphobranchus kaupii (assembly GCA_029718625.1). Taxonomy (NCBI): domain Eukaryota; kingdom Metazoa; phylum Chordata; class Actinopteri; order Anguilliformes; family Synaphobranchidae; genus Synaphobranchus; species Synaphobranchus kaupii. The sequence goes on from CM056390.1 coordinate 21,119,016, forward strand.
TACATTGCCAGGTTATAAGCAGCAACGCATCAATCCATAGTGCAATATCCTGGATTGCAATTTTTTTTAAATATAAAATGGACAATCAAATCAAGAGCTTATTGACAGAACATCTGCGAGATGCGGTCTGAAACAATTACGGTCGAAAAACTCGATGCAATTATCCACGCTGCTTCATTTTGCACCATACAAAAATAACAGGGAGTCAATTTCCCACTCTGCCAATCGAGTTAAGATTGATTGAACCATTTGGATGACTCATACAATGTGGAAAGCACATTGCATGTACAGCACATGGCGTGAAATTGCACTGTCCGCCAAGCAGTTTTGTTCCTGACTATCAGGGGACGATGGGAGTACTCTCCGGAGGATTAGCAGAGATCTACAGATTATCCGTCTCCCGCACCCGAGGCCGATTTCATTAAAAATGCAGGTAATTAACCGATCCATTAGGAAAACTCTTGCGATGGGCCTGCATCAATGACCTGCTGGTTATTCGCCGTTTCATAGGAACGAGAGTTCTCCGCTCACGTCGTACCGAACGCACTCGCTGCCAGTTTTGAGCGAACGTCTCTGTGGGATGCGATGTTTAATCTATTTTAAAATATGGAAGGCACTTAGGCGGAATTAAAAAGGAAGCTGGCACTTGCAGTCAAACCTGAGGGGAGACGTGTGTAATAGCCACAGTCGAACAGTGGGAGCGACAGGAAACTCAAATAGTATTGCACGAAGCGCAGCTGCTTTTGACGGTTCTGCCGAAGAGGATGATATATGGCCTGCATGTCACTCGGCTCTCTTGTATTTTTAGTTTCGCCGTTCACCTTCGGTGTCTTCAGTAAGAAGATGAACGTCTAAGAGCTTTGTTTTGATTCAATCCCAGACGTGCAAACTACAGAGGCACATATACAGACATTCACAACCGTGCTCGCTTACTTTGCAGTACAACTGGCGTACTATATTCCTACAGCCACTTAGGGAAAGGGATAGTTCACTTTCTGGGTTTTTTAAATATTATGTCAGCTTTAGTTCAAGTATCTCCAAAGCAGCCTGTACAGCAATAGAATGCCTCCAACGTTATATGTACTGTATGTATATTATCAGTTTTTTATTTAAACAATTATGTTTAATATTATTTTTGATTGGGACTATATCCTATGGCATATGAAACCTCAGACGCCCTCAATGAAGTACAGTAGCACAGTATGATATAAAAACTAGTATTTATATTTACAATTCTGAATAAACACTATAAAATCAATCTATACATATGTGCAATCCTCAGAAAACGTAGCATCACTGTCCAATCTGCGGCAGGTCAGGCAAAGTGTATTTTCTTGTCTGGGCCATATACTGTATAATAACTGTTGGGGCCAATCAAAAACATACGCTAAAACTGAAATACTTAATTTAAAAAAACAGAAAGAGATATGGGATCAGTACTTCAGTGCTGAGTTCTGCCCACTTTTATGCTGGTGTAATTCTAGATTCAGTATTCAGTACAAACTTATGAGTCAATGGAATTATCAAGTAGCTATGAGAAAGCATGTCAGCACAGCTAATGACTACTGACAAAGTCTGTGATTGGGGTCTTATAGGACGTCACCTGTGGAAACACAGGTGACATCCTGAAGATTCACGTGAAGCGCAGGAGAGCCGGCGGCGTGATCCAGATGCTAATGACAGCCAGGAGAGATGACTCCCAGATAAATACGGTGATGTCATCAGGCCCTCTCCATTTCTGAGGGCCACATCCCACATTGCTTCGCTCTGGTGAACTGAGGCATGTGACAGCCACCAGGGAACTGGAACAGCAATCCTTCCCCTGCGCTAGAACAAATGCTCCAGTTATCGACAGATGAGACCAGCTCAGCCTTGAGACCTCTAATGTTGGAAAAAAAACTCCCCTGACACAACAGAGAACTGCGCACTGCGTTGGGCTTGATGTCCCCTGCTGTCGTTGGACCAGTATCCCAGCAGGCCCATTCAAGGGACTGCAGGGGGTGTTGCCGGAGGGTGGAGGATCGCCAGCGTAATTGAACCCCACCACACTGGTGCCGAAGGTCACTCCACAGGTTCCACTGGGAAAGTGACTTGTGTCAGCATGTTCATTCCCTTCCCAGACCACACGCCCATGGAGCTTTGCTTGAGTGATGTGTGTGTATGTGTGCACGCCTGTGCTAAAAGTCGCTGCATGTGCAGAAGATCAGACACTGCTAGCAGTTATAATGAAAGACTGGATATTGGACTCTTTATCTGAGTGAATCAGCAGAGCTGTGGGATGCGTGGGGAGGTCTGCTCCATCAGTGTTGCTGTGTGGGGGGCTGATAAGCCAGGGCAGTCCCTCTTATCCCGCTTATCGTAAAGGGTTCAATCGGAACCTCACCCCATATCTTTCAAGAAACCGCTCCCTCATCTTTCATATGTAATTGTAGAGCCAAATGACTCTCAGCGCTAATATGGTATCAGAAGGGAAGGGGCAATACGGACACATGTTTCACTCTCAATTTCGGCTGCATCCCAATCCAGTTTTTTCTCCACCCTCGTAAACTTCACTTGCAAACTTCACTTGGGGGAATCCCTTTTGAGACCAGGATGTACCCTCTGTCTCCATTTTAAGTGTGAGTCCAATCCGTTAGAAAGCCAAGTGAAGTTTGTGACATAGCCCCTCCACCCTCAACTTTTCTCAAGGGAACGAGTCCGCAAAAGAGCAGACTCTGCAAGCTCATATTACCCACAATTCACATCGAACGTCCTGTTCAGTGATAATCACGTTAATGTTTATCGCGGTATTATACATTAAAAGCGCATACAGAATGGAAAAGACGCTGTATAGGCTAATAAATACAGGTTAATCAAAGTAGTTTGCTATTTTGTATTTCATGGTTTAGCAAATTGCTTTATGCAGCAACTGTGTAGCCTACTGTGGGATGTAGGCTACCAGCTTCTCTAGCTTAATCTTGCTTTTAAACGGATTATTAGGCTACTTGTGTCTAAATATTTTGCCTTAGCCTACAATTTGCCAGATAGCCAAACAATTGAATTTCACAATAACCAAGACGAATAGGTAAATAAACTTGTGCAGCATTTTACTAGGCTATATCCACATTTGTGCTGACGCAAAATGCGTTAATTGACTATGTCATGCCAAGTGATCAATGAACAGCACATATTTAGGTAAATTCGTTTTTCTAGCTTGAAAGCATGCATTGCGCTAAACGCTGGTTCCAGCAATTTAAGAGGGTTTTCTTTCTTAAGAGGTATGCTTTCTAATGTTTAAATAGTTTTGACTAAATCTAAAGTCTTAAATTAATGACATTCTTTAACGTGATGAGGAAAAACGCAATACTAACGTGCAACTCACAGAAAACGTTGGGATTTTTGCCAGTTAATTATTCAGAATTATTGCCACCCTTATTAAACAATCTCACGTTAGTAATCTCTTTAGCCTATATATAATTGATTCAGGGACTTTGTTTGATTGACATAAGCAAGCAAAATGAACGGAAACAGGTTGAGAATATGTTCGGTTTAAATGCTTTATTCCAGCGCACGGGCTGTCCTACATATTTACATGCAACACGATTTTATGACATAAAGAAATATGCTTGCCCACAAAACTTGCTGTATTTATTGATATTTGTTATTCAGTAAATCAATTTCTTGACTGATAATTAATGTAAACAGGTTGAGAGTTTCATCCGTTTAAAGGTAGTCTACAGTGACAGACGTTTTACATGATCCGAGATCCCACGATACGCCACTGTGCAGCAGCACGGTTACTTCCGAGTATATATGGAGTGAAGTGCGTCTCAATTGAAATAACCCGCTCCGCCCTCGCTCCCTCCCACGCGCTAAACGCAAGTGTATACTCCTGTTTTATTGGTATGTGCGTCACATCCTCCCAAGTGAAGTTTACAAGTGAAGTTTACGAGGGTGGATCAAAAACTGGATTGGGACGCAGCCTAAGTATCTGCGAGGGAGAGATGGTATTAAAACGCTCAGTTCACTAATTTACCAGCAGGCTGCCACAGAGAAAGGATTACAGTATACGAGCAGCCTCTGTATTTTGCTGTAAATAATTGAAAGGCCACGCTGGCAGCTTAATGATGTCAGTTGAAAGTTTAATGTTGGAAGTGGAACTCACAGAATTGCTTTTTAAATGTGAGATGATAAGGGGAAACTTCCCCGAATAAATCTTTTAAAAGTTCAGCGTTCAGCGATCAGTGATCCTGAGATAAGCTCTCGGGAGACCTTGCCCTGTACGGCTTATTTTTTCCATGTATTCATTCAGATTAATGTTTAATCTACTACATGGGTCTCTTTTGGCTTTTATTTCCACAGAATACACTTAATGAAGTCATTAATTTACCTCAGGATCATAAAACTAGTATGTAGTATTGATATAGATTTTCCCCTATGCTTCTAGTTCTGTAACATAACATTAATAGAAATGTCACAGGCTTATTATATGTACGTATATTTATGATACTTAATAATATTCATGATTATGCGTACGCTGCATACATTAATACCTACACCAGATCTGGCAACTCATACACAGACTGTCTGATGTGCTCAGGATTTGAGGCAAACATGATTATTCATAAATGCAGAGCAGGCATTTACTGTATTTTGGGTTTTTTCCCCCCCCTTCACAATATGACAGGTGCGGGTAATTATTTCAGCAGTTCACTGCTGACGCCCTCCCCCTGTGGCACCCTGCCCCGCCATTTACGCTGTCAACAGTCTAATTTACCACCCACTCTTTTAATGAACAATGTCAGCAGCTCCGAACAAAGCCCCACCGTCTCGCCCCGCATCGCGGTCGACACATTTCACCTGCGTCCTGCACGTCTCAGAAAGGATTCCGTCTATTTCGGGGCGATAAAGCCGTCAAATTCCAGGGTGGACTACTTGCCCGGCGTCTTCCTGTGAGCGGGCGTCCCGCCGCGCTTCACGCCCACCGCAGAGACTGCCCAGGTGAGATGAGCCAGTGATCTTGCGGTCAATAACCTGGGCCAAACAAAGCCTATGGTGTGTGCACCAGGGGCGCGGCGCCACTGTGGTCCACGGGTGAATGGTGCACCTGCTTCCCCTGGCAACCAATGAAGGGAATCAGAGGGACGAGCAAGGGACAGAGAGAAAGGAACAGAGGCTATCTGGTATCGCCGGGGAAGATACGCTACGTCGCCATAACGGCGGGTGGCCCTCAACGTGCTTCTCTAATCTGTTTGTGTTACACAGTATTTATCTGCGGATTAGACCAGAGCACACAGAGGCAACGGCTGAGGCGGGTCCTTTCTGCGGAAGCGGCTGGAAGAAGAGATGTATCTCCCAGGCTCTTCGGGCTGTCAGAACCCAAAGGGGTCTTAATCCCGCTCTCACAGCCCCATTTAACACTGCCACCGGATCCCCTCACACCACAGAGATCTCCATCTGCTTGGGTCCCAGTGTAGGACTATATGGCTTCTCCAGCTGCTTCGCCCTTTTACTGTTTGTGAGACATAGACAAATGAAACACCATAAATATTGTGCCTTTATTATTAACTTTAAAAATACCTTGTCGTTATCAAAAACATGTTGACTACGTCACATGAATATATTCCACCATTTGCTATGAAATTCATGGTAATTCCGCACAAATTAAATGAAATGCATAAGATCAGGTCGCATTTTAGAAGGCTAAACTCGCCATTTGGTGCGAAATACTACGTACGATATGCCAACTGGATGCCTTACTGCAATCGGTTCACTTCGCCCTGTCCGGACAACAATACTCCCCAGGTTTAATGCATCACTTCTGAGGGAGAGAAGAAGGGCCATGAATCAGGGAAACAAAGAATGCCAATTTGATTCATCGCAGGGGAAGGACGGAGAAAAAAGGATTCCAGCGGAGAGAAGGAGTAAAGGGTCGATGGGAAATCATTCGGGCTCGGGGAATTCTTTTCCGGGACCCGACCGAACAATGAGCGCTCCGGGGGGGCTGTCGAAGCGCGTGGTCGGGGCTACTGTGTGGAGTAAGCGGCTGAATGTACTATTCGCCGCTCAGGAGTCATCTTCACGCGATAAGCAGACATGGGAATCGATGAAATGCTAAGGCCAGCGATGACTCTTCCGGCGCCATTGTTAAGGTGTTCTCGTCTTGAACCGGGGTTGCAGAATTGCCAATTGGGTGGTACATTCTTTTCCCAGTATTCGGCAAAAATAGCACTCATCCGTTGTTCGACACTTTCTCAGGGACAAAACAAGTAGGCCGTATAACGATGCCATTCTACCGCACAAAAAAAGTTCTGAAAATATTTGTATTACTGAATTGTCACTGTCCAAGGATTTCCTCGATGAAATTAAGTAAAAAAATAATTTAAAAAAGATTAATTACCTCCTGAAAATCTGAATATCTGCACTTCAAAATTGGCAATCTATACACTTTAATGTCCATTAAGTTCTGCAAAATTGCAAATCACATTAGACTGGAGAATGTCAGTGTATAACAACCAGAACATTTAGGTTTCAGTCCAAGATTTTGTTTTTAAATGCCAAAACTGCCTTCACTTTCTTAAAAGACTGCAAGGCCAATGGCTCCAATATGATTGCTGTTGACTATCTGTGCTCCACATTTTCCCTGTCAAGTCATTATAAGTCAAGCAATGTAATTTGTGTGCAATGCATGATTTGTTTGGCTCTCATTGAATACTGAATGAATGTACAGACTTAGACTAACTAAACCACACAAAAAAATTCTTACAACAGGGACCTTGACCTTTGGCTCAAGTTATGTTATTTCTCTCAGTTATTGAGTTTTTTTTTTATTCCAACAATAATATTTATCCAAGCACCCACAACCCTAAAAGTATATTCTCAACCAGTAGATATTGTGAAGAAAGGAGTGTGGAACTCTGCAATATTTCATCCTTAATAATGTTAAATAAAGCTCCCAGGCAAAGGACCAAAGGTTCTGCAGAGAGATGGTAGAGTTTAATGGATCAAGACTATTGCGTTCACTCCTTCAATTGCCCTTTACTGATACTCCCTATAGAGGCCTATGTTTAGAGAAGGAAACATGCTGGTTCCATCATACCATTTTCTATGTCTTCATGTTTTATTGTGAAGACACACAAAAACAGTTCTAGGCCTTGATTCCAGTGTTAGGGAGTAATTTAATTACATTTTGCAGCAGTTTGAGCTGTATAGTGATTCTCCCTTTTTGTGTACGAAAAGAAGGAATTGCTAACATGTGCTTCATGTCTTTAGGACAACAATGGCCATACACAAATTATTCTTACTAATTCGAAAGAAAAAAATCTTGAAAAATCTTTTCATGCATGAGCTTTGCAAGCAAAGACTTTGTTGTCTTTGCCTCTCCACAGCAAACACAACAAGCACTGACCTAAGAACCCATATAAAGGTGAGCATTAATGTGTGCCCAGTTTCAGAGATTGAATGTTTGCTAAAGTGTGTTAGCACCCATGCCTCCTAGAGCCACAATACTGCTGGAAATCAAACCACAGTTACCACTAAGGAATTCATTACATATAATAGATTTATAATACATTTGGAGGGTAGCTATTAATGGAGATGATGTTTCTCTCGTACTGCATAGTGCAGATCGGTTCTGGTGCCTCTGCTCAAAAATCTCATTACAACTATCTTCAAAACACAAACTTACCCTAACTCTCATCTCAGCTACTCCATTCACACTGGCATTGTAAAAGAAAGCAAACAGACAGGGGGAAAGCGTGACACACTCTGTCCCTGTCCCCGTTTGTGCTCCTTGTTTTACCCTGTTCTCGCGTTTTGTGTCTGGTTTTCATGTTCCTGTTTGTCTTGCTCGTGCTGCAGGCTGGGCGTGGTTTCCCTCTTTGTTGTCACTAGTTCCCTCTCGCATTTACATTTTAGTCATTTGGCAGACGCTCTTATCCAGAGCGACGTACATGAGTGCATTTTCAAACAGGAACAAGTGCGTTAAAACAACCCTAAAAGGTAAATACAATTTCAAACACCAGGCGCAGTCAGTATGATTATTATTATTATTATATACTAGGACCACACGATATCGATCATTGGCGTGTACAACAATAAGCCAATAAGTAACCTTAAAGGGTAAGTTCGCTATTTTGGACCTTGGACCCTATTTGCGGTCCGTCTTCCATGAACCTGACCCATGAAGTCCATTTTTTCGCTGATCGGTCCAGTATTGAGTTCGCTACAGATTTCCTGTAGGCTCTCACTGGGCTACAATAGAAGTCAACGGGGCAATAAGAAATGTTCGATAAATGTTCTTTCATGTACAATAAATGAGACGGGAAGCTCAGGGTGTATTGTTACCGGTCTCAGTATGCTCTCCTGTGAAATGTATCTCAATCCGAACATTTTTACGTGCTTGGCATGGCTTGGAAGTAAGCATTTCTCTGTTGCTTGTTTTCGCTGCTCCCGCGGAGTACTATGTGTCGGGGGTAGGGGAGCGGGAAGGTGTGCCGGCCGTTTACGAAACTATCTAGTTGAGCAGTCTGCGTTTGTTTACCTGCAGCAACGTAGGCTACAATTTCCACAAAAAAACTTGGATGATGGATGACTATAATGATTACGAAGACGAAGAATTCGATTTTGACTGACGTAACTCGCTACAGATTTGAGCCAGAATACACGGACACGGAACTACAAGAGATGGATGATAAGAGAGCAAGAGAAGAGAGAGGCTGAAGTTGCGCAGGTAATGTTATCCGAAGTCAGTGCGAGGTAGTGCGGTCGGAGAAATAGTTCTGTTTCAAATGGAACTGTTGTTTCAACGTTCGGTTTGCGTTTGCGATAGCCTACATTTCACAGGAGAGCATACTGAGACCGTAAGAATACACACTGAGCTATAAAAGCACATTTATCGTTGTTTTTCCATATCATTTCTAATTGCCCCGTTGACTTCTATTGTAGCCCAGTGAGAGCCTACAGGAAATCTGTACCGAACTCAATACTGGACCGATCAGCGAAAAAATGGACTTCATGGGTCAGGTTCATGGAAGACGGACCGCAAATAGGGTCCAAGGTCCAAAATAGCGAACTTACCCTTTAAGTATTAAACTAGCAGCTTGAACCACTTCCTCCGCCTGTCACGTTCCTTTCTCCGCTTGCATTCCTCACTCTCTTTTCTCTGTTAATCACTCTCGCATACATTCTCATGCTGCACACATTTATTGGCTAATTGACTCTCATATATATTCCTCCGGTCTTCGTTGGCTTGTGCCGGTTCGTTAAGTGTTGTTGTGGCCGAGTTCGCTAAATGTTTTGTTAAGTTTCGTTTTTGGAAAACTCTTGTCTTGTCTTGTATTGTCTCGTATCAAGAATCTAAGCCTTGTCTTGCCTTGCTTTGCTGCCTTAAGTCTTGCCTAGCTCAGCGTATTGACGCTGCCTGTTTTGTTCATGCTTTGCTTTGTTTAACGCCTTGTTCTGCGCTGCCTGTCTGCTAGCCTGAAGCTGTCCTAGCACCACTCACGCAGCCCCTGTTTCCCGCATCCCGCTCCTCCTCTGCTGCACCAGCCCGGGATTCCTCCACTATCCAGCCCCTTGCCAACTCCCACGCCCCTTCTGCCCCCTGCTACTCCATTCCAGGATCCAGTCCCTGTCTTGAAATTCTCCCTATACTTCTAGAGTACTGGACGAAGTAATAAATTATTGATCTGTTGCAATTCCTGTCTCAGTCGTGCATTTGTGTCCAATCCCTCTCGGACCATAACAGGAAAGGTCTGCTTAATTTTTGGGCGTGCCACTGGCATTCATCTGCAGAAACTCTGAACGTGTGTCATTTATTAGAGCCTTTTTCCTCCTCAAATCCACCTGGAAAAATCCTGCTCACCGGAGTAGCTCCCATGGGACAGAAGCACTCTTGAGCTAGGCTGTGGGGATCCAGGTTTAGTCACTAATGAGCAAACACACTTCCCAGGAATGTCACGATAAATGGGGGGTTTCTAAGGGAAGACTCAAGAGAAAACAAATAATTAATTCTAGCCCTTAAAAAATAAAACTTTCACGTGGATCCTAACTAATTGGCAGGATTTCAATGGTCTAAAGGAACTCTGTAGATCTGAACCCCAAACCAAAATATCAAAACCATCAATCATTCGCTGATCGACAAAAATTTCATTGCTATGAGAAACACATCCCGCCAAAATGCCAGCAAGTAATGAATTCCCTGGATGTGTGCCAGGCAGAGGAAGATAAACATGTCCGAACCGGGCATCATCAACACCGCCAGAAGCGTAAACAGACGGGTAAACAGTATGTTCATAATCACACTGTATCCAAGCTAGTTGCAAGGGAGAAAGAAAAGAAAAAAACTCATTGGCCTTTGAGCCAATATACCCTATTGATTGAAGTCCCCAGCTTAAGACATTGCGAGGGCAAATGTTAAGATGGCTTACTGTGTATCTTCATTAGATTTAAAGCTCTAGCTGACATTTGGAGCTCTGAGGACCTGGGAAAGGCCCTCTCCCGCTGTGCATGACATTTTCTCTGATCTCCAGTTGCATCTCTGACTCCATAGGGCAGTATTGATTCTGCAGAGCAGTAGCATGGTGTGTATACATCTGAACGACCCCACCTATATGCTAAAAAGTGGACATGAACAGCTTCATTTGTATTTTACATTTCACCAGCTTTATTGGGCCTACTTTGGCATGGATTTACAGTGGCTAACCAAGTACCTTCAAGTATTGCAACAACATCTTCAGAGGTCAATACGCCAGTCACAGACACAATTGATATCTCAGCTTTGTTTCAGAATGAGCATTCTTGTTTCCTGGCTTTTAATGAACCAAAGATTCACAGGCGGATGGAAGTCAAATGTGCATTCTTCTACTGAGTGCCACTAAATTAGAACTTGATGGATGACCACAACTGAAACATGCATCTATCAATAGTGGCGGTGAAGAGAAATTCAGGGATGTGCTTCACCTTTAGAATGAGACCCCTCTCATAATTCTCAATGCGATCCCAAAAGATTACAGTGGGAAAACAACATTTAATTTGGAGTGGCCCGGACAGAGCCTGACAGTATAGCACTATATCATCATGTGCACATCTATATGCACTCAAACATTCAGGGTCATACTGCGTGTTTCATAGAATAAGTCAATGTATCATTTTTTTGCTCCTGGTCCAGCAAGCTTTCTGTCTAAACATCAAATCATGTGGATGATGACTGGAATTTAATCCTTTCGCCCTCTGGCTATTTTTAAAATCTAATCTCAGCCTGGAGTGCCAAATGTTACACTCTCAATTCTATATATGTGGGATCAATGACACATACATTATTCAGTCGCCATGGCAAATGTATCGATCACTGCACAACCTGCTGTCGAATGTCCTGAGATGTCATTAAAAGAATAACACAGACAAGCACCTTCGGCCTGGATAAATAAAGACCACCTTGCTTATCTGCACAGCCTATTCAGAGCTGTAATAACCCTGTCTGGCAGGTAATTCACATAATGAAAGGCCCATTAGACACAAAGACTGCTTAGAATAGGGACCCAACCTCGGTCACACCGATATGTTACTGCATTGTGATTGGCACGTAGTAAATATTTATTTCTCACTCAGCTTTCTCACTCAGTCTTATCTATAAAGTTGAATTATTTTGCGAATGTCCTCTATAGACCGTACTGCAAAATGCGTGTGTGTGTGTGTGTGTGTGTGCGCGCGTGTGTGTGTGTGTATGTGTGTGTGCGCGCGCATCGCACAATAACATCTTCCCCTAACTTTATAGTTAATTTTCTATTGCAGATGGGAACACATTATACAGTATATTATACAGGTTATCTCGAAAAAGTCATACGATAGCATAATGCTCCAGTGGATCCTGTCAGATTTATTTCTCACTAAAGTGCATTCTGGTTATTGACCTTCACACCGTTATCTCTGTGTGACTCCTACATTACCATGTTGGAGATATGGAAATTATACAACACTGTAAAGATTGGCAAGCTTTGCATAGAATTTCTATTTAATCGGAAAACTGACTGAAGAATCAGGTGATTTTTATTTACACCTAAAATATCATCCATTAATAAATCATAGTAAAAGCATTTTAATGTGCCAGATGACATGTGAATATTATCCTCGCTGCTACATTATAACATTACAAGGAAGGCTGAAATGCTAAAGCCCAGCGCATGGGAGCTACAATGAAGCCTTGCTCAAAATCATTGAAATATATCAAGATATACAAAAAAAAATTATAATAATAACAAAAAATGAAATGGGTGTTTTTTCCCCACAGATATCACCCTATGGTGATACATTTTTATTTAACAAATCTGAAAGATTGGAAAATATGTGTAAATCTGGAAATAAAGCTCCGGCATTTAAGTGTTTCGTAAAAAAAAAAAAAATAATATTCCAAAATATTCAAGAACAGGAGCCCAAATATGTGACCTATTGACACTTCACTTAGTAACTATTTCCCCCACTACAACAACAAATGTTTAGGACTTGTGGACCTTAAATGCGATTTACTACATTTAAGGGGTGTAGTATTTGTAGTTTTACTTACAAACATTTAATTTACAGATGTAATAAAGAGCTACCTAATCAGGGCTGTGCACAGGCATGGGGTGAAAAAAAAATCCTGGCATGGGGTTCATCCCGCGATTGTAGCCCGGGAAGATTGCAGACGGAGAGGATTGCGATCGCAGACCGGGGGAAGTTACTAGTAGCGGTTCTAAAATGGCAGCTCCTAAGCCAGTCACGGTGAGACTCGACAAAAAAATCTAAATGATTAGAAAAGTTTATGGAGGCAAATGCGCTCGGAAATTTGCCTAAGAAATGGGTGTTGGGCGTGCATAAATACAGTGAAACCCGCCATGGCGGTCACTTCCCGTTTTTCATTACTGCCCTGGATCGCCATCCTAGACAGGTTTCACCGTCTAGGAGTCCCACAGTCAAACACTTTGCTCCTAGAGGAAAGAATGATTATTAGTGTTACTTCACCAAACACAAATGGGAGCTATGGACACTGTACCACAAGAGAGGTTATGTGCAAGTATTTGACATAATGTAAATGCATTATACTATATAATTCAGTATTATGTATGATGCATTGTGACTAAGGAATGGGAATGAGGTTAAATTTTCACTTTATAAAACACTGCGGATTTGTGAATCTCTGCTTTTATAGGCCCAGATATCACCCCAGTTACTTTCAGACCACATCAGCCAAGGAAGGGAAGAGGCCTGTGTGAAGTGTCTAATAAATTCACTCTCACAAGAGATGTTTCTCTTTTCCACTGGCCAAATTTGAGTTGAGGGCACGGGACTTGTGCATGTTCCAGTGAGTCTACCTTTTTAATTCCTTTTGAGTAAAAAGCAGGAAGCATCAAATCGCCATTAAGATTATTTGCTTTGATCACACATAGAGATGAGTGCTAAACTCCAACCTGCATATTGCATGACTTCTGAGTACTTGATGAAGTGATGCAACTGAACACATTTGTTTGCTATTGAGAGTAAAACATGGCCCAGCTCTTGCAATATACTGTAAATATAGAGAAATTAAAAGATTTGAATGTTGTTGCAGTTGTATGCAATGTAATGCAGTTAAAAAATGATAAACAGTTTTTTTATGTTGTTTATTTACAAAGGCTTGGAAGGAAGTAGTAGATGCATTTTAACAACAGATGCCCCAAACAGCGAGAAATGTCCACATTAAAAATTAGAAAATTTATATGACATTTAATTTGCACAAAAAAGTTGTACAAAAAAAATTTGTTTTAATAATAAGAAAATTATCTGCAGCTGAGGTATATTAAGAACACGTCTGTTAAATCTGTCGCTGGTCAAGCCTGTCTTTTCCCCTGCTGACAGATGATTCCCCAATCTCAGACCTTAATCCATATTTCTTAGTTTTAAAATGTCGATCTATTGTTATCTTCTTGGAATCTATTGTTCAATTGCAAGTTGTGCGAAATGAATTCAATCCGTCTGTTTACAGTGCGGTTACTGCTTCACTCAAAGACATGCTTTTCCATCCATGTTCACTTTCCTTCCTCTGACTGTCACCATATTTGATTGTTTTTATAAACGTCTCAATTAGAAATTATAAACACAATTGTATGATTAGTCACTTGACTGTGACGTTGAAGTGCCTATGGGGACCCCTGGAGGATGACAATTGAAGTACAAGTTTAAATCCCTGCAGGTCACGTGGTGGAGACAAACTGGCGGCCCTATTTATAGCGCAAACATTTTCAAGGACTATGACCACTTTTAAGATAAAATGCTTTACAGCCAGCATTACTTTCATTTAGCGTTTATCCTCTGATTGTATCATCAGGAAATAAAGTGGGCCTTGAAAAGTATGAAGCTCCATAGACTTGATATCAGTTGTAACAACTGCATGGAAGCATGAACTTATAATACTGCATTTGTGTGTGAAAGTAATTCAAATGCTGTTCACTAATGTGATGCCTTTGAGGTGGTGAATGCTGATACCATAGAAATGAGAAGGGTAAAATGCAAAGCGGGGCATTGACTAGAATGTAGTCAGGCATAATAGCATGCAGGAGAAGTCAGGATCACTGTCCTACACAGCTGAAAATCCTGAGCCAACAGCGATTCGGATAAAATATGAACAACTAAAACGCATACAGGGACTCATTATTCACAGCGAAATGAAATTACACAGCTGCTTAAGGAATATTTTCCCTCTTTAAGTCCCTCAAAAGAACCACTTCCCTACTAATGTTTGTTAAAGATTAGCATACTCATGTTTCATGTCTCCATTAAGAAGCTTCAATGTATTCTGCTATGGGAAGCAGAAGAGGTGTATCAAAAGCTTGTGCTACGCAGGCGCCGTTCATGGGACGTTGTTAAGGGACGATGTTTTTGATGATGCCTTGCATATGAGGGAGAGAGAGAGAGAGAGAATCAAGCATCCCCTGTTTAAATTTGATGTTTTTATCATACTACACATCTAAAATACTGCTGTACATTTAGAATCCATGATACATATAGTAAGCTCCTGAGAACCGTCTTATTACTGATTCCTGATCATCTTCCAAAACATTCATCTATCCTATATCAAAAGACTATAAAGCTCTATTAGTAAATATACAGCAAACCTGGATGTAAATCAAACCAAAGAAGCATGGTTAATGGTTTAGGGCTGAAGTTTAAGCCCGATGATCATTTTGAATTTAAATTAATTAAGTGAGCCATTGACAACCATACAAGCAATTATTTATTAAATGCTGCATCGCAAATACAAAGCAACGAGAATCAGTGTTGTAGTAGTTTCAGAATACTAGCAAATAAAAATAGCTCCCAAACACATAAATTTATGTCAAAAAAATCTAACTGCCTAAAAGAAATTCCATTATTAATATACTATAAATATGTTTACAATGATCTATTATGTATAATGTGCTCCCTGAGGAAAAATATGGTGTATATTTACACAAGTTGCTCACATACTCGTAATTCTAATTATTTAGTGGAAAAAAGGTCATCCTTGACTCTGTCCTAAGCACAGATACCGCACTATTCCACTCTAACATTTATTCCTAATGGAAGTGGATTTTTTTTACCTCTGACGTTAAGACAAATTCCATGTTTAAATAGCATACTTTATTTAGCAAGGAGATTTACTACCCTATTAGGGAAATAGTGACCATACATTAACATGACCACAGAATCTCAGATCTGCTATGTACATTAATACATGCACACGGCATGGCTCTATGCCCATTGACTTAAGCGTACTTTTATGTAAATATGGGGTTGTTTGCAGGAAATGTATAACCAAACCAAGAAAAATCTATAAAAATGTTGACTGAAATGTTCTATCAATAAACGTCTCCTGTTATGTTTCACTGTGCTGTGTATTAAAAACATAAAGAGCATTCCCATGCAGACAAAGGCCCTGTTCTTCATTACTAGGGATAGCTCCTACGTTATGAGAAAGTTGTGCTTTGTTGGATCTGCTTTGTAGTCGCTTCGAGGACCTTCAGTATGCACTTATTGTACGTAGCTTTGGATAAAAGCGTCTGCCAAATGATTGTAATGTAATGTTTACACTACGGCTAAATACGGTTGTCGCTCCTCATTTGCTTATTCCGGTCAAGTTCACACTTAGTACGGTTATGAACGAGAGTGACTTGGCTACTAGTAGTAACGAATCCAGGTTCACACTCGCATTTTGGGGCTCGACAACTGAAGTTATTAGCTAGAGTGTGAACGGGGCCTGAAAGACCACAGCCAATGCTGTTCAACAGAAAGGAATAAGGAATCAACTATTACAAAATGCAGCATTCAAGAATTAGACATTGCTACTGGTTATTATATAACAGGGCCCTGTCAATACCCACATAAAGCAATCACCTTCAAATTTATTTCTATAGCGCTTTTATACAGAGAACTGTTTCAAAGACGCTGTACAGAGAAACAGAAAATTGCGCAAAAATCAGGCCTGAACCCCCAAAAAGCAAACAAGGTAAAAATAAATAGTCTTTATCACATTTCTCTAACTTGCGTTGAGTTGCCACTGTAATGCTATTGATGCAGAGGAAATTGAGAAAAAAAAAACATGAAATGCCTTTTGTTTACATGCCAAAGACAAAATAAAAATGTCACATTTCCATGTCACAGTGTTGACGTTAACTGATCTGCAGTCAGGATCTGAAATCACTAGCGAGCGAAGGACCAGGTGTTACCTTGCTGCCTGAATGGGCAATACAATAGCCAGCTATGCATCACTTCCCCCCTGAACGTAAATCTTTCCAAACTGCAGGATTCACCACTGCACTCCACACTCCTCATATTAACACTGGCATGGGTTGAATGCTCTCAGCTGAATACACGTACATTGGCTTGAAAATTAAATCAAACAATTATTCAGTAAATGTGATCTGTATGGTTTTGGGGGAGATGGTGTGGGAGAGCTCAACAGCACTCTAAAGGATTTATGCTCTCATACTGTTTTCTGCAACATGAAAACTGCAAAAAATTTGAATGGAAAATGGATATTAAATCATAGTTTTGTTTTTTTATTATGCATTACTCCATTAAATACCTATACTAATCCATGGATATTATTTCTAACCACAGCCTACTTCTGAGAGACAGAGAATTGCACAGTAATACATTTAACAGTGAATGAACTTCCTTCCAGCTGTAAAGCTCCATCTTTAGCTAAATTGATTAAATTTATTACCATAAAGTACCATACAGTGGAATATGTTGAATTCACTTTGGTTCAAATAAATTGTCGTTTTGAAAAAGCAAAATAAAGTTCATTACGTATTTATTTAGAGTTGTCTGCTTAATTTGCTTTAAATTAGTGAGACATACGGTTGGTCATACAGACAAAGATAACCTGAGCATGTATTGCCATTCAATTTAGTACAGACCTTGAACCTATAGAACAAGTTTTAATGAGTAATTCCTTGGGTATCGTTTATTTTCTTTCATTCTTGTAAATTGAGATGACAGATCGATTTAATCAAAGCATTCAATTCTGCAAAGTACACTGTGAACAAATGATTGTCTCTTGATAGAATTTACAGTAAATATGCACAGTTTTGCTTTTTCAAGAAAACAATTAAATGATTACAGACATCAATTAACAGACGGCTACAAAGGGAAGCAAGGGCCACTGATGCAGAATTGCATTTGTTATTATTATAAACAACCAAATAATCACCGTGCCTTTGCAAAGGAACTCATTTTGTTACACATTAATGCTGTGCTGTGTCAACTGTAATTGATTTCTTAATCAATTAAGCTGTAAAGGACATTAGAAAATTGCATTTTCAGACAGCGGCAATTAATCCGCTTCATAATTAATGGTAACTTTATTATCGGAAAATCCATCTGCTTCGAGTTGAAAATGGATTGGAACAGCTCTGTGTTTACGTGGCAACGATGCAAAACACTTCAGCTCTGAAAAAAAAACGATTTACGTTTCGCCACAGCAACCAAAATGACATATGAGCAACGGCATTACAAAGCTGTTGATTTCCTGTGACATGGACACGTTCGACTTGGTCAACGGCAACTTTGTTTTTACAGAGACGTTGACGTGACGAGTTTAAGACGTTTCGTCGCAATACTATAGAAAAGGCTGCTTATACCCACAGAAGTTTGTTTTTAATTTGCAGCACTTGTCCAGCAAGCCTGATTGAAAAATCCACGGGATTCCTAATGAACAACAGAGCAATTACAAAGGCTAGCGTTTACATCTCTAATTATGAAGGCCTCCCCCTGGCATTGACTAAAGCTGGGGCTTAAGTGGAAGTGGAAAGTATATGATTCAATGAAAAAAACCCATCAAGTCCAGCATGGAAACTTAAAAGAAACATTAAATGTTTCCAGTAGTTATTTTAGTATGGTTCATTAGACAGCACTCACATAAACTAAGCACAGTATACATCAAAACAATTGGGAAAGTAGCAGTTAGAGGCTCTCATCTTTGCAAACTGCGTGTCCAAAGAGAAGCATTGAAACTGGTCTTCTAATTTATTGCCCTAATTACCTGAGAGGTTTATCGTCAATTAAGTCCAAAAATGAAGAAACAGCAGAAGATGCTCCCAAGGCAGAGGTTTGCCCCTTCATAATCTTGGTTGGCAAGAGATCCAATTTGAGCAACATGTGAGTACACTGTACATTTACTAAAAGCACATCATTATCCTGGAGGAGTCTGTAAGCACCCGCTAAGTCTGTGTTCCGTCCAGCAGCTTTAAAACGTGGCTATGTCATTTTCCTTATGCCCTGAACAAAAAAAACATTATGCCTTTGATCTGAAAAGGCAGCTCTGAAAGCGTCTGTGCCATTAGCAATGGTTTAAGAACATGAAATAGATGCATTAAATTGCTACTCATTCAAACCTGCGGTGCTTAGCTCCATTAGGAAAACACTCCAACGGTCTGCTCGAGTGTAAACTAAAGAGCGCTGATGGCCTTCCACAGACCATGTGATTATTTTTCTCTTATCTCTCTGCAATATCCCCCAATAGCCAGTTTATGAGAGGCAAACATGGTCTTATTTGCCTTTATTCTAATGAAATGATGAAACATTATGGTTTTATTGTGAAATGGAGGCCTTTTCAAAATGGAAATACTTGCAACAGTGGGAAATGGAGGGGAGGGGAGGGTGAGGTGTGTGTGTGTGTGTGCGTGTGTGTGTGTGGGGGGGGGTTTAGGGGTTAGGGGTACTTCTCAGCTGTGTGTGCCACTCATTCACAAAGTGTGGTGAATGTTGAGCTTTCACAGGCTGAAGTACGTGTGGTGAAGAAGCCCCCTAGGAGCCACGGACATCTCTCCCATGACCCCAGATGGTATGGTGGCACTGGCAATGCCCTCTGTACTTATAGTAATGAGTGACAGAGGAGCCTACCTGTCGGTCTCTCACTTCGCCTCATAAGTGAGGGGAGGACTCAACACGGGCCAGACCCAAACTCCACAGTGAGTGAAGACTAGCATCAACACACCAACATATGATTGCACATAGCACATTACTGGGGCAAACAGTATGTCCATATGTACTCTAATGGATAAAAGCTGAACATGAGCATCTAATGTTACGCTGATAAGAAATCACACACGAACCATGTGAATGCAGTGACATGTTACTCTTAACAAGCCAATGTGGGGACATGTTGAGAGAGCAAGATGATACCATCGCATATAATCTGTGAACGCCATCACGTTGTCTTTAATAAGCCAATAATAATACACAAAGTATAAAAAATACACATCGTACATTAATGTTGATGTCACATTGATCTGCTGGCCCTAGATTAAAATAATATATTTAAAACAATCATCAAAGACAACTTATCCAAAGGATGAAACTAGCCATTTAATGGCATGGACTCAACATGCAGTGGCATGTACATGTATATATTTCCATTGTATTATGTCTATAACAGTACATAATGCAATGAAATATTACACAAGGGCTGTGCAAGTTTACAATAGTAAGTGTAATGTTAAAGGCAAGCTATATAATGTTACAGCAGCTTTTCTGTTTATTCAAGACATAATGCTGTCTACCACTCAAACATGCAAGGCTTAAAATACAGGGAAACATGACATCATGCATTGCATCACTGCACTTTCGCCTTTGTAATACCATAATACATCATATCTGTGGGTGTGATTAATTGTGAAAACATAAACAGGGTTTTATAACAACAAATACAACCAATTACAACCAATATGGCAGAAACAAAGCTGAAACATAGTCGATCAATAAAATAGCATCTATCTCAGTATCTCTCAGAATGCAATCTCTGGAGAAAGCAGTATCCTACTGAACATGAATCTTTTTGAAAAGCACAGAGCCACGTCCATTCCGTAATTAAGGCACGTGCATTTATAAAGCAGAATGCATTAGTGAGTTTGAAGACACAACAAACCGATTTTTTATTTCAATGAGATGGGAACTGTTGAACAATACAGACCCTAAAATTTACCCGAAAATAAGATGCCCGTAGGTGCCATAACTTATTTGATTACATTTATGTTTCATTTATTTATTGATTCCACCATTTATTCAAATAAAATATAATGAGTATTTAGTGGAGCTTATTGTGGACACACATTGGCTGAAGATGGTGAAATCACCAATCAGCATCAACGGAAGTATGCGATAATAATGCTGTCTATATCCCTGTTCAAGGCATGTCAATTCAGTAGATGTCTAAAATAGAAGATGGAAAATTCATGCCATTCAACATTCACCATGGTGACAATTTGGCATGCTCCCAACTGCCCTTGCATCAGTGCGCAAGCCATTTTGATAGTGGATTCAGTGGATTTGATAGTGGATTTATTGTAGCAGCGGTGGCCTTGTGTATGGCAAAACAGGAAGTGTTCAATTTATAAAATAATATAAAGGTCACAATGATTCTCATATTGCAGACATTGTTGTCCTTTTTTATTTTAATTTTACAAACAAGTGGCACTGATTGTTTTTCCTTCACAAACGGAAATTCCCAAGTTAATTTTGCTGAACTCATTAAAAATCGGCATTTAATTATGAGCCATAATTAAGGACAAATGTTGCTTGAATTTGGTTCCAGTGTTATAACGTGCCATTGAATTACTGTGTGGCTTTATGAGGGGGCACAGGCTAATCTGCACAGGCAATCATAAATTGTACGCTAATGCTTGTTTGTTTATGGATATCAATATTACATGACGTGGCTTAGAGAGCGTTCTAATTACCTGTTAATGGAGGTCGTTTTCAAATATTTATGGGAAATGTAAGCAAGCTGCACACAGTTTACATTTTAGGCCTATTAGCAGGCAGGTTAATGCAGGGCAACGCACAGCTTACAATCCTTTACCTGCAGTCCATTCATTCAGCTGGATATTTACTGAAGCAATTCAATTTTCTGAAGGTTAAATATCTCGCTCTAGGGCACAAGGGCAGTGGCTCACTTGAGAATTTAACCTACAGCCTCAGAGGTGCAAGCCCAGTTCACTATCTATTACAGATTTTACAGTCCTGCCACAAAATCCGTGTAGTGTTTTACGCCATGCCATGAACACCATGAACATAATGCACAATGTAATGTTTTTGAACATGACTTGAGAAGACCCTTCTGTCCTCCCAATAGAGAACACACATTAAGATTGTTATTTCGATCTCTTAATTTAACCATTAGCAATACAGAAGTTGTACATTTATGATGTCCTATGAGAGAATATGTATTTAATAGTGAACACAATAGAATACTATGCCTGACTGTGTTTGCCATATCGCCACTAGGTCTCAGTCAATCAAACACTGCACAGTTGATTTTTTTGCTTGAAAATCTCCAAGTGAAACACGTGCTTTTCCTAAGGCATACTCGAATCCGCTCTTCGTTGCCTCGCTGTTAACGTCCGGTTCTACACATAAACGGATGATTCTTTCACCTGGTCATCTACCTCTCGCGAACAATGAAGCGTGAAAATGCACACAAAGCGTATCGTTAATTTTTTTTTTTTAAAGCCACTGTTACTAAATCAAAAGGCCATGTACTTCACAAGTGTACATGGCAGCACTGCCTACATCTCTCTTTCAATCACATTCAGCAATGTATAGATAAGCACATTGTCTGCTTTCCATCCGCCACATCACTACCCCACCACAAAACATTAACACCGTTGCATGTTTAGTTGTAATTACTGATATACTCAATAAGGAAACGCAATATGCTGAGAGACTAAATTAATATTCTCTCTCTCCTTTTTATGACTTTTTGATAAATAATGTATGGGAGTAAATCTCTCTGGAAATTAATATGTAAAGTAGTCCATTCATCATGTTACAATCAGGTTTTATGAAGAGTAAACAAATGCTTCCCTCGACATAATCCTTTTTTTTTTTCTTCTGGTGGAGTTTCTGGCTACTATTCATCACCAGAAAGTCCAAACCAATGAATGGAGATTGTTCAAATAATTACAGGCATTATAGTAATAAACAGCGAGAATGGGGGCCAGGGGTTTCACCATCCTGCTGTGACTGTGTGTCACTTCCCCCTGACTTCCTGCGTAACAGTGGGTTTTTGTGCGGTTCACGCTATGGCGGTGTTGCCAGCTGTGCTTGCTATTGTACCCTTTCCTTTCCCTACCAATCCACATTATAATACTACACAGCACAGTTAACAGTGTTAGTAACCCGGTGTTGATTCAGTCTCAGGGGTAATCGTGCTATCCACCAGGTATCCCTTACAAAACTGGATAGCTTGCCGCAAACTTGCAGCTAATATGTAGGGCATTTGACGCAAACTAAATTGTTTTCAACAAAATGTTGCCAGAGTTTGCCAGTAGTGGTGAACTAAAAACTTTGTCAGAAGTGAATGGCAGTTCCCACAAAGCTAATTTGCATGTATAAATATGACCTTGCCACAAACATGTGGCAAAAATGCAAAAGGTTTGCTGCAAATTTGCTTGAAGGCCAATATTCTTTCTAAGGGATTATGAGCCTCCCCAGTCTGACACATGTGTCTGACAAACCCTGTTGTTTGCATGTCAATATTAAGTTATTCTAAAGTCATTTACTGATTGATTTCATTTTGTCTTGCTCATCTGTTAACAGAATAACAGAATGAGAAGGAAATATAGTCTTAGTGCGTTTGATGACAACCAACAGTTGCCCAGTAATTGATGATGCCCTTGATCATTGAATGTAGTACATACATATTTCTCATATGGAGTTTATGCATAGATAATTACAGCTAGATGATAGGACCAGCAGTGTGCGAACACATAAGTCCCACTGGACCTCTTTCTCCTCTTCTTAGAGCAGCTCCCAGCAGGGTAAAACACAAACTGCTCTGCCTACCCTACATATACCGGAGTCTACGTGCTGCTTGAAAACCATGGAGAAATTGTTCCCTGCACTATAGTTATATCCATGACGTCTTTCGGATCAGGAGGTTGAATTGCTGTTTCCACGGGGATATGGATGGCTGACTGCTGACCTTTCGATTCCTCCCTCTTTTTTCCATACTTCACATGTATGAGACCACAGGATAGCTTGGATGTCAGGCTGCTCTTTGCTGAATATGCAGGTCATTTACGCTTCTCTGACATTTTCAGGTCAGCAAATCCACATCCAGCAATACGGCAAAGGAACGCCACACACTGGCACTCTTTGTGATATTCATACTCATTCCACAGGCAGAAATTAAGGTCTATGCTTTAACAACAGAGGACAACAGGGCATGCACCTCTAAGAGTAATCGCTGAGCTAATTCATATGATGTTATGAAAAGCTGGGGCGCCACATACTGATTAATAGATGGACCTGACCCAAAAATAACAATGCTCAGTCATATGATGCACTGGTAATCTAACTCTGAGTATGTTTTTAAGGGGGCTTTATGGAGAATGGATCACATAAGAGGAACGGGAAGCAGCGGGGGTCTGGCCTTCAGCTGGGATGGAAAGCATTTGTGATGTTGGTGATAAAGCTCCCTGGAAAAGAATGGATCCATAGAATGCTCTAAAGGTCACATTTCCGTGCAGCGGAAAAAATTACACAGAAAAAAAGGTGAAAATGGCACACTTGGAATGAGGCTAACAGCAGAGTGACAGGTAATTAAAGACAGTGGAGAAACGTGTTCCCGTAGAACCCCCCTTGCGCCTGTTCCCTCCGACGTCACTGCGACGCACGGCTCAGTGAGCGGAGGCAACGGCGGGCAGATGTGCCCGGTGACGCATTTGACAGCTAGTACACGAGCCGCACCGTTAGACTCCGGAGGAGTTGCCATAAAAAGGAACAAACAAGACCCCTCTTTGAACCCAGGCTTCAAGAATTGTGTGTCTCAGCCAGTTGATCTGTTGCACTCTGCCCTCAGCTGCAGCACTGAGCCACGGGAGATGCCTAACGCTCCATCCGGATGAGCCTTCCTCTATCTGGGTGCGGGGATGGGGGGGTGACCCGCCTATGGCTACGGCAGCAAACTGCACAGCTGACCAATCTCCACTGAGGCAGCTGCTGCCCATGGGTCTGACCATTTGATCTTTACTGGGTTGTGCTGTGCGGGACTGAGCAGGTCTTAATACCACCAACTCAAACTCCCTGTACTTCTAAGCATATTTCACTGCATTCTACCAGTTATCCCTATTACATGCACACAATGTGTTAATTTCCACTCAGCCAAAAAAAAAGTACTCCTGAGGAAACTAATGAGCGTGTACATGATTCCAAAGCCTCTCCAAAAAAATGTTTCTTGCTGTGCTGTGCATATCCTTGCCAATGTTGGTCAGCCACCGATTAAATGCACTCTCAAGGGTGCTGATTTTGTTTGCTATTTCAATTAGAATACCGACGCTGTCACAGTTTGTTACCGTATATACTGACAGCACACTGCAGTAGATTTACAATTATAAGAGCTGCACTGACTGAATGAGGCCATGTCAGAAGGCCTGGGCATCTAGCCATGGGCAATGAGAAAATATAAGATTAGTATTCTACATTTCATTTTCAACAAGAATAGTAACTCTCTTGGTTATGAAAACATATTTAGATTTACATATAGTTAGACTTAGTTACAAGTTCATGATTTGGTTACTAAAATACGTGATTTAGTAGTCTAAATATGGTGAGAAAAAATGGATTATGCGGGTTATTTCTCTTTACATTATTAAAGGCTCAGACTCTGTAGGACACTAAGGACAGGGAGCCGAAACATATTAATCTTCATTTTTCTTGTCTCTGTCATTAAGACAAATACAATTCAGAAAAATTAATTATGTTTTGCTTTTTCATTATAAATGTGGGCCTGTTTGTACTTGTTTTTGATGTCCCCTGGGCAAGCGCACCAGTTAAACACTTTAGTGTGTCTAGCATTGTGTACATGAATAATGGCTGTCACGAGAAAACCTGTTGAACATCTGAATTATGAGTGCCTTTCAACAAAGGAAGTGATGCTGTCAACTAAGCATTGCACATAATATAACAAATATGATATGCTAGTCCAGTGGTCCCCAACCCTGTTCCTGGATATCTACCGTCCTGTAGGTTTTCACTCCAACCCTAACAAAGCACACCTCATTCAACAGCTAGAGATCCCGTGGAGCTGCTAATTAGTAGAATCAGGTGTGCCAAATTAGCATTGAAATGAAAACCTACAGGATGGTAGATCTCCAGGAACAGGGTTGGGGACCACTGTGATAGTCTAAACTTTATAGTGCAAACAGTATATTTATTTAAAGCACATTTAAGTAGCCCCAAAGGTGAGATGAAATGTACAAAATATTTTAGAGCAAAATCATGGAGAATAATCTTAAGAGGTTTTATGTTTTGTCCTCAGAGAAGTAGAGAAAGAGCGGCTATCAGCCACCACAGGTGACAAACAGCATTGTCACGTAATTGACACAGTTAGTTGATTATGGACCAGATTAATGGGCAATTATGCCTCCATTACAATGTAATCAACGTGTCTAATATAATCAGAAATTAAATTAAAGAGTAGATAAACACAGATGTTTATCTAAACTGTACTAGGCAGAAAACGGTATTCTCACTCCCAAGATACCGGACACAATCATGGAGGCACTAACCAGTACACTATGGCAGTTATAAAAAATAAAATAGAAACATTTTTTCAGCCAATTTATGTTTTCATCAATTTTTTTTGGTCTGAATAATATGTCCCATTTTCTGGTTCTAACTCGTAATTACCCATCACGTCTCTCGAGTCACTACTTTGCTATGCAGCACTGCAGCTCAAGTGCGTGCATTTGTGCCAAGATCAGTAAATATTTTCACCGATACAGGACGCTGAGTACTGCAACTGAAGGAGATGCGCATTTGTCACTAATGGAAACTGGCAGCCTGTGTGAACCCGGCTCATAATAGGGACATGGTTATTATCATGAGCTTCTTGCGCTAATTAAATCGTGACATCTCATGTTCTGGGAGTTATGTGACTTTTAGATCTTGTATTTACCTAAGAAAACCTTTAAAAGTTGTTTCTTTAATAAGTCACAAGAACTAAGAACTCAGACATGATACTCGTGTAATTTCAAAAGACCACAGTCTGTGGCAAAACATTCTATGTTGGTACAGTAATGTTAACTATCCATGTAACTTGGGAAGACTATTGAACATGTCACATTTTATTTAAGGGCAAAGTGTTTTGAAGAGAACCTTACCCTGTGAGCCTTTGAAAGCTGCATAAGTTTCATCCATGACATACCGCTAAATCCTCGCCTAAACAAGAAACAATTGTGTTACTGTTTTCCACTTGTTTTCTCATAAATTGGGAATTGCCATTTGGTCTATTATTATCATAGACTGTATAAAAATTATTATGCCACCCACACCAGCACAAAGTGCAGTGCAACTGAAGAGCATGCACTCCTTCAATGCACTTTCCTCCCTGTAGGCCTCACATAAGTATAGGAGTAAGTGCTGATCAGAAGAGGCATGTTCTTTTTTTTTCTTTTTCAGTAATAAGTAAGTAGAAGTCTATTCTTCATACTAGTCTTTCCCAAATGCGGCCAGAAATCAATTAAATAAATGTAGTCACAAAACAGCATGATGTAATTATCTTGGTGCTTTCAGCCAACGTTTCTGAAATTATTGCTTCTTCCGTTAAGTAACAACTTTACCGTGCATTATCTCTCATATTCATCTGCCATTTGAATAAAACTCTTGTGTATCAAATGTGGCTCACAAATGAAGTTAACATCCTCAAGAGATATTTTCTGTTATCTACTTTTTGGCTTCCACTGAATGGTAAGCAATTTTGACGTTTGTGGAGAACTTCTACAAATGATGTCCGTAGTCATCAAAAAATCATTCGATGAAACACTTTCAAAAAGAAAAGTTGAAGAAGAAAAGTGTCGTTTCTAAAGAGACATCTCAGAAGGTAACAGGACATGCATCGTCTAAGAGCCCAAAGTGATGAGCAGATGTGCAGATATAAAATTTAGCCTACATTAACACACATCGTTAGCATGTCTTGTTTCTGCTTACCCTCACAGTGCACTCACATTTAACTACATTATGAATTACAACTCAAATCCAAATGAAACATTATGTATTCAGAGGTTATACATGTGAACAGATTAGTTTTATATCATATTACATAACACAATTATAAACACGGATAGCAGTTTTATATCATTTTAATTTCTCAAGCAGCACTAAGCTCTTCCCTCCCAAGGGCCCATGCACTAATGTTGATATAAGAAACTGAACCCCAATTTCCTTAAGCTCAGCAGTCTCAGGCTGTATACATGACATTGCTGTACTAGCTGCTCTGGAGTTACATGAAGTGGATTGTCTTGACTTTAGTACACAATCCCCTGAAAATCAGTGTTTAATTGTGATTTATCACAGCAAACCCTGATATTAACTAGTTATTTTTATATAATTTGACAGCCCTAAATATACAGAACTGTTATTAAACAATTCAGTAATTTAAGTGCCTTATTTGGAAATGGATTGGTCCACCAGTGCCTCATTCACCCATTCCCTGTCACCTAAACATGTATCATCCATATGCACCTCACCCACATGATGATCTTCTAGCTCAAACTATTTTGCAAATCTAACTCTCCATTAACTTTGACAAAATTGGATTTTTCTGCCCTGGACAGCAGCTGCCAACTCCAGACAACAGTCTCTGCCAAATAAATGTCCCTTTTTTATTGTTTACCCTTTACTTTGGCTAAATTATCCGCAGAGGGGTACTCAGCAGGCTGGATTTATATACAAACAAATAGAAACTGACAGCGGTAACGCTGAAGGCCTTTAGCGAAACCTAAATTTGGTAATCCCCTGGGACACTGTAAGATTGCTATCACAGAATCACGGCCTGGAACGGAGCGGGAACAATTTGAGAGGACAAGGAAGAGAAAAGTGAGAACTTGCGTGCCCTTACGCACTCAAGTGTTCCTGTGCACCATCCACTGACAAGACAGCTAAAAAAAAACACTTTATAAAATGGCAGCAATAACAGCTATTTCACCATTATTCCCTTGTGATCAATCAATGGGCCTGCATCTTTGATTTAAAAATGCATATAAGGTTTACTATTGAGGCATTAGCCAATCACCAACTGTGGCACTCCTGGCTACTGTTGGCCCTGACATAGTTCACACTATTCAGTCCAGACCACAGGGCATATCACTGCACTGTGCACAATTTCCCCCCATCTTGATTTTTCACTTCCGAAGCCCCACATAGTCCTACAAAAACTTCAACCAGACATTTTTCAACCAGTTGGCTTGTACAGCTTTAGTTTGGCCTTTACAACTTTGTTGCAAAGGCCAGAACCAAAAGTTTCTAGCATGGAACTTTGGGCAAACAACATTTACAAGCAATGTTCTATCTGAGGAAGACCTTAAACTTTTGGACACGGGTCAAAGCATGTGTTAATAAAAGCTTTCACATAACCTTTTTTGATGGAGGTAGTGATTCTAATCCAAAGACTTGCTATAATGAAAGAACCAGGAGAGAACAAGGACTTTGAACAAGAAAAACCTGCGCCAATGACCCAGGAAAAAAAAGATGGCTTCAGAGTCTGCCAGTGATGGCTCTTAGGCTTTAATAAGGATATACCCATTTTTAATAAGAAATACCCATTTAAGTGCGTCAGCTCAAAGGATAAAATCATTACAATTTACTTTAAAATGCTTGAGCTTATGAATCCTCTAAGAAGTCTAAACATGTTGATTTAATAATGATCGACAGAATGTTCCACTTAATTTTGTTCTCATGCGCTGGATTTGCAAATAAGGGATTAAGAAGCATGTTGCCACATATCTCAATCCAAGTCTAAGAGTTAAGGACCTGAGACAAAGTTAATGAGAATAAAGTCTAACTTGTAAACTCCCCCCAAATCTCTACCACATTCTCTCTTCCTCCCCCTCTCTCCCAAATACCCAATTTATTCACACAATTTCACAATGTACAGGACTGCCAAAGCCAAGTTACAAATGGAAGATGTGTTACACAATAGCAACACCAACAATAACAGCAATGTACATACTAATGGAAGTCTTACAATGAAGGTGAAGCAGTCCTGCATTAGCCCTGAATGCATTATTTTATGTGACCCTGCAGGATGCTTTTGCAGAATTATGGTTGCAACATTTCTGCAAAGATTTTCATCCTGATCTTGTAATTGGGGTTTGCGAGGGAATAGCATGCTCAGTGTTTAAATTATTAATAATTGTAAGGAAGATTATTTATTGCTTTTCAATTTTGCCAAATAAAGGTTTTATAGCACTTGACGAAACTGATCTTCTGATGAACAGAACATGATAGTTCTAGTTGGAGGACTGCTCTAACCCCGTGTTTCCCAAATAAAAAACATTGGGGTGTTCTGAAACACCGTAGCTCTTGTCATGTTTGGACTATCAGTGCCTGCTTCTGATGTACTGCTCCAACAAAGCTATGCTTGCTGCAAACCCTTATCTGTGAGGAAAGGAAAGACCAGCCAATCCATACAGAGCAGTAATTTTAGTATTGAATAAAATAAAGGCTTCAGACTCTCCCTCTAAATTAAATTTCTAAGAAAACTCCCAAGTGGCTGAACATTATGCGCCAGTCACAGCACTGTGACAATGAAGCCGTTTTTAATGACTGATTAAAATAAACCCCTTCTTCCGTGGCTCTTGAGAGTCATATCTTTATATCTATAACATTTTGGGCAAATGCTCCTCTTCATTTGAAGAATGTTTCCCACTAGAACTGTCTTACTTTTTGTATTTCTGTGGGGAATGCAAATCAGGGGTAATGAGAAATGATATCAAATAGAATGGCACTACACCCACGCGTGTGCTAATCTCGACCCTGAACGTAATATGCAGATACTTGGTCAGTTCCAGGCAGGGGTCAGAGTCCAGCAAACAGGGCAATGCAGAATAAGCAAAAGTGAAGTTCAGGAACAGGCAGGGGTCAGAACCGGGGAATCCGTCAGAGCTGGGGAACAGGAGGGCAAAGGGCTGGAGCAGAGCTAGGACGGGGAAGGGCAGGCGGGCAGGAGGGCTGAAGCAGGGCTGGACAGGAACAGGCGGGACAGGAACAGTCATGACCGGCAGGAGAACAGGAACTGGATGGGTAACACAGGACTGGAAACAGGAACGAGGAGTAGGCAGGGAGCAGGCAGGAATAAACGCTGGAAAGAATTATACACAAGAACGGAGGCAGAGCACAAGACGATCTGCCACAGAACAAAGAAACAGGGGAGACTATATGCCAGATTAATGACGAGACAACGAGGAACAAGTGAGACGAAACACATGAGGAAACACAATTCTGGTGCGGGGAAGTGGAGACACAAAATGGGGAGAAAGGGAAAACACGGAATGGACTACCAATACAGAAAATACATATAAACGGAAAAACCAGAAATAGACTAAGACGTGGAGGCATGGAACGTGACATGCAATGTTATGTCAAATATGTCACAGTTAGCCTCGCATCCTAACCAAGCATGTTTTATGACACCCTGTATAATGTTTAGCCATTAACCAGGTGACATTATTGGTTATATCACATTTGTAATAACATATTGCATAAGAAGGTGTTATGTCACCCTTTATGAAGCATGACATATAAAGCCTTTATATGGAGACTTTGTTTAAAGCGTGACCGATTTTTCAATGTGATATTTCCAGCAAATAACCATTGGTCCATGAGCACTGCAATGAATAGCAGTGATGTGGCCTAATTGCATTAAGATTGTGTTTTGTTGTGCCAGAGGCCTGACAGCTAAATGTCTGACTATGGACTACAGTCAATAACTCACTGCCATCCCACTTACAGAACTCTACTACGAACATCTGTTAGTATCAAATATAGCCTCAAACATAAATCTTCAATGAATTTCAGTTTTATAACACATGCCTCAGAAGTATTAACACTGTAGTAATAGACTACTCTATTATATACTGTATCTGACATTCATAATTAATTATGAGATTAGTCAATTCAGAATACAGGTGTACCTACACCTAAAAACATTCACAAATATATATATATATATATATATATATATATATATATATACAGCATATAGGGAGTGAATTCAATGATGTACAATTATTTATCTTCTGAATATTACTAAAGATTATTAAAGAGTCATTTGTAAATATATGAATACCCTCCCCTTATGGAAAAAGAAACTACTGCAGTATATTGTAAATATATCAAAATTACCGTCACAATATATTTAAAATATACTGCAGTATATTACATTTCCATAAGGGTCATGTGTTACTTGACCTTCCTTTGGCCTTGAATATGATAACATTACTCTTTTCAGGCTAACATTATAATGCAAGCCTGCTTTAAATTACATTCCTTATATATGCCTGGTGGAATTATTTATCCTGGTCATATATATTCAGTCAATTCCTCTCGTAAAGTTTTATTGTTTATGGTTTACGGGTTAATCAATGAATCCCATGAAACATAGCTGATTAGAAATGGATACATTGTAGGGCTTACTTTTTCATCAGACTGTCAAGCAATTCCTATATCTGGGTGTGAGAAATTTCAAACATAAAACTAGGTTGATCCCTTACTACAAGTTTGCTACATTCTTAAACCTCCAAAAAAGATATTAATGACTGACAGTGCTGGAAAATAAGAATCATAACTGACAGCCTGGGCTGCTGGGGTTTTGGGCCATTGTTCATAAATTTCATAGGCTACAGTAGGAACAACTCACCCAACATTTCATTACTCAAGCAATATAGCCATGAAGAAGATTGTTTATGGAGGCTCAAAACAGGAGACAGGAAAACACCAGCATTTATACCTTACGAAGAAATAAAAAACACCCAGAAGCAAACAAATGCATACGTGATGGAGAAGAGGAACAGCCTCCATTAGTCCCACCGAAGCACTATAAAACATGGCAACTCCTCTTCCCCATTCTTACCAAGATCAAAGGATCCTTTTTACTCTGAGGAAATAATCAAGGACTTACTGGTTAAAGCTTTCAGCCACAGATAGGTACCATTAAAGCAAAGACTGCATTTTCTGCATGGCTACGGAGTAGGAAGACACCAACTCTTTGCATAGGCTACTCTACTATCATATACTGTATATTCAGGACTCACTATCTCTCAGGACGTTGCTATGGGAAAAGCAGACTGACAGACAATTAAATAATTATTATATTATAATTACATAGTACATATCCATTATATCAAATTAAATTCTATATACAATTATATCCCTGAGAAAATGTTTGACAAAAGCTTTCAGAATGGATGCCTTAATACTGCCATTATATCATATGTAACAAGAATCTAGACAGTGCAGATTTTAGGATGGGCTTCCAAAACAAAGTGTAATGCATTACATCTTACTGTCAATTAGACTTAGGGCCTGGTTTACTAAGATTTTAGTGTTTGCAAAACCTTTTAGCACACGCAAAACCAGTAAAATGACAAATGATTGGTCATGGTATTTGTTTTGCACCAAACATTGGTTGTGCAATCAGTTTTGCATGCGTTTTTGCTAAAAGGTTTTGTACACCCTAAAGGTCTTAGTAAATCAAGCCCTTTGTGCATTCATAATAAAGCTGCACCATTGGAGTTTACGAACTGATAAAATCCCAAAACATGGTGAACAAGTGTAGAATATTTTTTGTGTGTTTTTCTGTTTAAATCAGACGAATAGCTTTCCCATGCAATTAAATTTCCATTTGGTGTCTGGCATTGTTATTCCCATGTTCTGGGCCATTGGGTACCATAACTCAAATGCAGTAGTCCGGCCTGCTGGTTGCTCCCTGGGCTGTGAACCACAACTTAAATGGACAATTTAATGTGCCAACTGGAATCTGACGTGAAGACTTTGCACACAGCAAGGATATGAGGAATGCCCTAGTTCTCATGGAGATTCTGTGAGCCACAACCAATAAGCCTCTTGCCTTCTATTGTATGCTGATGCTGAAGCCATTTCATCAGGGAAAAGCCAAGAGTAAATGGGTACTTTTGAGGTAGCTTATGTTGTATTTAAAAAAAGAATAAATTAAAGTGCTTTTTGCTGATTCACAAAGCTGAGATCTCATTTCTCTTCCCCATAGGCCTTGAGCAATATCAAGGGCAAATACTGCTAAAAATGAATCTGTAGTATTGTAGCTATTTTTACAGCGAATACCATCTTTAAAAAAAAAAGCTAGCATCCTTTCTACTCTCATTCCAAACACTGTTTGTAATTCCTGTCATTCTCAGGGGTGCAAAAGCACAGGGAAGCTTTACTGTGTGTCGCCAAGCTCCTTATATACTGTATAAGCCTGTCCTTGGAGCTGTGGAGACAGCTGGGAACCACAATCATAGAATGCAAGCAAGATAGAAAACCATCAAGGCCCTTATTATCTAACAAGCACCTCTGTGCTCAAATGAACAAGATGCTTTTGGAGAACTAGACTTGTATCAGACGAAGCTGCGGGGGGACCAGTTTGGTCCTTCTCAGATGTTTCTCAGATATCGTGTGTGCTGCTGCATAATGACGGCAGGACGGGACGTGAAAGCAAGACCCCCCATCTTCTGAGCCGTTCCTCCCCATTAAATGACTCCCCACGGACCACAAAAGCCTCCCCCCGCCTCCCGCGTTAATCCCCCGGATGCTACTGGGGCTTCAGGTCTCCGCAGGAACCTCTGGGCTTTATACTCCTTCTTTAGTGCTTTGTGTAATATCATCAGGCGCAAACAGATCGCTCAGGCACATCAGTTATGCCCCTGAAGGAAAGCAAGCCCACCGGGGAGGCTTTTTGTATTTGGACAGAGGTAGAGGCAACTTACAACACATGCACGCACGCGTGCACACAATTGTAAATATATGCACGTTCACACACACTTACATATACTTTCACATTCAGAGCATGCCCGTTCCAGCTAAATTTTTACTGACCAACAGAACAGGCTGACGCACTATAACCAGACGTCCCGTCTTTGGGGTGTCTGGTAAAACAAGTTTGTGGAAAAAAAGGGGGATTTGACCTGATTTCACATCACAGAAAAACACCTATTCCTGTTCTCCACACTCATTTCTGTAATTATCCCCCTTTTTGTCCTCTGAAGGCAGACACACCAACCATCACTGCCTTACAAGCCGAGCCACTGCCAGTGGTTGTACCTACAGGGAACTAGCAGTCAAGCATCATCTACTATAGCTCATGTTGCCTCTCCCTACGTATTCTGTAACCATGGTGACTGCAGGGACCATTGTGTCAGACTATTTTAAGAAAGCATTCGATTTCCTCCCCACAATGCGGATACCATGCAATGCTGGTTGGAGAGTGGAAAATGTGTCACGGCCATATTGGAGGTGGCAGGTAAGCAAACACGTCACAGGAGCCTCTTGACAAACTTCATATCAGATCAGGTTTCCTTCTACCCCTCCAATGTGACCTTCGGTACAAGTATCTTTTGGTATTGAAGGTGACTGAGGAGTTTTAGTGCTGAGGTTTCAAACTGCCATTCATTCAAATAAATCTTCCTGTTTAATCAAAGAATCGGAAAACGGCAAAATCACCAACTCCCCTAAATGTTTTTAAGAAAAAAATCACACATGAAAGGAAGAAACCATCAGTGTATATAATATCCAGGACATTTCTTTGTCAGAGAATGACAGTTATCCATTGTTGTCTTCTATCCTGGGACCCTCAACAGACAGAATGACCCAATTCTTCCTCCAATATTCAGTTATGAAAAAAAATATTCTGAGATGAGCTGAACAAGGCATCTCTTTTTATTCATGATAAATTGATCTGTCAGTTGTCGGCCTTGCTAGATGGCACACAAACAACAGCGCTTTCGAACAAATAGCCATCTTCTAAAAATGCACATGGCTTACTGAAGACATGATTCAACACGTAGTCCAGTGGGTGGGCTGGTCAAAGTCCACAGCAGCATTTCTTAATGACTCCCAGTTTCCCAAATTCCAAGGCAGGGATTTAATTGAACTGCTGCTCAGCCTCATGCAAAATGCAATGAAAACCCTTACCCTTGGCAGCAGAAGCCCTGAGAGTCCTTATTCATTGAATTAACTAGCACTATGAACCTCAAAGTTTTTTCATTTCATTTTCTGAAAATATTACTTTGTGGTGCTTTTTTGCCAAAGTGAGTAACACACTCATTTTCCGACAATCATTCAGATTGGCTGCTACAACATGATTTTCCCAGCATGCATTGGGCTGAACCTAACCACCCACCATAGTTTATCATTTTTCCAGTGATGTTGAACCTCTCAGCACACATCTTAATGGCTTACTAATATAATACAGGAATATTCTGGATTTATGAGGTTAGATGTGTCCACAGAATTGCTAAGACATTCAATTAAATGCATTAAAAGATTTTAAATATATATATATTTTTGCCAACACTTTCTATGTAGTTTAAATTCATGTTTTTATTTCATTTTTGCAGTACATAACCAGTACAGTTTGCAGTACAGTACATAATACAAGGTAGATGATGTGGAAATTAAGCTAGGGAGTTGTGGCTAACCAGCTATCTAGCCAGTGTATGACATGTGCTAATAACAAACTACATTTGTGATGCATTTAATAAAGCAAATGCTTGTGGCAAGCAATGCTGCATTTTAATGATTTGTATTGCAATATTTTCACCAATCATTTTTGTAGCACACAACCTTAATTAGACTGTTCATCACTATCCATTAAAATTACACTTTTTTTTATTTTTTAGCAAGCATGCAAACAAGATAATAAGCTAATGAGTAGGAAGTGTTTTGAGAAAAGTGCAACCAAATATAACTGGTCACTACCAGTGAACTAATTAAAGCCAGAGAACAGTCAGCTCAGATGATGATGCTCAGGGGTTCCACCAATGAATCCTCCACCTCCACCCACTCTCCAGCCAGATGACTCAAAGCACCATTCATCGGGATGGAACTCATACAATGCATTATAGATAAACCAAATTACTAACGCTGTCGAAAATCTCACCAGTTTCATGCTGGTTTATGTGACCTTTACGTGACTTATTTCTGGTCACATAATGAGCTCCGCCAAACATCTCTCATTTGGAGCCAGACTGAGCAGAAAGATCCTCAGTCCTAATGACTTTTAGATAGAGCGTCCTCCTGCAATGACAATCGAGATGAAGGGAGAACAAAGAGGGGGAAAAAATGAACAGTGGTCTGAAAGGTTGAACAAAGAGTGCATACCAGGTATAATGAGATCCAGGGAAGTTAGTTAGCAACTCTCAGGCAGGACAATACCATCAACCGTGTGTAACTAGTGTAGGACAAACACGGTCATAGGCAAAGCGGAGACCAAAATCCACCATTTTTTCCCTACAGGGCGTCATGTCTAGGGCTGGGTATCTACAAACGTATATAGAAATCTACATAGAAATGATACCAGTAGCATTATTGATGCTTTCACTAAGGACACATTTAACTATGAACCACCTATTTTCTTTTGTGATTTTCCTTTCAGAGCCTATTCAATTAATCTTTTTTTTCAAAATTTTTTAGAAACATCGGCATATCTGAATTCTCAGGTGGAAAATACAGTGGACACCAGAATTACTGGCAATCCTGGAAAATATGAGCAAAAAGCCTATAAAAATGTCTGTCGTTTAAAATAATTTCTCCAAAAAACTTCACAGTTATTTGCTAAGCTAGACATGGTTACAAACAAAACTGAAGTATTGAAGTAGTATTCCCATTCATATTTTACTTTTTTTAAGCACACACGTCTTTAGCAACTATTGTGTGGTCATACTCAACTTTCTGTTTCACTGGGGTATAAATATGAGGTTACAGACAGGCCAAAACACCTTAGGGTGGATTCCAATCGCTTATTTTATCTGTCCTCTTCTCCTCGGTCCTCGCCTGACCCGGAAATCGATTGAGGTTCGCCATCTTTAAGGACATTCCAAACCGCTAAATGCTACACGGAGGAGCGAGGAGTGGGGAATGAGGAGGCTCCACGTGTAGCCTTTGCGGAAGCCTTTTCTCAGAACGCGTGACGTGTATAAATTATCCACCACTCTCCACATCTGCCACGTCGCTGGCACGCCCCTACACAAATGCTATTTTACAGTTTCTTTCCATTTATTAAAAAGCGCTAATCCATATTGACACTCATTCTTTATAACTAACAAAAGCACCGTTTATTCATGAAAAAATAAGCTAAAAAGCATTATAGTTAAGCATGTGAGCATAATACGACGATGACGCTTGATTGAGCAAGGACGTTCCATTTCCCTAATGCATGTTGCCCCGTTTCCTCCACCCTCGTATACGATCATTGCATCCTTTCCTCGCGTCCTCTGTTGGGCGGAGCTAAGGAGCGAGGAAAGGACGCGAGGAATACAAGGAGTAAAAATAAGCGATTGGAATGAACCCTTAGTCATCCATCAACACGGGGAAGATCAGAGAACACACAAATTAATTCCCTGAAACCCTGTGGATGTGTTCCCCAACCTCATCAAACATTACAGGAGAAGACTGTGTGGTGTTATCGTGGCAAAGGGTACAAAGCATTAAATACAGGGATACCGTATATGAAATATATATAATTTCGGATTCAATATTAGTTTTTCCTCCGGTCAATGGTATCACAAGTAAACTATGTAATTTTCTAATTTCTCTGAGTAAAGAAGACATATGATAAACAATGAACTGAATTTGATCTTGCATTTTTTTCTCATATTAATTGAGGTTGCCAATAATTCTTGGGGGCACTGTATGATATTTGATATTTCTTTGCATATGGTATTCAGAGGTTCTAGTATTACTAATGTATGTTTGTTTATTCTGTCTAAAATTAGTTATCACTTGCATGTGAGTTGGCTTGCTAATCTAGGCAACAATATGTGCCTGGTGCTAAATAGACATTATTATACTCCACAGCACAGGTGATTATTAAGACATGAAGATGCTTCCTCATCAGCATCATAATTTGAGGGGAGAATGATGTTGGCGTGAGACTCTGCTGGACATTAACTGCATGTGAAGTTGGTCCAAAGCTCTTATTGTAAATTAATGACCATATAAGGTCAATGCACCTACAGCAGTGTTGTGTGTTATGAATCTATTTACTTCCATGTCCTAAGGATTGAATGGCAACCACCAACCCCGATTATACAGGTCATTGGTACCCTACATGGCATCTCTGATTGGTTTAAGGATCCCCATTGGTTGGAGAAGAATCCACAGTGTTGATGAGGCAGGTCTGCTATTCTTGTTCATTTGTTACCGTCAAAGCAGTGAAGGATGGCATGCAGCCTCACCGACTCCTGACTGTGTGACTCCGGAATGGAGTTAAGAGAATATCACATAACATTACTTGATTTGATTCCTGAACACTGTGAGATAAATCTGACTAAAATCACTTTATCTGATTCAAACTGACATTAAAGCACAACTGAACTTTGGGTTTTGTAGATACCTGGCCATGATATGAGTCAAAATGGTGGCAAAATATGTTTGTTAGTTGCTCTGTGCTCCCCTGGGGTGATAATCCAGAATAGGGTATTTGTCGCTCTCCATTCTCTTCTATAGGGCAGCTAAAACGGTCTCAAAATGACACTTCTAGCTTATATACAAATGTGAACTAAATCGATTCTGTCAATACGAACAATAACCAGTCCTTGTACATATCACTCCACACCGCTGGGCACTTTCCCATTGTTCACTTGTGAACAGTATTCAGGGATCTTTATTATCCTCCTACCGTACTGCATCAACAATGACACCAACTCACACAGTCAAGCAACATCAAGCATGGTTATGCAGTATATTGTATTAGTATAGTATAATTAATAGTCCAGGTTATAGTATTAGGTGAACTCCGTCCTGAGAGCAGCCTCCTGGGGTGACAGTTTGTGTGTGGGTGCTGCAGGATACTTGATGTGAGGTGCACTCTTTATTTATTGCATCCTACTGGTTCCCTGCTGGCACTGCTGCATTCTTTTGGAGGAGACGTGCTGCTGCAATCTGTACAACATTGGTACATTATCCTATTACATTGCCCAGACAGGGCCCAATGACCCCATCATTAGCGCCATTTAGTCTGATAAGAGCCCATATGCAGCAGAAGGTGTTTCCAATGCACGGGTTACAAAAAATGATTTGATTTAACCAGCAGTATGAACCCTCGCTGCCAGTGAAGCCACACTCACTGTATTGTAGAAGCCATGGGTGGTGATCTGATGGCTCCTGGCTGGTTGAGGTATTTTTCATTCCTGTGGACAATCAAGCGTTACTGTGGTATCCTGGAAGGCGTGAGCCCTATTGTGGATGTTCGTTCACTTTTTTTTAGCTACAGTCCCTTACCCTTGATTGCAGTTATTTTTCTATACAATTGCACTGTTCCAGTCTAAGTCAATGTCCCATTCAATGCAAAGCACATCATTTATCATGCACCGTAATAGCTGCGCTTGTTATAATAATAAATGTTACTTTTAGACAAACCGTCCTTGCATAGCAATTGCCAAAGTGCTCTATATGTCTATCACATTATATACAGTTGAAGTAGGATGTTTACATACACTTAGGTTGAAGTCATTAAAACTCATTTTAACCACTCCACAGATTTCATGTTAGCAAACTATAGTGTTGGCAAGTCAGTTAGGAAATCTACTTTGTGCATGACACAAGTAATTTTTCTAACAATTGTTTACAGACAGATTATTTCACTTTTAATTCACTATATGACAATTCCAGTGGGTCAGAAGTTTACATACACTAAGTTGACTGTGCCTTTAAATTTTTTAATATTTGGTTGCATATCCTTTGGCTTTGCGTGCCATGACTTCCTGATGTCTGTGACCCAACAACATCAAAAGACTCTTGATATCTTAGTTTCTGGTGCTCTTACAAGCGATACTATAACGTCTCTGCATTTGAATGGATCGCTATAG
The DNA here is from genome assembly GCA_029718625.1 of Synaphobranchus kaupii. Taxonomy (NCBI): domain Eukaryota; kingdom Metazoa; phylum Chordata; class Actinopteri; order Anguilliformes; family Synaphobranchidae; genus Synaphobranchus; species Synaphobranchus kaupii. The sequence goes on from CM056390.1 coordinate 21,159,371, forward strand.
GAATTGGGGGGTGGGACTAGATTTAGCTGTCAATTACACTGGAACAGTATGGAACACATGGTTGGCTAAATGGCTCTAAGTCATCAAGGGTCTGACGTATCAAACAAGCTTTAACTCATCACTCTGCTTCCAGAAAGACAGTAAATATGGATGGATAACTTGAAGGGTTTCTTCTCCTGACTTATTTTTCCATAGAGTTTAATAGGTAAATTTGTAAGGAGAAACAACCCTTAAAGTGATCCATCCATATCTACTGCATATCTGGCAGCAGAGTGATGGTTTGAGGCTTGTTTGATACCTCAGACCCTTGATGATTTACAGCCATTTTACCAATCATATATTCCATACTGTTCCAGCATAATTTACAGCTAAATCTAGTCCCACCCCCCAATTCCCATAGAGATCCATTCAAATGCAGAGATGTTATAGTATCATTTGTAAGAGTACCAGAAAATAAGATATCAAGAGTCTTTTGATGTTGTTGGGTCACAGACATCAGGAAGTCATGGCATGCAAAGCCAAAGAATATGCAACCAAATATAAAAAATTTAAAGGCACAGTCAATGTAGTGTAAGTAAACTTCTGACCCACTGGAATTGTGATATAGTGAATTAAAAGTGAAATAATCTGTCTGTAAACAATTGTTGGAAAAATGACTTGTGTCATGCACAACGTAGATGTCCTAACTGACTTGCCAACACTATAGTTTGCTAACATGAAATCTGTAGAGTGGTTAAAAATTAGTTTTAATGACTTCAATCTAAGTGTATGTAAACATCCGACTTCAACTGTATACCATGTCTACATGGCTTCTTCATCATTTATTACCATGCAAATGACAAACCTTTTCGGAAAGAATGCAGTACCCAGGCCTTCGCCTTTGTTCTCAGTGTCCCCACGTTCTGACACACGTTCTTCTGGGGCTCAATGACTGTTAACCCTTACAAAAATATAGGCCTTCTGGCAAATTTGTGTCAAACCTTTGGCATTGTTGCTGCAGGTTTGCAGCAAGCTCATATTTTCGCATACAAATTAGGTTCGTGGGAACTGCCATTGTTGCATGAAGTTCACCAAAATTTCACCACTATGTCAAAGTCTGCTGAGCCTCTGGCAACATTTTGTGGAAAACAATTTAGTTTCTGGCAAATGCACTACATATTAGCTGCCAGTTTTCAGCAAACTATCCAGTTTTGTAAGGGTAAGGCAGGGCATACTGAATACAGACCAACAAAATATTTCATCTGTTTCTTTTTGACAAAAAAAAAAATGCAGTGCAGCTATTTTAATAATACCATTGCTGGTTACAGTTTCAGAAACACTCACAAAATAAATGACTGGGCCAATATGTATAAAGGCTGTCCATCACTGCATTACATCTGCGACTAACATGGACAAAAGCTGGTTCATTGGTTCCAGATCTGTCGACTGGTTAATAAAAGAGGACAGCACAAAACATTCAAACAAGATAACAGTCCACATATCCATGGCTCTGTACGACACCAAGTGGTAATCAGAGGGTCTCTCCTTGCACACAATCCTGAATGAGCAGGGTTTTGATTAAAGGCAGATTGGACCTGGTAATGACAGTCAAATCAAATGTAAAGATAATATACCGTCCTGACTAATTAAACTGTGATGCCAATTGTTCAAATGAACAAACACTTTTTAACTTTTAAACTACAGCTAAATTTAACTGAAAATCTTTCTCACCTTCCTCTCAGCTCAAACCCCAACTGGTCTTTCTATGCCCCCGTGCATGTATCCTGCCTGCTTTATATTTCCTGTGTCTCCAAATGTGTCTCCACAGTTCAATTTGCATGATTGAAATTTTTGGATTGAACAGTATGCTACGCACCTAAGACATTATTAATTGATATAACAGAGCCCTGAAGGAGTTTGCCTGGGCCTCTTTTGCATGGATACAGATACAAGACTTACACTAGGTTTACCCTCTAATGAGAGTTTTTCCAGGCAGAGATGCTGACAGTGCCTTTGGAAGAGAAATACTGCTCTGTTAAAGAGTAGCTGCTTAGTACTAAGTGCGCAATTGAATCGCTGGTCCTGGTACACATGCCCCCTGATGTGAAACAATTGATCGAGCCAGCCCTCATCATGTTATGGACCAGGGTTTCTTATGTTTCACTAGTAACTACTGTCAGGATGTGGATCACTGTCTAAGAAGGTTCTATCAATGTTGGGTTTATATTATCTTATTTTCCCCCTTGTTTTCTGAGGAGAGATAAGAGCCAAGAGCCATGATGCCATGCAGACTATTCTGGTATCTATACATATGATTTTAACTTTATCTCAGCTTTGAAACTAACCACACTATTATGTTTTTTACTATCCTGTTTTTGGTGGTTGAGTTTTGTCGGAGTTTGGAAAGTTTGGTGGTTGATTGTATTGTGCTTTCAAATGTGTGAATGATATTTGTTAGAATTTTTAAAATCCATGTTGTAAGCAAGAGTTCTACGACGGGTTGTAACTTAAATTAAGAAATTAGCAACGGAGTCACTGTGTTGAAGCTAGTGCAGCGGAGCCACTGGGGCCGGAGATAATGACCCAGTGGAAGTGCCTTTGATCAAAAGACGGCAAGGTTTCATTGAACGTAGTGAAAACAACCAGCGGCCGCCGGCCGGGGGACCGACCACTGCATGGACGCAAACTTTTTGAACCCCAAGCAAATATCGGCTACGGGACGTTATCCAGGATGGCGGCTATGAAACAACTGCAAAAGAACATGGATGAATTAAAAACGTCAGTGAATATGATGTCAACTGATTTGGCTGACATGTCGAAGCAACAGACCGTCATAACGGATCTGCTGAAGGAAATCAAGTTACTCAAAAAGCGGAACATGGAGCAGGAAAAGAAAATCGAGTCCCTAGAAACTCGCGTAAGTGACTTGGAGCAATATTCGAGACTGAACGATGTTTTGATATCTGGTCTGGCTATTAAACCACGGAGCTACCTTCACGCAGTGAAAGGCTCCGAGTCGGAGACCAGTCCGGATCACGAGGAGACAACAGAAGAACAGGTAACGGCATTCCTACGTGGAAAAAACATTGACATTGATATGAACAACATTGAGGCCTGCCACACACTACCTGCTAGAAAACAAAAAGACAAGCCTGTCAAGCCAACCATAATAATCCGTTTTGTTAATAGAAAACATAAAGTTGATTTACTTAAGCAGGGGAGGAAACTGAAGGGCACAAATGTTTTTATTAATGAGCACCTCACTAAGAAGAATGCGGATATAGCATGGAAAGCGAGACAACTTAGAAAACAAGGCAAGATTCAGACAACTTGGACTGTCAACTGCAAGGTTTTTATAAAACCACAAGGGGCTCCAGAAAATGCCAGTGGGATGTGCATCAGGAGCTTAGAACAGCTTGATAGATTTGATAAAGACTGAGTCCACCCTATGCCCGCTCAAAACGCACTACTTCACGCATGTACACATTATTTTAATCATGTTTGAACTTCAACAGGATTTAGATCCAGATCAAAATTTCCTAAATAACATCAATATAAATTGCTGTTATTATACTGATCAACAATATAATATAAATATAAATTATGAACATGGTATATCTATTATCCATATCAACAGTAGAAGTTTATTTGCTAATTTCCAAAACATAAAAGAATACCTGGGACAGTTTAAAAAGCCTTTCAGCATCATAGCAATTTCAGAAACATGGATTAACACAAACAGGGGTTCTGATTTCAGTCTTCATGGATATGGTTTTCACCACATAAGCAGAGAAAAGGGGAATGGTGGTGGTGTAGCTTTGTTTGTTGATGAAGGACTTACTTATAAGGTGCTTGAATGCATGTCAATGGTCATTGATGATGTGATGGAATGCATTACAATAGAGATAAGTATGGAGAGAATGAAGAATATGATTGTCAGCTGTGTGTATAGGAAACCAGGATCCAGCATAGACATATTTATGTCTAATATGGAAAGGCTGTTTACAACAACTACACAAAAGGTTAATTATGTATGTGGAGACTTCAATATTGATTTGTTGAATCCAAAGGGACATAAATTGACAAATGATTTTTTAGAACTTATGTATAGTATGAGTCTCTATCCAACAATTACAAAGCCAAGCAGGATAACAACCCATAGTGCCTCCTTAATAGATAATATATTTACAAACAATATGGATAACAACATGATGAGTGGACTAATCATCAGTGATATTAGCGACCATTTACCTGTGTTTATAATATATAAGTGTAACTATAATAAGAGGAAGGAGTTAAAGGAAATAAAATATAAAAGAATTAGAACTGAGGAATCAATATCTGTCTTTAGAGAAGAATTACTGAAATTGAACTGGAATAGTATATGTGAAGAAACAAATGTTGATAAAGCGTATGAGTTATTTTTAGAGACATTTAAAGATCTATATGACAAAAATTGCCCAATAAAGCAGTATAGTATCAAGAGTAAATATGTAGAAAATCAGTGGATGACAAAGGGACTACAAAATGCATGCAAAAAAAAGAATAATCTATATAAGATATTTATTAAATACAAAACAAAAGTGGCAGAGTTAAAATATAAGAAATATAAAAATAAGCTAACAAACATTATGAGGATATGTAAAAAGGATTACTATACTAAACTATTAGATAAAAATAAAAACAATGTTAAAGGAATATGGAATATATTAAATAATATTATTAGAAATAAACCGTCTAGCCTATCTTATCCTGATCATTTCATAGATAAGGACAGGAAAATTACAATTATGAAGGATGTCGTGGATGAATTTAACAACTTTTTTGTAAGTGTGGGTCCTAAACTAGCGAATGAAATAAAGGATGTGGATGTGACATCTGCTGAACAGTACTGTGGAGAGAGAAACTCTGATTCACTCTCCTTGGGAACTGTGGATAAGAAAGAAATTATAGATATAGTAAAGAAATGCTTAAATAAAACTTCCTTAGATGGGGATGATATAGATATGGCTTTAATAAAGAAGGTAATTGATGGAATTGCAACTCCACTTTGTCATATATGCAATTTGTCATTTGAAGCAGGAATATTTCCGGCTAAAATGAAAATTGCAAAAGTTATTCCTCTTTTTAAAGCTGGTGACAAACATAATTTTACTAATTACAGACCAGTTTCATTATTACCACAGTTTTCAAAGATATTGGAAAAGCTTTATGTTGAAAGACTTGATACATTCATTGACAAACACAATATACTAATGGACAGTCAATATGGTTTCAGATCATCCAGATCTACTTCAATGGCATTAATGGAGCTTATCGAGGAAATAACAGGTTGTGTAGACAGAAAAAAATATGGTGTAGGAATTTTTATTGATTTAAAGAAAGCGTTTGATACAATTGACCATGAGATTTTAATTAAAAAGATGGATATATATGGTGTTAGAGGTGTAGCACATAAATGGCTGAAAAGCTACATTCAGAATAGGAAGCAGTTTGTGCAGTTGGGTAGTTACAAGTCCACATGCTCAAACATTACCTTTGGTGTCCCACAGGGGTCAGTCTTGGGACCTAAATTATTTATTTTATACATTAATGACATTGTGAAGGTTTCTGATGTGTTGAAATTGATTATTTTTGCAGATGATACAAATATCTTTTGTTCTGGAGAGGATTTGCAGCAGGTTTTAGATGTGGTTAAGTATGAAATGTTGAAATTAAAATGTTGGTTCAATTCAAATAAGTTATCATTAAACCTGAACAAAACAAAGTTTATGATTTTTGGAAATCGTAAAATAAACACAACAGTTTATATGGAAATTGATAACACAGAAATCGAAAGAGTATATGAAATCAAGTTTCTTGGTGTTTTAATTGACCACAAGCTGTGCTGGAAACCTCATATAAAATATATATGCTCAAAGATTGCTAGAAGTATTGGAATAATGGTTAAAACAAGACACATCCTCAATCAGAAAACTTTACACACCTTGTACTGTGCACTTATTGTACCCTTTCTGTCATACTGTGTTGAAGTTTGGGGAAACACTTACAAAAGCACTTTATGCAGGATTTGCACATTGCAAAAAAGAGTAATGCGGATAGTACACAACACTGAGTACCGTGAGCATTCAAATAACCTGTTTTTAAAGTCACACACTCTGAAATTTCCGGAGTTAGTAAATTTTAAAACTGCTCAAATCATGTTTAAAGCTCAGAAAGACCTTTTACCAAGAAACATTCAAAGATTATTCAATAAAAGAGATGACACCTATGATTTAAGAGGGAAACTCAACCTCAAACATCCTACTATCCGTACTACTATGAAAAGCATGTGTATTTCAGTTTGTGGGGTTCGAATATGGAACGATATAGATGAGGAAATAAAAATGTGTAATGTCATCACAAATTTCAAATTCAAATATAAGCTGTATTTAATAGATAAGTATGTGGAACTATAGAGTTGTTTTAATGTTACATTTTATTCTTATTTATATATATGGATTATTTTATTTATTTATAACTTTTAGAAAACTTGATTCATTTTTGGCATATGTATTGACTTTTACTACTTTTTGAAATATAAACTTGTTATAGAGGGGGCAGGACAAGATAAGCCTTGGCTTCATCCTGTCCCTTCTCAAACTTATTTTTTTTTTTTGTTTTTTTACTTGAATGTTTTTATCTTAATGTAGTTGGTGATTATTACAAATTGTGTTTTTTTATGTTTGTTTATGGTTCGAGAAAAATAAAGATCAGATCAAATCAAATCAAATCAAATTATCCCCATGCATCTAGCAGGGAGACATCAGCTATGCTCTGTCCCTCAAATATCAGTTTTCATTATCGCATACCACATAATATGACTACGCTAGATTATGTGGCATGCGTGGGGGGAGGGGTCACTTGAAAAAGACACCTCCTCTATCATATGACAACAAGCCCTCACAGATAATATATTTGAAGTGTGACTTGAAAATGAAATTTGCAGAGTTGAGATCATAGTCATAGCTTTAGCACCTCGCTTCAATGTGACAGACGCACAAGAGATATACAGTAGCTGCAAATAAACAATAGGAAAGAACAAATTGCGTTGACAGCTCACATGAAACTGGCACAGTTAATATGGTTTTTCTGAGTAGGCATTAGAATTGTGTAAGTTTTTGATGGAACAGAGACTATGTAAACCTCTTAAAATTTAAGAAACTAATTTGCCAATGCCACTTCACATGACAACGCAAACAACAAAAATGAAAGAATAACACAAAAAAGAGCCGGTTGGGCAATCCCGAGAATATATTATGCCTCTCTGGCTCAGCTTCTGATATTGAGGGGAATATTCTTTGGCTTCAGTCAGTTCTTGCAGAGGACAGAAAAATATCCAGCCAAATTTCAGTCATACTGCATGAATATGAGAGTGAAACAAAAAAATAGTACAGGCACTGCTATTATTGCATATATATTTAACATATATTTAACATATTGTGAATAATATACTTTTAAACGTGTAACATGAACATTCCATCACCATGCTTCTGTCTGCTGTCAAGGTCATTTGAAACCCACAGCATTAGGGCCTGGTGATGAGGTTTAAACACTTTATTGAAGTGTACGTTATTAGTGCTCATTAACTTGAACGATGGCCAGGCTAGAGATGAAGCCCGTTTTTTTCTACCCTCTTCCCGCTGCATAGTGCACTCACTGACATTGATTCTCCTGGTTGAACCTCCTTTGTTAGTGACACAAATTACCGGTAATGGAAGGCATCCCCCTATTGTACGTCTGCTTTGTCCCAGAGTCTGCCGATTTTTTTTTTCTTTTTAAAATTGGCTGGGAGCTGAATCACAATTTATGACACAGACTCAGCTTTAAAAACGCTGAAAGAGTTTAGCCTTCATTCGCTGTACTTTGCATTTTCAAGGCAGGAAATGAAATACATGAATTAAATAGATTCTCAACCAAGGCCTTGAAAGTGGACAAATAGACTATGTGCCTATGTGGCCTGTCTATTTGTCCATATATTTCATTACTTTTATTCTTGTTCTTGTTTCAAGGCTTTTAATAAAAACTAGCGATGTCTAAAATACAATGTTATACAACCTTATTGACTTCCCAGGAGAAATTTATTTTATTAGCACCATAGCAGATGTAAAAAAATACACAGAGAAAATGTAAATAAAAAAGTTACATGATAAAAAAAGTTATATTCAGTATACATGCGCATGTTGCTAAAAGAAACTACTGAATATTAAGGATATTTTGAGTGCCACCCATCCCAACTCCTCAACTGTCACCCCCAATTGAGATGTGCTAACCCCTGGACCATACACGCACGCACGCACGCACGCACACACACAGTGGCACAAGAAATCCTGGTCCATGATATTAACTAAAATAAAATAAAAAATTTTAAAATTTAAAAAGAACTGTCTGTTGCTGGTATTTCTTCGACCACAGGTGATCATCATACAATTGATGAAATTGACTCAATGAGACTGTTGTTCCGAGTGTCAATGAGCTTTTCATTGATATGCATCTCTAACAGCCTCTTGTCTTAAGTGTATTATTGGTACTATTATGCAGACTTGCCTAACATAGCTCCAGTTATTTTTTAATTTTATTTAGACTCGTGTAATGTAATACATAGTTTGGTGCCATTTACACCCAGTACATACTTTCAAGAAGATGGATCCTTTGCAAATATGGTATTATGGTCTGAATCATGCACACAGTGCGATGAAAGGGAATGCAAATATTTAAATGATATTTGACTACTCTGTGGTGCAAGTTTTCCAGACCACCATAACAGTGTGCCAGCAATCAGGCATGAGAAACAGATAGCCAGTCTGTTCTTGTTCCCAATTTGTTCTCCCAGCAGATCATCCTATCTGCTGAATAGAAGGCCAACTACAGAACTGTATTGCTTGCACAATGATACAATGATTACAATGACAGAAATCATTATTGTAGAATATTGTAGAAAGAAATATGACAAATGGTTTCCCTGATGTATACATCAGTAAACAATATGTGTACACTATCTGTTGTCTAGTTAGTCTTGCCTGTCGGTCAAGCATGTCTGTTGGTCTCTGTTTATTTCATTGAGTCATGTACAAGCTTGTGTTGATAAATAATGTATATCTGTGTGTCTATGTGCTACAAGACAGACTAGACAGGACTACACACGTCACTCAAATACATGCAACATGCATTGCTGTTGTCTGAATATTCTGAATAAAGCAGACTTCCATTTCCATACAGTACTGTCCGTAAGCATTTGGACAGTGACACCATTTTTGTTGTTTTGGCTCTGTATTCCGGCACATTGGATTTGAAATGAAACAATGAATATGAGGTGTAGACTGTCAGCTTTAAGTTGCATCCATGAAGGGAGAACCATGTATGACCATGTATCAGCCCATTTTATACATAGCCCCCCCGCCCCCCTCCCTCCCGAACCCTAACCCATTTTGGGGGACGTGAATAATTTAATAATTGGCTGCTCAGCTGTATCTTGGCCAGCTGTGTATTGTTTCATCATTAGTTTGTGCACAAGGTCTAGCTAACAAAGCTAACAAAAGGTCTAGATTTGATTCTATGTGTGGAATTTGCATTTGGAATCTATTGCTGTTTTCTTTCAACATGAGGCCCAAAAAAGTGTAAATGCCAGTAAAGTAGGCCATCATGGGGTGGAAAAATATCAATAAATAAATCAGAGAAATAGCTAAACCATTGGATGTGTAAAAATCAACTGTTTGGTACGTTGTTAAGAAGCAAGAATGCACTGGTGAGCTCGGGAATAGCAACCAACCTGGTAGATCACAGAAGACCACTGTAGCGGATGACTGAAGAATACTTCCATTTGTTAAGAAAAGCCCCTTTTCAACTGTACAGCAGATCAAGAACACTCTCCATAGATGTGTCAAGAATTTAAATAAAGAGAAGACTACATCAGCATAACATCAGAGGGTTCACTGCAAGATGGAAACCACTGGTAAGCCTCAAACATACTACTAAAGAAACCAAGGAGTCTTTCAGGGCCAAAAAGTGAAATGTTCTTGACTGGCTAAGTCAATCACCTGAACTGAATCCAATTGAACATGCGCTTTCACTTCCTTTAGACTGAAGACAAAAATCTCCTGAAACAAACAGAAACCAAAGATGGCTGCAGTACAGGCCTGGCAGAACATATCCAGAAGATACCCAGAGATCGCTGTCTATGGGTCACAAACTTCAGGCAGTCATCGAATGCAAAGGATTTGCAACCAAGCACTAAATGTCACAACTTTAAGATCAAGTTAATTTGTCCAATGGATTTGTATAAAGAGGGCTATAATTCCTACAGGGAAATCCTACATACCACTAGTAATTATTTGAAATAAAATCCTGCATTAACATGCTATTCTTTTTAAATGGACATGTATTGTAACCACCCATGGCTTCTGTTTTACTGGGGTACAAAAATAAGGTTACACACATAAAATCTATGTGTCATCCATTACCACAGACAAAGGCAATGACAAAGGCAAAGGGCTGTTGACTTTCACAAGTCAGGAGAGTGTTGCAACCAAGTAAATAAAAAATTATTTCCACTATTAGATCAATAAAGCAGAATATTTTCCAGAAGATTTCAAATATAGCTATAGTTTAATATTTTGAATAGAGTATATGTATTACTAATTTATAGTCTTTTTTTAATCTATGAAAGTATTAATAATATTGTATGGCACTATAGTATGCATTATCAATATGCCTCTCTAATCTTGTGCAGTCTTGTCCAGTCTTCTCTAATCTTGTCTTTGTTTGTCTAGAACATTCTCTTGTGTTCTAGGGTGCAGCCTACCTCTGTTTGATAGACTGCTTCTAAAATCTGTTAAATCACCTTTCAAAAGGAATCATAAAAAGACACTTCTGTCAAAACTTAAAGATATTTTCTGAAACAGTGGGAAGATTGAAGAGAACATTCCCTTCCCATGTGCAACAAATGCAGTGGGAGTGGACTTAGCAGTCATTGTGATTTCCACCATGATGGATTTTGGTGATATTTAGGGAGAAGGCAGAGAAGACAAATACTATAGAGATAAATCCTATATGCCTGTAGTAAGATTTCAGTCCTTTTTATTTTTTTACATTTAGTCTGAGGGGCTTCTTAAGTCACAGAAGGACTGCATATAGCAAATATACATAACTAAAGATGTACTAAACACACACTCTTCTGTTTCCAGTAATAAATGGTATAACAGTAGTGCAAAAACTGTTGTTTCACGACATTGTGTCACCGCACCCTATTTTTCTGGGTTCACTTCCAAGACCATTTTGTTTCCTCTGGCACTCTGGGTCCTTCACTGAATCCCCATTTATCCGCACCTGCATAGAGATAAATCTGTCCCTTGCAATCTGTTTCGCAAGTATGCCTTGATCCATTGGTGAAAAATTACAGACATTAATACAAACAGCAATTGCAATTTACAACACTGCCCACGATAAACTGCACAAATCACATGTGGATTTACCCTTTTCATTGTTGAAAAGTATAGTAGTAGTTGTAATGGATGCAAGATCAGGGGTGCTGCAGCACGCCCATCTAGAAAAGGGACCGTTGCTGTGGAGAGAAATAAATAAACTAAAATACATCTTAACATGGCAAGCTGTTTTTGTATCTAGCTACAAACTAGCTGCCCATTTTCATAGCTAGCTGGCCATATGACTTAGCTACCTACTACAATTACCTAGCTAGATGCCGATTCCCATAGGAAAGCAAAATCCAAGATGAGATCTCGTTTATAACCTCTGTCAATCTCCTAGACAAAAAAGAGCACTAGTCAACGCTAAAGTGAGATTTTGTGCATTTTCTCATACATCTCAATTGTCACTCCTGAGAAATGGACATGGATCTGTCTCACAGTGATCACTGTATGAGTTCTCTAAACTCTCTCACAAGTGTCTATTTTCTAGAGTCTCAGCTAATAGATAGTGAGAGTAGTACAAGATCACAATGGAGTCTCAAAATGAGACAAACAAGTATGTTATCTACCTCAAACATGTCTCAGTTTATCACATACAAATCTCAGTGGCAATTCCACCTTGTAATCTTGGACCTATATTAACCATATACAGTGAGCACCATAATTCATTGGACAGTGACACATTTATTTGTTATTTTGGTTTTGTATTCCAGCACTTTGAGTTTGAAAGGATACACAATGAGGTTGAAGTGCAGACTGTCAGCTTTAATTTGAGGGCATTTTCATCCATATCAGATGAACCGTCATTGAAGTCATTGAAACCAAATCTTTTTTAAACAGGGCTCTGATTTGTATGTTATTATTATAATGTAAATAGGAGAAAGATTTTTCCTACCAACAGGCTATCAAAAAGAGACATAAGTTCTTCTTAACTTCTTAAAAGCACAAGCGCACCAGAAGGAATATATCAAATACTGTTGCAAATACTTTTGGAGTAACATGGATATTTAACCTTTGTTATCCAATAATTGACATACCAAAATAATATTCTCATCATACCACGTCTTAATAAACAATTACTTAATTTTGTACAAAATATCCATATTATTTCAAATGAAGTATTTGTGGGGTGAGAAATTGTGCTTTTAAGCCAAAGATAATAATCTGTTTGTCAAAATTCAACAATTTAACTGGTATTTTATCAATATTATAATTGCACAACAACATACATTTAGTACTAGCTCTAAGTTAATTTAGAGTTTTACTTATTTATTTATTATTATTATTATTATTATTATTAGGTTTTATGTGCATTATGAATATACATGTATATATAATATGTATTATTTCTCTTACAATATTAATAGTAGCTAGTACATTTTGGGGAAAGAAGATAAAATCTTAGGACGACACTCCTGCCCAGTAGGTGGCGGTAATGCACCAAAAGCTGATTTGTAAACCGCCTATAAAAAACAAAGAAGAAAATAATTATTTGGAAAAGAAAAGGGCGCCAGATGCAACGGTCCTGTTCGGCAATTCAACTATCGGTGGTTTATCGCCTGTTTAACGTTACCCATGGCCATATTAAAGGGATATGTTCGATTATATTGGAGTAAGAGGACATTCTTATCGCCTGAAATGTCTGCTGCGGAAGAATGACATTTCGGAATTCAAAAACGCCTTCAAATTTGAGAACATGGCAAGGTAAGTTAACGTTATTGCTAGCAAAGTTTCCCTGTGAACGTTAGCTAACCCCGAGAGTGCGTGATTGATTTCAAATCGGCTAAAAAGTTCACGTTCATTTCAGCTGACACCCAATTAGTCAAACGGCGTGAGCTTTAGCCAATTTGCTGGTCCGAATTGGAATCATGCACATTAGATCAGGGGTTCCCAAACCGGTCCTGGGGAACCCCTGCGTATGCTGCTTTTCGTTGCAACCACAGTTGCAATCCCAGAATTTTAACAAGCTGTTAATTTTTCTTAATTAGGTGCTTGTCATTTATTTACCCTCTTAAGACAGATTATATCGAAATAGCTATGGATGCCATGTACAATAAACACCCCATGTTCACATTGTGCTTATTGTGCTATAGTATTTAAAAAAGATAAGAAAATTATTTAACAGATCCATTTAACTCCTTTGCGTAGAAGGTGATGCTGGCGGAAGCTTTTTACTCAACTGAGACATTCGTTGCGTTGCTACTGCAGCCGAACTATTATTGGAAATCACAAACTCTGTGTTTTAAATTTATTGGTAGACGGTTCGTGACGATTTCTGCCGAATACGTAGTTTCTAAGTGTCACTATTTCCCTGTAGCAAGTCCATTTATCAAGCAACCCCCCACCTAGTCTATACCTACCTATGCGTGACATAGTGGACAATAGCATCTATGTTTGAGTTCATAAATATATTTATTCATCATATAAAGTTAGAATAACGTCATAGCAACGAGATAAACCCAACAATAGCCTGATCGTATGCCAGAAAAGCCGTGAAAAGCCCTGCTCACTCAAATGCAAAATAAACTGTGAAAGTATTATCTCATTCTACCATGTATTCTACTAGCAATATATGCTACTAAATATGAAATAAATATACAATCCTACCATTGGTTTTACACATCGAGATGTTCCTTTCAGAATTCAGTTGTTATTTATTGTCTGGTACAATCGGTTTGAGAAATATACAACAATTTATACCGCTATTACACTATCTGAAACGTCGCCGCGTAATACCCCCATGCCCTGTAAGCCTGTCTCATGCATTACAGTTCATTATGGTTTAATTGTCGCCTTTTTGATCCAATAGAGTACATTATAACCTTCGCAACGGTATATGCCAACTCTTTTTGGGTGCTTTGAGCAATTTACTACAGCCCAGCTTAACGGCAGTTTTCGTTTTATCTGTCTAGTATTAAGCAAGCTCGATAGAATACGCATTATGGAGGGGAGTTTCCCTTTTGCGATATGTAAGTATTTTTGCGTCTAAAATACCGTTGGTCTCACTGGCTACATATGTACGTTCGTGTTTCCACTCGAGCATTGTCTTTCTAATATGTTTGATAGCCCTATTGTTATTTTCGCATTTTGAGTGCATTTCACATACTGTAGTGTAATCGTTAAATGTATTTTTGATGTAGGCTACCGATGTTCATTGAAGATAGAACATTTGGCAGCATTTTGCAGATGGTGGAATACTATTTTATGTTCATGTTATCGTACGTAATATAGGCTATGGCGTATACTTGTCTCTTAGGGCATGACAAATGCTCATTCCAATTTACTATGCGCTGATAAGTGGTAGATTAAGGTAAAACTTTCCTTGGAGTCATTATGAATAGGAAAATTTAAAAGATTTAAAAAATACAGAAAAATGCAATCCCAGGACAAAAGTATACATACTGTAGAGTACAGGGACAAGTAATGTTTTATTGAGGTACAAGAGTGAAGGATTAGGCAACATGTTTAGGTGAATGTAACACTGTGATATCAATGGTTTTTATCTTAAGCCATCAGAAGGAGCAAATGTATTTGTTTTGTAATGGAAACAATGAATTTATTCATTTTATGACATGTTTTGCATAGGGGTTTTGGACCCATAGATATCTACCCCCATATACTGATGGAAATATAGTAATTACTACTTGAAAATTATGCAAAAGTGAGTTTTATGAGCCAAAACTGTTGATTTGTAGTTAAATATATCATAATTTTGTTTTATTTGGAGCAGTGGACAATTTTGGATAGATTTGGAGACACTAATGGACAACAGGGTACACTGCTATATTTTGCATCATAGACCTTTAGTAGTTCTGCGTATCATCCTCAGATTTTGCAAAACTTGTGGACATGGAGTTTATGATCCAGGAAATGTATATATATTACCGATTTCACTTATGTAGCTCTTAGCAAAATAAATAAAAAACTTTTTTACATTTTTTTTCCAAAGTTTCTTTGCATTTGTGGCACTTTATTTTGACTTAAATTATGAAAATAAACAAATCTAAGTTTGTATTGTAAATGGTACACCTGTCTTGTTTCATTTCAACCATTTACCAAGTTTATGTGATGCTCACACCTGGAGTTATAAAGCCTTAAACAGAGCACTCCCTAAATAGGTGAAATTTGCCATCTGTGCCAAGGGGTTAAAGACTGATTTGAATCAATAGGCTCCTAATTGGTGAAATTGTGGACACATGGCCACTAAAACTAACCATTTGGTAGATAATGAAGAATTCAAACACAAAGCAAATGATAATGAGCCAAACCTGAATTGTGTTAATAAGCTTAAAGAAAAAATTATGAGTTAAACACATGTGTTCAACAACCTAATTAGGAGCCTATTGATTCACTTCACTCTTTAATTTGAGTGAAAATACATAATTTTGTAACCTCTTTTTATGTAATTGTTGCCATATAGCACAATAAGCACAATGTGAACATGGGGAGTTTATTCTACATGGCATGCATAGCTATTTCTGACATAATGTGGCTTAAGAGGGTGAATAATTCCTCCAAACATGAAAAGCACCTAATTAAAAAAAATTAACAGCTTGTTAAAATTCTGGGATTGCAACTGTGGTTGCAACGAAAACCAGCATACACAGGGGGTCCCCAGGACCGGTTTGGGAACCCCTGCGTTAGATAGCTAACTAGCTTGCTATTAGGCTTGGGACGATGGTCGATGGAATCGACTATTGACAATGGTTGAACCCATCGGCGATGGCTATCTATCTTTGTCGATGCCTGGACGATTTTTATTTTTTTAATTCTTAAAATAAAAATAAAAATTTTGCCTCTCATTCTGTGTTTTTAATAAATTTTCTACTCTACCATGCATTTACAATGTAACGTGTTGTCTGCGTCTTTGAAATGTGATCGCCTATGCAGCGCAACGGCGCCATAATTTACCTGGATTGAGAAAAATCACGCTGATAGCCTACCTTCTGTTAGACCACATTGCAACTAACTATATAATTTCATTCAGGTCTAATTAAAGATATTATATTTCGTATTCAATAGTGCTATTGATAAACTATTGTTCAGTCTAGAACGGAGTGTAGGCTTAGGCTACGGAGTGGTGAGCTGTAGCCATATAGCCTATCCCTCAACAGCCTTTTTATTCTAACAGCACAACAAGCTTACCGGTGTCGGACTCGGGGCATGGAAACAAATAGCCTAATATTGTACAATCTGACTGTAGACTAATGAAAGATGTGATCAGAGAAATAAACTAGATTAGATGAAAAGGTGGCCGCTATATTCCCATATTGATACACGGAACGTCTTCGTCACTCAAGCGAAACATTGAAACGATTTAGGAGTTGCTATAATCTCAAATTGATTCAACAGGTTTATGTAGAATAGTAAATCATGTAATTTACAATGTAATATAGCCTAGCTTAACCATTTCATCAGTGAAAAAAGTCCCCTATAACGAAAAAAAATCTTCAGTCAAACGTAAGCCTATAGGTCTTGTTGTCTCTTTATTTTATAGGTTTATGCTATAAAAAGTTTCTGATTATCAATAGAAGTAATTCGTTTCAGGGTAAATTATGTATTTTTGATTACATTAGGTTAGTTAAAAAGGTCTAACCCGATAGTGCTAAGTGAGAGAAGTTACGTGCAGATGGAGATAGACTGTGCGGGATGGCACGCGGCATAAAGGGGATCTTGTGAATCGCTCACTACAAGACTAAAATGATAATGAACGTGATGACTGCTCGTCTAGCTTCTTCACAAAATGAAATGAATTTAGTAAAATGAAACGTATTGCTATAAAACAGACGAGGGCGCAGAAAGGCTTAGGGAAACTAGCTCCTGAGCGCTTACCGTGATGCTGACTGTCTCGTTGGACAGCTGCCAGGTGAGTTAAATAGCCTCTACTAGCTAATCTAGAATAGACGTGAAATCTGTTGTATATTATTCTTTATTATATTTGGACAAAATAGTGAATACAATTCGCAATGGTATGCCATAATAAGTAAGCGAAATAGCCGCTGTTCAATAGCCCCGCCCCCACCTCCGCGCACCCCTCGATAGAATCGACCATCGGCGATGGCTAGAGGGCTCGATGGGACGATGCTGCCTTGCACACGATGGCACAAGACTACTCGCTATCTAACCATTTTCCAATGGTCGATGCCATTCAACAGGGTTTGAAGAACCGCTTCAGCTCCTTGGAGACCCAGAACTAGTAGCAGTCATCTTGATGCCAAAATTCAAGACGTCCTGGACCAAAGAATAAACTGTCTTCAAAAATGGTAAGGCAAAGCTTGCTTTTTCTGAACAGATTCTTCATTTTTAAATAATTGTATAGGGGTGTTCATTGAACTGTGCAGTGACAACAACTAATTCATTCAACTTCACATTAAAGCTGCAGTAGCTAGCCTATATAACTTGAGCATGCTTCGTTTACACTTTAAAGGGCAACTTTTAGGTTAACATCAACAGTGCATTAATATGTGGGAAAATGATGTAGGCTAGCAATGGGATTTAAAATGTAGCCTATATATTATTTAATACACTTAGAATTCTATCCATGCTTATTTTAGTAATGAAATCGGCCACGCGCACCTCAAATCTGGCAAATCGAACGGTGACGTCACATCAGGCAGTGAGAACAGACAACGTGGTCTCACGCGGACTCGTCACATAGCGACGCTTCTGCCCAAGCGTCGCTATGTGACGCCAAAGGTAGCCTTTTGCGTCGTATATTGACGCAGCCTTTTGCGTCGTATATTGACGGTTGTGGCCACATAATTTGTCTTTGGTTGTGGCACTTCAATATTATGCTTTTTTTTTTCTTTTTTTTTTCATCTGGTAGAGAGTTACGTGAACTCTTGTGGTCGGGCTCGCCCACTATCTTAACAGTTCGGGCATGAGCCCGAGTTACATGAAATCCTGTGAGGTTATGTTTAGGGGTTGGGGGTGGGGTACGGGAATCACGAACTCAGAAAGATCTCCGCGCACACGGCGAAGACTGAGCGGGCATGCTCGCAGTCGGTTATCATGAGCAAAGCCTTCGCCATAGCAGGATTCGTAAATTCGAGACGAGTGCGTCAAATAATGACGCAAAAGGCCTCCTTCTGCGTCTAGGATGACGCCGTAGGAGCTGCCCAAGTGTCGCTATGTGACGACTTGGGAGTGAGACCAGAGCGGGCATTACAGTGAATGGTAAAGTAAGCAACATTAGGAGCAAAATGGATCGTAATGTCGGCATTGTTGAGACAGATGAGCTGGAAAATCCGCTTTCCAGTGCTTGCGTTAGCTATCTAATGTGACAGCGGGCAAACTAACCCAGTAGACTGTCCAATCCCACTGAGCAAAATCGTGCCCATTCGTTGTCCCTAATAATGTAGGGCGACATCGGCTGTATTGGTCACCTGATGTTGTTTAGATCACTTTTTAATCATGATTTAGGGTTGAGTTAGAAGACATCGTTTGACATTTAAGTTAATCAATTGTTTCGGTCAAGATCGGCTGGTAGCTAGCGAGCCAATTAGCCTACACTTGAATTAATCGGTAGCCTGTATTGAGCTGCAATTGTGAACATCATAGCCTATGGAATGTGCAGAAAGCGCAGAATACACAGTTCATGATCATGTAGCTATTGTTAAAATAGCTCAATAGCATCTACGATCTCTTTTAGCGCTTTCTTAGCCCGGCTAAAAGGCGTCTAGCTACAACAAAGACGTGCCATATGACACATTTTATTTAACCATTTTCATACGTGATTAATTTGTAAGTTCAAAGAGAAACAGTGTGTTGATAGTCAGTCATTGCTTTGACAAGCGAAATCCGGTCTACACTTAGACAGGGGCGTGTCTAGACCATTTTGAATGGGGGGGCCAGGCTGGGGCACAGACCCAGAGGAGGGGGGCCAGCCATCAAGGCTTACCATTTTTTTTTTTTTGCCGCATACAGCAGACACACGTGTATTTATACGACCAAACCTTAGCCCTAGCCTTAACCCTAGCCTAACCTTTTTTTTATACCTGCCCCTGATTCTAGGTAATCATATACAGTGCCTTCAGAAAGTATGAACACCTTTTCAAATTTTGCTGTTTGACAGCTCAAATTAAGATATGTTTAAATGGGCTTTTTGTTACTCATCTACACAAAGTGCTCTATAATGTCAAAGTGGAGTAAAATGTTTAGATATTTCACTATTGGATACACCAGAGCTTATTTTTAAGCCTTTACAGCAAAGGGTGTATTTTTTTCTCTACTTTGACATTATAGAGCACTTCATGTGAATGAGTAACAAAAAAAGTCAATTGAAATGTTAATTTGAGTTTTCAACATAGCACAATTTGAAAAAAATCCAATGGGTTTGGATACTTTCCAAAGGCACTGTACATATATTAAATGTTGCATTATACATTTCCAAACTGTATGGTTGAATATCCCCTCAAGATTGTAGCACTTGTTCAGATTTCCATTTTATTCTTCTGCTTCAATATTATTCTACTGTTCTATCATAACCAATATACTGAAAGATAATGCCTTTTATTTACCCTTTATTGTATAGTGTCCCCTTACTCTGTACAGTTTTTCAGGTAGTTAAATAGTCATGCAAATCTTCAATACCCATGTAGTATAGATAGAGAAAAGTAAGATTATAAATAAATGTGTTTGTACCCAAACAATAAAGTCAAAATAAATCTGTACACTATTATAGCTAACTGCCTGTAGCTACACTACATAAATGGCCATTAGGTGGCGACAACCAGTAATATTAAGCGCACCCCTAAAACAAAATAAAATAGCATGAGAATAAATGGATACAGTCCAGGTCAGAATTAACGTTTTAACAGTTAAATTGTTTATTCAGAATATTAAAGATACAAACATAAATAAATAACTATTTTACATATTAACAGTATGAAAATGGATAAAAGGCCATAAAAGCAAAGTCAATAGAAAAGTGCTATGTACAATATTCCAATATTCACAGTAGTTTGTACAGTACACAGTACAATGAGGTTTTGAACCTAAAAATATATAAAATAAAATGAATACAAAAAACAAAACATAACCATTTAGCTCTTGACTGGTCACTTCTGTGACTGGTGGGCAAATATATATTAGCTCCATATATATGAAGATATTTTTTGCATTTTTATAAACTTGAGCCATAAGTTCCATGCAAATATGTAGATACTGTAATCAGACAATGCCAGGTAAGCAACATTACCTACACTTGAATAAACAGCAGAGCTGACATTTGTGACAAGGCCTTCTTATTCATTCTCAAACACAAACATAATTTTACCCAGATTGGCAGCAGCATGATTAATCCTTAAAAGGACCATACCACTCTTTTAGACATGTGGGTCCTGTACGATCCTTTAAATGGATTAAAACAGTTTCATTCTTCTGTTTTGGTGGTGGCTGGCAAAATGTTTGACAAAATCATCCAGGTTGAGTAACTTTGCTCTCCTGGCCTCAATGCTAAGTACTCCAATGTTACTAAGCCTTTCATCATTCATAGTATACGTTAATGTAATAGATTCTAGCTAGCTAACGTTAGCTATCTTAAGCTAACGTTATGTCTTAGCCGAGCCCGTTGGCATTTGCTTAGCGCTAGCCGAGCCTGTGTTAGCGTTCACTTAGCTAGCTAATGCTATCTAGAAGTTACGTTATGCATTTACCTTTTAACTTCTATTAGCTATCTAGTCCATTATAGTCCACATAAAAAGAACACATTTGAACTTCAGTTTAGCTACCTAACGTTACCTATATTAGGGAGGTCAAACCCGTTTTCGTGATTTTTCAGAAAACATATTTTGCCAGCTTATTTTTCATGTATATTGTCCTAAATGCTACAATATAATCAAATAACAATATATAAATCGCTAGCTTGTCAGAAAAAGGATGTTTGTTCGCTTTAAAATTATTTTTTAAATTAGCCCGTTTCACTTCCGTGTAACGTTAATCACTCTCGTTGGACGGAAACACATCATCATCTGTGCTGCTTTTAGGATACCGTTATCCTTATTTTTTCAACAACAAGAACCGATATTTTGTGGTATTCGTACAGGAAAACGAATATACTCTACACATTTACTCACATATATTGTTATGGCGTGTTGTATTTAATTAAATATGTACTCCCAAAACGCCATACTTGCCAAACGTCTGTTTCAAACTTGGCGGGTCCCGCGGCTTCAGAATTCCACTGTATTCGCAACAGTAACATTGATTAGCCTACTTAATGCGTCTGGGTCTGACCCATGTTCCCTTTTCATGTTAATTAAAAAAAAACACCCATTCGCAATATTAAAATGCTTTATACCATACTGTAGACGAGATTTTGATGAAGATCTACATGTAAAAATGTCATTGTTCATATTGAGTTTACCGGCGATATGGTCCAGAGAAAAACATAGCATCTAGCGACTTTAGCTGGCACTGGTTATCACAATTCTCAGTTTTTGGATTCGGAATCTATAAGGTGCATGTTCCCTTTTCATGGTAATTAAAAAGAAAACACCCATTCGCAATATTAAAATGCTTTATACCATACTGTAGACGAGATTTTGATGAAGATCTACATGTAAAAATGTCGTTGTTCATCTGGAGTTTACTGACCTAGCCACATCAGAAAACATTTCAAAGCGCCTCTTTGCCAGCATATCTTGGACCAATCGGATTTGAACAATCGGCATTGGCCACAGGGGTTGGCCACAATTTGAATAACATTTCATTTCACTATTACAAAATCCCTTCTGGGGTTATTTCGAATAAGGTGGTGAGCGCCTTATTTTTTTGGTGCCATTTTCTGAAGTCCCGCAGGACGCGCGGCACATGTAACGTTTTCAGGACACCTAAATAGACGAAAGTATTGATACATACCGATCGATTAACACCTAAAACATTTCACAGTGAGTTTTTCTTGTAATAAAATGTGTATTAACGACTTCAATGTGGTTGGATGTTTTATAATGACCCCATTGATTTCGGTACAGCGTTAAGTATAGGCACAAATGCTCGTAAACAGAGTAAAATTAGCATAATGTCTGGCTTCTAAAGTAAAAAAATAACATTGTTGAAGTGTAAGTACACTTCGGAAACAAATGAATGGCTTCATCTACTCTCGTTTAGTAGATTTCCTTGTTAAATGACATGTTGAAATGAGCCCAGACGTCAATTTTGTTTTGTGTGTGGAATGCCCATTGTGATTACATTGTGGGCAGAACGTTCGACCTCCCTACCTACATTCCACTTTTGTTCTTCAGCGACGACAGCGTCAAATGATCTTGCATCTTCTCAGCGGCAGACGTTAAAATGTTGATTGCTGAATGCTGAAGTGAGGCGGCTAGCTCTGTCATTGGAAGATGCAACTTTGGTTCCGCCTCATTTTATGTCCATTCCCATTGGGCTACAGAGGCTTCTTTCGTCGATACTGACAAGCCAATGGCCTATCATATTCCGGTTCTGGTAGGGGGGGCACCAGGGGTAGCCAATCAGATTCCAGTGGCACTGGCCCCCACTGGAATCTGATTGGCTACCCCTGGTGCCCCCCCTACCAGAACCGGAATATGATAGGCCATTGGCTTGTCAGTATCGACGAAAGAAGCCCCACTGGACCCGCCCCTGCACTTAGACACGTATACAAACTGGACCATGATGATGACGGGTTTTAATCTTTGTGTTTTAATCTAATGTCGCTGATTACATCTTAATTACGTATTAATGCTTACATATTAATTAATGTCTCGACGCAAACCGCAATGTCATGTAGCCTACATTTGATACTGTACATGCAAATACTTGTAGCTACTCATATTTCATACGCATATTTCCGGGTAGGAGAGGAGTGGTAGTTGGGGGGTGGAGGAAGGGAGGTGGGGAGTGAAGAATATTCAGACGCAGCCCCCGTATGCTTCGCCGGAGGGGAGGAAAAGCCGATCTTGAAGCCGCTTCGCTGGTCTTCTACACTATTGGGACAGTGGAAGGAGGGAGGAACGAAGGATCAGTTTCCGGGGCACGGAGTAGAGGAGTGGTAGTGGAGGAGGAAAGCTGGCATTTTTCGACTATTGGGATGCACCCGTAGTCGGGGAGTGGAGGTGGGGAGGTGGGGAGTGAAGAATATTGGGACACACCCCCTATATACCTGCTGTGACGTCACTGGGTGATATGTAAAAAAAATAACGTTTTTAGGGGGCGTGGCTTATGCAAATTTTTCTCTGTATTTCTGCCCTTGTGGCCAAAGAATGTCAGGGACATTTGGCCTGCTCTGCTGTCCACACTGATCTGCTGAAGACCTTCTCCTCCATATGCAAGGTGTCCAAGTTAAACACACCCCTTCCTGCCTCAGTTGCATCTGAAAGACTATTATTTAGCCCCAGAAGAACCAGGATGGAGTCGTTTGTAAGAGTACCTGAAAATAAGATACAATTGATGTAGCCCAATCTGTACTGGGAATTAATAGATGCTTTGTTAATGCAACACTGTTGAATAAATTTGTTGAACTGTATCAGTTTGTATTCTTGTTTTTATACTAATCGCTACTGCAAATGAATGCTAACAAATTAAATTCTCAATTATTTCTCATAATTCTCAAATCAAGCTTGTGCAACCTTCTCATGTATAGCTTCTGTAGTAACCGAGGCATGAATGAGATCAGGGGTATACAATGATGAGACCTCCTCTGTTGATCATACTTCTCGAATACTGCTGAAATGATCATCTCAATTCAACTTAATTTGTCCTATAGAGGTCTCATAGAAGTCTCTAACCTCATCTCACTATTGCTCCTAAGGGGCCTTTAGGAGCAATAACCCAGACACTAGTGATCACGGTATTAGTCAAAAATGAGAAGCTCCAGTTAGTATCAGAAGACCAAAAGTATATCTGAGTGAGCAACAGATTTTTTCCTATGGGTTGTGCCAACTAGCTGGCCATAAGACCTAGCTAGCTGAGCCAAAAAGCCAGCTAGCTGCCCTCAGAACACAATTAGTTACCACTTTTGTGCTCTTTGGCCGGTGCACAGGCCACACAAAGATCTAAGGGCCAGGTCACTAGGTAATTCATTCCCCCTCCCTCAGGTAAATCATTGGGCACATCAATGTCGTCCTGCAGTAATGATACTCAGACAAGGTAAATATAAGCTGAGAAAAACAATGGCACACTTTGTGGAGATGGTCACACAGCTGGAAGTGAAGCTCCAAGATGGTGTCTATCCATTCAACGTATTTTAAATTAGTTTCATGAACACTTCACTTTTACAGGTCCATGGAATATGCATTGCCCGTATAAACTATCAGTATTACAAAATGATAACAAAGAGCACGGATCTATAGCATGTACCGTATAAATAAGTACTGACCTCCGTGAGTGGTTTATGAGATCTGTCACACTCTTATTTGCTGTTGCAGGAGCTGCAGCTTAATAGTACCTCTTATGTGAGCCATAAGGCATTTTGCAATACAAAATTCAGTGCAAAATGTGTTTGGCAATTATCCCAGGTCTGTTCATATCTTTCAGAGGGATGATGATCAAAGCAGGTTGTTGCTTTGAGACAGTTGCAACAGCTGCAAAACTTCGCACCCATTCAAATTATACAATGCATTCTACCCAGAACTTCAAGGCAGAAAGCTTATAGTTGTCATTGTTTGGTGGTTTGTGTTGTATTGAGCACTTCGGATTTCAGATGGATGGGTCATGTGGTACACTGCAAAATAGCCAAGAAATAAATTAATTTTGAGTACTGAATTGAATACAAAAGCATACCATTCACCCACATGTTTACAATAGAAACTGATATTGTTATACTGTATAACAGCCTCAATTACATTCAGCATACATTTTCAATAAAATATCAATGGACAACCTTCATCATCAGAACATCAGAACACCCGCCAAGACTACTATGTAACAATAGACGCCAAAAGACATCAACAGCCATATGTGGGATTCATTCGGTGGTACAGAATATGCTTTGCACTAACAAATACAGGGATGTATTTTTCTAACTTTTGGTAGTGATGTAAGCAATCATTGAAATCATTGATGAATGTGGAGATTCTGATGGGCCAGCGTTCAGCCTATCACATAGTCACATAGGCCTACAGTATTTAGGCTGTATGATCGGCACTAATGCATACACCTAAATTACAATACACTGTATTTGTGGCCATGAAATAGATTCTTAAATATTTCAGGATCTTAGGATTTTAGAAATATCTGAGAGTTTTATGTAAACTGGATTGACCTTGTTTAATGCATGATAATTCACAATAGACCTGTTGATTGCTAGTTGGATATAATACCAATTAATGGTTAATTATTCACAATATTCATGACGAGTCATAATATTAATTATTGCTTACAGTTTTACTGAGTAAAGTGCCTATGCACGTACAGTACTTATGTAATACAGGCAGGGAGAAGTTTAATGGACAGCCAATACAGACAGGCTCTTATTCAATAATCAGTGATCATCAGTCCATGTGTGTCCAGCTCAACAGTTCATAGCAGAGAATACTTTTATCCAACAGCTATGTATTCCCAAAAAGAGCCGTGCCACATTCTCTACTACTATGAACATTTGTCATGAATTTGACACTTTTAGGGAGTACAACCATGAAATTAATATTCTGTCGTCCATGACCAGGCAAAAACACTATATTTAAATTTTATTTGACTATACCAACTTCTCAAGTGCATGATAAATCTCAAGTCTGTTGAGCATCTTGGCTTAGAGTGCAGTGGAACACAGTATTTCTC
Source organism: Synaphobranchus kaupii (assembly GCA_029718625.1). Taxonomy (NCBI): domain Eukaryota; kingdom Metazoa; phylum Chordata; class Actinopteri; order Anguilliformes; family Synaphobranchidae; genus Synaphobranchus; species Synaphobranchus kaupii. The sequence continues at coordinate 21,185,548 of CM056390.1, forward strand.
AAGCATTACAACAATCATAATATGACACAGCTTAAAGAGCTCAAACAGAAGGTTAAAGTTTTTCCATTCAAGTTAAAACAAGGTTTTGTGACATATACAAGATAAATATTCTTGGAATGTAGGTTCACTGGTGGCTGTTTTGCGGGCCTCAGATTGCGAGAACATGAGGGGAATCTAGCCGCAGTTCTGAGAAAGCTCCTCTCGCCACGCTTTTAATCAATTCAGTGGATCTTTATTAAATGAAGACGACAGGGATCAGATATTCAAATTAAAATGCAGACTCTCCTGTGATAGTGATGTCCTGTTAGATCATCTTTAATATTAAAGTGGTTGAATGCTCTTTTCTCTATTTGTTAAAAGTATCAGTTTCTATATTTTTGTATCTACTTCAATTTTGAGATGTGTACCTCAGAGCTGAAAATTGAAAGGTCAAACGAAAAGGGCATGAAATCAGAAGCAGCATGATTCATCCGCTAATTTCACTATCTTTGACAGGTAAAGGTTTGCCAGAGCTCAACCTGGCAGAGACCATAACCTATAGGGGAGGCATGCACACACACGCACGCACACACACACACACACACACACACACACACACACACACACACACACACACACACACACACACACACACACATAGACGCACACATAGACGCACACACATGCACAAAACACACACACACACACACACACACACACACACACAGAATGTATAAATGCAAATTCCTGAAAAGGTATAAGAAAACGGGAACATCCAGAGGAAACCCTCCTGACAGGAATAACATGTAAACGCCACACATTTCATAGACACTTGCATGTCGAGACTCTCCCATAAAGCTGTTCAAGCACTTGAATCTGTATTTGGACATTATTCCTGGGGTATATTAAAACCCCATTTGAAATTCTGGAAAATATTTAACTTATAAAACATTCATAGCCTGGGATGACTAAATTAACCACAGATAGCAGTGGGGGTGATATCTCTGCATGAAATGTATCTTTCCGTCATTACATCTGCAATAAAGTAATTCAGTTCTGAGGGTATTTGAATAATTAGAAAATAATTAGAGTGTATAAACTATCCTGTGAAATGTTTCTGCATGCAATTATATAGGCACTCTTAAATCACATATTTTGTGGAGTGATGAATGAAGATGATGTTTACAAACAGCTCAGCATGAGGCTGAGAGGATACAGCTTAGATTATTTTACTAACACCTGACTCGGAGCCAAAGAACCTATCCACTCTTACTTCCCCAGTGGAGAGGTAAGGCCTTCTCTGGCCTCCTAAATATTGGAGAGTGTAATGGGGCGTGACGTGTGAGGTAGGAGGAGCCAAACGCAGCAAGGGGATTCATTAAGCCCTAGGGCCACTAAGGCGGGAAACCCCGCAGTTAAAGGAGGAGACAAGACAAGGAACACACACACACACACACCACAGCTACAGACCGGCTCACTGTTACACACCAATGAGTAGAAGCACAAACGCCTGGTTTCACAACAAGAAACCCAAACAAGGCGAAAGGGAACAAAGAACTGCTACCCCATACTTCTACGAGCTAAGTAACTAAGAAACGAGCCGGAAATAACAAACGCCCGGTCTCGGCAATGAGACGCATAAGAACAGGCGAGTAGCATAATGGCACAAATACAAACCAACGTACCGAAGCTACGAACCGGCACACTATAACACGCAAATGAGTAGAAGCACAAACGCCTGATTTCACAGCAAGAAATCCAAACAAGGCAAAGGGGAACAAAGAACTGCTACCCCATACTTCCACGTGCTAAGTAATTAAACGGCCAGCAATAATAAACGCCCTGCCTCAGTAATGAGGCGTAAGAATAGGCGAGTAGCATAAAAGGTACACATAAAACACACAACCAACAAACACTGAAAACTAATACTCATTAGTATAGGAGGAGGCAAAGGAACAGAGATAACGTTCCGTGGCTACTTCCATAAGCTAGCAGTCACATGCAGAACATAAAGGGGTAAACGCCCGATCTCCCCGGGGAAGAAACATTTTACAGGCGAGCCGACGGAGCACCGTCGTCCCATAACTTTACTAGCAGAATGACTAATGCAAAATAGACAACCACGCCCTAGCCTCTCAGTAAGGGGAAATGTAACGAGGTGAAGGAACCGATAATTAATGTTCCAAGGCTTAAATTGAGGCTCGCAGTCACACGCAAACATGTCCACAACATCGCCCGGTCTCCCTATGGGAAGACATGTACCGAAGGGCGAACAGAACTACAGTTCCGAACAGAATCGCCCAAAACTCCATATACGGAGAAAAGCACAAAAAGACGAAAGGACAGCTGCACCGGAATTATCGGCTAACAGACTAGCGCAAGCTCAAACACTAATACAAGCCCTGCCTCTCAGTAAGGGGAAATGTAACGAGGTGAAGGAACCGAGAACAGACATTCCCATGCTACGCGCAGTCACACACAAACATGTCCACAACCTCGCCAAAACTCCACACAAGGAGAAACATACCCGGAAAACGAACAGAATCTCAGTTCCGAACAAAATCGTCCCGTAGGTAAAAAGGAAAATAGCACGACAGCCTCTCAATATAAACAAAAACCCTGACTCACAACAAATAGACGGGTCAATATAAGTTTGACCCTGAACAAATTGCAACAAAAGGTTTTTCAATGGATTCTGGTACTATTGGGCATGCTTATTAACATACTAAAAATCTACTAAAATCTACTTTCAGGAAAGGCATAATTTTCAAGATGGCGTCCAAAATGGCCGCCAGGAGGTTAAAATGGCTATATCTCAATAACTATTCATCCTAGAAAGGTGGTTTCAGCGTCAAACCATATATTTTAAAGGTAAAGGCATGTGATTGAATCAGTTTTATTACTGTAAGTTAATTACTTCTTGCCAAATCCAAGATGGTGTCCCAAGGTGACATAAGTCAATTTTCTGTATATTTTGTCACAGCAGAAAAATTGAGTGTCACCCAATTGATGTCTGACACCACTTCAATGATCTCCCAGGGGTTACCTAACTTCAGGAAAAAAGTAAGGCAATAGGTGCTTTAGTCTAGAAGCAGCACTCATTTCAAATTGGGTATGCATTTTAGGCGAAAATTGCCTTGGGGTTTAACAGGTTAAATAACATCAAAACAACAACCAATTTCACTTTCTTTTTTTAATTGAGAATTAATACCATCAGTAAAGGATGATGAACAAGAAAGTATACATTGCCAGATTTTACAGTCCATTATGGGCACTATGTATCATCATCCTCTGACTCCTCTGGAAAAAAACTTGTTATGAGGATTATCACACTCATCAAGTTGACATGGTCCACAGACAGTAGTGCATGGTAGTCCATATCGTCTACGAGAGCAGCGGAGTGTCTTGCATGCAGTGGAGCAGTTGCAATGAATCACCTTTAAGAGACTCTCTGGGGCAGCGTTCATGTTTGTCATAAGTGGGATGAATCTGTCATCTTTCTTGTAGGTTCCACCCCCAGTTCATAGCATCCATGCCTTCTTCTTTTCCCATCCAAACCATGATCTGGTAGTATGCTCTTCGGCAGTGAAGTTTGGTGGCGGACTCAGTTGGTGGCAGCCGTTCAGGTGTTACAGGTGATGAAGCTGACACGACCCTCTTGCTGAAGATGTTGTATCGCATTGTCGCAAGAGAATCTGTGCACTTTCCACCAAAGAGGACAGCCATTACTTGGGACCCAAGGTCATCTATCACTTCCGGGGTCTGGTTTGGGACAGTAAATGCATTGGCAAAAGACTGAAGGACAGGGTCTCCTTTCACAAACTTCTGGAAGGCAGTCTTCTTGCCAATGCCGAAAATCTGAGAAGTTGTGTCACAGCCAGTCACAGCGTGGATGAACATTAACTGAGAACACATATCATGTCCAAGGATTTCTTTTAAGAGGTTGATGTCATACACTTTAAAGCTACCATCAGCTTTGGACTTGTCTGATCTGAAATAAAGATGCTTATTATCTCCTTGTGCATAGTAAAGGAGTAAGACCAGGGGCCGGTTTTTCAAAAGTAATCTGATCGGATTACGGCCATCAGATTGGATCAAATCTTGAAAATGGGTTTTTCAAAAGAAAAAAAGGATTCAGAAATTGGATTGGATCACGTAATCCAATCTTGTTGTTGATCCAGATCAAACCTTGAGTTTGGGTTTTTCAAAACTTTTTGGTAGGATTGGGATCATTTTGATCCCAAAAATCAGGATTAAACTGATCCCAGCAGGAGGGTGGATTCATGGTGGATATCAGTAATAAAACTAGGTAACTAAAATTGGTTAGTTAAATAATACAAATTGGAAATACAGGATTGGTGGTCTTCCTGCCGGGCATTTCTGCCTGACGCACCTCCTCCGGTGCCTTTGGAATGCTGGTATACCTGAACACCTTTGTGGGCCTAATTGGGTCATCAGCTGGGGACCACCGGTCATTGATGTTTCGCTCCTTTAACCCCAGGACATCGACCGGTGGCGGAGCGATGGCTGGGATTTCTCCCTGCCAACCCCACTGATGCCCTAGGTGTTACACGGCCCCCAGCTCGTATCCTTCCTCCGCAGCCACAACCAGAAGCTGCCCTTCTCTGCCTCCTCCGCCAGCTCCTTTGACGCTCTCCGATGGCCAGCTCCTGTGCACCCCAGGTCTCGGAGCAGGCGAGAGGTTGAAGAGCCAACAAAGCCCCTGCACCCAACCTCTACAGGGCATATGGTGGCTTTCCAGCCCGCCTCCCTGCACTCAGCTGCCAGGTCTGAGTACTTTGCCCGTTTCCTCTCATGCGCAGTTTCCAGCCCCCCCTCCCATGGGACAGTGAGCTCCACCAAGAGGACCGTCTTGCTGGCCACGGACCATAGCACCATGTCTGGCCGTAGTGATGTTTCGGCGATCTCCCTGGGGAACTGCAGCTGCCTTCCGAGGTCGACTTTCATGTTCCACTCACTGCCGGGTGAGAGGAGCCTTCCCATGTTTGATGGGCGGGGGGCATTGATGTTCTCGCCAGCCCTTGCAAACTGGATGGTGTGTCTTGCTGGGGCAGCTGGCCGGCTGTTTGCTTCCCGTCTGCATGACTCGGCCACCTCTGCCAGCTTCTTCAGGACAGCATCATGCCGCCATCTGTAGCGACCTTGGGACAGTGCCGTCTTGCAGCCCGACAGGATGTGCTGGAGGCTAGCATTGATGGTGTTGCAGAGGGGGCAGATCTCTTCAGTGCCGAACCACAGGTGGAGGTTTTGGGGACAAGGTAGGGTGTTGTAAGTAGCTCGGATCAGGAAGCTGATCCTGGCTTGAGGGATCTTCCACAGGTCGGGCCATGTCATAGGCCTGTCCATGATGCCTTCCCATGATGACCAGCCCCCCTGCCGGCTCTGACGCACCACTTTGATGGTATAGCGTTCCTGCTCAGACCTTGCCACTTCCGTCACCACCATGGCTTTCCTCTCCCGCTTGGAGGCCTTGGACCAGAAGAGGGGGGTCTCGCTCCGGCCAAGACCTGCTCGACCCACTTGGACTCTGCCGACCACCTCGCGATGTTTTAGCCTGGCGATTGCCTGGTCGACCTCTTCCTCTGCTTTCCACCTCCTTCCTGTTCGTACTTGGGTGCCCGCTGCCCTGACCAGGTGGTCGGAGGATTCTCTCAACTCCAAGACCATCCGAGCCTTCTCCTGCTTGTATCCCAAGCTGATGGAGTGCAGCGGCAGTTGGAGTGTGTTCCGACCGAAGAGGCCCACATCTGAGAGGCATCTTGGCAGTCCCAGCCACTTCCTGATGAAGGAGTTTGCCAACCCGTCCAGCTTGCTTGCCGTTGAGGAAGGGACCTCACTCATCTTCAGCGGCCACATCACCCGATGGTAGAGTACGTGCTGGTAGCACCATACCTTGTACTTGCCCGGGAGCTGGCTCCGATGGATCCTGGCCAGGCCATCCGCAAGCTGCTTCCTCACGGCCTCTCCCACCTGCTTGTCAGAGAGCTCATTTATATCATGCATTTTACAGTATTTATATTTATTCATCAATTTCACTTGAATTGTTCAACAGGAAGTACATAAAGTAGGTAGGCTATGTAGGCTAGCAACCTTTCAGTACAGCAAATTATAAATTATAAATATTTCGGCCCCATAAAATAATCCCCCAAACAGCTGGCAATATTGAACTCAAATAATAAATTATGTCTTTGTTCATCGAACATTAATCACACTGACACAATCATCAGTCATGGACTTATCAAAAATAGTGTCTAACAATTGCATCTCTTATTGCTCGTCCAGTCGGTCCCTCATTCTGACAGAATGCCGGAGGTTGGTCAGTGTCTCCAACGGGCTCGGGTGCATCAGGGACGTCATCACAGAGAGGGACTTTGCGCCTGGTCGCGATGTTGTGTAGGACAATGCAAGCAAGTATTATGTTGCATGCTTTCTGTGGTTCCACTCTCAAGTAGTTAAGGCATGCAAAGCGCCTCTTCAGAACTCCATTTAAGGATCTCCCTCAGGATGCGCGCATCATGGACAGACCCAGGCCACTTCACAACGCAGTTTGTGATGAGGAGCTCAGCGTTGCCCACAAGTTTAACGTTGATGCTGTGTCTCCCCTTTCGGTTTACAAACTCCCACTCATTCTCATGAGGTGCTTGTATGTGCACATGGGTGCAGTCGATTGCTCCAATAGTATTGGGCATATTCCCCAAAAGAAAGAAATTCTGCTTGGCCTGGATGATCTGGTCATCCTTCGGAAATTAAACAAATTCATTAATCAGGCTGGCCAATGCAGTTGACACACTTTTCAGAACATCACAGACAGTTGATTTTTCCACACCCATGTAATCACCCACAACTTGGTAGAAAGTCCCACACGCATAGAAGCGAAGAGCAATGAGGACCTGTTCCTCCACAGACAGACCGTGACTCCTTTGGGTTCTGCGTTGGAGGTTGGGCCTGAGAAGGTCCACAATATACTCAATATCAGCTCTTCCGAAGCGAAACCGAGCATATAGCTCCTCATTTGTATATTTATGCAGTGGATCTATACGCTCAACATACACCCTTTGACGGTATCTTCTCCTGTGGTGGCGATGGACAACACCTGCCATGTCACTGCCTCTCTGTGACCTTCTCTCTGAGTCCTCTGAGAAAGGCTGAATATACATATGGCTGTGTAAATTGGTCTTCCCAAACACACCTGTTAGCTTATTTGCTTTGGCTTGTGTTCAATTAATGGCTGTAATTAAAGCTTATATTCTTCACCTTGTGTTCAATTAATGGAATCATACCCAAGGCCTATGACATGATGCTCGCTACACCAAAGCGGTGGAACCATGGAATCAAAAAGCCCAAATTTCTCTGCTGCTGAAACCCACGCCCTACTGGAGGGTGTTAGGTGCCATTATAGGTCATTGGTAGGATCTTTTAGTTCTGCCAAGGGTGGTGAAGTGAGCAGTAAAATGAAGAAGGAAATTTGGGCTGAAATCACACAACATGTGAATGCCATGGGGTTTGGCCAGAAGAGGACAACAGAGCAACTAAGATTTCGGTGGAAGAATCTTAAGGCCAGGGCAACAAAAGACCACGCTGAAGCCAAGAACAGCCAAACAGGCAACAAGCCATATAAGAGGGGTGAATACACAGACATAGTCCTTGATATTATTGGAGGTACAATGTCGGAAGCTCTGCATGGGATCCAAGGTGTTGCAGAGGATGGTGAGCCTGTGATGACAGCAGAAAGTGAGCCTTCTTCAGAAACATTTATTCTTAATCTCAGCCCTGTAATCGAGGGAGAAGGTCAATCACAGGTAGAGCCAGAAGGCCTAGTTCCCACAGGACCCCCAGAGAGAGGCTCAAAGCACCCAAAGAAAGATGACGCCTATAAGGTACTTCTGCAAAAAGAGACTGAAAGGGCAGAAGTACAGATCCATCTAGCAGAGGATCAGCTTATTCTTGCCCGACTGCAGCAAACCAAGGCCAGACTTGAGATCCGCCTCCTAAAGGCCAAGCTTGGACAAGCTGGTCTCTCCACAGCAGACGAAGCAGATGATGATGATGAAGAAGAAGAACTCATAAGAAGAACTACTCATGAGAATAACTAAGAAGTAATTTATTTTGTTAAGTATTGGATATTTAAGCCTTTTTTATCCAGTTCAATTCAATAAATCTTTGTTTGAAACTTGTTTGAAACATCCATAATGTATTTGTGAGTAAAGTATGTATTTATTTATTTGTTGTAGGTCTCAGATGAGCGGACTGCCTGTTTCCAAGAAATGGACAATGGAGGGGGATGTTTATATTGTTTGTTTGCTGTTCCGTTCAGTCCTATTTTCTGTTCAAATAAAGCATATTGGAGTGATCCCACACTATTCTACCTGTTATTCTTTACATAGCTACATTGTGATAGTCCCATTTAGACCACAGGTAATCCAGATTTGGTAATCCTGAAAAGTTTGAATCCGGATCAGAGTAATCTAATCCCACATTGCTTTGAAAAACCAGCATAAAAATAGGATGGATTACGTGATCCTGGATAGCAGAAAAAGAGATTTCCAAATCTGGATCAGTTTGATCCAGATTAAAACTTTTGAAAAACCGGCCCCAGGAGATCAGTATCTTCTCCAATAAGTGTAGTGGTGTGTAGACGAGATGCATCCACTGCAGCCTTTACTATGTCTACATCAGCATCCCCGGGTGCATTGATCACAGTGCAATCCCTTTCTGTCAGTTCTTCACTTAACATCTGGATCAGTCTCTGTTTGTTGATATCTCTTGACAGGAACTCCTCCTTCTTGCCGGAGAACTCTGTCTCAGCAGTGAAGCTGACGATGGGATAAGGAATGTTGTTTGCTCTTCTTTGATGTGTGTAATCTTTAATGGATGGCCCTTCCTCATAGCCATCAAATGCATTAACTAATGTTGATTAATTAATGTACCCTAATTGTAAAGTGTTACCAAGTTGGCTAGGTATAATCAGTTTGCTGATCAGCTGCTTGGTTGCTTACAGTATAGCATATCAATCATCAAAATTATAGCTTGCTGTAACACTTGCACTAGCAGTCATGAAGTGGAACTAGCTAGCTTTGAAATCAGTATGAATGTACAGTAGCTAGCTAGCTAGTGTGTACACAGTAGCTAGCTAGCTAGCTAGCTAACTACTGTGTACATTCATACTGATTTCAATGGTAAAACCTATTTCCATCTTAGATATGTTAATAAATAATTGACTAATGGTAATTTAACTTGTTTCATTGCATTCCTTGGCCCTTAAAACTATAGGGTTAGACACCAAAATTACCTTTGTCAAGTGAATCCTGACTGAGATATGGCCAAAGATAAGATACAGTAGCAATTCTGGACGCCATCTTGAAAATTATGCCTTTCCCAAAACTAGATTTTCGTAGATTTTTAGTATGTTATTAAGCATGCCCGATAGTACCAAAATCAATTGAAAAACCTTTTGTTGCAATTTGTTCAGGGTTAGGTGACTTTTTTTCATATATTGACCCGTCTAAAAGGGGAACGTAGTCCACGAGAAGGAGACAAAACAGGGAATAAACGTACCAAAGCTACTAACTGGCTCACTGTAACACGGAAATGAGTAGAAGCAAAACGCCAGGTCTCTCAGTAAGAAAACCAATCAAAGGCGAAAATGGAACAAAGAACTGCTACTCTATACTTCTACGAGCTAAGTAACTAAGTAGAAGCGAAACGCCCGATCTCCCTATGGGAAGACATGTACCGAAGGCGAACAGAATTACAGTTCCGAACAGAATCGCCCAAAACTCCATATACGGAGAAAAGCACAAAAAGACGAAATAGAGCAGAGATCCGCGGTCCCATACTTCTACGAGATAATTAACCAAAAAGCCAGCAAGAAATGAGCCCTGCCTCAACAATGAGACGTTAAAATAGGCGAGTAGCCCAAATGGTACGAATAACTAACACCAGACAATACACCACAGTACAAAACAATAAACAAACAATCTCGAAGCCCCGAACGAAGGAAACGGGAGGCTTATATATCTTTCAAGGTGACTACGCACAGGTGTGGATGCTAACAGAAGCTCCGCAATCAAAGCAGGGTGGAGCAAGCATCCACCAAAAGGGCAGCGCCCTCGCGTGGTCACCAAGGAAAACGACCGCATAGAGAAAAAGGGTTAAAAACCATGACAGAGAGGAGCACACCTTAACTATCAGTGGATGTGTGACATATGGGTTATGTACAGTGAGCTTGCCAGTCCATGGCTTTATTACCCTCCTTCCTGTAGAATCCTTCTCTCACCAGATGAAATCAGGACTCGTTTTGAAACCGACTGTGATTCGTCGGAGTAATGGGAGCATTAGCGAAACAATGTCTTATTGGCTGATTGGCTGGAGTAGACTAAATAAAATAAAAAAACATTTGTGGATTTCCTCACACATCTTGCTGTAAGGATTGTCTCAAAAATCAGCAAATAAATGCATGTGATTCCACATGCGCCAAGCATCGCATAAGTGCACAGTTATTAGTTCGGGAGAAATTTGTTTGTGAGTGTAAAAACATAAGTGTGAATCAGTTGCATTTATTTATGGATCAGTTGCATTTATTTGTGGATCCGTTACATTTATTTATTTATTTATATTTGAGACAATAACACCACATAGAAAAAAGCATCAAAGGTACCAAATTTCCACATTACAAAAGAGCCCATAAGGATATGCTTGAACCCTCACCACCTTCTGCTGAATCCTATATGTTAAACTGTCAAGATCCATTATTTCCGCACAATTCTTTTTTTTGTCCATTCTGGAAAAGAAATGATTCCTCGCTGCACCTCTGTCAATTCATATATTCTCATTAGATAATTACTTCACCAGAGTGTGCTTTTTAAAAAGCATTCCCTCTGATGAAATTAACTGTTTTAATTAAACCCTGTCACTCAAACCACAGGGTACTCTTGGCTCCACTTCCTGCCAGCTCCCAGCAAGGAGGGAAATTATGGAAAGAGTTCCAACGATTAAATTACTAGGACAGGTATGTGCAAGACTGAACCCGATTTAATTTGGAGTATAAATAACTGCTCAGGAGGGGGAACGTTTCCCGAGATTGTGGAGCCAGTCCCTCCACCCCCTACCCCAAACTGAGTGACACTAACTCTAACTAGAGGTCACATCCTGTCTCAGAAATAACATGAGAAGCGAAAGGCCTGGATTACTGAGAGAGACGATTATCGTCACTTCTTCTTTCCATGTAGAAAGAGCTGAGTATCACCACGTTGTCTTCCCATCACTAGTTTGTCCTGCCATCAAGTAGGAAGGAGAATTGCCACTTTTTCTTCTCAATACGAGAGAGCTGAGTGTGACCTTTCGCCTTCCCAACGGATCAAAAACAGCAGCCCCTCCTCCGAAACACTTCAGCCTGACCAGGAGCTAAATGGGTATAGAAATGCTGGCCTGAGGATTTCTTTTATCTGAAGGCTGAAGATGTTACTTGTAAGGTTCTGATATTGTATGTAAAATACAACTGCAGCCAGAGGTGTCTCTTTTCACCTGTTTGCATCCCTCAACAGGGCCAGCTCTCGCCTTTGTGCTGCCCTAGGCGATATCACGGACCGGGAGGGTGGGGGGGGGGGGTGGGGCGTTACGGTAGCAATCATGGACTGGGGGGGTTTCGCTGGCTATATTTTCCCATTTCTTTTTTTTGCAACTCCCCCAAGATGGTTGGTGCCCCCCATACAGATTGCGCCCTATATCGCCTATGGCTTCAACTGGCCATAGTGCTGAAAAACAGACTCTGAAGGCCACTGTGTGAAAAGCCTCAATTATCATTTAGAATAGGTAGACAATCTGTCTGAAGACAGCAAAATTGCACGTTGCACATAAGATGGTAAAACGTTGTTTTACTTGTGAAGATAAGCAGTGTTAATGGCAATTAGCTGCCTTTCAGGCAGCATCAGCCTCTGGTTCCCTGAAGTTAAAGGACAGCTTTTCTGAGATGTGATGCGAAAAGGGTTAAAGCCTCCATTGAAACAGGGGAGAGTTCCATTGTTTCACTTATCTGGTTTTATAGAGAACCTTAAACGATGCTGAGAGAACGGCCCGTGGCAGTTCCCAGTTCCTGTTTTATCAGCGGGAAACAGAATTAGGCTTCCTAAACTTCAGTGAGTCAATGAAACAAAATGTTTGCTATTAACAGAACACACTGAATGAATGAGCAGAAAATTTATTTTTTTGCCTTGAATGGTGTTGAGCAGAACTCAGTTATATACCCTATGGATTACATATGGACGGTACAGACTGTCGTCTGGACTCCTGCGCAGCATAAGTAGTCATGGTAACACCCATGGAGAAGGATTTCAGATTTCAGTCAATCTGCCTTTGTTAGTTAGATCACATTAACAATTATATAGCACAGTAACTGTACAAATGCAGCCCCAGACTATCACTTCACTGTCAATGTCAATTAGCATGTGCAGAAGGTGTAGGTACAGGCTAATTGACAGTGACATTGAAGTGATAGTCCGGGGCTGCAGTTCAAATACAAACTGAGGGGAAAATTGAGTAAAAGGCTATACAAAATCAAAAATGCTGTTAGATAGGAATTTGACTGTTCTCACTAAATGTATACGTATGTTTTTGGACAGACTTATAGGGCTGTATTTTCCGGCGCACGGTGCATGGGCTTAGTCAATGGTGCAGCGCATGGGGCACTGGGCGTGTCTACTGAATTTAGTTATATTCGTGCAGCTCACAGCGCAAGGCGCAGGTGGAAAATTGGCTGGATCAGGTGGAATATTTATCAGTGGGTATGTTGCAGCTGGATTCAATCAATGAAATGACCTCTTTTCATTCCCTGTAAAAGCCATGCGCACTGCGTCACGGCGTACTGCCAATTTCCGTGGTCTACCACTGAAATGGAAGACAGGGATACGTACATTGATTAGAAGAAGCTTCTCCCAAGAGGAAACTGATCTCTTTGTGCAGGAGGTGCAGACTCCTTGTGTAAGAATCCATGGCACCTCAAGCCGACCACCAAGAGCAGATGATGTTAACACTAGAACCCCCAGGATTAGTTGTATACGTAGAACTGCCAATGGATAAAATTTACATGCACATCAATTTTGTTTCGATATTGCTTAAAAACTGTACCAAAGCATTTCTTTCTTAAGCAAATGTCTAAAATCACAAACTAAGTACGCTTAATAATTTGTTGCATTTTAGTCCTATTGTTTTAGGCTAAATGGGATATTTAAGTGCAGTGATGGCCATCGGATTGCTTAGGACAATATAGTCTATAAATAGATCTATAGTTCACTGTAAAATGTTAGCCTATATAGAGAAATGTGTGTCTTGGTGTGGTACGATACTATAATAAAACAACGTCCGCAATAGGCGCAAGTTGCACAATAAACCGACCCCGAAATTACAATTCGCTGCATCAAAATTGTAGTGCGCTGCTTGATCTGCACTGACACCCCCCCAACAACACCTCTCCTCACATGGTGAGTCACAAAAATGCCAAACGGAGTCAGACTCAAATCTAAATCCATGACGAAAATCCAACGGCTCGCCATCGGCCGGAAAATAAAAGCCATAATATTAAAATATTTGCCATGAATTTACAAGATAATAATAGCGAATCTAAAATGTAACAAACAACTTTGGCACACTCCGTAAAGGTAATTCTCTTTAACAAAAATAAAATACATTCCTTCTAGTGTGACCAACAGGACCTGATGGTGAAACCATAGTAAACGGTAACCAGTCAAGACAAATCATAGACTAAGTGGGTAGCACAGTCGCCTCAGCAAAAAGGTCCCGGGTTCGAATCCCAGACGGGTCCTTTCTGTGTCGAGTTTGCATGTTCTCCCCGTGCACACGTGGGTTTTCCTACAGGTACTCTGGTTTCCTCCTGCAATCCAAAGACATGCAGGTTGGGCTAATTGGAGGGGCATGTGGGTAAAAGAGCATGTGTGCTCAGTCAACCTACCCTGTATAAGTACAGGTAAATATTAATAAATAAAGTGGAGATACAGGGTAGGTTCATTTTACCACTATAATAATAATCTAGCCAGACTTCAGCCATAACAGACATAAGGGCTAGCCATTAGGGCATTTCTCCAGACTGGGCACATTTTGTGTGCTTTTAATATGACTACTTGGCCATCTTTCCTCCTGGAACCACCCTAATGTGCCACCTTTTTACATACAGATAGAAAAAACCTTTTTCAAATCACCAAGGCTTACACAGAAAATTGGAAGCTCCATATGGCTATCCATCCAAGCAACAAAGGATGTCAAGTCCCTATTCAATAACATGATTTCAGTAGCTATTTAAGGAGTGGCCACCTGGCACTTTCATTAATCACCTGGTAGGGAAGACTGTCCAACAAACATAAAATCCTGCAACAAATAAAGCCATCTGCTTTGTCCTTGTATTACGTTTGTTGCAGTGTTCATATGGGCCTTAGTACAGAAATAGGATCATAGAGCTCTCAGTTAATAACTCTATGATGATGTCGTACATTTTAATACTCAATATACATGTAATCAGTGCCAGTGCTGATGAATATCCTCAGGTTTGAGTGAAATTCTATTTCAGACCAATTACAGGGCTGCAAGAAAAATTCATCCTGGAAACTGTATAAATGATTGCTGGTATCTGAGATTACTCGTGTTCAAAGTTTTGCGTTTTTCTCTTTACTGAATATAAATGTGTTGTCTTTGAGCTTGTGTTGAGCACAAAACCTGAGAACAAAAATATGAATTGCATTTACTTGTCCGGATGAAAAGTGATAATGCCGTTAAAGACATAATTAGATGAGCGCTATAATTCATTTTGTTCTTTGCGTTGGAGAGCGCACCCTGCGTGACTGTAAAAATGTATTTGTTAATGCGAGAGGACACAGACAATCCATGCCATTTCTCTTCATTAATCTGTTTCGCTGTCTTTGCTGACGGCAACATGGAATTGTGACAAATTAATGGGTGTAGAGACTTTCAGATTTAACGGCCCTAATTTCCTGGTCTCACAGAAAGAAAGAAAAAACACACAATATTGTATAATAATTGCATCTCATGAGCAACCAACCAATCTGCTTCAGAGAACAACACATTTCAAGTGTTGAAGCTCAGGTCCTCAAACCAAAACATGCAAACAGATACCGTGGACTTCTACACATTCACCACAATAGGACTGCCATAGGGCAAGGCTGAGGAGACAGAATGAGAATCCAAAGAACACGGAAAAAAAGTCTAAAGCACTCTCCTGCCCCTGTTGCAGTCTGATATGCCTGACCTTATACCAAAACAAGCCAGTAATCATGCACAACAGCAATCAGCGGCATTCATTTTTCAAAATCAGGAGATAGATAATGCACTGCCACAGTTTTTCTCTCTCTTACACCAACAGTAGGCTGGTAATTGAGGACACCGGGGGTGAGAAGGACACCGGGGGTGAGAAGAACCCCACGTTTCACGTCACCGGCAGCAGACCCCGTTGCGCAGCTGCTAAGCTCAGTTCTGTGAAAGCCTAAATAGCAGTGATGACCTCTCCATTTGCCCATTAATTCTCGTTCAGTGAAAATGTGCTGCTCAGTTGTGTGAATTGAAGCATATATAATGGTGTCACCTGCCCTACAATGCTCAGGGGGGGGGGGGGGGGGGGGGGCTAAATAGGTAGCTTATTACTTATTACAATGTTGTTTTTAAGAAAAGAGAAGAAAGAAAATGAGGAAAGCAGAGATTTGGAGGAGGAAAAAGAAGAGGAAATAATCTAAATAATCAATTCGTACTGCATTTAAAAAAAACATTCACAAACAGGAAATCATTTGAAGAGCATTTTCCTAGTGATTTTAATGTATAATTTGAAAAGCATGGATATTTATAGTATGGTTGTTTACATGGATTTATGCATTGGCACATTTTTGTCAGGCTGTACTTATTACATTTGACTCCACAGCCTTACTTTAATTGTACAATTTGCATAACCTGAAGCTTCTACATTTAAATGGTTGTCCTCTACATTTAAACGGGTCACACAAGTTTGAGCTCCGTTCATAAAACTAATCTACGTTAAGCAAGTTTTGACAGCTGCTGACGGGGGTGCTTGTTGAATAGTAGGCTAGTTAGCGCACTTCATCTTACCACTATGTAGCTAATGTAGATAGGCTATTGTAGCTAATGTCACGTGAATTAGTGAGGCCAGATAGGATATTGTCTCAATTGAATATAGCAAAGAGTCGGGGGGCCACCAGTGGCCAAGGCAGAGTTTGCGACCCGGCAGCGGCTACAGGTGTCATGTAAATCTCCCCTGCAGATTTACATGATTTGATGTACAGTATGACTTCACGATCATACACTGCGTGCGCGTTATTGTTTGTTGGAATTTACATTTTGATTACATTTCAGATGGAGTCTGAAGCAGCGATCTCGTCCTGCCTTCGGCGAAGTCTCTTTGTTCTAAGTGCCCATTAATGAAGCTGTGATGTTGACCGCTGTAGGCCTATCCCATTGTAGTATTATTCATTCTTCACGTCCGTCTCCCTCCCAGCACTGTCTGAGCCGATTTCTTTAATTATGCACCTTTTCATTTGGCGTTTCATTTGTCACTTTCCTTTGACTGCCTCCGCCCCGGCTTGCAGCATGTGAAGCGGTGAAGGCGCTTCGCTGTGAGCGCCATCCGCAGGGCTACACAACCCTCCTTTGTTCTGTGATTTAAGCCCGTACATCCTGTCCATGTGGCCCGGGGAAGATTAAAGAAAGGAGTGTTGAGCGAAATGCGCGTTGTTGCTCGAGCGCTTATGCGAGAAAGCGGCAGGCCAGGTGTTTTTGAAGGCACCCGCACAACTCGAGCATCTCTCCTTAAAAGCGCTTTTGAGGAGAGATGAGAGGGTCAGGCTCTCTCCACAAGGTCCTCTGGGGCACGTGGTGCGGGGCAATTGGGAAAGCCGCCGTCCCAACGCAATTTATTTCTCGCGGATTCTTTACTTCTTTGATAAAGCGCTCAATTTATAAGAGCAAGACAGAGTTTCCGAATCTTGTGATGGTTTATTCATTCACTTGTCTGGGCCCAGACCCAGGGGGTAAGAGCGGAGAAAAAGAAATCTGGGACAGATACAAAAAAACTGGGTAATAAATTGTGAGAAGGGTCGAAGCTCCCAGTTGCTACATTAAAGCACCTGATGAATTGGGGACTAGAAGCAATCCTAATCCCCCTTAGTGGGCTAAAACACCAGCGATTCTTCTTTTCGGAAGGACCAGTCATGTCACTGGGCAGTTTTTCTCCTCTCCTCCTGGAATGACAATGGAGTGCTCCCCATCTGAGGGATGGGCGGGACCGAAGCTCCCCAAAGAGACAGCTTCCCACCCTATTAATCCTCAAAAACACACTCCACTGTCTACTCTCTGATCTTAGGCCCACAGCAAATGGCCTTGCTCCGCGTGTCATGCTCCAGCACTTCACGCCACGCTCCATTTACCATACAAAGCGACCAATATATAATTCCATTTATTTTCAAGGCAATACATTTTCAGAGGTTGTGGTGATGCAACTTGTGTGTGTGTGTATACATAGGTGGAATTTCCCCCAGGGCCACAGGAGACATGTCCCCGAGGTTTTTTTTTAAAGGCAGACGTTGTCCCCGGCACTTTTTAAGGGCCAGATTCAGAGTTGAGATAAGCACGCGCAAATGGGACTTACTCACGAAATTCCGCGTAGCTTAAGCCATTTGTGATTCAGACATTTGACTCATCCACTGTTGACTTATCCACTTATCCACTGTACGCGGCATTTTAAATACGCGGCATTACGTGCGCGGGGTGGAGATTTCATGAAAATGAGGCGTGACTGCAAGTTGTTCAAGATGCGCGTATTCAGAGTTTTCACTCAATATTTTTTTTCCCGCGCGACTTTGTTCGGAAAAAAAGGTGGTTTATGCCAATAGATTATTATGAAAAATACAACATCTTTCGCATAAATGGATATTATAATGAGTGCATGTTATTTGAACATAATATTGGTCATATTTTCCTTTGTATAGTTAACTTGCAATTATCAGAGAGCTGTCATAAAAAGAAAAATATGTAAATGTAGGATATGATTGACCGTCTGGTATATCATACCAGACACATATTAGATGGATTAATTGATAGATAGTGTCTGGATCATATTCGCTTTGACGGAGAGACAATTTGTGTCAGCACAGCTTCTACAAAATTATTATGTTGAAGATGTTGCATATAGGCTATTGTGCTCAACCACCGTAGGCTACATTACTTTATTAGGTAAATCGTTAACAAATGAGAACATTTTTATTTTTAAATCTTTTTTTTCCCAGTAAATCCAACGATCAGCTTGCGTTAAATCTGCGCAGGGGAGGCACTTAAGCGCATGACTTAAGTTGGCCATCTCTGAATCCGGCCCTAAGTCTTAAAAAATGTTTTTTGGTTGAAAATTTTAATTTTCTTTTTTGTGCATTAATGCTGCAGGAAGGGTTGTGTTGACATACAGGGAATTGCCAGTTAACTGTAAGGTGAGGGAAGCTACATTTTGAAATAAAATGTTTGAATCTCAGCATTTTGTATTAGTTTTTTGTGCCACAGCCCTATCAGTAAATATTAGCAAGCCAGCTTTTGCTAGTGAGAAATTGGCTTTGATGACCTCTGTGATGGCAAGCTTAGGCACCTAAGAATATGTAATATTAGTCACAATGTTCATAGACAGTGCCCTCCAGAACCCGGGAAATTATGAGCAAAAAAGGCTATAAAAATGTCTGTTGTTTATCAGCATGACGTTATACTCAAAATATGAGAAACATCTAATCTTTAATTTAGGTAAAAATTATTCACAGAAAAAAATTATTATTTCATACAAAAAATATTTTCTAAAAATAATTGTGTCACAGTTGTTGGAAACGCTGGAAGTACTTACAAACAAAACCTAATTGAAGTATATTCCCATTCATATGCACTTTTATTAAGCACACCTGAGTCTTTTGGAACTTCCTGTTTCATTGGGGAATGAATATGAGGTGACACGCAGGCCAAAACCCCTTAGTTATCCATCACCATGGGGAAGATCAGAGAACACACAAATTCAATGAGACAAAAGGTTGCTGACCTTCCTAAATCAGGCAATGGCTATAGAAAAATAGCTTCATATCTGAAACTATGTATTTCCACTATTATGGCAATAATCAAGAACCTGCCTGGAAGAGGACAGAAGTATCGATTTCTCCAAGGATCACAATTTGAGAATTACAGAAGTTGGCTGCATCCTTGGGTCGCCAAGTCTCCAAAAGTATAATTGGACACCACCTCTATGCCAGCAAGCTATTTAGAAAGCTTGCCAGAAGAAAACCTCTTTCATTATACCACAAACTTAAGTGCTTGGAGTTTGCTAAATGTTACCAGAATTTAGATGGAAACTGGTGAGCTTTTTGGCAATAAATGAATACGGTTCTGCATAATAAGAGACATATTTATGCGGAAAAGAGCTTTCTCCCCATTGTGAAGTATGGTGATGCATCTCTGATATTGTGGGGCTGTTTTTCCTCTGAAGGCCCTGGGAAACTTGTTAGGATACATGGCATAATGGATTCCATCAAGTACCAGGAGATTTTAGACCAACATCGTACTGCCTCTGCCAGAAGGCTAAAAGTGGGTTGTGGTTGGATCTTCCAGCAGGACAATGATCCAAAGTATACCTCAAAATCTACACAAAAATGTTTCACTAGCCACAGAATCAAGGTTTTGCAATGGCCATCCTATCCCCTGATCTGAACTCCATTGAAAACATGTGGGCTGAGGGGAGAGTCCACAAGTGAGTGTCGTGGTTATTGGCAGCCTCTGATGTTTCTGCGGTCGATATTCTATTTGGTGTCGTCAGGACGCTCTATTCGATTTTTTCTGTCTCCATTCCGGTTTTTGGATCTCGCTCGGCTATTATTCCTTATGCCTGTTTTGGTTATAAATAGCCCAGGACTTCCGCATTCCGGCACTTCGATATTGTCTTTGCTATGTTGACAACAAAGTCGGTAAGGTATAGGAAATTCGGTCACTGCAATTCTGGTTCGTACGAATAAGAAACACAGCAAGTCCGGTTAAGAATTAGGATTAGATTGGTTTTCTCTTTTCTTTCCAATCATTTTATTTATTCTTTATTCTTTTTACCTGTTATCCTTTGTTTTCAAGCTCTTTTGCCGATAGAGCTTTGGATAACAGGTTTTCTTTTCGTTTTTTTTTCTTTTCGAGTTTTGCTTTGTTTCACTACCTCCTGTTACGCCTAATTATTTAGTGCGTGAGGTTCTTTTGTTAGTTATTCTCGCTGTTTATCGAGATCACCTCAGTTTTTGAGGTTGCTTTGTTTTGCCTTGTGCTACAGAAGTTTAGCTCCCGATCCTGTGTTATCTCCATCCTGGCGCGGTTACTTCCGCTTTTGTGGCGTATCTTTCTAGATACGCTTTTAGAAATCCTTATCGGTCGCGTTTGGTTCTCCGAACCTTACACTCCCCCTCACAGTGAGGACCAAGGACTCTGAGGATCTGGAGAGATTCTGCATGGAGGAATGGTCTCATCCCTTGCTATGTGTTCTACAACCTCATCAAACATTACAGGAATTTACATTACAAACATTACAGACTCTGTGCTGTTATCTTGGCAAACAGAGGGTGCACAAAGTACAAAATGCTAATAATTGACACAAATATATATATATTTGTTTTTTTTTGAGCATAGAAAACATTTGATAAACAATAAACTGAATTAAATCCTGCACTTTTTGCTCATGTTGAGGTTGCAAATAATTTTGGTGGGCACAGTAGGCCATTGTCCACACTGACACTTCATCTAAGGAGGAGGGACTATAAACCAACTACCTCAGTAGCAAGAACTATATCAGTATTGACTGATCTGAGTAAGTTAGCTACGCAGATTAGCTAGCTAGTATTTAATATTAAGAAATTTAGCAGTAACAAAAAATGCATGAAATGAGATTTCATGGACTACATTTGCTTGCTTGGGGGCGGAAAAGCAAGGGGGGTGGGTGGTGATCTCCAGGACATTAAAATGCCCACCTTACTCCAAAGTTACTCCACAGTATGCGTTTGTGTGTATGTGTACACACACATCCACAAATTCAGTTTTCTGTTCTGTCTTAATATCACTTCTACACATATTACACTATTGTAAATAAACATTTGCCTTTTCTTTTCAATGTATCTTTTTACTCCTGAGCATCCTGCAGCCTCTCTTGGCTGAGTCCCATTCACATTCATCTTCACAGAGAGACTAACCACTTCAAAAACAGAATTCAAAAACAAGAACTGTCTAAATGGACTATAGGCAATGCTTTTAAAACATATAACCTCCTGGTATCCGGATATTTCGATTTTATCTGAAATGCGGAGAACATGTGTATCATATACAGCAGCTGCCTACATTTGAAAGATTGACTAACCCCCCCACATATATGCACAGTGTTCTGTTTGATTTTCTAGATAAAAACTGCATCAACAATTTCTCAAAGGAGGATTTGCTGACAGAACAGAGACAGCTGTTGTCCACATTTGAAATTCCCTGTGGGCCATTTGTTGTTTGCACTCTGGGCTGATGTTCAGGGCAATGTCTCCAGTGCCTGCACAGCTGGTGATGAACATCTCTTAGACAACACAGCGGACAGGGCACTGGCAGACACTAGCATCGTCTGTTTGTATGAAATATAAATAATTAACGCTGCTGTTCTGCCAAACTCTACAGCTAACTCTGAAGAATGTCCGCTTAGGAAATATCCCACCAAATAATGACATGTTTAAATATAGACATACAACAATTGCGTTAATTTATTCCCAAGCATTTCATGACTAATGAATTATGCACGAAAAAACATGCATAATTAAGAGAAAACAAGTGAAAGATGTACTGCAGTGCCAGCACGGTTGTTTTTCTTTGTCGAGCATTAAAAATGTAAAGGCGGCGTGGAACCAAAATCAGTGTCGTGGAGTAGGATAGCTAATAAATAATCATTCGCGGTTGCTCCATGCTATGTGCTTCCGGGGTTGTACAGTATATACAGTATACTGTCCCAACCCAAATCACGAGGAGCGCTCCCTCTCTCTCCCACCCCCAGCTCTTCCCCCACCCCTGAGAGCTACTGCTGAGGGCAATCAGAGGAATAACAGAGACTTCAATCGTTCGGAAATTATGTTCTCCACTGGCCCATAACAAACAACCTGCAGCAATTTATCAGCCTCAGTACGAGACTTTAATTTGTACAAATTGCCATATTCCCAGTGTTGTCGTTTAATAGCCCAGCAATAATAATACTAATTAATAGTGGAAAAACACAGAAAAGATTCTGCAGCCTGAGGACAGCCTAAGGAAGCCAAGAGGCCATACCAGTAAGGCTACAGCCCCACAGAAAGCGGTAAAATCGCATTTCATCGTTCTCTCGCCTCCCACAATCGGTCACTTGTGGGCGTGTGTTCTATTTTTCTAAAAACCGTGTTTGTTAAATTACTGTATATTGATCGGATTCTATGGGAAATCCCCACACAGCAATAATGAACGGGTCCTCCATGACAGGACTAGGAGTGGGGAAATAAAATTTTGAAAAGAGGAACAGTTTATAAGTCGGATCTTTAACCTGATTGGTTATTGCGCCACGTTCCACCGTCTCGTCTGGTCGCCTCGCATCGCAAGCAATCCGAACATGCCTTGCAGACACGAGGAATCGCCTCTCGTTGAAAATGAATGGAGGGTATGTAATCGCAGGAGAAATCCGTTCCACACCGCTTTCTGTGGGGCTTCAGGGTAAGGCTCATCTTCTTGGTACCAGAGCATGCACACAACACGAGGAAGTGATCTGGGTGTGGAGCTCTGCTTTCTCATCCACACGTTACATTCAACTATACATAATGTACTTTCTTGTCACATAATTACTTAGCTTGATCTACTCCAGCTGACAGTACATCTTTTCAACAGTCTTGCAACATTTAGCCCATAAATCATAGATGCAGATTCTGGCTATATTCAGAGCTTAAATCTCTGTCATTCTCCAAAAACCCAGAAGCTTGACTTGAATCCAATACACTTTGAATTACACAAGCATGGGTCAGATATATCAATGTTTCAATGTATGACGTCACGTGGTGCTGTAATGGCGACATGTAGTCCAGCTGTCTCTCGTGTTCGTGTTTGTTCATTTGAATGTATTTTGTTGTGTCGGGTTTTTGTCTTTTGTTTTTTTTCATGCGCTGTGTGTGTGTTGTGGGACAGGGAAGCGGGCTGGAGATTTTTTCAGGGCACTCCGGCTCCTCGTTTTTATAATATTGACGAATTGTCTAGTCAATATAATTTTGTTTGTGGTCGTCACCATGGAGACGCATTCGCAACATCTGCAGCAACAAAGTTTATCATCGCTCTTCACCGGAGTTGAAGATGTTGGGACTGATCCAGGAGTGCAGGAAATCTTCAAAAGGCAACCAGGGAATGGAAGGAGAAGATAATGCGGGGGAGGAGTGAGGCGACGACTGGGAAGGTTGACGCAGTTCGGTGGATCTGTTTAGAAAGTGTAGCCTACAGAGACCGTAACACTGCATGTATGGAGGAAAGTCGCGGAGGCGCAGTTTGTGTGTTGGACTGCTTAATGCCACTGGACATCTCGGGACAGCGGGGGCTATTTTTAATCATGGAAGCATGGCTGTATTCCACTTTAATTCACTTGATTAATGAAATGATTCTATGAATGTCTTTATTTCATGTTTGTTTGTGTGCTGTGGGTAGGCCTATGCCCCACTGTCTTTTTGTTGTTGCTGGGGCTACAACTGAAATTCCCAAACGGGAAAATAAAAGTTATTCTATTCTATTCTATTCTATTCTAAGAGCATAAACCCCTTCCCTGAATAACGAACATTTCACAATTCTCAGAATATTGGTTTACATTTATTGTGTTCCACTAAGTATTAGAATGAGCCAACTTTTAACAACTCCCATTTTGGGAAAGGTTACCATGGAAACCTCCATGTGGAGAGACTGAATGGTGTAATGCAAGTAGTACAGGTAAACTGAACTTATTTCTGGCTGTACATTAAAGGTTGTATCAGCGATTTTGGGTGGAAACATAAATGATCACATTCATCTGATTTTTCCTCACGATCCGCTAGCTGCCCGCCCCATAAGCAGGCCGTCAAAAAACCGCGTCTCTGTAGGCAGCCTTTGCGATCGTACACAAAAACAAATGGTACTACCAACCACTCAAAACCAAAATAAACAGTATTCCAACCAATCACGATCTGCACAAACGCTAATACTCTTATCTCGCTGAAATCTTGACGGATTTACAAACGGTTTGGTTTCTTACAAACGTTATTAACGTGGTTATAATTCTGGATGCTTGAACACTATTTTTTAAAACATAACATAATTATTCATAAGTATGTTTGTTTGGGATTTCGCTTCAGAAGTGACGTCACCCAAAATCACTGATACAACCTTTAAGTACTTGTATCTACAATGTGTTTGATGGTTATTGGCTGGGTGCTCAACATAGGCTGTAAAAAAAAAGTGACAGTGACATGACCATCGACTTTCCATGGGCTTGCGAAAAGCATTTTGAGACCGTTTTGAGGTGCCATTTTTGTGCCAACTTTTTGTAAAAAAAAAAATTATAAAAAAAATTAATAAAATTACATATATAAAAAATAATTATATATATATTACATTTTTTTTAAAAGCCAGAGATTGTAGGGAAAAGGGGGGACCTTTAAATGGTCATGAAGTCCGGGCTACTGCCAATGGTCTTGAAGCCATCCACTAAGCATGTGAGACACCGCCCCCTCTATGTGACTAGGCAATGACGCTGTTGAGCAGAGGAATTTCTCTCCTTATAATGACCAGGCACGACCAGGTAGATCCAAGAAGAAAAGGATTTATTTTTCTGCGGAAAGAGTCCAGTATTTGCACACACAAGGTGGTCAAGCATGAACTGAAGAGACGGAGGCAGTCTCCACCATATTTAATCAAACTAATACATAGATTATCTTACTGGTGCATAGTTAATACAAAGGAATATAACAACGTACATAATTCTATCTCTGATTGGTACATGGTTACATATTAGCATATAGTACAATGATTGGTTAGCTTATCATGTCGCATGCATATTGGATGAGCGCAGAGTGACCCCCAGCCCTTAACGTCACACAAACAGTTTTCAATAACTATTTGGTCTCCCAGAGTGGTCTTGTTTTCAGGATTCAAGATGAAGTGTCTCTTCTGGATCTCTAGCGATAAGATGGCCTTGTGCCTGGGATGTAAGTGGGTCAGAGGCCACAGGCCTGCTGTACAGAGACAGAAAAGAGAAAGAGAGAGAGAGACAGAAAAATGCATGTACAAATAAGCTATATATATATATATATATATATATATATATATATATATATATATAGTCTCTTGTTTGCTTTGACTGACTGAGAGATAAACCAAGACCCCCCAGCGGTTAAAGAGCCTGCAGTCCGCTACTTCTCTGTCTCTTGAGGATTTAGAGAATTTAATATACGTTTCAAGTGGTATGATTGTACAATGAATATATATGTATAGAGATCTTTTCTCTATTACTGTGATTATACTAGTGTGAAAACATCCTTCTGAAAACACCCTTCTCTTCAACGCAAACTGTCCATAATTAGTCCACAAAATATTTAAATATTGTTCAAATGACATAATAACTCCTGGGGAGACATTAGGCCTATAAAAGAAGCAGCTATTGTGACGACACATTCTTGTTGGGGAAAAAAAATGTACTTCATATTTTGAAGGCGGACTTACGTTGAAAACGGGCTGAAAGACTTATACTGTAGCCAACCGCACTGGAGCTAGTGACACCAGAAACGGCTCTCATCAAGACCAGGACGTTAGCTTCAAAAATGAAGCACAGTCTTGGTCCCTTGGTGCTTACTAAGTATTTGCGGTGCAATGCCTGTAAGATTCATTCACAGGCCCAGTACCACAAGCACTTTTACTTAAACAAGTAACAAAATGATTTTGTAAAAATGATAAACAATAATAATAATAATAATACTACATTTACCATTCTGGCATTTCTGCGTGTGTGTGTGTGCGTGCGTGCGTGCGTGCGTGCGTGTGCGTGCGTGTGTGTGCATGCGTGTGTGCATGTGCATGCATGTGTGTGTGTGTGTGTTCAGAAATAAACAGCACGATATCTGTACCCCAGCCCCTCAACACACAGTCAGGCCAGCTGGCCCAGGTGCTCTCCTGTAAGAACTGCTGCTGAGGATGACCGGTATCCAGATAACCTGACCCCACAACAACAGAATGTGCTGCTATACATTATAATCAGACACAGGAAACGGGTTTCAAAATGACTGGGTTATTCCTATTGTTACTCTACCTGCTATGAAAAGCAGAGAACTGATTCGCAATGCACACTTCCTGAATGCAAATGTTAGAATAAAAAGTATAAGAGACTCATGAGAAATCGGCAGATCCAAGCAACAAACAAATATAATGAACTTCTTTTTGGTTATTACATATTTGAATTCTTCTCTTTGTTGTTTTTGACTGTAGAACAATGTCATAAGGCCACATTACAGCAAACAAGAAAACGCGCATAACAAATGTGATGTTTTGAATAATCCACTTTCACCCATTCATGAAACCAGAGGGAATTGCATTAAGTCACTGTGGAAATTGGAAGATTTAGTCAGTTTTCACAGCTCTTCGCCTGTTTCTACGGCTGAATGCTTTGCCTGATGGAGAATATGGCCACTTGCCCCTATTGCCACTGGGTAGATTATCTGGTTTCCAGTTATGCTGTCAGCAGACAGGGCCACACTTTGTATGCCGCAATTAGTGCAATACAACACAACAAATCACCCAAGGCCAGTAAAATGACATCCACAAGAGTTCCCTGTCAGAGCTATTTAAAGAACAAGACAATAAGACGCAAGCCAAAAAAACATGTTCTTCACTGATAACACAAATGATAACATGGCAGGCGAGATCGTATCATATCCATTGCTTTGCAGGTAGCAAGATCCTGTGAAACAATGGCAAACAAAGCGAGACCCTGGGGTGGGCAATTCCAGTCCTGGAGGGCCAGTGTGTATGCAGGTTTTTGTTCCCACCAATTAAGCTAAATGAGCTAATTGGCTGTTTACACCAACACTGGTAGATTAGATCACATTAAAATGTTTCATATAGGGACACAAGAAGTCTTCGGCTGTCATTCATGCGCTTATTAAGAATTGTAGCTAAAATGTCAGATGGTGTAAATATTAGGGCTAATTAGGTAATTAAGGCCAGAAGTTGGCATGAAAACCAGAAACGGATACGGCCCTCATTGCCCACCTCTGCCCTAGGTCCTATCGGGAGAGTCTGTGGACTCTGAAAGTACAAAGTGTGACTTCCCAGAACCGAACACTGCGCCTCCGCACAATGCCACCCGGATCATCTCTCCCGGCTTTGCAGGTAGCAAGATGCTGTGAAACAATGGCAAACAAAGCTCGACCCTAGGTCCTATCGGGAGAGTCTGTGGGCTCTGAAAGTACAAAGTGTGACTTCCCAGAACTGCACACTGCGCCTCCGCATGATGCCACCCGGATCATCTCTCCCGGCTGGCGATGCAGGCTGCGGTGGCCCGAGATGAATAGATGTGTTAACATGGAAGGACAGAGCAGTAATTGAAGGAGCTGCGACCAGCGTGTCAAGATGGATGAGCAGTTTAGAAGTCCATCTCTCTGCTTGAAGGGATGCATGGGATTACACGCCTCTGCGGGAGTCAATTTAACGCATGTGGGAACATCGATTTTCTGCAAGCTTGGTAAGTAATGGCGGATCCTGTCGCGTGGGACTGGTGCTGTTATTGAGGACGACAAGGGTCATGTGGCACAGGTCAGTAGAAGTTACGTGGTGGCTGATTGAGACAGGAATCCTGGGAGTTTGGCTGCGTTTCAAATGCTGGGATGCCGTGAACTTTCAACATGCACTGCGGGCCACAACCGTAGCAGTATAAGTGATTAACGTAACTATGTATTTGCCTGGCAGAAACTTTTATCTGTGCTAATTTATCTTGAATATTACCCCTTTTTACAGCTTGCTTTTTACTGGAGCAACCCAGTGCCCTGCACAAGCATAAAACGACGACGCCTCAATGGAGAATTGAATCTGTAACATTAGCCACGGTGCAACACTGTGTACATTAACATACTAAAGTGCAAAGGCAATGAATATGATTTATTGGTTGCATTGTTTTTAACCGTAAAATCTAGTCGCAGGAAGAATACGATGTCCAATCGTAAATATACAGAGAGAGACTGTCACAGTGTCCTGGCAACAGCTCTGAAGTCTTCTGATTTTCAATTCTTACCACAGCAAAACCTGCACCCACAGAATGCAATGTTCAGGGCAACATTTTTTTTTGTGCCAAAGTGTCCGGCTGAGCAACAATCATTATCACCATCGCACTCACGTCAAAGGCACGACAGTGAGAGAATGAAGAAGTTCGCCCTGTCAATACACGAATAAGAGAAAACATCTTCTTGTCAGTGAGACTCCACTCAGCATTGATCTGCTCACTTGTGGAGTTGTCCCTGGTCTCTAGCACTCCTTGTTCACTGGGTCGATAAAGAAAGGCATTGAAGACTTTCATCGTCCTCAATGTGTCCCTCCTCATTCTGTATAAGCTTCTACTAATGACAACCACCGTGGGTGATACAATCAAAGCCGCACACACGCAGATAGGAGAGGAAAAGATTTGCCACACTGCCCTGGCAGAAAGGAAAACATTATACAAAAATGAGCTGAAAACGAGACAGAGATAAAAGATACTGCTTCATAGCTTAATTAACCTGTTTGATACAACAGCACGGGCTATCCAACTGCTCGGAAAAAAGTAAACTTTGGCTGGATAGTCAATTGGACATTGTTAACCTTAATGAAAAAAAAATTATACTTTCCTGTCGTAGGTTTTACGAGAGGGAAGAGCCTCACATATTAGTATGTCCAGATAATTGAACTTGGATTATAATTGGCAGAGTCTGTTTTCATTACTTTTATTTGTCGTGAACGATCAAGTGTCCTGTGAGTGAAAATATATAAAAGAAATAAATAACAAGAAAATAAACTGCACTTAAACTTCATTTCTGAGACTCAGTAGCAAGCAATTAATACCATGCACGAATGCCCCCAACCTCCATCTAAAAAAAAAACTGTTTTCAAAAACAACCAGCCTCCCTCTCAGGGTCAAGAGTTTGCCGTATAAATTCTGGGAAGGGACGGCTTCCAGCTACATCACTTGACTACTGTAACATATCAAAACAAAAAAATGCGTTTGTGTATGTTCCTATAACCAGTTCTTAACATCAAGATATTACCTCCTCCAGCTTGTTTGTTCAAACTCTGCAGAGCTGCTCATTCTCTTTTCTCCTAGTCGCCACGCCAACTTACAGCAGGGGTCCCCAACTCTAGTTCACCGGAGCCACGGGGTCGGCTGGGTGTTGTTTTCTTGTTAAAATCAGCAACCAGTTCGGAGCCAAGAAACCAGGGGAAGTGAGTTTTCCGTGCAATCGACAGCTTTAATTGAGCAATGAAGTGCTGAGTAACAACAAAAACCAGCAGACCGTATGGCTCCACCCAAGCACGGTTGGGAACACAGACTTTACTGTGTATCCATGTGAAACTTAATTTTCCGCTCTAAAGAAGAAAAAAGACACCACACCCCACCCTACAGGACATGGCGTCAGAAGAAAGATCATCGTCCAAAGGGTGAACCAATGATAGGTACTTGTAGTGTTGACAATGGTGTGTTAAATTACTGTGGATTGCTAAGGATTCGTCAAGGTTGTGGGGACAGGGGGTATCTGTTCAGAGTTGCCCTGGGACATGTATGCTGAGATGCAGGCTGAGCCTGGGTGCCAAGGGGGCTCAGTGTCACTGGGACAAGAGGCCACCGCCTGCAGCTGGCGTGAGTTCAGAATGCAGTACACAGCTGTCGTTCAGATGTCGCGCAAGGAGGGGCAGAGATACCAAAAATAAAGAAACACTACCAGTGTACACTTTTCAAACTAGTGCCGCGCGTGAAACACATCTGCTGTATGACTTGAATTTGCATTAAGCCACCGCTTTTTATCTTTTCCTCTGAATCACACACTCTGCTTATCGTGCCGTTAGTAGCTATTGACAGCTTTGAAGAGTGAGGTTCTTAAACAGCCGCAAGATGGGGCTTGTGGAGCCGGTTATCAACAGCACCATATGTGAGTTCATTATCAGTGAAATAGAGCCCTAGGCTCACTCAGTATTAGCAAGCATATCCAATGTTACAACAATATTTAGCCATGTGCCCTCCGTTTCCATCTCCAGACATCTTCAAGGGATATCCAGACTTCTTTCAAAATGCAGAGTGAATACAAAACCGATATTTCCCCTGTGATTTTCTGTCAATTAGAATTTAATAACCCAATTTCTCTCAGAAATTCATACTTTACCAAATGACAAAACCCTCACTTGTCCAAAACACTAGGCAGTTGCATGTTGTTCTTCTCACTGTGGTAACTGGTAAATACCCTGGTTGTCAATGACAAACTTTCTCAAACCAAACAATGTTTCAGTCACCAACAGGTTCAAAAGGTTCTTCCACAGCAACATAAGAAGCATTCATCCACTTCTGACCACCTAATTGTCCCAGCCCCAGGGTCAAAACCATGTACTGTAATATGCAACTGCATTCTTTCTGACTTTGCCACCAGTCCACTTCAGGTCAAAGACCTGCATATATCGTTGGATAATTAAAATAGGCAGTCAAGGTACAGCAGTTAGCAGGTTGGGTCAAGGTCAAGGTACAGCAGTTAGCAGGTTGGGTCAAGGTCAAGGTACAGCAGTTAGCAGGTTGGGAAAGTGAGTGGGAAGGTATCCCTGGTCAAGTGTATAAACAGAGAATATCTCCTTCCAGGGGGAGAATGTTCGACTCTGTCTTTTTAATGCACCCTGTCCGCCAAACACTGTCAGCTCTGTCATTTATATCAACAGATTTACTGGTTTGCAGCTGATGAGCACTCAACAAACCAGAGGTGATGAACTGTGAGGTTTAACTCCAAGCAAATTTGTAATACCTATATTAATTGAGGCTGACTGCACACTCGTGTCCTGCATGAACCGAAGAGATGACATGAAAGAAATAGGGAAATTTGGAAACTTGAGGTTTGAACTACTCCATACAAAAGAGTTTTGATTGAGGGACTGGATGAAGCGTTTTGGGGAATGTTAAAATGGGCGGAGGATCTCTATTATTTACTCTATTATATCACTCAAGAGTTGTAGCTGAAAGATCTCCTCTCTAAAGGGGATTGTTTGGATACAATTTTCAAATTGCCAGTTACATTTTCACTAAACCGAGAGTGTGCTGTCGAGCCACGGAAACACACAATACTGCAGACACAAACAGCAGGGTGAACAATGTGTGATTTGTAATCTTGTGAAATGTGTGGTTTCAGGACATAAATGTGTAAGATTCCATATAAAAAAAAGTTGATTTTATTTTCAGAAACTTTTCAGCAGTTTTTTTTTTACCCCCCAGGTTTTTCTCACTATTCAAGGTCTTATTGAATCTTAGGACACAATGAGAAATTTTTACTGAAAAGATAAATTGTATTTACTCGCTCTGCTTAGGAAATAGCACTCTGTCTTCAGCACATCTTGTATGACTCATATTGCAATCAGCTCTCTATTTGTTGGGACCTATTTATAAAAAAAAAACAAAAAAAACAATGTTGAGAAAAAGGCTGTGTGTCACAGCATTCATAGAGATAATAGCCTTGTTCTGACGCTGATGAAAAACAGCACTAGAGGTTCAATGGCCAACCTCTCTAAGAGCACTGAGGGACAAATCCCGCCACAGACACAGCGCACTCGTATGCTAATCTCCCAACCCACAGCCGTCTAAAACAGACAAGATCACCCCCATTGAAATCAAACTGCATTAGTCTGCCAGCACTGATGCAGCGAGAATCCAAATATTAGCGATGTAGCTCTGCTAAAAAAGAAAAAAAGTCTGTGGAGCCCAATTTTTATGAAAACCTCATAACTGATATAGCTTCAAACAGTGATGAGAGATAATGGGGACCATACAGAGAGGTGGAAATTATTTTTAAAGTAATGAATGTATGCTCTACTTTGAGAGGCAACTTCCAATTATCGGCGCTTTTGGTTGTCAGCGAGAGCCTCTGGCTCTTCTGCCCCATGCAGTGACAAAGACAGTCATTTAGTTGATGATGATTCCTCTGTAGAATGGCACACGTCCTGTTGGGTCTGTTTGGTACCATCTGGTACTTGGCATTGAGGGGTTGGGCACACAGCCCCTAGGCCAGCTCCACAAAAGCAGCATTGTGTGGCCTTGAATTTAAATGCCTGCTCGCAACACTCATCCTAAGTAGTGATTATTGCCGCTTAGCGATTTGTTTGACAGGGGCGCATTCAGAGAATCCCTCTGCCTGGTTGCCACATTGTGTTTATTCCCCTCCATCGTGGTGATTATCATACACTTTCCCACCCCTCTACCCTAAAACTGTCCAAAAAACATCAATCGGGACAGTTTTATTAATACACCAGTGAAAAAAAAAACAATGGCAGTGGTTTCAAATAACGGAACATTCAGAGGCTTAAATGCCAGAACATTCTTTTGGGGCATATGGAGACAAAAGAGCCTTTGATTCCTCTTTTTGCACTAAAAGACTCTTTAAACATAAACGAGGCTGTTACAGTGTTAGAGGGTTTCCCGAAAATCTTTTTTTTTTTAATTCAAAGCTAATGAGAGGATAGACAGCAGACAGCAGCAGTGGGTACAAAGAAGAGTGACTTGAACTACACTAAGAGGAGCGCTTCAGCTGCAGCCCACAGGGGGGAAAGCCACAAGGACAGTCTGTCATCAGTATTCTGAACTGCTGACACAACACCAGCCTGGAGAGCTGATCTGGTTAATTCTGCTGCGATGTTGAAGACTCCCCCCGAGCGTCCCTGTCAAAGGAAACCAAATTTGCACTAGAGTGTCTACATTGAACATAAACGGAGTTTATGAGAGCACTGCTGAGCAATTTAGAGCAATTAAACACATATAGAGAATGACAGCAGCTACTTTATTGAACCAAGGCTCTGTAGTTAAACCCCAGGACTACTGTATACTTCGGAAAAGGTTCCAAGATTATTAACATAAGTTTGGAATGATAGAGATGTGCTGCACATCCCAAAAGGCTCTGCTGCCATCCACATTAGTGCAACCTCAGTTACGGCTTCACGCGGTCGTTTTCAATCCCGTCTGGTTTATCTGCAGGCATGACATCTCACTGATGCACTCTGGCAAGCCGTAGAGAGAGATGCAAGCAGGAACATGTGGTTGAGGAGAGAAATCGGCTCAGCACAAGGCTGTACCTTAAAAATCTACAGGAGGCACTTACAAGGTCAACTGAGGAATCCTTTCGGCATCACCTACTGAATAACCTGAACACTAAATTAACCCTGATATTCAATGATACCCTTTGAAGGTGGTTTTGTAAAACATACGGTCAAGGACTATTACAACTTTTACAACAAAAACTGTTATTACAACAAAAATGTCAGGCCAAGCTATTGCTTGGAAGTAGCCTATCGGACGACTCCATAATACTTATATAAGGTGCATTATTAACATTAATATACAGTATATGACACCTTGACAGACAAACAGACAAGAACAGAGGCATTTTGAAAGATGCGGTAGAGCTAACTAACAAGATTCTGCCGTCACATTCGTGGTGAGCCGCGCTCGTTACCTACAGCAATACATCAAAGCAGGACCCTGGGAGGCAGCTCCAGCAGAGGGAGGCCATCAAAAGCCATCCCTGGCAGCGCAAGAACATTCCTACAGAGATAACAGAAGGCTCAGGTGAAAAAAACACGCAGCTTGCTATGGTTTCCTTTGAAATCCTGCTGGATCTCTGATTCCACAAGTTGGGCTGCAAGATGGATTCCCACCAGCTCAGACCTAAGCTCTTCCCTCATCGCCTTTACACCTCACCAGGGGACATAGGCTAGCTGTTTTCCCTGAAGCATAAACATCGATCACAGCAAACCCCTGTGCATTTAAATCCCCTCACACCTCAGTCTTCTTCCTGAGATAGTCCATTTTGGTTTTAAACAGCCATGTAAGGACCTTCCATTTTGGCCTATGAATTCCAAATGTTTTTTTTTTTACCAAAAGTAGTTTAGTGTGAAATATTGTGGGGAAACTCTGCAGTCCCCATACCCCGAATAACACACATTTTCCCACAACTTATCAATGTAATAAAATCTTCATGACCCATAATTCCATCCCTCTCCCACCACTGCTGATATGCAGGCCAAAAAAGCTCCAACATAATTATGTGACAAGGGCCATTTATGTCAACGCCATGCTGTAGGTAGAAGCTTTTACATCTGCAGTTCTATATATATTGCTCTGGTTTCAGCCTGCACTCCACTGTCATACTATAAGCCAATCTGAGGAAACTTAATTTGGTCTTTCCAGTCCCTTCGGCTCAAATAAAACAATGTCAGGGCACAGTGATTGCAATAAGTAGTCAACAAATAACTTTCTCAGCCCAATTCTGCCACAAAGGCCTGGAGAAAAAGCAATGTGTGCAAATGGCTACATTTACCAAGAAAGGGATGGCTTGACAGAATAAGGAACCAGGGCACTTAATATCTTCTGCTGACGTTCTCCCCAAGAGACTACCGTAGATCAACCCTGAGTCCTTTTTCCCAGTATTGATTAGTCACTATTGTCCATTTCTTAGTGGCAGATGTGTCTCTCCCTTTAGTGACCTCTCAGAGTGCTTCACGTGGTGGCAGAATAGCGTTTCAGGGCTGTTCTTATTCAGGAAGCTTGAATGGCTTCTGTCACACTCAGAACCAGAAAGAGAGCTCTTTCCCTGTGAGAACTTTCAGTCACAAAGAGAAATATTTTCTGCAGACTTTGACAAGGTTTTGAAATTGTACATACAAATAACCAGGGCCGGCCTCTTATGGCTAACCTGCCATGTGCACTTGTTGTATTTACAGAAACATGTAAAAGACCATAGACTCCATAAGAGAGTTGAAATATCTATATTGCTGGTTTTGGCCTCTCCTGGTTGTGGCTCTCTCCAGACATGTGGGTAGAGGAGTCTAACGGCTTTCTCCAAAAACATCATCTGGGTGGACAGTGGCGGAGCAGGCAACAAGATCCGGAGAGACAGGGCGATGAGTCACCTCAGCAACCGTTTGCCTGTGAGCACCTTGCAGGTTCACTCAGCACTGGTTTATTTATAATAAGGTTGTTGATTCCACTGATACTGACAGTGATTTGTCAGTACCGCTGCTGGCAAAACATTAGAGCTTGCCCTCAGACCAGCTTTGAGACACCACACTTTCATTTGAACCATATTTTTGGGGATTAAATCAAAAGCTGCTCTTGTGTGTCTCCACTGTGTTGCGGCTGTAACCGACCGGCCCTAACATGATATATACAGTTGCACTCAAAATTATTCAACCCCCTTCACTTTTTGCACACTTTCTTGTGTTGTAGATTTAATTTTAAATGGATAAAATTGCCATTTTTGCCCATCAGTCACTCAATAACCCATAATGACAAAGTAAAAACATGTTTTTAGAAATTTTTGCAAATGTATTAAAAATCAAAAACTGAAATCTCTCGTGCATAAGTATTCAAACCCTTTGCTCTAATGTATTTTTAAATGATCATATTTCATATTTGGTCACATATCCTTTGCATGCTGTTACTTCCTGAACTTCCTGAATCAACTCTCGATATCTTATTTTCAGGTACTGTTACAAGTGATACTATAACCTCTCTGCATTTGAATGGATCTCTATGGGAATTGGGGGGTGAGACTAGATTCAGCTGTAAATTATGCTGGTACAGTACAGAACACATGACTGGCGAAATGGGTGTACGTCATCAAGGGTCTAAGGTATCAAACGAGCCCCAAACCATCACTCTACGGCCAGATATGGAGTAGATATGGATGGATCAGAGTTCTATAGGAAAATGAGTCAGGAGAAGAAACCCTTAAAGTGGGGGGAGGGGCTTGGAGAGAATCGGTGCACACAGAACGGCCCTGGGCAAGTTGGAACCATGGTCAGGAGCACGAGGAGTCGCGTCATGAAGAGGACGTGACACCCTCCTTCCTACTACCGGCTGACGGGGTTGTGTAGCGGTGATGGGGGTCTGACATATCAAACAAGCCTTAAACCATCACTCTGCTGACAGAAATACAGTAGATATGGATGGATAACTTGAAGGGTTTCTTCTCCTGACTTATTTTTCCATAGAGTTCAATAGGAAAATTTGTCAGGAGACAAACCCTCCTGGGGTGATGGTTTGAGGCTCGTTTGATACCTCAGACCCTTGATGACTTACAGCCATTTTTTTCCCCATACTGTTCCAGCATAATTTACAGCTAAATCTAGTCCCACCCCCAATTCCCATAGAGATCCATTCAAATGCAGAGACGTTATAGTATCACTTGTAAGAGTACCAGAAAATAAGATATCAAGAGTCTTTTGATGTTGTTGGGTCACAGACATAAGGAGGTCATGGCATGCAAAGGATATGCAACCAAATATTAAAAATGATTACTTTATTCTATATATAAATGCAGGGGTGGCAATAATTGTGGCACACATGGTTTTGTTAAAAATAATTATTTCTTGATGAGGGATTTTTTTTCTCATAATAAATTGGATTTTTCTCATTTTGTCAGTGTAACATTAAGCTAATTCACCAAACGGTAAATTTTTTATAACCCTTTTTACTCATCTTTACCAGGGGTGCCAATAATAGTGGTGATAACAGTTATTTTTTAATATTTTATTACAATAATTAATTATATGTGTAAACTATGTATATACAGTACAATTATATTTTGGTTATAAATACATTCACAACAAATATTTTAAAGAACTAAAAAAAACAGAACAATCTGCTGTCTTTTTGCTAAAATATACAAACAAATAAAAACTCAAACAAAATAATATATTATACAATAATGAAATAAAAATGAACCTTTTCAAATTAAAAATGAGCTTTAACGTAAGTTTGAGATCATATTTTGCTGTACTGCAGTATTTTCCGCTGCCGGGGGTTCACCTTTTTAACAATTACCTCTCAGAGACATAAATAGTGCTGACACATTCCAAGAGAAAATTATACATACCGCTTGATTGCTTTGGCGTGATGGAAGTACACAGTTCCATGACCTATACAAGCGTGTTCATTTACAGATGAATGCATTGTTAAACTTTGAACAATTGAACAGGACCTTATTTCAAGGCTGAATTGAAAATGTACAAAGTTTGATCTCTAGCGCATTATATAACCCACATAATAAACCAACATCCAATGCTGGGGAGTTGCAGGTATATTTCCAAAGTCTAGACTCCTCTCTTGTAAATTTCCATCAGTGCAATAGAAACCCACACGGTATATGATGTTAAGATGAGCAAAAGGGCTTCTCCCCTACGCAGCCTAAGGTTATTTTAATATTCAGATCAAGTACTTCTGAATCATAGTTTGGCTTGGTGCTGCTTGGGATGAGGCCTTACTCTCAAACTTTGCTTTGCCAGCTCTAGACTACCTCTGAATAAATCAAGTCGTCTTAAAGGGATAGTTCGCATTTTTTAGACCCTGGTCTGCTGAGCGACTCACCACAAATGATGTGATAAATTGGGGAACATATGGGGCTCAAGCCCTCCTGCCTCATAGCTCAGTCTCTGCTAGCTGTTAGCTTTGTTAGCCAAATAACATTGATTTTATG
Organism: Synaphobranchus kaupii; assembly: GCA_029718625.1. Lineage (NCBI taxonomy): Eukaryota > Metazoa > Chordata > Actinopteri > Anguilliformes > Synaphobranchidae > Synaphobranchus > Synaphobranchus kaupii. The sequence continues at coordinate 21,223,359 of CM056390.1, forward strand.
TGGCCTTACAGTCACCCCCTGACAGCTACCTAACAAAGACACTATTGATAAACCAAACTAATATAAACACTTCATCATACGTTTATTTGCTTCCAAAATTACATACCTTGTAATCAAATTGTGCCAATACAGCCAAAAAATTGTCTTATTTGTTCGTTTTGGACCAATTTCCTTATCAATGCAATTGTATTTCACCTTACTACTCCAGGTTGCACGGCATATTTTGGTATGATGTATTGATCATGCCAGCAGTTGCTTGGCAACGGCCCATAACGTCATCTTTATAAACAAATAAACAAAGTTGACAGCAGTTGACACAGACTAGGTAAAAAATGCTAACTATCCCTTTAACAATAGAACATCTCCAAATATTACAAAATTCAAAAATGAAACGTCAAAAAATCAAGTACCCATTCCATGGTAATTGAGTACAGCGAGGGCAGTTTGTATATCACAAAGGCGAATATAAAGACTTGAATACCTGTGAAATGCTTACCAATGAGTGAGTGTCCAAACAGCAAACAAAAAACCTCAATATGAACACCCTAACAAGAAAAGCAGTTAGAAGCAGACCAATACTCTTCAGATTGAGCTGGAGGTCTGTCTGGAATAAATATAATCCCAAAAATAAATAAATAAATAAATAAATAAATAAATAAATCCCAAGACAAGTAAATCCCTGACAATCACAACTGGATTTGGGTGTAATTCCTTCACAGGTGAAGTGGCTTGGGGTTCGTGTTCTCCAGGGGAAAAGAAAAATTGATCCTGTAGCTGGATTTTCGCACCGCAGTGGAAGGGTAGCAGTATGCCACTTTTAAGTTGGTTTTCAACCCACCATCAACAATACAGAAGAAGAGGATGACAAAGGGCTTTCAGGTCATGCATTCTGATTGGATGAATCATGGGAAAGGTAATGTAGGGACTGCACTGCAAGGCAAGTAAAGTGGCATCTCTAGGATTAGTTTTATTGAGATACACTAGCTTTATCTGGGGACTTTACCTTCGGGAAACTTGGTAGTGTCCATGCATTGTGGAGTGGGAGACCAGGAATATATCACTCTCTATTCTACTTTGGTAATTCTGTAATATCCCCTTTGAGAGTGCAATCTCTTTGTAATCATTAGAGTTATTGCTTGCTTTGCTGTATTTATATTTTTTAATATAAAAACTGTGTTTTTCCATTGATCTTGTATAGTTAGTCAATAACACATGTCTTTACTTGTCTCAGATGAGTAATTGTTCTCTTTCCTCCAAGACCACACATCGAAAGGTGTATATGGGGACACATTAGAATGCTGGGCATTTATAGTTTCAAGGAAAATAACAAACCTCAGGGCTACCTAGGCGTCCATGCTTTCCCACAGTAACACTTGTGATAGACTAGTGGAAATGCGTCCATGCACTCAAACAGTAATGTAGGCTATGTGATGGAGTGGTAGTCAGTGGCCTTAACATGTTGAGATGTTATCAGAGGTTTTTCCATGAATTCTCAGGGTTTAAATGTCCTTTATTCCATCTGGGTCCAGCACCTAGTTGTAATTTAGCTTCCATCTCTAGGGAAGCTACTGTACTTACAGATTCAGGGCGGCACTACACTTAGTTGGGGGGTTTTGGAAGGGAGAAGTAAATTATACCCATTCACCCAGAAGGAGCTGAGGTTTGACCCCTACATGGCCTGGGCTCCACATGGAACTCAGCCATGCCTCAGAAGAACCTGACTACACTAAAACTGGAGGCACTTTTGCTTGGGTGAAAATGACTCCCGATGCCTGTCTGTACCAGCTCCCACTGCCCTGCAGCAGGTTTGAAAAGGCCAGTTTTAATCAAAATGGCAGCTTGTGCTGATGGGCCGTTTCATTACCCAACCAGGCAGGCCTGAAGCTGATTAAAAAGTTTCGCTGAGGCACGGCTTCACAACATTGCGATGTTGCAGATTTACAGAAGGTCTTTGTGTTTCTTATATTTCTGTGGAAGTACATTCCAGTATGAAAGTTGGCATGAAAAGTATATATGGTAAAAAAAAAAAAAATGGTAATGCCAAACAAACAAACAAAACTGAATCATAAAATGAAAATGAATAAGCCATTTCAGTGACAATAAGGGAACCAACAGAGCAACACAAGGCATTTGTTGTTTTGTTTTGTTAAAAATGGAAAGGCAACACCATGCAGAAACTGCTGATTCTGGTGTAAATGATTTACTGCTGCTACTTTTCAGTTTTTCGATGTGCTTCAAGCTTCCCCTCACATGTAATGACAGATACATTATGTATACTGTGCTCTCGTGTCACCACGGTACAGAAAACTCATTTTAGTCTAAAGATGCAAAAAGGCTCAAGGGGGAACTTTGACTGCACATCTGGAGAGAGGAAGGTTACAGAGTCACTGATGGACCATTAGCCCACTATCACACCTCCTCTTTGAAGGGAGGGGAGAGCCCCATCCAAAGTGCCCGCCAGATTGTCCCAGCTCTAGCGCACGGTAATAAGATTCCTGGCTCTAATCAAGAGACGCGGACGTAAGAGAAGAAAGGATGAGACAGGGAGGATAATTTCTCTTCAATCCGCTGATGGTATCGTTTGAATCAGAGTGTGAACGGTTCACTCGTCAGGACGACAAAAGGGGGGAGGGGTGGCACACACGACATGGAAATGCTTGAAAGGCAACTGGCAAATGGGATCTGCAGATGAAAAGACGACAGGAAACGGGCATTACGCAGTCATGATGCAGGCTGCAGGAAAACGCACAACGGAGCCGGGGGCCGCTCCCACCACTTCACAAAATAGTCGAGCAGTTTCTCCTTGGAGATGGCAAGGGAAGCTGCAACCATAGGCATGTTCAGCTACAGAAACAGTTTGTGTCAAAATGTCGCCTTTAAACGGTGGTAGGTGATGTCACTCAAATTAATATTCCATTACCACAGTGAGATTAATGGGCTAGAGGGTATATGATTTACAGAAGCAAATGCAATTCCCCATCTAGCAAATTAATGCCTTGTAGAAATGTAGCCACACAGTTAGCCAGCAAGCAAATTGGGGAGGAGGAAGCCATAGCTATTAGATAGATCAGGGGTTTTCAACCTTTTCTGACCCAGGGATACCCATGCCTGAAAGGCATCCAGGGGACAAGTTAAAAAGGGTTGTATGACAAAAAAAAAAAAAAAAGGTTTTATATTTTGAAACATTTTCCCCAAATCTATATGTAGTCTTGCATATCAAGTCTATAAAAAAATAATAAATATCAGGTCTATACGAGTACCCCAAAAGTACCTTCAAGGACCCCCAGGGGTGCATTGAACCCCAGTTGAAAATACAGGATATAACTAGCTACCCAGTTTAAGAAATACCTTAAATTGGGCCATAAAGCATGTCCTTATTAATTTATTTGAAACTAAAAGAACACATCAGTGCTGTGACTAACTGAATGGGTTAATGGGTTAAGTTGGTTAACTGAAGGCTAAAACATGATAATATACAGGTTAATTTCCTATCTGCATACACAGCTAATCAGTCAGATCTTTTTAAACGCTGCTTTGAAAGTACATTTTTCTGTCTTCTGATCTTGTGAAACTGTCAGCACGTCAAAAATAAACCGAAGTTTATTGCAGCAGAAAACCAGGACAAAAGGCGAAATCATAGTCAGAATGCAAGCAGAGGTCAAAACCAGGAAAACACGGCAAAAGTAAAACAGGAAACAGGCGAAAATTCAGGAACACAGGTAACAGGTAACAGGCTTGTAGCGAAAAAGACAAAATCAACCAAGACAAACTCGCAACAAACAATTCTTCTTCTTTGTGATTTTTGGCGGATTGCAATACCAACTTTAGGTGCATACCACCACCTACCGTACCGGAGTATGTAGAACAGGATAACATTTTTTCCTTATTCTATAATATTAAATTAATAAATAAAATAATAAGTGTAAGTTATCCCTCTCTGAACTTCCCACACTTTATCTCCATTTGTTCCTAGTATCCCTTCCAAATCCCAACCTCGTCCAACCTCTCTTACCCTTTGTTGCAAATGCACCCTTTCTTCTTTATATTTGACACAATGCATTATTAAATTTTCAATATTTTCAGTTATATTACAATGTGCACAAACACGTGAATTTACTTTACCCAATAAAAATAAAGTTTTATTTAAACCAGTGTGGTCAAATCTTAATCTGGATAGAACTACTGCTCTTCTGCTTCGCCCTTTAACACACTGTGCTCTAACAAACTTTTGTACCCAAAGTATGTTCTACCCTTACTGTCCTCGTCCCACTTTTTCTGCCAGCTTTCCGATATTTTCTTTTTAATTAATGCTATATTAATTATGTGCATCATATTTAGTGATCTTTTTTGCCATCCTGTCTGCAATTTCATTACCCTCTAATCCCACATCAGGTATCGCAACAAACACAAGACAGAGTGGGACTTAAATACACCTACTAACAAGCAAACGAAAAACAAGTGAACAGCAGGGCAGGTGAAACACACAGGTAATCAGGGGCTGAGATGGAAGGCGGGGTGAACACAATGGGGAAGTGCAAACAACAGCACATGGATGGGAGACGGAAAACGAAAACAAAAACACACAAACAAAACCGAACATAACCGAAACTGAAGTAACAGAAAAACACATAACAGATTCACATACTGACAGAAACAGTATTTGTGAGGAAAACTACTTTTAATTTTGAGTCAACAAAGAAATGTTGATTAAATGAAGGCCTTTGTTCTAAAACTGTTGCTCATGTCAGGAAATAGTCAACGTTAACAAAACTAACAGAAAAATGTTTGAATTTATGAATGGTTTCAAATATTAGTTAGTGTAATTGAACACAGTTGAGGTCGTACAGGTTCTTACAGAGCAGCCACTGTTTACTAGTGTGAAATGGAAAGGTAACACGGCGTTTAAAAAAAAGCCTAGCCTTTCTCTCACAATTAGTTTAACCAATATGTCCCCATCACGGGGGATTCCACAAGGGAAACTCTAATATAACATCAACACATCTCACCAAAATAAACATAAAATAAAAAAATTTCACAGCAAATCAAAGATAACCAGTTCTTATTGAGCAACATGACATTATCCTTATAAGTACCAGCAGGTGTGTAAAGCACAGGGCTCAAAGCTGGGTATATCTTTAATCTCATAAGAGTACAAGCCTCAGCCCTGCCTTCCAGCCTGCGCATTCATAATAGATTTCTCCTCCTGCATCTGAGGATGGACGGAAGCACTTGTGACTTCTCGGGCTGTGCTTTTAATTAATAATGCTTTTAATCTGCTTTGCATGACTCTATTGGCATGGACAGGGCTGCTGAGGACTGCACAGTGTGCACACCTGAACCATTAAAGCCACTTAGAAGCACAAAGCCAAGGAATCATAGAGCCAGTTGGACCATCATGTCTTCCTGTTCATACACTATATTTTACAAATAGTTTGAACTTGAAGTGCGTAAAAGCAATACCATACATTTTCAGGAGAAAAGAGTATGACACAATTGCAAGTGTGTGAAACCTAAAATACATTCGTCATTTTCAGTGACATCCCAGGATTTCGGGATGTCTTCCTTCAGATTTACATTTTCCTAACTCGCTAAAAAGTTTAATAGTGCTGAATAAGCTCTGGGTTATCTCAGAAAAATGTGTACTACGTGTATTTAGCTTTCAAAAACCTTTGATTATTCCAGGCTGAGAACAGAACATTTGCATGGTGTTACTGAAAATGGTAAATCCTTATTAATTTAGTGTGCAATTATTTATGCAGGGCGGCACGGTGGTGCAGTGGTTAGCACTGTCGCCTCACAGCAAGAAGGTACCGAGTTCGAATCCCGGCCGAGAGCCTTTCTGTGTGGAGTTTGCATGTTCTCCCCGTGTCCGCGTGGGTTTCCTCCCACAGTCCAAAGACATGCAGGTTTGACTAATTGGAGACTCAAAATTGCCCATAGGTATGAGTGTGTGAGTGAATGGTGTGTGTGCCCTGTGATGGATTGGCAGCCTGTCCAGGGTGTATTCCTGCCTCTTGCCCGATGCATGCTGGGATAGGCTCCAGCACCCCCCCGTGACCCTGACCAGGAATAAGCGGGTTAATGGATAATGGATAATGGATGGATGGATGGATTATTTCTACAAAAAAAAGTCTAGTTGCAAGCATAACCTTTATTGTCTGTTTTTTTTTTTTAACTAAAGAAAAACAAAGTGTGATTCAAGAAAAAAATGAATGCTAGATTAGATTATTCTTTCAGTCACAGTCTGTCCTCTCTTTTGATGAGTTCTAAGCTACTATATATCTTAGTAATATAAAATGTGCACTGCAGGTCTTGCGTTGTGAGTAATGATTTTGTTTTTATCAAAGCCAATGGCTGACGGGGTAGTGAATCCTGATACCGGGAAGGCAGGGGGAATTATTTTCAATGATTTGAGAGTATGATTCCAAGACAATATCTGCCCCAGTAAATGTTTTAGAAAATATTTACGTATGTGTGAACTATGCCCCCCCACACAGCAATTTACAACCACCACCCACCGCCCCCCACCCCCCCCCCCCCCTCCCTTCTGGTGGGACGTTGTTTTGTCCTAGCCTGGAGAATGCAAGCAGTGGCTTTTTCTGGAATTCTCCATGACACAACAAGCAGAGCCCCAGTTCCACCAGTGGTGGCCCCTGCGTCTGATCCCAGCATGCGTGTATCTCTAACTGGGAAAGTGTCCAGAGGAAGTGATGAAGCAAAAGTGAAAGAGTGCTCATGCAGTACCATCAATGTGTCTGTAGCAGCCTTGGGTTTTAATGGCTCACGCTTAGAAAACCGCAGCTACAGCCCACGGCATATATGTATGCAGAGTTGAGCAGAGTTGACGGCTCTTATTATGATAATTACGACAGATACAGCACTTTCCCACTTGTGCCTTTTTCTGGGACAGACATTCGGCTTGACATTTCAGAGACTAATTTTAGCAATTTAGCAAGTTCGGAAAACTTTCTTCCAACAAGGTAAGGACTTTAATTAAAACTGTTTGAGATGTGCGCCATAAATCATCCACTGTTCAACTTTTTGTGCAGTTATATCAACATAGATATTTGGAAGTTGGCAATGGGGCAGAAGTCAATGAATTGAGATGTATACCGTTACATACAAATGAACAATTTTGATAAGCTGTGTAGGAAAACACTGGGGAAAATGAAAAACTGAAACCAATTGAGTCTTGAAGCTCACGAACCAAGAATATCAACACCATTTCAGGGACAAACCAAACCAGTCAACTGTGTGAAAGCACATTTAGGGAGATTTATGTGACACGTGAACATTAACGAGGCCTGTGAAGTTTTTACCCAACGATCCTCTGCAGGTGAAATTTATCACAAAGCATTAATTAATGTACTTTCTGTACCACAGCAGAGAGATAATAAAGCTAGGCATTTTCATTACCTTGGAAAATAAAACAAATGATCAGGTAGCGTTGTTTTTGTTCTCATAATTTTACCATCACGCTTTTCAAATTGGATACAAAAACCATTTCAGGCAAATATTGTCCCGCAAACCAGTTGATACGTGTCTGTCTGTTTGCCTTTAAGTCGAATGAAATCATTTGATGATAAGAAAATTCATCACATTTTGTCAATTTGCGCCTGCCAGCTTATAATAGCCTTTGTTGTTTCTCAGCCCAGTTAATTATTTATTTTATGCTACATGCAAGCTTGAAGACAAATTTGAGCTAGCAGTTTGCGTTGATCAGAATAAAGCTGAGCTGTCTGAACATGGACAGTGCCCTCTGAACATGCAGACACAAACAAATCAATACAGAGGCATTCATCAGGACAGTAAGGAGACCCAGTGGTGAATTGAGCACAAATGTAATGTGAAAATAAAATAAAATACATACCCACACACACACACACACACACACACACACACACACACACACACACACACACACACACACAATTCTCAGGAATGGATGATATATACTGTATATCACCCATTCTTGAGAATTGGGACAAATCATGTCCTACCAAAAAAACCTTACAATTATTACTTAAAACAACAAATTCAACAACAACAACATTTCAAATCCAAACCTTTCTGGTGAAAATTTACATTTGAGTGTTTTTTTAATGAAATAAATATAATTTAATTTTTTTAAGTTCTGTACCTGCCGAGTGCCAGGAAACACCTTTGTCCTAGAACATAAATGTAAAAAATTGTTAAAAGCCCTCAAAACCTAAAACTAACAATTTCTACTGATAACCTAGGTGTCAGAATTTACTCTTATAATCCTCTTTGTTTTGAAGGATAATTTTTATGAAACATAAAATGGCTATGGCGTGAAATGAGAAAATATAACATTTTGTCAACTCCATAAGATGTTTTTTTCTCTTTAGGAAGTCAGTACAGTGAGAACAACTGTTCCTTACATCAAAATTGAAAACACTGCACAAAAAAAGCAAAAAGATCAATGCTCTCTGTAAAGGAATGGATTACAGACAAAATACGGTTGTTTTTTTTTTGTTTATTGCTGACCAATAAGTCCAATACGATCGGAGAAAGCTAATTTTATAATAACCAAGAAGTAATTGGAGCGCAACCGAAACAAAATGTGTTTTCAACTGCGTCCATTTCAGACTGAACTCAGCCAGAACAGCCCATAGTCAAATAGAGCTGAAAGAGTTAAATCCTCAGGGAAAGATAACTATGCGGCTGCATGAGACACAAGGGAGGCCAAATAAAAGAATCCCACACGGGGGGGGGGGGGGGGGGTTGTCGCTAGAACAGCGCAAGCTCTCCCTCTTCACTGCCCAGGACCCGAGGCCAAAAGAAGCGGGCTTGCACATTTCTACCTCCAGATTCTAGCATGCAAGCCCACAGCCAGTGGAAGCACAGGTAATATTTTCTGCATCCTCTGCACTGACAGGGGTTTTAACGGAGGAGGAGCTGCTCGCTCTACGCCGCCGGAATAAATCAGACCTTCCCCACTCTCCAGTAACAAACCTCCGCTCGCGATTGCTCCTTCAGCCACGGTCATTCCAGTTCGACCTACTTATGATATGCGCATCATACTTTCAGCCATTCATTAAGTCACAATTTTCAAAAAACATTTCACTATTAGAAAAACGTCGGCTTATCTAATGGTGGAGTGGTCTGCAACATAGTCAAACTGGATTAATCTTCCATGATGTTTTATTCATAAGTTGTCTCAGGTAGCCCCCAAGCCCCCCCCCCCCCCCAACACACCCGCAAACCGTATGGCAAACCAGAGGCCTGTGTCACTGAAACATAAGGAGAAATAGCAGATCTGACAAGGTTGAGTACCTTTAAATTGCTGTTTTGCTGAGAGCTGATTTATATGGGTAAATAAGGGCGAGGCCCAGGTGGCGAAGGAGGCGCAATCTATCTGCTTCATCAGAACCTGTCAGGAGTCCCTGTTCGTGGTGGCAGTGCATGCTTCATAGATAATCAGTCACGATTGCTATCAAGGGCCTACTCCAGTCACAGCACTGTCTTCCCAAGGAGCCACGCACTTCCTTCCAGGCGGGTTCCTGCTTCCAGCGTACAAGCAAACGAGGCACCTGTGAAGCATCGATATCACAATGGCCAACAGGAAGTTAGTAGCCCGTTGAATAACGTCCAGTCCCAGGTCATTCAATGGACTACGTCATAAAAGGGAAAGGCTTTAAGTGCTCGGATTTTGAGCACGCATTGCATGCACACTTCCGCAGGGGTTCCAAGGGAACGATGTTGAGCAGCGGTTATGACGGCTGCAACCCTTGAATGACCCGGTCAGGTCCACTTTCTGGGGCTCCTCTACACAAATAAACAGCTCCCGGCCAAATTGCTGGAGCTATTTCTCCTGTCTGCTACCCAGACTGCTACAGGAGAGTCCTTGAAAGTAACCTTGGCAGAAACCACAGAGAGTTTCAGAAAATGTCTAGGGCAACATTCTGCTGTCTTAATGTAAAAAGTAAAAATATATTTGTTACAAATGTATATTTTTGTGCAGAAAACATTATTCAGGGTATTATCAATTCATACTCGAGGAGAATTACTAAAGAAATTTTCCATATGTTTAAGTACCATGCCCATTATTTTACTTTGCTAGTAAACTAGTAAACAATACACAATTGAATAGTGAACTAACCAACGTCTTTGGTATTTATAAAGCTGGATGGTCTCCATAAATGAATTTGAGACTCATAATGATCAAGTCAACAATGTCAACACGTTTCACTTCTATAATGATGCATTTTGCTTGTAAATGCAGAGGCAATACTGTATAATGTAGTCACCCCATTAGTTTCCAGCTGAAACTGCCTTTTGCTGTCCTTGGCGTGCTGTGATACTCATGGACCTGAAAATATAGCATATTGTATTGTGGCATTTTGAAGGCCTTTTCATCTGCACTGCTGCTGTTGTAATGAAACCACTCGTCTCGGAGCATGGGGGAATAACAGTGGCGTCCCTAATTTGTATTCGCAGTTTCCTCTCAACAATACTCAATCAAGCTGTCACAGTGGTGCAGAATTGCTATGTTAGGACGAGCCACATATTAAATTTTCATATGACGGCATAATTTAAGTAATTAATAAACCATAAGGTATGAATTGCCTCATGTAAGACAGCACACGAATACAGATAACATTTTCATTTGCAAAACAGTGGGGGTAACAGATATACACATCTGCTTTGGTAGGTAAACAAAAATGCCTGGAATCCCAATTTGAATAGGCAGGTACTAAGGGTTGTAGAAGGCAGTTGATCATCACCATCATTTCTGTTGATTATTGGACTCTTTTGGCTCTATTTTCTGGTTGGTGGCGAGCTGTTGCACCGGCGAATTGGCAAATTGTTGCACCGGCAAATCTTTTTTATTTATTTTCCGACTCGCCGTGCATCGAAATGGGAGGACAGTGGCTGTTGGGGGTGTGTCAGTGCAGATCAAGCAGTGAAAGTGTAAATCTGGGGTCTGCGATTCACGCCTGCGCCACCCCGCCAGCTCAGAGCAGGTTCACGGCGCAAGTCGCAGCCCAGCGTATGGCGAGTTGCTCATTTTGGGGCTTTCCCAAGCAATGCCACAACCCCACAAGCAGGAAAAATGCATACTTTCCATGTATTGTTAATTTAATTCTGTTTTTAATTGTTCTTATACTGCACTGTGGTCCCGGGGTACTGTATTCCATTATTTTTCTTACACCTGTATGTAACGAGAAGAATGCCAATAAACACAGTTGTGCAGTTGCATGCTTCTTCTACCCAACCACTCATATTAACATCCAGGTAACCTGTGATGCAAATTGCCTGGTGACACAGGAGGAAAGTATCAAGTATCGGTCGGATCCTGATCTTGTTATGCTTGCACTATAAACTCTGATCTAGCTGAAAACAAATGAAGACCCTGGTGTTAAAAGTACTGAAGTCACATTTTTAACACCAGGGTTCAAGTTGAGCATAGAAACATGTTGTATTTGTTTAGCTAAGTCCACCCTATAGAAAAGTTGCCTAAGCAATGCATAAAAACAGCAAAACTTTTAATGGCTGATTTTATGGATCAATGATATTTTCGGATTTGATTTTCTCAAAATAGACATTTTGTGACTTCAGTACTTTTAGCACCAGGGTCTTCAATTGTAACTTATTATGAACAGAAAGTGAAGCAAGTTTCATCTCATGAAAAGATGTAGACTATACTTGCTGTAGGCTACAAAACTGCAAATAGTGATGCTCAGTCCTAATTATCATTATCATTATTCTGCACTTCAATCGATTGTATTTTATCGGTGTAGCGCTAATAATTATTAATAAAGACTTTTGGTCATATTTGTGAGGTTCATTTATTCACGTATGGCGTTTTCCAAATGTACGATTGAATGCTCGATTAGTCAAAAGTATAATATCAATGCATAATGTTGCAAGGTTAAGTAATTTGTTAACAGTTGTTCAGTTGGTCATTTAAATAAACAAATAAGGCCGTTTCTGCATGGGCTATTTCAGTATATGGTGGATTTCATTTTATTAAAATATCGTACCACGCAAAGGCTCACATTTTTCTATAAAGCCTGATATTTTAGTGGCAACTTGTCAATATTATAGACTTACGCTTATGCAATCCGATGGCCATCACTGCACATAAATATCCTATACAGCCTAAACAATAGGTCAGAAGCACAAATGTTTTGGGTTATTTTTTTATCTTGAAACTTGGTAGAAAGAGCTATTTAATAGACTTTTTGCAAAAACATTTCTATCGGGTGGGCATGCCTCCAGACCCCCCCTAAAGGGTTGTTCACCTCCACCCCGCCATGTTCAACCCAAATGTACGCCCTTGCATGACACTATTTGTCAGAGAAATGTTTTGGTGAGGAGACTCATCTGCTCTGGTCTCCTGTGAACTAATGCTGCAAAACAAGACTACACTTTTCCCCCAGTATGTGAATGGTTTAACCTGTAGGGCACTACAGGGCACCTGACTTAGGAAAATACAGTAGGTGAATGGTTTAACCTGTAGGGCACTACAGGGCACCTGACTTAGGAAAATACAGTATGTGAATGGTTTAACATGTAGGGCACTACAGGGCACCTGACTTAGGAGAATACAGTATGTGAATGGTTTAACCTGTAGGGCACTACAGGGCACCTGACGTATATGTGGAAAACATGTGGTGGAAACTGAAATTACTTTACAGAATTATTTCTCTCTCTCACTCACTGACATTGATGCTTGATGCTATGCATGGGCTAATACCAAGCTAAAAGACTATAATTGCATTTGCTGAAAAGACCTTGAAGTCTCAACGCCACTTTCAAAAGGTGAATGAAATTACCTCTCATAATGTCTGCATCTTCTGACATCTATTTTTAATTATGACAGCTTGAGAGCTAAACAACAGTAGCTTGCCTCTGATGTTCAAAACCATAAAACAGGCTTTAAAAGACAAAGGGTACCTTTAATGTAGTGAGTAGATTAGCAAGACACAACTGGTTTAAAGGGATAGTTCGGAATTTTGGACATAATGTCTCAATTACGACTTACCCATGATGTAATTGATTGATGGAAACCATTTTCAGCTAATTCCATGCTGTCCCTTCTTTTGGACATACACACGTTGCTAATGCTAGCGCAACTCTAAGGTAACCGGTGGCATCCACTACCTAACGCACTTAAACACTCCACAGTGCACCCAAAGCAAATAAAATATGACGACAGTCTATCTGGGTTATTTTGAGTGTTTATACCATCATTTTTGAAGTCAAACTATCGTTGAATCCTTTACTTTGTGCTGACATATATTCTCTGTGGAAGTACGGCGGCGGAGCGAACGTGGCCATTGCAACTTGTTGCTCTTCTTTGTTGTTGTAGTCGACCAGTGCCGGCACTACATTCGTAGGTAACGTAAAGTATCGCTCCGCCGCCGTACTGCCACAGAGAATATAGGTCAGCACAAAGTAAAGGATTCAACGATAGTTGATTAAAAAATTATGGTATAAGCACTCAAAATAACCCCGATAGACTGTCGTCGTATTTTATTTGCTTTGGGTGCACTGTGCAGTGTTTAAGTGCGTTTGGTAGTGGATGCTACCAGTTACCTTAGAGTTGCGCTAGCATTAGCAACGTGTGTATGTCCAAAAGAAGGGACAGCATGGAATTAGCTGAAAATTGTTTCCATCAATCAACTACATCATGGGTAAGTCGTAATTGAGACATTATGTCCAAAATTCCGAACTATCCCTTCAACATTTCCATGCATTCATTGTCAAAAATAATTGTTAAAACAATTATAACTTTGTTTCTCAATTTAAAAAGTTTTTCCTCATTATAATTGTTCAGTTCATTTTGGCAACATATATTTTATTCGAAAATTGCAATAATTATATACATTCTCTAAATATCACTTCTGAATACACATTTTCTGATTAGCATTATTTATTAAGATACATTCTCTGCATGACACTAATTTGTTCTAACATAAGCCTACAGAATATTATGCACGCCAGTAATTAGATGTTACTGCAGTATGATCAGCATCAAAGTGAAAGAGAGGTTATGACCTATTCTCAGTCTCTTCATCTATGTCATGAATTTATTTAATCTCAGTACTTTATAAATTCACAATTTAAGTTTTGCTTTGTTTTTCTATGAAACATAATTGCCTTTGAGACTGTTTCACTGCTGCATGATAGGCAACAAGGGGAGGAATAATTATAAGCATCTTATAATGTGCTTCACAACTGCCAAAGATTCAATGAATACCCAAGGAAAGTTTTCACGTTGAAATAAAGCAGCAAACACAAATTTAACATAATTAATCTAACACAACATGACAGTATAAAAGAGCTAAACATTATCTGCATTTGAGATGTGTTGGGGACATCCTTTCTGTAATCCAGGGTGTTACCTACTGTAGTGAAAATACATATTGATTGGCCAGACATGAAAAACTTCATAGATATATTGTATTTTAACAATATACGGCAGCCTCGTCACCAATTTGTCTGACTTGTCTGTTTGTTCTGATCTTTCACTATCTAACTTGTCTTATCACCACCTACCAGGTGTCTAACCCCCATTCTTCTGTGCTGTATGCCTCGCTCCAGGTGCCCGAACCACCGCAGGCGCTGCCCGGCTAACCTGGTCTGCCCACGCCTGTCCTCTCATAAGGAACAACTCAGTGGTGGGTGGACTATGGAATTGCCAGTCAGCTGTCCAGAAAGCTGACTTCATCACTGCCTATGCCAAGATGAAGTCCCTTCACTTCCTGGCTCTCACTGAGACCTGGATCACTCCTGATAACACAGTCACTCCAGCTGCTCTGTCTGCTGGCTACTCCTTCACCCACACCCCCAGGGCCTCTGGCCGAGGCAGGGGCACTGGTTTGCTCATTTCCACATCCTGGAAATTCTCTATTCCCACTGCCTGAATATCTCCTCCTTTGAGTTTCATGCAGTCACTATAACTCACCCATCTACACTTCACATTGTTGTTCTGTATAGCCCTCCAGGTCTGCTTGGCACTTTCCTGGATGAACTGGACACTCTCCTGAGCTCCTTCCCTGAGGATGGCACCCCTGTAATCTTACTGGGAGACTTCAACCTCCAACCAGAGAGTTCCCAGCTATCCAGTGTCGCCTCACTCCTCCAGTCCTTCGCCCTCACTCAGTCCCCATCACCTGCCACCCACAAGGCTGGTAACCAACTAGACCTTATACTCACCAGGAGCTGTGCCACATCTGAGCTCACGGTAACTCCGCTCCACGTATCGGACCATTTCTTTCATTCTCTCTCCTGCCCACTCTCCCTCAACTCTGCTAACAACCCACTCACTGTAACGTTCAGGAGAAATCTCTGCACCCTCTGACACTCCTCTCTCACTTCTTCTGCTCTCTCTGTACTTCTTTCTCCTGCTTCCTTTGCTAATATGCCTGTTGATGTTGCCACCTCCACGTTTAACTCCTGCCTCTCTCAGTCTCTCAACTCACTATGTCCTCTTGTCTCCAAACCAGCTCGACCATCACCCCCCTCCCCGTGGCTGACGGATTCTCTCAGATCCAGCAGAACCATGCTGCGAGCCGCTGAGAGAAAGTGGACAAAATCCAGATCCCCAGATGACATTTTTTCAGTCTAAAATTAATGCATGTGTATCTAATCCACGTAAACTATTTTCACCTTCTCCTCCCTGCTTATCCCTCCTCCACCCCCCTTCACCCTCCTCCCTCTCTGCAGATGACTTCCTGACCCACTTTGAGGCGAAGGTGGCCACAATCCGGAACTCCTTCACGCATCCAGTGACACCCCACATCCCCCATACTGAACCCATCGCTACACTGGGAATCACCATGGCGCAAACACATGTCCACTGGACCCCATCCCTTCAGCAGTCCTCCAGTCTATATCCGGTGAGCTCCTTCCATATCTGTCCTCTATTATCAACACCTCCCTAACCTGTGGCGATGTTCCTGCTGTTTTTAAGACTGCCTATGTTACCCCACCTCGTTAAAAAAACCTAGCTTGGACCCCTCTGATGTCAGTAACTACCGTCCTGTATCTCTCTTGCCCTTCCTGTCCAAAACTCTCGAACGAGCTGTCCTTAACCAACTTTCTGTTTTTTCTCTACCAAAACAACCTGCTTGAACCGGGCATTCCACCAAAACTGCTTTTCTGGCTGTGACGGAGGCACTCGCCACTGCTAGAGCCCTCCTCCCTCTCCTCCTGATTCTACTTGACCCTGTCTGCGGTGTTTGACATGGTCAAACATGAACTTCTGATCTCCACACTCACTGAGATGGGCATTTTGTGACTGCCCTCTTTTGGTTTGTATCGTATCTCACAGATAGATCCTACCAAGTCTCTTGGAAGGGTTCCATCTCTGCACCCCATC
The DNA here is from genome assembly GCA_029718625.1 of Synaphobranchus kaupii. NCBI lineage: Eukaryota > Metazoa > Chordata > Actinopteri > Anguilliformes > Synaphobranchidae > Synaphobranchus > Synaphobranchus kaupii. The sequence continues at coordinate 21,239,713 of CM056390.1, forward strand.
CCCTTTTCTACAGGAATCCCGCAGGGATCTGTACTGGGTCCTCTGCTGTTCTCCATTTATACTAAGTCTCTTGGTTCAGTAATTAATTCACATGGCTTCTTCATACAATAGTTATGCTGACAATACTCAACTCTTTCTCTCTTTCCCTCCCTCTACCCCACAGGTTAAGGAGAGGATATCTGCTTGTCTGGCTGACATCTCTGAGTGGATGGCTACCCATCATCTGAAGCTCAACCTTGACAAGACAGAGCTCCTCTTCATGCCATACAAGACCTCCCCACTACATGACCTCTCCATCACCGTTGACGGGACCATGGTGGCTGCCTCCCGCTCTGCAAGGAACCTGGGGATGGTCCTGAGATGACCAGCTGGACAAAGAGCACATCAGGGCAATGGCACAGTCCTGCAGGTTCCTCCTGTGCATCATCAGGAGGATTGGACAGTACCTGACCACCTACTCCACCCAGCTTCTTGTCCAGACTATGGTCACCTCACGCTGGACTACTACAACTCCCTGCTCGCAAGCCTACCAGCCTGCGCTATCTGCCTCTTCAACTGAACCAGAACGCAGCTGCCCAGCTTGTGTTCAACCTCCCGATATTTTCGCATGTCATCCCCCTGCTGAGTTCACTCCACTGGCTGCCAGTTGTAGCCAGGATCAGGTTCAAAGTTCTGACCCTGGCCTACACTGGATAGGCCCCATCTACCTGCAGGACTTAATCCAGCACTATGTTCCTGCTCGACCACTTCGCTCTTCTACAGCAGGGCAACGCACACTTCCCCCCTCCGTGTCAACGGCTCTCGCTCATCCCGACTGCAGAGCTTTTCCACCATAGCT